>CM074858.1:23822500-25252500 GCA_037501455.1 Lantana camara | reverse complement strand
TTAACTAAAGGAATTTACTTATTCCTCAGCTCTTGAAACTTCCTATCTAGAATCTTAGCGGGCTTCAAAACATAAGTCAAATCCGGTTCCAACGGTATCTCTTCTATCGGCACAACCTCTGTCTCATATGAGAAACACTTGCGAAGCTGAGATACATGAAATACGTTGTGGATTCCTATTAGACCTACAGGCAAATCCAATCTACAAGCAGTTGGTCCGACTCTCTCCATTATCTCATGCGGTCCAACATATCTCGGGTTTAACTTTCCACCTTTCCCAATTCGGGAAAATCCTTTCCTTGGCGATGCCTTCAGAAATACCTTTTCGCCCACTGCGAATTCCAAATCCCTTCTACGTCGATCAGCATAACTCTTCTGTCGATCCTGGGCAGCTTTCATTCTTTGGCGAATGATCTGAATCTTCTCTGTCGCTTCTCTTATCCATTTAGCTGAATTCACTCTGATTGGTCCCTCCTCAATACATCTTGCTTCATCCAAATCCCAATACAACGGGGATCTACATCTCCTTCCATACAAGACTTCATATGGAGCAGCTTTAATAGAAGCTTGATAACTATTGTTGTATGAAACTCCACAAGAGGTAAACACTCTTTCCAACTTTCCTGGAAGTCCAAAGCGCAAGCTCTTAGCATATCTTCCAAGTATTTAATCATCCTTTCTGATTTTCCATCCGTCTGAGGATGCGCTGCAGTACTGAAGTTCAACTTAGTTCCCATCAAAGTCTGAATTTCTTTCCATAATTGCGACGTGAATTTCGGATCTCTATCCGACACTATACTATTTGGAACTCCATGTAGTCTGACAATCTCTTGCTGATACAGCTTTGCCAACGTGCTGACCTTATCCGTCGTCTTCACTGGAAAAAAGTGCGCTGACTTTGTCAATCGATCAATGATCACCCAGATTCTATCTTGTCCTCCTCTGATTTTGGGTAATCCAGTGATAAAATCCATAGTGATTTGCTCCCATTTCCATGTCGGAATCGGTAATGGTTGCAACTTCCCACTCGGTTTCTGGTGCTCAGCTTTAACTTTCTGACAAGTTAAGCCTTCTTGACATAGTTGGCTATGTCTCTCTTCATTCCATTCCACCAGAAATGCGTCTTAACATCTTGATACATCTTAGTGCCTCCGGGATGTATCGTGTACTTAGTCTTGTGTGCTTTGTCGAGAATCTCTTTCCTCAAAACAGTTGGCACGCATACTCGACTTTTGTACCTCAATATTCCATGTTCATCAATCCTGAACTTGGTCTCATCATCTTTCTCCTTAGATTCGAGACATTTCTTGATCCACTCATCGTTCTTCTGTGCTTCCAGCACTTGCTCTTTCAATGGTGATATCATCACAACGTTCGTGATTCGGGCTTTAGTTATCACCTCCGTTCTCTCTCTTCTATCAATCTCGGGACTGGCAGAAATTTGTGCCAAACTAACTTTCCTGCTCAGTGCATCGGCTACAACATTCGCCTTTCCTGGATGGTACTGAATAATGCAATCGTAGTCCTCCAAAAATTCCATCCATCTCCTCTGTCGCATATTCAACTCCTTCTGAGTGAATAGATATCGCAGGCTTTTATGATTAGTAAAGATCTCAAACGCAACCCCATACAGGTAATGTCTCCACTTTCCAAGAGCAAAAATTATCGCTGCTAACTCCAAATCATGTGTCGGGTAGTTGACTTCATGCGTTTTCAGTTTCTTGATGCATACGCAATCATCTTTCCATTCTGCATCAAAACTCCTCCTAGTCCTTCTTTCGAAGCATCGGTGTAAACAGTGTATCCTTCTCTTCCTTCTGGTAACGCTAACACGGGTGCAGTTGTTAGCATCTCTTTCAATCTTTGAAAACTTTGCTCGCACTTCTCAGTCCAATCGAATTTCCCTTCTTTCTTTGTGAATTTAGTGAGAGGTGTAGCTATCTTCGAGAAATCTTTGACAAACCTCCGGTAGTAACCAGCTAATCCCAGAAAACTCCTCACTTCTGAGGGATTCTTCGGTGACTTCCAATCCATAATCGTCTCGATCTTCGATGGATCTACTTCGATTCCAGATCCTGATATGATGTGTCCGAGAAACGTAACTCTCTCAAGCCAGAACTCACATTTGCTGAACTTTGCATAAAGCTTGTGATCCAGCAAAGTGCGTAACACGATTCGAAGATGTTCAGCATGTTCCTCCGGTGTCTTCGAAAATACCAAAATATCATCGATGAAGATTACTACAAACTTGTCAAGAAACGGCTTGAATATACAGTGTATCATATCCATGAATACAGCTGGTGCGTTCATCAAACCAAACGGCATTACTACAAACTCATAATGTCTGTATCGGCTGTTGAAAGCAGTCTTCGGAATATCTGCTTTCCTAATCTTCAATTGATAACATCCTTGTCTTAGATCTAACTTAGAGTAGACCTTCGATCCTTGAAGTATATCGAACAGCTCTTCAATATGAGGGAGAGGATACTTATTCTTGATCGTCATCCTGTTCAGCTCCCGATAGTCAATGCATAAACGCAATGATCCATCCTTCTTTTTAACAAAAAGAACAGGCGCTCCCCACGGCGACGTGCTCGGTCGAACATATCCAGACTCAATCAGTTCATCCAATTGCTTCCTCAGTTCTTCCAATTCAGCTGGAGCCATTCTATAAGGTGTCTTGGAGTACGGCTCAGCTCCTGATGTCATCTCGATCGTAAACTCCAACTCTCGGTCAGGAGGTAACGAATCCAAATGCTCAGGAAACACATCTAGGAACTCGTTTACCATTTCCACTTCTTCGATCTTAAGTTGATCTCTCGGTCTATTCAAAAGATAAGCAACAAATCCAATAGCTCCTTTCTGAATCAACTTATTAGCTTCCATCGAAGTAATCACTGATAACTTCTCAACTTTCCCTTCTGATGTCCCACTTTCATCTTCTTCCAAGATGATCTCTTTCTTGTAACAATCCAACTTAGCTCGGTACTTAGACAACCAATCCATACCAAGTATAACATCGTATCTTGTCATTGGCAACTCAATAAGATCCGTCGGGTAACAACGGGTACCAATATATATAGGGCAGCGTTTATATACTTGATCCATAACAAGGCAAGTTCCCAAAGGAGAACTCACTTCAAATTTATGTGGCAAGTATTCAAGTAGAAACTGTAAATGCGCACATAACTTAGATGCAACAAATGAATGCGTGGCACCAGGGTCATACAAGACCTTAACTGGCATGTTAAGAATGTGCACAATACCTTCCACAACTGACGAAGGATCAACCTCCTCCTTACCATCCAAAGCATAATCTCTGCCTTTGACCACCGGTTTGTTCGTCGTACCCACCACCCATTTTCCTTTATCCTGGACCTCAAATCTCCTGATCTTGTGCGGGCAACTATCCATCTGGTGCTCAGGGGAACCACACGCGAAACACTGTCCAGCTTTCTTGTGACAGTTCTCCTCAGTGTGTCCCGTTCGGCGACAATATCGGTAAACAATTTTCTCTGGACCTGGCTGAGGTGCTCTCTGCTGTTGTGGCGCCCTCTGGTACTGCTGTGGCGCTTTCTGCTTCTGTGCTTACTGTTTCGGTGGAGCCTTCTACTGTTGATGCTGTGGTGCTACCATTGGCTTCTTCCTGGTTCCTTGGGGACAAGATCCGGATGGTCGCTTGTTCCCTTGATAAGGCTTACGGTTAGAAGGTCCTTGACGTGCAGTAGTTATCTTGATCTCCTTGTGTGCAGCCTCAACGCTTAGCGCTCTATCAACAGCCCGGTTGTAGGTCTCAATGTCCAAAGAAGCAACTGCCAACCGAAGTTCGGGCTTCAGTCCATCAATAAACCTTTTTGTCTTGCGACGCTCATCATGCAGAATATGAGGCGCATACTTGATCAGCCTCACGAACCTAGCCTCATACTCCATCACATTCATAGTTCCCTGAACCAAACTCATAAACTCAACCTCTCCTGCATCACGAGTTACTTGAAGTGTATACTTCTGCTGAAACTCTCTGATAAACTCATCGCAACTTCCTTCAACGTTATTCTCATTCCACATATGCTGAACGTGCTTCCACCAATTGTATGCAGCTCCTTCCATAAGAAAAGTAGCATACCGAACTCGTTCACGATCCTCTGGGTAGATCTCCATAGCCTCGAAAATCTTTTCAAGACTAGTAATCCAATTCTCAGCCTTTATGTCGTTCGGTTCTCCATAAAACTTAGGTGGATTCATCCTCAGAAATTTTTCCAGTGACCTTTCATTATGAGGATTATCTCTCTGATTACAAGCTCTCGCGAATTGTCGTAGCACATCCCTTAACTCTGGAGTTCCCTCCCGTTCAGGGGGTGGCGTGACATCTCTTTGGGGTGGCGTGACATATCTTTAGGGTGGCAGTGGTGGTACACGATTCCGGGGTGCTCTTCTCGGTGGCATGTTATTACTGAATTCATAAGCATTCAGATACATATATTCGATACATGACATATAATGATTCACAGAATCTGTAACCACGTATTCACATTTCCACGTAGTCACATATAAGTATGAGAACAACACATCCCCATAACAACATATCGGCAAAGATTCAAGATCTCCACACATATCATGTAATCAGAAACATTTGTCAGACAATCATGTAAACGGGAACAAAAGCTCGTGTAACATATTAACATATCAGAAACATGTATATCATATCCCAAAACATGATCAACATGTAAACGGGAACAGAACGTGTACTGTCATATCCACAAGAACTGTAACACGATCAGAAGTATGATCAACATATCCAGAAGCGTATTCAACATATCAAGAATAATAGCATGCTATCAATAAATGAAATGGCATGATCCTATCAACGGTCCTAATGGTATCTTGAAGTACTCTAGGACTCATGCAATGACAGTTATGGAAAGCAGTAAACAGATATCCAACTATAAAGCCGAAAGTGTTATAACTGTGCAAGGTTTGGTAAATTTTACTACAGGCCACATGTTAATAGTATTAATTCAAAATAGGGAGGACCCGATACTATTGAGTTGACTCCCTTACAGGCCTTACCAATCCGTCCAACCCTGCTGAAAATAACCTAGTAGGTACCAAGTCATCTGAACCGTCATCTGTGGTGCCAAAAGTCGGGGATCATCTACCATAGCTATACATCCCCTCATCCAAAAGTCAGTCCTGAACTGTCCTGGCTATACGTCCGCCATCCATAGATAGATATATATGCATCAGTACTATATACAGAAAACCTCCCATCAGCAATCAACCCTGATAACTGTGGTCCAAAGAACCCCTGGTGGTGTCATCAGAAACAGCAACGACCTCACCCTGTCCGTGTCCTGCTGGCTCATCTCCGCCATCATCATCATCATCAGATCCTCCATCGCCTCCATCTGACTGATCCTGCATAGGCTCGGGCTCCTGAGAGGCCTGACTGACATCCTGACCCTCGACCTCCTCAACTGCCTGCTCATTAGATAAGTGATAGGTATCATACAGGCGAGCTCTCACACGTGCACGGTAGTGCTGGTGACACTCCATAGAAGTGTCGCGATCAATAGTCATCTGCATAAGATCTGCCTCCAGCTCAGCAATACGAGCAGCCATCTGATCAGCAATATGAGTCATCTCTGCAGCATGCTCACGAGCGATGTCCCTATCAATCTGGTACTGCAGTTACTGATCCTGATGGCGCATAGACTCCAACCTGACCTCACGGGTCCTCTGATACTCCTGAAAGTAACCATCTCTCTCAGACTCGAGATAGTGCACAACTCTGTTAGGATAGGAATACCCAGGCCTGCCATTGTTCCTAGACCTACACCAGGTGTAGAAACGAGTGCCTCCACGGCGAGAAACTGCCACAGTACGCGGGCCCTCAAACTGCTCAAAGAAAGCCTCATCCATCTGCTGATTAGGATCCTGGTGTGGTTGAACTGCCATAGCTATACAGAAGATACCACAGATATGAAATCCAGATAACAGAACCATACAATCCCCAAATATCCTGTCTCGATGCAATATAAGAATGATCCTGGAAGCAATGCGTGAACAATCCATGATGCAACATGAGAGCAATCTAGGTTAAGTCTCTTCTTACTTAACCCGACGCTCTGATACCACCTCAAGCTGTAATGCCCCCACCCGTACTGGAACAAGAGGAGAGCGGCGTCCCAATCCCCGCACTGAAGCACCTCTCAAGTAATGGTGTGAGCCATCACTTAAGAAATACTCCAGCGAACGGCTGTCTATCTCAGAACTATACATGTATAACGATGTGGCTATGCAGCGGAAAATCAGAGTTTTTTAAAACTTTTCAAAACATGTGCGTGATGACATGTAACAAGCAAGAACATATCGATCGTGTAAGAGAGACTCGGCATATCAGAACATGTAACATATTCACAAATAAGTACCGATATAGCAGAATTCAAAATATCGGTAGCAGAGTAGCAGAAAGAGTATAACAAAGATACTCAAGTATTCAGAAACATAAAGTAATGCAGCCATAAAACATATGCAGGACACAAAAGAGAAAGTAATACTAAGTCCTGACTGAAACAAAAATGACAATCTAGAGCTTCAAGATACCTCTAGACTACGGCTGCAAGACCTGAAACCACGAGGCAAGAAAACGGGAGAGGTATTAGTCAAAAGGACTAAGTGAGGGAATACTTAAAAGAAAGTACTGAATGATAAAGAACTTGAAGTAAAGTTAAGAACTGTTAAATGCAATGCTTTAAAGAAGAACTTGAAACAAGCTCAATTGATAAAACTCTTTTGAATGCAATGCTGTAAAAGTATGCACGTTTTAAAACACTTTCATGAATGCTATCACACACGCACACATATGCTGTTGATGGTTCATAGTTCTTTCATAAAACGGGATAAGGGTAAAGTGAACTTTTCCGGATATGAACCATCCTTTATGAAACAGAATTTTGCCCTCAAGCTAGGCTCCTCCATCCTTACTCCAGAAAAGCATGATTTGGTAGAGCATCGGACCAGGATCAACAACACGTATAGTAAAGTATCGGACCAAGATCAACAATAACCCCACATATAGTCGAGCATCGGACCAAGGTCAACAACAACTCCGTACACAGTAGACTATCGGACCAAGGTCAACAACAACTCTCACCAACACATACAAACATGCACCATTCTCCACCGGTTGTCACTTCGGGTAGCTAGCCCTAGGCGACCTGTAAACATGTAATGGGAACAGATTTGCTGTCCGTTCCCAGACAGATTGTCCTGACTTAACATGTAACGCCCCGATTTTCAGACAGTCAGGTACGCTCGACACGTGTGGGTTTCGAGCGTTAGGACTTTATTTTATTAATTTCGTTTAATTGATTTAAACGTGTTATATTAATTCTTATAAATTGTTTTCAACATGATTACGTGAAAATTATATGATATTCATTTCATTTTGAGAATCTTGTATGAATGGAATTTAATTGCTACATGAATTAATTGTCCAATTTGATTTAATTGCCAAATTGTCCTTAAATGCTCCCTTACATAAATAGAGGACCAAATTACATGAATATATTGGGGGACCTAATTGCTCGTTTCCAAACTTGATATACTTAATTGCATGACTTACAAACATTAGGGATTTAATTGCAAATATTACATATTTCCCCAAATAAATCACGTTATATGCATCTCTTCTCCAAGCTTCATTCTTTACTTTCATCAAAACATACCATTTGCTTCCTTCTTCACTGAGCCAACCCTCCATGGAAAGAAAAGGGAATTTCATCCATTGCAAGCTAAAATCTTTGAGGAATTGGAAGTCTTAGGCCATCATCTTCATCATATCTCCATCCTTTCTTCTCCCTCTTTCATTCAAGGTAGGGATGAGCATATATATGATCTCTTGAAATTTATGTGGGAAACTAGGGTTATGATTTGGATGCAATAGCTTGATTACTTGATGTTAGAAGGATGAATACTTGATCATAGTTTGAAATCATGCATGAATTCTTGGAGAATTTGAAGATATATGATGGATTTGTGTATGAACTTGGAATTGACAATTTGAGATGATCAAGCATGAAACATGTGTTGGTATTGTGTTTTATTGCACTTTAAGCATGTATATATGTTTCCTCCTATGAATTATAATATATGGGATGGATTATGAGTGTTTTGGGAGCTTTGGGAGCTTGGTTCGTAGCTCCCCTATTCTTCTCCCTTGTTTCTGAACCTTCTGTGTAACGGGAACGGCCGTTCCCGCCCCTTTTGTAAAAGGGGAACAGCCGTTCCCATTGTTTAAATAATGTGTCAGGCGGCGAGGACAGGAACGCCCGTTCCCACTTTGTCTCACAGACGGGAACGGCCGTTCCCATCTTCGGGGAGCCGCTTCGAGACTGGGGAACGGCCCTTCCCATTTTGTACTAAAGCCTGGAACGGCCGTTCCCAAGCCACTGGAAGTGCAGAAAGTTTCTGCATAAAATTACATTTTTAGCCCTCGTTCCAATGGCTTATTTGACCCCAAATTGCTATTATATGATTGATTATATGTCGAAACAACATGTTATCATACTACATTGTGTATTGCTCGATGTCTCGTGTATGATCATGCCGTGCGTCATTATATGGAATAATATGCTTGAATTGTGGTCTCATGCACGTACATTGTCCCGTTCTTGTCCAGTTATTCTCCAGGGCGGAGACTGTGGATCATGAGCATGTTCACGCATTCACGAGTCGTGTGTCGCCTGTCAGGTGAGGTTTAATTTCTAGTTATATAGAACCCGTAAAACCTTTATGTGATATTTCGGCCAAAAGGTAATTGTATTTATAATTTCATGAAATCACTTATCATTTCAAGTAGGTTATGTTAGTGTTCACGAATCAAGCATGCCATGTTCATGAAAGCAAGTACGTGCGTTCTCCTGGCCAGGCTCTCCTTAGTGAGGGTGCTGGGCTGGTCTTAGAGCTGGTGGTTGTTCGTCTAACCACAGGAAGAACAATACCCTATCATGTACGTGTGTTCTCTTGGCCAGGTCCTCCTTAGTAAGGGCGCTGGACCGGTCTCCAGGCTGGTGGTTGTCCGTCCAACCATAAGAAGAACAAAGCCTTATCGTGTACTTGTGTTCCCCTGGCCAGGTTCTCCTTAGTGAGGGCGCTGGGCTGGTCTTAGAGCTAGTGGTTGTCCGTCCAACCACAGGAGGAACAAACCCTATCGTGTTACAAGCAAGCCATGTATTGATTGCATGATTTCCATTTCATAAATGTGCTAATTGAGTACACATGCATGAGTGCACGGTAATTGAATTGCGTGATCGTCTATTAATTTATAATCTAGCAAGCATGTTTATCGATTGCATGAAAGAATAAGTATTTAATATTGATAGTTGTATTCTCGGGCGAAGAGTACTTTGTTCTTGAACTTATATATCTATCTTTTATAAATCTTTACCCGAGAATATGACTTGCATGTTATCTGTGCTAATATATATGTAAACCCCTCACTCGGTCTTCACAGACTGACACCTCCACCTTTCAGGTCATTGCAGGTGCGTGCTAGGCGGGAAGTGAGTCGAGTCCAGTTGTTAGAGTTGAGTCAAACACGGTGCATTACTTGATTGTTTATTTATTATCCGAGAAATCATGTTTACAATTATATGTTATTTATTTTAAGGAGATGATAATGTATTGATATATAAGTTAGAATATATTTTGTTTAGTAAATGGAAAATGTCATGCCCTGATAAATGAAAATATTTGATAGTGATTGAATTATGCTTCCGCTTTAATATGTCGAATGTTCGAGTATCCCGCCTAGCTTGTCGTGTATTGCATTGTCACCCGTTCGCTATAGGTTAGTTCATGTACGGATTGACCTATAGTGCGGGGGTGTGGTACCTATACGTGTCTGGGGTGCTACATAACAAACCTCCTGTTAAAAGTCGGTGTCAATTGTCTAAGTGTGGCGGCCGGTATTGGTGATGTCGTTAGCGCACAACTCCCGAACATCACCTCCACACATAACCGTCGGGCCCAAACAGTGAACTGTATGCTTGCATTTCAAGATTAGCAGTGACCAGAGTACCACTACAGTGTGCTAACAATAACATGTGAAATTGTAACTGTAACATATGATGCTGTCTGTAAAACATGTGAAACTGTACTTTGAAAACATATGCAGAACATGTAACTGTCTTTGAACGAGAATGCAGAACTTTGGAAAACATGTGCTGTAGATCAAGGTATACTATTAAAGTATGAATGATCCTTTCAAAAGAATTTCCCGATAAAAGGGATATTTCAAAACGAGGTTTAGCTTTGAATTTCAAAACATATGATACGATAGTATAATCGTGGCTCCAGTTGGAAAACATTTTAACTTCACCTCACCTATTAGTAACAAAAGGTAGGTAGACAGATTATGCGGTGCCCTGGGGATCCCAGTGCTCAACTTTAACTCCTGTAGGTGGTATACTAGAGTGAGCTTAAGAACTAAGACCCACTACTAACCAAGATGCATATGAAATGCATGAAACAAATGAACAAGGAACATGTAAAGAACATGTAACACAAGAGAGTAATACCATTTAAGGTATTCAAGAAAGGTAACACACAAAGGAATACGTTAAAGTGAGTTACTCTTAACGTGAGACTATGATCTTACTATAACCGAGTAAGCTTTAGTCAAATTATGAATCCTATCGCAAATCTTAAGTTAAGAAACAAGTCCACGAAAGAAAACACATTTTGAAAACACATTTTAGACCCTGGATATGGAAACCTTAGGTGCAAATGTCTATTAGGAAAGCACAAGTTTTATTTCATTTTTACTATTCAAAAGCACTATTCAAAAGTACTATTCAAGATTACTATTCATGATTACTATTCACAGGTTACTATTCACATGTCAGGTCAAAGGGTCGGGTCAAACCCTTACTATACACACACACCCACACACACGGTACACACACACACCATGCACGTACACACACACACACACACACACCCTAATTAAATTATGATCTTGATTAGAACCTATAGTTACAAGTTCATGTTAATATAATCAAGTGTGATCTAGGTTAAAGGTATAACCTATGGTTAAGAGATCCAATTAAGGCATAAGATCAAGTTATGAAACACTATTCTATCTTAGGTTATAACATGTGACACTATTAAAGTGTATAACATATGATCAAGGCTTTAACCCATTAATCCATATCATATCATAAGCTCAATTCATAATTCAAGAATCGTATAACAATGTGACAACATGTCACAACATATATCATATCATATCATATCATATATCATGAACCTTTAGGCATGTAACATGTAACAATTTAATTCAATACCAACATGTAACAAGTTGTGACATAATTAATTGTAAATCACTATTCCATTAGCTAGCATGCATGAACATAATTCAAATTCCATAATCATGCATCAATTCTCATAATATAACAATCATATCACATGATCATAGAATATACTAGGGCAATTCATAACATATTCAAGCATATACTAAACAATTAAAACATATAAACAACTATTCAAACATATCATGAAAACTATATAATAAATGCATAAAATAAAATCCTATATGGCTTAGGGAAGACCCTAAGACCCAACCTAAACATAATATAAACATACCATAACAGAAAAACATAAACTAAACTAAAACATAACGTAAACTAAAGCATAAAAAATAAAACAACTAACCTATGCTCACAAGGGGGGGGGGGGGGGGAGGGGGACGGCAAGAGGGGGAGAGGGAGAGAAAGAAAGGGTGTTGTTAACACAACATATGAGCAAGGATTCAAAGGCATGAGGGGGGGTATTTATAGGTGTTGGGAAGCCCCTCACCTTGGAAATAAAATGTAAGGAAGGGTATGAGGGCAAAAGTGTATAGCTTCTCTTGGAAGCTTCATCATCTTGAAGCTAAAAATGGGGCTGCTGGGGGTATTTCTGTAATTTCTTTGTCCAAGACTCGAGGATAAGTGGCTGGAAGTTTAACCATTCCGTCCGGGCAAAAATTAGCTTCGAAACGCATATTCATTCGTCGAAATCGGATTTACCGTTTGAAAGATACATTAGTTTTAGTGAATAAAAGTTTTGAGCTCGAAACTCAACACGAGTGAAAAAAGACTTTCTAGAATGATTTTCAAGTCCGGATTGTTTCCAAAATTCAAGAAATAAATTGAGAAGCGTTTTGAATCCAATATCGACTATAAAACATTTTACCGTTAAAAAGTTGAAAACGTAGAATGAATAGTGAATTCCCACGTACAAGCGTACGCTTCAAAATTTCAAGCTAGGGTTTGAATCAAGAGTTGTAAAACATTTCAAAAATCTTGAAATAGCTCAAGTAGTGCAAATCCGAAGAGAAAACATTTTCCGAATGAAAACCGTTCGTAGAAGGAATAGTGAACTAGGGTTTTCGTAAACATTTTCAATAAAACCAATGCTCAAAATAGATTTCCAAGTCAAGAATGATTTCAAAAGACTCATCTCGACTCAAGGATCGATTCGACTGTAAACTTGGGTAGGAAAGGTATCAGAATCAAAAGCTCATTTTCAAATGAATAGTAACTTTGGTCGGTAAGTTCCAAAAATACCCTTATGGTTCAAGAAAGACTTTCTGAGCTTGGGAAACAAGTTCAAACGATTGGGAAATATGTGTAGTGAACCTCTAGGGTTCGAGTAGCAATATGAACAAGGTAGGCTCGGGTTATGAATAGTAAACTGTATCAAAGGTCAAGAATTCCCCCTTAAAACATGTCAGATCATATACGAGCACAAAGTTCATGTAAGAATGCAATGCATGATGATTCAAAAAGTTCGATCACGGTCTAGAAACGCTTTACCGATGCCCTTAACTTACTATTTTCATGTAAGAATGCAATGCATGATGTTTTGGGCGGTTACACATTAGGAATACTGTCGTGCGACCTAGGAGATGGGAAGGCGAGGTATTCCTGAGCCGGTGCTTCCCATACCATCGAAGGAGCGGGTAGGAGTCATGAGCCCCCATCTCGCACTGTACTGAGGTGACTCGGGTCTTGCAAACCCGGCCATCGACCCATGGAAGGAGGATCAAGATTGAATTACTGTTTAACTACTTGTTGGTACTGAACTTGCATGATCACCCCCACACCTTAATTAATCATTGTACACTATCGAAGTTTGGATGGAGATTACCCCCTCATCGGGTCATTGATTGCCTATTAAATTGTTGTAATTAAAATGATGCTTGTAATGCCGAGTATTGTCTCTTTTCCTAAACTATCCACTTGGATGATTGCCAAAAATATACTCGGGATTATGAGTTGCATGCTACATGTTGTATATATATAAACCCCTCACTTAGTCTTCACAGACTAACCCCTCCTCACTTTCAACTTTTGCAGGTTCTCGTTAGGCGGGGAAATAGAGCCTGTCGGGTCTTTATTTTGTAGCCTAGCTTGATCATACCTTGTTGTTGCATACTTACACTTTTACTATTTGAGGGTTGTATAATATTACTTTTGGAAATGATGCTTGTAGGCCGGGTTGGCCATACTTGAACATTTTGATCCCTATTTGGAATTATTACTATTGCTTTCGCTTTTAATTCTCACATTGTCTCTTATATGGTTGTCGGTTTAAGGGTTAGCCCCGGTTAGCTATGGTTCTTTTATTTATCACCCGTTCGACACTTGTTTAGTTCATGTATGGATTCTTATTTCCTATGTGGATTGGATGATTGGCGTGGAGAATGTAGTACCTACTTACCGGGGGCTACATCCTTAAGTGGTATTAGAGCCTAGGTTACAAATCTGGGCTCTTGAGTTGTGTCTTGTCGGTCTAGGTCATACGGCTTAGGAATTAATTGTCAACTTGTGATTTTTGCATCACTACATGATTTAATTGTTAATTATTATGTGATGCATTTAACTGTACTCCACGGATAATCTCTAATCCTGGCACATATTTTCCATGTTTCCTTTATGTAGATGGCTCGTGGTCGACCTCGCCAAGATAGGAGGACCCCCTCACCTCCTAGATATCAACAACATCCACAACCACTGCCTCAAATGAATATGGAGAACTTTATGGAGGCGGTATATAATTATGTTGAGCATAGTAGAGCACAAGCAGCACCGCCATAACCACAACAACTGGTATCACCACAACCACCACCCCCATCCCCCCACCGATGGTCCGAGATCCCCATGGATTATTTTTTAGCTACACCCCACCGAGATTCTCGGGGACCACCTACGATGCCGTGGCGGAAGGACGGTTTACGCATATTGAGAGGATTTATAGCGTTCGCCAATTTACTACGCAAGAGAAGGCCTATGATTGGTGGGAAAGGACAAGAGAGAAGCTTGAGGTGGATAGAGAGGAAAATACATGGGAAGTTTTCAAAAGGGAAATTCGGGGAGGCATTTGTTCCCAAAGTGGTTCGTGAAAGGAAAGAGCAAGAGTTTATGGATTTAAAGCAATGCACTAAGACCGTGGCCAATACTTGGCCACTTTCAACCGCCTTGGAAATTATGCACTCCACATTAGCCGAGATGAGAAGAGAAAGGCAAGGAAAATTATTACTGCCGGACATGGACATGGACATACCGGACATAATTTTGAGTCCTTTGCCGACACAGTACAAAGGGCTTTGGTGCAAGAAGAAAAATTTAGCAAGAAAGATCCGATTCCAAGGGCTCAGAGTGGGCGAGGATCAAGCTCGGGATCTAAGAGGCCCATGGTGCAAGCTCCTCAACAAAACAAATTGCCTTGGAAGAGACCAAAACCGGCTGCACCTATTCCAATAGCTACTGCACCGTTTCCTCTGGCCCCAAATACTAAGACTTGTGCTCATTATGGTTGGAATAACCACACTTGAGAGGAGTGTAGACTCCGGTTGGGAGCATGTTTGCGATGTGGGTCCATACAACATAAAATTAATACATGTCCGAAGAAGAATGGACCACCGAATGCTGGACAGAGGCAACTTGTGAGGGCTCGTTTCTATGCTATAGACGAAGAGGAGCAGGATATGGATGTGGGTCCGACTGCCGTCATTGAAGGACAACATACATACATGGCACGAGCATACATGTATTTTTTTATCTTGGTGCTACCCATTCTTTCTTTTCTCGTGAATTGGTTGGTACTTTATGTTTTCCTACTGCATGTACTTCCGTGTGTTATTTGGTTAGCTCTCCTTTTAGCATGAACTTAGAGACTGATCGGGTATTTAAGGATGTACCGATGAGTATTGAGGGTCGTCACTACTCAACGAATTTTGTGGTGATGTCGATGAGTCGGTATGGTGCCATTTTGGAAATGGATTGGCTTTTCAAGCACTGCGCTAAGGTTGATTGTCGAGCTAAAAGAGTCCAGTTAGGTACCGAGGTGTTTGTGGGATCAAGTTCGAAGACTTTACCTTTGTTGTCTTTCACCGAGGCTCACAGGTTGGTTCGTTAGTGTGCTACGGGGTTTGTTGCCTATCTCCTTAATCGGTAAGGAGTTTTAGAGAAAGGCTCGGCATCCAGTTACAAATCGATCACAAAACTCAATTTCCCGTTCAGGAGGTAAAGAACCAAGATTCTCCAAAAAAACTTCGAGAAAATCTTTCACCACTTCCGTCTCCTTAATAAGCTAAAAAATCAGGCTAAGCTTGAGGAGACAGAAGTGGTGAAAGATTTTCTCGATGTTTTCCCGGAGAGTCTTGGTTCTTTACCTCCTGAACGGGAAATTGAGTTTGTGATTGATTTATACCTGGATGTCGAGCCTTTCTCTAAAACTCCTTACCGGATGGCTCCAGCCGAGTTGAAAGAGTTGAAGAAGCAACTCGAAGAGTTATTGTCTAGTGCATACATTCGTCCGAGTTCTTCTACTTAGGGTGCACCTGTCCTATTTGTGAAGAAGAAAGACGGGACCCTGAGAATGTGCATTAATTATAGGGAGTTAAACCGGATGACGATCAAGAACAAATATCCTCTTCCATATATCGAGGAGTTATTTCGATATACTTGAGGGATCAAAGGTTTATTTTAAGCTTGACCTACATTAGGGATATTATCAGCTGTGAATCCGAGAAGATGATGTTCCGAAGATGGGATTTAATACTCGGTACGGGCATTATGAGTTTGTTGTGATGCCGTTCAGTCTGACTAATGCCCCTGCAGCCTTTATGGACATGATGCACAGGATTTTTCGGCCTTTCCTCAACAAGTTTATGGTGATCTTTATAGATGATATTCTTGTGTTTTCGAGGTCCGCTGAAAAGCACGCAAGACATCTTAAACTCTTGTTGCAAACTCTGAAGGAACATCAACTTTTTACGAAGTTCACCAAGTGTGACTTCTGGATCAATAGGGTCTCTTTCTTGGGGCATATTATTTCGGAGAATGGTGTTGAAGTTGATCCCTCGAAAATTGAGACCGTTATGAAATGGGAAATACCGAAGAACGTCTCAGAAGTTCGAAGTTTCTTGGGTCTAGAGGGATACTATAGAAGATTTGTGAAGAACTTCTCGAAGATTGCCACTCCCTTGACCTAATTGACTAAGAAAGAGGTGAAATTCGAGTGGGAGGAGGCCTGTGAGAAAAGTTTCAATCTCTTGAAGGATTGGGTTATGTATTGATACAAAACGGGAAAGTGGTTGCTTATGCTTCTAGGAAGTTAAAGGAGCATGAGAAGAATTATCCCAATCATGACTTGGAGTTAGCCTCCATGATCTTTGCACTTGGAAAGTGGAGACATTACTTGTATAGCGGCCTTTTGAGATCTTTACAGACCACAAGAGCCTCCAGTATTTATTCACTCAGAAGGATCTGAATATGATATAAAGGCGTTGGATGGAGTTACTTGAAGACTATGAGTGTACAATCAAGTACCATCCTAGTAAAGCTAACGTGGTCACTGATGCACTTCGTAGGAAGGCTAGTGTATCGAGTTTAGAAGCGGGTGAAGGTAGTGGAGTTAAACCTATTGTTGTGAAGGCTCGTATTGCCAACATCACCATACAACCAGATTTGAAGCATCGTTTATTTGAAGGTCAGACTATTGATCTGGAAGTTTAGAAGTTGGTTGCTAAGGCTAGAGCAGATCCAGAGTGTCCATTTGAGTTTGATGAAACTGGTCTTCTTCGTTTTAGGAACCGTTTGGTTGTACCCGATAAGCTAAAAGAGGTGTTACTCGAAGAGGCTCACAAATCAGAATACTCTATCCACCCCGGAGGAAATAAGATGTACAAAGATCTCAAACAGTATTATTGGCGGAATGGGTTGAAGAAGGATGTGGCCGAATATGTGAGGCATTATATGACTTGTCAAAAAGTTAAAGCTGAGCATCAGAAACCCGGAGGTCTTCTACAGCCGTTACCTATTCCAGAGTGGAAGTAGGAGCAGGTATTCGGGTTACCGAAAGTGAAGGGTGGTTATGACTGTATTTGGGTGATCGTGGATCACCTGTCTAAGTCTGCACATTTTCTACCAGTTCGGATGTCTTTCAAGATCAGTAAGCTAGCCGAGTTATACAACAGAGAGATTCTTTGGCTTCATGGTATTCTGGTCAGCATAGTATCGGATAGAGATCTGAGGTTTACTACGAGGTTGTGGAAAGTGTGCAAGGTATTTTGGGTACCAAGCTCAGGTTTAGTACCGCGTCACACCCTCAAACTGATGGCCAATCCGAGAGACTGATCAAGTATCTTGAAGATTTGTTATGGGGCCTACGCTTTGGATTTTCAGACTTCTTGGGATCAACAGCTACCTTTGATTGAGTTTGCCTACAACAACAGTTTTCAAGCCTCGATTAATATGGCCCCGCATGAGTTACTTTATGATCGGAAGTGCAGATCCCCATTGTTCTTTGATCTAGAAGTGTGGAAATGGACTAAACAAGAGGGCTTAAAGAAGGTTGAGAAGTTGGAGAAACCTTCTTAGGTCGTGCGAGACATGATTGAGAAAGTCTAATTGGTACAATAGCGGATGAAAGCTGCTCAAGATAGACAAAAGAGCTATGCCAACCTTCGTAGAAGAGACCTCAAGTTTGAGGTTGGGGATCATGTGCCCCGCGCAAAGGATTTGCTCGGATTGGGAAAGGAGCGAAGCTTAACCCTCGTTAGATGGGTCCATTTGTGATACTTGAGAAGATTGGTGATGTAGCGTATCGTTCGGACCTACCACCGAGCTTGACTTAGATTCACAATGTCTTCCATGTTTCTCAACTAAGGAAGTATTACCTCGATGAGACCGAGATTCTCCCCGTTGAAGAAATGGAAGAGGCCAACTTGCAACCAGACCTAACTTTTGTCCAGAAGCCAGTGAAGATCCTATATCACAAGTTTCATATTGAGAAACCGGTAAATTCCCTTGGTAAAGGTTTTGTGGAGAAATGATAAGACCGAGGAAGCCACTTGGGAAACCGAGGAGAAAATGAGGAAGTTTCACCAGAGTTGTTTCCACCCGAGCAGTGAATCTGGGGACCAAATTCTTTTAAGGGGGAAAGGTTGTGATTCCCCGCGCTTTTAAATAATATTGTTTCTTTTTTTTTTTTTTTTGACGGGGGGCCAAACCGGCCAGATCAAGCAACATCAACAGAAACAGCGTCCAAAACAAATAAAGGGAAATCAGAAGAGCCAACGCAGGCATAAACTGCATTACGAGCAAGCGTGTGGGCTACGATATTAGCACCATGACGACAAAAAGAGAAACGGACATCATCAAAACAGGAACAAGTGAGCTTGATGTCCTCAAGGATATTACCAATGTACGAGAGGTCTTCTTCACCTCCCCGAAGGCCATTAATCACATTCAAGCAGTCGCCTTCAATGATCACCTTCTTCCATCCAAAGTCTCGGCCTAGGCGAGCCACTGAGAGAGCAGTGCTGACTTCCGCAACCAGCGAGTCAGAAGTGTCCTTCTCCTATCAGTTTCCCAGCCGACCACGTTACCCTCAAAATCCCGCGCAACAACACCAATACCAATCGCCGAGGAGCTCGTAAAAACGGCACCATCAAAGTTAATCTTAATCCAGTCCCTCCTCGGTTTCTTCCATCTAATGGTAGTGTCTGGGATGTTCACCGCAGCCCCCTCATCATCGATTGCCTGTATCATCCCCAAGTTCCGAAGTGCAAGCGACACGACAGCGTGAGGTTGCCAAGTATCGTTCTCGGTTAGTTTCTTGTTACGCACAAACCAAATGGACTACATAAGAACCAGCGCTTTCTCGTAATCAAGAGGATGGAGCTCTTTAATAAGGTCAAGGAGACCTTCACTAAACTGCTGAGGCAGACGCTGGATGACACGCCAAGGGAGGTTAGAAAGTGCCCACACTTGTCTCATGAAAGGGCACAGAAAAAGAGCGTGAGACAAGTCTTCGTCAGTGTTCCCACAGTGAACACAAGTAACATCAAACACGCAATATCGTCGGGCCAGATTTGCACCTGTAGGGAGGATGTTTTGATTGCATCTCCAAATAAAGTTCTTGACTTTAGGCTAACCTCGCACCCTCCAGAGTTCATGCCAACTGCCGTGGCTCGAGGAAACGACCGAAGAAGCACTGTCTCGGTTCGTAATATCCACCGCGAGCTTATGCGCCCTCCTCATCGAGAAGCTGCCATTCTCAGTGAAGTGCCAAATCAGAGCATCGTCTCTAGGAGTGCTACCAAGTGGAATACTCAGAATCAAATCGGCGTCCCGAGATTGGAACGTGTTCCTAACTAACTCTTCATCCCATTCAACAAGACCAGGTTTGAACAAATCCGATACCCACTCTGGAGCAATACTAGCATCCTGACGGAACCGTGGCCAGAAATTCGGGCCCTAAGGAAGCCACCGGTCATGCCAGACATGAAGTCCATCTCCAATCCGCCACCTAGTGCCCGCTGCAAGTAAATATCTAGCCTCAAAGAGCCTTCTCCAAGTGAAGGAGGGGGACCGACCCAAAGAGGCGTTCCAGATATCCGAGTTGGGAAAATACTTGGCCTTGAAAATCCGACTGATGAGACTATTCGGGTACCGCACTAATCTCCATACTTGTTTGGCCAGCATTGATAAATTGAAGAATCTGAGTTGGCGAAAGCCCATACCACCATCCTTTTTTCCCATACATAGTTTCTTCCAAGCAAGCCAATGAATCTTCTTATCGTTACCATTGTTACACCATAATTGGGAAATGGTGGAGTCTATCTCACTAACAAGACCGTCCGGGAGCAGGAAGCAATTCATCGCATAAGTAGGAATAACCTGAAGTACCGCTTTGATTAAGACCTCCTTGCTCGCTTTGGAGAGGAATTTCTCCGAAAAACCCCTAACCCTCTTTTTAACTCTGTCAAGAATGCTTGCGAACATCTCCTTTTTGGATCACCCCATAACCGAAGGCAACCCCAAGTAAAGATCGAGGACTTCTCATTCTTGCTGAAAACAATCGAGGACTTCTCATAATTCACTATAACGGTCAAACACACCTTTGATGCAAACTAGATCCTCCCTACTAGCTCTCCCACAGATCATAGTGTCATCGGCGAAGAGCAAGTAAGACACAATGGGGGCTCCCTGGCACACTTCAATGCCTCTGATCCTCCCGTTTCTCTCCTCCTCCTATAAGAGCATCGAAAGGACTTCTGCGTAAAGGAGAAACAGATAAGGGGAGAGGGGATTCGCCAAGTCCGGGACCAGGGAACCGAACTCACAGCCATCAAGTAGAAAAAAAAAGGAAACAGTGAAGACACAAGTCATAATGCGGGAAATGAACAAGGGTGGAAAACCTAACCTGGCCAGAAGTCGTTCGAGGAACCGCCATTCGACCAGGTCAAAAGCTTTGCTCATGTCGAGCTTCAGGTTATAAAAACCCTTCTTTCCTATATTCTTTCGCTTCAAGAAGTGATTAATCTCAAAGGCCACTAAAGCATTATCAGTGATTAAGTGATTAGAAATAAAGGCAGATTAGCTAGGAGAAATCAAGGAATTAAGAATCGGTTTGATGCGGTTAGCCAACACTTTAGAAGCAATCTTATAAATGACATTACATAAACTAATAGGTCTAAATTGAGTGATAACCTCAGGAAACTTGCATTTAGGAATTGAAACGATATGGGTAAAGTTCAATTTTTTGTCAAAATTCCCACCATTTAGAAAATTAATGACACAAGCAACCACGTTTCGACCCACAATATCCCAATAATGCTAGAAAAAATACAGGAGAAGGCCGTCCGGGCCCGGGGATTTGAGAGGATACATACTTTTGAGAGCACAAGTTACCTCGTTGGGCGAGAAGGGAAGAAGAAGCTTACGTGCCATATCATCAGTGATTCGCTTAGGGACCACCCGGAGCCCATCATCAAGTTCACTAACTGAGTAGCCATTAGAGGTAAAGATATTCCCGAAGTAGTTTGCAATGATGCTACGAATCCCTTCTTCAGAGTGACAAACAACACCCGAATCATCCCGGAGAGAAACTATGTAGTTAGTTTTCTCGCGCTGTTTGGCCTTAGAATGGAAAAACTTCGTATTACAATCACCCTCTTTGAGCCATTGAGCTTTGGCTCGTTGTTTCCAGGCTATTTCTTCATTTAAGAGCAGCAAGCCCACTTTGTCATGTAGGAGTTTCATTTCAACAAGTACTTCCGGGGTAACAGCAAGTTCTTTCAGAGCTTTCAAACGATTCTTAAGATCCTCCAAGTCATCTTATGTATCACGCTTAGCCTCTCTTCTCCACCTGAGGAGGCCGATCTTGTAGTTTTCTGAAGCCCTAAGGACCGTACCTGCAGCGAACTCAGCAAGGGAGCCCTCCCATGACTCTGTAATGATTCGCCGACACTCCTCCTTTTTAATCCACCAGGCTTCAAATCGGAAGGGCCGAACCCTCCGGTTGCGCACCCGAGACTGCGGGGCGAGAGTGGTCAGGATAGGGACATGGTCCGAACACGAAGCCCTCAGATGAGTAACGGAAGCATTAGGGAATAATTCACGCCAGCTATCGGAGGCAACAGAGCGATCAAGTCTAGCTCTGATAGTGTGGGGGGCGATAGAACCCCTAGTCCAAGTGAACGGGAAGCCAGAAAAACTAAGATCCGAAAGTCCCAAGTCCCCAAGGACTTCGGTAAAGGCCTCCATAAGATGAGGAGGATGAGCATTGCCACCTTCTTTCTCGCTATTGCTCAAAATCTCATTGAAGTCTCCACTTACAAGCCAAGGAACAGAGGAAGACCGCTGCAGGGATCTAAGAAGGTCCTAAGAAATTGATCTGTGTTGCCAATCTGGGATACCATAAAACCCCGTAAATCTCCAAGTAGTGGGAGATCCGAGGCCCGACACCATCACGTCTATGTGATTAACCGAAAAACTCTGTAGAGTAACATCAACATCCTTCCGCCAGAAGAGCAAGACCACCACCTGTACCAACCGAATCTACACTAACACCATACATATCCAAAGACATCTTCAACCAATCAATACGAAGCTGTTTACATCTAGTTTCAGAAAGAAAGATCACCGAGGGGTTATGGTCCCGAATAAGAGACCTGAGGTTGTGAACTCGCCACGGACCCCCCGAACCCTGGCAGTTCCAACTTAGGCAACTCATTGATCTCGGTGGGGTTGCCTAGCAAACTCCACCGTTATGTTTGTGATATCCGAGAGAGCAGAACCAGGGTGAGAAAAGGAATGTGAGTGGATGAGGGAGGCGGAAGAGTGGGGCAAGGGAGTGGGATTATTTAGGGGTTTCTGGTGCTTACTATGAAACTTTCGAACTTTAGTGGAAGAAGGGGATTGATCGGGAGGGAGACTGAGAGTGAGAGGGATATTAATCAGCTGATTTTCGAAGTTGAGGTTGGCTATATGGGAGTTTTGGGAGTGAAGGGGGCTCCAGTTTTCGGAAATGAGCTTGGTTGGTGGCTGGGACAGTTTTGTCCGCTGTCTATCTGGACTTAGAGAGTTTGAGGGTGGTAGGGGATGTTTCAGGGAGGTGCAGGGAGTCAGTGGCTCCTTAGCTACTGGCACGGGGGCGGCGGGGTGGGGGGGGGGGGTTGAAGGGTGAGTGGGGAGTGGGGAGTGGGTTTTCTCTCGATTTTTGAAGGAATTCCAATGAGACTTTTTCTCTTAGAATTTTCTGCCAAAATTTTACAGTTTTTTGTAGTGATGGTAAATTATATAAGATAGAAGCTCCTTCCAATTAAATTTATTAACTTGATACAACTTCATGTAACTCATACTGAATTACATGAAATAATGTTGATTAATTCTTGAAATAGATAAAATCATAATCAAAACGAGTTAAAAATTTACAGCTTCCAAAGTATGTGGAGGAATATCTAATACAGCAACATTAAGATGGCATTTCTAGTGAGATATCATTAGCATTTTGATGTAGAAAAGAATTCGTTACAAGAGACTCGCAACTCTCATACAAATAGACCATTAATAATTAATGGCAAAAAGACAAGCAGAAAAAGATGGAGAAAATAAAATCGTCGGTCTTTAAGCTAATTCGATTCGATCATTCAATCTTGTATATTTGTTTTAGCTTCATCAATCCTTCGTCAATCGATGCAGAAGGGCAATGCCGGACAACCTTCAATGATATTTTTGATCAAGAAGATGGAGAAAATAGTACAACTTTATATCTCATCTCATGCATACTTTTTACATCATCTCATAATATATATTTCTCATATAGCTAGCTAGTCGTATATAAGTTTGTAATGAATACTTAAAATTTTCATGTGCTGTCATATTCGTATTTATTTAAAGTGAATATCATTCACATGTATTTAGAAAAGGAAACTATCCGTATTTTATTATAGCCTCGCATACTCTGAAGGCTTATATAATCACACTCTTAGAAAAATAATTATTTAAGAAAGAATTTCTCACCAGATATGAAATATGTTGGCATTTTCCTCAAATTAACTCATCGTGAGCAGGAGTTTTCCCTTCAAATACTCTTTTTCTTGCTTCCGCTGCCTGTAATACATATGCAAATAGAGAAATTACGTCTCTAATTTGATTTACAATTGCAAATGCAGGCTTGGCTATCAATCTTAAGTCTTAGTATTGAGTTGGTCGAAATGATGAGCAACGAGAAAAGAGATTTTCCAATATTATGTTAATTCGTGTTGCTTTTGACCCGAAAAATCATCATAATCATTTTAACAATAAGCTTGTGCATGTAATAATAACAGTAACAATAACTGCCAGTCTACGACATTGTCCCCTACAATATATATTATACAGGTACCAAGAAAAATGCCTTTAAAACATAAATTACACATACCTCCCCTATAACTAAATGCTACTTGCATTGTTGCTTTCTATTTTTTATCCCACATAGTTAAACGACACTATGATTCGAATTTTAGCGGATTTGCAAAATTGTTCTTGCATTTATGCATAATCTTATTCAAGTGTACATAATATTTTTAATTTTATTATAGGGGAGGTGTGTATAATTAATACAAATTTTGAGAAGAGAGAAGAATGAATGAGGAAGAACCTGTTTCTCCCAATCAGTGAAACTTGTTATGAGCAAAAGCAGAATAACTTTCAAAGTTGATCCAGCTACCAACCCACTCCATAGGCCCTCACCTCCTAAGTGCAAAACAAACCCAGTTATCAAAGCTACAGGAATTCCAACTAGATAATATGCCCCAAGATTCACATACACAGCTATATGCTGCCACCCGCTGCCTCGGGCTATTCCTGAAATTATCAAATAAAACGAGTTGATGAGACGAACAAGGTATGAAATGTTTGAAAGTAAATAAAACGAGTTGATGAGACGAACAAGGTATGAAATGTTTGAAAGTAAATATGCTATAATTCAAAACTAATTTCCCAGTGGGATGGGGATTTACCAGAAAGTACAGCTTCAAAACCATCCATGATCACACAGAGAGCAAGAAGTGGAGCAATTTGATCCACATAATCAACAACTTCCTTCTCGTAACTAAATGCATATCCTAATAAACGACGGCAACCAAAAACTAGAGCACTTGCAGTCAAACACTCTGCAACTGAGAGAACCAACACAGCTAAGAAGGCAGCACGAGCTGCCTTTGGTTTTCCAGCTCCGAGTTCATTTGATATCCGTGTGCTGAAAAGAATGATGTGGCTTTAATATTAGTAAGCTGGCACACTAGTTTTTTCTTAAATTATTCCTTCAAACTTTTTGTTAGCACATAAAAATGAAGAACAAACCTTGCAGCAGCTCCAAAAGCATCTGGTATGTGATAATGTAACGAAATTGTTGAAAAACTGATGACCATAAAAGAAAAAGTGTGAACATCAATAGAAATGCAATTTGAAAACAAACTTGAATTCTAACGATTAATAGAGAAGAAAAATAGTTTACCATATCGACAACACAGACGTCTCAAGCTGTGGATTTGGCAGCAACCCAGAAAGCAATATCACGAGCTCGTATGACCACCAAGCCAAACTACAACATTAACACCATAAAGAGTTCGCATGTATTATTGCAAATAAAGGAAAAATACTGCATGAAATGGCTACGGGATTTAATTACCAAATCATGAGTGCAGCTGGGACAGCCAACTTCAAGAACTTCCACATAGTTTGGAAAACTTCCCCTGAGAAAGAAGCATGAGTCTTCTTACAGGAAGACAAATACTTCACATAAAGCCCGAGAATAATCACATTCAACCAGTAAGAGATACTAATCGAAAGCGCCGCCCCAGGATTTCCCAGATTAAATTTGAATACGAAAGCCCAACAGAGAGGCAAATGGAAACATAAAGTAGCAAGAGTGCTCAAAAGCATCGGGAGAATCAAGCTCTGAATCTGAAGGTACCGAACAAGGGACTGATATATCGCATACGGAAACAACGAAGGAATCAGCCATATTGCATACTTGCCGGCTTCAACAGATATCAAAGGATCTTGTCCTATGAATATCAACATCTTGTCTGTGTAAATCCATAGAATCGATACGGGTAAAGAAACTAAAAAGAGACAGATAATAGCACTGTAAGTGAAAGTTCCCACTCTCTGATATTGCTCCGCTCCATACGCCTGCCCACACAAAGTTTCCAAAGCGCTAGCCATTCCGAACTACAATTACCAAATACAATTTCAGTCAGATTTTCACACGAAGTTGAATAAAAAGAGCACAAATTGCGAAGAACCCTTACAAGTATACTGTATCCGGTGACGTTGGCGATTGAGGTGGCGATGGAGGCGCTGGACAGAGATAGCTCCCCGAGATGTCCCAACATAAACAGGGGAGAAATGCGGAGCAAGTACTGCGAAACCGTCACCACTATCATCGGCAACGCAATGCGACTGACCTTGTTTAGCTCGGCACCAAAACTCCCGCATCCCTCGAGTGTTGGCTTAGTTTCTTTCTCCTCAAGCAACAATGGCGTCTCGGATTCCATTTTTGATTTACGGATTTCTTGATTATGGAATGACGAAACAGAGGAAGAAGAAGAAGAAGTTAAAGTTTGCGTTTAGGGATTGGGATTGTTTGGCATCTTTATGGGGAATTGTGAGTGTGTCAGTGCTGCCGTCGAATGGTTTTTTTTGGTTACAATAATACGTCGAAATCAGAGGAGGCAGAGCCATGATGCTGATGCCTATGCAGGTTGATAAAGCAAAATTTGTAGCTGTTTTTGTCCCCTTCTATAATTCAAATTTGTTTCTTCATATGACAACTGCCACCATTGTTGACTCTGTCGAGTAGAATTCTAGTACTCCAAAGTTTTTAGACCAAAAAATTCAAACTATTATACTAAATAAGTGTAATAACACATATAAGCAAGAAGGCCAAATTGGGGGACTTGGGGTTGAATCCAAATTTGACACTTCAAAACTTAAGTCAGTATTGGGATCTTAGTGAGAGAAATAAATACAATAAAATGCGAAATAAATGCTCTAGAAGCCTTACCAACTACTATTCAAGGGGGTGGGGGGGGGGGGGGGGCGTATTTATAGCTTGGCCAATTAACATAGTATTGCGTGTACCGCGATTATGCATTAATTATGCCGCAGGCGATCGACCTGTTGGTCGGATGCCAGAGCTGGCCAGCTGGGGTCGATCGTACCTTCTTTCCCCTTTTGGTATAGACAGGTATAGGAGAGCATTGAATGCTCCATAGTACGTTCGTCCTAGGGAATAAGAGGTCCACACGTGTCCCGACAAAGATGCTTTAAAGCATATTGATGTCTGCTGTCGTACGACATCGACCTTCGGATCGAAGCCTTGGCCTTCAGCGGAGGAGGGTCAGGTTCAAATCGATTTGGGGAGTGTCGGATCGAGATCGATGCCAAATCGGAAAGAACCGTTGGCTCATGTTAGAGGAGGACCGATGTGATGGGATTGATAAATCAATCTGAGGCGGGCAGAGCCCCACATGTAGTCCACGCGCACGGCTTCTCAGTAGGCCGAGGTGGCAAAGGGTCCACGAGGCTCCATCGAGGGCACCCCACGTGGCCCAGTCATTTTAAGCCATATCAGAGGCCCTCCAAATTACCGGCCTGAATTTTCGCGGGGTAATTTTCATCGACCTGGCATTTGTAGGGGAACCGTCGTGGATGTTAGATTCGATCCGCCGCCTCATTAATGAGGCACGTCTTTTGAGAAAATCGATCCGCGGAGGGTCATGATGGCGCCATTTCATATTTCGAGGACTTACTTTTTCATCCTCTATAAATAGGTGGCCACCTCCTCTCTCACTTTTTACTTTTCAGCGCCTGGCGACCAAGCTACCTTCCACTCCAACAGCTTCTCAGATCGAGCATCCGGATCGAACATCCAGTCAGCGCTTCGAAGCAAGGTAATTTTAAGATCTTCCTTCAATTCTCTCTTAGTTTTAGGCATGTCCCAAGCACCAATCGGGATGGGGGCGTAATACCGGAGACGAAACGAATATTCTTTTTACTCCTTCGACAGATCGATCAGGAGGATCGGGTGGAGGCCCTCCATTTCCGGATTCGGATTTTGGATCTATGTTGGATTCATCCGACGAAGTCAGAGCACAACAATTTATGGCCAATCGAGGGGGCTAGGCCTCGACCTCGTGGCGGAAGCTTAATCTAGCGGATGAGAAGGATGAGGGCGAAGTCGAAGGGGTGGAGGAGGTAGTGGAGGTGGCACCTCCGAAGGAGAAATCGAAGCACATCTTCCGGACCCTGACCCAGGTCACTCAACGAACCTCAAAGACCCTGAAGAGTTCGCGGTTCAACTCTCTGAAGAAGGAGAAACAGTGGGAGCCCCTCGGGTTCGAAACTCCTTTGGATTTTACTATGCCTTGATGAAGCATGGCTTCAGGTTTCCATTCAGCCAGATGATCTCAAGCTTTTTTCGACCGGTTCAATCTGTGCCCCGCCCAGCTCATTCCAAACTCCATCGCCTTGATGCACAGTGTAATTATTATAATAAAGTGCCTTAGGTTCGAGCCAAGGATCAAAGATCTTACGGAATTCTTTACCCTCAATAACTCTGTCAAGTCGGGCGTTGGCTACTTCTATCTTTAAGCCAAAGTGGGTCGGAAGCTTATCGACATCTTAACCTCGTCCAACGACGTTAACTGGAAGGAAAAATTTTTCTTCATAGATTGTCCGATGTCGCCCCTCCTTCCGTACTACCTGGTCCACTAATAAGCCCAAGAAGCTCCCTAAGTGAAAGGGATCGTGGCTACGTCGGGGGTTCGAATTGCTAAACAGATTGGGGCCTTTCGATCCCACACACTTGACGAGGACCAGTGCTCTGATCGAGGCGGGTCTGGTCTCGGGGACGAGGTTACAAAATTTTAGCTTTGGTAAGCCTCACTCTCCGACCTGACCCCGCCCGATCGGGAAGGTCGTGTCTTACTTTCATTTCCCTTTGCACTTGCACATTTTTTTGTTTTTCGATCTCCGACATCGCTGCTAATCGATGTCTTCTCACTTTATAGGTTTGCATATATTGAGTATGAGCCGCGCAAGGAGAGTCCAAGCCACCATGAAGCTGAACAGAGAGGATCCTCTCCCTCGAGCTACGGTGGAAGAGATCGACACGACGATCACGACCATCAATCAATCGTTGCATGAGGCTCAGGTTTTGGCACAACTCCGGCCCTCCAGCTCCTCGACCCCAAGCCCAGACTCAGTCAAATGATAAACGATCCGGCGATCAGCCCCTCACAGCCAACGAGCCCGATGCCGAGGGCCCAGAGCAAGTAATTAATTTGGATCATCTAGAAATATATATCGACCCCAACTCCAACCCTTAAGACATGGTTCTTCCCCAGGATGGCAGCATGGGATCGGGAAGCGCGTGCATAAGAGGAAGACCAGGGATCCAAATGTTACAGTTGATGTCGACGCGGACTCGGACGACTCGGATTTGGAGGCGCACCTGCTAAATTTCTTCCAAACCAGCCCTCCGTTGTGGTCGGCCGGGGTCGAGAAAGATCCAAGAGACGGCTCAGTGAGGAGCTTGGGAGTCGGACATCGACCTGCTAAGGGCTCTCTTCAACACTGGGTGTGTAATCGATGAGCAGAGGGTGCTCTTCCAAGAATCGGTCCAAAATCAGCGGTATCATTACAGTAAAGCCCTTTTTATAGTAAGTATCCTCGCATCGTTTCCTCTCTCCTTTTATTTCTTCGGCCTAACCTCTTTGGTTCTGATTGACAGGAGGTCCTTCCTATTGCTATCAACACTTTCCGACGGGCTGAGGTATTTGAGGTCGAGATGAAGTACAGAGCTACGAAGGGGATGTTGAGGTCGATTGATGCTGGGAAGGTAGTTGATCTCGAGCGGGAGGTCACGGAGTTAAGGAGTGAGTGGAGCAGGAGGGATGAAGAAGATCAGATAAAGGCTGCCGAACTGAGGAGTGCCCTGGATCAGATCGACACTCTTACCAGGAACCATGCCCAAGAGTTAGAGAGGATTGAGGCTCAAGCTCAGCAGGATGCTCAGAGGGCAAGGGATGTCGGTCGAGAAGATGGGAAGAAAGAGGCCTTAGCGGAGGCTCAAGTGAAGATCGATTCCCTAGTGGAATCTTTCAAGAAGGTAAGCATGAGATCGAGCGGTATGCCGTTCGAGAGTTTATGGAGGGGCCCGCTTTCGAGGAGGCCAACGCTATTATGGGTGTGTTCGATATGGAGGCTAGGTTTAAGATAGCCTACAACCAAATTAAAAGGCAAGGCTTGATCTCGGTGGGGTTCAATGGAGCCTCCATTGGTGTCCATCTTCCTGATCCCAACCCTACCCGCTCGATGAGGACCCAGAGCCGCCTGTACAGATCGACTGGATCCATCATAAGTATGGGTTCACCATTGATCTAGCCTACTCCAAAATAGATAAGAGGATGCCTGTCTACCAGCTCCCTTGTCCCGTTAAGGTCGTGAGCCTTTCGCTAGCCGTGACAAGCCCAGGGCGACCTCCGGAACTCCTCCTAGCAACTCGACTCAAGTTCAGCCATCATAAGTTGTAAATTTCCTCATGACTTTTTAAGACAATTGATTCGACCCATCGGCTGGGGTGTAGCCCGGTGAATACTTGTTTTACTTTTTTTACATGAATATCTCCGAGGCACCGGGCCACATCGAGGGTGAGCCCGTTGTCTTTGTGTTTTATATGATGATCCAACGCCGTTAGCGAGGTCAATCACTTATTTGACAATGGGTTCAATGGTTTCTTCTTTTAATACTTGTATTTTTGTTATGCTTTACAAGTTGTTGTATGTATGCTTTGGCTTGATGCGATTGTACTTGGTCGCTTTAGCATAGCTTGCTACTTTATCCGCATTTAGGTCGGGGAGTGATTCGACCTTATTAGACTGTCTCAATAGCTTCACTTGGTGCTTTAACTTGTTTAAAAATCGATCTTAGCCCATGATTTAGAATGTATAATTACTATTTTTGTTCTCATTGGATCGATGCACGATCTCGTTGGACTTGAAAACTATGGTTGTTATTTTAGTTCTCGCTGGATCGATTCGCGATATCGTTGGACTTTAATGTGAGATAAAGAATAACTAGTAAATGGGCGGTCTCACTCCCCCCCTCCCCCGGGAGCATGATCGTAGATCGAATGCTAACAAGTAAAACAGTGTATTAAAAAGCAGGTCGTTTTTGGCAAGAATTCGACCTCGCATAAGTGCATTTCAAAATGTCAATGTACAACAATTTGATCCCAAGATCAGGCTTTGTTGGCTCCGATTCGGTTACAACTTTAGGTGTCTAAATATAAAAGTTCTTCAGGTTGTGCGCATTCCATGGTCTGGGTAGGGGATCGCCAGCCATGTCTTCGAGTCGATACGCCATGTTCTTGCTGATCTCGGTTATTCGCTAGGTTCCTTCCTATTAGGTTCTAGTTTTCCAACGTGTCTCAGGACCTCCACATTTTTCAGTACAAGATCGCCGATCTGGAATGACCTGGCCCTGACTTGCTTGTTGTATGATCGGGCCGCGACTGCTTTGTACTGTTTGATCTTTTGGTAGGCACGCTCCCTCTTTTCCTCAATCAGGTTGAGGTCATCGGATCGATTCTCATTATTCCTATTGAGTTGATACTAACTGACGCGAGCTGTTTTGTGCAGTAGTTCTGAGGGAATCATAGCTTCCGACCCGTATACTAAGGAATATGGAGTTTGGCCTGTGGCCGTTTGGGGAGTTATCCGGTAGGCCCATAGAATGCCATCGAACTCGTCCGCCCACGCGCCTAGTTTGGCGTCGAGGCGGGTCTTCAAATTTTGGATGATGATTCTGTTGGTGACTTCTGCTTGGCCGCCTGAGGGTGGCCAACTGTAGTGAATCTGAGGTTGATCCCCGAGGTCTCGACAATAGTACTTAGTGTTCTCACTTCGAAATTGAGGTCCATTGTCAAAGATGAGAACCCTTGGAACCCCAAAGCGGCAGATTATATTCTTCCAAAGGAAATTTCTTATCACTGTATCAGTTATCTTTGGGACTGCTTTGGCCTCGACCCGCTTTGAGCAATATTCGACGGCTACGATCGCGAACCACTTCTGTCGAGGTGCGAGGGGGAATGGGCTGATGATGTTGATACCCCATTGATCGAAGGGCCAGGAGACGCCAATCGCTATCATAGTCGATGGATGCTTGTGTATGAATTTTCCGTGTTTTTGACACTTGGGGCACTTCCTGGAATGGAGTTTTGCATCTCGAACTATGGGTTGGCCAAAAGTAGCCGTTTCTTAGGGCCTTGCAGGCTAAGGCCCGACCCCCCGAGTGGTTTCCACAACGTCCTTCATGTATTTCTTCCAAAACATCTTTGGCCTGATCAGGTCGAAGACATCTCAAGGGTGGCCTTGTGAAGGGTTTCTTGAATAGCCTGCTTTCGCGGTCGAGAATATACAACGGTGATTGATATTTCAACCGCCTTGCCTCGGTTCAGCTCTGGGGTAGGCATCCATTTTTTAGGCATACGATGATGTCGTCCATCCAACGGGGCTCCGGCGGGTCGATGGTGGCTACCTCGACCTTGCCCTCGTCGATGGCTTGGCCCCCCGACACTAAGTACGAGATGGTCCCATCCTGGGTTCCTTGAAGGCCGTTTTCTAGCTTGGACAGGGAGTCCGCTCGACCGTTCTCTTCGCGAGGGACCTATTCGATCTTGAACTCCTTGAACTTTGAGGCTAATTCCTTAACCATTTTGAGATACGCGGCCATCGATTCCTCCCTAGCTTCATTGGTGCTTTCACTTGGCCCGCGATGAGCTGGGAGTCAATCACGACCACCAGCTTTTCGACCTGATGCTCAGATACATATTTTAGGCCGACGACTAATGCCTCATAGTCTGCCTCATTGTTCGTGGCTCTGAAATCGAGATAGATGGTGAAATCGAATTGTGTGCCATCGGAACTAACCAGAGATATCCCAACTCCTCCCCCTTGAGAGGTCAATGAGCCATCGACGTACATGGTCCAGCACAGGGGGGTGGAGGCAACCTTCGATGGAGTTGTGTTCTTTTCGACCAAGAAGTCAGCCAGAACCTGGGCTTGTTGGGCGGCTCGGGGTTGGAAAGTGATGTCGTGCTGACTCAGTTTGACTGCCCACTTCATCAGTCGACCCAAGACATTGGGTTTGGACAAGACCTGCCTGTGCGGCTGGTCGGTTAAGATAATTATTGGATGCCCTTGGAAATAAGGTCGCAGCTTTCGGGCGGCATGCGTCAATGAGAAGACAAACTTCTCGACCTCGAGATAGTTTCACTCCGCTCCTTATAGGATTTTGCTCAAGTAATATACTGGCATGTGCTTTCGATCCCAAATGGCGAAAAGGACCGAACTAAAAGTTTTGTTGGAGAGAGATAGATAGAGGTACAAGGTCTCCCCTTCTTTGGGCTTGGCCAACAGTGGTGGAGACGACAGGTACTCTTTAAGTTGTTCAAAGGACCTATCGCACTCTTCATTCCATTCGAACTTCTTTAGATTTCTTAATATCTTGAAGAATGGGAGGTTCCGTTCGGACGATGGGAAATAAACCGGTTGAGAGAAATGATCCGGCCGACTAAAGACTGAACTTGACTAATGCACTGAGGCTGAGGTATGATCTGAATGGCTTTGATCTTGACCGGATTGGCCTCGATCCCCCTTTGGCTTACCATATAATTTACCACCTTCGACCCCGAATATGAACTTGTCTGGGTTGAGCTTTATACAGTATTGCCTGAGAATTTCAAATGCTCGACATACGTGGTCGAAGTGCTTGTAAGCCCATTTGCTTTGTACAATCATATCATCCACGCAGACCTCCATCGTTTTGTCTATCCTGCTTTTGAACATCAGGTTCACTAGCCTTTGGTAGGTGTCTCCCACGTTCTTAAGCCCGAACGACATTACCTTGAAACAGTAAATACCCTTCACGATGATGAAGGCGGTATGCGGGCTGTCTTCAGGGGCCATGGAGATCTGATAGTACCCTTGGAAGGCTTCCATCATACTCAGCATCTCGCACCTAGCTGTCGAGTCAACGAGCAGATCGATGCGGGAAAGTGGATATGGGTCCTTCGGGCACGCTTTGTTGAGAACGATAAAGTCATTGCACATCCTTCATTTCTCTATTTTTTGTACGAGGACCACATTGCACAGCCATCGACATACTGGGCTAGGGTAACGTAGCCCGCGCCGAGGAGTTTGTTGACTTTACCCTCGATGATCTCATTTCTCTCTTTGGTTTGGACTCTTAGCTTTTGCTTAATGGGTTTGTAGGTGGGGTCGATCCCGAGACGATGGCAGATCACCCTTGGGTCGATCCCAGTCAGATCTTTAGCAGTCCAACCGAAGATATCAGCGTTCTCCCAGAGGAACTCGATCATCATGATTTCGTTTTTGGGGTGCATGTTCGCTCCGATCTTAGTTGACTTGCTGCTATCACCCGGTACAAGAGGTATCTCTTTCAGCATTCTGAAGGTTCGATCCGTTCGCTGGCCTTCCTTTTTCAAGCCACCTGAAAGCTTTCGATCTCTCATTTCACTGCTGGAAGATCGATTTCCCCATCCGCGTAGGTCTAGAGATCGAGGCATTCGTTCACTTCCTTTTCTTTTGGCTCCTTAAGGGTGATTGCATAACACGCCCAACTGTCTGGGACGTCACATTTCACTTCTCCGACCCCGTTAGGTGTTAGCATCTTTATCTTCTGATGGTAAGTGGAGATTATGGCCCGGAATTGTATGAGGCCTGGTCGGCCAAAAATCATATTGTAGGCCAAGGGCATGTTAATGACTACATATTCGACCTCTTTGGAAACTCGACGTGGTGAGGTTCCCATCGAGGTGAGCAGTCAGATCCACCCAAGCGGGATAACCTGCGACCTGCCAAAGCCAGACAAAGGCGTTCGGATCGGATCGAGTTTTAAGTTATGCAATTTTATTTTTTCAAGAGAACAGTAAAGGATAATGTTCATGCTACTTCCATTATCGACAAGGCATTTGGTTACATTGAAGTTAGCCACACCTAAGGTCACCACCATCGGACAAGTAGACGTTTCTGTTAGGAATAGTGCCCTAGAAAGCCGATTAGTCATAATCCGTTTTGGGACTTTCCTAGTATCACAGACAATCTTTGAATAATATACGATTGATTAATATCATAGGCAAACACTTCTTTATATGCTCTTGTTTGGTATGCGTTTACTTTAGCTGTGCATGTATGAGAACTCCCCTAATCCTGATGACTTTAGGACTCTACCATTTAGGTGAAATGGTTCATGAAACGAGCCCTTTATCACATAAGTCATGATTAGTAAAATACTCCAAGCCGATGAGTCCTACAGACAGTGGGAGTGTCAACCTGACTCCTCTAAGGCTTGCTTGTGGGATCACGCCCTTAAGAAGGACCACCTTGTTTCATGGAGGTGCAAAGTGTATAGTTGATACGTGCGTGATACATGAGGGTGCTTACTTTAATAAGTAAGTTCACTGAGGTACCCCGTGTGAGAACATTCCTAAATGGGAAAGGAAGTTTCTATTTCAGGAAATGGAAACTTCCAGATTAGGAAATATCTCACGAGTCATTGATGTGATTAATTGATCCTTAGACTTGAGGTTCCATGTTACTTTATGAGTTAACTCTGTAGTCTTTGGTATAAGCTTTAAAGGGTGTCGCCTTAGACAACTGATTCAAGGCTTATGCTGGGGCTGCACAAGTGACTCATGAAAATGAATGAGAATCAAGAAAGGACCTACACTTGCATATGCAAGGTGATCTCTTATTGTGTAAGTCATTCATATGCCATATGGAGTCCTTGGCCAAGGCAATAGATCAAGACATCAAGAAAAGGGTTTCTTGGATTGAGATCAAATGGATATGAAATGCACTTAGCTTTAAGACCAGATTATTAGGGTTCTGATTATTCCCTTACTCTAGATCTTGGTTGAGAGATAGTAAGTAGGAGGATTGTATCTCACATGAATCAATGACTTAAAGGTTCAGTCGAATCCGAACATTCCAATTCAGCTAGGGGTTAAACACCTGTTGCTAGACTATGGTTATTTAATCTGTGGACTGATTAATTAATTAGTGAATTAATTAATTAGGGTCACTGCTAATTGAATTGAGAACCTAGAGGGTCACACACAACAAATTGGTTACATGAGTTGAGGCTTTAAAATGATTAAACGAGTTAATCAAGCCTAGAGGGTTCCACACGTGTGAAACCACACGTGTGGGTCACGTGACTGGACACGTGTCATTGTGACACGTGTGCCACATGTGATTGTTTAATAATATATTAAATAATTAATTTGTTAATTATTTAATAGACTTTGGTTTAATTTTGAATTAAAAAGAAAGTCTTATTTTGGAGAAAAAAATAATCTAGTTAATTAATTATGAATTAATTAATTAGATAAAATAAGTTATTTATTTTAAATAAATAAAGTATAAAATTATCCAAAAATAGTTTGGATATTTTTAGCTCTCTTGAAAGTTGATTTGAATTAGAATTCAAAGTCAAAGTCAAAATTACTTGATGATCAAGTAATAGGAGAGAGAGAGACCAAAATCCTAGCCCATTAAGGACTAGGAATTTCGGCACTCCCTTGCTTATAAATAGGGGAGCTCGAGCTCCCCTTAGAGCTAATCGAGAATTCTTTTGGTTCATGTGTTGAACACCATCCTTTCTCCAAGATAAATAAAACCCTGGGTTAAGCCTAAACACTAACTAGAGAACTAGCATCCTTACTAGTTAGATTGAAGCCAAGTTGGTGGACTATCTCTAGAGAGCTTCAAGTTAGAAGTTTTGAAGATTCGAGCTTTACCAAAAAGTGGGGATCAAGCAAAACGATCAGAAGGGATGATGAAACGATTCTGAACCCGACATGAAACGAATGAAAAAATCGAACCAAAGAAGATGGCGAAAACCGTTCGTCCATATCCTGAAGGATGAATTTTTTCACGAGGGTTTTGTGACTGGCAGTTTTCTACTTTCGTAAAACTGGTTTTCGAAGGGAGTTTCAATCCTGCTTTTCTCGTTTCATGTTTCTTTCTTTATGTTATATATTGTTAAGAACTTCCCTAACATGAATTGAATCTAGGTTGGTGTGGATTGTTATCCCTACAATGGATTCTGAAGTAGAAAGAGACTTTCGAGGAACGGGTTGCCATTACCGCATGAAGCGCGTTTGAGGGCGGCTCAAAAGTGTCAAGAAAGCTACTACCCAAGTGAGTTTCTTGATCTCTACGAATTTGGATACACGATTGCGAGTCCAAGATCCTTTTGTTGGAAAATTTTTTAAATTTCCGCTGCTTTCTGATTCCTGTTTTCCAACAAGTGGTATCAGAGCCACCTCGTAAATCGTGTTTCTGATTCGTCTCATTTATTCTGAATTTGGTAGAAATTCTTAGGCTTAGATGCGAATTAGGTATTCATGAGTTCTTTTAGAAAGCCTGAATTACGAAACTGTAATTTTTCTTGAATTTCTGAAACTGTTTTCTTAAATTGTGTTTTTGAAAAACGTTTGGATTCAAATCTGTTTAAATCGTGTTTTTTGAATTTTGGATTGAACTGGGTTTTGGAGAAACCTAAAATACGAAACGGAACACGAAAAGGACGAGCCTAGGCGTGCTAGCACGTCGCACGCCCAGACCCGTCGCCGCCCTCCCGCAACCGCGCGGGAGGCCCACCTAGGCGCGCCCGCTCGCCTGTCCCGCAACCGCGCGGGATAGCCGCCCGCACGCTCCCGCAACCGCGCGGGAGCACCCGCCCGACATCGCCCGCACGCGAGCAGCAGCAAGCTGCGCATGCGCGTAGGGCGCGCGCGCTAGGGCTGGCAGCGCGAGCTGCCGGCACCGTACGAGGCTGGCGCGCGCCTAGCGCGTGACGCTGCGCGGCGAGCAAGTGCTCGTTCCGGGCGGTTCCGGGCCCGGTTTTGGCATTTTCGTGTTTTCGTGTTTCCGGTCCTTGAAATCCCGATTTAATTTTTCTGTAAAATTTTATTTTATTAAATTTGAATTATTTTGAAATAATTGTTTAAATTGGGATTTTGAAAATTTAAGCGATTTAAATTTTGGAAAAATTACAAACTTTATTTTATGAAAACATTGAAAGAATAAAATTATTAATTTTCAGAAATTAATCGGAATTTTATTAGTTTATTGTTTTTCGGGTTTTATTGAAAAGACTCTTGAACAAGAATTGCATCTAAGTCGTGTTTTAAGCTATTAGAACTTAAAGCGAGAATTTTTATTTATTGGTTAAATTTAAATTCTTGCAATTTATGCATGTTAGGTGATCATGGGTTTAGACTTATGTATGGTTTTAATTTATGCACATGGATGGTTTAAATTGGGGTTGGAGCCCTATAGTTGCGTTTTTCAATTGAGGTTGGAGCCTCACTTATATGCGTACTGTTATGTGATTTATTATGTGGCTTTCCATATTACTGTTTTGAGGCCGGGGTATGCCCCGTGTAATTGTCTAAGGCCAATATGAAGATTGAGCCTTATTACTTTATGTCTTTTTCTTTTTATTGTAATTTGAGAGTAAAGATAGGTGGTGAGGTTTTATTTTCATTTTGGAGACAATGCACCCATGGAGTAAGATGGACCACATTCAAGTAACAAGGAGGCCATAAGTGAAGACTCCTCAAAATGTTAGGGAGGGGAATCTCAATTGTTAAATGTAATAGAGATAGGGCTCGTATTTTGTTACCGCTTTCCCTTATGTGATTTAAACTGTTTATGTGGCATGTATGTTAGAACTTGTGATTGTGGAGTGGCTCCCACATATCACGCATAAGATAGGTAGAACCCATGATCATCTCATGTTAGTATCATGCTAGGACATGTTATCTGTTTATGTGCTTGTTTGAAATGCATTTAAGTTGTACTTGCATTAATCAAGACTAATAAAATCGGATAACATATATGTTGGTGAGGTCGAACCGAACAACTCTTCGGTTGATTCGAAAATTCCCATTAAATATTAAGCTCATTTCGAATAATAGGTATTTAATTCGAGATGCAAATTTTGAATTAAATTCCTAGCATTCCATCAATAGGTTTTAAGTTTAGTAAGTAAAGCTAGTTATTGTCCGCGAGTCGTGGGATAGCTAGTGGAGCTTATTAGTTCTTAGTTACCTAATTAATCATTTTAAATGATCAATATTTCGTGGTTAATTTTGGTAAGGGTGATGTCCGCGAGTCGTGGGTCGTTCGAACTAAGTTTTGATCATGATCTTATGATTGATGGGTCTAGCTTAACGCCTAAGTAAATATGGATGTCGCACGAGTCGTGGGTCCATATTGAAAGATAGGTGATGCAAAAACAATTACTAAGAGTTCTAAAGGTGTTAGAATTGGTAAGTTGTACCAACCTAGGATTTTACTTAGAATGTCCGCGAGTCGTGGGTTCGAGGTAAAATGCTTAGGATCTTAGTACCCATGGGGAAACGCATTCCTCTTAGATCTTTGGGAATTATAGATCTTTGAAAAACAGTGGGAGCTACATTAGATTAAAGACCTTATCTTTTGTATATCGTTATAATTCAGCATGCTCACATTTTCTCTGCTTAGCATTTAGGTTGTAGTTCTGTGATTCTCTACAATATGAAATGCAAACCCATTTGTATCCATCCTTAAGTCAAACAAGTTGACTAAGTCCTAACTAAATCTGATTGGCTTCGGACCCTAAAATTCGTTTTAGATTCCGAATAGAGAAAGGCGTTCTCTAAAGGGCGAAGTTTTCAATTATGAAAATTCGACCCGGGCCAAAAGAGAAGCAATCTGAGGTGAATGGATTTTTTCCAAACCACTTAAGAGCAATTGAACCACCTCATAAAAATGTTACAAGGTATAACATTATGGAATTATTCAATATTCCAAATGAGGAAACAAGTGCACACGAACAAGGTCTAAAGATCTTATTTGAAGATCTTATGGTCTCGATCATCAACCGAGAAAAGAGTTCTCTATGCACTGATTGCTTACATTGCTTCCACCATCATTCAAACCCTTTATGCTTAACTAGAATGATGCTAATGTAGCATAGTTAATCATTTAGTTGATAATGGTTGAGAGCATCCTTAAGAAGGAATAAAAGGTTGAGATGGTTAATTCTTCTTCTAAACTCCCTAAGTTAAAGGCTTGAACGCCTAAAGAAGAAGAAACCCTTAAGAGCCCAATGCAGGGGTATGTAAGGGGTGCGCCCAAAAGACACTAGAGATCAAATAGGACGTTTGCTTCTATGGTAGCACATAAGGACTTTGAAAGGAAACTGCGAAGAGTATGAGTACTCTGAAATGTTACCTCGTTTAGTAATTCTACTAGGAATAGAATTCACTAGTCTTGAGTCAATTCTACATAATCTGTTATGCAAAGACTCAAGGCACTAATGTTCTGAACATACAACGAGATAACAAAAGTAAGTAAGATGACGAAGCTTCGAATTACTTTGGAACGTTGAGATATAAAAGGATTAGCAAGTCAGACACCTTAGGATCATTCTATGAAAATGAACCTATAGAGTTGACTTCCTGTGAATCCTGTCTTGAGGGAAGTGTTCCTGAATCCCGTTTATAAGAAACGTGGAAGGTTCCAAAATTATACTGGATTTCGATCCATGCTGATGAGTGTAAGATGCTTAATGTAAGTACTAGATACAATCGTCAGTTTAATCATTATGAATGAATGTAATTGTTAAAGTACAAATTCGAAACTTATATGAAATTCTTAGAATTTCAAAAGGAGGTTAGGAACCAAAGTAGTCATAAGTTATAGGCAAATCGATATGATCGAGATAGCCAATATCTTATCAACTAATTCCTTAGTCATCTTAGAAATAATAGGATTATCTCTCAGTAAACTAATTCGAGAACACCTTAGTGTTTCCGAATGAGGGAATGAAACCTTATAGGATATGGTCCATTCCATAGCAAACTTTACTGACTTATAATCATTCTAGGAATAAACTCCCAGAATATGCAGTTAGAGATTTTGAATTTTGCACCTTCCAAAATCAGTCCTTTAGATGCACTATGCAATGTGGCACACTAAATTCCCTAATTATTCTTGTCCAAGAATTTAGTGGAATCCTCTTAAGTAAAGAGGATAGTGGGAGATAGGCTTGAAATGAGTTCAAGTTTATACAAACAATATTGGATATCATTTCTGCGATTCCCTTAGACAAAGGTTGTTTGTCTCAAGGAATGTATCTTTCTTAAGGAATCGTTCCTATAGAAGAAGAAAGACAAGCAAGCAGACCTCAAAGAAATTTGAGAATAAATATCCACGCCACATATAGAAAAACGAGCCCATCTGATAAAACTTAGCCAATTTGTAGAGCATGTACACGTGTGAAACCCTTCTCTTAAGACGTGTTTAGAACGCGTTCCTAGATAGCCAAGGAATTACTTGAAGAGGAGACACTGTCAGATTTGGAATCTGAGTAGTGTAAGCAAGCCTTGAAATCCAATATGGATTTCATATGCTCGAACCAAGTTTTAACCTTGGTTGATCCACCTGATGGGATCAAGATCGTGCAGCTTCGAGTGAATGAAAGCATTACAACCTTCTTGACTGTTGAAATGCAAAAGTCTATTTGGATTGTGTTTATCACATCCTCATATTCTGACTATGAGATATGATAAATGAATATGAGAACTATCTTGTTCAATATGAGATTGAAAGAGACTGAAATAAGGTATTTCTATAAATCTCATATTCAGTGGGAGTATGCATAAGGTATGCAAATCCCTAAAGTCAATCTGTGGATTGATAAAGGCTTCTAGGAGTTAGACAATTCGATTCCATAGGATAGTCAAATCGTTTGGCACAGATGGAAGTCGAATAAGTCTTAAAAGTGTACATATGAAAGTTAGTGATTTAAGAGTCAATTTTTGGTTCTTTGGAAGACGACATCCTTCTCATTAGGAATGTCAAAGATAACGTGAAAGTTACCAATTCTTGTTTAAGAAACAATTTGACATGAAAGATCTTAGTGATTATCCTAAATTCTCGACATTCGGATCTATAGAAGATAGATCTAAGAGAATAAAAGGATTATCACAAAACGAGTACATAACCATAATACTAAAAGGAGTTTAGTAGGGACAATGGAACATCTCTTTTGAAGAGTATGTATCCTAAGATAACTTTAAGAAAGTTAGAATGTCCAAAATCCCTTTAAGTAAAAGGGTGCATAATGTATAAAATGTTATGTACTAGACTTGATATGGCGCAACACTAAGCGTAGTGGGCCGAATCTAATATGACCTCAGAGAAGGTCATTAGATCTCTGTAAAGGATGTCCTCAGAGTACTTGAGAAGAAATGAGGATATGTACAGAGCCCAAAAGATCTTATCATTGAAAGGATATTTTGATGTAATTGTTTCATCAAACATAGATGATTATGAAATCATTGAAAGGGTACAACTTCTACCAGAATGGTAATGCAATGTGTTGGAAAGGGGTTCCAAGGACGGACATTGCAAAACTCGACTATCGTAGTTGAGAACTTAGTCGTATTATATAATGCTAAGTTAAGTGTTTGGGTAAGAAACTCCATCTAACCGGTTAGATGAAGTTACTAGCATGAAACAACTCCTTTATCATATTGTATGATAAAATGGATGGTTGCTCAAGTAAGAGAACCAAGACCTCACCAAGAGACTGAACACGTGATTACGAATCACTTTATAAGGAAAAGGTGTTTCCTAAGAGATGTGTAAACAAGAGGGTCACATCAGCAGAGAATATAGCAGATCCACTTTGAAAACGCCCAAAGTCAATAGGCTCTCAAAGTGCATCTTGAGAAGATGGGACTTAGAGTACCTAAATGGCTTTTACGGGCAAGTGGGAGATTGTTAGGAATAGTGCTCTAGAAAGCTGATTAGTCATAATCCGTTTTGGGACTTTCCTAGTATCACAGACAATCTTTGAATAATATACGATTGATTAATATCATAGGCAAACACTTCTTTATATGCTCTTGTTTGGTATGCGTTTACTTTAGCTGTGCATGTATGAGAACTCCCCTAATCCTGATGACTTTAGGACTCTACCATTTAGGTGAAATGGTTCATGAAACGAGCCCTATATCACATAAGTCATGATTAGTAAAATACTCCAAGCCGATGAGTCCTACAGACAGTGGGAGTGTCAACCTGACTCCTCTAAGGCTTGTTTGTGGGATCACGCCCTTAAGAAGGACCACCTTGTTTCATGGAGGTGCAAAGTGTATAGTTGATACGCGCGTGATACATGAGGGTGTTTACTTTAATAAGTAAGTTCACTGAGGTGCCCCGTGTGAGAACATTCCTAAATGGGAAAGGAAGTTTCTATTTCAGGAAATGGAAACTTCCAGATTAGGAAATATCTCACGAGTCATTGATGTGATTAATTGATCCGTAGACTTGAGGTTCCATGTTACTTTATGAGTTAACTCTGTAGTCTTTGGTATAAGCTTTAAAGGGTGTCGCCTTAGACAACTGATTCAAGGCTTATGCTGGGGCTGCACAAGTGACTCATGAAAGTGAATGAGAATCAAGACTACATTTGCATATGCAAGGTGATCTCTTATTGTGTAAGTCATTCATATGCCATATGGAGTCCTTCGCCAAGGCAGTAGATCAAGACATCAAGAAAAGGGTTTCTTGGATTGAGATCAAATGGATATGAAATGCACTTAGCTTTAAGACCAGATTATTAGGGTTCTGATTATTCCCTTACCCTAGATCTTGGTTGAGAGATTGTAAGTAGGAGGATTGTATCTCACATGAATCAATGACTTAAAGGTTCTGTCGAATCCGAACATTCCAATTCAGCTAGGGGTTAAACACCTGTTGCTAGACTATGGTTATTTAATCTGTGGACTGATTAATTAATTAGTGAATTAATTAATTAGGGTCACTGCTAATTGAATTGAGAACCTAGAGGGTCACACACAACAACTTGGTTACATGAGTTGAGGCTTTAAAATGATTAAACGAGTTAATCAAGCCTAGAGGGTTCCACACGTGTGGGTCACGTGACTGGACACGTGTCATTGTGACACGTGTGCCACACGTGATTGTTTAATAATATATTAAATAATTAATTTGTTAATTATTTAATAGACTTTGGTTTAATTTTGAATTAAAAAGAAAGTCTTATTTTGGAGAAAAAAATAATCTAGTTAATTAATTATGAATTAATTAATTAGATAAAATAAGTTATTTATTTTAAATAAATAAAGTATAAAATTATCCAAAAATAGTTTGGATATTTTGAGCTCTCTTGAAAGTTGATTTGAATTAGAATTCAAAGTCAAAGTCAAAATTACTTGATGATCAAGTAATAGGAGAGAGAGAGAGACCAAAATCCTAGCCCATTAAGGACTAGGAATTTCGGCACTCCCTTGCTTATAAATAGGGGAGCTCGAGCTCCCCTTAGAGCTAATCGAGAATTCTTTTGGTTCATGTGTTGAACACCATCCTTTCTCCAAGATAAATAAAACCCTAGGTTAAGCCTAAACACTAACTAGAGAACTAGCATCCTTACTAGTTAGATTGAAGCCAAGTTGGTGGACTATCTCTAGAGAGCTTCAAGTTAGAAGTTTTAAATATTCGAGCTTTACCAAAAAGTGGGGATCAAGCAAAACGATCAGAAGGGATGATGAAACGGGTTGCCATTACCGCATGAAGCGCGTTTGAGGGCGGCTCAAAACGTGTCAAGAAAGCTACTACCCAAGTGAGTTTCTTGATCTCTACGAATTTGGATACACGATTGTGATTCCAAGATCCTTTTGTTGGAAAATTTTTTAAATTTCCGCTGCTTTCTGATTCCTGTTTTCCAACAGTTTAGCCCTCCCGATATGGGCCTGGGTGGCTGTCACTCTCGCTAAAACTAACCTCCTGGCCTTCCCACTCCCTACCCTGGCCGATCTGAAGGACTTCTTGGTGGGGACCGTTGTACTCCCGAGCTGCCTTACTGATGTTCCTTTTTCGAGCAGCGTTGGATTTACCTCCTCATGCCCCCTGGCTATCATGTAGACGGTGTCGTTCGTCGGGGGGTTATTTTCAGTCCTCTCGAGCGGCTGCTTACCCAACCTCCTTGGTGGCGACCTCGAGTGGGATCGGGATCACTGCTTGGATTGATTGGCCTTTTCGGAGAAGTGCTCAATCTTATAGATAAAATCCTTTAAATGCCCTCCTCGGATGAGTCGCTCGATCTCATCGCGGAGCGCGAGACATTCTTCAGTTGTGTGGCCCCACTGCTGATGGTAGCTACAGAATTTACCTGATTTCTGGGCCTTTGGACCCTCCCGAATGGTCTTCGGCTTGTGCAGAAGTTTCTTATCTATCACCGTAGCATTGAGAGGAATATAGTTTCGTTTGTCGATCTGGGTCGGTTGATCAACTTTCCCCTTCGATTTCTTGGGCTCGCTCCCCTTCCTACTGGGGTTCGGGCTCAACCCAAAGTTGTGCCCCTCAGATCGGGCCTGGGACAAGGGCCCATGAGCGAGGGCCATCTCTTCGCCCCGTATGAAACTGTGGGCAATGTCCTGAATCTCGGTCAGGTTCCGAGGTTCGGCCCTGATAATCTCATCCGTCCACATACGGTTGCACAATGCTCGGTGGACGACCGATAGTAGTGTGCATCATTGGGTCCTCGACCTGAACTACTTCCCTCGAGAACCTGGGGAAGAAGTCTCGAAGGGACTCGCCATCTTCTTGGCGGAGGTTGTTGAGGTAAGAGGGCGGCAGCTTCTCTCCTGACATGGAGAAGAAGTGTGCCAGAAACCCATCTACAAAGTGGTTGTAGGTCAAGATGTATCAAGGCGGCAGACGGATAAACCAGTTTTACGCCGGGCCCGTCAGAGTGGTAATGAATAATTTAGCCCAAATCTGCTGCGGATGGGGATGCAGCAACATCCTATTCTCGAAGGCTATCACGTGCTTCTTTGGATCGGAGGTCCCATTGTACAGTGGCAACCCCATCGGGATCCTATCCCCGTCGTAGGTTGTGCGGAGGATGTCCTCAGAAAAAGGGGAGGCTTCCTCCCTATCGCTCCGAAAGCGTAAGGGGCGGCTATTCAGCCCTACGCTTAAATCAACCTGCATCTGGGAGATCACGGATCCTCGATCCCCCCATCGGTCTTAGACCCTTTTATGCTGCGGGTCGATGTAAAGGTTAGGCTCGTTCTCCTGACAAGCTGCTGCGATCCTCGCAGTTTCATCTCGGGTAGATGGTGCGGGGATCCGATTCCGTAGATCATCAAACTCCTCGTGGTCATCGTCGACCACGCGTTTGCCGTGATTGGCACAACTCGGATGGTCTGATTCACCGTGGCCCTCGAATGGGGCTTGCTTGCTACCTCCTGGTGGTAGTGGTGGGGAAGGTACGAATCCCTATGTTGGAAAACATGAAAGAGTTGAGCAGCAGAAGTTTAAAATTTTCCAAAAGTTTAATCATTGTCTTGCAATTTTCGTATCATAACGTTGGGTGTTTTAGAAACTTACAAAGTTAGAAGCTTTCTAGTGATGTCGTTACCGCCTAACGAACACCCTTTAAGCAAAATCTCTCGAACGGCCTTCGAATTAGACTCCAAAGTAGAAGGCCTCCAAAGCGTATCCGCACCAGACGTAGAACACAATCAAGTGAGTGAGAATGCTATTTCTATGGCTTGTGTTTGGCTAGGATAATTTTGCTTTGAAAACTTTTCTTTTGGATTTTCTCAAAAACTTAACACTTCATGAGTGTTGGTCTAAAGAATAAGAGAATCACCCACCCTTGTATTTATACAAGGGGGTTCGAACCTACTAAAGTTCTCCTAACCCTAGTGGGCTTCTTTTCTTGCTCACTAATTAACTCATTTAATTATTTAATTTAATTAGAATAATAAGGTCTTAACTTTTTCTCCAAGTCTAGCAAGAGAAGACTTCTCTCTCCTACAATAGGAAGTTTGACTTTTCAACTTTCCTAAAGTTAAAAGCCAATATTCAATAAATAAATTAATTCCCAATTAATTATTTATTGGGTTAAGTTTATTTGAGAATAGTCTTAAAAATTAATTCAAAATTAATTAAAAGACCAAAATTAATTAATTACACTTTAGTTAATTAATTCTAGAAAAGGAATCGCGTGTGAAATAAATCACACACACGAAGTTACGTACGTGCCACGTGTACACGACACGTGGCAGCCACGTAGACTGCATGACACGTGGCAGCTACTCACGCAATCCTTGCTCCATTCCGATCAACATTTTGATCCTTCGTTAATCATATTAACATCCTACCATAACCCTCGTGTTCTGACATTTGTGTGTGATCCTTTAGGTTCTGTAGTGCCCCGAAGGGGCCACAACCCCGCACCGTCGTACCTCTCGAGTGGATAGGGGACCTAGTACCCAAAAGGCACGCCGGCAAACGGACAATACATTACCGGATCAGAGTACTAGAGTGAAAATATTGCAGCGAAATTATGGGTAATTTAAAACTTTTGGAACTTAAATCAAGAAACACAAGGAGCTAGTAACCAAGTACATGAATTATACTATGATCAAGTGTTAAACGAGAGATTTCGATAGGATATCAAGGGAATTAAAACTATTGAAAATGAGAGGCAAGCGACACAAGAGACTAAGTTTATTAGGGCCCAACTGAATGATACGATAACAACAAGTGAGTGGATTTCAAGATGGCTCAAAGAACCTGACCTAAAAGCGTACAACAAAGGATCTCTTATGCTTCAAGATACCAGCCATCAAGGAATCACATGACCTGAAACCATGAGGTCAGAAAACGGGGCAGAGGTATTAGTCAAAGGGACTAAGTGAGGCATAATTTTGAAACAAGATAAGTACTTGAATGCTTTTGGATTTTCAGAAGAGGTTTACTTCAAATTGCACTTTAAAACTGAATTTCAGAACTTCTTCTTTAAAATTTTAATTTAGAACTATACTCAAAGCATTACTTTGAAACAAGATTTCCAAGCAAGCACACACATGCACACACATCAGAGGTTCTGGTTCATACATACTTTTACAAAAGGGAATAGGGCATAGGGTACATTTTCCGAAAGTATGAACCAGTCTTTAAAACAGAATTTACCCGCAAGCTAGGCAGTCTCCAACCTTTACTCCTAGAAAACATTTAACAGAATTGGTATCGAGACGGTTAGGATCCCGATACCCATAATCACATGCACCATCCTTCTATCTCCAGTTGTCGTGCCCAGGGAACTACCCCCCGGTGACGTAAACAGGAATGGGAGGAATTACATCCACCTCTCCAGATCATGGTGTGGTATAACCAACCTCCGATTATAACCATCATCATGACCAACAGGGACAACCAGTATCGTAGTAGCCATTGGCGCATGCCTCCCGATCTACTAGTCAACCATACCGTCAGGGCCCAATAGAATAAAATATCCAAAGCTTGCATTATCTAGAATTTCGAAAGTGCATTAAGCACACACAGGATTCAGAAAACAATACTTTTACCGGAACAGTATAATTGTAAACAATACGGAATAGCAGAAAACAGAATATTTTGGTAAAACAATACCTCTTGGAGCGAAATAGAATATTTTAAGTAAATCAGAATATCTTTAAACAAAACAGAATATCTTTAAACCGAAAACATTACCCTAATAAGGAAGGAGTTTAACTTTAAAAAACAAAGACATTTGAAACCTTTAGGAGTTAACTTAGAAACATTTGAGTACATATGTAGTTTCATAGTTCCAGTTGAAAACAGAATTAAACCTCACCTACAGAAATGGTATTATGTAATAATACAAGAGCCTCAGTTAATCCAAACCTCACCTGTAAGTGGTGAATAACTATAAGTTTCTATCCATAAACCATATAGTCACATAAGCAAGTTGAACTACCTCAAAGCACTCAATGACACATAATGATATCATACGAACATGACAAAAGATTATCAAAGCATGTCATACATGTAATGAGATTTCATGATAATAATTCAATAATTAATCAGGCATGGAGGTATAATCGAATTCTTGTAATATAGGACATAGGAGAGTAATATCATTTAATACGGGAGAATCATTTAACTAAGAATGGAACATTGATTGCAAGTTATCCTTAAACTTGAGTAGATAGATCAATGCAAATCGAACAATCTTTAATCAATTTATGATCATAGACATGAGCCTTAAGGAACTAAGTTCCAAACTATATTAATAATTCATGATTGAGAGAGGATATCTAAGTATTGAAGTATAAGATCAACAAGAATGCGGGACACTTAAACAAGGAATAATCTTTTCGAAGAAAGGATTCAAGTAAACGATTAGTCTCAGTTGAAAGGTCATATTAAGAGCTTAAGGATATATTTTCTTAGGGTCTTAAAACAACTCTAATTAGAAAAGGAAAGTGAACTTTGAAACCTAATTTGAGCCTCATTTTTGAGAATTTTCGAAAAAGGCTTTGACCGTTGAATTCATCTCTTCCAACCAATTCTTTAGGTTAAAAGTAAAAATTATTGGTCAAAGTCAAAGTCAATGGTTAAAGTCAAAGGTCAGAGGTCAAAGGTTACTATTCAAATATACGGTATGTATACGGTCTTTATACTGTATATATACGATATTTATAATGTATGTATAAGGGTATTTATACAGTATGTATGAGGTATTTATGCTGTATGCATACTGTATTTATACAGGGATACCTACCGTATCTATACAGTATTTATAAATAGTACATACATTATTTATATAAGAATACATGCGGTATCTATATTAGAATACATACGGTATTTATACAAAAATACATACGTATTTATTTGAAAATATATTTAGTATTTATACGAAAGTATACACGTATTTATACATAGAGGAATCAAATATGTATACGTATATTATACATGTATAGCATAACATATATCAATTGGTCAAGTATAATTATGTAACAATTAAACAATAGTCTAATTTCTAAATATATAACATTTAAGAACATGTAATAAATTAAATTAAATCATGTAATAAATTAAATTACCTAAGTACGATCAAAAATAAAATGTAACATGTCATAATAATTGTCACATAATTAAATTGTAACATAATTAAATTATGTAACACATTTTCTAATAAACTATACATTATATAACATAATTCATAAATTTGCATAAAAATTAAAGCATAATTCTAAACATATAATTTATGCATAAAACAAAACATATAATATAACCTAATTCTAACATAATTAAAGCATAAAATAAAACATAAATTAAAACCTAAATTCTAACGTAATTTAAACTAAATAAAACATAAAATAAAAGAAAATCATACCTTAAATTTTTTTTTGGGGGGGGGGGTGAGAGAGAATGGTGTGAGCAAAAATGAGAGTCCAACACACTTATTTATAGTTATGGAGAGGGACCTTTGTGCAAATAATATTTACTTTAGGGACTTGGAATGGGGTAACTTTAGAAAATACCCTAAAGTAGGTTTGCTCTTAGTAAAATTGTTAGGAGGAGGGTATTTTAGTAATTTTATCTTTCTCCTGCATATTTTAGAAGCTGTAAAATTACCCAAGAGATAGAAAATAAAATTATCTTCGAAACGGTTACTCACGGGTCAAAATCGGACGTACGGTTTAAAAGTTGTAAGCTTCGGAAGATAGGATTTTTCTAAATTTCGAAAATTGATTTAATTATGAAATAAATACTTAGAGTATGATTTGAAGGTCCAAAAGTTCTTCAAAAATGTAGAAAAAATCAAGGAACGTTATGGCTATGTTCTCAAAGGTCAAAAAGATTCGTCGATGGAAATATATTTCGCCGACAGAGAATTTTCTTTAAAAATAAATTCTTAAATTGCTCTGGACAAATAAGCGAAGATTTGAAGCATTGAAAAATGAACTAAAAAATCTTGAAATGATGCGTATAGGTCCTCTAGGGTCTCCTTAATAAAACGGAGTAGTGAAGGTTCGGAAAAATGAATAGTACCTTTTGATAAAAGTTCCCAAAATGCCCCTAATGATTAAGAAAGGATTTCGAAGCTTGGAAAATATGTTCATATGACTGGGGAACATGAGTTATGAACCTCTAGGGTTCCAATGAGATGCTAGGGCAATATAGGCTCGAGAAAGGAATAGTAAATTTGGTTCGTGGTAAAGAAATCCCCCCTAAAACACAATACGACCAATGAATGCACATTGTTCACATAAGAATGCAATGTATGAACATTTGTAAAGATGAACCAAGGTATATAAACGCATTCTTGTTATCCTTGATTTACCATTTCGAGCTAGGTCCTGATACAAGCTGTTATAATCTTCCCCCCTTAAAAGGAATCTGTCCTCAGATTCCACAACCGTTCCAGGGATAAGCTTGGATCTTTATCAAAACTTTATTAGTCAGTACCTCATGAAATCTCAAAATCTCCTCTTAATATTGTTTTGCCAAACAGTTAACCTTATTCGTTGTCTTAACTGGTAAGAAATATACTGATTTAGTCTGTCTTTATATTTCAAGATTCTGTCTTCACTAGTTCTGGATTTTTGGCCTCGTCATCCTTTGTCCTTGAAATTTAACCATTCCTTGATCCACTCATCCTTAATGTGTTTTCATCCCTTTCTATTTCATTGGTGATAAAATACCAGGTTTGCCAATCTAGTTTTTCGACTTTGCGCATCAGCTACCACATTAGCTTCTTAGAATGGTGTTGGATTATACTGTCACATTCCTTCTGAATAAACAGGTAGCACTAATTCTTTTCTCCAGTTAATAAGGGCGAAAACGATTGCTGGTAACTCCAAATCATGTGTAGGGTAATTGATCTCTTGTGGCTTAAACTTTCTTAGAGCATACTCTATTACCTCCCTATGTTGAGTCAAAATGCCACCTCATTCTTCTTTTGAAGCCTCTGTATAAGCGGTATAACCTTCTATCCTTCCTACACGATTAATCACTAGTAAAACATTGATATTCTTTTAACTCCTAAAAGTTTTGCTCGCCTTTTAGTGTCCCTTCAAACTTTCTTTCTTTCCTATCCCCTTGGTGAAGATTACAACTAGTCCTGAGATGCTTTAGCACAAAATTTCAATAATATCCTTCTAACCTAAAGTGTTCTTCCCTTCAAGAGGGATCCCTTGATGTTTCTACTTCATGATTGTTTCGACTTCGAGAGATCCACACTGATCCCTAAGTAAGTTTTGATATACCCTAGAATGGTGACTCTTTCTCCAGCCAGAATTGGCATTGACTGAACTTGGCGTATGGCTTGTGATCCAGCAAAGTCTCCATCACTAAAGAAAAAAGGTTCTGTGTATCCTTCCAACAAAGTTAATACTGTTATATAGGCCGATCTTTGTTCTAGTTCATTAGAAACCTTTGATAAAACTCCATTTATCCAAAAACCGTTACTTCATATTTACTCTTTAGTTGATTCAAAATTCATCACTGTCTCTATCCTGGAGAATTTAACTTTGACTTCCTAAGCCGAAGATGATATGATCCAAGAGCGTTTCTCTTCCTGGACAAGACTGTATCCACTGAACTTAGCATGTGACCCGTGACCTGGCAAAGTACCCAACACGGTTCGTTATATGGCTCATGTATCCTTGACCCTTCAATATCTCAGGATGAGACCTGTAGCACCCCGAGTGAAGGGCACCACATCCCCTGCACCATAGCCCGGTACGTGTAACGAAATGAGAACTCCGCATGCGCACCAAGCTATGGCGAACGGGTGACAAACAAAAACTCACCCTAGCTAGGCGGTCTAGACCCTAATACAGAGTGCGCAATAAACATAAATCACGGAAGCGATAAATTTCAAATTGTAATGCCCCAGTTTTACTTTAATGCATTATGTGTTATTATTATAATTTTCATCATATAATATGCATCACACCTCTATGCATTTATATGAATTGTTATTTATATGAATTGACATTAATATGGATTATATGAAATAAGTGACATAAGTGATTTAATGGTATCATATGATCTATAATTACTCCTTTGTGTGAAATTGTATACTTAAGTGTATAGCATAAGTTGGGGTTAATTGCATTATTGGTTAGAGATTATACTTGCTTGTATTATTTCAAATAAATGGAGGACTTATGTGCAAATAAGGATGAAGCCCATACTCTCATGCAAGACTTTGGCATATCTTATATCATCTTAATTCTTCCACATTATTCCATCAATTTCATTTCATCCAAGAGAGGAAAATCACACATACACTAACCTAGTAAAAACCGACATTTACACCTCAAGAAGGGAAGGATATTTCATCTCAAATTCAAGCCAGCTTTTAAGGAATTGAAGGGCTAAGATCATCATCAACATCATCATATCTCCATTTCATCATTTATTTCTTGGATTCAAGGTATAACATGGAGGATTTTGGAAATTCTTGAAATCTTGAGTGAGTAGGGCTTATGGATTTATTGATGAATTCTTGCATGTTTAGAACTAGAAACATGTTTAGGATTAAAAAGGGTTTGAAACTTGCATGAAAACCTTGGCTTATTTTGAAATTGGAAGCATGAATATAATTGGGGTTTTGGAGATGAATTTTGATGAATTGATGCATATTCCATGGTTAGTTTGAAGTATGAGTGAAGTATAATGTGTTTGAGATGTGTTGGATTAATTGTGATGGAGTGAACTTGCCTTGTTGTTGATTTTGTGGTATTTGGCTCGGTTTCCCCCTGTTTTTCCCTTGTTTAGCTGCTGCTGCGTATTTGGTCACGCCCGCGACCTGATTTATGTGTAAAATTGGTCGTGCCCGCGACCCCATTTTGGTCAACTTTCGACTTTTGGAAAATTGCATGAAAAATTCGGAAAAATATTAGGTCGCGCCCGCGCCCGCGACCCCACCAGAATCTGCATTTTGTCCAACTTCGGACTTACGCCATTTTCACCTCGCTTTGAATTAGAAAACGTCCCATATACCGTTGGAAAGGTATTTGTGTCTAGTTGCATGCCCAATAAACAAGATTCAATTCTAACTTCCAGAACTCAAGTTATTTTGGGTTTTCTACAAAGTGTGCATTTCCCAAAAATTGTCAGTTTTCCTAAACTTCACCAAAACCTTTCATATTGCATTCTTTTCACTTCTTTGGCTCCCGTATGTGACCTATATGAGTTATAAACATGGTTATTGATAATTATGTTCTTAATTGACTTTTCTTAATTGTTATTGCTTGACCTAGTGATTAGGACGTTGCCGTGCGTCTTAAATGGTTCATTCGAGTCGTGTCTCGCGAACACTTGTCGTTGTTGCACAGATCGTCTTCCCGGTGACGAGGAGCAAGCTTCATAATTATATCCTTGTTGTATTTTTGACACAGGTGAGGTTTAATTATTAGACATATAGAACCTGTACAACCCTTATATGATGTTTTGGCCAAAAAGTAAATATATATATATATATATATATATCTTTCTCAAAACCTCTCATGATTGAAAATGATTTCGTGACCTATTGAGTAATCGTGTTATCGTGATTGGTCGTGTTTTGTCGAGTAAGCATGTCATGTTCACTTGGGCCCGAGGATAGTGTATTGAGCCAACCGAGGAAGCAAGGGCTGACGGGTAACTCTTGCACTACCCTCACAACTTTGGGGTGCCCCCTGAACCCACTAGGAGATTAGTGGGGGAAGGAGTTCCGGGCATAGGGACTCATGAACCCTATGCTCACCGTTATTGGGTGGTGGGGCCTTGCAATCCCACCATCACCCGGAGGGAGAAGGAGATCGTGAAATTGCTACTTGTACACTGTAATTGATTGTATAATCACTTAACCGTTTATAACTTAATCATGGTAATGTTCACTATTGATGTAAGGTTGGAGAATTGCCCTCACTTGCCAGGCCACTGATTGAATTGAAGTGAATTGATTGATTGATATTGTTAAATTGGATAGTTGTAGTCTCGGACGAGACTTATCTTATTATTGAACTTATATTGTTCCTTTTATAAAACCTTACCCGGGACTATAACTTGCATGATATGTGAACTAATATTTATTTAAACCCCTCACTCAGTCTTTTATAGACTAACACCTCACATTTTCAGGTTGCAGGTTAGGTGCTAGACGGGATTGAGTCGAGTTTTGCTTCTTTTGGGTCTAGCACTTGCCAGTCTCGTGTCTCATGTATATTATTGATATATTTCCAGCTCTTATGATATTGTTTTGGTATGTATGTATATAATATAACTTATACTTATAACGTCGGAGTATGTAATTATGAAAACATTGTCATGGAATTGAAGATGGATAATGCAATGAAGGATATTACTATGCTTACGCTTAATGTGATGCATGTTGGTATCTAATTGGGGGTTAGTCCCGCCTAGCTAGTGTTGTGTTTTTTTTATTATTGTCACCCGTTCTCTATAGGTTGGTTCATGTATAGACTTCCCATTTTATATGTGGATTGACCTATAGTGCGGGGGTGTGGCATCCTTGCGCTTCGGGTGCTACACAAATCATACATGCTAGCAATTCTCCAATTATGTCCATCATATATAACTTATACAATTTATATACAAGGTAATTATGCAAAATTTATCCCTGGCCAAAGTCTAAATACCGAATTTATACATATTTCAAAATTCACATAATGCGTAAAAAAAAAAAAAAAAAAAATACAATGCATGTGTCTCGAGCTATCCTTAAACAACGACACAAGAACAACCGCCTAGCTCGAACCTCCAAAAGTACTTGCAACTTAAACGAAAAGGGGAAAAGAGAAACAAAAAACGAGGGTCAATCCTAAAGACTGGTGAGGGGACTAACACACTCACACGTACGTATACAATAGAGCAAAGCATATATCAATATGAAAATCCATGAACCGGGGTGTGGTTTTTGCATTCTAAATTATTTTAAACCCGTGATAATTTGCCTAAAGAAAAAGGGGGTTAAGGCCGAAGGCCAAAATTAATAAATTTTATAAATTAGGAATCCACTCCCGTTTCACGAACAATATTCAAAATCGGAATTACAATACTCGGCGAGCACGAGTTTCCAACCTACACGCTATTCATAACTGAATCAAAAGGCATAAATAAATCAAAGCTCTAAATCAATCCCACCTTCTCCGATTGGGGGTGAGGATGGCCATCCTCAACCCCGTTCTTTAGTCAGAAGTTCGGATATGGGGGATCCTACCTGCTCCACCGACGGGGTTACCGTCAACCAAAAGGAGACCCGCCATCCCCTCGACCTCCCGAGGTTAGGCCAAGTCACCCAAAGATGGAGTCTGTTGATGATAGAGTTCGGCGACCCCACGGTCGACCCGAGAATCACATACCACTCCTCCGGGCCCATTTATAAGTCAAAAGTCTGAATTTTTTAAATTCTGAATTTTCTGAAAAGCTCGCTATTTCACAACGTTCACACACACCAACACTTTTCAAATCAAATAAATGAAAATAAACTTACGTATATATAAAAGTGTTTTTCAAAAGATTTCTTAACAAAGGGACCAATTCCCACAAATACATATCAAAACACGTATCTAAGTATAAATATATATACGTAGTCACATGCGGGCTCAAAATTCAGGTAGGGTTGTAGGTCGCTATAACTAAAAAGAAGGAAACCTCATCTTGTCGATGAAACGGAGACAAAAAGGAACCAACAGACGTCTAAGATGTTAGGAATAGTGCCCTAGAAAGCCGATTATATATCCGCTTTGTACTTTTCCTTATTGTAATCGTAGACAATCTTTGAATAAAATAACGAATTAAGGCAACACTTCTTTATATGCTCTTGTTTGGTATGAGATTACTTTAGCTGTGCATGTATGAGAACTCCCCTAATCCTGATGACTTTAGGACTCCACCATTTAGGTGAAATGGTTCATGAAACGAGCCCTATATCACATAAGTCATGATTAGTAAAATACTCCGAGCCGATGAGTCCTATAGACAGTGGGAGTGTCAACCTGACTCCTCTAAGGCTTGCTTGTGGGATCACGCCCTTAAGAAGGACCACCTTGTTTCATGCAGGTGTAAAGTGTATAGTTGATACGTGCGTGATACATGAGGGTGCTTACTTCAATAAGTAAGTTCACTGAAGTGCCCCATGTGAGAAGATTCCTAAATGGGAAAGGAAGTTTCTATTTCAGGAAATGGAAACTTCCAGATTTGGAAATATCTCACGAGTCATTGATGTGATTAATTGATCCTTAGACTTGAGGTTCCGTATCACTTTATGAGTTAACTCTGTAGTCTTAGGTATAAGCTTTAAAGGGTGTCGCCTTAGACAACTGATTCAAGGCTTATGTTGGGGCTGCACAAGTGATTCATGAAAGTGAATGAGAATCAAGAAAGGACCTACACTTGCATTTGCAAGGTGATCTCTTATTGTGTAAGTCATTCATATGCCATATGGATTCCTTGGCCAAGGCAGTAGATCAAGACATCAAGAAAAACATTTCTTGGATTGAAATCAAATGGATATGAAATGCACTTAGCTTTAAGACCGGATTATTAGGGTTCTGATTATTCCCTTACCCTAGATCTTGGTTGAGAGATAGTAAGTAGGAGGATTGTATTTCACATGAATCAATGACTTAAAGGTTCTGTCGAATCGAGACATTCCAATTCAGATAGGGGTTAAACACCTGTTGCTAGACTATGGTCGTTTAATATATGTACTGATTAATTAATTAGTGACTTAATTAATTAGGGTCACTGCTAATTGAATTGAGAACCTAGAGGGTCACACACAACAACTTGGTTACATGAGTTGGGGCTTTCAAATGATTAAACGAGTTGATCATGCTGAAAGGGTTCCACACGTGTGAATCACACGTGTGGGTCACGTGAGTGACACGTGTCCTTGGGGACACATGTGTCACACGTGCACATATATATATGTATATGTGATTAAATAATTAATGTGTTAATTATTTAATAGACTTTGGTTTAATAATTGAATTAAAATGAAAGTCTTATTTTGGAGAAAAATAATCTATTTAATTAATTACGAATTAATTAATTAGATAAATAAGTTATTTATTTATTAATAAATAAAGTATAATATTATCCAAAAGGGGTTTGGATATTTTAGTTCTCTTAAAAATTTGATTTGAATTAGAATTCAAAAGTCAAAGTTGCGAATTACTTGATGATCAAGTAATAAGAGAGGGGGGGCCAAATGCTTAGTACAATAGGAGGACTAAGTTTCGGCCGCCCCTCCCTATGTTATATATACGGGAGCTCGAGCTCCCCTTAGAGAGTAATTGACAATTCTTTTGGTTCATGTGTTGAACACCATCCTTTCTCCAAGATCAAATAAACCCTAGGTTAAGCCTAAACACTAACTAGAGAACTAGCATCCTTACTAGTTAGATTGTAGTCAAGTTGGTGGACTGTCTCTAGAGAGCTTCAAGTTAGAAGTTTTGAATATTCGAGTTTTACCAAGGAGAGGGGATCAAGCTGCGAGAATAGCGTTCTTGGGTGGCTTGAAACGCTTCAAGAAAGACTATTGAAAAGTAAGTTTTCAATCTCTACGAATTCGGATTCACGATTGCGAGTTTCGATCCTTTTTTATGGAATGTGCCACTAAGGTCTTGGATTTGATCCATTCTGATGTTTGTGCACCGCTTAGTGTAAGCACAAGAAACAACCATCAGTATTTCATAACCTTTACCGATGACTTTAGTCGGTATGGTTATGTATACTTAATGAAGTATAAATCTGAAGCTTTTGAGAAATTCCTAGAATTTCAGAAGGAGGATGAGAACCAAACTGGTCACAAGATCAAAGCACTTCGATCTGATAGAGGAGGCGAGTATCTTAGTGAAGAATGCCTTAATCATCTCAAAGATAATGGGATTATCTCTTAGTGGACACCTCCGGGAACTCCTCAACTCAATGGAGTTTCTGAGAGGAGGAATCGAACACTACTTGATATGGTTCGTTCCATGATGAGTTTCACTGACTTACCACCTTCCTTCTGGGGTTATGCCCTAGAACGTACAGCAAAGATTTTGAATCTAGTTCCCTCTAAGTCAGTCCCTAAAAAGCCCTATGAAATTTGGCATGGTAAAATCCCTAGTTATTCTTACTTAAGAATTTGGGGTTGTCCTACTTACGTGAAGAGGACAGTGGGAGATAAGTTGGAATCTCGTTCTAACTTATGCTACTTTGTAGGTTATCCTAAGGAATCCATAGGATACTACTTCTATGATCAATCTGAGCAACAGGTGTTTATTTCCAGAAATGCTACTTTTCTTGAGGAACCGTTCCTTAAAGAAAATAAAGGCAAGATCATAGAATTAGAGAAAGTACAAAGTGTCCCCCCACCACGCACTGAAGAAACGTCCCCTTCTGATCAACCACAACCAATCACAAATTTCGATACACACGTAAATCCTCCTCTAAGGCATTCTGAACGCACTCCTAGACAGCCAGAGAAATGGTATGGATTCTTCCATGAGATCACTCAAAAGGATAATGATCCTCTAACATATGAGGAGGTACTTGTAGATTCTGACTCTAAACAGTGGATAGAAGCCATGAAATCCGAAATGGATTCCATGAACTCCAACCAAGTTTGGACCTTGGTAGATTTGCCTTATGGGGTCATACCCATAGGTTGCAAATGGATCTTTAAGAGAAATCTTGGAGTTTATGGAAGCATTGCAGCCTACAAAGCAAGACTGTTTGCAAAAGGATTCACTCAAAGACCCAGCGTGGACTTTGATGAAACTTTTTCACCAGTTGCAATGCAAAAGTCTATTTGGATCATGCTTGCCATTGCTATTTATTATGACTATGAGATATGGAAAATGGATATGAAAACTACCTTTCTTAATGGTGACATTGATAAAGACATTTATATGGAGCAACCCATAGGTTTCACATTCAGTGGGAGTGAGCAAAAGGTTTGCAAACTCCAAAGGTCAATCTATGGATTGAAACAAGCTTCTAGGAATTGGAACATTCGATTTGATGAATCAGTCAAATCGTTTAGCTTCATTCAAATTTTGAATGAATCGTGTGTGTATAGAAAGGAATTGGAGACCTCAGTACAATTCTTAGTACTTTATGTTGATAACATCCTTCTTATTGGGAATTCGAAAGATGACATGAAAGTAACTAAGTTATGGTTATCGAACTAATTCGAGATGAAAGATCTTTGTGATACGTCCTATATCCTTGGAATTAAAATCTATCGAGTTAGATCTAGAAGGTTGATAGGACTATCACAGTCGATGTACATTGACAATGTATTGAAGAGATTCAATATGGAGTCAGCAAAGGTTAAGAACCTTCCTATGAGTGTAGGATCATGTCTTTCTAAGAAGATGTGTCCTAAGACTAACCTTGAGAAGGAAAGAATGACTCATACACCTTATGCATCAGCAATAGGTAGCATAATGTATGCAATGTTATGTACTTATGCACTTAGTGTAACAAGTCATTTCCAATTTGACCCTGGAGATGGTCACTGGGCTGCCGTGAAGAATATTCTTAAGTACATGAAAAGTACTAAGGATTTATTCTTAGTTTACGGAGGTCAGAAAGATCTTACTGTCGAAGGATACTGCGATGCAAGATTTGCATCTGACTTAGATGATTTTAAGTCAATGTCAGGATACATTTTCTGCCTAAATGACTGAGCAGTGAGTTGGAAGAGTTCCAAGCAAATGACCACTGCAGATTCGACCACTGAGGCCGAATACTTAGTTGCAAATGATGCAGCTAAGGAAGGTGTTTGGATTAGAAACTTCATTCAAGAGTTGAATGTTGGTCCCTTGCATGAAAGACCCCATTACTGTGTTTTGTGACAATACTGGGGCGGTTGCTCAAGCAAGAGAACCAAGATCTCACGAACGGTCCAAGCACATTATGAGAAAGTATCACCTAATCCGTGATATTATCAAAAGAGGAGATGTGCAAATTGAGAGGGTCGCATCAGTAGAGAACGTAGCAGATCCACTTACTAAACCCCTTAGTCGAGAAGCTTTCGAAGGTCATCTTCAGAAGATGGGACTTAGAGTAGCTTTATAATGGCTTTGACGGGCAAGTGGGAGATTGTTAGGAATAGTGCCCTAGAAAGCCGATTGTATATCCGCTTTGTACTTTTCCTTATTGTAATCGCAGACAATCTTTGAATAAAATAACGAATTAAGGCAACACTTCTTTATATGCTCTTGTTTGGTATGCAATTACTTTAGTTGTGCATGTATGAGAACTCCCCTAATCCTGATGACTTTAGGACTCTACCATTTAGGTGAAATAGTTAATGAAACGAGCCCAATATCACATAAGTCATGATTAGTGAAATACTCCAAGCCGATGAGTCCTACAGACAGTGGGAATGTTAACCTGACTCCTCTAAGGCTTGCTTGTGGGATCATGCCCTTAAGAAGGACCACCTTGTTTCATGCAGGTGCAAAGTGTATAGTTGATACGTGCGTGATACATGAGAGTGCTTACTTCAATAAGTAAGTTCACTGAGGTGCCCCGTGTGAGAAGATTCCTAAATAGGAAAGGAAGTTTCTATTTCAGGAAATGGAAACTTCCAGATTTGGAAATATCTCACGCGTCATTGATGTGATTAATTGATCCTTAGACTTGAGGTTCCGTATCACTTTATGAGTTAACTCTATAGTCTTAGGTATAAGCTTTAAAGGGTGTCGCCTTAGACAACTGATTCAAGGCTTATGTTGGGGCTGCACAAGTGATTCATGAAAGTGAATGAGAATCAAGAAAGGACCTACACTTGCATTTGCAAGGTGATCTCTTATTGTGTAAGTCATTCATATGCCATATGGATTCCTTGGCTAAGGCAGTAGATCAAGATATCAAGAAAAGCATTTCTTGGATTGAAATCAAATGGATATGAAATGCACTTAGCTTTAAAACTAGATTATTAGGGTTCTGATTATTCCCTTACCCTAGATCTTGGTAGAGAGATAGTATACATGAATCAATGACTTAAAGGTTCTGTCGAATCGAGACATTCCAATTCAGCTAGGGGTTAAACACCTATTGTTAGACTATAGTCGTTTAATCTGTGGACTGATTAATTAATTAGTGAATTAATTAATTGGGGTCACTTCTAATTGAATTTAGAACCTAGAGGGCCACACACAACAACTTGGTTACATAAGTTGGGGCTTTGAAATGATTAAACGAGTTGATCATGCCGAAAAGGTTCCACACGTGTGAATCACACGTGTGGGTCACGTAAGTGACACGTGTCCTTGGGGACACATGTGTCACACGTGCACATATATATATATGTATATGTGATTAAATAATTAATGTGTTAATTATTTAATAGACTTTGGTTTAATTTTTGAATTAAAATGAAAGTCTTATTTTGGAGAAAAATAATCTATTTAATTAATTACGAATTAATTAATTAGATAAATAAGTTATTTATTTATTAATAAATAAGCATAATATTATCTAAACGGGGTTTGGATATTTTAACTCTCTTAAAAGTTGATTTGAATTATAATTCAAAAGTCAAAGTTGGGAATTACTTGATGATCAAGTAATAAGAGAGAGGGACCAAATCCTTAGTTCAATAGGACTAAGTTTCGGCCGCCCCTCCCTATATTATATATACGGGAGCTCGAGCTCCCCTTAGAGAGTAATTGACAATTCTTTTGGTTCATGTGTTGAACACCATCCTTTCTCCAAGATCAAATAAACCCTTGGTTAAGCTTAAACACTAACTAGAGAACTAGCATCCTTACTACTTAGATTGTAGTCAAGTTGGTGGACTATCTCTAGAGAGCTTCAAGTTAGAAGTTTTGAAGATTCGAGCTTTACCAAGGAGAGGGGATCAAGCCACGAGAAGAGCGTTCTTGGGTGGCTTGAAACGCTTCAAGAAAGACTATTGAAAATTATGTTTCCAATCTCTACGAATTCGGATTCACGATTGCGAGTTTAGATCCTTTTTGTTGGAAAATTTTTAAATTTCTGCTGCTTTTCTAATTCCTGTTTTCCAACATAAGAAACCACCTTTTCAACCACGGAACGAACCTAAGGACAAACAAAGACAAAAGATAAACTTAGACTCGATATGAACCACTTAGACGCTTGGTAAATGCATATGGATGCAAATGATGCATAAAGAATGTAATGAGATTTCATTTAAATCATATAATGTCACATTTATTCATATTGAGTCATAATTCACATATTTCACGTTAAATAAATTTATAAAACTCATACAACATTCATAACACATCATATAACACATGAGGCATGCATGCATTCAAGAAACGAAACAAGAAAAAATAAAGAAACAAGGAAGTGTGACATTAATTCATGCATGAACGTAAGAAGATATATAGCGCATGTTAGGGCACATGTATCATGTATAAAATCATCGAAGTTACGTAATAAATTCATAAAAAAACATGTAACACATAATACGACAAGTAAGCCATGCATATACTTCATAAAATCTCCAAGAAATAACATGCAAGGCAAGCATTTACATCTTGAGGTCATGCATGCACATATAGACACGTATGAAGCACGTAGGTCGTAAATCTGGCATAAAATCATCGAATTCACGAAATAAATTCATAATAACACACTTAACATATAATATAACAAGTTACCTACACAAACAAGACAAGAAATGTAGCACCCACGACGAGAGCACCACATCCCCCGCATTATGAATTCGGTCCCCATATGAAATGGCTAATCCATACATGAACTAAACTCACAGCGAACGGAAGACAATAAAAAGGCTATCCTAGCTAGGTAGAATCTAACCCTGTAACGATTCAATAATACCAGCGATGGGGAAGCAAGGCAATGACATTTGCAATATCCATGAGAAATAAATGCAATTCCATAGAAAAGTAAATACGGGTTCCACTAAATGATATACCTGTCCTAACCTGTCCCGAATCAATTCAACGCAATAATATAGAACGGGTTTAACTAAAGTCCTAGAAACCTGTCCCGAGTTTAATACAATTCAGTAAATAAATCAATAAATAAGTTCATTCGATAAGTAAATATAATATGCAGTAAGTGTACATGTGCAGGACTCGAATAAGGACAAATGACTCAATCCCGCCTAGTAACCACTTGTGAGGAACCTGGAAGAGAAGGGGAAAAGAGGGATTAGTCTCTAGAAGACTGAGTGAGTAGGAGGTATACATATATATAGAAACATGCACATGCAAGTTGTAAATCCCGAGCAATATTTTAGTTAAAGTAGTTCCCGTGAGGGCAAGAAATCACTTAAGCTATGCTCGGACTTTACAACTTTCACTTTAGACACTTAGTTACAATTCAGGCTATCAGTGGCTCGGAGAGTGAGCGTGCACAATCTGCAACCAAACTCCGACAGTGTACAATGATTAAGTTTCAGTTATTTAAAGGCGATCATGCAATTCAATCGATACGATATAGTACAGTCAGTGCAATAGTGTAATCAAGCAGTGCAATCAATCACGACAATAATCCCTAGGTCACCCATGGTGCCGGATTCTCCCAAAATCTCCTTTTCCCTCCATGATGGTTCAGGTAGCTAGCCCTCGCCATCCAGTCAGTGTGAGCATCAGGAACTTGACTCCTATGCCCGGAACCCCTTCCTCCACTAATCTCCTAGTGGATTCAGGGGTCATCCCAACAGTGTGGAACTGTGCAAGAGGTCACCGTCGGCCCGATACCCCCCCGGCTCGCTCAATACACAAGTCCCAGGGTCCTCAATCAGAGTGTTGTACAGTATCTCGCCAAAACAGGAACGGTCAGTGAGTAACAATAACAATAAGTTCAGTTTCAATAAATGTTTACTCGATAACATGCTTTATAATCAATATAACTATAAATATTGTTTTAGGCCAAAACCTGTTCATACAGGGTTTAGGGTTTAATATGTAACTAGAACGAAAACACCCTCACCTGACAAGCGACAGAACAAGACAAGTGTTCAGAGCAAAGTTCACTCGATCGATGATTTCCGCCCTGGAGAAAAACTAAATAAGAAGGGAAACAATGTGTACTCGTGAGAGGAGACTCAATAATGATATCAATTACGACGCACGACAATGATGTTAAATGGCATGAAATATATGAAACGATATACAAGATGATAAGCTAAGTCATGATCATGTTCTTATGTGCATTTAAGGGCAATTAAATCAATTAGCACTTACATTCAATAAACGAGTTCAATTACATGAAATTATGCAAGTAAATCGATGTAATAACACTTAGGCATGCAAAGGAAGTCGTGAAATAACAATACATGAATAAAACACATAAAAGCACTGAAATAGGGCCGGGAACGGCCTCGTTAGCTCTGGGAACGACCATGCTTAGCAGTCTCGCCCATGGGAATGGCCGTTCCGGTTCCACGCTTGAGCTGGGAACGGCTGAACTTCTCCCCGTGGCTCTATAAAGAATTGGCTGGTATAACCCTTGGGAATGGCCGTTCCCAACTCCAGTACAACACAGGAATGACCGTTGCCGTCTGGTTCGTCCAAAAAGAAGCAGGAACAACAACAATGGTGCCTGGAGCCCCATTCAAACACCAACACCACTCCAAACCACACCACATTGCACGAAATTCATACCATGGACCAAATAAAACACGTAGGTCACATATTTACACATTAAAACCTGTAAAATGGCCTTGATCACATAGAATTAACACCCCGGATACTATTTATCATCTTCCTAAATTAACACATAGACACAAATCCGAGGCACGAAAGGTATATCAAATTAAAGCACGTAACGAATAGAGCATAATTCTTACCTTAGGTTGTTGCTCGGACGGTTGGATCTCGAAAACCCGAACTTGAGGCCAGAATGAGGAATTTATCCCTTGTTCCTTGTTGTGCTGCTATTGATCGATCAGGAGTGAGGAGAGAGGGATAAGGCTGGCCCTTTTCAAGGGCTGGTCAATCGGGTCGGTTGAAACGGGTAGGGTCAAGCTGTATCCAGTCCACCCTGATCGGATTTTAAAACGGTTGGGCAATCAAATAGCTTTAGAAAAATAAAAGGTTAAGTATTTGAATCAGAATCACCGAAACGAACTCAATAATAAATCACATAATTATTGAATGAAACTCTCTCGTGACGTCGTACCTGACTTATCGAGAAAACGGGGTGTTACAACCTCTCCCCCTTAAGAAGGACCTGTCCTCAGGTCCACTGCCTCGAGTTCTGGACTCTAAGGAAAACTCTCTGTGTCCATCCCACATAGGGTCCATGACATCCCAATAGAGATTAGTTCAGAAAGTTCTTCAAGCACAAGGGGAGTCTTCAACTGCTCACGAACTTGACCTAACTATGAGTAGTCCGGACATCTCGCACGATAGGAGAGTCTACACGAGATTCAGCTCCCACCGTTTGATCTATCCTAACCATCCCACACTCGGTATCACAAGTGGAGTAGTTAACGAACTTCCACCACTCGTTCTCCAACCCAAGCGGATTCTCCATCACCACATCAACTTCATGGTTTGAAGTTGGTTGCTTGAGCCGCCATTGGCTTCAAAACATGGTCTCCAAAGACCCTTTGCAAAGCACGGCCCTCGTCTCACCGTGTGACTAAGGCTCTCGCTCACTCCAAAGCAATGACAAATAGCAAGTAGCTACAACAATAATTAAAGATATGCATGATGCACTTGATATGTAGGTTGAAATGTACCGTTCACCTTTGGTTGGAAAGCTTCTTCCATGTTGATCTGATTTAATACTTGACTAGTTGTTGAAGATTTATTTAACCACAGTACCCTGTCTCGAGTTACCTCTTGTTTCCAAAACTTTGATGGTCCCCGGTTTCTACTCCACGGTCCATTTTCCAACTAAATTACCATATTCCGAAATATCCAATGTAATACAAATACTTTCGTGATTACTCGGCCTTCAACTCGTAATCAAGTCCTTTACTCTCCTCAATACCATGATCCGAGGACTTAATTCCTGAATGTGTGCTTGGTTTTATCTATAACTAACTCGTTCCTCTCCTCAAATCATACTCAACCTTCCTCACAAATTATAATCAACCTTCTCGGATATTCGGGGTATTCCTTTAATAGCTCAAAATCTAGTCTCTAATCTTTATAGCGTTTCCGGTTCATCATGGAAAATCCAACGAGCCGGTAATCCATCTTGTTCATGTAGTGTTTTCCTTCTTAAATACTTCACTTCCAACGCTCAAAGGAACGGACTCTCACTTTCATCCCAAATTATGAGGATCCGATCAAATTTCCTTACCTAATATTCTACTCTCCAACTCTTAAAATTCCTTCAAGACATGAAACATGTGGCACCACAACATTCTTGCAACGTTGAAAATTTTAACTTGTGTAGATCCTGGAAGAAGGACTAATGATGTTGATCCTATGACTAAAGTTACCATCAATTTTCCCTTACCTCGCCTCACCAAATTAATTCCCGAACATTCCTTGAACTTATAACTTCATTTCTTAAAATACCTACTTCTTTCGATATTACTCTTGAAGTTCCATTCACCTTGGTTTGAAACCGAAACGAGCACTAAATCTCCCAACATTTCTTGAATACTCATTTTCGGCTCTTTAAGCAGTTACCCTTTCCGAAACTATTCTCAAAATTTTCCTTCCGATCTTGAAAGTCACCAAGGATCAAGATCTTCCAATTTACCCTTTTGCCATTTTCGAGAACCTCGTTGTTGATAAGCCTTGCATTTTATTACTCCTATTAAAAGTAACCCACTTGAGCACAACCCCCAATTTTTCCAAGTCATCTCCCGATCGACTCTCCCTCTTAAGAATTTTCATTCTTATTCCTTGAGTCCGTAATACCGCCTCTTAACCTGAAGATTCCCGATTCTTTTATTTATTTTCATCCTTAGTTAAAACGATTCTAGTCAAGCTGCATATCCGGAGAGAGTGTTTCACACCCACCTTGAAGTAATTGGTAGCGGTACCAACCCACATCTTTCATTCCAGCCCCTGACTATTTCCCAAAGCCTATCCATTGCTCGTCCCCTTTTATCCACATTTTGCAATCCAATTAGTTCCTTATCATGGTTCGGTTATGTCACAGTTGAAGTAATGCTTGATAAATAGAGTGGGAAAGTTCCTATCAATAAAACACTTAAAATGCATGTTTGGTTACGATGCCAATGCACATATCAACCTTATAAATAATTTAAAGATGCAACATGTTTGAGCAATTATATCAACTAAGGATACACACATAAATAAAAGAAGTTAAATAATTTAAAATAACATATGATGCGCTTGCCATGAATGCGTTGAACCTGTCACCGTAGTTGTATCCTTTAGCTTGGCACTTGCTCCTTGTTTGTTGAAATACAAGCTTGTCTTGAATTTATTGACCATTTCTTGTTACCCACGGTCTTCCATTTCTTTAAATTTCTCTATCATCAACTTACACATCTCCATCGCCCGAGATTGAAATTTCTTGAACCCTATTCCTTTCCAAGTACCGACATCCAACTGTTGCCCAAACCTTTTCCATAAATATTTCCTTGGTCAAAGTTTTCTCGTATCACTCGAACAACTTTATAATCCGAAATTATGCTTCTTGAACTCAGATGTTTCTACACCTATGAAGTTGAAACCTTAACTTATCTCGGAGAATTAAGCTCAAATTATTGTCTTAGTCTTTACCAAAGTTGTTACTTTGATCAAAGCTTCCTCGGTTTATTCGTTATGAGTTCCAATAGTCGAATGAACTCACCCTCCAATTGCTCACACTTGGGCACCTAATTTCCTCTACAAGTTCTTGGCCTTTCTTTACCATTTCCATTTGTTGCTCCATATCTTCCAATTTAATCCCACAACACGACAATTCAGCGTGGATCTGGAGAATAGACTCACTCCGCCCGAATATAAAATCTTTAACATCTTGGCTTTCCCTGAACTTGATAACCACTATATTGATCAATTCTCTTTACTCCTTTCCATCCGACTTCTTTCTACTCGAACTCCAAGATGTTTCAATTTTCCTCTTCTTCTTTCTCTTACCCAAATTGGGCTTCAAGTAACTGGAATTAGATGATCCCATATTTCCTTCGCTTCTATCTCAAGTTAGGTGATCTTTGTTACTTCATAACCACGAACCTACTTTACCTTGAATCCCCTTGAGGGTCATCTAGTCCTTGCTGGTAGAAACCCAGAAATTAAGACATCTTCGAGATTTTCTTCGCTTTTCTCTTGAGTGAATGATTCTAAAGAATCTGGTTGAGAAAGCTTCATAGCGTCGACATACTTGTTGATCTGGCAAGTTAAAATCATTACACACCCCAATTTCCCATCTTATGGATACTTCACCATTGACACTAGAGTTTGCAAACTTTTCCTCCCACAACTTAAGTGTAGTTCAACTAACCGAAGATCCTCAACTTGCCTACAATTCCGAACCTTCATTATTACCCTCAAAGCTTCCTTCATTCTTCCTTGAATTTAATAAGTCTTCTAAACCCGGTTTATCAACATCTTTTCCTAATGTAAGCCCCACAATTGATTCTTCTATTTCGGACCTTATCGTTCCAACCATAGCTTATTTAGGAAGAGATCCTAACTCTTGAAATTTTGTAGAAACCCTTGACGCATTCCTCCCAACTTTTAGGCTAAAGAATGGAGGTTATGGTAGATTGATGTTGTCATAGAAATTGGCCGTGGTTTGATATCATCTTCGTAGCCTAGAAATCACAACTCATTTCAAAATAAATGCATGAGATTAGTCTATGCTCATGCACATAATTAACACCAAAAGCATGGATTCGATGCATCAACCAACATGCAAATCAACAAATTTTTGAAAGAAGCACATTTAACAATATTTTCCATATCAAGTAACAATAACAATGCTCATGTTCAATGCGGTGCACATGTTGACATGTTGTTCCTAAGCCGTTCGACCTATACTTGATATGACACGACACTAGAACTCCGATTTTGCAACCTAGAGCTCTGATACCACTTAAAGATGTAGCACCCGCGACGAGAGCACCATATCCCCCGCACTATGAATTCGGTCCACATATGAAATGGCTAATCCATACATTAACTAAACTCGCAACGAATGGAAGACAATAAAAAGACTATCCTAGCTAGGCGGAATCTAACCCTGTAACAATTTAATAATACCAGCAATGCGGAAGCAAGGCAATGATATTTGCAATATCCATGAGAAATAAATGTAATTCCATAGAAAAGTAAATACGGGTTCCACTAAATGATACACCTGTCCTAACCTGTCCCGAATCAATTCAACACAATAATATAGAACGGGTTCAACTAAAGTCCTAGAAACCTATCCCGAGTTCAATACAATTCAATAAATAAATCAATAAATAAGTTCATTCGAAGAGTAAATATAATATGCAGTAAGTGTACACGCACAGGACTCGAATAAGGACAAATGACTCAATTCCGCCCAACAACCACCTGTGAGGAACCTGGAAGAGAAGGGGAAAAGAGGGAGCAGTCTCTAGAAGACTGAGTGAACAGGAGGTATACATATATATAGAAACATGCACATGCAAGTTGTAAATCCCGAGCAACGTTTTAGTTAAAGTAGTTCCCGTGAGGGCAAGAAATCACTTAAGTTATGATCGGACTTTACAACTATCACTTTAGACACTTAGTTACAATTCAGGCTATCAGTGGCTCGGCGAGTGAGCGTGCACAATCTCCAACCAAACTCCGACAGTGTACAATGATTAAGTTTCAGTTATTTAAAGGTGATCATGCAATTCAATCGATACGATATAGTGCAGTCAGTGCAATAGTATAATCAAGCAGTGCAATCAGTTACGACAATAATCCCTAGGTGTAACGCCCGACTTTTCAGTCGTACAGGTATGACGTATGTGTTTATCAATTTGCGTGTTTTATATCTAATTTTATTATAATTGTTATTATTTTATTTTATTTCTTATTATTCCATTTTGTTAATTTAGTATTTTAATTTAAATAATTAAGTGTTAATTTTAATTAATCATGTTTAATTATATTAATTATGTCTTTCATTATATTATTTTAACCGTTGACTTTTATTTTAATTAAAATGGAATTTTAGTTTTATTATTTAATTTATAATGTTATGAATTTGTTAATGTTTTGCGCATGAGTGATTTATTTGTGATTCGTTCTTATATGATTTGATATCGAAAATTTGTGAAAATTGATTATGTTGTAGATTTATGTGTTATGAACATGTGTATATGCTCGTTTCTTGTTTTTTATCTCGTTTGACGTGGTAACAAATTTATTTTGATCTTGGAATCCAAACAGGGGCTAACGAGCAATTAGCGCACCTTTGGTTCCGTATGTGATATCTTGAGCTCGGGAACTCGGATTCGAGTTTTGTCAACTTCATTGAAGTCGTATTGAAGATTTGGGTTTAATGATCTTAGCCTCATATTTTTCCAAAATCGGTTGAACCTCCGAAATCCAACCGAAAAGCGAAACGGCGCCAAAACTACCACATTTTACTAAAATAGCCATAACTTTTTCAAACCTTAACCAAATTGACCATGGTTGGAGTCCTTGTAACCCTAGTTCAGCCCACTATCATCACATACTCTCTCCCAACCAAACCCACCCTCACACAAGCAAGAATTTCAACCACAAACCCCTATTTTTCCAGTTTTCCCATCACTTTGCCATTTTAGGAGATTTTGGAGCTCAAATCTCTTCCAACCTTCATCCAATCCACAAGGTGAGTTTAGGGTTGTGTTATACATTCATTTTTGGTAATTTTGATCTATGCATCCCTAATTTTGAGCTTGTATTCATGTCGTTTAGAGGAAATGGTGAATAGTTAGGTTGAATGGAGTTATGTTGAATTCTTGAATTCCTATGATTTATAACTTGTTTTGATGCCTTATATGTGATCCTTTTCCCTTATTTATTGCTGAGTATACTTGTATTAGTTGGTGGTTAAGAGTTTGGTGAGTTGCCACTAATGGAGGTTTTGAATTTTCAAGCTTTTCTTCTTCGTTGATGTTGCTGTGTCGCTGCTGTTTCATTTCACGGATTTGGAGTTGTTGTTTGTTGTGTATTTGCTGCGTTCATTGCCTTTCCTTGCTGTGTTTGTGCTGCTATTATTGCCTTCTTTCCTTGTCTACGTGCTATTGCTGCTGAAAGGTTTGGAACAGGGGAAATGGTTGTTGTTGATGCAAAAACTGGAGCTACAAGGGGTAACGCCTGTTACCCCGACTCCTTGTGCAATTGGTAACTCCCGTTACCATGGAGTGAGGATCGCTTGTAGCTTTTAACACCTGTTACGTCTTTTCTTCTTCTTCAGCTTGTTTGGTGCGTGTGTGATTGTGCATGCATGGTATGTGTGGACGTGTGCATGATATATATATAAATATGTACTTTGTGTAGTGTATTACATACATGGGTTTCATTATAAATGCATGCATTAGTGGTGTGTGGGTGATTATATATATATATATATATATATATATATATATATATATATATATATATATATATATTATATGTTATTTAATATATGTAATTAGTATATATATCTATTATGTTGTTTAATATATGTAATAATTATTTATATATATATAATGTATTAGTGCATGGAATTCCTTATAAATGCATGTATGTTACGTACCTTTATTTATTTATTTATTTATTATATATATATATTAGATGTGGTTTAATTTATTTCGATTATGGAATTTAATTGTTATCTATTTCGCGTTATTTAATTTCCGTTCATGACTTGAATGCCTCTATTTGTCTATTTTCTAATTGTAAACGTGAAATAGTACGTGTTATGATTTTTTATATGAAATTCTTGGATTAATTTGGTATGAAATGTGAAATTCATGACTTGAATGAATATGAAGTGTAACGCCCCAAATTCCGGAAGTTCAGGTAAGCACGCCACGTGCGGGTCTTCGGGAGTTGGGAGTTTAAATTTATACATTTACTTGCTTATTATGATCTCTTTATAATATTGTGTGCATTATACATTTCTCTATATTTATACGAATTAACTTTTAATATGAAATTCGTGAATTAAGTGATAATGTGTTTAATTGTACTATGTAACTTTAATTGATCGTTTCATGAAATGACGGACTTAATTGCATAACTTGGTTTGGAGCTAATGGATCTTTTGGATAGAGATGATACTTGATTGCATTCATTTAAATAACCTAGGGACTTGGTTGCAAATTGGGGACATATGTTATGATAGTGGATGATATAATATATCTAGTATATGTATCTCTTCCAACACTCTCATACAATACATTCATACAAGAGAACACACACACACCCCTAGTGAGGATCGGTATATACACCTCAAGAGAAGGAGAAGATTTCATCTAATCCAAGCTATTTTGAAGAACTTTGGAGCTAAGATCATCAACATCTTCATCTCTTCATCCTCATCTCATTCTTCTTTCATTTCAAGGTATAACATGAGAAGGGATTGAATCTCTTGATTGATTATATGAGTAGGGTTTGATGTTAGCTTGATGCTTTCATGTGTATCCATGATTAGAAGCATGTGTGGCTCATATTTCCTTCATTTCTTGCATAATACATGAAGTTATGTGAAAGTTGGAGTATATGAGTAATTATGGGGTTTTGGGGCTTAATTCTTGGTGATTTGATGCATATTTATTGGTTTGATTGTTGTATAGTTGAAGTATATTATGTATATGTTGTGTTTGAGCATTTTTATTGGATTGAATTTGGTGTTTGGGTTGGTTTTGCATGGAAACCCCTGTTTTCTCCCCTGTTTTTCTGTCACGCACAGGTGACACGGGCGTGTCACCTTTGCTTTGTTTTGGGTGACACGGGGGTGCGTGTTGGCTGGCTGGTTTTTCTGTACCGTGACACGGGGGTGTCACGGCTTGCCTTGTTGTGGTGACACGGGCGTGTCACCTTCTTTTGCACGCATTTGGTCCGCTGTACTGTGACACGGGGGTGTCACGGCTTAGTGTGCTTTGGTGACATGGGCGTGTCACCCTCTGTTTTCATGCATATTGCTTTGCATGCATGGATGTATGTGTATGTGTTATATACTTGGTTTATTGACAATCATGCTCGTATTTGACATTCAATAAATCGTTATCGCATAACATATTGGTGCATGACGTTGCCGTTCGTCATAATTGGTTCATTCGAGTCGAGTCTTATTTCACACTTGTCGTTGTTGAACAGATCACGGTCCCGGTTTCGAGGAGCCCGCTCAGTAGGGTGCTCTCTTGCTTCTTTTTGGTTGGTTTGGTCAGGTGAGGTTTAAATTCTAGATAAATAGAACCCTTACAACCCCTATGTGACTGTTTCGGCCAAAATATATATATATATCTATAGGTTGCGAACTTTATGATTTTCAAATGATTTAGCAAAACCAATTAAGTGATTGATTGACTGATTGACGGATTGATCGTATTGGGCGAGTATTGAATTGCACTGTGGGCCCGAGGATAGTGGCTCGAGCCAACCGGGAAAGCATGGGCTGACGGGTAACTCGAGTGCTATCCTCACCAAATGGGATGACCCCTGAACCCCCTAGGAGATTAGGGGAGGAAGGAGTTCCGGGCTTAGGGATTCATGTACCCTCTGCCCAGACTGATTGGATGGTGGGGCCTTGCAATCCCACCATCACCCGGAGGAAGAAGGATGGACTGAAACTGCTAATTGTGCACAGTAAATAATTGCTTGATCACCTAATCACCTAATAAATTGATTGATTGTACACGGTCGGAGCAAGGTTGGAGAATTGCCCTCACTCGCCGGGCCACCTATTGATTGTATTGAACTGAATTAATTGGTAAATGGAATTAGTTGTAACCTCGGGCGATAGTACCTTCTGCTCTAAAATTTGTGTTTGATTTCCAAAAATTATTACCCGAGATTATAACTTGCATGTACGTGCGCATATATTTATTTATACCCCTCGCTCAGTCCGTTTGGACTGACACCTCAACTTTTCAGTTTTGCAGGTTCGTGCTAGGCGGGAATTAGAGTCTCATGTCTTTTATTCGGGTCTAGCACTGCACCTTCATACATTGTACTTGTGTTGATACTTGTTATTTTTGTAGTATCTTGAATTACTTGGATTGATATTGTAATGGTATGAATTGTCAGTACCTATAAGTAAATATGTAAATACGGTACCTATATGTATTGAATGCTTTTGCTTTCGCTATTTTATTGCTCTGATTGTTGTTGGTTTTATTTGAGGGTACCCTCCTAGCCTTGTATTTTTTTTATTGTCTCCCGTTCGCCTTAGCTTCGGTTTATGTATGGATTGATCGTTTCATATGTGGATTGGAGCTATGGTGCGGGGGATGTGCCGCCTGGCATTCCGGGTGCTACATCCCAAGGTGGTATCAGAGCCCGGTTGCAAAACCGCGGCTCTAGTGTCGTGTCTTGTGAGTCTAAGTCGCACGGCATAGGATTAATTGATTATTTGAGAGTCTTGCAACCTATTTGAACTTATTTGATTCTATTTGAAGTGCTTGGATTATGTGACTATGTGGTTGGATTGCATTGTGTGTTGTAATTACACTCATTGCACTTGTTAATCAAACATGCATGTAAAGTGTTCGAATTTCAGGATGGCTCGTGACCGACATCACCATGATCGTTCTCCTCGACATCGACGTCATCACCGGCGTGATCGAACCCCTCCTCCACCACCTCCAGCTCAACCCCAAGATTTCTTAAATTCAATGGTGCAACTCATGGATCAGATGCTAAGGGATTATGTGCCTCCAGCACCGCCAGCTCCTCCACCGCCACAACAAGCACCTATTTCCGTTATTTTAAGGGAATTCCAGAATCAACATCCGCCGAGATTCCAAAAGGGGAACGATATTCAAGCCGAGCAATGGCTTAAAGAAGTTGAACGGGTGTGGGAACTTATTCCATGTGAGTCTCGGGAAAAGGCCCGGTGTACTCTTACCCTCATCCAGGGAGAAGCATAGTCATGGTGGGAGAGTACTAAAATTGTCTTGGATGCCGCCGAGGAGCAAATTACATGGGAGGTATTCGAAAGAGAATTCAAGAATAAGTTTATTCCGCCATCTTCGCGCACTAGAAGACTTAAGGAGTTTACTGAGCTTAAACAAGGAGGAAGATCAGTTTCGGAGTATATAGCCGAGTTCGAGAGGTTGTCCAAATACGCCCCTAACATTGCTAGCGACGACTTCCACAAGGCTATGCAATTCGTACAAGGTTTGAGGCCGGATATTCAAGCGGCGATTGAAGCGGTTAACACAAGCACTTGGAAGAAGGCCACTACCAAAGCTCTTAAGGTTGAAGACTCGGTTGTTGCACGGAGGTCTTCCTTTAGGACGGGACAGGGTTCAGGTTCCGGGTCAAGATCGGGTTACAATGCCGGCAAGAGGCCGATGGTTTGTGATACCGCTCCTCCTCAGTTTAAGGGCCCTATGAAGAAGTTTAAACCACAAGGGCCAGTCCAGAAGGCTCCTCAGCCACCGGTTATGCAGCCACCACCGGAGAAGCCTAAGTGCACTTTTTGCGGGCAACCTACACATCACTATGATAATTGTCGAAGGCGTCTAGGGTTATGCCTGATTTGCGGGGCTGCCGATCACATGGTGGATACTTGTCCGGATCGACGTAATCCGCCGCCTGGGGGACAGAGACCGTTGATTAGGGCCCGTGCTTATGCCTTGGAAGGCGAGGAACATGATGCAGACGTGGACCCGGCTACCGTTGTTGAAGGTACCATCTGCATTCATGACATCAACATACACACTTTATTTGATCCGGGAGCTACTCACTCCTTCATTTCTTGTGATGTTTCTATTAAATTGCCCTTGTGTGTTACTTATTCTGATGCATGCTACGTGGTTAGTACTCCTTTTGGTGGTAGTATAGAAACTAACCGGGTTTTTCGAGAGGTGCCGGTGAGTATTGAGGGTCGGGTTTTCTCAACGGATTTCATTGAGTTGCCTATGGCTCGGTATGGTTCTATCTTGGGTATGGATTGGTTGTACACGCACTACGCCACTGTTGATTGTCGGGCCAAGAAAGTTAGTTTGGGTTCTGAGTTGGTTACGGGTCAAAGTTCGAAGACGGTACCTTTATTATCTTTTTCGGAAGCTCAGAGATTGGTTCGTGATGGGGCTACAGGGTTTATAGCCTATATTCTTAATCAATCGAAGGATCAAGTGAAGTTGGAGAAAACCGAGGTAGTTAAAGAGTTCCCCGAAGTGTTTCCCGAGAGGTTGGATTCGTTACCGCCGAAAAGGGAGATAGAGTTTATGATTGATTTGTATCTGGATGCCGAACCTTATTCTAAGACTCCATATAGGATGGCACCGGCGGAATTGAAGGAATGAAAAGTACAACTGGATGGTCTTTTGGAAGTTGGGTATGTAAGACCGTGCTCGTCACCATGGGGTGCTCCAGTTTTATTCGTGAAGAAGAAGGATGGTACTCTAAGAATGTGTATTGATTATCGGGAGCTTAATCGGATGACCGTTAAGAATAAATATCCTCTTCCCCATATTGAAGAGTTGTTTGATATACTCCAAGGGTCTAAAGTATATTCGAAGCTTGATTTAAGACAAGGGTATTATCAACTACGGATCCGAGCCGAGGATATTCCAAAGACGGGCTTCAATACGAGATACGGGCATTATGAATTCGTGGTCATGCCTTTTGGATTGACAAATGCTCCCGCCGCTTTTATGGACATGATGCATAGGATTTTCCAGCCGTTTCTTGACAAGTTCGTTGTAATCTTCATTGATGATATTTTGGTTTTCTCTAAATCAGCCGAGGAACATGCAAGGCATCTCAAATTGGTTTTAAGGACGTTAAAAGAGCATCAATTATTTGCAAAGTTTAGCAAGTGTGAGTTTTGGATCGACCGGGTTTCATTCTTGGGTCATATTATTTCGGGGAATGGATTAGAGGTTGACCCATCGAAGATTGAAGCGGTGTTGAAGTGGGAGAAGCCAAAGAACGCCTCCGAGATTAGAAGTTTCTTGGGATTGGCGGGTTATTATAGAAGATTTGTGCAAGATTTCTCTAAGATCACTGCTCCTTTGACTCGGTTAACTAAGAAGGATGTGAAATACGATTGGGATGAGAAATGTGAGAGAAGCTTCGATGTTTTGAGAGAGAGATTAGTTTCTGCTCCAGTGTTAACTCTTCCAGAGGGTTCGGAGGGATATGCTGTGTATACTGACGCGTCGAAGGAAGGTTTGGGAAGTGTATTAACTCAGAAGGGCAAGGTTGTCGCTTATGCCTCACAGAAGTTGAAGGATCACGAGAAGAACTACCCGACACATGACTTAGAGCTTGCTGCCGTGATTTTTGCACTCGGGAAGTGGAGACATTATTTGTATGGAGTGTCCTTCGAGATTTTCACCGATCATAAGAGTCTCCAATATCTTTTCACCCAAAAGGAGCTCAATATGAGGCAACGAAGATGGATGGAGCGACTAGAAGATTATGATTGTGTTATCAAATATCATCGCGGGAAAGCTAATGTAGTTGCTGATGCTCTAAGTAGGAAAGTGGGTGTTTCGAACTTGGAAATAGGTACAAGTAAGGGAGTTGAGCCTATTGTGATTAGAGCTCGAGTTTCCAATATCTCTATTTATCCGGACTTGAAGTACAGAATGTTCGAGGCTCAAGGAAAGGATCCGGGAGTTCAGAGATTGGTCTCTAAGGTTAGAGAGGATCCGGAGAGTCCATTTGGGTTCGATGAAATCGGTCTTCTTCGTTTCAAGAACCGAGTAGTGGTACCCGATGATTTGAAAAGGGTATTGCTCGAGGAAGCTCACAAGTCAGCTTATTCAATTCACCCTGGAGGGAATAAGATGTACAAAGATCTCAAGCAGTATTACTGGTGGCGTGGGTTGAAGAAGGATGTAGCAGAGTTTGTGAAGCACTGCCTCACTTGTCAGAAAGTGAAAGCCGAACACCAGAAACCGGGAGGTCTTCTTCAGCCGTTACCTATCCCTGAGTGGAAATGGGAACAGGTGACGATGGATTTTATATCCGGGTTACCTAGAGTGAAGGGTGGATTCGATGGTATTTGGGTGATTGTGGATCGTCTGACAAAATCTGCTCATTTTCTACCGGTCAGAATGTCTTTCAAGATTCGGAAGTTGGCTGAGATTTACAACCGGGAGATTGTACGACTTCATGGTATTCCGGTGAGTATTGTTTCGGATCGAGATCCCCGTTTTACTTCAAAGTTATGGCAAGAGTTACAAGAGATGTTGGGTACCAAGCTTCAGTTCAGTACGGCGTTTCATCCACAAACTGATGGACAATCTGAGAGGGTTATTCGGTACTTGGAAGATCTACTTCGAGCTTGTGCTTTGGATTTTCAGACTTCGTGGCATGATCAACTTCCTTTGGTAGAGTTCGCTTACAATAATAGCTTTCAGGCAACGATTGGTATGGCTCCGTATGAATTGCTTTATGGGCGAAAATGTAGATCACCGTTATTCTTTGATTTGGAAGAGTGGAAATGGACGAAACAAGAAGAGGTAAAGAAAGGGAGAAAGCTTGAGAAATCCTCGAAGGCTGTGGAAGCCATGATAGAGAAGGTTCGAATTATACAACACCGGTTGAAGGCTGCACAAGATAGGCAGAAGAGTTATGCCGATATTCGCCGGAGGGATCTTAAATTTGAAGTGGGGGACCGGGTCTTCTTGAAGGTATCTCCTCGAAAGGGATTTTCTAGAATTGGAAAGGGAGGGAAGTTGAATCCCCGTTACCTAGGTCCGTTTGAGATTCTCGAGAGAATTGGGGAAGTGGCTTATCGAGTGGACCTACCTCCTAATCTTACCAGAATTCACAACGTTTTTCATGTATCTCAACTCAGGAAGTATTATCCGGATGAAACCGAAATTCTCCCCATTGAAGAAGTGGAGTTGGAACGGAATTTATCTTTTGTACAGAAGCCGGTCAGAATATTGGACAGGAAATATCAAGAGTTAAGGAATCGAAATATTTCTATGGTGAAGGTGTTATGGCGAAGTGACAAATCTGAGGAGATGACCTGGGAACCGGAAGAGAAGATGAAGAAGTTCCACCCGGAGTTATTTTCGTCCGACCAATGAATCTGGGGACCAGATTCTTCTAAGGGGGGGAGAGTTGTAACGCCCCAAATTCCGGAAGTTCAGGTAAGCACGCCACGTGCGGGTCTTCGGGAGTTGGGAGTTTAAATTTATACATTTACTTGCTTATTATGATCTCTTTATAATATTGTGTGCATTATACATTTCTCTATATTTATACGAATTAACTTTTAATATGAAATTCGTGAATTAAGTGATAATGTGTTTAATTGTACTATGTGACTTTAATTGATCGTTTCATGAAATGATGGACTTAATTGCATAACTTGGTTTGGAGCTAATGGATCTTTTGGATAGAGATGATACTTGATTGCATTCATTTAAATAACCTAGGGACTTGGTTGCAAATTGGGGACATATGTTATGACAGTGGATGATATAATATATCTAGTATATGTATCTCTTCCAACACTCTCATACAATACATTCATATAAGAGAACACACACACACACCTAGTGAGGATCGGTATATACACCTCAAGAGAAGGAGAAGATTTCATCTAATCCAAGCTATTTTGAAGAACTTTGGAGCTAAGATCATCAACATCTTCATCTCTTCATCCTCATCTCATTCTTCTTTCATTTCAAGGTATAACATGAGAAGGGATTGAATCTCTTGATTGATTATATGAGTAGGGTTTGATGTTAGCTTGATACTTTCATGTGTATCCATGATTAGAAGCATGTGTGGCTCATATTTCCTTCATTTCTTGCATAACACATGAAGTTATGTGAAAGTTGGAGTATATGAGTAATTATGGGGTTTTGGGGCTTAATTCTTGGTGATTTGATGCATATTTATTGGTTTGATTGTTGTATAGTTGAAGTATATTATGTATATGTTGTGTTTGAGCATTTTTATTGGATTGAATTTGGTGTTTGGGTTGGTTTTGCATGGAAACCCCTGTTTTCTCCCCTGTTTTTCTGTCACGCACAGGTGACACGGGCGTACCACCTTTGCTTTGTTTTGGGTGACACGGGGGTGCGTGTTGGCTGGCTGGTTTTTCTGTACCGTGACACGGGGGTGTCATGACTTGCCTTGTTGTGGTGACACGGGCGTGTCACCTTCTTTTGCACTCATTTGGTCCGCTGTACCGTGACACGGGGGTATCACGGCTTAGTGTGTTTTGGTGACACGGGCGTGTCACCCTCTGTTTTCATGCATATTGCTTTGCATGCATGGATGTACGTGTATGTGTTATATACTTGGTTTATTGACAATCATGCTCGTATTTGACATTCAATAAATCGTTATCGCATAACATATTGGTGCATGACATTGCCGTTCGTCATAATTGGTTCATTCGAGTCGAGTCTTATTTCACACTTGTCGTTGTTGAACAGATCACGGTCCCGGTTTCGAGGAGCCCGCTCAGTAGGGTGCTCTCTTGCTTCTTTTTGGTTGGTTTGGTCAGGTGAGGTTTAAATTCTAGATAAATAGAACCCCCTATGTGACTGTTTCGGCCAAAATATATATATATATCTATAGTTTGAGAACTTTATGATTTTCAAATGATTTAGCAAAACCAATTAAGTGATTGATTGACTGATTGATGGATTGATTGTATTGGGCGAGTATTGAATTGCACTGTGGGCCCGAGGATAGTGGCTCGAGCCAACCGGGAAAGCATGGGCTGACGGGTAACTCGAGTGCTATCCTCACCAAATGGGATGACCCCTGAACCCCCTAGGAGATTAGGGGAGGAAGGAGTTCCGGGCTTAGGGATTCATGTACCCTCTGCCCAGACTGATTGGATGGTGGGGCCTTGCAATCCCACCATCACCCGGAGGAAGAAGGATGGACTGAAACTGCTAATTGTGCACAGTAAATAATTGCTTGATCACCTAATCACCTAATAAATTGATTGATTGTACACGGTCGGAGCAAGGTTGGAGAATTGCCCTCACTCGCCGGGCCACCTATTGATTGTATTGAACTGAATTAATTGGTAAATGGAATTAGTTGTAACCTCGCGCGATAGTACCTTCTGCTCTAAAATTTGTGTTTGATTTCCAAAAATTATTACCCAAGATTATAACTTGCATGTACGTGCGTATATATTTATTTATACCCCTCGCTCAGTCCGTTTGGACTGACACCTCAACTTTTCAGTTTTGCAGGTTCGTGCTAGGCGGGAATCAGAGTCTCGTATCTTTTATTCGGGTCTAGCACTGCACCTTCATACATTGTACTTGTGTTGATACTTGTTATTTTTGTAGTATCTTGAATTACTTGGATTGATATTGCAATGGTATGAATTGTCGGTACCTATAAGTAAATATGTATATACGGTACCTATATGTATTGAATGCTTTTGCTTCCGCTATTTTATTGCTCTGATTGTTGTTGGTTTTATTTGAGGGTACCCGCCTAGCCTTGTGTTTTTTTTATTGTCTCCTGTTCGTCGTAGCTTCGGTTTATGTATGGATTGACCGTTTCATATGTGGATTGGAGCTAAGGTACGGGGGATGTGGCGCCTGGTGTTCCGGGTGCTACATGAAGCTTCTAATATCGAATAAATGACTTGTCTCTATACGATTTAAATGCATTAATGGTGCACATGAACGTGTTCATGACATAATATCATCTTTTATGCAATTTATATCATATTCATTTAATTGTTGAGCATCATATATGGTCATTTTGAGTCTCATACCTTTTCTTTTGAACAGATCCGGGTCTAATTGGAGACGAGGTCGAGCAGTGAGGCTCTTCTAACTATTTCTTTTGTCTTTCAGGTAGGTTTCTCTTCTGTTTAGATGAACGACCCTATATATATTCCCAATGTGAAAGGGTTAAGCCAAATTATTATATACCTATATCGAGTCTTTCAAAGAGTATATGATTTTAATGTTAAGCCTTTTATTTATTTAAACACCCTACCTAAATATTTTGGCGAGTATTGATTGATTGCTCTAATTGGGGCCCGAGACTTAGTGTACGTGGCTAACCGGGGAAGCACGGGCTGACGGTGAACCCGTACACTAGTTTCACCAAACTACAGAGTCCGGAACTCACTAGGAGATTAGTGAGGAAAGTAAGCTGAGTGCCTTTGGGGAACTCATGAAACCCCTCTGGCGAATGATTGAGGTGACCGGGCTTTGCAAACCCGTCCACCGCCCGGAGGAAGAAGGGGATTATATGAATGATTATGAATTATCTAATGATTATGATTAATCGATTGCTTGAGCATGAAAGAATGTATGCATGAAAACTTAAATTAACACTTTAATGGTTACACGAGGTGGAGGTTGGAGACTTAGCCTTCTCGCCGGGCTTACGAATAACCTATTGATTGAAAATGAGAGTTATAATCTCGTTTGATGACTTTTGTTTTCCCACTTGGGAAATTACTCTAAAACCTCTCTCGGGATTATAACATGCATGAATGTGATTTAATTTCGTATTAATTATCTATTATACCTGTTTTTAATACCCACCAGTCTCCTTTAGACTGAACCCGGTTTGTTTTCAGTTGTGTTGCGCAGTTGTGAGTGGAGCTAGGCGGGAATTCGAGTCGGTGTGTGTCTCGCATTTGTTTCTAGCTTCTCTTTTGGGTCTCACACGCACTCATTTTATATTTATGACTTTTATGTATTAACTATGAATTGAGTGTACATATTTGAGCCGTGACGGCATGTTAGCATTGTAACTATTCTATTTTGGAGTTTGAATGCTCAATGTATATATATCTTGATCGTGTGTTGCTTCCGCTATTGCATACTCTATTTCGTTAAGTGTTGGTATTGTTTGGTTTAAGGGTTAGCCCGCCTAGCTTAGTGTGTGTGTAGTGTCCCCGTTCGCCGTGATTTAGCTCGTGTATGGATTATCAGTTTCATATGCTGGTCGGGTCTCGGTGCGGGGGATTTGGTACCTTGCGCTCGGGTGCTACATCCTTAAGTGGTATCAGAGCTTCGGGTTGTAAAACCCGGGCTCTCGTGTCGTGTTAAGTCTGTCTAAGTCGTTCGGCATTAGGAACTAATTGTCAATGTGTTGCATATGCATTTTTTACGTGCTTATGTGCTTATTTCTTGCATTTTGAATGAATTATCTTGTGTTTTCATGCATGGACTAAACATAACACGCATTTTAGTGTTTTATTTACAGAACGCCTCCAAGAAAACACTAGGATCAATCTCCTGAGCGACGTCGTCGCCATGATCGTTCTCCATCTCCTCCACAACAACAACCGCCACCTGCTGAGGCTTTTGTGAATTCTATCATTAATATCATTGATCAAAGGCTTCGTGATTATGTCCCACCGGCACCGGCACCTGCACAGAAAGGAGGAATTACTGCGGTCTATCGGGAGTTCAGAAATCAAAATCCTCCCAAATTTTACTCGGGGAATGACGTGCAAGCCGAGCAATGGCTAAAAGAGATTGAGAGGACTTGGGAGCTTATTCCTTGCGGTTCTCAAGAGAAAGCAAGATGCACTATTGCTCTATTGCAGGGACAAGCTTATTCTTGGTGGGAAATGAACAGGATTCAGTTAGATGCCGCCGGGGTAGAGGTTGATTGGGATATTTTTATCAGGGAATTCAAAGGAAAATTCATTCCACTTGCTTCAAGGACTAGAAGATTGAAGGAGTTTACTGAATTGAAACAAGGAAACAGGACCGTATCCGAGTATATTACAGACTTTGACCAGTTGGTTCGATATGCACCGAACATTACAAATGATGATGCGCATAAAGCTATGCACTTTGTCCAAGGTTTGAACCCGGATATTCAGAGGGCTATTGAGGCCGGTAATACGAGCATGTGGTTGAAAGCTACAACCAAGGCGTTGAGAGTAGAAGATGGAGTGGTGAGCCGGAGGAATACTTACCGCTCGGGCCAAGGATCCGGTTCGGGATTGAGATATAATCCGGGTAAGAGACCGATGAATCAAGTAGCACCACAAAACAAAGGCCTAAATAAGAAGTCTCGCACATCCGGACCCATTTTCAAATCACCAGCACCACCGGTTAAGAAGGGGGATCGACAGGACATACCACCATGTACTTATTGTGGTGGACCGAGTCACGCCTACAATAACTGCCGTAGAAGATTGGGTCTATGCCTTATTTGTGGAAAGGGAACTCATATGGCGGACACTTGCCCCGACAAGAATCCAGCCTTCCAACAGGGATCTCGCAGGCCTATGATTCCAGTACGCGCTTATGCCCTTGAGGGTGAGGAACAAAATGTTGAGGCCGACCCCAATGCCGTGGTGGAAGGTACCGTTTGCATATATAACATGAATATACATGCACTTTTCGATTACATGAACTTTGTGCTCGTATATGATCTGACATGTTTTAAGGGGGAATTCTTGACCTTTGATACAGTTTACTATTCATAACCTGAGCCTACCTTGTTTATATTGCTACTCGAACCCTAGAGGTTCATCACACATGTTTCCCAATCGTTTGAACTTGTTTCCCGAGCTCAGAAAGTCTTTCTTGAGCCATAAGGGTATTTTTGGAACTTACCGACCAAAGTTACTATTCATCAGAAAATGAGCTTTTGATTCTGATACCTTTTTCTACCCAAGTTACAGTCGAATCGATCCTTGAGTCGGGACGAGTCTTTTGAAATCATTCTTGGCTTGGAAATCCATTCCGGAACTTTGTTTTATTGAAAACGTTTTTGAAAACCCTAGTTTACTATTCCTTTTACGAACGGTTTTCATTCGGAAAATGTTTTCTCTTCGGATTTGCACTACTTGAGCTATTTCAAGATTTTTGAGATGTTTTACAACTCTTGATTCAAACCCTAGCTTGAAATTCTGAAGCGTACGTTCGTACGTGAGAATTCACTATTCATCCTACGTTTTCAACTTTTTAACGGCAAAACGTTTTATAGTCGATTTTGGACTCAAAATGCTTCTCGATTTATTTCTTGAATTTTGGAAGCAATCCGGACTTGAAAATCATTCTAGAAAGTCGTTTTCACTCGTGTTGAGTTTCAAGCTCAAAACTTTTATTCACTAAAACTAATGTATCTTTCAAACGGTAAATCCGATTTCGACGAATGAATATGCGTTTCGAAGCTAATTTTCTTGCCGTCGGAATGGTTATACTTCCAGCCAATTATCCTCGAGTCTTGGGCAACAAAATTACAGAAATACCCCCAGCAGTCCCATTTTACCTTCATAATCCCTAAAGCTTCTAGAAGATACAAGTGGATGAACTCTTGTTTTGCTCTCCTACCCTTAAGCCATCTCTATTTGCAAGGTGAGGGGCTTCTTCACAACTATAAATACCCCTCCCATGGCATTTCATTCCTTGCTCAAAGTTGTGTTGACAACACCCTTTCTCTCCCTATCCTCCCCCTCTTTGCCGTCGGCCTCCCCCCGTTGTAGCTAGGTTAGTTTGTTTTGTTTTATGTTATGTTTAGTTTAGTTTATGTTTTTATGTTATGGTATGTTTATATTATGTTTAGGTTGGGTCTTAGGGTCTTCCCTAAGCCATATAGGATTTTATTTTATGCATTTATTATATAGTTTTCATGATATGTTTTGATAGTTGTTTATATGTTTTAATTGTTTAGTATATGCTTGAATATGTTATGAATTACTCTAGTATATGCTATGATCATGTGATATGGTTGTTATATTATGAGAATTGATGCATGATTATGGAATTTAAATTATGTTCATGCATGTTAGCTAATGGAATAGTGATTTACAATTAATTATGTCACAACTTGTTACATGTTGGTAATGAATTAAATTGTTACATGCTACATGCCTAAAGGATTATGATATATGATATGATATGATATGATATATGTTGTGACATGTTGTCACCTTGTTATATGATTCTTGATTTATGAATTGAGCTTATGATATGGTATGGATTAATGGATTAGTGCCTTGATCATATGTTATACACTTTAATAGTGTTACATGTTATAACCTAAGATAGAATAGTGTTTCATAACTTGATCTTTTGCCTTAATTGGATCTCTTAACCATAGGTTATACCTTTAACCTAGATCACTCTTGATTATTATAACATGAACTTGAAACTATAGGTTATAATCAAGATCATAATTTAATTAGGGGGTGTGTGTGTGTGCATGCCGTGTGTGTGTGTGTGTTCGTGCATGGTGTGTGTGTACCGTGTGTGTGGGGGTGTGTGTATAGTAAGGGTTTGACCCGACCCTTTGACCCGACATGTGAATAGTAACCAGTGAATAGTAATTGTGAATAGTAATCATGAATAGTAATCTGAAATAGTACTTTTGAATAGTAAATATGAAATAAAACTTGTGCTTTCTCTATAGACATTTGCACCTAGGGTTTCCATATCCAGGGTCTAAAATGTGTTTTCAAAATGTGTTTTCTTTCGTGGACTTCTTTTATAACTTAAGGTTTGCGATAGGATTCATAATTTGACTAAAGCTTACTCGGTTATAGTAAGATCATAGTCTCACGTTAAGAGTAACTCACTTTGACGTATTCCTTTGTGTGTTACCTTTCTTGAATACCTTAAATGGTATTACTCTCTTGTGTTACATGTTCTTTACATGTTCCTTGTTCATTGTTTCATGCATTTCATATGCATCTTGGTTAGTAGTGGGTCTTAGTTCTTAAGCTCACTCTAGTACACCACCTACAGGAGTTAAAGTTGCGCACTGGGATCCCCAGGGCACCGCATAATCTGTCTACCTACCTTTCTTACTGATAGGTGAGGTGAAGTTATAAATGTTTTCCAACTGGAACCACGATTATACTATCGTATCATATGTTTTGAAATTCAAAGCTAAACCTCGTTTTGAACTATCCCTTTTATCGGGACATTCTTTTGAAAGGATCATTCATACTTTAATAGTATACCTTGATCTACAGTACATGTTTTCCAAAGTTCTGCATTCTTGTTCAAAGACAGTTACATGATCTGCATATGTTTTCAAAGTACAGTTTACAGACAGAATCACATGTTTTACAGACAGCATCATATGTTACAGTTACAGTTTCACATGTTATAGTTAGCATACTGGAGTGATACTCTGGTCATTGCTAATCTTAAATGCAAGCATACAGTTTACAGTTTGGGCCCGGCGGTTATGTGTGGAGGTAATGCTCGGGAGGTGAGCGCCAAAGACATCACCAATACCGGCCGCCACACTTAGACTATTGACACCGACTTTTAACAGGAGGTTTGTTAAGTCAGGACAATCTGTCTGGGAACGGACAACAAATCTGTTCCCATTACATGTTTACAGGTCGCCTAGGGCTAGCTACCCGAAGTGACAACCGGTGGAGGATGGTGCATGTTTGTATGTGTTGGTAAGAGTTGTTGTTGACCTTGGTCCAATAGTCTACTGTGTGTGGAGTGTTGGAAAACAGGAATCAGAAAGCAGCGGAAATTTAAAAATTTTTCCAACAAAAGGATCTTGGACTCGCAATCGTGTATCCAAATTCGTAGAGATCAAGAAACTCACTTGGGTAGTAGCTTTCTTGACACGTTTTGAGCCGCCCTCAAATGCGCTTCATGCGGTAATGGCAACTCGTTCCTCGAAAGTCTCTTTCTACTTCAGAATCCATTGTAAGGATAACAATCCACACAAACCTAGATTCAAATCATGTTAGGGAAGTTCTTAACAATATAACATAAAGAAAGAAACATGAAACGAGAAAAGCATGATTGAAACTCCCTTCGAAAACCAGTTTTGCGAAAGTAGAAAACTGCCAGTCACAAAACCCTCGTGAAAAAATTCATCCTTCAGGATATGGACGAACGGTTTTCGCCATCTTCTTTGGTTCGTTTTTTTCATTCATTTCATGTTAGGTTCAGAATCGTTTCATTATCCTTTCTGATCGTTTTGCTTGATCCCCACTTTTTGGTAAAGCTCGAATCTTCAAAACTTCTAACTTGAAGCTCTCTAGAGATAGTCCACCAACTTGGCTACAATCTAACTAGTAAGGATGCTAGTTCTCTAGTTAGTGTTTAGGCTTAACCTAGGGTTTCGTTTATGTTGGGGAAAGGATGGTGTTCAACACATGAACCAAAAGAATTCTTGATGAGCTCTAAAGGGGAGCTTAAGCTCCCCTATATATAGGCAAGGGAGAGGGGCGCCGATCCTAATCCTTGTTGGGCAAGGATTTGGTCCCTCTCTCTCCTATTACTTGATCATCAAGTATTCTCCAACTTTGACTTTGAATTCTAATTCAAATCAACTTTCAAGAGAGCTAAAAATATCCAAACTATTTTTGGATAATTTTATACTTTATTTATTATAAAATAAATAACTTATTTTTATCTAATTAATTAATTCATAATTAATTAACTAGATTATTTTTCTCCAAAATTAGACTTTCTTTTTAATTCAAAATTAAACCAAAGTCTATTAAATAATTAACACATTAATTATTTAATTACCAAATAAATAGTCACGTGTGGCACACGTGTCATGATGACACGTGTCCAGTCACGTGACCCACACGTGTGATTTCACACGTGTGGAACCCTCTAGGCCCGATTAACTCGTTTAATCATTTTCAAGCCTCAACTCGTGTAACCAAGTTGTTGTGTGTGACCCTCTAGGTTCTCAATTCAATTAGCAGTGACCCTAATTAATTAATTCACTAATTAATTAATCAGTCCACAGATTAAACGACCATAGTCTAGCAACAGGTGTTTAACCCCTAGCTGAATTGGAATGTTCGGATTCGACATAACCTTTAAGTCATTGATTCATGTGAGATACAATCCTCCTACTTACTATCTCTCAACCAAGATCTAGGGTAAGGGAATAATTAGAACCCTAATAATCTGGTCTTAAAGCTAAGTGCATTTCATATCCATTTGATCTCAATCCAAGAAACCCTTTTCTTGATGTCTTGATCTACTGCCTTGGCCAAGGACTCCGTATGACATATGAATGACTTACACAATAAGAGATCACCTTGCAAACGCAAGTGTAGGTCCTTTCTTGATTCTCATTCACTTTCATGAATCACTTGTGCAGCCCCAGCATAAGCCTTGAATCAGTTGTCTAAGGCGACACCCTTTAAAGCTTATACCTAAGACTACAGAGTTAACTCATAAAGTGACATGGAACCTCAAGTCTAAGGATCAATTAATCACATCAATGACTCGTGAGATATTTCCTAATCTGGAAATTTCCATTTCCTGAAATAGAAACTTCCTTTCCCATTTAGGAATGTTCTCACACGGGGCACCTCAGTGAACTTACTTATTAAAGTAAGCACCCTCATGTATCACGCACGTATCAACTATACACTTTGCACCTACATGAAACAAGGTGGTCCTTCTTAAGGGCGTGATCCCACAAGCAAGCCTTAGAGGAGTCAGGTTGACACTCCCACTGTCTGTAGGACTCATCGGCTTGGAGTATTTTACTAATCATGACTTATGTGATATAGGGCTCGTTTCATGAACCATTTCACCTAAATGGTAGAGTCCTAAAGTCATCAGGATTAGGGGAGTTCTCATACATGCGCACATAATGGAAACACTCAAAAACACGTATTGGCATATAAAGAAGTGTTTGCCTATGATCAATCGTATATTATTCAAAGATTGTCTGTGATACAAGAAAAGTCCCAAAGCAGATTACGTCGAATCGGCTTTCTAGGGCACTATTCCTAACACGGAGTTGTTGTTGATCTTGGTCCAATGCTCTACTTTATGTGGGGTTATTGTTGATCTTGGTCCGATACTCTACTATACGTGGAATTATTGTTGATCCTGGTCCGATGCTCTACCAAATCATGTTTTCTGGAGTAAGGATGGAGGAGCCTAGCTTGCGGGCAAAATTCTATTTCATAAAGGATGGTTCATATCTGGAAAAGTTCACTTTACCCTTATCCCGTTTTATGAAAGAACTATGAACCATCAACAGCATATGTGTACGCGTGTGATAGCATTCATGAAAATGTTTTATAACGTGCATTCTTTTACAACATCACATTCAAAGAGTTTTATCAACCGAACTTGTTTCGAGTTCTTCTTTAAAGCATTGCATTTAACAGTTCTAAACTTTACTTCAAGTTCTCTATCACTCAGCACTTTCTTTAAAGTATTCCCTCACTTAGTCCTTTTGACTAATACCTCTCCCGTTTTCTTGCCTCGTGGTTTCAGGTCTTGCAGCCGCAGTCTAGAGGTATCTTGAAGCTCTAGATTGTCATTTTTGTTTCAGTCAGGACTTAGTATTACTTCCTTTTTTGTGTCCTGCATAGGTTTTATGGCTGCATCACTTTATACTTCTGTACATGTTTTTGAATACTTGAGTATATTTGCTATACTCTTTCTGCTACTCTATTACCGATACATTGAACTCTGCTATATCGGTACCTATATGTGAATCTGTTACATGTTCTGATTTGCCGAGTCTCTCTTACACGATCAATATGTTCTTGCTTGTTACATGCCATCACGCACATGTTTTGAAAAGTTTTAAAATACTCTGATTTTCCGCTGCATAGCCACATCGTTTACATGTATAGTTCTGAGATAGACAGCCGTTCGCTGGAGTATTTCTTGAGTGATGGCTCACACCATTACAACCCTAAGCTTACCTTGTTGATTGGATGAAGTTTGGATGAGATTTGAGCTCCAAAATCTCTAAGGAATGGAGGGTTACGGGACTGCCTGAAATTCCAGTGACTTTGGCTGAGTTTTGGGGCTTGTGTGAGGATTGGTTTGGTTAGGGTATGCTATAACCGGTTAGGGGGTTGAGTTAGGGTTCAATAGAATCAAACCATGGTTAATTTGGTTAAAGTGTGGATGAGATATGGCTATTTTTGTACACCAAGGTCAGTTTGGTCGCCGATTCGTTTTTTGGTTGGATTTCGGAGGTTCAAATGACTTAGGAAAAATATAAGGCTAAGTTTACTAAACTGGAATTTTCTTTACGAGTTCAGCGGAGTTGACGGAACTCGAATCCGAGTTCCCGAGCTCAAGATATTAAATTCGGAACCAAGGGTACGCTAAGTGCTCGTTAGCCCCCGATTTGGTTCCACGATTCAAATTAAATTCGTTAACATATCAAATAAATTCGAAAACATAAACCGAGCATATAACCATGTTCATAACACATATATTTAGGACATACTAAAAATTCGTGGCATTTCGATATCATTTCATATAAGAACGAAGCACAAAATAACAACCAAGCTCATTCATGCAATTCATGCACATATTATAAATTCCATGCAAAAATTTAAATAAATGAATTAAATCTAATATTAATTAAATTAAATAAAGTCACGTAATTAATTAATTAAAGCATGATTAATTAACATAACACTTAATTAGCATAATCAATAAATTAATAATAAAATAAATAAACATATATATATATATATATATACTTAAATACGAATTATAATTAAAATAATAATAAATTAAAATAAAATATAATGAAATAAAATGATAACAATTATAATAAAATTAAATATAAAACACGTAAAAATAATTAATTCGCGCAAATTGGTAAACACATACGTCATACCTTTACGTCCGAAAAGTCGGGGCGTTACAATACAAGTTAATGCAATCAAGTCCCTAGAATTTAGAAAAATAATCAAGTAGGGACAATTCGGTAATTGAAGCACTCTCGGCACTTGTTTCATGTAATAAATATTTTTCCGTGTCATGAAATAATATATCCAATGATATGAATTCAAATAATTTATATAAACAATGTTTCATGAATTTTATAAAAATATGAATGCCACGTAAGAATATATTATGATATTAAAGAACGAAAATAAAATCCTACGCTCAAAACACACACGTGGCGTGCTTACCGGTTCATCCGAAACCGGGGCGTTACAACTCTCCCCCCCTTAGAAGAATCTGGTCCCCAGATTCTCTAGTCTTGTGTGAACAACTCCGGGTGGAACCGTTTCATTTTATCTTCTGTTTCCCACGTAGCTTCCTCGGTTCTATCACTTCTCCACAACACTTTAACCATGGGAATTCTCCGGTTTCTCAATTCCTGAAATTTCTGATCCATGATTTTAACCGGCCTTTGAACAAATGTCAAATTCGGTTCCAGCTCAACTTCTTCCATGGGGAGAATCGTAGTCTCATCGGGGTAATATTTCCTTAATTGTGAAACATGAAATACGTTGTGAATCCCTGTAAGACTCGGTGGTAGGTCCAGTCGATAGCCTACCTCGCCTATTCTTTCAAGAATCTCGAACGGACCTAAGTAGCGAGGATTAAGTTTTCCTCCTTTCCCAATCCGGGTGAAACCTTTCCTTGGTGACACCTTCAAGAATACCCAGTCACCAACTTCGAATTCTAGATCTCTTCGGCGCTTATCGGCATAGCTCTTTTGTCTATCTTGCGCGGCTTTCATCCGTTGTTGAATCATTTGTACTTTCTCAATCATAGCTTGAACGACTTTGGAAGGCCTTTCGAATCTTTCACCCTTCTTTACCCCTTCCTGTTTCGACCATTTCCACTCTTCCAAGTCGAAGAACAACGGGGATCGACACTTTCTTCCATAAAGTAACTCGTAAGGAGCCATCCCGATCGAAGCCTGAAAGCTGTTATTATAAGCAAACTCAATCAAAGGAAGCTGTTCTACCCACGAGTTCTGAAAATTCGTCGCGCAAGCCCGAAGAAGATCTTCCAAATACCTGATTAACCTTTCAGTTTGACCGTCTGTTTGCGGGTGAAATGCCGTACTGAACTTAAGTTTCGTTCCCAAAACGGCCTGTAACTCTTGCCACAATTTGGACGTAAACCTCGGGTCTCGGTCTGAAACTATGCTCATCGGAATACCATGAAGTCGGATAATCTCTCTGTTATAGATTTCAGCCAACTTCGGGATCTTATAAGACATCCGGACCGGTAGAAAGTGAGCAGACTTTGTAAATCTATCCACGATTACCCAAATTCCATCAAACCCGCCTTTAACCTTCGGTAATCCGGAGACAAAGTTCATCGTTACTTGTTCCCACTTCCACTCGGGAATAGGTAACGGTTGTAGAAGTCCTGCGGGCTTTTGGTACTCAGCTTTCACTTTCTGACAAGTCAGACAATGTTTCACATATTCTGCCACGTCTCTTTTCATCCCATTCCACCAATAATATTGCTTCAAATCCTTATGCATTTTGTTTCCTCCAGGGTGGATCGAATAGGCTGACTTGTGAGCTTCTTCAAGTAGGACCCGTTTCAATTCTTCAGGTACTACTACTCTGTTTTTAAATCGAAGCAACCCGGTCTCATCAAACCCAAATGGACTCTCCTGATCATCCTTAGCCTTACTTACAAGCTTCTGAACTTCCGGATCCTTATTCTGAGCCTCAAATAACTGATACTTTAATTCCGGCTGAATTGTGATATTAGAAACCCGAGCTTTTAGGACAATTGGAGCAACTTCATCACCTTCCTTTACTTCCAAACTCGACACACTCGCCTTCCTGCTAAGTGCATCGGTGACCACATTTGCTTTTCCTGGATGGTATTTAATTGTACAATCATAATCTTCCAACTTTTCCATCCAACGCCGTTGCCTCATATTTAAATCTTTCTGTGTGAATAAATACTGGAGGCTCTTGTGGTCGGTGAAAATCTCAAAGGAAGTCCCGTAAAGATAATGTCTCCATTTCCCGAGAGCAAAGATCATGGTTCCAAGCTCTAGGTCGTGTGTCGGATAATTCCTTTCATATTCCTTTAGCTTTCGAGAAGCATAGGCGATCACTTTTCCTTTCTGAGTCAAAACACAACCTAAGCCTTCTTTAGAAGCATCTGTGTACACTGCATATTCCTCTGAACCCTCGGGTAGAGTTAATACCGGAGCTGAGACTAACTTTTCTTTCAAAAAGTTAAAGCTTTGATCACACTTCTCGTCCCAGACAAACTTAACATCTTTCTTTGTTAATCGGGTTAACGGTGCAGCAATCTTAGAGAAGTCCTGAACAAATCTTCTATAATAACCGGCCGATCCCAAGAAGCTTCTAATTTCCGAGGCATTCTTTGGTTTTTCCCACTTGAGCACGGCCTCGATTTTCGAGGGATCGACTTCTAACCCTTTTCCTGAAATTACATGTCCCAAAAAAGAAACCCGATCGATCCCAAATTCACACTTGCTAAACTTAGCAAACAGCTGGTGCTCTTTCAAAGTCTGTAGAACAAGCTTAAGATGCCTCGAGTGCTCCTCGACTGATTTTGAGAAAACCAGAATATCATCAATAAAAATCACCACAAACTTGTCGAGGAAAGGCCTGAAAATCCGGTGTATCATATCCATGAAAGCTGCAGGGGCGTTAGTTAAGCCAAACGGCATAACCACGAACTCGTAGTGCCCGTACCGAGTATTGAATCTTGTCTTAGGAATATCCTCTACTCGGATTCGCAGCTGATAGTATCCCTGTCTTAAATCCAATTTTGAGTAGACTTTGGAACCCTGAAGTATATCGAATAACTCCTCGATATGTGGGAGGGGATACTTGTTCTTAATAGTCATCCTATTCGACTCCCTGTAATCGATGCACATTCTTAAAGTCCCGTCCTTTTTCTTTACAAATAAAACTGGTGCTCCCCAAGGTGAAGTACTCGGCCGAATGTAACCAACTTCCAACAATGCTTCAAGCTGAACTTTTAATTCCTTCAATTCTGCTGGAGCCATCCGGTATGGAGTCTTTGAATACGGCTCGGCATTCGGAAAAAGATCGATCAGAAATTCGATCTCTCGCTCAGGAGGCAAAGAATCTAACTTTTCTGGAAATACCTCGGGAAACTCCTTTACCACTTCGGTGTCCTCCAATTTCACCTGATCTTTTGGCTTGTTCAGAATATAAGCAATGAACCCTGTAGCCCCGTCTCTGACTAATTTCTGAGCTTCTGAAAAAGAAAGTAGGGGTACGGTCTTCGAAGTACAACCCGTGGTAACCTCTGAACCCAACTGAACCTTCTTAGCCCGACAATCCACGGTAGCACAATGCCTGTATAGCCAATCCATCCCCAATATAGCCCCGTATCTCTCCATCGGCATCATAATAAAATCTGTCAGAAATTCCCTGCCTTCAATCACGACTGGAACATCCCTGTAGACCTAATCCGTCTCTCGCCTACTACCGAAAGGAGTACTAACTAAATAGCGCACAGAAGTACACATAGCAGGCAAAGGTAACGTAATAGCAATAGAATGCGCAAGAAAGGAGTGTGTAGCTCCCGGATCAAATAATGTATGGATGTTCGTGCCATGGATGCAAATAATACCTTCAACTACCGCGGCGGGGTCTATCTCAGCATCCTGCTCCTCCCCAACGAGTGTATACGCTCGAGCTCTCACAAGTGGTCTCGGACCTGCAGGTGGCGGATCCCGACGATCCGGACAGCCGTCTACCATGTGCTCGTCGCTCCCGCAGATCAAACATAAGCCTAACCGGCGTCTGCAGTTATCATAGCTATGTATAGGAAGCCCGCAAAATCTGCAGCCCGGTTTCTGAGGTGGCTGTGGTGGCGCTGGAGTTCTCGGACCCCTCTGTAACGGCCCTATTGCCTTAAGCTTCTTCCCGGAGTCCTTCTGCGCGGGAGGTGTGGAGTAAATCATCGGCTTCTTTCCCGAGCTCGATCCCTGACCTGCTCTCGAGCCCGAAGCCTGTCCAGTCCGCTGAGTAGCTCTCCTAGCAATGTCAGAATCCTCAACCTTTAGGGCCTTTGCGGTAGCTTTAGCCCAGGTACTCGTATTAGCTGCTTTTAGTGCGTCCTGAATATCCGGTCTCAATCCCAAAACAAACTGCATCGCCTTGTGAAAGTCGTCATTCGCTATGTTGGGTGCATAGCGAGAAAGTCTCTCAAACTCGGCGATATACTGCACCACAGATCTTCCTCCCTATTTCAGCTCGGTGAACTCCCTCAACCTACGAGTGCGGGAAGCTGGAGGGATATACTTGTTTCTGAACTCCCGTGCAAATACCTCCCAAGTAATCTCTATCCCGGCTGCCTCTAGAACAATCTGGGTCCTCTCCCACCAGGAGTAGGCCTCACCCTGGATAAGAGTGAGTGTACAGCGAGCCTTCTCCTGAGTATCACAAGGGATAAGCTGCCAGATCCTCTCGATCTCCTTCAGCCACATCTCTGCCTGAATATCGTCGCCCTTATAGAACTTCGGGGGACGCTAGTTCTGAAACTCTCGCAATATGGCAGAAATGGGGTTCTCCTGAGGTGCTACTGGTGCTGGAGGTGGTGGAGGAACCCTTTCCTGTAGCCTCTGATCAATTAGCCCCACTACCGCGTTCATGAAATCCTGGGGCTGTGCCTGAGCAGGAGGAGGAGATGGTGATCTCTCCCGACGATGATGCCGACGATGATGATGATGCCTGTGTCTCGAGGATCGGTCACTGGAGCGTCTGCCGTGCTCCATCCTGACATCAGATCACTACACATGCGTGGCTTGATTAATAAATGTAAATGTGTGCATATAATTCAACAATGTTAATAAACACACATTCAGGAAGAATCAAATAACTCAATTAACGCAAGAATCCAAGTAAATCAAGTATTTCAGTGAAATGCAGACTCTCAAGTAACAAATAATCCTATGCCGTGCGACCTAGACTGACTTGACACGACTCGAGAACCTTGGTTTTGCGACCGGGCTCTGATACCACCTGTAGATGTAGCACCCTAACCCCAGAGCACTACATCCCCCGCACTATAGCCTCGATCCACGCATGAAATGGAAAATCCATACATAAACCAAAACTATAGCGAACGGGTGACAGTAAAAATGACGAGCTAGGCGGGACACTCTCCCCAACAAAACCCGAGCAAACATGGTAATGAAAGCGGAAGCAATAAAATCATTCATATATATAGGTACCATATTTACCGAATAGATACGTATAGATACCAACTTAACTATCAATACATTATCATCTCTTAATAATATACATATTCAAGTATTCAAAAAAAGTACTAACAACGACCATAACATGAGATACCCAAAAGTGTTATACATGAAGGTACGGTACTAGACTCGTGAGAATGCAAAACTCGACCGGACACCCGTCTAGCACGACCAAGCGCTCACGTACCTGAAAAGTGAAGTCTCAGTCTACCGAAGACTAAGTGAGGGATAATAAATATATAACACACATCACATGCAAGTTGTAGCCTCGGGTGAAGACTTTGGAAGTGAAATAGATATATAGTTCAAGAAACTCGTTCTTTGCTCGAGATTACAACGAATCATTTTAACAGTTTAACTTGATCAGTTCATGAACATGTGACCCCGGCGAGTAGGGGTGATTCTCCAACCTTTACACCAAACGTGACAATACGTGCTTGCTTTATCAATTCAATACATGATCATACAATTCCATTTAGTGCTCACATAGACAAGTTCATGCTTGAAATCATGCAATAACCCGAGGATAACCCGACATGCCGGATTAATCCCCAGTCTCCTTCTTCCTCCGGGTGATAGCGAGTTTGCAAGGCTCGACTATCCACGACATGGTGTGTGTAGGGGACATGACCCCCTAGACACGGAACTCCTTCCACCACTAATCTCCTAGTGGCTTTGGGGGTGATCCCAACAATGTGAGGATAATTCAGGAGTTACCCGTCAGCCCTTGCTTTCCCGGTTGGCTCAAGAATTACCCTCGGGCCCACGTGCAATCATGTACTCGCTAAACTTGCTTGAAAATCATGACAATCATTGCTTTCATGCTTGAAACATTTATAACTTTAAAAACGTTTATAACTATAATATGTTTTGGCCGAAAATAGCACATAAGGGTTATAGGGTTCGATTTACTTAAAACAAAACCTCATCTTTCTTACAAAATATGACAAGGATATACTCTACTGAGCCTGCTCCTCGTCCACGCCCTCGTGACCTGTGCAAACACTACGTGTATACATGAGACACGACCTAAAATGGACCAAATATGACGAACAGCGGAAATCTATCGAGATGATGATGAAAATGCAATGTGGCATGATAACATGTTGTTTCACTGCATATTAGCACATATTATAGCAATTCGGGGTCAAAGAAGTCGTCGGATCGAGGGTCTGTTTTCGTAATTTTATGCAGAGAATTTTATTCTACAATCTAGGTGGGAACGGCCGTTCCGGACCCCTTTGAAAAATGGGAACGGTCGTTCCCGTAATCCCAAAAGCGCGCCAACGATTTCCATTTTAAAAAACGCGCTGAAGCTGGGAACGGCCCTTCCGGCACCAAGGCCAAAATGGGAACGGTCGTTCCCATGCTTGGCCGCCTAATTCATTTGAAAAGGTGGGAACGCCCGTTCCCACAATGCCTTGAGGCTGGGAACGGTCGTTCCCAGTTTCTGCAACTGAAAGAACAGAGGAAAACAGAGCATGGCTATGGGAATGCATATCAACAACAACAAAACTCCAATTTTGATCAACAAAGGCCATAATTTCTAGTAATATGATGCATCTATGTTCACAAGATGATAATATAATATTTAAATACTCAAAGCATGAGATGTTATCAAGAATTTCAAGTTTCATGCCCATGCTCCTCTTGATTAACAAAGCTCAAATTTTCAATGATTTCATGAATAAATCATGCTATAATTCAACATATATTCACCTAATCATTCTTTGTTCAGCAAATAATCCTCAAGGTACATAATTCATAAACCCTAGCTAACCAAATATGATCAAGAATCATGAAATCATGCAACTATCACCTTTGAAGTTCAAGAAGTGAAGAAATGGATGAAGATGATGCTCAAACTTGATTTCTTGAAATCTTTCTTGGAAATTCTTGAAGTAAATGATAAAATTCTCTTCCCTTTTCTTTCTAGTATGAACCGAGAATGAGGAGCAAGTGTATTTGAGGGAATATTGGATGAAATGAGTATAAGGAATCTTGGAGATGCATATACCGATTCATCCCTTTTTGAAATGAGTGAATTGTTCTAATTTTCCAATTAATCCTCTAGTTCATGACGTTATGCAATTGAGTATACATGGTTTTAAAATATGATCAATTAAGCCCATACATGTCGCACCCGAGCATAAGGTACCACATCCCCCGCACCGAGACCCGACCCGTATATGAAATGGAAGTCCATACACGTGCCAAATCGACGGTGAATGGGGACACAACACACACGCTAAGCTAGGCGGGACTAACCCTTAAACCAATCAACTCAAGACAATATAAAATCAGAGCTATAATGAAACGCGGAAGCAAGAACAATATATAATATATACACTGAGCCACCAAGCTCCAAAAAAATTAGATATACAAAATCATTCAACTGTTCAACGGCACTCACTGCCTACAAAATCATAACGCTCCAAGCTATACTATGATCATATACAAAATACCAATAAGAGTATGAATATAGGAGACTGAAAAGAAGTGCTAAACATAAATGCAAGACCTAGACGACTTGTATTCCTGCCTAGCACTCCTATACCTGCACAAAACAACTGAAAACAATCGGGTTCAGTCTAAAAGAGACTGGTGGGTATAAAATGGGGCATAAGATATAATATTGCAGAAATTAAACACATACATGCAAGCCCTAATCCCGTGTGAAGTTTGATAAGAATTTACCAAGTGGTTAAAACAAAAGAAAACATCAACGGGATTACGACGTTCATATTCATTCATAATTGTTCATAAGGGTTTATGGCCCGGCGAGTGGGCGTGCACAATCTCCAACCTACTCCTCATGTAATCATAATCAATTATTCAATCATTCATTATCATACATATATCTTTTCTGCTCATAAATAACATGATCATAATCATTCATATACACCTTCTTCCACTGGGTGGTGGACGGGTTTGCAAGACCCGGCCACCGGTTCATACATTGGCCAATGGGGGTACATGAATCCCCCAAGGGCACCCAGCTCCCATTCCTCGCTAAACCTCCTAGCGAGGGCCGGTATCACCGTAGTTTGGTTGGGACTAGTATATGGGATCCCCGTCAGCCCTTGCTTCCTCGGTTAGCCACATATACTATGTCCCGGGGCCCGTGCAATCATAAATCATAAATATATCTCGCCAAACATAAGGTAGGGTTTCATAAATAAAAGGGGGTCATACATTTGAAATCATTTACCCAAAATGACTCGATATATATAAATACTATTTTGGCTTAAAACCTTGCACATAAGGGATATATCGGGTCGTTTTAGCTGTTAGAAGAAAAACCCACCTTTTTCAAAGCAAAAGAAAGGCACAAGTGTCTCAATGCTCGCCTTCGTCTCCGATCAAACCCGAATCTGTGCAAAAGAAAAGGTATGAGACTCAATGACCACATATGACGCTCGGCAATGAAGTGAATATGACATGAATGCATAAATGATCATGTTATATCATAAAAATGTTCATGTGCACTATTAAGGAATTTAAAACATATAATCATATCATTCGTTCATATATTTCATTCAATTTCATAAATTCATAATGCATATCAATCAATTTAAAATTCCATTTAATAATCATAGCAAGTAATATTCATATTCACAATTAGGAATAAAAGAAATAAAACGTTCAATCAATAATCGGTAAATAAATACGCGAAATGGAAATCAATTAATTTCAAGAATTGAATTAAATTAAATAATATTTAAAATATATAATAAATATATATAATATAATAATAAACATATATAATATAATAAATATATAACAATTATATAATAACATATGTATATTTAATATATATATATATATATATATATATATATATATATATATATATATATATACTCACACATGCATGCACGTACACACACAAACATATAATATATATACACATGCATGCAAACACTCCATGCACACACAACCAAACCATGCATAAATATAATTATACAGCCATGCATATACACAAGCACACTTCTCTGCATAAATTAGGAACAGCAACAGCAGCATACACACACGCAAACAGGGAAAAGAAAACACAGGCAAAGTTCGGGAAAAACAGGGTGACACCCCCGTGTCACCACCCAAGCCCAAACCGAGACACCCCCGTGTCTCGGTACAGCAATCCCAGGCCAAAAATGCACCCCCGTTCCCACTGGAAAGAAAGAAAACTGACACACCCCTATCTCGCCCGCACAACCCCTGTTTTCAGACAGCAAAATCGCGCAGAAAAGGGTAGCCATTCCAGCAAGAAATGCAGGCGACATAAACAACATTACAAGGTATAAAATGCAGCAAGAACTCAGCTAAAACACACCCTCAAAGCTACGAAAACTGACAGCAAAATCATGAAGGTTCACGGCAGTTTTGACAGCAACAAACTCAGTTTGAAAACCAGAGCCAAGGTCCCGAAAAACAGGGCAAGAAGGAATCTCACCATCTCCACCTATTCATATCAATTTAGAACAATAAATACTCATCTAAGCAACACCATTTCAACATATATATCAGTTCCTAAAAGAGCTCAACCGTGACAGCAGTCGTACGTGACATATCAAGGAAATTTCTCAAAGTGCCATAAATGATAACTCATTAATACTTCAACCACCATGAAATCAATGACCATAAATGATATGAGGATGTCAAAATAATCATTCTCAAGCTTGGAATCAATCAAAACCAACAAGAATCGAACGAGATCAACAATATGCCCAAAACTCTCTATTTTCGGATTCAGCCCAGAAATTCTTGAAACCATTCTCAAATTCGTGAATGAAAGGATGAAAATGATCAGAAATGAACATATATTACAACCCTAAGCTTACCTTGTTGATTGGATGAAGTTTGGATGAGATTTGAGCTCCAAAATCTCTAAGGAATGGTGGGTTACGGGACTGCCTGAAATTCCAGTGACTTTGGCTGAGTTTTTGGGCTTGTGTGAGGATTGGTTTGGTTAGGGCATGCTATAACCGGTTAGGGGGTTGAGTTAGGGTTCAATAGAATCAAACCATGGTTAATTTGCTTAAAGTTTGGATGAGATATGGCTATTTTTGTACAGCAAGGTCAGTTTGGTCCCCGATTCGTTTTTCGGTTGGATTTCGGAGGTTCAAATGACTTAGGAAAAATATAAGGCTAAGTTTACTAAACTCGAATTTTCGTTACGAGTTAAACGGAGTTGACAGAACTCGAATCCGAGTTCCCGAGCTCAAGATATTAAATTCGGAACCAAGGGTACGCTAAGTGCTCGTTAGCCCCCGATTTGGTTCCACCATTCAAATTAAATTCGTTAACATATCAAATAAATTTGAAAACATAAACCGAGCATATAAGCATGTTCATAACACATATATTTACGACATACTACAAATTCGTGGTATTTCGATATCATTTCATATAAGAACGAAGCACAAAATAACAACCTAACTCATTCATGCAATTCATACACATATTATAAATTCCATGCAAAAATTTAAATAAATGAATTAAATCTAATATTAATTAAATTAAATAAAGTCACATAATTAATTAATTAAAGCATGATTAATTAACATAACACTTAATTAGCATAATCATTAAATTAATAATAAAATAAATAAACATATATATATATATATACTTAAATACGAATTATAATTAAAATAATAATAAATTAAAAAAATATATAATGAAATAAAATGATAACAATTATAATAAAATTAAATATAAAACACGTAAAAACAATTAATTCGCGCAAATTGGTAAACATATACGTCATACCTTTACGTCTGAAAGTCGGGGCGTTACAATCTCTCGTCCTTAAAAGAATCCGTCCTCGGATTCATTGCTCGCTCGGAAATAAATCGGGGTGAAATCTTTTCATCTTATCCTCCGTCTCCCACGTAGCCTCTTCGGTTTTATCACTTCTCCAAAGAACCTTGACTAGTGGAATACGCCGATTTCGAAGTTCTTGAAATTTTCGATCCAATATCTTAATCGGCTTCTGAACGAAGGTGAGATCCGGTTCTAATTCCACTTCTTCAACCGGTAGAACCTCGGACTCGTCTCGATAATATTTTCGGAGCTGTAAAACATGAAATACGTTATGAATTCCAGTCAAACTCGGAGGCAAGTCCAATCGATAAGCCGTATCCCCAATCTTCTCTAAAATCTCATATGGTCCCATATACCGAGGGTTTATTTTTCCTCCTCGTTCAATCCTTGAGAACCCTTTTCGTGGAGAAGCCTTTAAGAAAACCCTATCTCCAATCTCAAACTCCAAATTCTTCTTCCGAAGATCTGCATAACTCTTTTGTCGATCCTGTGTGGCCTTCATCCGTTGTCTAATTATCTGGACCTTGTCAATAGCCTCTTGTACAGCCTTAGAGGGTTTTTCCTTCTTTTCCCCTCTTTTAATCCCTTCTTGCTTGGTCCAATTCCATTCCTCCAAGTCAAAGAACAACGGTGATCGACATTTGCGTCCGTAAAGAGCTTCATAAGGGGCCATTTCAATCGAGGCTTGATAGCTATTGTTGTAAGCAAACTCGATTAACGGCAACTGTTCATTCCATGAACTTTGAAAGTCCAATGCACAAGCTCTCAACAGGTCCTCCAGATACTTAATCAACCTTTCTGATTGTCCGTCGGTCTGAGGATGGAAAGCTGTGCTGAATTGAACCCTTGTTCCCAAACACTTCTGTAATTCTTGCCATAACCGTGAAGTAAATCTGGGATCCCCGATCCGAGACAATACTAACAGGTACTCCATGGAGCCTGACAATCTCATCATTGTATCTCTTAGCCAACTTACTCACTTTATCGGACATTCTGATAGCAAGAAAATGAGCTGATTTGGTCAACCTGTCCACGATAACCCAAATTCCATCGAAACCTCCTCTCACTTTTGGTAATCCCGAAATAAAATCCATAGCTATTTGTTCCCATTTCCATTCCGGGATAGGCAATGGTTGAAGTAGCCCCGATGGCTTTTGATGTTCTGCCTTTACCACTTGACAAGTCATACAATGTTTCACGAAGTTGATCACATCCCGTTTCAACCCATTCCACCAATAGAATTGCTTAAGATCCTTATACATTTTGTTCCCTCCGGGATGTATCGAATATCCTGACCGATGGGCTTCCTCAAGAATAATCCTCTTTAACTCTTCCGGGACAATAATTCTATTCTTGAATCTTAGAAGTCCCGTATCATCAAACCCAAACGGACACTCTGAATCAGCTCGAGCTTTCTCAGCTAATTTCTGAACCTCGGGATCAATCCTCTGAGCATCAAATAATCTCTGTCTAAGATCTGGTTGAACCGTAATATTCCGAATACTAGCCCTCAGTCTGAACAACTCATTCTCATCTCCAATTTCCACTTTCACATGGGACACACTAGCTTTCCGACTAAGCGCATCCGCGACCAAATTGGCTTTGCCGGGATGGTATCGGATTGTACACTCGTAATCCGCCAACAGTTCCATCCAACGCCGTTGTCTCTTGTTCAATTCCTTTTGTGAGAATAAGTATTGGAGACTCTTGTGATCGGAGAAGACCTCGAATGAAATTCCATAAAGATAGTGTCTCCACTTACCCAAAGCAAAGATCACTGCCGCTAACTTCAAATCATGAGTGGGGTAGTTCTGTTCATGCTCTTTCAATTTCCTTGAGGCATAGGCGATTACTCTTCCATTCTGCATCAACACACATCCGAAACCTTCCTTTGAGGCGTCCGTATAAACTGTATAACCTTCTGTACCTTCGGGAAGCGCTAATACAGGAGCGGTGGTCAACTTTTCCTTTAAAAGTTGAAAGCTAGTCTCATATGCCTCGTCCCACTCAAACTTAACCGCCTTCTTAGTCAATCGGGTTAAAGGAACCGCAATCTTTGAGAAATCCTGAACGAATCTCCGATAGTAGCCTGCCAAACCCAAGAAACTCCTTACTTCTGAAGCATTTTTCGGGCTTTGCCATTGAATAACCGTCTCAATCTTAGAAGGATCTACTTCCAAACCTTTCCTTGAAATAATATGGCCCAAAAATGCTACCCGATCAATCCAAAACTCGCATTTGCTAAACTTAGCATACAACCGATGTTCTCTTAAGGTGTCCAACACAATTTTGAGGTGCCTGGCATGATCCTCCGGCGTTCTCGAATAAACCAAGATGTCATCGATGAAGATTACCACAAACTTATCCAAATAGGGCCGAAAAATTCGATGCATCATATCCATAAAAGCAGCCGGAGCATTAGTCAATCCAAAAGGCATCACTACGAACTCGTAGTGTCCATACCGGGTGTTAAATCCCATCTTCGGAATGTCCTCATCCCGGATCTTCAATTGATAGTATCCTTGTCTCAAGTCCAATTTTGAGTAAACCCCGAACCTTGTAACATGTCGAATAAATCCTCAATATGGGGCAAAGGATACTTATTCTTTACAGTCATCCGATTAAGCTCCCGGTAATCTATACACATTCTTAAGGTTCCATCCTTTTTCTTAACAAAGAGAACCGGAGCACCCCAAGGTGACGAACTTGGCCGTATATATCCAACTTTGAGCAATTCCTCTAATTGAATCTTTAACTCTTTCAATTCGGCCGGTGCCATCCGATACGGAGTCTTAAAATACGGTGTGGATCCTGGATATAAGTCGATAACAAATTCGATCTCACGATCTGGTGGTAAAGAACTCAAATTCTCCGGAAACACATCGGAAAAATCCTTAACAACTGCGGTATCCTCCAACTTAACTTGATCTTTCGGCCTATTAAGAAGGTAAGCAATAAATCCCGTTGCTCCTTCTCTCATCAACTTGTGAGCTTCTATATAAGACAAGAGAGGTACCATTCTTGATCCACTACCAATCACCAATTCATTACCCAAAATCACCTTCTTCGCAAAACAATCAACATTGGCCCGGTGCCTGGACAACCAGTCCATACCCAAGATAACTCCATACCTCTTCATGGGTATAACAATTAAATCAGCCGGATATTCTTTCCCTTCAATCAGAAATGAACACTCCCGAACCAACCGATCTGTCTGAAGACTCCCACCAAGTGGCGAACTCACCAAATAACAAGAAGAAAGACAAATAACAGGCAAGCACAGAGTAGCAACTAAGTCACAAGAAATAAAGGAATGCGTGGCACCCGGATCAAAGAGTGCATGAATGCTCATGTTATGTATGCATAAGGTACCTTCTACCACAGCGGTAGGATCGATCTCTGCATCTTGCTCTTCACCCTCGAGGGCATAAGCACGAGCCTGAATCATTGGCCTTTGAACTCCTTTCTGAAATCCGGGGTTCTTGTAGGGACATGTCTCCGCCATATGGTCAACTTTTCCACATATGAGGCACAAATTCAACCTTCTTCGACAATTATTGTAGGTATGGGTCGGTCCCACGCAATAACTGCATGGAGGTACATCCGGGCGTGAATTTGTAGATGCCGGTGCCATAGGTAGAGCCTTTGGTCGAGTCAGTGCGGCCTGAGAACCTTGTCCTCCAAACCGAGGCTTCTTAAAAGGACCTTTAGGAGGGGAAGTAGCTTGAATCATCGGTCTCTTTCACAAATGCGATCCGGAACCTCTTCCCATTGGAGCTCTAAAAGTCGGATCCTTCTTCTTGAATTCTTCTTCTTGAACCAAAGCCCTTCGCACGGTGTCGGCAAATGACTCAAAATTGTGACCCGCTTGACCGTGTCTCAAGTCCTGTCTTAACCCCGCAATGAATTTCCTTGATTTTCTCTTCTCATCCCGGGTGACATGAGGAGCATATTTTCCAAGTCTATTAAATACGGCGAGATATTGAGTCACCGTACGCACACCTTGCTTTAACTCCATGAACTCCTGCTCCTTCCTTTCTCTCACCACTTCCGGTACAAAGCATTCCCGGAATTCTCTCTTGAAAACCTCCCAAGTAACTTCCTCTCCATCTACCTCGAGTTTCTCCCTTGTTCTTTCCCACCATTCATACGCATCTCCATCAAGTTGGAATATAGCAAATTGAGCCTTCTCTTGCGTAGTAAACTGTCGGACTCCAAATATCCTCTCTAATCGAATCAACCAACCCTCCGAGACCGCATCATCAATAGAACCGGAAAATCGAGGGGGGTTGTAGCTCAGAAACACCCCATGAGGATCTCTATTATTATTATGATTTGGTGGAGGCGCCGGTTGTTCTGCTTGTTGTGGTGGGGGGAGCTTGAGCCCTCATATGCTCGACATAGTTAAAAACCGCTTCCATGAAATTTCCCATGTCCATTGGTGGTGCTTGTGGTTGGGGTGGAGGCGTAGGAGATCAGTCATGATGACGGCAGTGTCCTGGAGATCTCTCCCGGTGTCTACGTGGAGGCATCCTATCCAAGAAACACTGAAATGCATGCTATTTTTTGTCCATGCATGCAAGTGCAATTAATTCAATCAAAATGCAGAATTTAAAGCACACAAGCACGTAAACAATGCATATGCAATACATTGACAAGTTGTTCCTAAAGCCGAACGACTTAACTGACTCAACAAGACACTAGAGCCCGGGTTTTGCAACCCTAGGCTCTGATACCACATAAGGATGTAGCACCCGAGCGTAAGGTACCACATCCCCCGCATCGAGACCCGACCCGTATATGAAATGGAAGTCCATACACGTACCAAATCCACGGCGAACGGGGACACAACACACACGCTAAGCTAGGCGGGACTAACCCTTAAACCAATCAACTCAAGACAATATAAAATCAGAGTTATAATGAAACGCGGAAGCAAGAACAACATATAATATATACACTGAGCCACCAAGCTCCAAAAAAATTAGATATACAAAATCATTCAAGTGTTCAACGGCACTCACTGCCTACAAAATCATAACGCTCCAAGCTATAATATGATCATATACAAAATACCAATAAGAGTATGAATAGATGAGACTGAAAAGAAGTGCTAAACATAAATGCAAGACCTAGACGACTTGTATTCCCGCCTAGCTCTCCTATACCTGCACAAAACAACTGAAAACAACCGGGTTCAGTCTAAAAGAGACTGGTGGGTATAAAATGGGGCATAAGATATAATATTGCAGAAATTAAACACATACATGCAAGCCCTAATCCCGTGTGAAGTTTGATAAGAATTTACCAAGTGGTTAAAACAAAAGAAAACATCAACGGGATTACGACGTTCATATTCATTCATAATTGGTCATAAGGGTTTATGGCCCGGCGAGTGGGCGTGCACAATCTCCAACCTACTCCTCCTGTAATCATAATCAATTATTCAATCATTCATTATCATACATATATCTTTTGTGCTCATAAATAACATGATCATAATCATTCATATACACCTTCTTCCTCCGGGTGGTGGACGGGTTTGCAAGACCCGGCCACCGGTTCATACATAGGCCAATGGGGGTACATGAATCCCCCAAGGGCACTCAGCTCCCATTCCTCGCTAAACCTCGTAGCGAGGGCCGGTATCACCGTAGTTTGGTTGGGACTAGTATATGGGATCCCCGTCAGCCCTTGCTTCCTCGGTTAGCCACATATACTATGTCCCGGGACCCGTGCAATCATAAATCATAAATATATCTCGCCAAACATAAGGTAGGGTTTCATAAATAAAAGGGGGTCATACGTTTGAAATCATTTACCCAAAATGACTCGATATATATAAATACTATTTTGGCTTAAAACCTTGCACATAAGGGATATATCGGGTCGTTTTAGCTGTTAGAAGAAAAACCCACCTTTTTCAAAGCAAAAGAAACGCACAAGTGTCTCAATGCTCGCCTTCGTCTCCGACCAAACCTGAATCTGTGCAAAAGAAAAGGTATGAGACTCAATGACCACATATGACGCTCGGCAATGAAGTGAATATGACATGAATGCATAAATGATCATGTTATATCACAAAAATGTTCATGTGCACTATTAAGGAATTTAAAACATATAATCAAATCATTCGTTCATATATTTCATTCAATTACATAAATTCATAAATTCATAAATTCATAATGCATATCAATCAATTTAAAATTCCATTTAATAATCATAGCACGTAATATTCATATTCACAATTAGGAATAAAAGAAATAAAACGTTCAATCAATAATCGGTAAATAAATACGCGAAATGGAAATCAATTAATTTCACGAATTGAATTAAATTAAATAATATTTAAAATATATAATAAATATATATAATATAATAATAAACATATATAATATAATAAATATATAACAATTATATAATAACATATGTATATTTAATATATATATATATATATATATATATATACTCACACATGCATGCACGTACACACACAAACATATAATATATATATACATGCATGCAAACACTCAATGCACACACAACCAAACCATGCATAAATATAGTTATACAGCCATGCATACACACAAGCACACTTCTCTGCATAAATTAGGAACAGCAACAGCAGCATACACACACGCAAACAGGGAAAAGAAAACGCAGGCAGAGTTCGGGAAAAACAGGGTGACACCCCCGTGTTACCACCCAAGCCCAAACCGAGACACCCCCGCGTCTCGGTACAGAAATCCCAGGCCAAAAATGCACCCCCGTTCCCGCTGGAAAGAAAGAAAACTGACACACCCGTGTCTCGCCCGCACAACCCCTGTTTTCAGACAACAAAATCGCGCAGAAAAGGGCAGCCATTCCAGCAAGAAATGCAGGCGACATAAGCAACATTACAAGGTATAAAATGCAGCAAGAACTCAGCTAAAACACACCCACAAAGCTACGAAAACTGACAGCAAAATCATGAAGGTTCACGGCAGTTTTGACAGCAACAAACTCAGTTTGAAAAACAGAGCCAAGGTCCCGAAAAACAGGGCAAGAAGGAATCTCATCATCTCCACCTATTCATATCAATTTAGAATAATAAATACTCATCTAAGCAACACCATTTCAACATATATATCAGTTCCTAAAAGAGCTCAACCGTGACAGCAGTCGTACGTGACATATCAAGGAAATTTCTCAAAGTGCCATAAATGATAACTCATTAATACTTCAACCACCATGAAATCAATGACCATAAATGATATGAGGATGTCAAAATAATCATTCTCAAGCTTGGAATCAATCAAAACCAACAAGAATCGAACGAGATCAACAATATGCCCAAAACTCTCTATTTTCGGATTCAGCCCAGCAATTCTTGAAACCATGCTCAAATTCGTGAATGAAAGGATGAAAATGATCAGAAATGAACATATATTACAACCCTAAGCTTACCTTGTTGATTGGATGAAGTTTGGATGAGATTTGAGCTCCAAAATCTCTAAGGAATGGAGGGTTACGGGACTGCCTGAAATTCCAGTGACTTTGGCTTAGTTTTGGGGCTTGTGTGAGGATTGGTTTGGTTAGGGCATGCTATAACCGGTTAGGGGGTTGAGTTAGGGTTCAATAGAATCAAACCATGGTTAATTTGGTTAAAGTGTGGATGAGATATGGCTATTTTTGTACAACAAGGTCAGTTTGGTCGCCGATTCATTTTTCGGTTGGATTTCGGAGGTTCAAATGACTTAGGAAAAATATAAGGCTAAGTTTACTAAACTGGAATTTTCGTTACGAGTTCAGCGGAGTTGACGGAACTCGAATCCGAGTTCCCGAGCTCAAGATATTAAATTCGGAACCAAGGGTACGCTATGTAGCGCCTCCCCAACACTACAACCCCGCACCGCAATACTCCCTGAGTGGAGGTTAGACCCAACATTCAGGAAATACTACGGCGAATGGTCAGGATAATATATGAATGGATTATGTGACACAGTGCAGCGGAAGATAAAGAGATTCAACTTTACCTATGAACGGGGAGAATAACGTACAATGAGCAAGGATTATCATTATTGAGCAAAGTAGTTCACAAAAGAGTACAACAGGTTGACATGAAAGGACAAAGTATGAGATGGTTTGTTTCTGCAAAGAGTAGGCTCAAGACAATGTACTCTTAGGATCGGATCCAACCTACGGTTGTAGTGCTTCAAGATACCTCTAGTTGTCGTTCATTGATTCCTGAAATCATGCATTTTAAAAATAGGCGAGAGGGTTAGTCAAAGTGACTAAGTGAAGGGGGTATGAGGGTTTATAGATATATGTATATATATATATATATTTATATTTATATGATCAAGAAGATCTTGATCTACAATATTAACAATAGGATATAGCAAATAGGAAATGGTTCATAATAATTGTAAAACAGGGATGGGGTAGTTTGGAATCTTTATAGAAATATGAACCGTTTGTAACAAGAACATTAATACCCGCAAGCTAGGCCTCTTCACCCATAACTCCTTAAATAATTGGTAAAATAGTATCGGGCTGATCAGGCTCCGATACTTCAATAAAATCAAGAATATTAACTCCACTACTCCTTGATGTCAATAGGGAATCAAACCCTAGAGACCACGAACTAGATTCGGGAGGCAGCTATCTCTCCCTCATCCCTTGGCGTTGAGTAACTAACCTCCAGTTAAACCACTACCAAGAGGTGGTGGCAGTCCGCAGCACCAACAGTACCCTCAGCCCGATACCTTCCGGGTAATTGCTCGCTATGGATACAGCCGGGGCCCACAACAGGAATCGAGAACAATATTTTGCTTGCGTAACCCGGAATCAATGTTTTGATAAAATGGACTTGAAATATATAATGTTCCAGTAAAACGTTGATTCCGGCATGAAAGTATTTTTCCCTTAAGAGGGACATTGTAGTACAATAATATGTATATAGGGTAGTAAATCAAAATGATAGGTAGGCTTGAAAATAGTTTTTATATAGATACATATGTATAGCATGATTCCAGTTGAAAACATTTTAACCCTCACCTATACCGGTAGTCAGACATTGTAATGTGGATTCGAGTGCGCCTGAAAGTATTAACTACTATAGGCTTAGAACTAGGTTCCTTATTTTAATCAAATAAGCACATAAAACACATAATGTTCATGCATAAAAGGATTACATCAAGTAAACACATAAACTATATCATGTTAGAGAATTCTCGATAAACTCTAGTTTTAACCGTTTAAGGGAAATTAAGTAATTAATCAGGTTTCATGAATTCTTTAACCACTTGAATATTTATTAATCACATTATAATTTTAATTATAACATTAGCAATGGAATTTAGAATTTAATTTGACAATGTAGGTTATATTTTGAAAATAATTCACAATTTACCGATTTTTGGAAAATTCGGATAAAATCTTTATTTAAAAAAATTCCAAAACTAATTTTATAATTATTTTAATAATATTTTCGAAATTATCAGCTTATGGGTTGACCAAAAAGTCAAATTTACTATTGAAAACATTTACTATTCAATTTCTTATGAATTAAACATCTTACAACACAAAATCGAACACACACACTCACACACTATCACACGTGCACTTAAAATTATTCAAGAACAACATGAACATGTTCTTGAGCTTATTTGAATATTCAAAGAGGGTGTGTAACATGTTCTATCACATTCATATTCATAACATAAGATTAAAGCACAATATAGCAAAATATATGAACTTTCTATGAAAAATAATTCTAAATAAATTACTCTTAGCATGAACAAGATCATAAGCATTTATATACATAATCTCATTATATCATATCATAATTCATGCATGTAATTAAATAAAATTCCATAAAGTGCACACATTATATTTAAACTAATAACTATGCACATATTTCATAAAATAAATTCCTAAAGCATAATTTAATTAATCCTAGGCATGCTACTATTATTTCTATACTAAGAACATTATATAAAACTTGAGATAATAGAAGAAAACATACCTTAGAGAGAGAAGGGAGAGAGTGGCGTGAGGTTGGGGAGAGGGAGAGAGTGATTTTTGTGTGTTGAATTGTGAGGTATAAATGAGGCTTGAGGTGGTTATTTATAGGTAGTCATGAGGGGTCTCTAAGCAATAAATGAGAGTTTATGGGAGATGTGGTTGCCTAATGTTTCAACAAATGCTTGGTAATTAAATTGGAGATGTGGTTAAATTACATTATGAACAAATGCTTGGTAATTAACTAAGAAATGTGGAGAAATTATGCTCATTTGTTTAATCCTTCTAGAAGAGCATGAGGTCATGGATGATGTCATTTGGACTAAAAATAAATGTAAAATAATATAAAATTTATTCAAGAGTCGAGAGGTAAAAACTTGAAGTAGTGAATTAATGAAAGAATGAGTGAAAAACGAGCTTTGTTTTGATTATAAATGTGGAATATTTAGAGTTTTTATTTATGAATTATGAACATTAAAGATGATGAAAATCATAAGAAAATTATATAAACGAAGCTATGATAAAGTTTAGAGTTTGGAAAAATCATTATAATGTAGAGGAAAATTCAAGGATCGTTTCAAGTATAATTTCGACTATTGAATAAAAGCTAATTTGTTCAAAATAAAATGATGATTTTTGGAAAGGAAAATATTTATAAAATATGCTATGGTGAAATCGAGTTTTTAGTAAATGCATGAAAATTCATAAAATAATTTAAGGGTCGTTTTGGTTATAATATTGAATATCAAAAAGTAGATGTGTAAGGATTTATTGATGATCGAATCATAAGCTAGGGTTTTTTGCCGGTTTTTTATACTACGGGAGTTAGGATGGGAATTATGGTTCACGGAGAGTATCACGATCCTCGAAATAATGTGAGGATTCTTTTGGTTAAAATATTGGGTAATGAAAGTATTTCGGGAAATGTAAGAATATTTTGGAGCTATAGGGGTATTTTCGTAATTTCCAACTTGCCCCTGTTTTGGGCTGTTACAATCCTTCCCCCTTAAAAAGAATCTGTCCTCAGATTCTCCTCATGTTTCATAATAACTTTAAATAATGTTGATATCCTCCATTTATGATAAGACAGGTTTCCAAAGGAGGACTTATTTTAAACACATAAAGTAATTATTCAAGTAAGAAATTTAAATGCGTACATAAGTGACGCAATGAATGCATGGCGCCAGGATCAGGAACTGGCGTGTTTAGAATGCATACCTTTAACAACTTTGGGGATGACAATTTTAAACTGCAACCACCCTTATAGAGATAATATAATGCATGGTAGTTGAGAATGATGTGCAGATGATCACAAAATTAAAATTTCCAAGTAATAGCAATTAACAGACACAACATCCTTAGCGAAGATAAAGCATATATAAAGGCACAGGAAATTAATAAGTTAGTTTTCGGTCCTACTGGTATCTTGAAGCAACTCTAATAACTTAGGATTTGAATCGAATTAGAAAGTATAAGTGAAGTGTTTCCATGAGTTAGGAATACTAGTATGATGAAGGAGATGTAGATCTTATAACCGAATCTACCAAGAATTTGATAATTGAAGGATTTGATAGAACTCGGGATTTTGGTGTGGATTAAGACTGTATGCTTGACTTGATCAAGGAAGGGTTTAGTACTACAATTGTAACAAATCACATGCTGGTCGGCCGCCCCAACAGTGATTGATCACAATTTAAGCACTAAAGACAAGAGAGTACATATGAGACTCTAAGAATGATGAACCCCAGATTTCCGCAACCTGGGGCTCTGATACCACTTTAATTGTAGCGCCTCCCCAACACTACAACCCCGCACCGCAATACTCCCTGAGTGGAGGTTAGACCCAACATTCAGGAAATACTACGGCGAACGGTCAGGATAATATATGAATGGAGTATGTGACACAGTGCAGCGGAAGATAAAGAGATTCAACTTTACCTATGAACGGGGAGAATAACGTACAATGAGCAAGGATTATCATTATTGAGCAAAGTAGTTCACAAAAGAGTACAACAGGTTGACATGCAAGGACAAAGTATGAGATGGTTTGTTTCTGCAAAGAGTAGGCTCAAGAAAATGTACTCTTAGGATCGGATCCAACCTACGGTTGTAGTGCTTCAAGATACCTCTAGTTGCCGTTCATTGATTCCTGAAATCATGCATTTTAAAAATAGGCGAGAGGGTTAGTCAAAGTGACTAAGTGAAGGGGGTATGAGGGTTTATAGATATATGTATATATATATATATTTATATTTATATGATCAAGAAGATCTTGATCTACAATATTAACAATAGGATATAGCAAATAGGAAACGGTTCATAATAATTGTAAAACAGGGATGGGGTAGTTTGGAATCTTTATAGAAATATGAATCGTTTGTAACAAGAACATTAATGCCCGCAAGCTAGGCCTCTTCACCCATAACTCCTTAAATAATTGGTAAAATAGTATCGGGCTGATCAGGCTCCGATACTTCAATAAAATCAAGAATATTAACTCCACTACTCCTTGATGTCAATAGGGAATCAAACCCTAGAGACCACGAACTAGATTCGGGAGGCAGCTATCTCTCCCTCATCCCTTGGCGTGGAGTAACTAACCTCAAGTTAAACCACTACCAAGAGGTGGTGGCAATCCGCAGCACCAACAGTACCCTCGGCCCGATACCTTCCGGGTAATTGCTCGCTACGGATACAGCCGGGGCCCATAACAGGAATCGAGAACAATATTTTGCTTGCATAACCCGGAATCAATGTTTTGATAAAATGGACTTGAAATATATAATGTTCTAGTAAAACGTTGATTCCGGCATGAAAGTATTTTTCCCTTAAGAGGGACATTGTAGTATAATAATATGTATATAGGGTAGTAAATCAAAATGATAGGTAGGCTTGAAAATAGTTTTTATATAGATACATATGTATAGCATGATTCCAGTTGAAAACATTTTAACCCTCACCTATACCGGTAGTCAGACATTATAATGTGGATTCGAGTGCGCCTGAAAGTATTAACTACTATAGGCTTAGAACTAGGTTCCTTATTTTAATCAAATAAGCACATAAAACACATAATGTTCATGCATAAAAGGATTACATCAAGTAAACACATAAACTATATCATGTTAGAGAATTCTCGATAAACTCTAGTTTTAACCGTTTAAGGGAAATTAAGTAATTAATCAGGTTTCATGAATTCTTTAACCACTTGAATATTTATTAATCACATTATAATTTTAATTATAACATTAGCAATGGAATTTAGAATTTAATTTGACAATGTAGGTTATATTTTGAAAATAATTCACAATTTACCGATTTTTGGAAAATTCGGATAAAATCTTTATTTAAAAAAATTCCAAAACTAATTTTATAATTATTTTAATAATATTTTCGAAATTATCAGCTTATGGGTTGACCAAAAAGTCAAATTTACTATTGAAAACATTTACTATTCAATTTCTTATGAATTAAACATCTTACAACACAAAATCGAACACACACACTCACACACTATCACACGTGCACTTAAAATTATTCAAGAACAACATGAACATGTTCTTGAGCTTATTTGAATATTCAAAGAGGGTGTGTAACATGTTCTATCACATTCATATTCATAACATAAGATTAAAGCACAATATAGCAAAATATATGAACTTTCTATGAAAAATAATTCTAAATAAATTACTCTTAGCATGAACAAGATCATAAGCATTTATATACATAATCTCATTATATCATATCATAATTCATGCATGTAATTAAATAAAATTCCATAATGTGCACACATTATATTTAAACTAATAACTATGCACATATTTCATAAAATAAATTCCTAAAGCATAATTTAATTAATCCTAGGCATGCTACTATTATTTCTATACTAAGAACATTATATAAAACATGAGATAATAGAAGAAAACATACCTTAGAGAGAGAAGGGAGAGAGTGGCGTGAGGTTGGGGAGAGGGAGAGAGTGATTTTTGTGTGTTGAATTGTGAGGTATAAATGAGGCTTGAGGTGGGTATTTATAGGTAGTCATGAGGGGTCTCTAAGCAATAAATGAGAGTTTATGGGAGATGGGGTTGCCTAATGTTTCAACAAATGCTTGGTAATTAAATTGGAGATGTGGTTAAATTACAATATGAACAAATGTTTGGTAATTAACTAAGAAATGTGGAGAAATTATGCTCATTTGTTTAATCCTTCTAGAAGAGCATGAGGTCATGGATGATGTCATTTGGAATAAAAATAAATATAAAATAATATAAAATTTATTCAAGAGTCGAGAGGTAAAAACTTGAAGTAGTGAATTAATGAAAGAATGAGTGAAAAACGAGCTTTGTTTTGATTATAAATGTGGAATATTTAGAGTTTTTATTTATGAATTATGAACATTAAAGATGATGAAAATCATAAGAAAATTATATAAACGAAGCTATGATAAAGTTTAGAGTTTGGAAAAATCATTATAATGTAGAGGAAAATTCAAGGATCGTTTCAAGTATAATTTCGACTATTGAATAAAAGCTAATTTGTTCAAAATAAAATGATGATTTTTGGAAAGGAAAATATTTATAAAATATGCTATGGTGAAATCGAGTTTTTAGTAAATGCATGAAAATTCATAAAATAATTTAAGGGTCGTTTTGGTTATAATATTGAATATCAAAAAGTAGATGTGTAAGGATTTATTGATGATCGAATCATAAGCTAGGGTTTTTTGCCGGTTTTTTATACTACGGGAGTTAGGATGGGAATTATGGTTCACGGAGAGTATCACGATCCTCGAAATAATGTGAGGATTCTTTTGGTTAAAATATTGGGTAATGAAAGTATTTCGGGAAATGTAAGAATATTTTGGAGCTATAGGGGTATTTTCGTAATTTCCAACTTGCCCCTGTTTTGGGCGGTTACAATCCTTCCCCCTTAAAAAGAATCTGTCCTCAGATTCTCCTCATGTTTCATAATAACTTTAAATAATGTTGATATCCTCCATTTATGATAAGACAGGTTTCCAAAGGAGGACTTATTTTAAACACATAAAGTAATTATTCAAGTAAGAAATTTAAATGCGTACATAAGTGACGCAATGAATGCATGGCGCCAGGATCAGGAACTGGCGTGTTTAGAATGCATACCTTTAACAACTTTGGGGATGACAATTTTAAACTGCAACCACCCTTATAGAGATAATATAATGCATGGTAGTTGAGAATGATGTGCAGATGATCACAAAATTAAAATTTCCAAGTAATAGCAATTAACAGACACAACATCCTTAGCGAAGATAAAGCATATATAAAGGCACAGGAAATTAATAAGTTAGTTTTCGGTCCTACTGGTATCTTGAAGCAACTCTAATAACTTAGGATTTGAATCGAATTAGAAAGTATAAGTGAAGTGTTTCCATGAGTTAGGAATACTAGTATGATGAAGGAGTTGTAGATCTTGTAACCGAATCTACCAAGAATTTGATAATTGAAGGATTTGATAGAACTCGGGATTTTGGTGTGGATTAAGACTGTATGCTTGACTTGATCAAGGAAGGGTTTAGTACTACAATTGTAACAAATCACATGCTGGTCGGCCGCCCCAACAGTGATTGATCACAATTTAAGCACTAAAGACAAGAGAGTACATATGAGACTCTAAGAATGATGAACCCCAGATTTCCGCAACCTGGGGCTCTGATACCACTTTAATTGTAGCGCCTCCCCAACACTACAACCCCGCACCGCAATACTCCCTGAGTGGAGGTTAGACCCAACATTCAGGAAATACTACGATGAACGGACAGGATAATATATGAATGGAGTATGTGACACAGTGCAGCGGAAGATAAAGAGATTCAACTTTACCTATGAATGGGGAGAATAACGTACAATGAGCAAGGATTATCATTATTGAGCAAAGTAGTTCACAAAAGAGTACAACAGGTTGACATGCAAGGACAAAGTATGAGATGGTTTGTTTCTGCAAAGAGTAGGCTCAAGAAAATGTACTCTTAGGATCGGATCCAACCTACGGTTGTAGTGCTTCAAGATACCTCTAGTTGTCTTTCATTGATTCCTGAAATCATGCATTTTAAAAATAGGCGAGAAGGTTAGTCAAAGTGACTAAGTGAAGGGGGTATGAGGGTTTTTAGATATATGTATATATATATATATATATATATATATATATTTATATTTATATGATCAAGAAGATCTTGATCTACAATATTAACAATAGGATATAGCAAATAGGAAACGGTTCATAATAATTGTAAAACAGGGATGGGGTAGTTTGGAATCTTTATAGAAATATGAACCGTTTGTAACAAGAACATTAATGCCCGCAAGCTAGGCCTCTTCACCCATAACTCCTTAAATAATTGGTAAAATAGTATCGGGCTGATCAGGCTCCGATACTTCAATAAAATCAAGAATATTAACTCCACTACTCCTTGATGTCAATAGGGAATCAAACCCTAGAGACCACGAACTAGATTCGGGAGGCAGCTATCTCTCCCTCATCCCTTGGAGTGGAGTAACTAACCTCCAGTTAAACCACTACCAAGAGGTGGTGGCAGTCCGCAGCACCAACAGTACCCTCGGCCCGATACCTTCCGGGTAATTGCTCGCTATGGATACAGCCGGGGCCCACAACAGGAATCGAGAATAATATTTTGCTTGCGTTACCCGGAATCAATGTTTTGATAAAATGGACTTGAAATATATAATGTTCTAGTAAAACGTTGATTCCGGCATGAAAGTATTTTTCCCTTAAGAGGGACATTGTAGTACAATAATATGTATATAGGGTAGTAAATCAAAATGATAGGTAGGCTTGAAAATAGTTTTTATATAGATACATATGTATAGCATGATTCCAGTTGAAAACATTTTAACCCTCATCTATACCGGTAGTCAGACATTGTAATGTGGATTCGAGTGCGCCTGAAAGTATTAACTACTATAGGCTTAGAACTAGGTTCCTTATTTTAATCAAATAAGCACATAAAACACATAATGTTCATGCATAAAAGGATTACATCAAGTAAACACATAAACTATATCATGTTAGAGAATTCTCGATAAACTCTAGTTTTAACCGTTTAAGGGAAATTAAGTAATTAATCAGGTTTCATGAATTCTTTAACCACTTGAATATTTATTAATCACATTATAATTTTAATTATAACATTAGCAATGGAATTTAGAATTTAATTTGACAATGTAGGTTATATTTTGAAAATAATTCACAATTTACCGATTTTTGGAAAATTCGGATAAAATCTTTATTTAAAAAAATTCCAAAACTAATTTTATAATTATTTTAATAATATTTTCGAAATTATCAGCTTATGGGTTGACCAAAAAGTCAAATTTACTATTGAAAACATTTACTATTCAATTTCTTATGAATTAAACATCTTACAACACAAAATCGAACACACACACTCACACACTATCACACGTGCACATAAAATTATTCAAGAACAACATGAACATGTTCTTGAGCTTATTTGAATATTCAAAGAGGGTGTGTAACATGTTCTATCACATTCATATTCATAACATAAGATTAAAGCACAATATAGCAAAATATATGAACTTTCTATGAAAAATAATTCTAAATAAATTACTCTTAGCATGAACAAGATCATAAGCATTTATATACATAATCTCATTATATCATATCATAATTCATGCATGTAATTAAATAAAATTCCATAAAGTGCACACATTATATTTAAACTAATAACTATGCACATATTTCATAAAATAAATTCCTAAAGCATAATTTAATTAATCCTAGGCATGCTACTATTATTTCTATACTAAGAACATTATATAAAACTTGAGATAATAGAAGAAAACATACCTTAGAGAGAGAAGGGAGAGAGTGGCGTGAGGTTGGGGAGAGGGAGAGAGTGATTTTTGTGTGTTGAATTGTGAGGTATAAATGAGGCTTGAGGTGGGTATTTATAGGTAGTCATGAGGGGTCTCTAAGCAATAAATGAGAGTTTATGGGAGATGTGGTTGCCTAATGTTTCAACAAATGCTTGGTAATTAAATTGGAGATGTGGTTAAATTACATTATGAACAAATGCTTGGTAATTAACTAAGAAATGTGGAGAAATTATGCTCATTTGTTTAATCCTTCTAGAAGAGCATGAGGTCATGGATGATGTCATTTGGACTAAAAATAAATGTAAAATAATATAAAATTTATTCAAGAGTCGAGAGGTAAAAACTTGAAGTAGTGAATTAATGAAAGAATGAGTGAAAAACGAGCTTTGTTTTGATTATAAATGTGGAATATTTAGAGTTTTTATTTATGAATTATGAACATTAAAGATGATGAAAATCATAAGAAAATTATATAAACGAAGCTATGATAAAGTTTAGAGTTTGGAAAAATCATTATAATGTAGAGGAAAATTCAAGGATCGTTTCAAGTATAATTTCGACTATTGAATAAAAGCTAATTTGTTCAAAATAAAATTATGATTTTTGGAAAGGAAAATATTTATAAAATATGCTATGGTGAAATCGAGTTTTTAGTAAATGCATGAAAATTCATAAAATAATTTAAGGGTCGTTTTGGTTATAATATTGAATATCAAAAAGTAGATGTGTAAGGATTTATTGATGATCGAATCATAAGCTAGGGTTTTTTGCCGGTTTTTTATACTACGGGAGTTAGGATGGGAATTATGGTTCACGGAGAGTATCACGATCCTCGAAATAATGTGAGGATTCTTTTGGTTAAAATATTGGGTAATGAAAGTATTTCGGGAAATGTAAGAATATTTTGGAGCTATAGGGGTATTTTCGTAATTTCCAACTTGCCCCTGTTTTGGGCTGTTACACGCTAAGTGCTCGTTAGCCCCCGATTTGGTTCCACGATTCAAATTAAATTCGTTAACATATCAAATAAATTCGAAAACATAAACCGAGCATATAACAATGTTCATAACACATATATTTACGACATACTAAAAATTCGTGGCATTTCGATATCATTTCATATAAGAACGAAGCACAAAATAACAACCAAGCTCATTCATGCAATTCATGCACATATTATAAATTCCATGCAAAAATTTAAATAAATGAATTAAATCTAATATTAATTAAATTAAATAAAGTCACGTAATTAATTAATTAAAGCATGATTAATTAACATAACACTTAATTAGCATAATCATTAAATTAATAATAAAATAAATAAACATATATATATATATACTTAAATACGAATTATAATTAAAATAATAATAAATTAAAATAAAATATAATGAAATAAAATGATAACAATTATAATAAAATTAAATATAAAACACGTAAAAATAATTAATTCGCGCAAATTGGTAAACACATACGTCATACCTTTACGTCCGAAAAGTCGGGGCGTTACAATACAAGTTAATGCAATCAAGTCCCTAGAATTTAGAAAAATAATCAAGTAGGGACAATTCGGTAATTGAAGCACTCTCGGCACTTGTTTCATGTAATAAATATTTTTCCGTGTCATGAAATAATATATCCAATGATATGAATTCAAATAATTTATATAAACAATGTTTCATGAATTTTATAAAAATATGAATGCCACGTAAGAATATATTATGATATTAAAGAACGAAAATAAAATCCTACGCTCAAAACACACACGTGGCGTGCTTACCGGTTCATCCGAAACCGGGGCGTTACAACTCTCCCCCCCTTAGAAGAATATGGTCCCCAGATTCTCTAGTCTTGTGTGAACAACTCCGGGTGGAACCGTTTCATTTTATCTTCTGTTTCCCACGTAGCTTCCTCGGTTCTATCACTTCTCCACAACACTTTAACCATGGGAATTCTCCGGTTTCTCAATTCCTGAAATTTCTGATCCATGATTTTAACCGGCCTTTGAACAAATGTCAAATTCGGTTCCAGCTCAACTTCTTCCATGGGGAGAATCGTAGTCTCATCGGGGTAATATTTCCTTAATTGTGAAACATGAAATACGTTGTGAATCCCCGTAAGACTCGGTGGTAGGTCCAGTCGATAGCCTACCTCGCCTATTCTTTCAAGAATCTCGAACGGACCTAAGTAGCGAGGATTAAGTTTTCCTCCTTTCCCAATCCGGGTGAAACCTTTCCTTGGTGACACCTTCAAGAATACCCGGTCACCAACTCCGAATTCTAGATCTCTTCGGCGCTTATCGGCATAGCTCTTTTGTCTATCTTGCGCGGCTTTCATCCGTTGTTGAATCATTTGTACTTTCTCAATCATAGCTTGAACGACTTTGGAAGGCCTTTCGAATCTTTCATGTAACGCCCCGATTTTTCTAATTAACTTTTTACGCTTCATCATAATTTTATAAAATTCTTGAAGCATTATTATATGAATTACTTGAGTTAAAATCATTAAAAATATTATTTCATGACACGAAAAATATTTATTGCATGAAATCAATTACCGAGAGTGATAAAATTACCAAATTGTCCCTAGTTAAATATTTTCTAAAATTTTAGGGACTTAATTGCATGAACGTTTAGGACCAAATTGCTCATATTTTAACAACCTCATACACTAGATTGCATAACTTAAACAATTCAAGGATTTATTGGCAAAATTAGATTTTCACCCATTTCAAGAATGGAATGCATCGGTATATGCATTTCCATGAGCTTCCATGAGATCATTTTTCACACCAAAAATTTCCCAAACACATTTGCTCTCTCGGTATCAAGAAGACAAAAAGGGAGGAAGTGATTTTCATCATCCATCTCAAGAATCATCAAGAATTATTGCAAGAAATTGAGAGTTCATTATCTCCTTCTTCATCCATTTCTTAGTTTCAAGGTTGGTGTGCATGGAAGGGATGATTATTGATTGTGCTTGACATGCTAGGGTTTAGGAATTACATGTTATATGAATTATGTGTTGAGCAAAGCATGATTCTATGATCCTATCATGAATTATAGCATGGTTTATTCATGAAATAAGTGGATACTTGGCTTGAATGATCAAGTTGATCATAAACTTGAAACCTTGGAAATCTTGTGGTTATTGCTTGTTTTATGTGTTTAAGTGTTATATTATCAGGTAATGAAGTTGTATGCATTATACTCCCAGAAATTATAGTATTTGGGGATCAAAAATGGGATTTTGGGGCTTTGTTGTTCCATTGCCGAGAGCTTCCCCTGTTCTGCTCTGTTTTTCTTCAGTTGCAGAACTGGGAACGACCATTCCCAGCCTCAAGGCATTGTGGGAACGGGCGTTCCCACCTTTTCAAATAAAAGGGGCGGCCGAGACTGGGAACGGCCGTTCCCATTTTGGCCTGTGTGCCGGAAGGGCCGTTCCCAGCTCCAGCGGGTTTTAAATGGGAAAACGTTGGCGCGCTTTTGGGGAGAAACGGGAACGACCGTTCCCATTTTGCAAAGGGACCCGGAACGGCCGTTCCCACCTGTGATGCAGAACAACATATTCTGCATAAAATTACGATTTCAGCCCCTCGATCCAACGACTTCTTTGACCCCGAATTGCTATAATATGTGCTAATATGATGTGAAACAACATATTATGATACCACATTGCATTTTCATGACCGTCTCGACACATTTTCCGCCGTTCGTCATATTTGGTCCATTTTAGGTCATGTCTCATGTATACACGTCGTGTTTACACAGGTCACGAGGTCGTGAACGAAGGACCAGCTCCCTAGAGCGTATCCTTGTCGCGTTTCACAAGAAAGGTGAGGTTTAGTAAATAATTGTATAACCTTTATGTGAACTTTCAAGCTAAAAAGGTAGTTACTTATTTTCTTAAATTACTTCTAAACGTTTAAACAATTTCAAGTAAAGGACTCATGCAAAGCAATGCACGTGGTTCGATTAGTAGCATGATCATGCAAAGCAATGCATGTAGTGTAATTATATAGCGATTGTTTAGTGGCGAGTAGCATGATAGCACACTGGGCCCGAGGGTATGTGTACGGGTCAACCGGGAAAGCATCGGGCTGACGGGTAGCCTATACACACCCCTCAACACTGGGATGACCCCTGAATCCACTAGGAGATTGGTGGAGGAAGGAATCCCGCACGTGGGAGTCATGTTCCTGACGTGCGTAGCATGGATGGATAGGGCTTTGCAAACCCGCCATCAACCGGAGTGAAGGAGTTCATGAAATGAATACGTGTACACCATAATTGAATTGCTTGATCACATGATACTCCAACTAGCTGGTAATGATTCACTATTGGTGTAAGGTTGGAAAAGCCCTCACTCGCCAGGGCCACGTTTCAATAATATGAATTTTAGCTAATAAACTTGATAGTTGTAATCTCGGGCGATGGCTATAATATTTTAAACTTATGTTACTTTTATAGAAAACATTACCCGAGGTCACAACGTGCATGTTATTTGCGTTATACATATATTTACTGCCTCACTCAGTCTTCCATGGACTGACACCCCACCTTTCAGGTACTTGATAGCGGTCGTGTGCTAGGCGGGAGTCGAGTCAGATTGCATTCCGCTGAGTCTAGCATTTCATTTTGTGTATAGAACTTTTGGTATCATGTTCGGAACATTATTAGCATATGACGGATATGTATATTGTGCAAGAGATGGTAATGTATTGATAGTCAAAAGCAGTACATATACATAGGAATTATTCGATGCTTCCGTTTTATTTTAGGGCATGTATGGTTAGTTCCCGCCTAGCTTGTTGGTATTGCATTGTCACCCGTTCGCTATAGTTTTGATTTGTGTATGGACTTTCCATTTCATACATGGATTGAGGCTATAGTGCGGGGGTGTGGCACCTCCACGTGTAAGGGGTGTTACATCTAAGGTGGTATCAGAGCCCGGTTGCAAAACCGAGGTTCTCGAGTCGTGTCAAGCGAGTCTAGGTTGAACGGCATAGGATTACTTGTTATGTGAGAAATCGGTGTTTAATGAAATTACGTGAATTGCTTGAATTCTTGAAATAATCGAATTTCAGAGATTCTTTGAAATGTGTGCTGCATTAACTTATGAAATTATTTGCACACATTTTGCATCTATTAACCAAACCATGCATGTATAGTGATCTCATTTCAGGATGGATCATGATAGACATCATCGTGACCGGTCCCCGAGACATAGACATCATCATCATCATCGTCGCCACCATCGCCATGAGGAGTCATCCCCTTCTCCACCTCCTCAAGCCCAGCCTCAAGATTTTATGAACGCTGTGGTAGGGTTAATCGATCAGAGGATACAGGAAAGGGTTCCTCCCGAACCCCCTACGCAGATAGCACCCCCGGGTAACCCTATTTCTGCTATACTTCGGGAATTTCAAAACCAACAACCCCCAAAGTTCTACAAGGGTGATGACATTCAGGCTGAAATGTGGCTCAAAGAGATTGATAGGATTTGGCAACTTATTCCTTGTGCCTCCCAGGAAAAAGCCCGCTGCACTCTCACTTTGATTCAGGGCGAAGCTTACTCCTGGTGGGAAAGTATTCAGATCGTATTAGAAGCTGCCGGAGAAACTATCAATTGGGAGGTATTTGTTAGAGAATTCAGAAACAAATTTATTCCTCCAGCTTCACGTACTCGAAGGTTGAGGGAATTTACCGAATTAAAGCAAGAAGGAAGATCTGTGGGTGAGTACATAGCGGAGTTTGAACGCTTATCTCGCTATGCACCCAACATAGCGAGTGACGATTTCCACAAAGCAGTGCAATTTGTGCAAGGACTCAGACCGGAAATACAGGATGCTCTGAAGGCCGCTAATACAAGTACTTGGGCCAAAGCTACTGCGAAGGCGTTGAAGGTTGAGGATTCGGACAACGCAAGAAGGCCTGTTCCTCCCCTCGAACAGGACTTAGTCTCAGGAGCAAGACCAGATTCTACTATAATGAAAAGGTCCACTAGTGACTCGGTTCTACCATCTCCGGAAAGACCTAAAAAGAAGAAGTCACAGAATAATAAATCAGTTTCAGGGAGCGCTTCTACTATGACTTCACCATCACAGTCAGGAAAGATTCTTTGCACCTATTGTGGACGCGATAATCATACCTACGAGAATTGTCGGGAACGACTGAATTTATGTATGAGATGCGGGAGCAAAGAGCATCAAGCAAATATGTGTCCAAGGCGAAGAGAAAGAGCAAGAATAGCCCGAGGTATCAACTACATTCATAGCAACTTCCACGGTGAACGGTATCATTAAACATGCATACCACGAGTATCATGAAATTTTATTATTAATGATGAAATCATTGCTAGCAACAATGTATTTCGGTGTGAAAGATAAATAAATGTGTTTGGCGTGATGACTTGCCTCTTTTGTGATAAATGTTTCCAGTATTGTTTTGGTTATTATTTGGGTATTCGAGAGACGGGGTTCTCTCCTAACTTGTTTGAGAGACGGGGCACTCTCATCCTTACAGAGAAACGGGGTTTTCTCACTTCTTGTTGAAAGACGGGGATCTTTCACTTCTTGTTCAAGAGACGGGGCTCTCTTATAACTCGTGCATGATTTGAAAACTCGAAAGTGGACCTGGGGACCAGGTCCTTTTAAAGGGGGGAGAATTGTAACGGCCCGATTTTTCTAATTAACTTTTTACGCTTCATCATAATTTTATAAAATTCTTGAAGCATTATTATATGAATTACTTGAGTTAAAATCATTAAAAATATTATTTCATGACACGAAAAATATTTATTGCATGAAATCAATTACCGAGAGTGATAAAATTACCAAATTGTCCCTAGTTAAATATTTTCTAAAATTTTAGGGACTTAATTGCATGAACGTTTAGGACCAAATTGCTCATATTTTAACAACCTCATACACTAGATTGCATAACTTAAACAATTCAAGGATTTATTGGCAAAATTGGATTTTCACCCATTTCAAGAATGGAATGCATCGGTATATGCATTTCCATGAGCTTCCATGAGATCATTTTTCACACCAAAAATTTCCCAAACACATTTGCTCTCTCGGTATCAAGAAGACAAAAAGGGAGGAAGTGATTTTCATCATCCATCTCAAGAATCATCAAGAATTATTGCAAGAAATTGAGAGTTCATTATCTCCTTCTTCATCCATTTCTTAGTTTCAAGGTTGGTGTGCATGGAAGGGATGATTATTGATTGTGCTTGACATGCTAGGGTTTAGGAATTACATGTTATATGAATTATGTGTTGAGCAAAGCATGATTCTATGATCCTATCATGAATTATAGCATGGTTTATTCATGAAATAAGTGGATACTTGGCTTGAATGATCAAGTTGATCATAAACTTGAAACCTTGGAAATCTTGTGGTTATTGCTTGTTTTATGTGTTTAAGTGTTATATTATCAGGTAATGAAGTTGTATGCATTATACTCCCAGAAATTATAGTATTTGGGGATCAAAAATGGGATTTTGGGGCTTTGTTGTTCCATTGCCGAGAGCTTCCCCTGTTCTGCTCTGTTTTTCTTCAGTTGCAGAACTGGGAACGACCGTTCCCAGCCTCAAGGCATTGTGGGAACGGGCGTTCCCACCTTTTCAAATAAAAGGGGCGGCCGAGACTGGGAACGGCCGTTCCCATTTTGGCCTGTGTGCCGGAAGGGCCGTTCCCAGCTCCAGCGGGTTTTAAATGGGAAAACGTTGGCGCGCTTTTGGGGAGAAACGGGAACGACCGTTCCCATTTTGCAAAGGGACCCGGAACGGCCGTTCCCACCTGTGATGCAGAACAAAATATTCTGCATAAAATTACGATTTCAGCCCCTCGATCCAACGACTTCTTTGACCCCGAATTGCTATAATATGTGCTAATATGATGTGAAACAACATATTATGATACCACATTGCATTTTCATGACCGTCTCGACACATTTTCCGCCGTTCGTCATATTTGGTCCATTTTAGGTCATGTCTCATGTATACACGTCGTGTTTACACAGGTCACGAGGTCGTGAACGAAGGACCAGCTCCCTAGAGCGTATCCTTGTCGCGTTTCACAAGAAAGGTGAGGTTTAGTAAATAATTGTATAACCTTTATGTGAACTTTCAAGCTAAAAAGGTAGTTACTTATTTTCTTAAATTACTTCTAAATGTTTAAACAATTTCAAGTAAATCGGACTCATGCAAAGCAATGCACGTGGTTCGATTAGTAGCATGATCATGCAAAGCAATGCATGTAGTGTAATTATATAGCGATTGTTTAGTGGCGAGTAGCATGATAGCACACTGGGCCCGAGGGTATGTGTACGGGTCAACCGGGAAAGCATCGGGCTGACGGGTAGCCTATACACACCCCTCAACACTGGGATGACCCCTGAATCCACTAGGAGATTGGTGGAGGAAGGAATCCCGCACGTGGGAGTCATGTTCCTGACGTGCGTAGCATGGATGGATAGGGCTTTGCAAACCCGCCATCAACCGGAGTGAAGGAGTTCATGAAATGAATACGTGTACACCATAATTGAATTGCTTGATCACATGATACTCCAACTAGCTGGTAATGATTCACTATTGGTGTAAGGTTGGAAAAGCCCTCACTCGCCAGGGCCACGTTTCAATAATATGAATTTTAGCTAATAAACTTGATAGTTGTAATCTCGGGCGATGGCTATAATATTTTAAACTTATGTTACTTTTATAGAAAACATTACCCGAGGTCACAACGTGCATGTTATTTGCGTTATACATATATTTACTGCCTCACTCAGTCTTCCATGGACTGACACCCCACCTTTCAGGTACTTGATAGCGGTCGTGTGCTAGGCGGGAGTCGAGTCAGATTGCATTCCGCTGAGTCTAGCATTTCATTTTGTGTATAGAACTTTTGGTATCATGTTCGGAACATTATTAGCATATGACGGATATGTATATTGTGCAAGAGATGGTAATGTATTGATAGTCAAAAGCAGTACATATACATAGGAATTATTCGATGCTTCCGTTTTATTTTAGGGCATGTATGGTTAGTTCCCGCCTAGCTTGTTGGTATTGCATTGTCACCCGTTCGCTATAGTTTTGATTTGTGTATGGACTTTCCATTTCATACATGGATTGAGGCTATAGTGCGGGGGTGTGGCACCTCCACGTGTAAGGGGTGTTACATTTCACCCTTCTTTACCCCTTCCTGTTTCGACCATTTCCACTCTTCCAAGTCGAAGAACAACGGGGATCGGCACTTTCTTCCATAAAATAACTCATAAGGAGCCATCCCGATCGAAGCCTGAAAGCTGTTATTATAAGCAAACTCAATCAAAGGAAGCTGTTCTGCCCACGAGTTCTGAAAATCCATCGCGCAAGCCCGAAGAAGATCTTCCAAATACCTGATTAACCTTTCAGTTTGACCGTCTGTTTACGGGTGAAATGCCGTACTGAACTTAAGTTTCGTTCCCAAAACGGCCTGTAACTCTTGCCACAATTTGGACGTAAACCTCGGGTCTCGGTCTGAAACTATGCTCATCGGAATACCATGAAGTCGGATAATCTCTCTGTTATAGATTTCAGCCAACTTCGGGATCTTATAAGACATCCGGACCGGTAGAAAGTGAGCAGACTTTGTAAATCTATCCACGATTACCCAAATTCCATCAAACCCGCCTTTAACCTTCGGTAATCCGGAGACAAAGTCCATCGTTACTTGTTCCCACTTCCACTCGGGAATAGGTAACGGTTGTAGAAGTCCTGCGGGCTTTTGGTACTCAGCTTTCACTTTCTGACAAGTCAGACAATGTTTCACATATTCTGCCACGTCTCTTTTCATCCCATTCCACCAATAATATTACTTCAAATCCTTATACATTTTGTTTCCTCCAGGGTGGATTGAATAGGCTGACTTGTGAGCTTCTTCAAGTAGGACCCGTTTCAATTCTTCAGGTACTACTACTCTGTTTTTAAATCGAAGCAACCCGGTCTCATCAAACCCAAATGGACTCTCCTGATCATCCTTAGCCTTACTTACAAGCTTCTGAACTTCCGGATCCTTATTCTGAGCCTCAAATAACTGATACTTTAATTCCGACTGAATTGTGATATTAGAAACCCGAGCTTTTAGGACAATTGGAGCAACTTCATCACCTTCCTTTACTTCCAAACTCGACACACTCGCCTTCCTGCTAAGTGCATCGGCGACCACATTTGCTTTTCCTGGATGGTATTTAATTGTACAATCATAATCTTCCAACTTTTCCATCCAACGCCGTTGCCTCATATTTAAATCTTTCTGTGTGAATAAATACTGGAGGCTCTTGTGGTCGGTGAAAATCTCAAAGGAAGTCCCGTAAAGATAATGTCTCCATTTCTCGAGAGCAAAGATCATGGCTGCAAGCTCTAGGTCGTGTGTCGGATAATTCCTTTCATATTCCTTTAGCTTTCGAGAAGCATAGGCGATCACTTTTCCTTTCTGAGTCAAAACACAACCTAAGCCTTCTTTAGAAGCATCTGTGTACACTGCATATTCCTCTGAACCCTCGGGTAGAGTTAATACCGGAGCTGAGACTAACTTTTCTTTCAAAAAGTTAAAACTTTGATCACACTTCTCGTCCCAGACAAACTTAACATCTTTCTTTGTTAATCGGGTTAACGATGTAGCAATCTTAGAGAAGTCCTGAACAAATCTTCTATAATAACCGGCCAATCCCAAGAAGCTTCTAATTTCCGAGGCATTCTTTGGTTTTTCCCACTTGAGCACGGCCTCGATTTTCGAGGGATCGACTTCTAACCCTTTTCCTGAAATTACATGTCCTAAAAAAGAAACCCGATCGATCCCAAATTCACACTTGCTAAACTTAGCAAACAGCTGGTGCTCTTTCAAAGTCTGTAGAACAAGCTTAAGATGCCTCGCGTGCTCCTCGGCTGATTTTGAGAAAACCAGAATATCATCAATAAAAATCACCACAAACTTGTCGAGGAAAGGCCTGAAAATCCGGTGCATCATATCCATGAAAGCTGCAGGGGCGTTAGTTAAGCCAAACGGCATAACCACGAACTCGTAGTGCCCGTACCAAGTATTGAATCTTGTCTTAGGAATATCCTCTACTCGGATTCGCAGCTGATAGTATCCCTGTCTTAAATCCAATTTTGAGTAGACTTTGGAACCCTGAAGTATATCGAATAACTCCTCGATATGTGGGAGGGGATACTTGTTCTTAATAGTCATCCTATTCGACTCCCTGTAATCGATGCACATTCTTAAAGTCCCGTCCTTTTTCTTTACAAATAAAACTGGTGCTCCCCAAGGTGAAGTACTCGGCCGAATGTAACTAACTTCCAACAATGCTTCAAGCTGAACTTTTAATTCCTTCAATTCCGCTGGAGCCATCCGGTATGGAGTCTTTGAATACGGCTCGGCATTCGGAAAAAGATCGATCACAAATTCGATCTCTCGCTCCGGAGGCAAAGAATCCAACTTTTCTGGAAATACCTCGGGAAACTCCTTTACCACTTCGGTGTCCTCCAATTTCACCTGATCTTTTGGCTTGTTCAGAATATAAGCAATGAACCCTGTAGCCCCGTCTCTGACTAATTTCTGAGCTTCTGAAAAAGAAAGTAGGGGTACGGTCTTCGAAGTACAACCCGTGGTAACCTCTGAACCCAACTGAACCTTCTTAGCCCGACAATCCACGGTAGCACAATGCCTGTATAGCCAATCCATCCCCAATATAGCCCCGTATCTCTCCATCGGCATCATAATAAAATCTGTCAGAAATTCCCTGCCTTCAATCACGACTGGAACATCCCTGTAGACCTAATCCGTCTCTCCCCTACTACCGAAAGGAGTACTAACTAAATAGCGCACAGAAGTACACATAGCAGGCAAAGGTAACGTAATAGCAATAGAATGCGCAAGAAAGGAGTGTGTAGCTCCCGGATCAAATAATGTATGGATGTTCGTGCCATGGATGCAAATAATACCTTCAACTACCGCGACGGGGTCTATCTCAGCATCCTGCTCCTCCCCAACGAGTGCATACGCTCGAGCTCTCACAAGTGGTCTCGGACCTGCAGGTGGCGGATCCCGACGATCCGGACAGCCGTCTACCATGTGCTCGTCGCTCCCGCAGATCAAACATAAGCCTAACCAGCATCTGCAGTTATCATAGCTATGTGTAGGAAGCCCGTAAAATCTGCAGCCCGGTTTCTGAGGTGGCTGTGGTGGCGCTGGAGCTCTCGGACCCCTCTGTAACGGCCCTGTTGCCTTAAGCTTCTTCCCGGAGTCCTTCTGCGCGGGAGGTGTGGAGTAAATCATCAGCCTCTTTCCTGAGCTCGATCCCTGACCTGCTCTCGAGCCCGAAGCCTGTCCAGTCCGCTGAGTAGCTCTCCTAGCAATGTCAGAATCCTCAACCTTTAGGGCCTTTGCGGTAGCTTTAGCCCAGGTACTTGTATTAGCTGCTTTTAGTGCGTCCTGAATATCCGGTCTCAATCCCAAAACAAACTGCATCGCCTTGTGAAAGTCGTCATTCGCTATGTTGGGTGCATAGCGAGAAAGTCTCTCAAACTCGGCGATATACTGCACCACAAATCTTCCTCCCTATTTCAGCTCGGTGAACTCCCTCAACCTACGAGTGCGGGAAGCTGGAGGGATATACTTGTTTCTGAACTCCCGTGCAAATACCTCCCAAGTAATCTCTATCCCGGCTGCTCTAGAACAATCTGGGTACTCTCCCACCAGGAGTAGGCCTCACCCTGGATAAGAGTGAGTGTACAGCGAGCCTTCTCCTGAGTATCACAAGGGATAAGCTGCCAGATCCTCTCGATCTCCTTCAGCCACATCTCTGCCTGAATATCGTCACCCTTATAGAACTTCGGGGGACGCTAGTTCTGAAACTCTCGCAATATGGCAGAAATGGGGTTCTCCTGAGGTGCTACTGGTGCTGGAGGTGGTGGAGGAACCCTTTCCTGTAGCCTCTGATCAATTAGCCCCACTACCGCGTTCATGAAATCCTGGGGCTGTGCCTGAGCAGGAGGAGGAGATGGTGATCTCTCCCGACGATGATGCCGACGATGATGATTATGCCTGTGTCTCGAGGATCGGTCACTGGAGCGTCTGTCGTGCTCCATCCTGACATCAGATCACTACACATGCGTGGCTTGATTAATAAATGCAAATGTGTGCATATAATTCAACAATGTTAATAAACACACATTCAGGAAGAATCAAATAACTCAATTAATGCAAGAATCCAAGTAAATCAAGTATTTCAGTGAAATGCAGACTCTCAAGTAACAAATAATCCTATGCCGTGCGACCTAGACTGACTTGACACGACTCGAGAACCTCGGTTTTGCGACCGGGCTCTGATACCACCTGTAGATGTAGCACCCTAACCCCAGAGCACAACATCCCCCGCACTATAGCCTCGATCCACGCATGAAATGGAAAATCCATACATAAACCAAAACTATAGCGAACGGGTGACAATAAAAATGACGAGCTAGGCGGGACACTCTCCCCAAGAAAACCCGAGCAAACATGGTAATGAAAGCGGAAGCAATAAAATCATTCATATATATAGGTACCATATTTACCGAATAGATACGTATAGATACCAACTTAACTATCAATACATTATCATCTCTTAATAATATACATATTCAGGTATTCAAAAAAAGTACTAACAACGACCATAACATGAGATACCCAAAAGTGCTATACATGAAGGTACGGTAGTAGACTCGTGAGAATGCAAAACTCGACCGGACACCCGCCTAGCACGACCAAGCGCTCACGTACCTGAAAAGTGAAGTATCAGTCTACCGAAGACTGAGTGAGGGATAATAAATATATAACACACATCACATGCAAGTTGTAGCCTCGGGTGAAGACTTTGGAAGTGAAATAGATATATAGTTCAAGAAACTCGTTCTTTGCCCGAGATTACAACGAATCATTTTAACAGTTTAACTTGATCAGTTCATGAACATGTGACCCCGACGAGTAGGGGTGATTCTCCAACCTTTACACCAAACGTGACAATACGTGCTTGCTTTATCAATTCAATACATGATCATACAATTCCATTTAGTGCTCACATAGACAAGTTCATGCTTGAAATCATGCAATAACCCGACATGCCGGATTAATCCCCAGTCTCCTTCTTCCTCCGGGTGATAGCGAGTTTGCAAGGCTCGACTATCCACGACATGGTGTGTGTAGGGGACATGACCCCCTAGACACGGAACTCCTTCCACCACTAATCTCCTAGTGGCTTCGGGGGTGATCCCAACAATGTGAGGATAATTCAGGAGTTACCCGTCAGCCCTTGCTTTCCCGGTTGGCTCAAGAATTACCCTCGGGCCCACGTGCAATCATGTACTCGCCAAACTTGCTTGAAAATCATGACAATCATTGCTTTCATGCTTGAAACATTTATAACTTTAAAAACGTTTATAACTATAATATGTTTTGGCCGAAAATAGTACATAAGGGTTATAGGGTTCGATTTACTTAAAACAAAACCTCATCTTTCTTACAAAATATGATAAGGATATACTCTACTAAGCCTGCTCCTCGTCCACGCCCTCGTGACCTGTGCAAACACTACGTGTATACATGAGACACGACCTAAAATGGACCAAATATGACGAACGGCGGAAATCTATCGAGATGACGATGAAAATTCAATGTGGCATGATAACATGTTGTTTCACTGCATATTAGCACATATTATAGCAATTCGGGGTCAAAGAAGTCGTCGGATCGAGGGTCTGTTTTCGTAATTTTATGCAGAGAATTTTGTTCTGCAATCCAGGTTGGAACGGCCATTCCGGACCCCTTTAAAAAATAGGAACGGTCGTTCCCGTAATCCCAAAAGCGCGCCAACGATTTCCATTTTAAAAAATGCGCTGAAGCTGGGAACGGCCCTTCCGGCACCAAGGCCAAAATGGGAACGGCCGTTCCCATGCTTGGCCGCCTAATTCATTTGAAAAGGTGGGAACGCCCGTTCCCACAATGCCTTGAGGCTGGGAACGATCGTTCCTAGTTTCTGCAACTGAAAGAACAGAGGAAAACAGAGCATGGCTACGGGAATGCATATCAACAACAACAAAACTCCAATTTTGATCAACAAAGGCCATAATTTCTGGTAATATGATGCATCTATGTTCACAAGATGATAATATAATATTTAAACACTCAAAGCATGAGATGTTATCAAGAATTTCAAGTTTCATGCCCATGCTCCTCTAGATCAACAAAGCTCAAATTTTCAATGATTTCATGAATAAATCATGCTATAATTCAACATATATTCACCTAATCATTCTTTGTTCAGCAAATAATCCTCAAGGTACATAATTCATAAACCCTAGCTAACCAAATATGATCAAGAATCATGAAATCATGCAACTATCACCTTTAAAGTTCAAGAAGTGAAGAAATGGATGAAGATGATGCTCAAACTTGATTTCTTGAAATCTTTCTTGGAAATTCTTGAAGTAAATGATAAATTCTCTTCCCTTTTCTTTCTAGTATGAACCGAGAATGAGGAGCAAGTGTATTTGAGGAAATATTGGATGAAATGAGTATAAGGAAGCTTGGAGATGCATATACCGATTCATCCCTTTTTGAAATGAGTGAATTGTTCTAATTTGCCAATTAATCCTCTAGTTCATGAAGTTATGCAATTGAGTATACATGGTATTAAAATATGATCAATTAAGCCCATACAAGTTAATGCAATCAAGTCCCTAGAATTTAGAAAAATAATCAAGTAGGGACAATTCGGTAATTGAAGCACTCTCGGCACTTGTTTCATCTAATAAATATTTTTCCGTGTCATGAAATAATATATCCAATGATATGAATTCAAATAATTTATATAAACAATGTTTCATGCATTTTATAAAAATATGAATGCCACGTAAGAATATATTATGAAATTAAAGAACGAAAATAAAATGCTACGCTCAAAACACACACGTGGCGTGCTTACCTGTTCATCCGGAACCGGGGCGTTACACGCCCACGACCCCTTTTTGGCCAACTTTCGACTTTTGGAAAAATTGCATGAAAAATTCGGAAAAACACTTGGTCGCGGCCGCGACCATTTTGTGAAGAGTTTTGGTCACGCCCGCGACCCCACTGGAATCTGCATTTTATCCAACTTTGAACCTAAGCAATTTTTGCCTCGCTTTGAATTAGAAAACGTGCCATATAGTGTTGGAAAGGTCTATATGTCTAGTTTCATATCTAATAAACCAAATTCAATTCTAACTTCTAGAACTCAAGTTATTTCGGGTTTTCTACAAGGTGTACATTTCCCAAAAATTGTCAGTTTTCCTAAACTTCACCAACACCTTTCATATTGCATTCTTTTCACTTCTTTGCTTCTGTATGTGACCTATATGAGTTATAAACTTGGTTTAGTGATAATTATGCTCTTAAATTGACATTTCTTGATTGTTATTGCATGACATAGTGAGTAGGACATTGTCGTGCGGCGTAAGTGGTTCATACGCGTCGTGTCTCACGAACACTTGTCGTTATTGTACAGATCTCATTCCCGTTGACGAGGACCAATCTTCATAGTGGGATCCTTGTTAGTTGTCGGCACAGGTGAGGTTTAATTACTAGATATACAGAACCCTTACAACCCTACGTGACGTTTTCAGCCAAAATGTATATATATATGTATATATCTTTCTCAAAATATCTACTGATTGCAAATGATTTCGTGATCTATTGAATAATCATGTTATCGTGATTGATCGTGTTTTGGCGAGTAAGCATGTCGTGTTCTCATGGGCCTGAGGGTAGTGTATTGAACCAACCGGGGAAGCAAGGGCTGACGGGTAACTCTTGCACTATCCTCACCAATTTTGGGATCACCTCTTAATCCACCAGGAGGTTTGGTGGAGGAAGAAATCCCCTGCGTGGGAGTCATGTTCCCGACTTACACCGTTCATGGTTGGTTGGGCCTTGTAATCCCACCATCACCGGAGGAAGAAAGAGTTCATGAAAATGCTAAGTGTGCACTAATGATCGTATGATAATTATTGAAATAACACCTAAAGATGGTATTGTTCACTAATTGGAGTAAGGTTGGAGATTGCCCTCACTCGCCGGGCCACTGACTGAATTGAATTGAATTGATAACGTTTGTATTGATTAAATGGATTAGTTGTAATCTCGGGCGAGATCTATTCTAATATTGAACTTATATTGTTTCCTTTATTAAAAACCTTACCCGAGATTAGAACTTGCATGTTAATTGTGCTAATATTTATTTATACCCCTCGCTCAGTCCGTGTTGGACTAACACCTCAACCTTTCAGTGTTTTGCAGGTTTGTGCTAGGCGGGAGTCAGAGTCCTGTTCTGTTTTCAGTCTAGTCTATTACTACACGTTCATGTATTGTATCTATTACTTTTGGACATGTTATGTATTTTGGGAGATGATAATGTTTTGATATATGGAGTTAGAAGATAGTATAACTGGAATACTTGGAAATTAATATTGAAAATTATTATGCTTCCGCTCATTTTATTGCATTGTGGTTTTCCGGTTGAGGTTAGTCCGGCCTAGCTAGCTTGGTTCTTTTTCTTTGTCACCCATTCGCTATAGTTTGGTTCATGTACAGATTACTCATTTCCTATGTGGACTAAGCTATAGTGCGGGGGTGTGGCATCCATACGTGAAGGGTGCTACAGTGGACCTGGGGACCAGGTCCTTTTTAAGGGGGGAAGAATTGTAACACCCCGTTTTTCATATATACAATATGTGATAATTTATATACATTGTATAACCTTAGATGCATTCTATTTTCTATGAACTTATATGAAATAATTGTTAACGTGGAATTTACGTGAATTAATTGTTAACGTGTCTAATTGCTATTGTGTGACCTTACTTGACCATTTCATAAAAATACGAACTTAATTGCATTAACATAAATTGAGTGATTTGATCATATCCCATGAGAGAATACTTGAGTGAATACATTCAAATAATTGAGGGACTAAAGTGCAAAATATGGTAACCCATGTACATTAGTGGAAGACTTTGATAAATATCTATACATCTTGTATCTCTCATTTCATTCATCAAATATTCCACACACACACACACTAAAAAACGGGAGAAACACCATGGCGAAGAAGGAAGGATTTCATCCATTTTCAAGCCATATTTCAAGGAAAGAAGTTGCATAAATTGGAGCATCACCATCTTCACTCATTTCATCTCTTCTTTCTTGCATCCAAGGTAGATGGAGATTTGATTTAATTCTTGAAGCCTTGAGTGAAGTAGGGTTTAAGATCTAGGATGTGATTACTTGTTTATTTGATGATAGAAGCATGGCTAGGATCAATAATCTTCAAAGCTTGCATGAATTCATGATTTATATGAGAGTTGGACATCATGATATATATGGGGTTTGGATGATGAAATTCTTGATGATCTATGCTTGATTTCATGAATTAAATGGTGCCTAATTGATATATATGAACCATATGCATGATATGTGATAGTTTTTGTGTTGATTACTTACCTTATTTTGTTGTAGATCAATTGGGAGCCAATTCCCATGCTTAGCCCTTGTTTTTCCCCTGTTTTTTGCCCAGTTGACTTCCAAACGGGCGTTTGGCCCTCTAGTTATTTCACCAAACGCCGGTTTAGGAACCTACTGCCTCCCCCGAGCCTTTCCAAACGCCCGTTTGGAATTTTAGACTAATTTTCAAATGGGCGTTTCTCCCTCATCCAAACTCCAAATGACCTGATTTTTGAACCATTGGAAGCCTCTTGAAGTGTAGAATAAACTCCAATTGGAATCATCTCAATATCTTTTCCCATTTGTGAGGTATGATCAATTATTTTAGGTGTCGCTATTTTCCTTGCCACCTACACCCGCTTAACTTCAAGCTTATGCCATTTTCTCCTCGCTTTGAACTAGGAAACGAGCCATATATCATCGGAAAGGTATTTGTGTTTAGTTTCATTTCCAACAAACAAAACTCAATTCCCACTTCTAGAATGAAAGATATTCTAGTTTTCCCTCAACATATACGTTTTCTAAAATTGTCCGTTTTTGTCATACTTCACCAAAACCTTCCTTCTTGCATTCCTTTCACTCTCTTGGCTCCCATATGTGAATTACATGATATATATACTTGATTAATTGATAATTATGCTCCTACTTGACACTTCTTGGTACTTAATTGCTCAAACGTGATTGTGTGATCCCATGCCTTATATGAATTGAACTTGAAATATGCGAATGATGTTATTACGTGACTCCTTGAGATTAATTCCCTCTCTTAAGTGTTAATTGGTTCTCATACATGTTAAATATCCCTTGATTACCAAATTGTTTGGTATTAAGGTGTTATATGAACATTGCCATGCGTCATACTTGGTCTCATATTGAGTCTTGTCTCACGAGTTCACGTTATTCCCTTTCTTGTCCAGTTTTCTCCAGAGCGGAGATCATTGATCGTTTGGGCACTTTCTTGTATCCTTGTCTTTGTTCCTGTCGCTCGTCAGGTGAGGTTTAATTTCTAGATATATAGAACCCTTACAACCCTATGTGATCTTTCGGCCAAAATGTGTAACGCCCCGAATTTCAGACAGTCAGGTACGCTCGACACGTGTGAGTTTCGAGCGTTAGGATCTTACTTTATTATTTTATTATTTTAATTATTCAATTTACAAGTGTTATGTTAATTTTATAAATTGTGATTTAACATGATTACATGAATTAATTGTCCAATTTGAATTAATTGCCAAATTGTCCTTAAGTGTTCATTTCCTTTTCTTTAAGGACTTAATTGCATGAAATATTAGGGGACTAAAGTGATCATTTCCCAAACTTGATACACTCAATTGCATGACTTATGGAGTTAGAGGATTTAATCATAATTATCACATATTTCCCCAAATATATCACGTTATATGCATCTCTCTCAATCATCATCTTCACTTCATGCCAATCATCTCATGTTTGCTTCCTTCACCACCGAACCATTACCATCCAAGAAAGAAAAAAGGGAATTCATCATCTTAAGTCATGATCATGGAAGAATTAAGAGCTTTGAAGCATCACCACCTTATCTTCATCATCTTCTTCCATCTATTTTCACTTTAAGGTATATATGAGCATGTATGGGATTTCTTGGAATTCATGTATGAGGCTAGGGTTAATGGTTGAGCTTGCCAACTTGATTATTTGATGTTAGGATTATGATTTCATGCTTTGAGCTTGAATTCCTTACATGAATATTGAAGAATTATGAGATTATATAATGAATTTGTATATATGCTAAAGTTGATGATTCTTGAGAATCAAAGGATGAATTAAGTGTTTATGTTAGTTTTTATTGTACTTTAAGTATATAAGTATGTTTCTTACTTGATTTAATGCATTTGGTGGAAGTTTTGATGATGTTTTGATGATTTTGAATGTGATCCGAGAGCTCCCCTGTTTTCTGCTCTGTTTTGAGCTTTCTGCTGAGCGGGAACGGCCCTTCCCGTCCCCTTTGATTTCCCGGAACGGCCGTTCCCATCCTTTGAATGTTTTGGCCAGCGAGGCTGGGAACGGCCCTTCCCATTTTGGCCTAAAGCCGGAACGGCCGTTCCCGTCTTCAGCACTGTTACAGAAAATCACACAGCCAACTCTGCAATTATGCCATTCGTTCTAAATGACTGTTTACCCCTCAAACGTACTCGGATTGACCTGAATTTCGAACTGTAGAAACTACATTGAGTCTAAAGTATTCTCCAATTGGAATCACCTCAATATCATTTCTGGTTTGTGAGATATATCCATTTTAATTTGGTGTCGCAACTCTACCGAAAATCTGCATTCGCTCAACTTCGAGCTTACGCCATTTTCTCCTCACATTGAATTAGAATACGATCCATATATCTTCGGAAAGGTGTATTTGTCTAGTTTTCTATCCAACAAACAAAACCCAATTCCAAATTCTATAACTCAAGATATTCCAGTTTTCCCACAGCTTGTACATTTCCGAAAACTGTCAACTTTCGTCAAACTTTGCCAAAACCTCTTTTCTCGCATTCCTTTCACTCTCTCGGCTCCCGTATGCGATTTATATGATTGGAATACTTGAATAATTGATGATTATATGGTTATTTGACATTTTATGGTCTTTTCTTACTTAAACTTAATTGTTAACTCCGTGCTTTATGTAAAACGAATTGGTATGATTGCATGCCTTAAATACGTGATCTCCGTGAAATTATTTGTCTTCTTGTAAATTGTTCCATTCCATTTATAAGTATCTATATGATCGGTATGTGCAAGTATACGTTTATTTCATACAAGAATATGTTCATGGTTACGCCGTGCGTCATATTTGGTACCATTGTCGAGTATTGTCTCACGAATGCATGTATGTTCCCATTTCTTGTCCAGTTATTTTCCAGGGTGGAGATTGTGGATAATGAGCACGTTCACGCATTCACGAGTCATGTGTCGCCTGTCAGGTGAGGTTTAATTTCTAGTTACATAGAACCCGTATATCCCTTATGTGATATTTCGGCCAAAAGGTATTTATATTTATAATTTCCATAAACTATTGATCTCGATTGATAGCTACATTTTATCAAGTCATGTTTCAAGCAAGCAAGCCAAGATTGTCCATGTTCATGATTTCAAGCATGTTTAGGCGAGTAGCATGATCGTTCACGATGGGCCCGAGGGTAGTAACTAGAGCCAACCGGGAAAGCAAGGGCTGACGGGTAACTCTGGTGCTATCCTCACCACATTTGGGGTCACCCCTGAATCCACTAGGAGGTTAGTGGAGGAAGGAGCTCCGGGCTTAGGGATTCATGTACCCTCTGCTCAATATGTCGTGGATGGTGAAGGCTAGCTACCTTCCCATCATTGGAGGGAGAAGGAGACTGGGGACGAGTCCGGCACCACGGATGCGCCTCGGGTTATTTCATGATTGTTACTCCATGAATATGCTACCTGATTACACTATTGCACGATAGCACGATAATTGATTGCATGATCACCTCTTGATTAATAACAAGCAAGCATGTCCATGTTCATTTGGAGTAAGGTTGGAGACCGCCCTCACTCGCCGGGGCCATGTATTGATTGATTGCATGATAAGGAACAAGTATTTAATATTGACAGTTGTATTCTCGGGCGAAGCTATGTTTTATGGAACTTGTATAATTATCTTTTATAAACCTTTACCCGAGAGTATAACTTGCATGTTATCTGCGCTAATATATATGTAAACCCCTCACTCGGTCTTCACAGACTGACGCCTCCACCTTTCAGGTATTGCAGGTGCACGCTAGGCGGGAGTGAGTCGAGTCGGGTCCAGTCATGTAGTCGTGTCATCCGTGGTTCGTGCATTTAACTATTATTGTCATTGTTAGTTGAAGATGATAATGTATTGATATGTAATTTTAGAATATGTTTATTGGAAAATGGAAATGATTGGTAATAATAGTTTATGCTTCCGCTTTATTTTGTTACATTTAGTAGTAATCCCGCCTAGCCTAATGAATTATCGCATTGTCTCCCGTTCGCTGTGGGTTGGTTCATGCACGGATCGCCCATTTCGTGTGTGGATTGACCTATAGTGCGGGGGTGTGGCACCTCCACGTGTCCGGGGTGCTACATCTGAGGTGGTATCAGAGCCCGGTTTCAAAACCGAGGTTCTCGTGTCGTGTCGTGTCAAGTCTAGGTCGTACGGCATAGGAATTACTTGATAATGTGAGAGTCCTGCATTTTATTTGAAATCAATTGGCTATTTGGATTCTTTGAATTACCTGAAATACTTGATAACTTGTACTTTATATTAATTCATGCTATTAATTGCCATTGAGTGATCTTGAATTGTTTGGAATTTATATGGCCAACGTAATTATTTTAAATATTGACGAAATACCTGTTTCAATTTATCTTAAATTCTTGTTGTCAGCATCAACTATGTGACTATTAAGTGACTCGAACATGCTTCACCCACATGCATTTATTCGCAAAACAAGTTGTGAGTGATAGGTTTTGGGAAATGTATTAATCAAGGCTGGAGGATTCTGAAGATTGAAGAGATCAATCAAACATTCGAGCCAAGCTTGCAATTTGGTCAACAAGGAAGGGACACCGGAGTTGAGTTTAACATTTCTACGGTGCCAGGTTCTTCAATGCATTCATAAGCACGTGCATCATAATTGTTAATTAAATTGTTTTTCAATTATAAATGTCGTTCTAATTGTATTTGAAATTTCCTACTTGATGTCTTGGATACATGATTAAATTATTTACTTTCTTTACATTTCCTTATTTATATGTATACCTTCAAAGTGATATAGTTGATTCGACGTGTTGCATTTCAAATTTGTTGATAGGTATACAGTGTACATGTGCACTTTAACCATCATGCATTATTTAGTGTTTACTGTCAATAGGCTTTTCGGATGTTCTGCATAACCTTTGCTCCTATTTCTACAATTAGAAATTTAAGGAAGAGATTCTGAATCAGTGGGTACCATGGTGGTAACCGGGTAATTTGATTTGGATTGAGAGTTTAGAAAATTTTGGGGTTGTGAGAAGAATTGCTTGGGAGTCGGTACGAGCAGAAGGTGTGAAGTAGATATTGGAAAATTTTGAGAAACTGGAAAATGGTGATAAGTTCAAGCAGATAAATGTTCAGTGAGTCTTTCAACCTTCAAGAATTGCGCAGTATTTTGGAAATTCAGTAAGGATAGGAGAAAGGACTTTCTTGTTTTGGATTAGGATGCTAGCTTGACAGATATCAATTTTAGAAGCAGTAGAGGGTAATTACAGGACATGGCATTTTCATGAATAGCAGAAGGGGTATAGGATATTGAAGAATTTTAAATATCAAATCAAAGTGGTGATAGTCAAGGAGCTCCAAGTTGAGTATGTGGATAACAGAAAGAATTCGAAAGAAATCACCGATCAACATTTTGATTAACAACCAGTCGGACGAGGAAAAGGGTTACGGGAATTGAATTGGCAGAGAAGCTTGCAAGTGGGAAAGGACAGAAGGAACCCAAAGGATAAGAAAATTTCCATTTTCTTAAGGGGGAGAGCCGGTCTGGGAATGGATTAAATCGGAAGCTGGACAACATTCAGGAGAGTCGGGAATCCTCTATCAGAACCATGTGAAAGAAGTTTTTAATAAGTTAAGCTTTCCTCCCTCTTACACAAAGAAAAGTCTCATCATCGACAGTACCTTGGTACTATTATCATTTTCAGGGAAGTGGATACACGGTCTGCAATCCTCCGACAACCTCAGGATATCATTTGACTCAGTAAATAGAAAAGGATTCAGTTTGGAAGATATCCGAAACCAATCTCAAGTTTTGGTAGGTTAACTCCGACAGGAGTTTTCTTACGAAGTAGGTTACTTGTAGCCTAGAGATGTTTGGGAATGCTCATCGTGCTTCCATTCGAGTGGTTGTCGTCACCTCCATGAATACACCAGTTTACTATGAACACTTCAGAAAGATGGAGGACTGGGTGATCCTCTCTTTCAAGACATTTCGTGGAATTGTTGGGTATGTTATCAAATTTCAGGGATCAAATGGAAGACGTGTTACTAGGACTTGATTTCTTCGGTACCTATGCAAATGTGCTTGTTGAATTACTCTCACGGGACGACGACCTTGATTCCTCTATTGCAAATATCCGCCGTATTGTTAACTAAGGGAGTAAGAGCTCAACTTTCAGATTGCAAACAAGGAGTCAGGAATGCTGCTTCGGGAAAAGGTTTACTTTAAGTACTGAGATCGGAGAAATAGTAACCCCTGTTTTCTCTGCTCGTTGGACAAGAGCTTGCTTAGAACGCAAAGTTAGTCTTTCAAGCCGGAACGGGCAATTACACTCTAACAAGAATATCAGGGTGGTCTCAATTCTGGAATCGAAAAGTAAATGTGGAAATCAGTACAAGGATGGTTCAACCGGCAAATTTGGAATTCAGATGGGTCTGAAGATTTGGGTGATTAATGATGATTTACGGATTATGTTAGAACACCGCACAACGGCAGAAATGGTTAGCAAGAATAGAAATATCTAACCGTATTGGTACAAAGCGGGAAAGAAATCGCAAATTAAAAGAATCAAGATTTCGATCGAGTTATTTCAACATCGGAACCTCAATCCTCGGTGAACGGTACACTTAATCATGCATACCACGTGTACCATTACTTAATCATTATTTTAATATTCTTGTACGTGATCCCTTGTGCATTAGTATCATTTCACTGTTCTCGTATATAATTCTTTGATGGTTATTACTTGCTATGTGAACGATTATTTGCATAAGTGATAAATTTTATTTGATCCTTATGTGCTAATTGCAACTATTTATCTAAGTGCTCGCTTGAACTTTTATTCGTGTGCGTGAGAGACGGGGATTCTCTCAGGGTTGTCAGGAGACGGGGTTCTCTTGTTACTTGCTCGAGAGACGGGGCTCTCTCGTTAATTGCTCGAGAGACGGGGCTCTCTCGTTAATTGTTTGAGAGACGGGGCACTCTCAGTATTTTCAGTTACTTGCCAACTTGTTATAGTGGAAGGCTAGATTTTCTTTCGAGTGATTAGACTCCGGAAGTTGAGGGTCGTGATTTCATATCTTGGCGGACCTTGTGGAATGAAGATCTCTTCAAACTAATCCCTGACGGGGAGTAGCTAACCCGCGTGGGATGAATATGTAAGAGCCAATTAAATTCCAAGAATTCAGGACATGGAATCCGAGGACGGATTCTCTTAAGGGGGAGAGAGTTGTAACGCCCCGAATTTCAGACAGTCAGGTACGCTCGACACGTGTGAGTTTCGAGCGTTAGGATCTTACTTTATTATTTTATTATTTTAATTATTCAATTTACAAGTGTTATGTTAATTTTATAAATTGTGATTTAACATGATTACATGAATTAATTGTCCAATTTGAATTAATTGCCAAATTGTCCTTAAGTGTTCATTTCCTTTTCTTTAAGGACTTAATTGCATGAAATATTAGGGGACTAAAGTGATCATTTCCCAAACTTGATACACTCAATTGCATGACTTATGGAGTTAGAGGATTTAATCATAATTATCACATATTTCCCCAAATATATCACGTTATATGCATCTCTCTCAATCATCATCTTCACTTCATGCCAATCATCTCATATTTGCTTCCTTCACCACCGAACCATTACCATCCAAGAAAGAAAAAAGGGAATTCATCATCTTAAGTCATGATCATGGAAGAATTAAGAGCTTTGAAGCATCACCACCTTATCTTCATCATCTTCTTCCATCTATTTTCACTTTAAGGTATATATGAGCATGTATGGGATTTCTTGGAATTCATGTATGAGGCTAGGGTTAATGGTTGAGCTTGCCAACTTGATTATTTGATGTTAGGATTATGATTTCATGCTTTGAGCTTGAATTCCTTACATGAATATTGAAGAATTATGAGATTATATAATGAATTTGTATATATGCTAAAGTTGATGATTCTTGAGAATCAAAGGATGAATTAAGTGTTTATGTTAGTTTTTATTGTACTTTAAGTATATAAGTATGTTTCTTACTTGATTTAATGCATTTGGTGGAAGTTTTGATGATGTTTTGATGATTTTGAATGTGATCCGAGAGCTCCCCTGTTTTCTGCTCTGTTTTGAGCTTTCTGCTGAGCGGGAACGGCCCTTCCCGTCCCCTTTGATTTCCCGGAACGGCCGTTCCCATCCTTTGAATGTTTTGGCCAGCGAGGCTGGGAACGGCCCTTCCCATTTTGGCCTAAAGCCGGAACGGCCGTTCCCGTCTTCAGCACTGTTACAGAAAATCACACAGCCAACTCTGCAATTATGCCATTCGTTCTAAATGACCGTTTACCCCTCAAATGTACTCGGATTGACCTGAATTTCGAACTGTAGAAACTACATTGAGTCTAAAGTATTCTCCAATTGGAATCACCTCAATATCATTTCTGGTTTGTGAGATATATCCATTTTAATTTGGTGTCGCAACTCTACCGAAAATCTGCATTCGCTCAACTTCGAGCTTACGCCATTTTCTCCTCACATTGAATTAGAATACGATCCATATATCTTCGGAAAGGTGTATTTGTCTAGTTTTCTATCCAACAAACAAAACCCAATTCCAAATTCTATAACTCAAGATATTCCAGTTTTCCCACAGCTTGTACATTTCCGAAAACTGTCAACTTTCGTCAAACTTTGCCAAAACCTCTTTTCTCGCATTCCTTTCACTCTCTCGGCTCCCGTATGCGATTTATATGATTGGAATACTTGAATAATTGATGATTATATGGTTATTTGACATTTTATGGTCTTTTCTTACTTAAACTTAATTGTTAACTCCGTGCTTTATGTAAAACGAATTGGTATGATTGCATGCCTTAAATACGTGATCTCCGTGAAATTATTTGTCTTCTTGTAAATTGTTCCATTCCATTTATAAGTATCTATATGATCGGTATGTGCAAGTATACGTTTATTTCATACAAGAATATGTTCATGGTTACGCCGTGCGTCATATTTGGTACCATTGTCGAGTATTGTCTCACGAATGCATGTATGTTCCCATTTCTTGTCCAGTTATTTTCCAGGGTGGAGATTGTGGATAATGAGCACGTTCACGCATTCACGAGTCATGTGTCGCCTGTCAGGTGAGGTTTAATTTCTAGTTACATAGAACCCGTATATCCCTTATGTGATATTTCGGCCAAAAGGTATTTATATTTATAATTTCCATAAACTATTGATCTCGATTGATAGCTACATTTTATCAAGTCATGTTTCAAGCAAGCAAGCCAAGATTGTCCATGTTCATGATTTCAAGCATGTTTAGGCGAGTAGCATGATCGTTCACGATGGGCCCGAGGGTAGTAACTAGAGCCAACCGGGAAAGCAAGGGCTGACGGGTAACTCTGGTGCTATCCTCACCACATTTGGGGTCACCCCTGAATCCACTAGGAGGTTAGTGGAGGAAGGAGCTCCGGGCTTAGGGATTCATGTACCCTCTGCTCAATATGTCGTGGATGGTGAAGGCTAGCTACCTTCCCATCATTGGAGGGAGAAGGAGACTGGGGACGAGTCCGGCACCACGGATGCGCCTCGGGTTATTTCATGATTGTTACTCCATGAATATGCTACCTGATTACACTATTGCACGATAGCACGATAATTGATTGCATGATCACCTCTTGATTAATAACAAGCAAGCATGTCCATGTTCATTTGGAGTAAGGTTGGAGACCGCCCTCACTCGCCGGGGCCATGTATTGATTGATTGCATGATAAGGAACAAGTATTTAATATTGACAGTTGTATTCTCGGGCGAAGCTATGTTTTATGGAACTTGTATAATTATCTTTTATAAACCTTTACCCGAGAGTATAACTTGCATGTTATCTGCGCTAATATATATGTAAACCCCTCACTCGGTCTTCACAGACTGACGCCTCCACCTTTCAGGTATTGCAGGTGCACGCTAGGCGGGAGTGAGTCGAGTCGGGTCCAGTCATGTAGTCGTGTCATCCGTGGTTCGTGCATTTAACTATTATTGTCATTGTTAGTTGAAGATGATAATGTATTGATATGTAATTTTAGAATATGTTTATTGGAAAATGGAAATGATTGGTAATAATAGTTTATGCTTCCGCTTTATTTTGTTACATTTAGTAGTAATCCCGCCTAGCCTAATGAATTATCGCATTGTCTCCCGTTCGCTGTGGGTTGGTTCATGCACGGATCGCCCATTTCGTGTGTGGATTGACCTATAGTGCGGGGGTGTGGCACCTCCACGTGTCCGGGGTGCTACAAAATGTATATATATATCTATATATCTTTCTCAAAACCTTTATAGATTGTAAATGATTTACCGTGACATATTGAACTTATCGTGATTGATTGATTGATTGTTTTGGCGAGTAAAGCATGTTCACTTTGGGCCCGAGGGTAGTGTATTGAGTAATCCGGGGAGGCATCGGGCCGATGGTGATCTCTTGCACTATCCTCACCTATTGTTGGGGTCACCCCAGAATCCACCAGGAGGTTTGGTGGAGGAAGGAGCCTGCCGGGCATAGGGACTCATGAACCCTATGCCCAGATTGATTGGGTGGCGGGGCCTTGCAATCCGACCATCACCCGGAGGAAGAAGGGTATTAAATTTGCTACTTGCGCACCGTAATTGATTGCATGATCATTTAACTCGTTAATAATTTAGTTATTGGTAATGTTCACTAATTGGAGTAAGGTTGGAGAATTGCCCTCACTCGCCGGGCCACTGATTGAATTGAATTGAATTGATAACGTTTGTATTGTTAAATGGATTAGTAGTAATCTCGGGCGAGATCTATTCTAATATTGAACTTATATTGTTTCCTTTATTAAAAACCTTACCCGAGATTATAAATTGCATGTGAATTGCGCTAATATTTATTTATAAACCCCTCACTCAGTCGTTGGTAGACTGACACCTCAACACATTTCAGGTTTTCCAGTGTTGGCGCTATGCAGGAGTCGAGTTAGTCCAGTTGTCTTTATTTCGAGTCTAGCATTGCCTTTTTATGTTCTTGTTATTTTCGGCTTTATCATGTTAGGGATCTTGTAACTTTTGGAGACTTATGCATGTATTGAATATTGGATATGATAATATAATGATGTTTGAGCTAGAATAGGATGAGCATTTGGATATTTGGTATATGATAATGAAATGTTAGTGTTTATACTTCCGTTTTCGAATTTTCATGTATTGGATCGAATTGAATTGGGGTCTAGTCCCACCTAGCTAGATTGTTTCTTGCATTGTCACCTGTTCGCTATAGTCTTAGTTCATGTATGGATCATCCATTTCGTATGTGGACTGAGCTATAGTATGGGGGGTGTGGTATCTCGGCGTTCCGGGTGCTACACTATCAGTTGAAAATCCAGGATGAAGATATTCCAAAGACAGGATTTAACACCTGGTATGGGCATTACGAGTTCGTGGTGATGCCTTTTGGTTTGACTAATGCCCTACAGCATTCATGGATATGATGCATAGAATTTTTCGTCCCTATCTCGACAAGTTCGTGGTAATATTTATTGATGACATTCTTGTATATTCACGGACAGTGGAAGATCATGCTCGGCATCTCAGATTGGTGTTAGACACGTTCAGAGAGCACCGGTTGTTTGCGAAGTTTAGTAAGTGTGAGTTTTGGATAGACCGGGTTGCTTTTCTAGGTCACATTGTTTCAAGTAAAGGGTTGGAAGTAGATCCTTCAAAGATTGAAACGGTTACACAGTGGCAAAGTCCAAAGAATGCTTCCGAGGTGAGAAGTTTCTTAGGTTGGGCAGGTTACTATCGGAGGTTCGTACAAGATTTCTCAAAGGTTGCCACTCCTCTGACCCGTTTAACCAAGAAGGAGGTAAAATTTGAGTGGGATGAGGCATGTGAGGCGAGCTTTCAGCTCTTGAAGGAAAAGTTAACCACTGCACCGGTATTAGCACTTCCTGAAGGCACTGAAGGATATACGGTTTATACGGACGCCTCGAAGGAAGGATTGGGATGTGTTTTGATGCAGAATGGTAAAGTGATAGCGTATGCCTCGAGGAAATTAAAGGATCATGAACATAACTACCCCACTCACGATCTTGAACTTGCAGAAGTGATCTTTGCTTTGGGAAAGTGGAGACACTACCTTTATGGGATTTCATTCGAGATCTTTTTCGATCACAAGAGTCTTCAGTATTTGTTCTCTCAGAAGGAATTGAACAAGAGATAAAGGCATTGGATGGAGATTTTAGCGGATTATGAGTGTACAATCCGATACCATCCCGACAAAGCCAACTTGGTCGCAGATGCACTTAGTAGGAAAGCGAGTATGTCTAGTGTCAAGGTGGAAATTGATAATGAAGCCGAGTCTTTTAAGTTGAGAGCAAGTATACGGAATATTACAGTTCAACCGGACCTTCAACCGAGTTTGTTTGAGGCACAGAGAGTGGATCCCGAAGTTCAGAAATTAGCACAGAAAGCTAGAATCGATCCAGAGAGTCCGTTTGGGTTTGATGACACGGGACTTCTAAGGTTCAAGACTAGAGTGGTCTTCGGATTATTTTGGAAGAAGCTCACCGGTCAGGGTATTCAATACATGCCAGGGGAAACAAAATGTACAAGGATTTAAAGCAGTTTTATTGGTGGAACGGACTTAAGAGGGATGTAGTAAACTTCGTCAAACATTGTCTAACGTGTCAAGTAGTGAAAGCTGAGCATCAAAAGCCATCGGGGCTACTTCAACCGTTACCTATCCCGGAATGGAAATGGCAACAAGTGGCAATAGATTTCGTTTCGAGTCTTCCAAGAGTGAAAGGTGGTCTTGATGGGATTTGGGTGATAGTGGATCGGTTAACAAAGTCGGCACATTTTCTTGCTATTCGATATCGGATAAGGTGACAAAGCTTGCTAAGAAATATTGTGATGAGATTGTCCGACTTCATGAAGTGCCGGTTAGTATTGTATCGGATCGGGATTCAAGGTTTACTTCCAGTTTTTGGCAAGCGTTGCAAAGAAATTTGGGAACAAGACTTCAATTCAGCACAACTTTCCATCCTCAAACAGACGGGTAGTCAGAAAGGTTAATTAAATTGTTGGAGGATATGTTGAGAGCATGTGCATTGGATTTTCCGAGCTCTTGGAACGAGCAATTACCGTTGATTGAATTTGCTTGTAATAACAGTTATCAAGCCTCGATAGGAATGACACCCTATGAAGCTCTCTACGGACGAAAGTGTAGATCCCCATTATTTTTCGACCTAGAAGAATGGAATTGGTTGAAGCAGGAAGGAGTGAAACGAGGGGAAAAGTAGGAAAAGCCTTCTAAGACCGTGCAAGCAGCGATTGATAAGGTCCAATTGATTCAGCAAAGAATGAAAGTAGCTCAAGATAGACAAAAGAGTTATGCGGATCGACGAAGGAAGAATCTTGAGTTTGAAGTGGGTGATAAGGTGTTCTTAAAAGCCTCCCCAAGAAAAGGGTTCGCAAGGATTGGGAAGGGAGGAAAGCTAAATCCTTGGTACTTAGGGCCATTTGAGATTCTTGAGAAAATTGGAGATACGGCCTACCGTTTGGATCTACCTCCAAGTTTGACCGGGATTCACAACGTATTTCATGTTTCCCAACTTCGGAAATATTATCAGGATGAATCCAAAATCCTACCCATGGAAGAAGTTGAACTTGAACCTAATCTCACCTTCGTTCAGAAACCGGTTAAGGTTATGGATCGAAAATTTCAAGAACTAAGAAATCGGCGTATTCCACTAGTCAAGGTTCTTTGAAGAAGTGATAAAACTGAAGAGGCTACGTGGGAGACGGAGGAAAAGATGAGGAAGTTTCACCCCGAGTTGTTTTCGGGGGAGCAGTGAATCCGAGGACAGATTCTTTTAAGGGGGAGAGATTGTAACGTACGACTTTTCAGTCGTACAGGTATGACGTATGTGTTTATCAATTTACGCGAATTAATTATTTATACGTGTTTTATATCTAATTTTATTATAATTGTTATTATTTTATTTTATTTCTTATTATTCCATTTCGTTAATTTAGTATTTTAATTTAAATAATTAATTGTTAATGTTAAGTAATCATGTTTAATTATATTAATTATGTCTTTCCTTATATTATTTTAACCGTTGACTTTTATTTTAATTAAAATGGAATTTTAATTTTATTATTTAATTTTGATGGGTTCTGAATATGGGGTACAGAGTCCAATCACTTTAGAATTTATTTAAGTGAGGAAACCACTGGAAGATCGCCGGGAAAGATGGGGGTTCTACCTGCTAGGACAAACACGCAGACAAAGTCAGAAGGCCAAGCTGGGGGAACTGGGGGAGATTCCCAGTTTGGTTCTCCGATGCTCAAGTCAAATGAAGATCTGAAAGAGAAAATGTAAGTATGAGTTGCAGTAATGGAAGTCGCTTACAGTGGAGAAGATGAACTTGTGTATCTATAGTTGAGGGTCAGGGACCCTTTGGTCATTTGCGCCGTGTGGTCCTAGCCGAATGTTGCCCTAACACGTGGCGTTACGGGAGAAACCTAGGAGGAATCTTCTCTGCAAAAGCTGGTGAAAGGTGGTGTGGGCAACAGTGGTAGGTGCGCGGGCATGTACGATGTGTCAGAGAGCCGTTTGGGGAGTTGGTAACGAGGGCTTGAGAGCACGCTCGTTGTCAACTAAAGCCTTGGTGGCCAAGGAATCCTCTAGGGGATGAAGGTCAAGGCTCGTGTAATGAATTGGAGTGGACGCCTCTTTGAGGGAATGTAGCGCTCGAAGAGGGTTACCCTTGATTGATTGGAACGTTAAGCATGTAGCGTGAATGGCGCTAGTGGGAGAGCGGTAACAATGATCACGTACGAAGGTGGCAGAGACGGCACGTGTTCTTGGAGGATACTGGCGCTTTGAGGGTTTCAGCGCTCGTGTATGACTGCCGTAATCATAGGACAGGTGTCGTTATCTTTGAAGTGCTACGTGTCCAAACCTGGGACGAGCGCATTTTGACCCATCATTTTGCCCCCCAATTCTGTAGTCCTTAGTGATAAGGGCTGTAGAATTTTTCCTAATGCAATCCATTGATCGTGACGCTCGTATGAGGTGTGCCGTGTTGGGCAATCCTCCTTCTGATTGCACCATAAATGCGGTCCCTTCAACTGACCGCTTGTAACATCCAAGCATTAAATGCAGTCCTTTCTTCTGACCATTTGGAGCGTCTAAGCATTAAATGCTAATGCGCGTGGGGCGCGTGAGTCTTGGGAAGTACGTGACGGTTCAATAAAGTGAACGGTTTCCTAGGCGGGAAATGATTACGATTTTGAATTTTTGCCAGAATTGTACCAACTTCCATCCCTATAAATAAGGGATTCTGCATCCATTCCATCTTTTACGCAAACAAATATTCAGAGCATCCTATTGCAGAGAACATCCTTTCCTTCAAGCTTTTTTCGAGAACTCAAGGTAATCTTCGGTGAAACTTTCTAACTTTGCTAACCTTAGAATCAAGTTTAGGACTCATCGATTCCTTAGACTCTTATTCTCTAGAAATCTCGAATCTCTTTAGATATACAACACTTCCCAGAAAAAATCCCCAAATCTCTTCCAAATTCCAACACCGCCATGGTCGATCATCATGTAGAAGAGTTTGCCCGTGAAGTCGAAGAGATGGCCACCCAGAACTCATCCCCTCCTGATTCCCCTCGAGACGAAGAGTTGGGCGTGGCAGTTATGGCCATGGACGAAAGAAACCCAGGTGGGTAGAGCATCTCTTCGAAGAGATGACCTTGGTAATGGAGGCGGAGAGACAGGGGGTGACTCTCCCGATAACTGAAAGTGCGACTCACCCTCACCGCCATACAGTGACGGTGGCCATCGCAGCTCCGGCATCGGAAACTGAGGAAGCGGCGGGGCCCTATGAAAGATCCTGTGACAAGGGTAAGGGCAAGAGGACCAAGAAAACCAAGAAGGCCAAGGGGCCCAACGAGGGGGAAGGCTCGGGCATGCAAGCGACCGAGCGCACTCCTGATGAGACTCCCAACAAAATCACTCTGGGAGAGGTGAAGACTATGCTGGCACCGATTTACTGGGATGAGCGCTTCACATGGAAGATTCCTGCTGACCACGAGGGCGCCAACCACCCGCCGCCTGGTAAGATGGCGGTCTATATGGATGCGGTTAGCTCTGGGGGCTTGAGGTTCCCAATTCCAGCCCCTGTGGCCCATATTCTGAACGATCTAGGCCTCTGCCCCTCACAAATCATGCCCAACGGCCTCGCACTGATAACTAGCTTCGTGATCCTCATGGGGTGCGCCGGCTACGAGCCCTTTATACGGAATTTTAATGCTCTATTCCAAGTAGTGAGCTCACCACGCTCATCACCTGAAGTGGGTTACTTCTATTACATTCAAGCGAAGGCCCACTTGAAGCTGATTAACTCTCCCTCGTCCACTTATGGCCCAAATTGGAAGGAGAAATACATCTTCGTCAAGGCGCCAGAAGATGATGGTTTCGGGGTGGTCCGAGAGTGGATAACCCACGGGAAGGGATCCCTTGTACGAAATCGCTTAGAACCTGCCTTCCCAAAGGATTGGGCCAAGAGCCTGTCTAGGGCATTGAGGGAAGAGGGTCGTTTGATCCGAGCCAAGGATTGGATTGACGAAGATGAGCTCATGTTTCTTTACGTGCTTACTAACGACCCGCATTATCTTGACAGCAGTCCCGCTCGTGATTTGGAGAGAGGCGGTTAGATTCTTAGGGCACTAACTTTTAGCTAGGGACTAACTATATTCTTCCCTTTGCAACTTGTATTTTGAGAAATTTGTTTAAGGGTTTCTAACCCTCGTTTCTGCCTTCCTTGCAGGAGTAGCAATTCTCGAGATGGCTGGAGGAATCAGACATGCTTCCAGGTTTGCTAACGGCAACAGGCGTCAAGCCCAACAAGAGGAACAACAAAACCCCCGAGGCCGTGGAGTGGGCAAGGGAGACGGTCGTGGCGGTCAGCACGGCTCCTGGTGCTCAAACTCAACGAGGCCGAGGGGATAGCAGAGGGGCCAATGTGGAGAACAGAATAGTGGTGCGGCCACCTCCTGCGACGGATTCGAGGGTGGCCGACCCTCGTGCTACCACCCAAGTGAGGCCCCCAGCAAATGTGGTGACAAGCGGGGCCCAATCGAGCGCTGACCGGACTTCCCGCAAGAGGAAGAGGATGCCCGACACCCATGCAATAACGGGCAAGGGTAAGCAAGTGGTGGAAGGCCCCAAGGGCAGCGGAGAAACTTCCTCTTCAGAAGAAGAGTATCTGTGGGGTTTTACCCGTCGAGGGGATAGGCACTTCACCGGCTCCGCTGATGGAGGTGCGATTCTGTTGAGGCCCGGGACGCTCGCTCAGACCGTCAGCGAGAATTTGTACGACAGGGCGCAATTGACCACGGACCACAAGCACTTGTACACTGAGTCCGTTGAGACGGTGGCCTAAGATATGGTGCACGCTATAATCTCCGTAAGTTCTCATTCCCTTGTAATTTCACTATCTCTGGAAGGTATCATTTTCCCACATTCTTACTAACACTTTCATTCTTTCGAGCCCGTGCAGCAAATACTCCCGAGGGCCAAAAATATTCAAATACGCACCTCGGTTTATGCTGATTGAAAGGCCAAGTACAAGAAAATGGCGCGCGCGAATGATCCCGCTCAAATCCAGGTGGAGCTGGACACTGAAAAGGCTAAGTTCGAATCCCACAAGGAAGAGTACAGCAAAATGGAGGAGGAGATGAAGAAGCTGCAGGGTGACTTTGCAGGCGCGGAGAACGCTCGGAACAATTTGAGCGATAAGTTTTCCCAACTTGGTGAGAGCTATAAGAAGCTCGAGACCAAGCGTGACGGCTGGCAAACGAGGGCTCTGGAGGCGGAAAGGAAATTCACTGACACCATGAACCAATGGCCCCAAAGTCTCAAGCGAGCAAACAAGGAGGCGCTCATCAAATTCTGTCATTCTAAAGCCTTCAACTTTGCATCTTCCTTGCACTGTCTGGACGAGGCTCAAAAGGCCTTCAACTTAGCCATTGATCAAGGCATTCACAAAGGGTTGACAAATCCGGCCATCCGTGGGGCCGAAGACATGGGGCTCATGTTCAATGAGCGCTGCGAGGAGGATGACGACGACCGGGATGATCCTGCGAACACCATTTCTGAACCTGAATACGACTTCCTGGTCAAGCTTATCCAGGATGAGTATATGGAAACCCATCCTCCAGAAGATACCTCCCAATCAACACATAATGAGCCTCAAGCGCCTGCCGTAGAAAATGCCCTTGTTCCGGCTGCTGAGAATGCCAATGTTCCTGCTCCCAATGCCTTCGACCCCAACACCAATGAACCTATCGATCCTCAAGAGCTTTCAAACAACGAGCCTGAGCATCAAGCTGCCCAGCACCAAGAGCCGGAAGGCCCCGTTCATGGCCCTGTGGCCCAGAACATTTTGGTGGTCTTAGACGAGGACGTTGCTCCAGCTGCTTAAAGTTCTTTCCTCCCAGCTTATCTTGCAATTCTTCTACCCTTAGTTTAGTGCCTTTCTTTTTCTTGTAGTAATATTATGGGCCTTTGAGCCCTTACTTTGTAATATTCGGTAAGGAGCCTCAATCAATAAAATTCCTCTCTTCCATAGTATTGTCTTTTACCTTTTTCTTGATTGCGAATTTTCACTTTGCGCTTGTTGTAACAAAATCTTGTAGTAATGAGATTGTGTGTAACAGGCTTAGTAAAAACTGCATTACTCAGATAGGCTTCTGACACTTGACAGATTTTGTTAAATCTTGTAAACTTGAAAATTTTTACTAAGTCTTGAGTAATCATGAGGGTCTTATTGTGAGGCTGCCCCCACTCAAGACTTGTGTAAATTTTTGCTTTTATCCTTAGAAAATTTTGCTAAGTCTTGAGTAACTGTGAGGGTCTTACTGAGGGAATGCCCTCGTTCAAGACTTGTGAAATTTCTTTATAACCTTGGGAAATTTTGCTAAGTCTTGAGTGGTCACGAGGGTCTTACTGAGAGACTGCCCTCGTTCAAGACTTGTGAAATTTCTTCTTAATCTTGGGAAATTTTGCTAAGTCTTGAGTGGTCACGAGGGTCTTATTGAGAGACTGCCCTCGTTCAAGACTCGCGAAATTTCTTCTGAACGATACTGCCGTTAAACGAGCGTTCTTATTTCTTTTCATCTTTTAGAGATTGCCAGCGATCCCATTTTCGAGCGCAAGGCGTTGAAACAAACGGCCAAGGCCTACTAAGATTTCCTTCATATTTCCCTTCTGATTCGTCAAGTTGGTTGTGAGCGTTACCAGTCTATCCTTATGAGGGCGTCCCCCCTCCCTCCCCCCCCCCCCCCCCCCGCGGAGTAGAGTGCTGGCAAGCGTAACCCATGTGCACTAATAACGTTCGTCTCGGAACGAACTGCCAACCATGCTCGTGGAGACGAGGGACGTAGGTCTTATCCATTCATGTAATTAAAAAAGCAGAAGTACAAAGATATTGAAAAGAATTTATTGCAACTTACTTGAAATTTGAAGTACATAGAGCCCATTAACGGGGTGTTTACATCATCATTCCGAAAGAGCTTTTAAACATAAAAGTGCCGGAGGTTACATGCATTCCAAGGGCGAGGCAAGCGCTCACCTTGAAGTGTCTCCTGGGTGTAAGTGTTGTTAGCTCTGATCTGGATGACTTTGAACCGACCCTCCTAGTTGGGGTCCAATTTCCCCACATGTTTGGACACTTCTACTTTCTTCAAAACCAAATCTCCCAACTGGAAAGTCTTTTCTCGCACGTGCTTGTTGTACTGTTGTGCCACGGTTGCCTTATATCTATGTATTTTGGCCCAGGCCTTGTCTCTTCTTTCCTCCAATAGGTCCAACTCCAGGCTCCTGTTATCTTCATTAAGCTGAGGCTCGAAATAAGCTACACGAACGGATTCATTTACAATCTCAGCTGGTATCATTGCTTCTGACCCATACACGAGCGCGAAAGGCGTCTCGCCAGTGGTTGCTCGGGGAGTAGTGCGATAAGCCCAGAGTGCCCCTTGCAGCCCTTCTGCCCATTCACTCTTCTTGCTCTCTAACATTGTTTTTAGATGCTGCAAAATGACCCTATTGGTGACTTCCGCCTGCCCATTGGCCTGGGGGTGGCCCACGGAGGTAAAGCGCTGTTCAATCACTAACTCTGAACACCACTCCCGGGTGTCAGCTGCTATGAATTGGGATCCATTGTCTGAAATAAGTACCCTTGGAATGCCATATCTGCAGATGATGTTCTTCCAAATGAAGTCCCTTACCACTCTGAAGGTGATTTTTGCTACGGCTTCGGCCTCGGCCCATTTGTTAAAATAATCGAGAGCTAAAATGACAAACTTCTTCTGTCCGACCGCGATGGGCAAGGGGCCAACAATGTCAATTCCCCACTGGTCAAAGGGCCAGGAGATATCTATAGGGATCATCTAAGCTGTTGGTTGTGACACCCCGCTCGTCCGACGTGTAAGGTACGCCACGTTCCAACTTTATTATGTGTCTAATTATATTATTTTGTGTTTTGCGTGGCCTATTTTGAACTCTTTTAGAGTTTAGGGGCTTGTTTACAATTCTCTTTTTTTTAGGGGTTATTCGGTCATTTCTTGTTCGGTCGAGAGTTCGACCTCTTTGACCCCTCTATTGCATTCGGGGCATCGAAGCGAGTCCGTAGACTCCAAGTTTGCCCAATTCCGACTTCGCTAGCCCATTCTTCGGACCTTTTTCGTGTACGAGGATCCGAGATATAATACCACGAATCCTCGTAATCCGTGTCAAACGATCAAACTTCAGCCTCTCTCCTTCTCTCTCGCGACAAACCCCTTTGGTCACTGTTCACATGCACTTGAGGTGTGGAAATACACATATGTCCGTTCTCGCTCGTTTCTCGACGGAAGTCGATGATTGAATAGTCAAAGTTTATCAATTCGACGAGCCCGTCACGTTGATACCAAAATCATGCCTTGAAACTGGACGGAGGCGGAGATATGGCGAGCTACAGGTGGTGGGATTTCGACCGCCACCTTCACCGGCGATTCGTGGCGGCCTACGGCGGTGCATTTGGCCGTAGTTTGTCTGGGCATGGAGCGGTTTTTCCCGGCGTTTCTTTTTCCGTAAACGGCGCGGCCAATGGTGGCCGGAAGACGCCGCACGCGCTGCCTGAAAGTTGGGCAGCGACGGCGGCGCACTGTAGCGGTGGTGGTTGCCTCTTTCCGGCGGCTTTTCCGGAGGAGCTTTGACAGTTCCCTGCCTTTTTCGGCCCCCTGATTCCATTTTCGGCATCAGATTGGAGCAAATCGCGGCGGAGGTGCCTGAACCGGCGATGACGCAGCGGTAGGATTTCGGTGGCGGTTTGGGATCTTTTTCCGGCCGGTTTTGGTGGTGGTTGCTTTACAGAAGTTGTCTGGGTTGATGATTCTGAGCTATTCGTGTTGGTCCCGGCCCAAGAATCGGCCGGCGGCGGCGGACCGGTGGCGGACCGACTGTGAACCGGCGGCTTTTTTTTTCGGTGATTTTTCCGATGATTTGGCTAGGGGCTTTTGAAGGGCTCGTTACAAGCTTTCCAACGGTATGCCCGGATTTAGTTTTCGTTTTACGGTTTGTGTTTAATTTCAGTTTTTGTCATTGGGATTTGGTTCGGTTTTTCATCAACGAAATCCGACGTGTTTGCTATTTTCTGAAATTGGTTGAGGGCTTTTATCAAGCAGGCCGAGGCACATGTTTCTGTCCTTCCGGGGAATTTTCCGACCACCGGAGGTGGTGGTCCGGCAGCTGTACGTGGCGGTTCGGCTGGTTCCGGTGGCGACGTTCCGACGCCCTTCGGACAGCAAGTTCCTTTCGTCGTGGTGAGTCCATCGCCACTTTCCGTTCGTCAATCGGATGTCCGGTTGATTTTATATGAATTTTTAAAGTTATTGTATTTTATTCGTTAATTAATTTTAATTATGCAATTCGATCCTGTATGTGCTATAAATTGAAATTATGAGTTGTATGATACTTGGAAATATGTTATGATGTATGAAAGCTTGATTCGTGATTTATGGAATTTATTTGTCTCATTTTACGCCTATCTACTTGAGAATAATTATTATTTAAGGGGATGCTAGTGTAATTTTAGAAAGTGATTATGAATCCTATATATTAAATTATAAAAATGATACATGGTGCTTTAATTTGAACGAATTGTTAAGTTTGCTAATTGATAGAAAAGTTGTAAGTTATACAACTATGTAATTTTGTATAAATTGATATGAACTTGATGTTTTATTCTTGCAAGACTTGGTGCATGATATGAATGAAATTCTTAATGTCCTAATTTGTTTTATGTAACTAATTAAGCTTGACCCTTGTTTGATTTAATTGCTCTATTCGAATATATGCCTATTTGCGAGGTGAGCTTAATGGTATTGCAATTATGGATTTATGTATAGGATGGATATACAATTCGTGTTTATTTGTCTAGAGACCTAATACTTGATAAGAATTAAATTTCTAATGCTTTAATTTATTTTATGTAATTAATGTTATGAATTTTATAAGCTATGCATCTCTTGATATGTAATATGAATTATAATATGACCTGAATGACTTGAGTGAATAGATATGGATTATATGTTGCATCATTTGTATTCGTGAGCATGGCCGTGCGTCTTTGTGGTTGTGATTTGAGTCTGAGTCTTGTGTTCTGTGTGTTCAGTCGATCAGGGTTTTTCCAGGGGGTGTCTGTCAGCTGTTTGGGTTCCATTAGGACTTCTTGGCTTGTGTTTTCCGTTCTCGTCGGTGTAAGGTGAGGTTTTAGGATTTCTGTTTAGTTAAAGCGACCTACAACCTTCTGTGCTCGTTTTCAAGCCTACATGTGATTATTCTATTACATTTATATAATAGATATGTGTTTATATGATATGTTTATGAATTTGTCATACGATTAAAGGTTTTCGAACTGTATATGTACGAGCATATGTAAGCTTGAAATGTTTTGCAATGAGGCTATGCTCCAAACCGTGTGTCTTCATACCAGCTGCGGATTAGGATGACACAGAGAGGTACGTTTATAGCATATGCTAAGTTGCATGGTATGGTATGCTCCGATAAGGTACGTAAGTATGATTTTGATACGATATGATAAGTTTGGTGTGTAGCGAGTTATGATCTGATATGCTATATTCTGTTGTGTTGGGCCCCGAGACGTGGGTAAGGGAGACCCGGGACGACCATGGGGTCGCCGGTTGTGACCCCTGTGCACGTTCTCATTTGAGATATTCACGTGCGACCTATGGAGGTTGGGAAGGCGTGGTATCTTGAGCCCTCGGTGGATAACCGGGGAAGGCACAGTGTGGGTTAGCTACCCCGTGTGTGTTTGTATCTGTATGAGTAGTGAGGGTTTGCTCCCCGAACTACATGGCGTTGGGGTTGGATTGTTTTTTATATTTGTTGGTTTCTTATATGATACGTATGATTCGATATGGAAGTAAGGTGGGAGACCCGTACTCGCCGGGTATATGAATATGATATGTTATGTTGATTATGAAACGGGATAGGAGCTTTCTCTTTTGATATGATACGATTAAGCTCAGTATGTTATAGTTTGGATAAGATAAGATATGTATAAGTTTGGTTTGAAAATTGTACAAGTATGATATGAAAATGGTTTTGGTATGCAAAACCCTACTCCCGGTTCATAATCTTTCTTTTGATACGTGCTCTGCTCCTTATTATGTATAGTGTGTGTGAGTTCAGCCCCCTCACTCAGTCAGTGGACTGACCCTCGCCCCACCTATGTTTTTAGTTTGCAGGTGCAAGTTGTTGGAGTTCGAGCTAGGCGGCTTTGAGTCGGGTCTATCGAGTCTGTGTCAGTCCGTTTGATTTTTGTTAAGTACTTTGTTCCGAATTATGTATATAGTAAGTTCTGTACAAGATGATGTTTATGCTTTGATTATATGAATTTTCAGGACAGGTTAGGATAGGGCATGGATTAGTTAAACCCATCTTTATTGTATGTTTGACTTCGGGACAGGTTAGGACAGGTTCGTGGAATTAGTTGAACACGTTTATTTATGTTTGTTGATTAAAGTTTTTGTTAGTTCATATTTTGCATCACTTCCACATTCGGTTTTTTTTTCCATATTTTACTTGTACAGGGTTTAGGTACCGCCTAGCTTAGGTTGGATTTTTCGTTTGTCACCCCGTTCGCTGTGACTTGGTGCGTGTGTGGACATTCCATTTCGTACCACGTGTCGAGTCATAGTACGGGGGTGTGGTGCCCCACCGCTTGGGGTGCTACACTGGTGGAAGTTGAGGGAGATTGGAATGGAACTGGCACTTAGGGCACTTTCTGGAAAATTCAATGGCATCTTGGAGAACTGTGGGCCAATAAAACCCACTCCTCAGAACCTTCTTAGCCAGGATACGCCCTCCTGAGTGATTCCCGCAGCTCCCACTGTGAATAAGTTCGAGCGTCTCTCTTGCTTGCGAGGGCCTTAAACACCTCATTGGAGGTCCTTGAAATGACTTCTTGAATAACCTTCCTTCAGAGTCCATGGAAAACCGAAGGGCCTTGTTTCTAATTTTCTGAGCCTCCACCTTGTCAGTGGGATAAATGCCATCTTTAAGAAATCTGATAACATCGTCAAGCCAGCAAGGCTCGTTCGGATCTATCATAGCGACCATCTCCTTGACGATTCTCTCCCTGATCAAAGGTTCTTCTGTTCTAAGGAACGTGACAGAACGTTCAGAGGTACCCTCCAATGCTGAGGCAAATTTCGATAGAGCGTCAGCGCGCTCGTTCTCTGCTCGTGGGACTTGAAGTAGATGGAATTCTTTAAACTTCCCAATGATCTCCCTGGCTTTGCTCAAGTACTGCACCATGGTGGTTTCTCGAGCCTCATAAGTTGTAGCACCCGGAACGATAGGCGCCACATCCCCCGCACTATGACCCCGATCCACATATGAAATGGTTAATCCATACATGAACCAAAGCAATAGCAAAAGGGAGACAGTAAAAAAAAAACACTACACAAGGCTAGGCGGGTACCCTCAAGTAAAACCAAACCAACAATGCAGAGTAAATAGAAGCGGAAGCAATAATTCCTTCAATACTTATAGGTATCATATTTATTTATTTACTAATAGATACCAACGTTCTATATCAATACAATATCATCTCCAAGATAAATAACAAGGCATGCTACAAAAATAGGTAGAGTATCTGTACATGAACAAAATGTGAGATGAAGTGTGCTAGACCCGAATTAAAGACACTCTAGACTCTAATTCCCACCTAGCACGCCCTGCAAAACAACTGAAAAGTCGAGGTATCAGTCCAACACGGACTGAGCGAGGGGTTATAATAAATATAAGCGTACATACATGTAGGTTATAATCTCGGGTAATAATTTTGGAAACAACAATACAATTTAATAAAGTATTGTTGAGAGTAGGGGGTACATGAATACCTAAGCCCGAAACTCCTTCCTCCCCTAATCTCCTAGGGGGTTCAGGGGTCATCCCAATTTGATGAGAGTAGCTCTCGAGTTACCCGTCAGCCCATGCTTTCCCGGTTGGCTCGAGTCACTACCCTCGGGCCCACAGTGCAATACAATACTCGCCCAATCAATCAATCAATCAATTGTTCCTTCAAAAGTTGATAAATCATTTGAAAACCAATTCGTTTGAAAACTATAGTTATATAGATAGATTTTGGCTTAAAACCTCACATAGGGTTATACGGGTTCTAGGTAGCTAGAATTAAACCTCACCTGAACGACCCAAAACAAACAAGGAAACAGCTCACGGGGCCTGCTCCTCGTCACCAGGAAGCTGGTCTGTGCAAGAAAGACAAATGTCCGTGAGACACGACTCAAAATGTACCAAATAGGACGAACGGCGAAAATGCAACGAGATGATATGAATATGTAAGAGACAAGATTATGTTCAAGTCACCCATTCAATTCATTTGAACTCACAATTAGGGAATAAACAATTAAATACAGTCACTTAAACCAAATAACGAATAATATATAACCAACATATATATATATATCACATACACGTACAGCCATGCATGCAAAACAATATGCATGAAAAACAGGGGGTGACACGCCCGTGTCACCAAAATACGCTAAGCCGTGACACCCCCGTGCCACAGTACAGTGGGTAACATGCATGAAAAATAGAAGGTGACATGCCCGTGTCACCCTTACAAGGCAAACCGTGACACCCCCGTGTCACGGTACAGAAGAACCAGGCCACTACGCACCCCCGTGTCACGCTGAAGAAGGGAAAGTTGACACGCCCGTGTCAACTGTGCGAAGTAGAAGAAAACAGAGCAAAGCAGCAACAGCAACGAACCAACAACAACACCCCACAAATGAATTCAAGCCAAGATGCAATGCATATATATCATGCAATACACATACTATCATACATATAAATCAATATCAATTCATATAAACATCCATTTCCATGTTAGATCATCAAGAATCATCAATTGAAACCCATTCCACCTCCAAGTGCAATATCAACAAGTTGAATACATATAACTTAAGCTCAAAGCTCCTAAGCATATTTCCAACAACCAATACACAATTTAACCTATCCAACACAAAGCCCTATCAAAGTCATATTTTCAAGAAAATCATCCAAGTTCCATAAATACCTCAAAAGAAAGAAAAGGAAGACAGGATGATGAGATGATGTTGGTGATGCTTGAATGTCCACAAAATGATGCTAGAATGAAGAAATCTCCCACTCCTCTTGGTAGGGTTTGTCACGGTTGAGCAAGGAAGAGAATGGAGCAAGTAAGAAATTTTTGTATGAAGGGAAATGTAATGGTACGTGAAAGGCTGCTATGAAGGAGAAAGAATTGGCCAAATTTGCTATTAAGTCCTTCAATTATTTAAGTCATGCAATGAAGTTCAATTCCATAACAAGTGATCAATCAAGTCCAATGCAATTAGGTCCCAACTTCATGAAAATGAGCAATTAAGGCCATAAAGAATTAATTCACATTCGGGAAAAATAATACACGTTGCAATCCCGCTCAATTTATGCGATAATTATAATATGATATGAATTTTCAATAAAATACCAAGAATATAATTTTATAAAGTTATGTCATGAAATGGAAAATTACAGAAATGATCAATTAATAATTAAAATCTAACTCTCAAACGCACACGTGTCCATCATACCTGAAATGCCGAAAGCTGGGTTGTTACATAAGTTCCTTCAGTCTGGCTCGCAATTAACTGTGAATCAACATAAGCAGTAATTCTGGAAGCTCCGTTCTGAAAAGCAATTTTCAATCCTTGCACAAGGGCCTCATACTCTGCCTCATTATTGGTGACTTGAAAATCCAACCTGATTGCAAAGTCTAGCTCAATCCCATTGGGGTCTTTGAGGGCTACTCCTGCTCCTCCCCCTTGAGAGGTTGAGGAACCATCCGTGTGCAGGACCCATAACCCCTCGCTCTCCTGAGTAGCGGGTTCTAAACCGAAGCGTTCAACCAACAGATCCGCTACCACCTGCGCTTGAATAGCGGTTCTGGGCTCAAAACTTAAGTCAAACTGACTCAATTCAATAGCCCATTTTATCAATCTTCCCAACACGTCCGGTTTGGACAACACTTGTTTCAAGGGTTGATCAGTAAGGACCATTATTGAGTGCGCTTGAAAGTAAGGCCTCAATCGCCTTGATGTATTGATGAGGGCGAACGCAAATTTCTCGATTTCCAAATACATGTTCTCCGCCCCTTGTAACGTTTTGCTCAAATAATAAACAGGCAAATGCTTATGTTCCCGCACGGCTATTAGCACCGTGCTCGTTGCCTCGGTTGAAATGGAGAGGTACATAAATAGCCTTTCACCCTCAACAGGTTTGGTCAGGAGCGGAGCGCTCGAAAGGTAAGCCTTCATGTCCTGCAGCGCTTTTTCACATTCGTCCGTCCAAGCAAAATTACGAGCGTTTCTCAAAATCTTGAAGAAAGGAAGGTTTCTGTCTGCTGAGCGTGAAATGAACCTATTCAGGGAAATGACTTTTCCCACTAGCACTTGGACTTCCCTGAGGTTTCGAGGGGAGGGGATCTCCAAGATAGCCTTGATTTTTTCTGGGTTGGATTCAATTCCTCTCTGACTGACCATGTAGCCCAAAAACTTTTCCCCTCGTACTCCAAAAGTACATTTTGAAGGGTTTAATTTCATCCCATACTGCCGCAAAATGGAGAAAGTGTGCTTGAGATCATCCAAATGTGAGCCCTGACGCTCGCTTTTGACAATCATATCATCGACGTAAACCTCCATGGATCCTCCAATTTCTTTCTCAAACATCTTGTTGACGAGTCGCTGATACGTGGCTCCAGCGTTCTTGAGTCTAAAAGGTATAACTAATAAGCAGTATACCCCCAAGTGAACAACAAATGAAGTTTTGGAACGATCCTCTGGTGCCATAAAGATTTGATAGTACCCCTGGAAGGCGTCCATCATGCTCATGAGTTCACAGCCAGCGGTCGAATCCACCAATTGGTCTATTCTGGGCAATGGGTAAGGATCCTTAGGGCAAGCCTTGTTAAGATCAGTAAAATCATTGCACATGCGCCATTTGTTTGCACTCTTGCGCACCAACACCACGTTGCACAGCCATTCTGGGTACAAGATGGGCTCAATGTACTGAGCCTCCAGAAGCTTGTTAACTTCTTCCTCAATAACTCTTTTCCGAAATCCGTGAACATACCGCTTCTTTTGCTTTATGGGCTTAAATGAGGGATCCACGTTAAGCCTGTGGACTATGACGCTCGGGTCAATCCCTGTTAGGTCAGATGCTTTCCATGCAAAAACGTCAATGTTTTCTCTAAGAAATTCAATCATCATAATCTGCGAGGGTCCAGAGAGGTTGGACCCAATTTGGGTAGTTTTATCCTTGTTCCCTGGTTCTAGCTCAATGGTAAGGAATTTCTCCGAGGGCTCAATCGCTCAATCCTTACTTCAAGACGGGGAAGCTCAAGCGCCCTCTTTTTTCCTGTCAAGCGCCCATCCTTAAGGGGCTCGTCACCCTGACGCTCGTCTTCCTCCGAGGAGGATTCTTCCACTGTTCCTGGTGGAGCGCTTTCGAGGGAGCCTTTGGCGCTGGGATCTTTCTTCTTGTTCTTTTTCTTGTTCAACTTGGCCCTCTTGCGCACGGGACCATCCTCATCTAGATTAGGAAAGTCAATGGATTTCTTGGTGGACCCGATTTGGAAATTTTTCTCAGCCTTAGGCTTTCTGAGGGACAGCATGTAACATTCCCAAGCCTCTCGCACATTGCACAATACTTCTCCAACGCCCTCGGGGGTGGGGAACTTGATTTTTTTGTGGTAGGTGGAGGTGATAGCTTTGAAATCAACGAGGGTTGGACGCCCAATTATGATGTTATAGGGAATATCAATCTCCACGAAGTAGCCAGGCGGATTTGTCCTCGTGGGACGACCTCCGAACCTCCAAAGCCAATGGAGGCTATTTTGAGAGGTTCGAGCGGGATGTTGGTAACATTCATCTTCAAGAACGTGGAGTAGGGTAAAACATTAACAGAGCTTCCACTATCCACTAACACTCTCTTTACAACGTGATTGTGGACATCGACGCTAACCACCATGGGGCAGTCAGAGGTTACACTGTCCCCATGGGGTGTTACAATATGCCCTAAGTCCCTATCATCAAATCCTATTACATCACTCTCTTTTGAGCGTTGATCATTTGCCTCCTGAATGGCGCAGACGGATTTGGGCATTGATGGGAGTTGGTCATAACTCCGGACATACCATCGCAGGGCAGCGTTAGAGTCTCCACCAGAGAAACCCCCTTCTATCATGTTGATGACCGCGAAAGGGGTATTTTATTGCTCTGGAGCCTTTCCTTTGCCCCGATGGCTACTCTCCGTGGGGCCCCGCCTCCGCGGGCTTCTAGAGCTCGACGGGCTCCTTCTTCTCTCTCCGGTGCGCTCGTTACAGCATTCATCATAACGCTCCAACACCCTGACAAATTCTTTCAGGTGGCCCCCCGCGATGAGTCTTTGAATTTCAGCTTCCAGCTGGCGGCATTCATCCGTGTCATGCCCCCTTCTGCTTGTGGAAAGCACATTATTTGTTCGAGCGCCTCAGTGACTCCGTTTCCCTCATCTTGACGGGTCTCTTGAAGAGTTTCTTATTAGAGAGGTTATAGACTTCCGAGTTCGGCCTAGTGAGCGGGATGAGCTCGAAGCGTCGAGGGGGCGGGGGCGATCTCTTGCGTTGCTGATGACTCTCCTTTTTTACAATGACTTTCCGGCCCCGCTCTTGGTGGCGCTCGTTCCTTGCTGGGCTATGATGCCGGGGCCCATTCGTCCCATACATATCTTCGAGCGCGAAGAACGACTCGGCAACTTCCCTTAAGGCCATGAGGGTTCCTAGCCTTCACTCCACGATGGCATCGGCGAACTTCTTGCTAACATATTGCTTGTGATCCACAGCCTAAAAGAGCACTGGGATCAAGAAATCCATAGAAGGCCTCTCCACCTGCAAAATCTCCTTGTTGAAGCGGGCGAAGAACGAGCAAAGAGACTCATTCTTGCCTTGCACTATGTTGTAAAGGGCAGTGGGTGCAGTGACTGGAGCCTTCAGAGAGTTAAAGTGCTTGAGAAAAGCGTCGGCCAACTCCTGATATGAGTGTTTCGAGCGTGGGGGCAGCCGCTTGTACCATTCTTGAGCCATTCCCACCAGGGAAGTGACAAAAACTTTGGCCCAGTAGTTACTTGAGTGCTTGTATAGATGCATCAAGTGTAGAAAATGATCCAAATGTTCAACTGGATCAGTGGTTCCGTCGTAGCGATTGATGGAGGTGGGGATTTTGGCCATTCCTACTTGGGCTATCAAAACTTCTTCCACGAGGGGGGAGCCCCTTGCCAGCGGATGGTACTCATAGGTGCAGAAGTTCTCCTCCTGCTCCTTGCGGTGGGGGACCCGTGGCTGGCGGTCCTTGAGATGAGCGTCTCTGGCATCGGCTCGTTCATCCCTGCTGTGGGAGATCTGAGACCGCGCTCGAGAGAGCTGTCCAACCATGTCCTTTAAACCCTGCAGCTGGTCTTGCACAGCCGCGAGGATATTAGGATTCACATCTCCTTCTTTATCCCCTTGCTTGGTGGCTCGGGAAGCCCTTTTGGAGACATGAGAGTCCCCTTCATTTTCGTTGACTCTTTCAGTGGGCTCCCTGTTCCTGTCCACGGGGGGACGCTCGTTGTCGCCCTGGCGGGGCGTCTCTTTGGCTAGCGGTTGTGGCGGTTGCGCCCTTAGGACGGCCTGAGCCTCCCTAAGTGGGTAAGTTTGTAATCCGCCCAAAGGTGCGGCAGCTTGAGTGGCCTATCCAGAGGGGAAGTACATGGAATGGAATCTTTCCCATGCCCCCTGGGCCGCCTGAACCTCACACTCGGCGTAAAGGGCCCTTAGTTGCTGAGGAGTTAGAGGAGGTAACTCCACTCCTTCAATTTCCCTAGGAATCACCACCGGGAGCTGGATCTGGCCGGCATGGTAGGGCTGGATCTGCAACAGCAGGACGGTGGGAGTGAACGAATATCCAGGCGGTGGCATCATGTAGGACTGACCTCCTGGATTCGCATGGGTATGAACCCATTGAGTCTGGGGAGGCTGTGGAAGAGAGGGGAGAGGAACACCTCCCGCGGTGCTGGAGATAGGTGGTGTCGGCGGCGCAAGTGGTGGAACAGAGGATTCTGCCAGGGGAGTCACACCTCCGACGGGTGGCACTCCACTAGCGGTGACGGAAGGAGGCAGGGCTCCGCCAGTGGCGGTGGAGGGAATAATGACATTGGCATCATGGGAAGTGTTGTCTCCTCCTCCCACAGCTCCAGATCTCGTAGCAACCATGGTTGAGAAGATTCTGGGTGTTTGCTCTTCAACTAGCAGAAGGAAAGAAATGGATTGAGAACCGGTTTTCCACAGACGGCGCCAAAAATGATGGGTTCTGAATATGGGGTACAGAGTCCAATCACTTTAGAATTTGTTTAAGTGAGGAAACCACTGGAAGATCGCCGGGAAAGATGGGGGTTCTACCTGCTAGGACAAACACGCAGACAAAGTCAGAAGGCCAAGCTGGGGGAACTGGGGGAGATTCCCAGTTTGGCTCTCCGACGCTCAAGTCAGATGAAGATCTGAAAGAGAAAATGTAAGTATGAGTTGCAGTAATGGAAGTCGCTTACAGTGGAGAAGATGAACTTGTGTATTTATAGTTGAGGGTCAGGGACCCTTTGGTCATTTGCACCGTGTGGTCCTGGCCGAATGTTTCCCTAACACGTGGCGTTGCGGGAGAAACCTAGGAGGAATCTTCTCTGTAAAAGCTGGTGAAAAGTGGTGTGGGTAACAGTGGTAGGTGCGCGGGCATGTATGATGTGTCAGAGAGTCATTTGGGGAGTTGATAATGAGGGCTTGAGAGCACGCTCATGTCAACTAAAGCCTTGGTGGCCAAGGAATCCTCTAGGGGATGAAGGTCAAGGCTCGTGTAACGAATTGGAGTGGAAGCCTCTTTGAGGGAATGTAACGCTCGAAGAGGGTTACCCTTGATTGATTGGAACGTTAGGCATGTAGCGTGAATGGCGCTCGTGGGAGAGCGGCAACAATGATCACGTGCGAAGGTCGCAGGGACGACACGTGTTCTTGGAGGATACTGGCGCTTTGAGGATTTCAGTGCTCGTGTATGACTGCCGTAATCATAGGACAGGTGTCATTATCTTTGAAGTGCCACGTGTCCAAACGTGGGACGAGCGCATTTTGACCCCATCAAATTTATAATGTTATGAATTTGTTAATGTTTTGCACATGAGTGATTTATTTGTGATTCGTTCTTATATGATTTGATATCGAAAATTCATGAAAATTGAGTATGTTGTAGATTTATGTGTTATGAACATGTGTATATGTTCATTTCTTGTTTTCGATCTCGTTTAACATGGTAACGAATTTATTTTGATCTTGGAATCCAAAACGGGGGATAACGAGCAATTAGCGCACCTTTGGTTCCGTATGTGATATCTTGAGCTCGGGAACTCGGATTCAAGTTTCGTCAACTTAGTTGAACTCGTATCGAAGATTCGGGTTTAATGATCTTAGCCTCATATTTTTCCAAAATCGTTTGAACCTCCGAAATCCAACCGAAAAACGAAACGGCGCCAAAACTGCCATATTTTACTAAAATAGCCATAACTTTTTCAAACCTTAACCAAATTGACCATGGTTGGAGTCCTTGTAACCCTAGTTCAGTCCACTATCATCCCATACTCTCTCGCAACCGAACCCACCCTCACACAAGCAAGAATTTCAGCCACAAACCCCTGTTTTTCCAGTTTTCCCGTCACTTTGCCATTTTAGGAGATTTTGGAGCTCAAATCTCTTCCAACCTTCATCCAATCCACAAGGTGAGTTCAGGGTTGTGTTATATATTCATTTATGGTCATTTTGATCTATTCATCCCTAATTTTGAGCTTGTATTCATGAAGTTTTGAGGAAATGGTGAATAGTTAGGTTGAATTCTTGAATTCTTATGAGTTATAACTTGTTTTGATAACTTATATGTGATCCTTTTCCCTCATTTATTGCTGAATATACTTGTATTAGTTGGTGGTTAAGAGTTTGGTGAGTTGCCATTAATGGAGGTTTTGAATTTTCAAGCTTTTCTTCTTCGTTGATGTTGCTGTGTCGTTGCCATTTCATTTCACGGATTTGGAGTTGTTGTTTGCTGTGTATTTGCTACGTTCATTGCCTCTCCTTGCTGTTTTTGTGCTGCTATTATTGCCTTCTTTCCTTCTCTACGTGTTGTTGTTGCTGAAAGGTTTGGAACAGGGGAAATGGTTGTTGTTGCTGCAAAAACTGGAGCTACAAGGGGTAACGCCCGTTACCCCGACTCCTTGTGTAATTGGTAACTCCCGTTACCATGGAGTGAGGATCACTTGTAGCTTTTAACGCCCGTTACCTCTTTTCTTCTTACTTTGATTAACGGCCGTTACCTTCTTCTTCTTCAGCTTGTTTGGTGCGTGTGTGATGCTCTATTTTCTGCCTGGAACTACTACCTGGAACTGCTGCATTCTTATTTTGTTGCTAATTAAGTGTTGTAATGAGTGTATATATATATATATTATGTAGTTTGATTGTGCATGCATGGTGTGTGTGGACGCGTGCATGATATATATATATATATATATATATATATATATATATATATGTACTTTGTGTGTAGTGTATTACATGCATGGGTTTCATTATAAATGCATGCATTAGTGGTGTGTGCGTGATTATATATATATATAATTATGTTTTTTAATATATGTAATGATTATTTATATATATAATGTATTAGTGCATGGTAATTCCTTATAAATACATGCATGTTACGTACCTCTATTTATTTATTATATATATATATATATATATATATATATATATATATATATTAGATATGGTTTAATTTATTTCGATTATGGAATTTAATTGTTATCTATTTCGCGTTATTTAATTTACGTTCATGACTTGAATGCCTCTATTTGTCTATTTTCTAATTGTAAACGTGAAATAGTATGTGTTATGATTTTTTATATGAAATTCTTGGATTAATTTGGTATGAGATGTGAAATTCATGACTTGAATGAATATGAAGCTTCTAATATCGAATAAATGACTTGTCTCTATATGATTTAAATGCATTAATAGTGCACATGAACGTGTTCATGACATAATATCATCTTTTATGCAATTCATATCATATTCATTTCATTGTCGAGCGTCATATATGGTCATTTTGAGTCTCATACCTTTTCTTTTGCACAGATCCAGGTCTAGTTGGAGACGAGGACGAGCAGTGAGGCTCTTCTTCCTAGTTCTTTTGTCTTTCAGGTGACTTTCTCTTCTATTTAGATAAACGACCCTATATATATTCCCAATGTGAAAGGTTTTAAGCCAAATTATTATATACCTATATCGAGTCTTTCAAAGAGTCTATGATTTTAACGTTAAGCCTTTTCTTTATTTAAACACCCTACTTAAATGTTTTGGCGAGTATTGATTGATTGCACTAATTGGGGCCTGAGACTTAGTGTACGTGTGACGCCCCGTCCGATAGATCGTACAGGTATGCGCCACGAGAGAGTGTACCTTACGCACTTATGTGATTTAATTTCCCTTTTATGTGTTTAATTCCAACTTTGATTGAAAATGTGACTTAATTGACTAAAATCCAAAATGGTAAAACATGACAACTTGAGAATAGAAGTTGGATGAATTTAAATTAATTGTTGGAGTTGGATTTAAATAAGACTTGGACCTATTAATGTGTTAGAGTTCGAATTTGGAGTTCGGGACCAATATGAGCTCGGGAATTCAAATTCGAATTCCGACACCACCATTGGACTTGATTCGGTGATTCGGGTCCAACGGAATTCACTTTATATTTTTCGGAAACCATTTAGACCTTAAACCTTTTTAATTTTGATTTTTGGGCCGAAAGTCATTTATTTGAGCCCAAATCCTATTTAAGCCTTTAGCCTCATATTATATCTTGGAAACCCTAACCTTGACCTAAAACTAGTAGCCACCACATAAATAGCTTTATCTCTTTTCATTTCATTTCAAACCACACAAGTTAGCTTCAAAGAGAATCATGGAGAAACTTCAAGAGAAGATCAAGACTTGAACCATCTTTCATTCTAAGAGCTCATATTCTTTGATTCCACCTTCCTTCACAAGACGAGGTAAGCTTTGGATCCCTTTTGATGAGTATTTCATTTCTATTCTTGGATTGGAGCATGAAATTGTTGGTATGAACTTGAATGATGAGATCTTGAATTCCTTAAGCAAGCCTTGATGATTTGAATGCTTCTTTTGTGTCTTAGTTGCTGGAAATTCGTGTAGGAAGACTAGGAATTCATATCTTCATGTTTAAGCTTGAAATTCAAGAAAATAGGTGTTTGAGATTTTGGGCAAAAACATTCCTAAACTTGAACTAATTGATATTTTGATGCTAAGCATGATTTATATGATGTTATACCTGAATTTTGGGATATTTTATGGTGGATTTCATGTTAGATTGATGATTTTTGGTGTTCCCTTTCTTCTTCCCGAAACTACCAAGTTTCTGCTCCAGATCTATGGCCGGAACGGCCGTTCCCGTTTGTGCTTTAAACCCGGAACGGCCCTTCTGGGCTAATTTTTGGGTTTTGGCGGCCGAACATGTGAACGACCGTTCCCATGTATGCTTGGACTGGGAATAGTCGTTCCCAGCCTCACTTGGCCTTGGCGTGGGAAGGAGCATTCCCATGCTATGTTGTGCATGGGAATGGCCATTCCCATGCGTCTGTGACCCCTTTTACTTGCTTTTTCGTGCGTATTTGATTCGTTTGAGTTGCTACTTGACTTGTATGCTCCGATATGACTTGGAATGCAATCTCTAAGCCTTTATACTTCCTTACTTGCATGATTTACTTGAATATTTGAATTATCCCTTGTGACCAATTTGATAAACATCATTCCATTTCGCATGTCATTCATACTTTGTAAGTCGTGCGTCTTACTTGGTTCATGTAGAGTCTAAGTTGGGCTTCTGTATGTCTTGTCACAGAGTTTGGTGGTGTCGGTAAGCCCGAGGTTTAGAGTGTTTGGCCCTTCACACTCTCAGACTCTACTATCACAAGGTGAGGTTTAGGATTTTGTATAGTTATGCAACCTATGGCCTTTATATGCTGATTTCTACCCTTGCATGCGAGTATACCTTACTATAGATATGTATGTGTTGGATATGATATGTTTATGACCTTATGCGTGCATTCTGCGTGAGCGGGTTCCTTCGGGCCATATCCCTGCAGCGTGGGAATGTACGTGCGTGTGTCCTGCGTGGGCGGGTGCCTTCGAGCTATATCTCTGCAGCATGGGAATATTTATAAAAACCAGTTTTTGAGGCATATGTAAGCTATTTTGGAAAAACAGTTGTGTTCTAATTCTGTAGCGAGATTACCATGAAAGATTGGCGTATGTTATGTTATGATCTGTTCTGTTATGGATCCAAGGAGCTATGGGATAGACAGCCTTGGAACGGTATAGGACCGTCAGGGATCAGTCTATGTGTAGTTCTATTTGAGATATCCTCACGCGACCCTTGTTGTTGGGAAGGTGTGGTATCTTGAGCCTTCGGCTAAGGCCGAGGAGGACTCTTGTGGGTTCGCTACCCCTTGAGGGTGAGTCTATTTTAGACGGTTTATTCTCAATGGTATGGGCATGGTATATCTCCTCCATCATTGGTGTAGAGGATGGATTTATTTTGATTTATGTTCTGAGGAGTAAAGGTTGGAAGCTCGTACTCGCCGAGCATGTGTTCTATTCTGTTACGGAATTATGAATACGGATAGGGTCTTTCTGGAAATGGTTTCTAAACTTATATATATATCTATTTGGGTTATTTCGAAATGTTTTCGTATGCAACACCTATCCCCGGTTCATAAGTCCATCCTTGTATTCTCTGCTATGCTCTTTATATATATATTGTGGGTGTGCGTCAGCCCCCTCACTCAGTAAAGTTGACTGACCCCTCATTTAAACTTTTAGTTGCAGGACTGTTGGCGTTTGCTAGGCGGGAGTGAGTCCTTTAAGTTACACTTCGTCGGTCTGGCCTTTCTAGTTGCATTTGTCTTTCATACACTTTACTTATGTCATGACTTGTAGACTTGAGATTATACTTTACCTTTCTGTAGCCCTGTGTGGCATTCGTATTCGGCCCTGTGTGGCACTTGATGATTATTACATTATGTTGATATTCGGGACTAGGTATCTATGCTAGTTGAACCCGTCACCTATTGTGCTTGTTGATATTCGGGACTAGGTATCTATGCTAGTTGAACCCATCACTTGTTTTGAATGTTGATTTAAATGCTTCCGCTATCTTGTTTGAATGTTTGAATTGCTTCTGCACTCTGAGTTTGTCGAGTTAGATCCACCTAGCATAGCTTGTGCGTTTGTCTCCCGTTCGCTCTGATTCGGATTCGGGCATGGACTTCCATTTCATGACCGGGTCTGGGTCTCAGTGCGGGGGATGTGGCATCCTTCGTTTGGGGTGTTATATCCTTAAGTGGTATCAGAGCTCTAGGTTGCAAAACCGAGCTCTAGTGTCTTGTTCAGTCTATCTAGTTGGTACGACATAGGACAATGTGATTATGTGACCCATTTACTTGAATACTTGTTTATTTCTAATACTTGTATACATACACACGTACTAATCCACATGCATCAATACGCCTAATACGCCTCCGCCACTACCGTGACCGAGAGGCTTCACCGGATACGCCTAATACGCCTCCTAGACACCGGATGCCTCCTAGACACCGTGACCGAGAGGCTTCACCGGATGCGCCTAATACGCCTCCGCCACTACCACTGAATGCGGAGAACATTGTTCAGGCACTTCTCAATCAGTTGCAACAGAATCAGAGACAACATACACCACCCGTTGATGGTCAGGATGGTACTATCTCAGCTGTGTATAGGGAGTTTCGGAACAACAACCCTCCTAAGTGGTTTGGAGGAGATGATATCAAGCTGAGGACTGGTTAGCTGAGGTCAGTGGTATTTGGGAGATTTGCCCAAGGAGTTCTCAGGATAGGGCGGTTTGTACTACTCGATTTAGTCAGGGGCAGGCAGCTAACTGGCTCAAGGGAGTTCGATCCAGACTTGAGAGGAGTGGTATAGAGTTCACTTGGGAGACTTTCGTGCATGAGTTCCACGAGAAGTTTATACCTCATACTGCATGAGACCGCAGGCTTCAGGAGTTTTCTGAGCTGAAGCAAGGATCCAGATCTGTTGAGGACTACAGTCTAGAGTTCGAGAGACTTGCTCCCTATGCTACCACATCATTGATATTGATTCACACAGAGCCCGTCACTTCCTTCATGGGCTTCGAGAGGATATTCAGAGAGCTCTTCAGGCTGTCAATGTGAGCACTTGGGATAAGATTACTAAGAGGGCTATTCAGGTCGAGGCCCAGAGACAGAGGTTGAGGCCCCCATCCTTCTCTTCGGGGCATGGTTCGGGTTCTAGATCGGGCAAGAAGCCCGCTACTCATGCTTCTACTACTACTACACCAGCTTTCCGTCCACAGGGTTTCATTAACAAGAAGCCCCGACTCGTTGCTCCTATAGGACCACCGGCATTACAGGCACCAGCTTCAGCTCGTTGCTCTCACTGTCAGGGTGCCCATCCATCGGATAGGTGTTGGAGGTATTTGGGTAGATGTTTGGGGTGTGGTTCGGCTGAGCACATGAGGGATGCTTGTCCAAAGAGGAGGCTGGTAGTTCAGGCTCGTACTTATACTCTGTATGGTGAGGAGGAGGCAGCAGAGATTGATCAGAATGTTGTAGTGGAAGGTACAATACATATTCATGGCATATCATTACATGCATTGTTTGATCCCCGGGCTACTCATTCTTTTATTGCCCGGGATATTGTTGCTTCTTTGCCTTTGCTTGCTGAGATATCTGCGCATGTGTTTGTGGTGAGTTTTCCCTTGGGGGGAGCTTGGAGACGGATAGAGTGTTTCGTGAGTGTCCGGTGAGTTTTGAGGGTTGAGTTTTTCCTACTGATCTGATTATGATGCCGATGGGGAGGTTTAAGGTGATTCTTGGGATGGATTGGCTTTCCTGACATGGTGCAGTTATGGATTGCCGTGTGAAGAGGATTTCTTTTGATTCTGCGGTGTTTTCGGGAGAGAGTTTGGGATCCAGCCCGTTTATATCCTTTGTTGAGGCTAGTAAGTTAGTCCGGGATGGTGCTACAGGTTTCGTTGCTTACCTTCTGAAGAAACCCAAGGACCAGGTCAAGCTTGAGGAGACGGAGGTCGTTCGGGAGTATCTGGATGTGTTCCCAGAGAGCCTGGGGTCCTTACCACCAGACAGGGATATTGAGTTTGTAGTGGACCTCTATCCCGGAGCTGAGCCCTATTCGAAGACCCCCTACAGCATGGCTCTTACCGAGTTGAAGGAACTAAAGAAGCAGTTGGATGAGCTTCTGGTCAGCGGATATATTCGTCCGAGCACTTCTCCGTGGGGTGCTCCCGTCCTGTTTGTTAAGAAGAAAGATGGGACGTTAAAGACTACCGCGAGCTGAACAGGATGACAGTTAAGAACAAGTATCCATTACCCCATATCGAGGAGCTGCTTGATAGCTTGCAGTGTTCGCGAGTGTACTCCAAATTGGATTTGAGGCAGGGATACTATCAGTTGAGGATTAGAGAGAAGGATATCTCCAAGACTGGATTCAATACAAGGTACGGGCACTTTGAGTTTGTGGTTATGCCGTTTGGGTTGACGAATGCTCCTGCGGTATTTATGGATATGATGCACCGGGTGTTTAGACCGTTCCTTGATAAGTTCGTGGTGATCTTTATAGACGACATCTTGGTGTATTCGAGATCGGTTGAGGAGCACGCACAGCATCTCCGGATTGTGTTGGAAACACTTAGAGAGCACAAGTTGTATGCTAAGTTCAGTAAGTGCGAGTTTTGGATTGATCGAGTCACTTTTCTGGGTCATATCATCTCAGGCGATGGAATTAAGGTCGACCCCTCTAAGATTGAAACGGTGTTACATGTTAGGAATAGTACCCTAGAAAGCCGATTCGACGTAATCTGCTTTGGAACTTTTCTTATATCACAGACAATCTTTGAATAATATACGACTGATTATCATCATAGGCAAACACTTCTTTATATGCCAATACGTGTTTTGTGTGTTTCCATTATGTGCGCATGTATGAGAACTCCCCTAATCCTGATGACTTTATGACTCTACCATTTAGGTGAAATGGTTCCTGAAACGAGCCCTATATCACATAAGTCATGATTAGTAAAATACTCCAAGCCGATGAGTCCTACAGACAGTGGGAGTGTCAACCTGACTCCTTTAAGGCTTGCTTGTGGGATCACTCCCTTAAGAAGAACCACCTTGTTTCATGGAGGTGCAAAGTCTATAGTTGATACGTGCGTGATACATGAGGGTACTTACTTCAATAAATAATTTCACTGAGATGCCCCGTGTGAGAAGATTCCTAAATGGGAAAGGAAGTTTCTATTTCAGGAAATGGAAACTTTCAGATTAGGAAATATCTCACGAGTCATTGATGTGATGAATTGATCCTTAGACTTGAGGTTCCATGTCACTTTATGAGTTAACTCTGTAGTCTTAGGTATAAGCTTTAAAGGGTGTCACTTTAGACAACTGATTCAAGGCTTATGCTGGGGCTGCACAAGTGACTCATGAAAGTGAATGAGAATCAAGAAAGGACCTACATTTGTATTTGCAAGGTGATCTCTTATTGTGTACGTCATTCATATGCCATATGAAGTCCTTGGCCAAGGCAGTAGATCAAGACATCAAGAAAAGGGTTTCTTGGATTGAGATCAAATGGATATGAAATGCACTTAGCTTTAAGGCCAGATTATTAGGGTTCTGATTATTCCCTTACCCTAGATCTTGGTTGAGAGATAGTAAGTAGGAGGATTGTATCTCACATGAATCAATGACTTAAAGGTTCTGTCAAATCGAGATATTCTTATTCAGCTAGGGGTCAAACACTGGGTAGTTTGATCTGTGGATTGATTAATTAATTAGAGAATTAATTAATTGGGGTCACTGCTAATTGAATTGTGAACCTAGAGGGTCACACACAACAACTTGGTCACATGGGTTAAGGCTTGAATCGATTAAACGAGTTGATCGAACCATTAAGTGAATGGTGGGGTCCACACGTGTAAGTCACACGTGTGGAATACGTGTATGACAGGTGCCCTTATGGACACGTGTATATATGTGTATAAATATTAAATAATTAATGTGTTAATTATTTAATGGACTTTGATTTAATTTTGAATTAATACTAAAGTTCTAATTGGAGAAATAAAGTCTAATAAATAATTAATTATGAATTAATTAATTATTAGTCTTCAAGTTATTTATTGTAAAATAAATAAAGTAAAATTAAATGTCTAAAAGAGTTAGACTAGATTCTTACTTTCCAAGTTGATCAAAATGAGACTTTTGGTCAAAGTATGAGACTTGGTCTCCAAGCAAGATATTTCTTTCCAAAAGGAGTTTGGAATCCTTTTCCAAAAAGGATAAGGGGTTCGAACCCCAGCCTTATAAATAGAGAGGTTCGAACCCCATGGGAAGATGATACAAAATTTCTCCTTCCCCATAATTATACACTAACCCCTTAGAGCTTAAACACCGAATATAGAACTAGCATCCTCCCTATTCGGATCGTGGTCGCGGTTGGTGGACTATTTCTCTAGAGGGCTTCTATCATGCAGTCTTTAAAGATTCGAAGGAACTTTTGGGGATCAAGCAAAAACGACTAAAAGGGATGATGAAATGATTCTGAACCCAACAGAATGCGAGTGAAAAAATCGAACCAAAGAAGATGGTGAAAACCGTTCGTCCATATCCTGAAGGATGAATTTTTTCACGAGGGTTTTATGGCAGGCAGATTTCTACTTTCGCAAAATTGGTTTTCGAAGGGAGTTCCAATCATGCCTTTCTCTTTCATGTCTCTTTCTTTATGTTATATTGTTAAGCACCTTCCCTAACATGATTTGAATCTAGGTTGGTGTGGATTATTATCTCTACAATGGATTCTGAAGTAGAAAGAGATTTTCGAGGGACGGGTTGCCATTACCGCATGAAGCGCGTTTCAGGACGGCTCAAAACATAAGAAAGCTACTACCTAAGTGAGTTTCTTGATCTCTACGAATTTGGATTCATGATTGCGAGTTTCGATCCTTTTGTTGGAAAATTTATTTTTTAAATTTCCGCTGCATTTCTGATTCCGTTTTTCCAACAAGTGGTATCAGAGCCACCTCGTTAATCGTGTTTCTGATTCGTCTCAATTAACTGAATTTGGTAGAAATTCTTAGGCTTGGGTGTGAATTAGGTATTCTTGAGTTCTTTTAGAAAGCCTGAATTACGAAACTGTAATTTTTCTTGAATTTCTGAAAACTGTTTTCTTAAATCTGTTTTTGAAAATCTATTTTAGTTGAAATTCATTTAAATCGTAATTTTTAATTTTGGATTGAATTGGGTTTTGGAGAAACCTGTGATACAAAAAACGAAACGCGAAACGAACACGCGGGATTGGGACATGCCAATGTGTAGCACGCCCTAACCACGTGAGCACCTCCCGCAATCGCGCAGGAGCCGCCTAGACCAGCCCACACGCACCGTCCCGCAACCGCGCGGGACGCCCAGGCGGAATCCCCAAGCCGCGCGCTGCTAGGGCGCGCACGCTGCCGCGCGGCACTGCTTCGCATTCCGGGGTTCCGGGGCGTTTTTCGTGTTTTCGTGTCTTTCGTATTTTCGATCCTTGAAATCCCGACATAATTTTTCTGTAAAATTTTGTTTTTATTAAATTTGAATTATTTTTGAAATAATTGTTTAAATTGAGATTTTGAGAAACTAAGACGATTTAAATTTTTGAAAAATTACGAACTTTATTTTCTGAAAATATTGAAAGAATAAAATTATTAATTTTCAGAAATTAATTGGAATTTTATTAGCTTATTATTTTTCGGGTTTTATAGAAAAGGCTCTTGAACAAGAATTGCATCTAAGTCGTGTTTTAAGCCATTAGGGCTTAAGGCGAGAATTTTTTAATTTATTGGTTAAATTTAAATTCTTGCAATTTATGCATGTTAGGTGATCATGGGTTTAGACTTGTGTATGGTTTTAATTTATGCACATGGATGGTTTAAATTGGCGTTGGAGCCCTATAGTTGCGTTTTTCAATTGAGGTTGGAGCCTCACTTATGTGCGTACTGTTATGTGATTTATTATGTGGCTTTCCATATTACTGTTTTGAGGCCAGGGTATGCCCCGTGTAATTGTCTAAGGCCAATATGAAGATTGAGCTTATTACTTTATATCTTTTTCATTTTTTTTGAGAGTAGAATAGGTGGTGAGGTTTTATTTTCATTTTGGAGATAATGCACCCATGGAGTAAGATGGACCACATTTAAGTAACAAGGAGGCCATAAGTGAAGACCCCTCAAAATGTTAGGGAGGGGAATCTCAATTGAAAATGTAATAGAGATAGGGCTCGTATTTTGTTACCGTTTTCCCTTATGTGATTTAATCTGTTTATGTGGCATGTATGTTAGAACTTGTGATTGTGGAGTGGCTCCCACCTATCACGCATAAGATAGGTAGAACCCATGATCATCACATGTTAGTATCATGCTGGGACATGTTATCTGTTTATGTGCTTGTTTGAAATGCATTTAAATTGTACTTGCATTAATCAAGACTAATAAAATTGGATAACATATATGTTGGTGAGGTCGAACCGGACAACTCTTCGGTTGATTCGAAAATTCCCATTAAATATTAAGCTCATTTCGAATAATAGGTATTTAATTCGAGATGCAAATTTTGAATTAAATTCCTAGCATTCCATCAATAGGTTTTAAGTTTAGTAAGTAAAGCTAGTTATTGTTCGCGAGTCGTGGGATAGCTAGTGGAGCTTATTAGTTCTTAGTTACCTAATTGATCATTTTAAATGATCAATATTTCGTGGTCAATTTTAGCAAGGACGATGTCCGTGAGTCGTGGGTCGTTCGAACTAAGTTTTGATCATGATCTTATGATTGATGGGTCTAGCTTAACGCCTAAGTAAATGTAGATGTCGCACGAGTCGTGGGTCCATATTGAAAGATAGGCGATGCAAAAAACAATTACTAAGAGTTCTAAAGGTGTTAGAATTGATAAGTTGTACCTACCTAGGGTTTTACTTAGAATGTCCGCGAGTTGTGAGTTCGAGGTAAAATGCTTAGGATCTTAGTACCCATTGGGAAACGCGTTCCTCTAAGATCTTTGGGAATTATAGTCCTTTGAAAAACAGTGGGAGCTACATTAGATTAAAGACCTTATCTTTTGTATATCGTTATAATTCAGCATGCTCACATTTTCTCTGCTTAGCATCTAGGTTGTAGTTCTGTGATTCTCTACAATATGAAATGCAAACACATTCGTATCCATCCTTAAGTCAAAAGAGTTGACTAAGTCCTAACTAACTCTAATTGGCTTCGGACCCTAAAATTCGTTTTAGATTCCGAATAGAGAAAGGCGTTCTCTAAAGGGCGAAGTTTTCAATTGTGAAAATTCGACCCGGGCCAAAAGAGAAGCGATCTGAGGTGAACAGGATTTCTCCAAACCACTTAAGAGCAATTGAACCACCTCATAAAAATGTTACAAGGTATAACATTATGGAATTATTCAATATTCCAAATGAGGAAACAAGTGCACACGAACAAGGTCTAAAGATCTTATTTGAAGATCTTATGGTCTCGATCATCAACTGAGAAAAGAGTTCTCAGTGCACTGATTGCTTACATTGCTTCCACCATCATTCAAACCCTTTATGCTCAACTAGAATGATACTAATGTAGCATAGTTAATCATTTAGTTGATAATGGTTGAGAGCATCCTTAAGAAGGAATTAAAGGTTGTGATGGTTAATTCTTCTTCTAAACTCACTAAGTTAAAGGCTTGAAGGCCTAAAGAAGAAGAAACCCTTAAGAGCCCAATGGAGGGGCATGTAAGAGGTACGCCCAAAAGACACTAGAGATCAAATTGAACGTTTGCTTCTTTGGTAGCAAATAAGGACTTTGAAAGGGAACTGCAAAGAGTATGAGTACTCTGAAATGTTACCTCGTTTAGTAATTATACTAGGAATAGACTTCACAAGTCTTGAGTTGATTCTGCATAATCTGTTGTGCAAAGACTCAAAACACTAATGTTCTGAACATACAACGAGATAACAAAAGTAAGTGAGATGACAAAGCTTCGAATTACTTTGGAACGTTGAGACATAAAAGGATTAGCAAGTTAGACATCTTAGGATCATTATACGAAAATGAACCTAGAGAGTTAACTTCATATGAATCCTATCTTGAAGGGAAACATTCCCAAAACATGGTTTAGGTGAAACGTGGAACGTGTCAAAATTCTAGTGGATTTCGATCCATGCTGATGAGTGTAAGATGCTTAATGTAAGCACTAGATACAATCGTCAGTTTAATCATTATGAATGAATGTACTTGTTGAAGCACAAATTCGAAACTTATATGAAATTCTTAGAATTTCAAAAGGAGGTTAGGAACCGAAGTAGTCATAAGTTATAGGTAAATCGATATGATCGAGATAGCCAATATCTTAGCAACTAATTCCTAAGTCATCTTAGAGATAATATGATTATCTCTCAATAAATTGATTCGAAAACACCTTAGTGTTTCCGAATGAGGGAATGAAACCTAATAGGATATGGTCCATTCCATAGTAAGCTTTACTGACTTATAATCATTCTAGGAATAAACTACCAGAATATGCAGTTAGAGATTTTGAATTTAGTGCCTTCCAAAATCAGTCCTTTAGTTGCACTATGCAATGTGGCATACTAAATTCCCTGATTATTCTTATCCAAGAATTTAATGGAATCCTCTTAAATGAAGAGGATAGTGGGAGATAAGCTTGAAATGAATTCAAGTTTATACAATGATATTGGATATCGTTTCTGCGATTCCCTTAGACAAAGGTTGTTTGTCTCAAGGAATGTATCTTTCTTAAGGAATCGTTCCTATAGAAGAAGAAAGGCAAGCAAGCAGACCTCAACGAAATTTGAGGATAAATATCCACGCCACATATAGAAGAAACGAGCCCATCTGATAAAATTTAGCCAAATTTTAGAGTATGTACATGTATGAATCCCTTCTCTTAAGATGCATTTAGAACGCGTTCCTAGATAGCCGAGGAATTACTTGAAGAGGAGACACTGTCAGATTTGGAATCTGAGAAATGTAAGCAAGCCTTGAAATCCAATATCGATTCCATATATTCAAACTAAGTTTGGACCTTGGTTGATCCACCTGGTAGGATCAAGCTAATAGAGCATCGAGTAAATGGAAAGCATTACAACCTTCTTGACGATTGAAATGCAAAAGTCCACTTGGATTGTGTTTACCACATCCTCATATTCTGACTATGAGATATGATAAATTAATATGAGAACTGCCTTGTTCAAATTCAGATTAAAAGAGACTGAAATAAGGTATTTCTATGAATCTCATATTCAGTGGGAGTATGCATAAGGTATGCAAATCCCTAAGTCAATCTGTGGATTGATAAAAGCTTCTAGGAGTTAGACAATTCGATTCCACAGTCAAATCGTTTGATACAGATGGAATTCGAATAAGTCTCAGAGTGTACATATGAAAGTTAGTGATGTAAGACTCAATTTTGGTTCTTTAGAAGACGACATCCTTCTCATTAGGAATGTCAACGATGACGTGAAAGTTACCAATTCTTGTTTAAGAAACAATTTGGCATGAAAGATCTTAGTGATTATCCTAAATTCTCAACATTCAAATCTATAGAAGATAGATCTAAGAGCATAAATGGATTATCACAAAATGAGTACATAACCACAGTACTAAAAGGAGTTTAGTATGGACAATGGAACATCTCTTTTGAAGAGTATGTGTCCTAAGATAACTTTAAGAAAGTTAGAATGTCCAAAATCCCTTTAAGTGAAAGGGTGCATAATGTATGAAATGTTATGTACTAGACTTGATATGACGCAACACTAAGCGTAGTGGGTCGAATCTAATATGACCTCAGAGAAGGTCATTAGATTTCTGTAAAGGATGTCCTCAGAGTACTTGAGAAGAAATGAGGATATGTATTAGTTTACAGAGCCCAAAAGATCTTGTTGTTAGAAGGATATTTGATGTAACCGTTCATCAAACATAGATGATTATGAAATCATTGAAAGGATACAACTTCTACCAGAATGGTAATGCAAAGTGTTGGAAAGGGGTTCCAAGGACGGACATTATAAAACTCGACTATCGTAGTTGAGAACTTAGTCATATTATATAACGCTAAGTTAAGTGTTTGGGTAAGAAACTCCATCTAACTGGTTAGATGAAGTTCCTAGCATGAAACAACTCCTTTATCATATTGTATGATAAAATGGATGGTTGCTCAAGTAAGAGAACCAAGACCTCACCAAGAGACTGAACACGTGATTACGAATCACTTTATAAGGAAAAGGTGTTTCCTAAGAGATATGTAAACAAGAGGGTCACATCAGCAGAGAATATAGCAGATCCACTTTGGAAATGCCCAAAGTCAATAGGCTCTCAAAGTGCATCTTGTGAAGATGGGACTTAGAGTACCTAAATGGCTTTTAGGGGCAAGTGGGAGATTGTTAGGAATAGTGCCCTAGAAAGCCAATTCGACGTAATCTGCTTTGGGACTTTTCTTATATCACAGACAATCTTTGAATAATATACGATTGATTATCATCATAGGCAAACACTTCTTTATATGCCAATACGTGTTTTGTGTGTTTCCATTATGTGCACATGTATGAGAACTCCCCTAATCCTGATGACTTTAGGACTCTACCATTTAGGTGAAATGGTTCCTGAAACGAGCCCTATATCACATAAAATACTCCAAGCCGATGAGTCCTACAGACAGTGGGAGTGTCAACCTGACCCCTTTAAGGCTCGCTTATGGGATCACGCCCTTAAGAAGGACCACCTTGTTTCATGGAGGTGCAAAGTGTATAGTTGATACGTGCGTGATACATGAGGGTGCTTACTTCAATAAGTAAGTTCACTAAGGTGCCCCGTGTGAGAAGATTCCTAAATGGGAAAGGAAGTTTCTATTTCAGGAAATGGAAAATTGCAGATTAGGAAATATCTCACGAGTCATTGATGTGATTAATTGATCCTTAGACTTGAGGTTCCATGTCACTTTATGAGTTAACTCTTTAGTCTTAGGTATAAGCTTTAAAGGGTGTCACCTTAGACAACTGATTCAAGGCTTATGTTGGGGCTGCACAAGTGACTCATGAAAGTGAATGAGAATCAAGAAAGGACCTACACTTGTATTTGCAAGGTGATCTCTTATTGTGTAAGTCATTCATATGCCATATGGAGTCCTTGGCCAAGGCAGTAGATCAAGACATCAAGAAAAGAGTTTCTTGGATTGAGATCAAATGGATATGAAATGCACTTAGCTTTAAGGCCAGATTATTAGGGTTCTGATTATTCCCTTACCCTAGATCTTGGTTGAGAGATAGTAAGTAGGAGAATTATATCTCACATGAATCAATGACTTAAAGGTTCTGTCGAATCGAGATATTCTTATTCAGCTAGGGGTCAAACACCTATTGCTAGACTGTGGTCGTTTGATCTGTGGACTGATTAATTAATTAGAGAATTAATTAATTGGGGTCACTGCTAATTGAATTGAGAACCTAGAGGGTCACACACAACAACCTGGTCACGTGGGTTAAGACTTGAATCGATTAAACGAGTTAATCAAACCATTAAGTGAATGGTCGGGTCCACACGTGTGGAACACGTGTATGACACGTGTCTTTATGGACACGTGTAGTTACGTGTATGTATGTGTATAAATATTAAATAATTAATATGTTAATTATTTAATGGACTTTGATTTAATTTTGAATTAATATTAAAGTTCTAATTTGGAGAAATAAATCCTAATAAATAATTAATTATGAATTAATTAATTATTAGTCTTCAAGTTATTTATTGTAAAATAAATAAAGTAAAATTAAATGTCTAAAAGAGTTAGACTAGATTCTTGTTTTCCAAGTTGATCAAAAGGAGACTTTTGGTCAAAGTAAGAGACTTGGTCTCCAAGCAAGATATCCCTTTCCAAAAGGAGTTTGGAATCCTTTTCCAAAAGGGATAAGGGGTTCAAACCCTAGCCTTATAAATAGAGAGGTTCGAACCCCATGGGAAGATGATACAAAATTTCTCCTTCTCCATAATTATACACTAACCCCTTAGAGCCTAAACACCGAATATAGAACTAGCATCCTCTCTATTCGGATCGTGGTCACGGTTGGTGGACTATTTCTCTAGAGGGCTTCTATCGTGCAGTCTTGAAAGATTCGAAGGAACTTTTGGGGATCAAGTAAAAACAACCACAAGGGATGATGAAACGATTCTGAACCCAACAGAATACGAGTGAAAAAATCGAACCAAAAAAGATGGCAAAAACCGTTCGTCCATATCCTGAAGGATGAATTTTTTCACGAGGGTTTTATGGCAGGCAGATTTCTACTTTCACAAAACTGGTTTTCGAAGGGTGTTTCAATCATGCCTTTCTCTTTCATGCCTCTTTCTTTATGTTATATTGTTAAGCACTTTCCCTAACATGATTTGAATCTAGGTTGGTGTGGATTATTATCTCTACAATGGATTCTGAAGTAGAAAGAGATTTTTGAGGGACGAGTTGCCATTACCGCATGAAGCGCGTTTGAGGGCGGCTCAAAACGTGTCAAGAAAGCTACTACCTATGTGAGTTTCTTGATCTCTACGAATTTGGATTCATGATTGCGAGTTTCAATCCTTTTGTTGGAAATTTTTTTTTAAATTTCCGCTGCTTTCTGATTCCGTTCTTCCAACATTACATTGGGAGAGGCCTAGGAACGCCTCTGAGATACGAAGTTTTCTAGGCTTGGCAGGTTATTATAGAAGATTTGTGATGGATTTCTCTAAGATTGCAGCCCCGTTAACTAAGTTGACCAAGAAGGAAACCAAGTTTGAATGGGATGATAGTTGTGAGATGAGTTTTTAGACTTTAAAGGAAAGGTTGACTACAGCACCTGTTCTCACCCTACCCGAGGGACTTGAGGGTTATGCAGTTTATGCAGATGCATCTAAGGAAGGACTGGGTTGTGTGTTGATGCAGATTGGTCGGGTTGTAGCTTATGCCTCCAGGAAGTTGAAGGTGCATGAACAGAATTAGACCACCCATGATCTAGAGCTTGCAGCAGTCGTGTTTGCGTTGTCTAAGTGGCGCCACTATCTCTATGGTGCTACATGTGAGGTATTCTCGGATCATAAGAGTCTTCAGTACTTGTTCACGCAGAAAGAGCTTAACTTGAGACAGAGGAGATGGGTTGAGTTCTCAGAGGACTATGATTGCATGATTCAGTACCATCCGGGTAAGGCAAATGTGGTTGCCGACGCGTTGAGCAGGAAGGTCAGTATTTCGAGTTTAGTGGCTGGGTTTTCTGAGCAGAGTTCAACTATTATGGTTTCGGTGGCTAACCACATCACGGTTCAGCCTGACTTGAAGCAGACATTGTTGGAGGCTCAGTCTACGGATCCCGAGATTCAGAGATTGGTTGCTCGTTCTAGAGATGATCCAGAGACTAAGTTTGGGTTTGATGATTCTGGTTTGTTCAGGTTCAAGGCAAGAGTGTGTGTGCCTAACCAGCTCAAGAGGGTAATACTTGAGGAGGAGCACCGCTCCGGTTATTCCATTCACCCAGGAGGTACGAAGATGTACCGGGACTTGAAAGAATTGTATTGGTGGAATGGCATGAAGAGGGATGTCGCATTCTTTGTGAAGCGATGTTTGACATGCCAGATGGTTAAGGCAGAACATCAAAAACCGGAGGTACTCTCCAACCACTTTCGATACCGGAGTGGAAGTGGGAGCAGGTGACTATGGACTTTGTGTCCGGCCTACCGAGGTTTAGGAGAGGATTCGATGGGATTTAGGTAGTGATAGACCGTTTGACTAAGTTTGCCCATTTCCTTAAGGTTCGGATGACGGATAAGGTACTTAAGTTGGCTGAATTGTATTGTAATGAGATCGTGAGACTACATGGAGTTCTGGTTAGCATCGTGTCAGATCGGGATCCTCGGTTTACAGCTAGTTTTTGGCAGGATCTTCAGAGGTGCTCGGGTACAAAGCTTAAGTTTAGCACCGCATCACATCCTCAGACTGATGGACAATCAGAGCGGTTGATTAAGTATCTCGAGGATATGTTAAGGGCATGTGCATTGGATTTTAAGGATAAATGGGATAAGCATTTGACCTTGGTTGAGTTCTCTTACAACAACAGTTACTAGGCTTCGATTGGTATGGCCCCTTACGAGGCACTCTATGGGAGGAAGTGTAGGTCGCCACTATATTGGGATATTGAGGATTGGCGATGGACTAAGGAGGGTAAGCTCACGAGAGCTAAGGCCTCGTCTAAGATTGAGAAGATGGTTGAGAAGGTTAAGTTGATTCAGTAGAGAATGAAAGCAGCTCAGGACAGACAGAAGAGTTATGCGGATAAGAGGAGAAGGCCCCTCGAGTTTGAGGTCGAAGATCGTATCTTCTTGAAGGCATCTCCTAGGAAGGGCTTTTCTCGTATTGGTAGAGGTGCGAAGCTTAGCCCTCGATATCTTGGACCGTTTGAGATTCTAGAGAGGATTGGAGAGGTGGTATATAGGTTGGATCTACCGCCGAGTTTGACTGGGATTTATAATGTGTTCCACGTTTCACAGCTTCGGAAGTTCTACCCCGATGAGTCGACGGTTTTACCGGTTGAAGAGGTACAGCTTGAGTCCAATTTGACGATTGTTAAGCACCCGGTTGAGATTCAAGATCGGAAAGTACAAGTGTTGAGAAACAAGCAGATTCCCTTGGCCAGAGTGTTGTGGAGAGATCAGAAATCTGAGGAATCGTCTTGGGAGACTGAGGAGAAGATGAGGAAGTTATATCCGGAGTTGTTTCAAGCAGCGAACCTGAGGACATGTTCTCCTAAGGGGGAAGGTTGTGATGCCCCGTCCGATAGATCGTACAGGTATGCACCACGAGAGAGTTTACCTTACGCACTTATGTGATTTAATTTCCCTTTTATGTATTTAATTCCGACTTTGATTGAAAATGTGACTTAATTGACTAAAAATCCAAAATGGTAAAATATGAATTCTTGCATGACAACTTGAGAATGGAACTTGGATGAATTTAAATTAATTGTTGGAGTTGGATTTAAATAGGACTTGGACCTATTAATGTGTTTGGGCCTAACTTGAGTTAGGTGAGTTTGGGTCTTTCGGGACCAATATGAGCTCGGGAATTCGAATTCGAATTCCGACACCACCATTGGACTTGATTCGGTGATTCAGGTCCGACAAAATTTACTTTATATTTTTCGGAAACCGTTTAGACCTTAAACCTTTTAATTTTGATTTTTAGGCCGAAAGTCATTTATTTGAGCCCAAATCCTATTTAAACCTTTAGCCTCATATTATATCTTGGAAACCCTAACCTTGACCTAAAACTATTAGCCACCACATAAATAGCTTTATCTCTTTTCATATCATTTCAAACCACACAAGTTAGCCTTAAAGAGAATCATGGAGAAACTTCAAGAGAAGATCAAGACTTGAACCATCTTTCATTCTAAGAGCTCATATTCTTTGATTTCACATTCCTTCACAAGACAAGGTAAGCTTTGGATCTCTTTTGATGAGTATTTCATTTCTATTCTTGGATTGGAGCATGAAATTGTTGGTATGAACTTGAATGATGAGATCTTGAATTCCTTAAGCAAGCCTTGATGATTTGAATGCCCCTTATGTGTCCTAGTTGCTGGAAATTCATGTAGGAAGACTAGGAATTCATATCTTCATATTTAAGATTGAAATTCATGAAAATAGGTGTTTGAGATTTTGGGCAAAAACATTCCTAAACTTGAATTAATTGATATTTTGATGCTAAGCATCATTTATATGATGTTATACCTGAATTTCGTGATATTTTATGGTGGATTTCGTGTTGGATTGATGATTTTTGTTGTTCCCCTTCTTCTTCCCAAAACTGTCAAGTTTTTGCTCCAGATCTATGGCCGGAATGGCCGTTCCCGTTTGTGCTTTAAACCCGGAATGGCCCTTCCGGGCTAGGGTTTGGGTTTTGGCAGCCGAACATGGGAACGACCGTTCCCATGTGTGTTTGGACTGGGAACGGCCATTCCCAACCTCGCTTGGCCTTGGCGTGGGAAGGACCGTTCCTATGCTATGTTGTGCATGGGAATGGCCGCTCCCATGCGTCTGTGACCCCTTTTACTTGCTTTTTCGTACGTATTTGATTCGTTTGAGTTGCTACTTGACTTGTATGCTCCGATATGACTTGGAATGCAATCTCTAAGCCTTTATACATCCTTACTTGCATGATTTACTTGAATATTTGAATTATCCCTTGTGACCAATTTGATAAACATCATTCCATTTCGCATGTCATTCATACTTTGTACGCCGTACGTCTTACTTGGTTCACGTAGAGTCTAAGTTGGGCTTCTGTATGTCTTGTCACAGAGTTTGGTGATGCCGGTGAGCCCGAGTTTAGAGTGTTTGGCCCTTCACACTCTCAGACTCTACTATCACGAGGTGAGGTTTAGGATTTTGTATAGTTATGCGACCTATGGCCTTTATATGCTGATTTATATCCTTGCATGCGAGCATACCTTACTATAGATATGTATGTGTTGGATATGATATATTTATGACCTTATGCGTGCATTCTGCGTGAGAGGGTACCTTCGGGCTATATCCCTGCAGCGTGGGAATGTACGTGCGTGTGTCCTGCATGGGCGGGTGCCTTCGAGCTATATCCCTGCAGCGTGGGAATATTTATAAAAACCATTTTTTGAGGCATATGTAAGCTATTTTGGAAAAATAGTTGTGTTCTAATTCTGTAACGAGATTGCCATGAAAGATTGGCGTATGTTATGTTATGATCTGCTCTGTTGTAGATCCAAGGAGCTTTGGGATAGACAGCCCTGGAACAGTATAGGACCGTCAGGGATCAGTCTGTGTATAGTTCCACTTGAGATATCCTCACGCGACCGGTACTGTACGGAAGGTGTGGTATCTTGAGCCTTCGGCTAAGGCCGGGGAGGACTCTTGTGGGTTCGCTACCCCTTGAGGGTGAGTCTATTTTAGACGGTTTATTCTCGATGGTATGGGCATGGTACATCTCCTCCATCATTGGTGTAGAGGATGGATTTATTTTGATTTATGTTCTGAGGAGTAAAGGTTGGAAGCTCGTACTCGCCGAGCATGTGTTCTATTTAGTTATAGAATTATGAAACGGGATAGGGTCTTTCTGGAAATGGTTTCTAAACTTATATCTATATCTATTTGGGTTATTTCGAAATGTTTTGGTATGCAACACTTATCCCCGGTTCATAAATCCATCCTTTTACTCTGTGCTATGCTCTTTATATATATATATATATATATATTGTGGGTGTGCGTTGGCCCCCCTCACTCGGTCAAGTTGACTGACCCCTCATTTATACTTTTAGTTGCAGGTCTGTTGGCGTTTGCTAGGCGGGAGTGAGTCCTTTGAGTTGCACTTCGTCGGTCTGGCCTTTCTAGTTGCATTTGTCTTTCATACACTTTACTTATGTCATGACTTGTAGACTTGAGATTATACTTTACCTTTCTGTAGCCCTGTGTGGCATTCGTATTCGGCCCTGTGTGGCACTTGATGATTATTACATTATGTTGATATTCGGGACTAGGTATCTATGCTAGTTGAACCCGTCACCTGTTATGCTTGTTGATATTCGGGACTAGGTATCTATGCTAGTTGAACCCGTCACTTGTTTTGAATGTTGATTTAAATGCTTCCGCTATCTTGGTTGAATGTTTGAATTGCTTCCGTCACTAGTTGAATGTTTCGGATTCGGGCATGGACTTCCATTTCATGACCGGGTCTGGGTCTCAGTGCGGGGGATGTGGCATCCTCCGTTTCGGGTGTTATAGTAGGTGGCTAACCAGGGAAGCACGGACTGACGACGCGTACACTAGTTTCACCAAACTACAGAGTCCGGAACTCACTAGGAGATTAGTGAGGAAAGGAAGCTGAGTGCCTTTGGGGAACTCATGAGACCCCTCTGGCCAATGATTGAGGTGACTGGGCTTTGCAAACCCGTCCACCGCCCGGAGGAAGAAGGGGATTATATGAATGATTATGAATGATCGAATGATTATGATTGATCGATTGCTTGAGCACGAAAGAATGTATGTATGAAAACTTAAATTAACACTTTAATGGTTACACGAGGTGGAGGTTGGAGACTTAGCCTTCTCGCCGGGCTCACGAATAACCTATCGATTGAAAATGAGAGTTATAATCCCGCTTGATGATTTTTGTTTTCCCACTTGGGAAATTACTCTAAAACCTCTCTCGGGATTATAACATGCATGAATGTGATTTAATTCCGTATTAATTATCTATTATACCTGTTTTTAATACCCACCAGTCTCCTTTAGACTGAACCCGGTTTGTTTTCAGTTGTGTTACGCAGGTGTGAGTGGAGCTAGGCGGGAATTCGAGTCGGTGTGTGTCTCGTATTTGTTTCTAGCTTCTCTTTTGGGTCTCACACGCACTCATTTTATATTTATGACTCTTATGTATTAACTATGAATTGAGCGTACATATTTGAGCCTTGACGGCATGTTAGCATTGTAACTATTCTATTTTGGAGCTTGAATGCTCAATGTATATATATCTTGATCATGTGTTACTTCCACTATTGCATACTCTATTTCATTAAGTTTTGGTATTGTTTGGTTTAAGGGTTAGCCCGCCTAGCTTAGTGTGTGTGTAGAGTCCCCATTCGTCGCGATTTAGCTCGTGTATGGATGAAACGGGTCTCGGTGCGAGGGATGTGGTACCTTGTGCTCGGGTGCTACACGGGGTCATCCGTGGTGCCGGATTCTCCCAAGATCTCCTTTTCCCTCCATGATGGTTCAGGTAGCTAGCCCTCGCCATCTAGTCAGTGTGAGCATCAGGAACTTGACTCCTATGCCCGGAACCCCTTCCTCCACTAATCTCCTAGTGGATTCAGGGGTCATCCCCACAGTGTGGAACTGTGCAAGAGGTCACCGTCGGCCCGATACCTCCCAGGCTCGCTCAATACACAAGTCCCAGGGCCCTCAATCAGAGTGTTGTACAGTAGCTCGCCAAAACAGGAACGGTCAGTGAGTAACAATAACAATAAGTTCAGTTTCAATAAATGTTTACTCGATAACATGCTTTATAATCAATATAACTATAAATATGGTTTTAGGCCAAAACCTGTTCATGCAGGGTTTTGGGTTTAATATGTAACTAGAACGAAAACACCCTCACCTGACAAGCGACGGAACAAGACAAGTGTGCAGAACAAAGTTCACTCGATCGATGATTACCGCCCTGGAGAAAAGCTGAATAAGAAGGGAAACAATGTGTACTCGTGAGAGGAGACTCAATATGATACCAATTACGACGCACGGCAATGATGTGAAATGGCATGAAATATCTGAAACGATATACAAGATGATTAGCTAAGTCATGATCATGTTCTTATGTGCATTTAAGGGCAATTAAATCAATTAGCACTTACATTCAATAAACGAGTTCAATTACATCAAATTATGCAAGTAAATCGATGTAATAACACTTAGGCATGCAAAGGAAGTCGTGAAATAACAATACACGAATGAAACACATAAAAGCACTAAAACAGGGTCGGGAACGGCCTCGCTAGCTCTGGGAACGGCCATGCTCAGCAGTCCCGCCCATGGGAACGGTCGTTCCGGTTCCACGCTTGGGTTAGGAACAGCCCGAACTTCTTCCCGTGGCTTTATAAAGAATTGGCTGGTATGACTCCTGGGAATGGCCGTTCCCAACTCCAGTACAACACATGAACGGCCGTTGCCCTCTGGTTCGTCCAAAAAGAAGCAGGAACAACAACAATGGCGCCTGGAGCCCCATTCAAACACCAACACCACTCCAAACCACACCAAATTGCACGAAATTCATACCACGGACCAAATAAAACACGTAGGTCACATATTTACACATTAGAACCTGTAAAATGGCCTTGATCATATAGAACTCACACCTCGGATACTATTCATCATCTTCCCAAATTAACACATAGACATAAATCCGAGGCACGAAAGGTATATCAAATTAAAGCACGTAACGAATAGAGCACAATTCTTATCTTAGGTCGTTGATCGGACGGTTGGATCTCGAAAACCCGAACTTGAGGTCTTGGTGCCAAAATGGGGAATTTCTCCCTTATTCCTTGTTGTGCTCCTGTTGATCGATCAGGAGTGAGGAGAGAGGGATAAGGTTGGCCCTTTTTAAGGGTTGGTCAATCGGGTCGATTGAAACGGGTAGGGTCAAGCGGTATCCAGTCTACCCGGATCGAACTTTAAAACGATTGGGCAATCAAATAGCTTTAGAAAAATAAAAGGTTAAGTATTTGATTCCGAATCACCGAAACGAACTCAATAATAAGGTTGGAATTCGAATCCGAATTCCCGGGCTCAAGGTAGCCACAAAGGCCTCAAACACCCAAATTAAAATTAGGTTCCTATCTTGCAATTATTGGACAATTGAGTCCAAGTACAATTTAAATAAATTTCTAAAGCGCACATAATTAAATAAAATTACACGTTGGCACATTTAACATGTGAAGTCACATAAATCACATAATTACTGAATGAAACTCTCTTGTGACGTCATACCTAACTTGTCGGGAAAACGGGGTGTTACAACCTCTCCCCCTTAAGAAGGACCTGTCCTCAGGTCCACTGCCTCGAGTTCTGGACTCTAAGCAAAACTCTCTGTGTTCATCCCACGCGGGGTTCATGACATCCCGATAGAGATTAATACAGAAAGGTCTTCAAGCATAAGGGGAGTCTTCAACTGCTCACGAACTTGACCCAACTATGAGCAGTCCGGACATCTCGCACGACAGGAGGGTCTACATGAGATTCAGCTCCCACCGTTTGATCTATCCCAACCATCCCACACTCGATATCACAAGTGGAGTAGTTAACGAACTTCCACCACTCGTTCTCCAACCCAAGCAGATTCTCCATCACCACATAAACTTCATGGTTTGAAGTTGGTTTCTTGAGCCGCCACTGGCTTCAAAACATGATCTCCAAAGACCCTTTGCAAAGCACGGCCCTCGTCTCACCGTGTGACTAAGGCTCTCGCTCACTCCAAAGAAATGACAAATAGCAAGTAGCTACAGCAATAATTAAAGATAAGCATGATGCATGTGATATGCAGGTTGAAATGTACCGTTCACCGTTGGTTGGAAAGCTTCTTCCATATTGATCCGATTTAATACTTGACACGTTGTTGAAGATTTATTTAACAATAGTACCCTGTCTCGAGTTGCCTCTTGTTTCCAATACTTCGATGGTCCCCGGTTTCTACTCCACGGTCTATTTTCCAACTAAATTACTATATTCCAAAATATCCAATGTAATACAAATACTTTCGTGATTACTCGACCTTCAACTCGTAATCAAGTCCTTTACTCTCCTCAATACCATGATCCGAGGACTTAATTCCTGAATGTGTGCTTGGTTTTATCCATAACTAACTCGTTCCTCTCCTCAAATCATACTCAACCTTCCTCACAAATTATAATCAACCTTCTCGGATATTCGGGGTATTCCTTTAATAGCTCAAAATCTAGTCTCTAATCTTTATAGGGTTTCCGGTTCATCATGGAAAATCCAACGAGCCGGTAATCCATCTTGTTCATGTAGTGTTTTCCTTCTTAAATACTTCACTTCCAACGCTCAAAGGAACGGACTCTGACTTTCATCCCAAATTATGAGGATCCGATCAAATTTCCTTACCTAATATTCTCCTCTCCAATTATTAAAATTCCTTGAAGACATGAAACATGTGGCACCACAACATTCTTGCAACCTTGAAAATTTTAACTTGTATATATCCCGGAAGAAGGACTAATGATGTTGATCCTACGACTAAAGTTACCATCAATTTTCCCTTACATCGCCTCACCAAATTAATTCCCGAACATTCCTTGAACTTATATCTTCATTTCTTAAAATACCTGCTTCTTCCGATATTACTCCTAAAGTTCCATTCACCTTGGTTTGAAACCGAAACGAGCACTAAATCTCCCAACATTTCTTGAATACTCATTTTCGGCTCTTGAAGCACTTACCCTTTCCGAAACTACTCTCAAAATTTTCCTTCCGAACTTGAAAGTCACCAAGGATCAAGATCTTCCAATTTACCCTTTCACCATTTTCGAGAACCTCGTTGTTGATAAGCCTTGCATTTTATTGCTCCTATTTAAAGTAACCCACTTGAGCACAACCCCCAATTTTTCCAAGTCATCTCCCGATCAACTCTCCCCCTTAAGAATTTTCATTCTTATTCCTTGAGTCCGTAATACCGCCTCTTAACCTGAAGACTCCCGATTCCTTTATTTATTTATTTATTTTCATCCTTAGTTGGAACGATTCTAGTCAAGCTGCATATCCGGAGAGAGTGTTTCACATCCACCTTGAAGTAATTGGTAGCGGTACCAACCCACATTTTCATTCCAACCCCTAACTATTTCCCAAAGCCTATCCATAGGTCGTCCCCTTTTATTCACATTTTGCAATCCAATTAGTTCCTTATCATGATTCGGTTATGTCACAGTTGAAGTAATGCTTGATAAATAGAGTGGGAAATTTCCTATCAATAAAACACTTAAAATGCATGTTGGGTTACGATGTCAACGCACATATCAACCTTATAAATAATTTAAAGATGCAACATGTTTGAGCAATTATATCAACTAAGGATACACACATAAATAAAAGAAGTTAAATAATTTACGTGCCATGAATGCGTTGAACATGTCACCGTAGTTGTATCCTTTAACTTGGTACTTGCTCCTTGTTTGTTGAAGTACAAGCTTGTCTTGAATTTATTGAGCATCTCTTGTCACCCACGGTCTTCCATTTCTTTAAATTTCTCTATCATCAACTTACACATCTCCATCACCCGAGATTGAAATTTCTTGAACCCGATTCCTTTCCAAGTACCGACCTCCAAGTGTTGGCCAAACCTTTACCACAAATATTTCCTTGGTCAAAGTTTTCTTGTATCACTTGCACAACTTTATAATCCAAAATTATGCTTCTTGAACTCAGATGCTTCTACACCCATGAAGTTGAAACCTTAACTTATCTCGGAGAATTAAGCTCAAATTATTATCTTAGTCTTTACCAAAGTTGTTATTTTGATCAAAGCTTCCTCGGTTTATTCGTTATGAGTTCCAATAGTTGAATGAACTCACCCTCCAATTGCTCACACTTGGCCACCTAATTTCCTCTACAGTTCTTGGCCTTTCTTTACCATTTCCATTTGTTGCTCTATATCTTCCAATTTAATCCCACAACACGACAATTCAGCTTGGATCTGGAGAATAGACTCACTCCGTCCGAATATAAAATCTTTAACATCTTGGCTTTCCCTAAACTTGATTACCACTATATTGATCGATTCTCTTTACTCCTTTCCATCCGACTTCTTTCTACGCGAAATCCGAGATGTTTCAATTTTCCTCTTCTTCTTTTTCTTACCCAAATTGGGCTTCAAGTAACTAGAATTAGATGACCCCATATTTCCTTCGCTTCTATCTCAAGTTAGGTGATCTTTGTTACTTAGCAACCACAAACCTACTTTACCTTGAATCCCCTTGAGGGTCATCGAGTTCTTGCTGGTAGAAACCCCGAAATTAAGACATCTTCGAGATTTTCTTTGCTTTTCACTTGAGTGAATGATTCTAAAGAATCCGGTTGAGAAAGCTTCATAGCGTCGATATACTTGTTGATCTGGCAAGTCAAAATCATTACACACCCCAATTTCCCATCTTATGGATACTTTACCATTGACAATAGAGTTTGCAAACTTTTCCTCCCACAACTTGAGCGTAGTTCAACTAACCGAAGATCCTCAACTTGCCTACAATTTTGAACCTTGAATCATTATTACCCTCAAAGCTTCCTTCATTCTTCCTTGAATTGAATAAGTCTTCTAAACCCGGTTTATCAACATCTTTTCCTAATGTAAGCCCCCACAATTGATTCTTCTATTTCGGACCTTATCGTTCCAACCATAGCTTATTTAGGAAGAGATCCTAACTCTTGAAATTTTGTAGAAACCCTTGATGTATTCCTCCCAACTTTTAGGCTAAAGAAAGAAGCTTGTGGCAGACTGATGTTGTCATAGAAATTGGTCGTGGTTTGATATCATCTTCGTAACCTAGAAATCACAACTCATTTCAAAATAAATGCATGAGATTAGTGTATGCTCATGCACATAATTAACACCAAAAGCATGGATTCGATGCATCAACCAACATGCAAATCAACAAAGTTTTGAAAGAAGCACATTTAACAATATTTTCCATATCAAGTAACAATAACAATTCTCATGTTCAATACGGTGCACATGTTGACACGTTGTTCCTAAGTCGTTCGACCTGTACTTGACATGACACGACACTAGAACTCCGGTTTTGCAACCTAGAGCTCTGATACAACTTAAAGATATAGCACCCGCGACAAGAGCACCATATCCCCCGCACTATGAATTCGGTCCACATATGAAATGGCTAATCCATACATGAACTAAACTCGCAGCGAAAGAAAGACAATAAAAAGACTATCCTAGCTAGGCAGAATCTAACCCTGTAACAATTCAATAATACCAGCGATGCGGAAGTAAGGCAATGACATTTGCAATATCCATGAGAAATAAATGCAATTCCATAGAAAAGTAAATACGGGTTCCTGTAACGCCCCGGTTTTCCATTTATGTATCATGTGATATTTTATATACATTTCATAACATTATATGCAATATATCTTCATGCATTTATATGAATTACCGTTAATGTGGAATTTACGTGAATTAATTGTGTATGTAATTAAATGCTTCTATGTGTCCTTATTTGATCATTTACTAAATGGGTGAACTTAATTGCATTATATAAAGGGGAGTTAATTGGTTATTTACATAGAATGAAACTTGATTGCATACACTTATATATTTCAAGGACCTAAGTGCAAAAAGTGATGATTCATCTTGGTTAGTGGAAGATATAATATATCATATGTATATCCTCTCTCCCACATTTCATTCCATACATTTTCATCATATATACACGCACTCACACCCACATATATCGATCCAAACACACCAAGAAGGGAAGGAAGAATTCATCTCTTTGTCAAGCAAGATTCTTGGAGGATTTGTGAAGCTAGAAGTGTTAGCAATAGTGCCCTAGAAAGCCGATTGTATATCTGCTTTGTGCTTTTCCTTATTGTAATCACAGATAATCTTTGAATGAAATAACGAATTGAGGCAACACTTCTTTATATGCTCTTGTTTGGTATGCGTTTACTTTATCTGTGCATGTATGAGAACTCCCCTAATCCTAATGACTTTAGGACTCTACCATTTAGGTGAAATGGTTCATGAAACGAGCCCTATATCACATAACTCATGATTAGTACAATACTCCAAGCCGATGAGTCCTACCGACAGTGGGAGTGTCAACCTGACTCCTCGAAGGCTTGCTTGTGGGATCACGCTCTTAAGAAGGACCACCTTGTTTCATGGAGGTGCAAAGTGTATAATTGATACGTGCGTGATACATGAGGGTGCTTACTTCAATAAGTAAGTTCACTGAGGTGCCCCATGTGAGAACATTCCTAAATGGGAAAGGAAGTTTCTATTTCAGGAAATAGAAACTTCCAGATTAGGAAATATCTCACGAGTCATTGATGTGATTAATTGATCCTTAAGACTTGAGGTTCCTTGTCACTTTATGAGTTAACTCTGTAGTCTTAGGTATAAGCTTTAAAGGGTGTCGCCTTAGACAACTGATTCAAGGCTTATGCCGGGGCTGCACAAGTGATTCATGAAAGTGAATGAGAATCAAGAAAGGACCTACACTTCCATTTGCAAGGTGATCTCTTATTGTGTAAGTCATTCATATGCCATATGGAGTCCTTGGCCAAGGCAGTAGATCAAGACATCAAGAAAAGGGTTTCTTGGATTGAGATCAAATGGATATGAAATGCACTTAGCTTCAAGACCGGATTGTTAGGGTTCTGATTATTCCCTTACCCTAGATCTCGGTTGAGAGAAAGTAAGTAGGAGGATTGTATATCACATGAATCAATGACTTAAAGGTTCTGTCGAATCTGAACATTCCAATTCAGCTACGGGTTAAACACCTGTTGCTAGACTATGGTCGTTTAATCTGTGGACTGATTAAATAATTAGTGAATTAATTAATTAGGGTCACTGCTAATTGAATTGAGAACCTAGAGGGTCACACATAATAACTTGGTTACATGAGTTAAGGCTTGAAAATGATTAAACGAGTTAATCGGGCCAAGAGGGTTCCACACGTGTGGCTCACGTGAGTGACACGTGTCCTTGAGACACGTGTCCCACACGTGTGTAAATATATGTGTATATTTATTTATGTGTTAAATAATTAATGTGATTAATTATTTAATAGACTTTGGTTTAATTTTGAATTAAAAAGAAAGTCTTATTTTGGAGAAAAATAATCTAGTTAATTAATTAGATAAAAATAAGTTATTTATTTTAAATAAATAAAGTATAAAATTATCCAAAAATAGTTTGGATATTTTTAGCTCTCTTGAAAGTTGATTTGAGTTTGAATTCAAAGTCAAAGTCAAAATTACTTGATGATCAAGTAATAGGAGTGAGACCAAAACCCTAGCCCATAAGGACTAGGATTTTCGGTCCTCCCCTTCATATAAATAGGGGAGCTAGAGCTCCTCTTGGTGCTAATTGGCAATTCTTTTGGTTCATGTGTTGAACACCATCCTTTCTCCAAGATAAACAAAACCCTAGGTTAAGCCTAAACACTAACTAGAAAACTAGCATCCTTACTAGTTAGATTGTAGTCAAGTTGTTGGACTATCTCTAGAGAGCTTCAAGTTAGAAGTTTGAAGATTCGAGCTTTACCAAGGAGAGGGGATCAAGCCGCGAGAAGACTGTTCTTGGGTGGCTTGAAACGCTTCAAGAAAGACAATTAAGAAAGTAAGTTTCTAATCCCTACAAATTTGGTTACACGATTGCGAGTCCAAGATCCTTTTGTTGGGAAAATTTTTAAATTTTCGCTGCTTTCTGATTCGTGTTTTCCAACAAGTGGTATCAGAGCCACCTCGTTAATCGTGTTTCTGATTCGTCTCAATTATTCTGAATTTGGTAGAAATTCTTAGGCTTGATGCGATTGAGTATTTGTAATTATTTTAGAAAGCCTGAATTACGAAACTGTATTTTTTCCTGAAAGTTTCTGAAAATTAGTTTTTACAAAATTTAATTTTTGAAAACTATTTTAGATTTGAAACTGTATAAAATGTTTTTGGATTTCTTGGATTGGTTTTGTTTTTGGACGAAAACACGAAACGAAAACCAGGATTACGACGAACACGCGAAACCCCGGGCGCGAAGGTGTCGCGCGAGCGGGCTTCGCGTGCACCGCCCCCCTGCCTAGGCGCGCGCATGGGCGACACCGCCCAGCCCCTCCCGCACTGCTTGCGGGAGCCTCCCGGGCGTGCCTAGGCGCGCCCGCCCGTCGTCCGCCCACGCTGGGCGAGAATCCCGCAAGGCGTGCGGGATTGCTCGCCCAGCCGCCCGCACTGGTCGAGAGGGCCGCGCGCACTCGTGCGGCCAAGCTCTTTCGCGTACGGGTCCCATTGTTTTCGTGATCCGTTTTCGTGTTTCGTGCAATCCAGTCCCAAATTTTTATTTTAATTTTAAATTTTTATTTTTGAATATTTATTTTAATTTTTGAATAAAACTTAAAATTGGGATTTTTGAGAAATAGAAACGGTTTATATTTTGGGAAATTGCATCCTTGATAAAATTATTAATTTTCAGAAATTAATTGGAATTTTATTTGTTTTTGTTAATTTGGGATTTCTTGAAAACTTTTATAAACAAGACTCGCATCAAGTCGTGTTTTAAGTCATTAGGACTTGAAACGAGAATTTTAATTTATTGGTTAAATTTAAATTCTCGCAAAAGCATGTTAGGTGATCATGGGTTTAGACTTATGTATGGTTTTAATTTATGTACATGGATGGTTTAAATTGGGGTTGGAGCCCTATAGTTGCGTTTTTCAATTGAGGTTGGAGCCTCACTTATGTGCGTACTGTTATGTGATTTATTATGTGGCTTTCCATATTACTGTTTTTGAGGCCGGGGTATGCCCCGTGTAATTGTCTAAGGCCAATATGAAGATTGAGCCTTATTACTTTATGTCTTTTTCTTTAAATTCGAGAGTAGAGATAGGTGGTGAGGTTTTATTTTCATTTTGGAGACAATGCACCCAAGGAGTAAGATGGACCACATTCAAGTAACAAGGAGGCCATAAGTGAAGACCCCTCAAAATGTTAGGGAGGGGAATCTCAATTGAAAATTGTAATAGAGATGGGGCTCGTATTTTGTTACCGCTTTCCCTTATGTGATTTAAACTGTTTATGTGGCATGTATGTTAGAACTTGTGATTGTGGAGTGGCTCCCACATATCACGCATAAGATAGGTAGAACCCATGATCATTACATGTTAGTATCATGCTAGGACATGTTATCTGTTTATGTGCTTGTTTGAAATGCATTTAAGTGTACTTGCATTAATCAAGACTAATAAAATTGGATAACATATATGTTGGTAAGGTTGAACCGGACAACTCTCCGGTTAATTCAAAAATTCCCATTAAATATTAAGCTAATTTCGAATAAATAGGTGTTTAATTCGATATGCAAATTTTGAATTAAATTCCTAGCATTCCATCTATAGGTTTTAAGTTTAGTATGTGAAGCTAGTTATTGTCCGAGAGTCGTGGGATAGCTTGTGGAGCTTATTAGTTCTTAGTTACCTAATTGATCATTTTAAATGATCAATATTTCATGATCAATTTTAGCAAGGGCGATGTCCGCGAGTCGTGGGTCGTTCGAACTAAGTTTTGGTCATGATCTTATGATTGATGGGTCTAGCTTAACGCCTAAGTAAATATGGATGTCGCACGAGTCATAGGTCCGTATTGAAAGATAGGTGATGCAAAAATAATTACTAAGAGTTCTAAAGGTGTTAGAATTGGTAAGTTGTACCTACCTAGGGTTCTTACTTAGAATGTCCGCGAGTCGTGGGTTCGAGGTAAAATGCCTAGGATCTTAGTACCCATTGGAAAACGTGTTCCTCTTAGATCTTTGGGAATTCTAGATTTTGAAAAACAGTGGGAGTTAACATTAGATTAAAGACCTTGTCTTTTGTATATCGTTATAATTCAGCATGCTCACTAGTTCTCTGTTTTACCATTTAGGTCGTAGATTCTGTGATTCTCTACGTGTTTTGAAATGGCAACCAAAAATCCTCTTGTATCGATCCTCGAGTCAAACAAGTTGACTGGTCCCAACTATTCTGATTGGCTGAGGAATCTAAAAATCATTTTAGATTCTGAGAAGGGAACTTATGTTCTCTTCGAAGGGGAGCCCAGTCCCGAAGGGGAGGCTCCCACTCGGGCCGAGCGGGATGCGATTCAGAAGTGGAAGGATGATAATCTCCAAGGCCGTTGCCTTATGTTGGCTAACATGTCTCCGGACTTGCAAAGACAACATGAGGCCATGGAATATGCTTGGGAGATTTACGACCACTTAGAGCAACTTTACCGCCCTCATGAACGTGTTACAAGGTATAACACTTCAAAGGAATTGTTCCACTTGAGAATGAGGGAAGGTTCAAGTGTCCATGAATATGGACTCAAGTTTCTTGCCCTTACTGAGAAACTTGCTTCCATGGACATGCCGCTGAAAGATGAGCTTTCAGTGGATTTGTTGCTAGCTTCGCTCCCACCATCATTCAACCCATTTGTCCTTAACTTCAACATGAATCATGCTGGTGCTACTGTAGCTGAGCTAATTAGTCAGCTTGTGACTGCTAAAAGCACGATCAAGAAGGACAATAAGGTTTTGATGGTGAATGCTCCATCTTCCTCTTCTGGGCCTTCTAAAGGTAAGGGCAAGAAAGCCCAAAAGAAGAAGAAGAAACCCCTTAGGCCCACTGGTGGCGTTTCGAAGGGGAAGGCCCAAAAGAAGAAGCGTGATCAGAAAGAGGATGTTTGCTTCCATTATGGCAAAGCGGGACATTGGGGGAGAAACTGCCCAGAGTACAAGGCTACTCTAAAGAAAGGTATCTTTCTCGTTGAAGTAAATCTTTCTATTAATTCTAGTTCTTGGGTACTTGATACCGGTTGTGGAACTCATATCTGTAATGATGTACAAATGCTAAGTGAAGTCCAACAACTCAAAGAAGGAGAATGTGTCTTGAAGATCGGCGATGGCTCAAACGTTGAAGCTCGAGCTTTAGGCACAATTAGATTAGATTTAGGTAATTTTGAGTTAGTCTTAAATAAAGTCCTTTATGTACCGAGCATTATTCGTAATATAATTTCAGTTCCAATATTAGATTGTGAAGGTTATGAAACTCATATTAAGAATGGTAAATATTTTATCAAACGGAACAACTCTTCCGTTCACATCGGTACTCTAAGTAATGGACTTTATCTAACTCAAAATATTAATATTATGAATATACAACGAGATACAAAGCGTAAGAGAGATGACAAAGTTTCAGCTCCCTTATGGCACGCTAGATTAGGACACATTTCCAAGAACAGAATTAGCAAGATAAACACTTTAGGATCATTCTCTGAAAATGATCTTAAGGAGTTAACTTCTTGCGAATCCTGTCTCAAAGGAAAAATGTCCAAAGCCCCTTTTAAAGGAATTGTGGAACGTGCCACTAAGGTTTTGGATTTGATCCATACTGATGTTTGTGGACCGCTTAGTGTAAGCACTAGAAACAATCATCAGTATTTTATAACCTTTACCGACGACTTTAGTCAATATGGTTATATATACTTAATGAAGTATAAATCTGAAGCTTTTGATAAATTCTTAGAATTTCAAAAGGAGGTTGAGAACCAAACTGGTCACAAGATCAAAGCACTTCGATCTGATCGAGGAGGCGAGTATCTTAGTGAAGAATTCCTTAATCATCTCAAAGATAATGGGATTATCTCTCACTGGACTCCTCCAGGAACTCCTCAGCTTAATGGAGTTTCTGAGAGAAGGAATCGAACCTTACTTGATATGGTTCGTTCCATGATGAGTTTCACTGACTTACCACCTTCTTTCTGGGGTTATGCCCTAGAAAGTGCAGCAAAGATTTTGAATCTAGTTCTCTCTAAGTCAGTCCCTAAAACGCCCTATGAAATGTGGCATGGTAAAATCCCTAGTTATTCTTACTTAAGAATTTGGGGTTGTCCTGCTTACGTGAAGAGGACAATGGGAGATAAGTTAAAATCTCGTTCTAACTTATGCTACTTTGTAGGTTATCCTAAGGAATCCATAGGATACTACTTATATGACCAATCTGAGCAAAAGGTGTTTATTTCCAGAAATGCCACTTTTCTGGAGGAACCGTTCCTTAAAGAAAAGAAAGGCAAGATCATAGAATTAGAGGAAGTACAAAGTGACCCCACGCCACCCACTAAAGAAACGTCCCCTACTGATCAACCACAACCAATCACGAATTTCGATACACACGAAAATCCTCCTCTAAGTCGTTCTGAACGCACTCCTAGACAGCCGAAGAGATGGTATGGATTCTTCCATGAAATCTCTCAAAAGGATAATGATCCTTTAACATATGAGGAGGCACTTTCAGATTCTGACTCTAAACAGTGGATAGAAGCCATGAAATCCGAAATGGACACCATGAACTCCAACCAAGTTTGGACCTTGGTAGATTTGCCTGATGGGTCAAACCCATAGGTTGCAAATGGATCTTTAAGAGAAAGCTTGGAGTTGATGGAAGCATTGCAGCCTATAAAGCAAGACTGGTTGCCAAAGGATTCACTCAAAGACCCGGCGTGGACTTTGATGAAACCTTTTCACAGTTGCAATGCAAAAGTCTATTCGGATCATGCTTGCCATTGCTGCGTATTATGACTACGAGATATGGCAAATGGATGTGAAAACTACCTTTCTCAATGGTGACATTGATAAAGACATTTATATGGAGCAACCCATAGGTTTCACATTCAGTGGGAGTGAGCAAAAGGTTTGCAAACTCCAAAGATCAATCTATGGATTGAAACAGGCTTCTAGGAATTGGAACATTCAGTTTGATGAATCAGTCAAAGCGTTTGGCTTCATTCAAATTTCGAATGAATCATGTGTGTATAGAAAGGAATTGGAGACCTCAGTGCAATTCTTAGTACTTTATGTTGATGACATCCTTCTTATTGGGAATTCGAAGGATGACATGAAAGTGACTAAGTTATGGTTATCAAACCAATTCGAGATGAAAGTTCTTGGTGATGCGTCCTATGTCCTTGGAATTAAAATCTATCGAGATAGATCTAGAAGGTTAATAGGACTATCACAGTCGATGTACATTGACAAAGTATTGAAGAGATTCAATATGGAGTCAGCAAAGGTTAAGAACCTTCCTATGAGTGTAGGAACATGTCTTTCAAAGAAGATGTGTCCTAAGACTAACCTTGAGAAGGAGAGAATGACTCATACACCTTATGCGTCAGCAATAGGTAGCATAATGTATGCAATGTTATGTACTCTTCCGGATGTGGCTTATGCACTTAGTGTTACAAGTCGTTTCCAATCTGACCCTAGAGATGGTCACTGGGCTGCCGTGAAGAATATTCTTAAGTACTTGAAAAGTACTAAAGATTTGTTCTTAGTTTACGGAGGTCAGAAAGATCTTACTGTCGAAGGATACTGCGATGCAAGCTTTGCATCTGACTTAGATGACTTTAAGTCAATGTCAAGATACATTTTCTGCCTAAACAGAAGAGCAGTGAGTTGGAAGAGTTCCAAACAAACTAGCACTGCAGATTCGACCACTGAGGCCGAATACTTAGCTGCAAATGATGCAGCTAAGGAAGGTGTTTGGATTAGAAACTTCATTCAAGAGTTGAATGTTGTTCCTAGCATGAAAGACCCCATTTCTGTGTTTTGTGACAACACTGGGGCGGTTGCTCAAGCAAGAGAACCAAGATCTCACCAACAGACCAAACACATTATGAGTAAGTATCACCTAATCCGTGATATTATCAAAGGAGGAGATGTGCAAATTGAGAGGGTCACATCAGCAGAGAACGTGGCAGATCCACTTACTAAACCCCTTAGTCGAGAAGCTTTCCAAGGTCATCTTCAGAAGATGGGACTTAGAGTAGCTTTAGAATGGCTTTGACGGGCAAGTGGGAGATTGTTAGGAATAGTGCCCTAGAAAGCCGATTGTATATCCGCTTTGTGCTTTTCCTTATTGTAATCACAGACAATCTTTGAATGAAATAACGAATTGAGGCAACACTTCTTTATATGCTCTTGTTTGGTATACGTTTACTTTATCTGTGCATGTATGAGAACTCCCCTAATCCTGATGACTTTAGGACTCTACCATTTAGGTGAAATGGTTCATGAAACGAGCCCTATATCACATAAGTCATGATTAGTAAAATACTCCAAGCCGATGAGTCCTACCGACAGTGGGAGTGTCAACCTAACTCCTCTAAGGCTTGCTTGTGGGATCACGCCCTTAAGAAGGACCACCTTGTTTCATGGAGGTGCAAAGTGTATAGTTGATACGTGCGTGATACATGAGGGTGCTTACTTCAATAAGTAAGTTCACCGAGGTGGCCCGTGTGAGAACATTCCTAAATGGGAAAGGAAGTTTCTATTTCAGGAAATAGAAACTTCCAGATTAGGAAATATCTCACGAGTCTTTAATGTGATTAATTGATGCTTAAGACTTGAGGTTCCTTGTCACTTTATGAGTTAACTCTGTAGTCTTAGGTATAAGCTTTAAAGGGTGTCGCCTTAGACAACTGATTCAAGGCTTATGCTGGGGCGCACAAGTGATTCATGAAAGTGAATGAGAATCAAGAAAGGACCTACACTTGCATTTGCAAGGTGATCTCTTATTGTGTAAGTTATTCATATGCCATATGGAGTCCTTGGCCAAGGCAGTAGATCAAGACATCAAGAAAAGGGTTTCTTGGATTGAGATCAAATGGATATGAAATGCACTTAGCTTCAAGACCGGATTGTTGGGGTTCTGATTATTCCCTTACCCTAGATCTCGGTTGAGAGATAGTAAGTAGGAGGATTGTATCTCACATGAATCAATGACTTAAAGGTTCTGTCGAATCTAAACATTCCAATTCAGCTAGGGGTTAAACACCTGTTGCTAGACTATGGTCGTTTAATCTGTGGACTGATTAATTAATTAGTGAATTAATTAATTAGGGTCACTGCTAATTGAATTGAGAACCTAGAGGGTCACACACAACAACTTGTTTACATGAGTTAAGGCTTGAAAATGATTAAACGAGTTAATCGGGCCAAGAGGGTTCCACAAGTGTGAACCACACGTGTGGCTCATGTGAGTGACACGTGTCCTTGAGACACGTATCCCACACGTGTGTAAATATATGTGTATATTTATTTATGTGTTAAATAATTAATGTGATTAATTATTTAATAGACTTTGGTTTAATTTTGAATTAAAAAGAAAGTCTTATTTTGGAGAAAAATAATCTAGTTAATTAATTATGAATTAATTAATTAGATAAAAATAAGTTATTTATTTTAAATAAATAAAGTATAAAATTATCCAAAAATAGTTTGGATATTTTTAGCTCTCTTGAAAGTTGATTTGAATTTGAATTCAAAGTCAAAGTCAAAATTACTTGATGATCAAGTAATAGGAGAGAGAGACCAAAACCTTAGCCCATAAGGACTAGGATTTTCGGTCCTCCCCTTCATATAAATAGGGGAGCTCGAGCTCCACTTGGTGCTAATTGGCAATTCGTTTGGTTCATGTGTTGAACACCATCCTTTCTCCAAGATAAACGAAACCATAGGTTAAGCCTAAACACTAACTAGAGAACTAGCATCCTTACTAGTTAGATTGTAGTCAAGTTGGTGGACTATCTCTAGAGAGCTTCAAGTTAGAAGTTTGAAGATTCGAGCTTTACCAAGGAGAGGGGATCAAGCTGCGAGAAGAGCGTTCTTGGGTGGCTTGAAACGCTTCAAGAAAGACAATTAAGAAAGTAAGTTTCTAATCCCTACGAATTTGGTTACACGATTGCGAGTCCAAGATCCTTTTGTTGGGAAAATTTTTAAATTTCCGCTGCTTTCTGATTCGTGTTTTCCAACAAGAAGCATCATCTTCATCATCTCATCATTTCATCTATTTCTTCTTCCATCTTGAGGTATATGGAGAATTTGATTGAATCCTTTGATGTATATTTGAATAGGGTTTGATGATTGAGTGATGTTTGCATGACCACTTATGGATAGAAGTATGTTTAGGGTCATTATAATTCAAAGTTGCATGAAAACATGAGTTTCTTGGAAGGCATGAAATATTTTGGGGTTTGAATGATGATTTATTGATGAATCAAAGCATGTTCCTTGGTTTAAATGGTGTCCAATTTATATATATGAGTTATATGCATGATATATGATTGTTTTGGAGTGTTTTGGGTTGAGTTTTTAAGTGTTTTGGTGTTTGATTGCTTCCTCCCTCGTTATGCCCTGTTTTTCCTTCGTATATGTTGCTGGAGAGTGATCCACGGGCGTGGATTTTGACCCACGGCCGTGGATTTTCGTCCATAAACTTGGGAGTTTCGGTAAGAGAATCCACGGGCCTGGATTTTTGTGCATGGAAAAATCCACGGGCGTGGATTTTTGCCGTGGATCTTCCCCTGTTTTCAGCCTGAGTTTGTTTTGTTCCGTTTACCCCTCAAACGAACTCCGATTGACCTGATTTTTGAACCCACGGAAAGCTCTTGAATTCTAGAACAAATAAAATTGGAATCACCTCAATATCTTTTCGAGTTTTTAAGATATAATCAATTCTTTTAGGTGTCGCTACTTTCCCAACAAACTGCACTTGCTTAACTTCAAGCTTATGCCATTTTCTCCTCGCTTTGAACTAGAAAATGAGCCATATATCCTCGGAGAGGTCTTTGTGTCTAGTTTCATTCCGAGAAAACAAAACTCAATTCCCATTTCTAGAATTAAAGATATTCCAGTTTTACTACAGCATGTGCGTTTCCTAAAATTGTCCGTTTTTGCCAAACTTCACCAAAACCTTTTTTATTGCATTCCTTTCACTCTCTTGGCTCCCATATGTGAAATATATGATATATATACTTGATTAATTGATAATTATATTCCTACTTGACACTTCTTGGTACTTAATTGCTCAAACGTGATTGTGTGACTCCATGCCTTACATGAATTGAACTTGAAATAATTGAATGTTATGAATACATGATTTCTTGATATTAATTGCGTCTCTTAGGTGTTAATTGGTTTTCATACATGCTAAGTTTCACTTGATTGCTTGTTTTATTTATTTAGATGAGCATGGTCGTGCATCATACTTGGTCTCATATTGAGTCTCGTCTCACGGGGCTTCCACTGTTCCCTTTCTTGTCCAGTTTTTCTCCAGGGCAGAGATCATGGATCGTTTAGGCACTTTCTTGTGTCCTTGTCTTGTCCCGTCGCTCGTCAGGTGAGGTTTAAATTCTAGGTATATAGAACTCTCACAACCCTTATGTGATTTTCAGCCAAAACGTATCTATATATCTATAGTTTTCGAACCTAATGATTTTCAAATGATTTCACGAAAATGGATTGATTGATTGATTCAATGATTGATTGATTGTTTGGCGAGTAACTATTGTTCAAGTTGGGCCCAAGGGTAGTGTATTGAGCCAACCGGGAAAGCAAGGGCTGACGGGTAACTCTTGCACTATCCTCAACATTGTAGGATCACCTCTGAATCCACCAGGAGGTTTGGTGGAGGAAGAAATCCCGTGCGTGGGAGTCATGTTCCCGACGTACACCATGATTGGATGGTTGGGTCTTGCAAGCCCGCCATCACCCGGAGGAAGAAGGATTTATTGATTGAAATTGCTAATTGTGCACAGAATTGTTTATGTGATCACCTAATTCATTAATTAAATTGAAGTATTGTACACTGTCAGAGAAAGGTTGGAGATTTTCCCTCACTCGCCGGGCCACTGATTGATTGAATTGACTAAATGAAATGTTAAACCTGATAGTTGTATTCTCGGGAGATGTTTACTTTATTATCGATCTTATAATTTTTCTTTTCTAAAACTTCACCCGATGATATAACTTGCATGTTATTTGCGCTGATATTTATTTATACCCCTCGCTTAGTCCGTGCTGGACTGACACCTCAACTTTTCAGTTTTGCAGGTTCTTGCTAGGCTAGAATTAGAGTCTAGCCTGTCTGTTATTCGGGTCTAGCACTTCACCTTCATATTTTGTTCATTTACTGTTACTTATTCTATTTTGTATTATGTCTGAGTTAATGTTGGGAACGATATTGTAGTGATATGTAAATGTTGGTATCTATTAATAAATATGTAAATATGGTACCTATAAGTATTGAATGTTATTGCTTCCGCTTTTATTGCTCCGAATTGTTTATTGGTTTTACTTGAGGGTACCCGCCTAGCTTTTGAGTTTTTTTTTATTGTCTCCCGTTCGCTATAGGCTTGATTCATGTATGAATTGCCCATTTCATATGTGGATGGAACTATAGTGCGGGGGATGTGGTGCCTAGCGTTTCGGGTGCTACAGTTCCACTAAATGATACACCTGTCCTAACCTATCTTGAATCAATTCAACGCAATAATATAGAACGGGTTCAGCTAAAGTCCTAGAAACCTGTCCCGAGTTCAATACAATTCAGTAAATAAATCAATAAATAAGTCCATTCGATAAGTAAATATAATATGCAGTAAGTGTACACGTGCAGGACACGAATAAGGTCAAATGACTCAATTCCGCCTAACAACCACCTGTGAGGAACCTGGAAGAGAAGGGGAAAAGAGGGATCAGTCTCTAGAAGACTGAGTGAGCAAGAGGTATACATATATATAGAAACATGCACATGCAAGTTGTAAATTCCGAGCAACTTTTTAGTTAAAGTAGTTCCCATGAGGGCAAGAAATCACTTAAGCTATGCTCGGACTTTACAACTATCACTTTAGACACTTAGTTACAATTCAGGCTATCAGTGGCTCGGCGAGTGAGCGTGTACAATCTCCAACCAAACTCCAACAGTGTACAATGATTAAGTTTCAGTTATTTAAAGGCGATCATGCAATTCAATCGATACGATATAGTGCAGTCAGTGCAATAGTGTAATCAAGCAGTGCAATCAGTCACGACAATAATCCCTGGGTCACCCGTGGTGCCGGATTCTCCCAAGATGTCCTTTTCCCTCCATGATGGTTCAGGTAGCTAGCCCTCGCCATCCAGTCAGTGTGAGCATCAGGAACATGACTCCTATGCCTGGAACCCCTTCCTCCACTAATCTTCTAGTAGATTCAGGGGTCATCCCAACAGTGTGGAACTATGCAAGAGGTCACCGTCGGCCCGATACCTCCTCGGCTCGCTCAATACACAAGTCCAAGGGCCCTCAATCAGAGTGTTGTACAGTATCTCGCCAAAACAGGAACGGTCAGTGAGTAACAATAACAATAAGTTCAGTTTCAATAAATGTTTATTCGATAACATGCTTTATAATCAATATAACTATAAATATGGTTCTAGGCCAAAACCTGTTCATGCAGGGTTTAGGGTTTAATATGTAACTAGAACGAAAACACCCTCACCTGACAAGTGACGGAATAAGACAAGTGTGCAAAACAAAGTTCACTCGATCAATGTTTCCGCCCTGGAGAAAAACTGAATAAGAAGGGAAACAATGTGTACTCGTGAGAGGAGACTCAATAATGATACCAATTACGACGTACGACAATGATGTGAAATGGCATGAAATATATGAAATGATATACAAGATGATAAGCTAAGTCACGATCATGTTCTTATGTGCATTTAAGGGCAATTAAATCAATTAGCACTTACATTCAATAAACGAGTTCAATTACGTGAAATTATGCAAGTAAATCAATGTAATAACACTTAGGCATGCAAAGGAAGTCGTGAAATAACAATACATGAATAAAACACATAAAAGCACTAAAACAGGATCGGGAACGGCCTCGCGAGCTCTGGGAACGGCCATGCTCAGCAGTCCCGCCCATGGGAACGGTCGTTCCGGTTCCACGCTTGAGCTGGGAACGGCCCGAACTTCTCCCCGCGGCTCTGTAAAGAATTGGCTGGTATGACTCCTGGGAATGGCCGTTCCCAACTCCAGTACAACACAGGAACGGCCGTTCCCGTCTGGTTCGTCCAAAAAGAAGTAGGAACAACAACAATAGCGCCTGGAGCCCCATTCAAACACCAACACCACTCCAAACCACACCAAATTGTACGAAATTCATACCACGGACCAAATAAAACACATAGGTCACATATTTACACATTAGAACCCCGTAACATGGCCTTGATCACATAGAACTCACGCCTCGGATACTATTCATCATCTTTCCAAATTAACACATAGATACAAATCCGAGGCACGAAAGGTATATCAAATTAAAGCACGTAATGAATAGAGCACAATTCTTACCTTAGGTCGTTGATCGGACGGTTGGATCTCGAAAACCCAAACTTGAGGTCTTGGAGCCAAAATGGGGAATTTCTCCCTTCTTCCTTGTTGTACTGCTATTGATCGACCAAGAGTGAGGAGAGAGGGATAAGGCTAGCCCTTTTCAAGGGCTGGTCAATCGGGTCGGTTCAAACGGGTAGGGCCAATCGGTATTCGGTCCACCCGGATCGGATTTTAAAACTGTTGGGCAATCAAATAGCTTTAGAAAAATAAAAGGTTAAGTATTTGAATCCGAATCACTGAAACGAACTCATTAATAAGGTTGGAATTTGAATCCGAATTCCCGGGTTCAAGGTATCCACGAAGGCGTCAAACACCCTAATTAAAATTAGGTTCCTATCTTGCAATTATTGGACAATTGAGTCCAAGTACAATTTAAATAAATTTCTAAAGCGCACATAATTAAATAAAATTACACGTTTAACATGCGACGTTACATAAATCACAAAATTACTGAATGAAACTCTCTCGTGACATCGTACCTGACTTGTCGGGAAAATGGGGTGTTACAAGAAAGAAGCAAGAAAAACAAAGAAAACACGAACGAAAGCAAAAACGAAATACAACAGTAGCCACAACTCAAGAGCAGACCCAAAAGGGGTTGCGAAACAACTTCCAGGTGGTCGCGGGCGACACCACCATCAACCTCAACCTGTGAAGAAGCCTCATCTCGAAACTGGGCAGAAAATGCGACCCAAAAGTTCCTGACAACGGTCGCGGCCGCGACAGCTGTAGCAATCACGAAAATTGTATCTTTCTCCACTGTTCGTCTTCTCCAAAGTAACAACCACACAGCAGCAGCTTCAAGCATCAAAAGGGCAATAAAAAGGAGCAAAAAGAAGCATAAACAACACCCGTACACGCAGCAAACGAGAAGGAAACAAGATTGGGAGCAAGAGATCAAAACTCATCTTCATCTTCAAGCTTCTCAAAAATTCATTAATGGTGATGAAATTTTCAGTCAATTTACATGAAAATCAAGCTTAGGAATAAATCATAGAAGTCATATAAATCACAGATATAGCTTGAAACAAAGAAATGAAGCAAAGAATGGCAAGAATTCCTCCAAAATGCATTCTAACCTAACTATTCATGCTCTTAGCCATGACATGCTTGATTCTTCATGAAAATGGGCAAGATCAGATGCAAAAGAAAGATAAGAAGATGGAGATCTCAAAACTATACTCACCTTTCAAATTTGGCGAAGGATGGTGGCCGAACGAGCAAGAAATCCAAGGAGTGTATAGTAGCCTTTCTCTCTTCTTCTTTCTCCCTCTCTTTCACGTTGCTGCTGCTTTTCCTTCCTCTCTCTAGGTCTGGTTGAAATGAGGGAAATATGGGTAAAAAGAGGAGTGTGTTAGGTTTAATTTGGCTCAAGTTGGGGGCATTTTGGTCAAGGAATGAATTAATTATGGACAAATTGGTAAAAGGTGGTGAATCTGTCACAAGGCTGGGTTTCGGGCAAAATTCGGGAGATCAAACAGGTTTAGAAAAATATGAGGTCAAGTTATCTAATTTCTATTCTTTGTTACGAGTCCGAAACCACTTCTGGAATTCGAATCTGAATTCCCTAGCTCAAGTTACAGCGTCCGGAACCCAAGGTGCACTAAACTCGTTAGGCCCTCGAATCCCTCACAAATCTCGTTTCACAAAAACGAGATAAGAAACAAAATAAACGAACTCTAAAACATGTAACGAGCATGCAAACATATTCATAACTCACATAATTCACATATACCAAGATTACATAAAAATCAGAATTAAAATCGAATACATATAGAGCAAATTACACAAGACATAAATATAAACGTTTAAAATTCAAGTTGCAAGTTAAACAAATAATTTAAATGCACACTTAGCACTCTCAAGTCTCGTACCTGTACGGACGGACGAGCGGGATGTTACATGACCACTGGAGCACCAGTCAAGATACGATTGGAAAAACCATCACATTCTTAATTACTGTAGGCGCGATAGTTAATTCCACAATATCTCTGTGAAACTGGAGTGCCCTTAGTTTATCATTGAAACCAACCTTGGAGCAATCTTATTTATCCTTTAATTGGAAACACCACTTGGGGTATGCTCGGAACTCTCGTAGCTTACAGAATAACTCCTCGATCAGACGTACAAGGTATTTTGGTTCTTTTAGAATCAATGTACCAACTAAATGTCACACTTAATTCGAGTATTCCTTACACTAAGGTGTTGTGATGATGTCACTTTAATTTCATGATTTCACAAAATTGCTTCTCCAATCCCTTTGTACTCAGTTCGGGTTGTTCATTATGATGATCATAGGAAGGGAGCTTACTTCGGACTATCTCCATTGCTCTTTTAAGAGTCGATCTTTATTGCCTATTCAAAGAACAGGCTACGTCTTCTCACCAAGATTACCGTTTAACTTCCCATAACACATACTTCATTTCTTCTACTTCCCAACCTTTATCCTTTCCTAGGATGACCCCCAAATCTCAGTAGCATAATAAGATTCAATAAATAGTAGCGATTGACACCCGATAAAGTTAGGCATTTATTTACCAATTGGATAACAAAACAAACATCAAAAGGGGTTTATTATGATGCTTGCATGAGCAAGTACTCAATAGGAACAAGTACGCACACATATAAGTTTGATGCAATGAATGCATGGCCCCAGGGTTATAGAACCTTAACTGGCGTGTTAAGAGCCTGTACCGTAATTCTGGCCATGTCAGCGAAATCCAAGTTTCCACTTTGTTCCAGAGCAGGTACTTTTTGAAGTCAGGAACGATAATTAAAACATAATACATGTGGGTCAAGAATGATTCACAGAATGTCACAGAGGTGATATTCATTAAACAAGTATACATATCACCGAGCACTTATTAACATTATCAAGTACATATCAAGGTGGGAACCAAAGCAAATCAGTATTCAGTATTCAATCAGCAATATCCAAGTAACAAATATAATTCAGTGATTATCAATTAACAGTTAGCCAGTACTTGTCAAAACAGAGAACAACAGTTCATCAATGTTCAGTATACAAGTAATCAGTATTCGATTAGCACATAAAGCACAAAATACCGGCCTTGTTGGTATCTTGAAGCAACTCTAAAACTTGAGACGTGAACGAGCTGGGAAGTATAAATGAGGGGTTTTCACCAGTTGAATATGTGAGTAGGATGATGAAGGAGATGTAGATCTTAAAACCGAATCCACCAATGAATTGATAGTTTTTCAAAAGTATTGAAGGACCAAATAAAACTCAAAGTTTTGGTGTTGATTAAAAGTATATGGTTAACTTGGTTAAGGGAGGGTTTCAGTACTACAATTGTAATAAATCACATGTTGGTCGGCCGCGCCAAACAGTGATCGATCATAATTTAAGCACTGAAGACACGAGAATACTTATGAGACTCTATGAACCCCAGATTTCCGCAACCTGGGGCTCTGATACCATCTTAGCTGTAGCACCCCGAAGGGGCCACAACCCAGCACCGTCGTACCTTTTGAGTGGATAGGAGACTTAGCACCCAAAAGGCACGCCGGTAAATGGACAATACATTACCGGATCAGAGTACTAGAGTGAAAATATTACAACGGAATTATGGGTAATTTAAAACTTTTGGAACTTAAATCAAGAAACACGAGGAGCTATTAACCAAGTACATGGCTTATACTATGATCAAGTGTTGAACGAGAGATTTCGAAAGGATATCAAGGGAATTAAAACTATTGAAAACGAGAACCAAATGACACAAGAGACTAAGTCGATTAGGGCCCAACCGAACGATACGATAACAACAAGTGAGCGGATTTCAAGATGGCTCAAGTGAGGCATAATTTTGAAACAAGATAAGTACTTGAAAGCTTTAGGACTTTCAGAAGAGGTTTACTTCAAATTGCACTTTAAAACTGAATTTCAGAACATAAAATAAAATAATATTATAAATATAATTATTTATAATATTTTTTTATTAAACTCTTTAAGGAGCTCCTATACTCTCATTTTATTAAAATTTTGCGAATTGGCGTATTCGCACCCGCACCCGCTCCACATTATGTGACCTAGGTGTGACCAAAGAAAAATTATACTAAATAAGTGATTTATATTTGATTAAAAAAGGTTTTGTTTGATTGCGTGGAACGATCTCATATCATATAAGTGGATTATAAAGAAATATTTGTTTATTTCATTAAAATTGTACCAGTCTCATTAGGACCGGATTAGGTACTCATAAATAGTATCAGTTGAAGCCAAATTAATTGAGTTTATCAATGTGACAATTGACAAGTGAATGATATACAAAAGTATCCAACTGCAAGTGGCTAGAGGGATTTGAACCCGGGTCATTACCTTCGAGAATCAACCCTCATACCACTTGGCCAACCCCTGTTGGTGCAAAAGTATCCAACTTATTTGCCCATTGTGGATTTTATTTAATTTTGATCCACAATAATTAGAATATGGGATGATTAGTGTTAAATACCTAGTAGTGTCACCAATTTTAGTTTACTTCCTAATACTGAAACTTTTATTAATAACTTTTTTTTTTTTTTTTTTTTTTGTTTGCTCCTCATTACCTTCCGCAGGAAAAAAAAAACACACACACACACACATAAAACATTTTATTAACATAATATCTCATATAAATATCTTCATATATTTTATTTTGTATGTTAATACTTCAAAATATAATTTTCATATTTTATATATAAAAATTAATATTTTTTTTTAAATTCAATGTAGGTGGTGATGGGGTCTGATCTGAGTTGTCAAACTCCAACACTTTAGAATTTGTTTGTTGGGGAAACTAGTTCGAATAACTCAGCCAAAGGTTGCCGGTAACGGTGGCTTCAACCTACTAGGAACAAACACAACACGATCAGAAGGCCAATCTGGGGAAATGGGGGTGAAACCCAGTTTGGCTCTCCGACCCTCAAGTCAGGTGATGAAGAAGATGAAGATGAAACAGAGCTGGAATGTATGAAGCTTTCTTATAGGGTATGAGTGATCTTGACTATTTATAGTTGAGGGTCAGGGCCCTTCTGGTAATTGTCACCAAGTGGTCCTGCATTGGTGTTGCCCTAGATACATGGCGTAATGAGGAGCCTTTGAATGAGATCTCCTGCAAAAGTCTGCGAAAAGGTTGGTGGCGGGCAACAGTGGCAGGTGTGCTGGTGTGTACTATGTGTCAGAGAGCCTTTTGGGGTTGTTACCGAGGGCCAGACACACTCGGGTTTTGGTATGGACTTTAGGGCTCGCAGGTCCGAAGGAGCACATGGGCCCCAAAGAGATGGGCGAAGAGGGAATAATACCGCCGTTATGAACATGGTGTGATCTCGAGGGCGGACCCTGATTGATCTCGAGGGCTACAATTCAACAGCCATGCTCGTTCACTTGTTTGAGAGAGGGAGTGAGTGTTACCCCGAGGGTAAGGATGAATCTCGAGTGGAGGCTTGAGACGTAGACCTTGAACTGTCACAGTGTTATACTTTAATTAGGCCACGTGTCGTGTACGTGTCTAGAGCATATTTTAGCCTCATCATTTTGTCCCCCAATTTTGTAGTTCACAGTAATGTGGACTGTATAATTCGTTCTCTCAAATTTTCGAGGGTCACCTTTGGCGGGGAAATTGTGCACTCGAAATCCTTGTTCTGATGAAGCATTTAATGTAGTCCTTTCACTTTGACAGCTCGGACTGTCAGGCATTAAATGCCATTTAAGCGAGTGGGTAGCGCCTTTTCAGGAGACGACGCGTGATCATAGGGACGTGTACGACGGTTCACAAAAGTGGGTAGTTACCTAGGCGGGAATGATTGCAACTTTTGAATTTATTACACGAATCCCACCAACTCTCTCCCTTATAAATAGTGATTTGCATCCATTCCAAGCTTCCTTTCACGCAACCTTTGCAAATCATTTTAGAATTTTCAGAAACTCTCTTGCATCCTTCAGAGAACATCAAGCGACTCCGAGACTTCAAGAACTTTAGGTATTTCCTTGGACCTTTTCTAACTTTCTCGCTTGCTAACCCTAGATCCGTAGGCATTTCTTTCTCCTCCACCCTTTCTATCATATCTATTTCCCACCATCCATCATGTCCAATGAGTTTATTGATGAAGTGGTGAGGGAGATTCATGATATGGTGAGTTCCAGTTCCTTTTCCCACAATCCTACTCCGCACCATCAAACAGTGGAAGAAATCTTTGGCGAGGCCAGAGATGAAGAACTCGATGCCGCCGTGTTTGCCATGGGAGAAAGAAATCCTGGTGGAGTGGATCATCTTTTTGAAGAGATGGATCTGGTTTTGGAGGCTGAGCATCAAGGGGTGACTTTTCCCTTGACGGAGGGTTACACCAATCCGCATCGCTGTACTGTAACTGTAATAATTTAGGGCCCGACCCACGAGGAGCCGAACCTTCAGAGGATCCCCGTGGCCAAATGCCAAAGACGGAGTAGGAAATCCAAGAAACTAATGGAGGGAGAGAGTTCTGGCATAAAAGCCACCGATAGAAACCCCCATGAGATTCAAGGCACAATGTCCGTGGGGGACTTGGTTACATTGAGGGCCCCAATACATTGGGACGAGAGGTTCACTTACCGGCTGTCGGAGGCACACGAGAGGGCTAATAATCCGCCTCTCGGAGAAATGTCAATGTACAAGAACAACATATCAGCAGGGAGTTTAAGATTCCCAATACTAGTTCCAATGGCGAGCATTTGAATCACCTCAATCTAAGTCCGTCGCAGATCCTCCCAAGTGTAATAGCCATCAACAACGCCTTCATAAACTTGATAAAGTGTACTGGATATGAGGCCTCGATTCACAATTTTAATAGCTTGTTCCAAGTGGCCCATTCACCTCGTTCGTCTCCGAGGGTGGGTTTTTACTATGTCCAGGCAAAATCCAACTTGAGGTTTTATGCCATGTTTGCCCGTTTTAATCATAACCGACCCGTTTCTTATCCGAATCGCCCCATATTTGAACCCATATGACCCTAACTTAACCCTAGCTCACCCCATTAGCCCCTCATTCGGACCCCAGCAAGAAAAGAGAAGGAAAAGGGACTCTCTTCGTCAGCAACCCGAAATCCCAAAGAGAAGGAAGAGAACACTATTCATTTTACAAGTTTTGAGCTCAATACTCATCCGATTCGCCTCAAATTTGAAAGGTAAGTCCATTAATGTGTTCTCCATCCTTTCCTCTTTCTTTGGACTCCTTATTTGCTGGTTTTCATGGAGAATTGATTGAGTTATTGATAACATGATGAATAGTAAGGGTTTGTTAGAATTTGATGAATTTGGCATTAAATCTCTTGATTCTTGTTGGTTTAATGCATCATAAATGATCTTAAGACATCCATTATTAATTGTATGAACTCATTTCAGTTGGTAGGTGCATTTAATTGAGGATATAATTAATGTTTTGTATGAGAAAATGAAGAACATAAATGTTTGATTCATTCTCTTCCATTTCCTTGCATGTTTGTCCAATTTTTGCATGTTATATGACCTGAATATGATGTGTATTTGTTGTATGATCTTTCACTTGCATGCTAGAATGGTTTAGGATTGGTTTGGAATGAGTTTTTGCTGTTGTTGTTCTGTTTTTTGCTGCTGTTGCATAACTGGTCGAGGCCGCGATCGCGACCAGTTCATTTAGTCGCGACTACTTTTTCCCCTTGTTTCGACTTTGGTAGCGGCCATGACCATTTTCAGTTCATTTTTGGTTACGTCCGCAACCCTCTTTGAGGCCAGTTTCGAGTTGTGCATGCATGTTGTGTTATTTTCGTTCCATTTGCCTTTTTCGTGAACTTCTTTCTCCTTTTTCACTTCTTATACATTATATGCTTGATGAATTATGTGATATATGATTTGTTATGAATTTATTATGTGAATTCGATGCTTTTATACGTGATATATGACAATGTATGCTCTTATACGTGCAACATGTTCTCATACGTGCGTTTATGACTTTATGCTTCGTTTAAGTGCCTTATATGATTTTTCCTTGCTCTTATACGATATGAAATGTCTTCCTAATATGTTGAATGATATGTTATGCATGTTATGTGAATTTTATGAATTTATTTGACGTGAATTATGTGATTTAGGCTTGATATGAACTTATATGCACTAAATGTCACCTTGTTGCGTTTTATTCGTATCTTTTGCATTCGTTGCCCCTTGAATGAACTTTAAGTTTATGCATGCTCTTAATATGCTATTATATGATAAGTTATGATTTTAATTGATGCGTTATGAGTTTAATTTGTTAGTTATTTGTTTGATATTTCGGTATTTGCCTCGATGTGCCTAAGTGTAAATTTATATGAAGTGCATTGCATCATTTGCATTCGTATGCATTCGCCGATCGTCTAATTGGTAAATTTTGAGTCTAAGTTTGTCCTTTGCTCTTTGTTTTGTTCATAGCTTCGTTCCTTTGGTGTCGAGGAGGTCCTTTAGGTGTGTTATGGTTGGTTTCCGTTCGGTTGATTCGACAAGGTGAGGTTTCTTTCTTTTAGTTATTACGACCTACAACCCTTGATGTGATTTAAGCCCGCATGCGACCTATGTATATGTATTAGATATGTATTTGATACATATTTTGTGGGATTTTGGCCCTTTTATTATTAAATATTTGAAAACGCTTTTATGTATACGTAAGAAATATTTTCGATCGTTTGTTTTGAAAAGGGTTAGTGTGAGTATGTTTTGAAATCGCGAGCTATGTTGGATTTTGAAAATTAAGAACTTTCGAACAATTTGAATAATTAGATGGGCCTCGGAGATTCGTGCGAAGGAGACCTGGGACGGTGTGGGCCGTCGGGTAGTCCCTAGTACTGTCTTCAACTTAAGGATCAACCCTGAACCCACTAGGAGGCTTGGCGGGGAAAGGAGTCCTCGAGCGTGAGCGTCATGAAACTCACTACCCATACTGTGTGTCCGATGGTCAGGGTGGCGCCACCCTGCCATCACCCGGAGGAGAGGTATGTTTCTTTGATTCTGAATTATGTTTTGTTTTGATTTAGATCTTTGATTTATGAACGGAGTTAGGGTGGTCTGAGGCTCGTGATCGCCGAGTCATGTGTGTGATTCTGAAAATGGTTTGTGAAACGGGAGTGGATACATAATTAATAAATTTTGGTAGATTTTGGCCTTCGGCCTTAACTCTCTTTTTCCTTATATTTATTATCACTTGTTAAAGGTTTTTGGATTGCAAAAACCACGCCCCGGTTCATGAACCTTCTAATTTTGAATATGCTCTGCTCTATGTATACGTATGTGTGAGTGTGTTAGCCCCCTCACCAATCTTTAGGACTGACCCCTCCTCGTTGGCTTCTTTTTCCCCTTTTGTTTTTTTGAGTTTGCAGGTGCAGGTTTGTTTAGTTTTGTTCGAGTTTGTCAGTTGAGTCTTTTCATCTTTACATTTTCGCATTTGTATTATATTTAAGATATGTATGAAATTTGTATAAGTTAGGATTTAGAATTTGAGCTTAGAACCTCGTATGATTTATTTGGCCTTGGATGGGCAATACATGTATAATTTGTATTAATTCGAGCATGTATGATTGTATATGTTGTTCCTGGTGCTTCCGCATTTGATTTTGATTTTATGTGCGCTCTGTATTAGGGTCTAGACCGCCTAGCTAGTGTGTGTGTTTTTGTTTGTCACCCGTTCGCTGTGGCTTAGTGCGTGTGCGGAGTTTCCATTTCGTTACACGTGTCGGGCTACAGTGCGGGGGGGTGTAGTGCCTTGCGCTCCGGGGTGCTACATTAAGTGCTTCAATTAGGGTGTCGGGGTTTAGTTGGTGAACAACTGAGGTTCGAATCAAGGTTCGATTGAGTCCAAGGATTTCATATAATTACAAATAAGTGCATAATTTAAATAAAACATTTAATTAGCAAGTAAGCATGTTATAAACAAATTTAAATAACATAGTCAATTAAATCATATAATTGAAATTGAAATGAAAGCATATTCAAAGGAAAAGAAAGCTCCTAACTCTCAAACTCTCATGATGGAGCGCGTACCTGAATAACTGAAAATACGGGCATTGCACATTTGAATTTGGATATGTTGTATAAGTATGTTTGAATGTATGAATGTTTATTTTATTATGATATGATTTTCGGGACAAGCTTCTAGGGATAGTTTGAACCCGTCAACTATTGTTGTATGAATTATTTTGGTTGTATGTTTTCGCTTCCGCACTTGCTTGTTGTTTTTATTTTGAAATCAGGGTCTACGTTCCGCCTAACTTAGGTGTGTGTCTGTCTGTCTCCCGTTCGCCACTACTTGGTTCATGTACGGACTTCCCATTTCGTATGTGGATTGGGCTTTAGTGCGGAGGATGTAGTGACCCACCGTGCGGGATGTAAAAAATAATTATTTAATTCAGTAGAGTAGATTTAGAGAGATTTTCACTTTTGAATCCGATCCTATTATAATTTTCTTGTGCAAGTTCAAATCATTCCTAAAATTCCAAAAAGTTCTATCGGGGTAATGAAAATATTTGCATGCATAATTAAAGAGTATCCTATAATTTTCCCATTAATATTAATTATAATAAAATGGACACTGTAATTTCCCAAATATTGAAAAGTGACCAAGTATATGAAATAAATAAAATATTTGTGACGCCCCGTTTTCTCGAAGGGCGTTCTTACGACATCAACAAGTAAGTCTCTACACTTATGTGTGTTTAATTTAAGAGTTCTTGAATTATGTGATTTAATGTAAATCTAATTTAATATGTGTTCATTCGAATTATTCTAAGATTATTGTCAACTTGATTAATTACGCGCATATTTAACCCTAACTACCTAATTTGATTTAATTCAAATTTATTCCATGAAATAATTGTCAAGTGATTTTAAATCCATCATGTTACTTAACTTGTTTAATTTCGGTTTACTTGAATTCCTTGAGATTAATTGTCAATCATGTGTTTACAAAGTGCCGTTAAATTATACGAAAAGTTTCTAAAATTAAATTGAATTAAACTCTAATTGGTAAATCTCTATTTCACTTTTATTTGTAAAATTAATTCGGAGCTTGAATGTTTATTCGTAACTTTACTAATTTTATTTACGATTAATTGTACGCGATATTTATCCTTGCTACGCGATAAGGATACCCGGTTATATATAGATTGTGCACAAGAGACATTTCTCCCAATCCCTTTTTCTCTCTCTCTCTCTCTCCTCTCCCACTTTCTCTCTCCCGTGGGTTACTATCGCGGCTTCGGTTACGAGCCCATAACTCGATCGTTTCTCGACGGAATTCAACAAACGAATAGTCCATTTCGATTATCTCGGCGAGACCGACGTAAGAGTACCAATTTCACAGCCTAACGATGAACGACGGCGAAGATATCGCTGATTTTCAGACGCCCAGGCGGGTGGCAGCGGACCGCGACTCCGCCGCCCATTTCCGGCGGCTTCCGGCGGGATTTCAGCAACACGCGCCCATGACCCATAAAGTATACTTCCAGGCGCTTTGTTTGACGTTGGCGACGCGGCCATCGGAGCAGAGACGACGCCGCACGCGCCGCCCAAAGCTCGTGGCAGAAACTTCGGCGGCCAACGGGGGCCTTTTTCGGCCATCTTTTGGTCTCGGGCTCTTCATGAAAGTTGTTCGGAACGACGAGAACTAGTGACCTGTCATCAGGCGACTCCAGATTCGGTGGTTTGGTGGCGGATCGGTGGCGGCAAAGTGGCGGTGCAACGGCAGCACTAACTCCGAGGATTTTTCCGGAAAGCTACCTTAGGGCTTTCGAAGAGCTCGTCATGGGTAAGACAACACCTCTTTCGGATCGTATTTTGGTTCACCGGTTTGGAAGTAATTTGAGTTTGAAGATTTAGGGTTTTCGTGCTCTTAGATTTCAGATCTACGACAATCCGCTTGGAATTTCCAGAAATTGAGTGAGGATTCGGAACGGGCACGAAGACTTCATTCAGGAATGATTTTTCGGGATTTTTCCGGCGACCTTCGGCGGAGGCCCGGCGGCGGTCCGGCCAAATTCCGGCAGCTACAGTGGTGGCATTCCGGCGGCGTTTGGTCAGAATATTCGTCTCGTTGTGGTGAGTTCAACGCCACCTTCCGTTCGTTAATCGGACACTCGATCTATTTATTACGAATTATTTTGCGTAATTGTGATTATTTGAATTAATTGTTTTAAGTGCAAATAAATTGGTTATTGTTGGTTTGTTGATCGAGATGTATTCTAATCGTATATGAAAACATGTGTTGAATGGATTGTGATATGTATGAATGTTTCGATTTACAATTTGAATCCCGATGTGATGAATTTACGCTATTTGTTAAGTACGAAGGGGTGTTAGTGTAATATCTAGAAACTAATCTTTTATGAGACTAAATGAACTTGAATGATATTTTAGAAGAACGAACATGTTGTGATTTCTCTATATGAATTTGAGACGTTCTCAATGTTATGTTTGTTGTAAATTGTGTTTCCAATATTAAATTTAGATACATAAAGGATGCTTGAACAACTTGAGACTTTATGCATGATAGGAGTTAGAATTGTAATATCTTGATTTACTCTTACTACTTGAAAATGATATATTATGAATTACGATAAATTGATAATTGTCATGTTTGTAAGTAATTAATTCCTAGTGGAATAACTATATAAACACTTTAAACGAACAATTATGCTTAGTAATCAACTAAGGGGATGTATGTGTAATAATTCTAAACTTTTATAAATAACTTAGGGGATGTAAGTGTAATATTTATGAAACTACGAATGTGATTTGTGCTTGTGTACCAAACATGTTGTGAAGTTGTAAAGTATGATCTTAAGTGAATTAAATGTACTCTTTATTTGTATCAAGCATGCCATCTACGCACAACAACTTTGTATGTTTATACGATCAAGTTGCTCTTACTTATGCACTTTATAACTCGACATGAACTTGATGCTTAATTCTAATATTATAATTGAACCCTGTGACATTGGATGATTTAATATGCATTTTGTGAATACATTGACTTCCTAAATTGATTGTGCATCTTTGGATATGGAATTACGTGATGGTTGCTTGTAAATATGACCTTATTGAGCATTGATATGCCTTGAATGACCACGACACCTTATCCAAGCACAACATGAACACTTATGCATAACCACGATCATGTTGAGCAACGCCGTGCGTCTTGTTTGGTTCATATATAGAGTCTAAGTCTGGGCTTCTGTATGTCTTGTCACAGAGTTTGGTGGTGCCGGTGGGCCCGAAGTTTAGAGTGTTTGGCCCTTCACACTCTCAGACTCTACTTTCACGAGGTGAGGTTTAGGATTTTGTATAGTTAAGCGACCTATGGCCTTAAAATGATGATTTCAATCCTTGCATGCGGTTATATACTATGTATGATTAGATATGTGTTGGATATGATATGATTATGACCTTGTGGACCATCCTTGGTTTTGAAGAAAAATTAAGTATTAAGGCATATGTAAGCTATTTTGGAAAACTCTAATATATTATGATTCTGTAGCGAGTTGCCATGAAATATTGGCATATGTATGTATGTTATGTTATGTGGATCCAGGAGATGGTACGAGTGGAGACCGGCACGGCATAGGGCCGTCGGATAAGCCACTGTGCTAGTTCCATTTGAGACATCATTGCGCGACCTTAGGGCGATGAGGGAGGCGTGATATCTTGAGCCTTCGGTGTACAGCCGGGGAGGACTCTTGTGGGTTCGCTACCCCTTGAGGGTTTGTATGTATGTTATTGATGGTTAGGGCCAACGCGTGGCTCTTCCATCATTGGAGTAGAGGATGGATTGATTCTGCTTTATGTTCTGTTCAGTTATGAGGAGTAAAGGTTGGAAGCCCGTACTCGCCGGGTATATGTTATGAATATATGGGATTTGTGAAACGGGATAGGCTTCTCTAAATGGTTTTCCAAACTTATACTATTTTGGGTATTTCAACTGTTTTAGCGTGCAAAACCCTAATCCCGGTTCATGAGTCCACCCTTATGATATGTGTTGTGCTCTATATATATATTGTGGGTGTGCGTTAGCCCCCCTCACTCAGTCAGTTGACTGACACCTCATTTTATCTTTTAGTTGCAGGTTCTTTTGGCTTGAGCTAGGCGGAAGTGAGTCTTCTGAGTCACACTTGTCAGTCTAGTAGGTGTTAGGATGCATTTGTCGCATACTCTACTTATTATATGTATTTATGTTTCACATTTGCAGATTATGTTTATGTTCTATTTAGACTTCAACCCGTGTGGGGTTAGTAAGATAGTATTTGGTTGTTACTAGATATTGATGATATTTATGTTGTTTATTATGTTGGATTATGTATGTCGATATTCGGGATTAGGTATCTATGCTAGTTGAACCCGTCACCTGCTTTGCATGTTTTGTTTTAAATGCTTCCGCTATCTATTGTTGTTGGTTTTAATTGCTTCCGCACTCTGAGTTTTTGTCAAGTTAGATCCGCCTAGCCTAGGTGTGAGTTGGTCTCCCGTTCGCTCTGATTCGGATTCGGGCATGGATTTCCATTTCATGTTCTGGGTCTGGGTCATAGTGCGGGGGATGTGGCATCCTCCGTTTGGGGTGTTACAATATTCATCTAAAAGAATTAGTATAATTTGGTCATAAGTTTTAGGCGACTCTGAAAAATTCGAACTCGAGTCATTATCTTTGAGAATTAACCATTTAATCACTTGAATCGACCCCTATTGACTATGCGACTTTAAAGCTTCGAACTAAATTTAGGTCATAAAGACATAAACTGGTTTCAAAATTTGTCCAAAAATAGGGGGCCGAAACTGATAATATCAGTATTTATTGGGGAGGTATGATTAGGACAAACACCTAAAATTGTGGGGTTAGATTTAGTATAATCCGAATACAAAGTGCAAATAACAATTAGCTCTTATGCAGCGTATCGGAGGCTTCCACGTAGCAGTCGCAGGTTAAAGCACTCACATCTGATTCCCTCTTCGAAAACCAAAGTCCAGAACCCTCTTCCCTCGTATTGCGACATCAGAAGCAGTCAAGCAGCCGTTTCTATTTTCAGGGCCTCCTAAACTGAAATCTATGTATGTATATAATCCAGTTTTCCTAAACTGAAATCTTTTGCAGTCATTTTATGATTATTTTCTGCGTTCGGTTTAATTTTTCAATCTATCTCTGGCCATGATTTTGGTTTTGTGCAATATTGACAATATGTAATTCTGCAAAAGGTTGTTTAAAAGCTTAAATTGCAGGCGACTGAACAAACTTATCAATCCTGGTTCAGATATAAAACTCTGGAACCCGGAAAAGAGTTGTCTATGTAAAATGCCATTTTTCGTGCCATTCTTCTGGCTTGAAGTACTAATAGTTGAGGAAAAGATAGAACTTGCCCAGAATATATATATCCTATTCCTAGCTTTAACTGTTGGTGCTTATGTTCGTTTCTTGATTATTGCAGTTGAGAGTAGAGAGGCGATTAAAATGATAAAAAGGCGGTTCTACCGGTATGAATACGGGGATAGGGATGCCCCCTCCGAATCTTCTTCGTCTTCCGACTCTGAAGTGGAAGCTGAGGCCACAGATGAAACAGAAGATGAAGAAGAAGAAAATGATGTTGCAGATGTGAGAGTGAAGGGAGAAGTTTCCTCTTCTTCCGGTATGTGTTATCAGTCTAATGATCTCTGCATCTTGTCCTCATACTTTTGGGACAATTCTATGGTTGTATTGTTTCATTTCCTTGATCTTTTAGCTAGTTTATGGCAATGGAAATTTATTCTAATGAGTACCTCCAAGAACTTGCTTGTTATTGTATTGTACAATGCATCTATTAGATTATTCTTCTTGACTTCTGTCAATTGTCTTTATTTATTTATTATTTTTGTGATTTTGAAGAAGTTTGAATCTAGTATCTTGTGGGTTCGAAGTTTTTAATTTGTTTCCCTACTGTTCAGGTTATGAGAGCGAGGATAGTTCAGTAAATGAGGTTAATCTTGACTCATCAGGTTATCCTTTTCCTTCTTTTTCTTTTTACATTTCACGGCATCTCACACATTTCAGACTCAATATTCTCTTATTAGACAATGTTAAAAACAAATGGTCCCCTCATACTGGGATAACCTTTCATGATGATTGACCTAAAAAAGTATCTTTGCAGGTTTACCTATAAGTGATGAGGATGTGGCCGCTCAAAATGGGGGGCGAAACCTTCCTGGAAGTCTTCCCATTGCTGAAGGCGACAATGCACTTGCGGTTGCTAGTCCTCCAGCAAAGGATGTTTTCCCCTTTGATGTTACAGATTGTGTTTTAAAATGTAAATCAGTTTTCAAGTGTAAGCTGTGCCCTAGGATCATCTGCTTGTCGGAGGAGACTATAAAGGCTCATCTGAACTCCAAGGCAAGTATATTTTCTGATCCGATCAACTGCCTAAGCCATAGCGTGCTAGTGTGCCTTTTCTGCTCATATTTGCTCTGTTACCTCACATTGTCGATTGATGTTCAACTCTTTGCCCTGAAACTGTGGTATGTGGTGTAACTGAACTGGCACAACTTATGATAACCCTCTTTGAAATTCTTGAACTTAGAAAAGAACATGAAATTCATACATGGTTTGAAGCGTAAATGCTAGAAATATTTGTATATGAGTTTCACCTTACCCACTGTTATTAACTAATAGGATTTATATCTTGTATATCAATTCCAATTATTATGTTTTATAATCTAGATGCTTACTGTTAAAATGCTGCCCAAAAGGCCTCACTTATAATTCAACCCCTTTTTGGCTGCTATTGTTTCATTTTGTTTAATCTCGTGGACAGAGACACGCCCGTTCTGAGAAACTACGTAAAGAAGGAAGGCTTAAGCTTATGCTTAATGATGAGGGAAAGATTGAGGGTGAGATGCATGTTGAGGATCAGGATACTACTACTGTTTCTGGACAGGTTCGATGTCCTACATATTTGCAACATGTTGAAAGATTACGTGCATGGATGATAACCATTATTGCCTAATGTTTTTTGGTGTAAACATGATAAATTGATAACACTTGCAGAATTCTGCCAAACCTAAGAAAAGGAGCAAAGGACGATTTAAATCAAGGAGAACAAAACAGGTACGAGTTACATGCTAGTATTGTTATGCTTGAATGATTTATTACTCCATTTTGTTATGTGTATAAACTTGAATTTCTGAATCGCGAAGGAAACTAGGTCGGGGAAAGGAAGACAACCAACAGAGAGATGGGAGAAGAGACGGAAGAGTGAGAGCTGAAGAAGAGCGCAGCATCTTCAATTTTTGCCTTCGAAACAAGTTTGGAATAGCTACAAATTATAGAGTTGTAGAAGACATTTCTGTAAACAAGTTGACAATCTTTTTAGCTTTGCAATTTTCCAATTTTGTCATTGGGATTCCCAAAATTTACTTGAATCAAACAGAGAGTAAACGGATATTTTTCCCCCCATCTTCATTCTTTTATTCTTTCATTTTCCTGACAGATTATGTGTTAGTCACTTAGTTGTGAGAACCTTAATCACAACTCCCATATTCCAACTCTTGGGAGCCAACAAAGGCAAAAGGGGCACCGTCATATAACGTTTAGAAAATTTTAAGTCTATGCGAACAACAGTTTCTTCATTGGTATCAGTCATCTGGCATGCATTTGCAAAGATGCCAGATATTTCCTTTTACAAAATTCAACAACTGAGGCTGGTACCAACAGAGAACTTACAGAACACATGACCATCGTACCAACCCAAAAGAGGACCTTAGACTCAGTTAGGGCAGTTCACTTGACAGAAAATAATAGCTGAGACCTAAACTAACTTGACAATGTAGCACAGTTATGAGAGTAGCTCAGCCATTAACGAAGCTAAAGAAAGCCACACGACTCACAAATTTAGTTTCATCATGTAGTTTTCCCTTCTTCATCTGAAAGATGATTGCTTGAAGGCTGATTTTGTTCTTCATCAGCTTCAGCAGCATTGTCAGGTGGAGGGGCTTGTTCTCCCGTCTCACTATCTTCGGGGTGAAAATTAATGGGAAATTTGGTCACTCTTGGTTTGTTGGACAGTATGTTTCTTTGAATTCTGTCAATCATGATTTTCTGTGGAGGCTCCTCTCTCAGCTGCTCATCATCATAGTCATTATTGACATAATAGCCCACACGAACAAATTCCTGGCCCATGTAAGAGCATGTCAGCAAAAGCACCGTGACACCTATAATGTCTTCCTCACGTATCTTGGAAGGATCAGGAGGGTCTGCCTGATATCAATTACCAAAACAAAGTGTGAAATCCTGATTTTTATACAAGGAAAGAGTCATTTATAAATATGAGTAGTTAAGTAGTTTATCGTTTTTACCTGCAAAACAAAACGATAATTTCCTACATTGACTGGGCCAACAAGAACGCTTTCTAAAAGTTGGTCATAAGTTTCATCCTCAGCAGATCCAACATATATAAGTTTCCATTCCAAATCTGCAGTGCACACAAATTAGAAAAAACATGATAGCTTTCTTCTAATCAAATTAAATCATGAAAATTTTATATTTTAATGTGAAGTCGGGATATCCACAGAACCTTCATAAACTGAAAATAAGTAGACCAGCAGTAATGAAAAAGAACTGCAAAATATTTTATCAGACAATCAAGAATGCATCACCGCATGGATAATCACAAACTAAAATGTCACCCATTTTGAAAGTGATCATAGTCTTGTGTGGCATTCCAGATGGCATATAATTTCGTATACACTTTTGTGAATACGCACCAGATTAATGTGCAATGAAAAAGTATACATGTCCAACAGCAAATTTGAATTTCATTTTTCACCTTTTACCCGGGAACACATGGGAGTGGTTGTTTCCTATATTTTTTTAATTTTTCTCCACCGGTCGACAGCTTACGACTCACTCTACTAATGATCAGTATAAACTACAGTAAGTTTAATGGAAAATCTAATCATATTTAGAAGTTCTGCACCACCAATGAAGGTGGGAACCAGGAGGTAACACGCCTGTTAAAGCAATCGGGCAAAGCGTGTATACTAGCTTACTAGCTATAGCTGTTTACTGTGGATCAGAACTGAATAATGAAATCGAATAGATCTCTCACTGAAAAATATCTATTCTCTCAACCTCTTTTCTTTACTACATCCTTTATTGGCATTAAAAGGGTAAGGTGACGATTAATCAATTCTACAGGTGGTTAGCTACAAGGGATTTATTACCCTGACGAAAGGATATTGCAGTTTTTGACTAAATTTACCCCACTCCTCCAAAGATATTTAAATATCTGAATTTTCACTAGAAAAAGCAAGGAGCTATTTCACACTTACTGCGTGTAAAATTCCCAAGTAATAAGTTGGCAGAAGTAAGCTGCAAATGCCCCACCTACTAATAAATTCTGGATTTAGCACCCTTGCAAATACAATATTAGACACTAAATGCACTCAAAGACCCAGCTCATACTTGTAAATACTGAGATTTCTGTTACATGATCATCATCCTCTAACATTATTCTGTAAAGCCTATTTGCCAAGCACAGTATAGAAGAGAACAATATCTTCCAAAAGTTCAAATATCCATTGCCTGATGGTTCCAAGATCCAATTTCAAATTCATATTCATTTTAATTTGAAAGCTCCTAACCGAGATGCTCTCTGGTCCTTCGTTATCAAAGATGATCACCAGACCAATACATTCAAAAGTTTAAATACAAAAATTTAATTTCCCAAATTGGACTTGAATGACCTCAACATGTCTGGAAGAACTGGATGCTCCTTTCACCAGAGGAGGATGCTAGCCTAGAGAGATTTCATACATTACAACGTCTGATAATAGACAAACAAAATCTCCATCCCACATACAGTTAATATCAATGTACCTTGACTTTTTCATGGTCTGTTCAGAATGTGATCTAGATCTATCTTCTTTGTGGATGATTCCGCCTACAGTCCCCCGATTTCTGATTCTCTATTTACTAGTTCAATTTGAAAATGAGTCCATTAACAGTAGCAGCCGACGAATATGTAACTATTATTCATCAAACTCCTGCAAGAAGCTCTAGAATAACAAAACCCTAATACCCATTCCACATGCCCTTTACAGTTCTTCCATCCGCCAAAATAGTGCCATTTTGTAATATAAATCACCAAGTTCCCCAAGAACTACAATAAAAATCCATCCATTCCGATAATTAAAACACACAACAGTCCCCAATGCCAAAACACCCACAATTCACAATCAACAATCAAACTAACCCTAACGTTTCCCAACACAATAACGCATAAACCAAAACCGCAAATAGCCAACGGGGAAAGAACAAAACAACACATAATGCGAATAATTACCGTCTTTGAGAGGAGTTACGCACTCGTACGAGACTTCGAACTGAAAAGCGGAGAGAAACGACGCTGGATTATCGAGCACCGCAACGTTGGTGATGTTCACCGCACTCATTGCACCTAAACCGAGGAGGAGGCAAGAATCTCTACACCGTCCGAGCAGCTGCCGGAATATGCATTGGATTGAAGCGCAAGCAAACAAAACTTCATGGAACGTAACCAGAATTAATTGCGAGCACAAGAAGAACGGAAAATATATATTTAAAAAAATAGGGAGAAAGATGAAGCAAAGCTAGAAATGGGATGTAAATAGAGAAGGACGAACAAAATGTTAAGAAAGAGTTTTGGGGACTTTATACAGATGACCGGCTACTGCTTTGGCGACCGGAGATAGCCGGTTTTGTTGAATTGGCGGGAGTCTCTTTGCTTTGGGCTTCATCGAGTTAATGGACTGGGTTCAAGCCCATAGAACTACACCTTTTTGTATTTATCAAAAATTTGTTAATAAACTATTAATCATTCTCTCTTAAATTCGTTTGAAAATATGTAAATTAAAATTAAAGAAAAATGTTTTAATAAAAATTGACATTTTTTTAAGAAATTAATGGAAGTAAAATGTTTACAATAATAATACATATATTGGTTTTTATTTAAATCAATTTTAATAGCATCATTAACCATAAAATAGTTAATTTAGTAAAATATCTAATTCAAACCTGTAACATATCGAATTTTTTAATTCCATATTTGATTCATTCATATAGGACTACAAATTTTTATAATCGAATATGGTTATTCGAACTTTTTCATAGATAAAAAATGTCAATAAATTCGATTGAATTCAGATTAAAATCTGACCAGCTTACAATCATAGATGAAAGATTCAATTTGCCCTATGTTTAAGAGGAGATTGGGGTTTTTCCGTTTATCTTGTAATCTTCCTGAAATAGATGTTAAATTAACAATTTGCCCAATCAACTGTCAAGCTCATGATTCATGAATATATGAGGTATATAATTAAAACAAAACTGTGCTAAAGCTACAAAAATACGGTGATTTCTAAAGCTATACAAAATTCTTAAACCTTCATTAATTTACCACTGCATTGTTCCGTTTTGTTGCATGCACTGCATTTGATGTTTACAATAACATACAATGCTCGACACTGAGTAGAAACAGCAAGGAACATTAGATACAAAAAGGTTTAATTACAGTACCAGCATGTCTCCACGCACATAACTGTACAATTCTACAAAGACAAATTGGGAAAAACACCACCTGATTTGTAGAATTTCATCCTTTGATGCTGACATCCATTTTCCTGCTCTGCAAACTGAACATGTCGGCTATATCGGCTGCTGCCGTGCATTCTTCAGGCTTTCTATCAGAAACAGAATGGATAAATCGAGGAAATCTGACTGAAATACCACGAGATGGATGAACTAAACCACTAGCAGCATGATGCACGGGTGATATTGTGAATTCTGCACCCCTTATTTGCCAGACGAGTTCTGGTGAAAACCACATATCTGGTACCTCAGCTGTGCTGTAGTATGATGGTTTCTTGGAAAGAACTTTGTCGCCCAAGAAAAATTCTTTCATCTGTTAATCCAATGGAACAAGTTAGGAATTCACCATGCAACTAAGTAAACCAGAGATTGTGATGAAGAAACAAGAACTAAAAAAAAAAAAAAAAAGGAGAAAACTAAATTCGCATGCTCTCTCACTAGAAGTTCAATATATATCTTCCAACTCCACTTAATTAGTCGCAGAACATTTCCGGAGTCCGGACTTTTAGCACAGGCTCAATAGCAGACTATGCAAGTCTGACAATAAGGAACTTTAAAAGGGGCAAAGTGTCATTTACTCATTTTTATATAAATTGTTTCCACGTCTGCAAAAGCATACACCCAAACAAGCTCAAAAAACATCAAAAGCATATGCAACTGCAAGTCCACAAAGAAAGAAATGCTATCACCAGTCTAACAGGTTTCCTTTTCCCATCCGAAATATCACCCAAGAAATAGCTTCATCATACCTCTATGTAGAAAGCATCTGAAAATCCAGACATGACCCGGCAGACACTCTGGAACTCTTCAGTATCAGGATTGTAGCAGGCCATTAGGAAAGGACTAAACCTGGAATACAACAAATGCGGTTTTAATATTTATCTTCCATAATATGGAAATTCTACACCATTCAGCCTAGCAAAGAGACACTACAGAAAGTAGTATTACCATCCTGCTTTTCTTCCATTTCCATGCCAAGCACCAATTGGAACCAAATCCAGGGAATCATTTAGTCCGTCAACGTAATCTTTTTTGACCTGCCAAAAAACAAATCAGTTGCCCAGAGATCAAACATATTTATTCTTGGTTTTGAAATGCTTAAAACTAAACACCACCTTCAACCAGGCATCGGAACGCTTTGATGGAGTATATCCAGCATCAACATCAAGAGATTTAACCATGATGCCTTCACACAAGGAACAAAGGGCATCATTTAGAAAAGTGTTCATCCTATTCAGTGTAGCTTCATTATCTACATCAGCATCTTCCGATTCCACCTACATGAGCTGGATGCCTTCATTATGAAAGTTGTAATGTACAGACATCATTCAAGAATAAAAGCAAAGAACTTACAGTCATTTCTCTTGCATACTCAAAATAACCCCGTTTCTCTTCACCGAACAAATCCTTCAAATCTGATTTACCAGAGAGAACGCAAATAATCAGACTAAAACACTAGAGCTAGGACATCAAATGTCATGAAGTAAAAAAGTCGACCAAAAAAAAAAATCCTACACGAAGGGATCACATACATTTTCGTCTTTCACGGAGTGGTTGATGCAACAGCCTGCAAGGATGTTCTTATAGAGGTTAGGAAGTTTTGAAGTAGAATATGTGCTACACCGCATAATCGGTCCAAAGATATGATGAAAGAAAAAGAAGTTGTAATCAAGCTGCCATTAATCCCAACATTTAAACTAGAACATTTAAGGATAGCACATTTTGAGAAGCAATTGTCTCGAACTGCACACTATCTGCAATTAAATTAGTTAGTTTCTTGATGGTACAAAATTACAATCTTTTATTAGAAATTGTTTTTCTCACATGCATGAAGGCAAATCAACACAAGCTCTAAAGCACCAGCTGAAAAATACTTACTGCTCTCCATTTGCAAGCATTATGTCAAAGACGAAAATGCAAATGTCAACCTGCACGAATGGAAGATTTCAGCTCCACTAATCAAGACAAAAATCTCATATACAGAATCACACAGTTGGCATAGCACGCCAAAAAGAGTAGCAGATATTCTGCCAGTAACCATGCTGAAACAAGTATCAGATACTTTGCAGGTAACAACTTAGCTTGCAGTAAACACATGTTAAAGTTAATTGCTTTTAATAACAGATAAATGTCAGTTTGACTTTAACAAATATTAAGTTATTCAAAAGCTTAGATAATTACATCTTCAAACAAATGGCAATACATATAAAAGACATCTAAAGGAACAGTGCAAAGAAGAAGGAATTTCACATATTTATGAGCGTCCCCGATTTATGGTTAGCTGTATATGATCGCAGTATTTATTTTAACAAAACATATATATCAAAGATCTGAAAAGAATTTTAGTCGATATTTGACATATAAAAGATCTAGTCAAAAATATTCTCATGATCTGCTTTGAACTCGAATAAAACAAGATTAGTAGAACCTTGATTTTATCTATGGCAATCAGGGAATCCTTGCTCCCTCTCTCCCTGGAAGATAGCTCTTGAAATGACATAAGCTTCATATTGTTCTTCCTATCAACTGCCACCACCTGAAATCAAGAGATATACTTTAATATGTCAAGGCAACTCATGATTCCTTCATGCTAGAAGCTCAGAAAAACACAGATGAACCTTCAGATTGCTAATAGAAAAATAAATTAGGTCGATATATTACGAATCACCTCTGCATCCAATATAAAAGCAAATGCAGCACGAACACAAAACTCCTTAACTATGCCAACTAGATCAGGGTATCTTGATGTGGTTTCATCGCCATTCCTCGAGAAAACACGTATTGAACCATCTGCTAATCTGTGGATCTGAGCACGCTGGCCATCATACCTAGAAGACATAAGGAAATCAATGTTGCTAATAAATTTCTAAACTGAAGTCTATTTCAAGATATAACTCAACAGATTAATCATCAGAAACACATATCCTTCATAAAGAGAACGCTGAAGTTTCTGGTAAAGGTTATTCCAAGAGGTTTAACTAATGACTAAGAAGCAGCTCTTATTGGAGGAGGGGCTTTAGAGCTTCAGTGAGCATCTCATGCAGAAGGCTTTAAAAGAAACCAGTTATCCATTTTCAACAACAATTTCTTAAGAAGGATAGTTTTCGCAGAAAAGATAGAGTGACTGATTTTCAAGGTTGGTAGGCTATCCATGTGGAAAGAAAGGTAAGTCCAATACTGAGAAAAACCACAAGCACAGCATCCAAAGGCACTATACTCGAATCAACATCCCAATTGCCGCAAACACAGACCACAATTTGAAAAGCAAACACTTCAAAGATGCTAGATCTGTTATATTTTTGGAACTTACTTATATTCACATGTAAATGCCCTGTGTTCAAAGATTTTCAGGACCTGCTGTGTTCCATTAGTAATTCTACAAAATGATACCAAAAAGATGAGCAAACAGGCATCTCAGGAATAATTTTTCAACTATTAGACATAGAAGAGGTAGCCGCAATACTTCGCAAGCATTGGCTTGATTGGTATGCCGGGAACCATTTGTAAGGTTGATGACGAAAATGCAATCCCTTTTCCCAATAGAGATGGAATAAGTACGTCCTGACCATAACAAAATTAAGATGTTCAGGATATCTCAACAGTGATGAACTGTCTCCTGTAAATCAATGTGAAGAAGCAACGCATGAAAAGGTTTGGAAGAGTGTCTTTGTTTGGCCAACACATAAACACGTGTATGATGCTAATTCTACAGGCATGGACTCATTTAGGAAAATTACGCAATTAACTTGTTAAAATCAAAAACAGTTACATACATCTTGAAATGAAGATGTAGAATATAAACAATGTAGATATTAGGATAAAATTAATTTACACAAGTGCATTCCCAAATTCACACCTAGCTCCTCCTATAAAGAGAAGCAAGATGGAATTCAACTGATTACGCATTTTCACAGAGTTCCACTGCTTCATTATCGTTAGAGTTCCACTGCTTCATTATCGTTTGAAGTTCACGAAAAAAGCCAAAGCCCCAATAATAGATTCCTTAAAAAGATATTTAAGGCATCATATGACATTAAAATAAATAAGAATTATCCAATGAGTAAGATCTTTTTCAGCCTAAAAGATCAGGTGGTAAACAGTGTTTCTAAAAGAAGCCAAGTATAGTTTCACCGAAAATAAGCATCTCAACATTCTGCTGAAGTCCCTAACACGGGCCAAACGATATTTTTAAGAGTATATTCCCATAGGTATTCAACTATCAGGAAGATATTATAGTTATAACGCAAGCAAGTAACATGAAATGAGAAATAACAACTTACCAAGTTAGGAACAATGTTGTATGCTTCAACAACTGCACTGGACAGACACTATCAAAAAGAAAGAAAAAAAGAGAAAACTTAGTGGAAATATTTTTACACCATCCCATTCAGGACATGGCAGAGTAATTATGAACAATTATCATGTGTAAGGTGGATATCACATTGTACAAAAAAGCAAATCAAAATAAACCTGAACACGATCCTTCAAAATTTCAGCTACTCCTTCAGTCGAATTCATTACAATGGCTTGAGCTAAAGCGGGAAGAATGGTTCTCATCATAGCACCAATTCTTAAGTTTCTTACCTATGTGGAAAAACAAGCATAAAGAACATAAATGGTTATGATGGGCATGGTGAGACCCACAATGTGGAAGAGAACAGTGAAAAAGGTATAACTAACAAACAACGAGAAAAGCTGGCTGCTATTCAGAGCCCTTTTGTCATACATAATACGTGATCATTGAAGGTGGTGGCAAAAATGTTAGAGATACAAGTTCATCAACATGGAGTGTAGCCTCTTATTGTCCATTATCTCCTCTTTTTTATTCTGACTCAACAGCCACTCATAATTCTTCCTCCCCCCAAATCCTTTCTGCACCTTTATTTTGGTTCTCAATCCATTTCCTATTTCTTCAGCTATCTACATCTCGTCTATAGCCGAAAACACTAAATTTAAGAATTAATCCGTAACCAGTAAACAAACAAAATAGTGGTACTCTGGAGAAACTTCGGCATACTAAAATTCATAATATATCAAATATACTTAAAATTCCAAAAAGGTGGAAGAAAAGCTAAGCATTAAATTGTCTGCAGCGATTAGCAAGAAGTATATGCAAAAGATAGCTAACTTGAAGAGATAACGTCATTTGAGAAATGACTCTCTTATCATACCAAAGTTCTGACAAGAAACTTCATCTCCTTCTCTCTACATGAACACATGAGATTCACAATGAGGCTTTTCTTCCTGATTGTACTGCCACTACCTGTTTGTACACTGATGAATTCCATGTAAAACTGGAACTTGCATACAGAGAATACAGAAGGCAAAATAATATGTGAACATGTCTTTTTCAAATTAGCATCGAAACCATCACTATTAGCACACAACAAAGTAAGACAGAAAGTTCTCTAACGACAATACAACATGAAGTCCCAAGACAACAATTATAGAAAGGAGTTCCAAAGCAAACTTTCCATGTACAGTAATAAAACACTAATTACGCTACAAGAATTAACTTCTTTGCTCAAATTAATTTATATTAGAAAAAAAAGGAATAGAAGAAAGACACCGAAATGGTTTTTCAAAGTATATATCCCATCTCAAAACATAGACATCATCACATTATGGTTTTCTGGTGGCCAAAAAAAAGCAATCTTTTTTTACTAAAATATAACAGGAGTCGTCGAGTCACGAAATAAAGTAGCAGAAGATACAATTCAGCACGAAACAAGTAAAATGCACTATTTTCCATCATAAAAAGCCTATACTCAGGAACCCATAGCCAGAACAAGTACTATAATATCACATCCTTCAATGTACGAATTCGTAAAATGTAGTAGATCCATACCTTATCTTCCGGAGAACAGAATATACTCCTTGAATTGTAAGCACTGCTGGAGGAGCAAGCAGTGATTGAGTTTGTCGGCAAAGCTGAGCAACATCACCTGATTCAGTGATTATAAATAATTCAATACCAAAAAACAAATTATATGAAATGAGAGAACACTTTAGCTAATTAATTTGATATACCAAGATCCCCAAGATTATTATAAAGATTGCTTAGTTTAGATTTGTTGGTTCCACAAGCCTCTTCAAGGGCTGCAACAACAATGCTACCACCAATATTCAGTTCCTGAAACATCAGAGAAGATGGATTAGACTATTCAAGTGTATAATAGAAGGTATCATCTACATTAGTACTTCCAACAGGGATTAAACAAAACCACAATGGGATGGTTTTGCCAATGAAAAATTTAAAATTCTCAGATTTGCATTTTGATACACATATACCCCTGTACAAAGGTTTATATGATGATTCAAGCAGAACAAAAGTCAAAAGAAGGTTATAGAGTCACCATATTTTCATGCTCAGGTGCAATCTTATTTGTGCATAAATACACAGCTGGTAGTACATCATCAGGTGAAAGGGCCAATAAACTGCATAATAAAGAATACTAGATCGTATGAAACAGAAAATAATCTATACCAAAATTTAAGGAATGTTCGGAAAGTGATAAGGCTCACAACAGTAACTATGATATAAGAATATACAGGTACCAACCTCCTAAACATGTTGCATAGCATTGATGTAGCTTTTAGCTTGCCCTTTTCTTGTTCAACTAAATCAAAAGTACGTGCTACATGAATATATGGAGCAAGCTGTCCTTTACTCCAGCAAGCTGGAAAAAACTGTCACCCTTAAGCAACAATATTCCAAAATGACACAAATAAATTTTGTAATCTGATGAGCAGAGACCGAATTGACCAACCATGCTCAACAGGAGAGTATCTTTCAGGAGGCAGTGATATAGAATTTACAGATCCATAGTCCTTTGGTAAGGCAGGGTGGAAAATATCAGACCTGGTTTCAGGTTGGTTCATCTCAGATTGGTCAGCAACTCTGTCCATCGAGCAGATTCCAGTGGTACATTCAGATTCCTTTAATTTATTAGTGTCAGGCATATTGTCATTAATGTTATTGGTCGTACCAGTATTATCATTATAATATATATCCAGAGCCACATTAATATCTCCTTTGGCTCTCTTAAGAATGATGGCAGCATAGCTTTTTAATGATTCATCACCATTTAATATTTGAACAAACTGATTCACCTCTTCTTCATATAACTTTGTAGCATCAGTAGCGGCCATACTTTTATCATCACCAGATTTAGTAAGTTCGACTTTATTATCTTTGGAAACAACATGCATCTTTTTGTTGAAGAACTTAGTTATGGCATGCTGCTTAGAATCACTAGACTTTTGAGTTGAAACTGCTTTTCCTCTCTTTGTTGCCTTGCTGTCGGGGTTTCTCTTCCTTTTCCCTGGAGAAATTCCACTCTTCTTTATAATCCCAGAACTGGAAAGTTTTAAGCTTTGACTGAACAAGACATCCTCAGCACGGTTTATGCTCTTTACAATTTGAGATTCAAAAGGCAATGGGGGTTCTTTTTCCGCACTGCCTTGTGACGTACTGAGGACTGATGTAGTTGGAAGAACCTGTTCACGAAACTCTGTTTCATGTTCATAAAAATTAGAAACTGCTTCAACAATATTTCCACGAGTACTTCTTAACAAATCCAACATCTGGCTAGGAGTGACCCAATTAGGCAAGCAATCTCGGAGATCCTGAACAGACTTTTCACAGTCATTTTCTCCCACATCTCCTTTATCACAAGAAACTGGGTCCAGTTGAGGAGATAAAGACTTCATGTGACTCTCCTGTTCAACATCATTGCAACAATTTAAGTCAGATAAAATAACCTCATCTTCTTTATGTGGAATATTATCAAGGACAACAGGACAATCCTTCTCTACATCCACTTCATTACTCCCCCTACGAAGAAAACCCATCAAGAATTCTTGCTTGATGGCCATCTCATCAACCAGCCCAGCAAAATGCTTCTGCATAGCTTTAGCATGTTTGCTATCGATTTTTTCGACATCAGCACCAACAGTGGGAATAACACGCTTCGGTTTCAAAAACTTCACATACTCTCTAAGCTCATCATAGTTTGAATGTTCACTATAAGGAACAAGATGAATCTCAAACGAGTCTTTTATCCTCACCGCAAACTTATTGCGCTTGATTTCATATGTCCACCCAGTCGGAACAAAACCCACAACCTTTGAATAACCTCTCTCACTCATAATCTCCTCCATCTTCGCAAAATTAGGTCTGAAGTATGGCCAGGTCTCACCCAAAACATTCCAACCAACAACATGGACATCACTCTCCAACTCATCCTCTGTAAAGATCCCACTTTCTCCCAAACCCAACGAATACAAAACCTCCATCTTCTTGCCACTGACATGGATCTTCCTCTTACACCTCCGTGCAATCTCCAACAAAATCCTCTCCTTCCCAATGACATATGTTGCCACTAAAAACAACACATTCTTCTGAACCGCACCTCCATTCTCGTTCTCATTCTTTTGAATCACACCAACAACATAATCAATCGACTCCTCCTGGCTCGGAAACACAAACTTAGGATTACAATAAGTCGTATCCAGAAAAACAGCATCAGCACCAATAAACTCGGAAATTACACTCTCGTTCTTCATTTCACCACAGTATCTAAAATCGCCAGTGTGCACAAACTTCTCAAACCTAACACCACCACCATTACCTGCAGCATTGTCACAACCAACGGGAACCTTGAACAAGAACTGAACTGCACCGGGGCAGTGATTCGCGTCGACGAGACAAACTTCCGAGCCATCAATCACCACGGGCTGAGACAACGGCAACGGGAAAATGAAGGGTTGAGGAATTTTGAGTATCTGCCGCAGGAGATTAGCGGTGATGGAGGAGCAGTAAATTACACCATTAGACCATTGCGGGGAGAGGCCTGTGTAGTGGTCGGAGTGGAAGTGGGAAAGGAAATAAGAGACGGAGAAGTTGGAGTCAGCGTGTTTGAAGCCATCGACGATGAAGCGGGTTTTGGGTATCAGTTTGGAGTAGGGGAGGGAGGCAGGGGGAGGAGTGAGGCGGTGAGTAGGCGGCGAATGCGGTGGCAAAGACAGGGCGGAGAGAGCGGCGTGGTGGAGGTCGGCGGTGGTTAGGTTTAGGGGTGGTGGTGGAGCGGAGGCGGACATTGGTTCGCGCGGTCGGGCTGATCATAGGAAGCGTGGATTGTTGTACTTATGACTAATGTTCACCTCTTTTATTAAAAGGCCAAATTGCAATTTTGGTCCGTAAGTTTGCAACTTTGTCAATTTAATCCTATCTATTTCAAAATTTACAATTAAGTTCTACAAGTTTGTAACTTTAGTAATTTCTGTTTTATCCGTTTCGAAATTTATAACTAAGTCTTTTAATTTCTAAAATTTTGCAATTATATCCGATTTTCACAGGAAAATTTATAAGTTGTCGGAATTGATCACGTGGCTAATTTCTTTGTTGATTTGGTGGGATGCTATGACATGTAACATCCCGATTTTTTTTGTCGTACAGGTACGCGGTTCGAGAGTGCTAAGTGCGCATTTAAATTATTTTAATTACGTGACTTACGTGTTTATCTTATTCTTTATGTGAAATATTTGAATTATGTGATTTAATATTTCAATTTTATATGAGCCTTATATGAATTATTTGAACGTTTATGCTCTATGTGCCCCGTTTTAATCCGTTTGTCGCCGTTTTTATTTCTAACTTTTGTGATTAAGTGATATGCCTGATATTTATATGTTATGAACTTGTTTATGTGCTCGTTTTAAGTTTTTAAGTTCGTTTGTTACATTTTAGAACCGTTTTATTTGTTAGGGACTTAAGGGCTTAACTCGTTTTAGCACACCTTGGGTTCCAGAAGGCGTAACTTGAGCTCGGGAATTCGAATTCGAATTCCAGAAGATACGACGGACTTATAACGAAGAATGGAAGCTGAACTTGGCCTTATATTTTTCTAAGCCCGTTTGGACCCCCGTATTTTGCCCGAAACACGACCCGTGAGATAGATTTAGGACCCTGCGCCCGTTTTGCTCATAACCGACCCGTTTTTTATCCAAATCGCCCTGTTTTTGAACCCATTTGACCCTTATTCAATCCTCTTTCTCTTCCTCAGCCTCTCATTTGGACCAACCCAGGAGAGAAAGAAATAAAGGGGTAGAACCAAAGAAAGAGAAAGAAGAAAAAGGCTGAAAACGAGAGAGAAGGAAGGAGAAAAGAGAAAAGGGGTTGCCCCTATTCATTCTTGCGATTTCCTGCTCGTTCGACCTCCAATATTCGTCAAATTTGAAAGGTAAGTTCAGAATTGGAACCTCCATCCCCTTGCCTTTCTTTTAAGTCATGATTTGTCCATTTTCATCCTTGTTTGAGCATGTTTTGGAACTGCTGTGTGAATAGTTAGGTTATATGAATTTTCTTGATGAATTCATGCTTTCTTTGGATCATTTCTTGAATTGATGAGTTATATGTGATCTAAATGACTTCTATGTATTAGTTCCAAGCATGTTTTTTGTGGAAATTGGCTGAAATTCGAACCACCATGGCTGCACATCCATGAACATGATGAATGTTTGATATATGTATCTCTTTCTTGCCTGATTCGTTACTGCTTTGTTGCTGCGTGTTTGCTGCCTTTTAGCTGCTGTTTTATGCTTCATTTTGTTGCCATTTCATGCTTTGTTGTGGCCTGGAAGTGCTACTGTTGTTTTGTAGGATTTGAAGGCGAAACAGAGGTTGTTTTCTTCTTCCCTCGACCTGCTGCGTTGAGGTCGCACCCGCGACTCAAATTAGCTTGTTTTTGGTCGCGGCCGCGACCCATTTTTGGGCCAACTTCGACCTGAAGATGCTGAGTACGTTGGTGAGGTGGTGGTCGCGACCGCGACAACCTTTGGACAATTTTGGGGTCAAGCATTTGAGTCTACCTTCGAGTTATGGCTGCCGCCACGTTTTGTTTTTCGTTTTGTTCGTGGTTTTCTTGTTCTTCTTGCTTCTTTCTTACCTTGTATGCATTAGTAACTTGTTATATTATGTGTTATATGTTTTATTATGTATTTATGGTGTGGTTTTGATGCTCTTATGCGCAATATATGACCTAATATGTGATACATGTCCTTCAACATGCATGCATGAATTAATATGACTTTTCCTTGCTCCGTTTGATATTTTCCTGTTTCTTTTCTTATATTCATGCATGCCTAACGTGTTATATGATGTGTTATGAGTGTTGTATGAAATTTATGGATTTATTTAACGTGATATATGTGAATTATGATTTAATATGATTTAATATGGCCTTATATGACCTAAATGAAATCTCATTGCATTCTTCATGCATCATTCGCATTCATATGCATTTGACGAGCGTCTATTTGGTACATTTTGAGTCTAAGTTTGTCGTTTTCTCTTTGTTTTGTCCTTAGGTTCGTTCCGTGGGTGACGAGGAGGTCTCTTAGGAGTGTTTTGAGTTCGTTTTGTCCGGTGTGGTCGACAAGGTGAGGTTTTCTTCCTTTTAGTTAAAACGACCTACAACCCTACTTGTATTTTGAACCCGTATGTGACTTACGTATCTATATTTACTTAGATATGTGTATGATACGTATTTTGAGGGAATTGTCTCATTTTGTTATGAAATCAATTGAAAAACGCTTTTATATATATATGTAACCTACTTTTATGTTTGTTTGATTTGAAAAGGGTTGGTGTATGTGAATGTTTTGAAACAACGAGATTTTGACTTTGAAATATAAATCTTGAAAATTATGAAATTTCGAAAATTATAAAATTATAATTTATGACTTATGAATTGGGCCCTGGAGAAGTGGTATGTGAACTCGGGTCGGCCGTGGGGTCACCGAGCTCTCTCATCAACACAACTCCACTTATGTAGAGAGATTGTCCAACCTCGGAAGGTTGAGGGGAAGACAATCTCTTGAGAACGGGCGGTTAACCCCCGTCGGGGAGCGGGTAGGATCCCCCGACTCACCATTATGACGAGAGTACGGGGTTGAGGAATATGTATAAGATATTTATGAATTTGTTTAAGTATGATTCGGAATTCGAATTTGGATTTTGTATGATTTATTTGGCCTTGGATGGGCATTATATACATAACTTGTTTAAATTCGAATATGTATGTTTGTATTTGAATCCTAGTAGCTTCCGCATCTGGTATTGATTTATTTTCGCACTCTGATTTGGGGTCTAGACCTCCTAGCATAGGAGAGATTTTGTTTGTCTCCCATTCACCGTAGTTTGATACGTGCTCGGAGTCCCCATTTCGTTACACGTGTTAGGCTATGGTGCGGGGGATGTAGTGCTCTGCGCTCCGGGGTGCTATATGACAAAAATATCTGACTTGTATAAAAAAATTATTATACATGTGGCGCAATAAAAGAAATTTTAAATAAAAAAATATAATTATATTTTAACTAAAATATCGTATCGTTCAACGGAACTTATAAAAAGGTGACTCACTTAGACAACTGATTCCTTTTCAATATAAAAGAATAGACAAATCAACCCACCTAGTATCGGCTGATAAATCAGAGATGGATGACTATGATTCCACGAAAATCTCTAAGTACTTGTTCTAATCTAGGACAAGTGAGATCCGATTTGTGTGCGTGGGAGCAGCTTAAACAAAGAAAAGTTTGTCGAGATCTAAATTCATGCACCGTATGCGCCGCCTGAATTTGAACATAAATTACAAAATTTAGAACTTACAGGACTTAATTGCAAATTTCGAAGCGGACATGACCAAAATTATCGAAATTACAAACTTACAGAATTTAATTGCAAATTTTGAAACGAACAGAACTAAATTACCAAAATTGTAAACTTATAGAACCAAAATTGCATTTTTGCCTTTATTAAAATTATACTCTCCCGGTAGGTATATGACACCCAACATTTTTTTGACACCAAAATTATAGTTCAAATCCGTCTCTAATGAACTCCAGTAAGTTATGTAACAATTGTTGCGTTAGTCACGCTCGTTAAAATTGTATTAATCACAAAATTAAGTATAAATATTTTCTTTCTATTTTACTATTTAATTGAACTAAATTTGAATTAAAATTAAATAATTTATTTTTATTACATCTGATGTAGGGACATAAATGAGCCAAACTAGGTCGCAAGTCTTGTGAGCGGGCTCACCACAAGTCAAAACTCGAGTCTTTTGTTTCTTGTTCGTCAGCTCGCGAGTCGACTTACGAACCTTAATATTAATATTAGAAAGATTATATGCCTGCAGGAATTACTTCAAGTGATTAATGGGTCATTCTTACTTAATCAGCTACATTCGAATTAGAATTCCCTCCTCATCAAGACCTTCAGTCCTTCACTATAGAATGAAATAGGAATCACATCAGATTATAGCGATTATATAATAAAGAACAGAACTTTTATTATATGCTATGTGTTGAATAAATAGGACGTGTGATGTTTCCCGATTTTCCTTTTCCAACACTAAATATTTAGCTATTTGTATAATTTTTCATCAAGAAATAAAATGATATTAATAACAATAATCTAAAATCCCTTCATTGTTAACAAAAGTTGAAGGAAGCTAAACACAACTTCAGGAAACGGAAATGGAAACCAACAAACATTGCCCTATCTATCTGATATTTGCCAAAAAAACGATGAAATACCAACACGATTTATTTCTCCGGGAATTTGATTGTAACGAGATGTAATACAAAATTAATCAGAAAATAAATAATAGAATGATTGATGAGAAAAAGAAGTAAAAGACTGCAACGATGAATAATAATGAAATATGAAATCTTTGATAATCTTCTATCTCTTGAGTCTTCTATGTACAATGGAATTTCAAACAATAAAATCTCTATGCTAGCACAATGATGGAAATTGCAGTAGAAGAATGGTGGAAAGAGAATCATAAAAATATGATTGCTAGTGTTTTTCTATAAAGGGACTGAACTCTCCAAATGACGATATATCTGATTCCCTTCTCTCTCTCCCCCTTTATGCTCTTCACAGAAAACAGTTGAGGCTTCCCTAAAATCTTGGCACGTGGGGACTCTTTAAATTTCAAATCTGCTAACACGTTCTACCTTGACTCTTTCTTCTCCCCTTCTTCTCAACTTCCCTCCTTCTGGCATAATTGATTTTCCATATTCTTTAATTAATCAAATCGGATAATATGGCAAATATAGCCCACATCATCACTCCCCCCCTACTCTTACAGTCGAACAGTGTGGACGACTGTGAGAGTAGTGAAATCTCGGAGAACAACCCTGGATGTTGGATGTCTTGAAACTGTTGGTCTCCCTTCCTGGGTACGGTGATTGCCTCATTAAAAACCACACTCGGGAAAACCACGTGGGAAAAATCCTCATGAGTAAAAAGAGTACAACCGTTGCGTCCCGTACCCAAGGCTTATTTGAGGTTCTGCTTCTTGTAGTTGGCTTAACGTTCTTCTTCTTGAGATCTTACTGACTTTCAGCTTAGTGTCTTTGCCCTTCTAGCTAATTGCTCCTTTCAGCTTAACTTCCTTTTATATGCTCCTTTCTGCTCATTCTGTTCTCTTCTGCTCGTTGGGTTCCCTTCTGCTTCTCTTTTTGCTCCACTATACTGTCCAATGCACGTCATGATTCTACTTTTATTTTCTTGGTGCCATGTAGTCTTTCTCTAAAATTTCTCAACATTTTGCAAATATCTCTTCTGCAAAAATATTTCCCAAAATCAAATTATATCTTAAATCCTTGAGATAATTACTTTATACTTTCACGATAAATCTTTCAAAATAACAAGACAAATTCCCTTATCAATAAGATAATTCCCCCGTATTTTCATGATAAATCTTTCGAGGCGGAAAAATAAATCCTAAAATGCATGAGATAAGATTTCTCAAATTTGGGAAATTGCCGAAATAGTTCTCAAAATTATTCCAACACACTTAGTCTCAAATATTATAATGAGATTAAATTAATAATTTAAGAGAAAAACTAGAGTGAGGGCAAGCAAGGATATCACCGGGATTTGGAGGATTTTCATGACAAGGGGCTTGTTTCTCCTTAGCTTTTTGAGGAGAAATTTCTAACTTTCCTTGCACATTCACCAAGGCAGTGATTCTTCGTGGGTAGACTTTTCCAACAAACATTAACAAAATAACCCCTTGCCATGAGATTATTTTTATCTACGCAGATAATAAGATGAGTATCAGAAAAGATAAGCATCGTAAATTAGTTAATCACCACCAATTCACCATCACGCTATTAAGAGATAAATGGTCTCATAAAAGATAATAAATTTAGGAAACTAAAAGGAAGAATCGCACCAGTAGTTAAGGAGTCTCCGAGTTATAAGGTTTGCTTTTTCTAATTAAAACTCATCTTCACTTTTCCTTGCACCTCCAACAAAAATAGCCGCTTTCTTCTCTCAGGTAAAAACCCAAGAGGTTTCGATTCTGTTTTCCTGCTCGCCGCATGCCTTTCTATTTCCTTTTTCCTTCCAGCTTCAAACGAATTGATATGCACAACGACTCTACTTCCAACTCGATTAAATCACATAGAATTTGTCATCAATATTTCTCAAGATACCTCCAGATAACTCATCTTCCCAAGAATTTAACGAGAACGAAATCCTACAACATTTCTCAAAATTCCATCATATCACGAAATACTAATATAAATTTCTTTCTGTCTCGATAGATTTCTCAAATTGTTAAAATAATCCTTATTTCAAAAGAATATATTTTTTAATTTATTAAGGTAACTCCTAAAATTACCCAAGTGTTCCTTTAGTGAAGATTATCTTAGTGAAATTAAGATTTCATAAGAAATGACAAACTAAGGAAAAGGAAAGGTATCACCGCAACCCAAAAAGTCTCCATGACTTGAGCTTTTTATTCTTTGCTCTCTTTATCAGCATTTTACAGCAGCTTCTTCACCCACAGTTTAAGGCAAGTTCCGCCATAACCCATCTTCGCACATAGCACCAGCGCGACAACCAGCCGACCATGACTCTGCTCTTTCCCTTCAATTTCTGATTTCATTTTTGGATATTAATCTTCTTTGCCCATCCGCTGATTTCTTTCTAGCCTATCTCGTAGCGTCAATCATCATAAGCACCGTCACGTTGCCGTTAACGCCACTTCACTGCCACTTCTCGATCGGACACTGGCACCGCCGACTCGTCGCTGACAACTACCGCGTAAAAGATCTCTTTGAACAAGGGAGAAAATCAATTCGGCCCTGACTCTGAATATTTGACTCTTGCTTGTTTCATGACATATGTTGATGTTGTTGCTTGTTGCCGAATTGATGGAAATTTCTTGTGGAATTTGCAGATGTGTTGTATATTTCCAGCTTCTTGAAGTTGAAGATTGTACTTTTCTCTTGTATCCGGAGCATGTATATGTTGAATCTGTTAGCTTTCATACTTTATGATACTACTTCTTCTTTGTTGTTTTTCATGGATTTTCTTCAACTTTCGTCGGTGACTGATTTCTTTGTTTTTGGTATAGGCGAGGGCCCTACCCCCCCCCCCCCCCCCCTCCAGCTAGCAGCATCCATCCCGCGGTGGGTAGCCATACCACCATGCCGGAGCAGGCAGTTGTTGCTGGTTTACAGTTTGGCCTGGGGGAGGCCTCCCCTTTTGCTCTTGGTCCTCTGCTTCTGCACCTCCTGCTATTATTCCGCCAGCTTCTGTTCCTCCTGCCAGCCATCCTCCAGATACCGTTCCTGCTGCTGCCCCTTCTTCCGGGTAGGTAGATCCACTGGGGCCACAGGCTTAGCTTTCCCTTTGCCTCTCTCTAGACATTTTCCTTTTCTGTTGCTTTATCTTTTGCGAAACGTTGATGTTTCCGGTTCTAGATTTGATGCTCTTGGATTTATACTTGTTCAACCTGATTTACTTTAGCATGTCTTTTGTTTTGATGACTATGGTTTGACTCGTTTTCTTCGAGCGTACATGTGAACTTCCCTTTCTTTGTTGCCCGAAAATCTTTAGGAGCTTTTGAATGAAATAGATGGTTAAATACTTGGTTTTTCTCTTTTGGCACATACTTGTTATATGGTGTGGGAATCTGGCTTGTGTTAGTTTTCCTCTTCTTTCATTGTCTTTTCGTTCTGCTAGCAGGAAGTAGGCAGTCTAAGGAGGAGTTTCTGATGCGGTTCTGGTGAAGACCCTCTCCTTGCCCTGCCTGCTGCTCTCCTATTCAGCTGGGAGCATGTCCTTCCTGTCAGGTATTTATGGTGGAGGACTGCCAGATCTGCTCGTGCTGAGGGCATTCTCTCCGACCCTAGCAATAGCTGCTCTCTTCCAGCTAGGTGGCCAACTCGACTGGTGGTAGCCGGTGGAGAATCACTCCCAAGAGCCTTTCTTCCAGCTCTTCCCAAGGCATATGCGTAATCAACGCGCCTCCCCAAGAGGGACTTATTTGTGTGCCCCCTTTATCCCGGGTAATCAATCATTGAAAATGTTCGAATTTTCAGTAGTATAGCCGCGGAGGCTTAGCATGTGCCTGTCTCAAGTGTAAACTCAACAATAATATGATGCATTCAGAGCATAACCCAACATAATTTTTTTTTCTCATCATAATGCATATGCATTTAAAGCATAGCACGGGCTGGTTCTTTTCTTATAATCATGTATTCTTACGAATCTCATGAAGTTAGTTATTCTAATAAAGCATAAACATAAAAGATGATCTCCTTCCTTCTCATGAATCAAAATATCGGAAAGTTTATGTAAACAATTATCAAACATGTGAACAAAAACGTTGGAACCTGGAAGTTCTGATAATACGTTTCTCTTTCTGCTCTCCTTCCAGGTGTGCAGGCTGCCTGCCTGCTTAGCAGAAGAACCTTTTCAGGTTCTGCACGTTCCAGGGTCGGGATAACTTCTTTCCGTCAGCATCCTCCAGCTCACAAGCTCCTCAACCCACGATCTTTACGACTTTGTCAGGTCCTTCCCAGCTGGGGCCCAGCTTACCAACAGGTTTCAAGGCATCCGCCCTCCTAAGCACCAAGTCTCCCACCTGGAAGTCGCGCGCTTTCACCTTCCTGCTGTAAGCTGCCACCATTTGGTTCTTATACTACGCCATTCAAATTAGAATTCCCTCCTCATCAAGACCTTCGGTCCTTCACTATAGAATGAAATGGGAATCACATCAGATTACAGTGATTATACAATAAAGAACATAACTTTTATTATATGTTATGTGTTGAATAAATAGGACGTGTGATGTTTCCCGATTTTCCTTTTCCCACACTAAATATTTAGCTATTTGTAAAATTTTTCATCAAGAAATAAAATGATATTAATAACAATAATCTAAAATCCCTTCATTGCTAACAAAAGTTGAAGGAACCTAAACACAGCTTCAGGAAATGGAAATGGAAACCAACCAACATTACATTATCTATCTGATATTTGCCAAAAAATGACGAAATACCAACACAATTTATTTCTCCAGGAATTTGATTGTAACGAGCTGTAATACAGAATTAATTAGAAAATAAATATTAGAATGATTGATGAGAAAAAGAAGTAAAAGACTATAACGACGAATAATAATGAAATATGAAATAGTTGATAATCTTCTATCTCTTGAGTCTTCTATGTACAATGGAATTTCAAACAATATAATCTCTATGCTAGCACAACGATGGAAATTGGAGTAGAAGAATGGTGGAAAGAGAATCATAAAAATATGATAGCTAGTGTTTTTCTGTAAAGGGACTGCTAGGGTTTTGTGAACTCTCCAAATGACGATATATCTGATTCCCTTCTCTCTCTCTCCCCCCCCCCCCCCTCTATTCTCTTCACATAAAACTGTTGAGGCTTCCATAAAATCTTGGCACGTGGGGACTCTTTGAATTTCAAATCTGCTAACACGTTCTACCTTGACTCTTTCTTCTCCCCTTCTACTCAACTTCCCTCTTTCTGGCATAATTGATTTTCCATATTCTTTAATTAATCAAATTGTATAATGTGGCAAGTATGGCCCACATCATCACTCCCCCCCTACTCTTGCAGTCGAACAGTGTGGATGACTGTGAGAGTAGTGAAATCTCGGAGAACAACCCTGGATGTTGGATGTCTTGAAATGGTTGGTCTCCCATCCTGGGTACGGTGATTGCCTCATTAAAAACCACACTGGGGAAAACCACGTGGGAAAAATCCTCATGAGTAAAAAGAGTACAACCGTTGCGTCCCGTACCCAAGGCTTATTTGAGGTTCTGCTTCTTGTAGTTGGCTTAACGTTCTTCTTCTTGAGATCTTGCTGACTTTCAGCTTAGTGTCTTTGCCCTTCTAGCTAATTGCTCCTTTCAGCTTAACTTCCTTTCATATGCTCCTTTCTGCTCATTCTATTCCCTTCTGCTCGTTGGGTTCACTTCTGCTTCTCTTTCTGCTCCACTATACTGTCCAATGCACGTCATGATTCTGCTTTTATTTTCTTGGTGCCATGTAGTCTTTCTCTAAAATTTCTCAACATTTTGCAAATATCTCTTCTGCAAAAATATTTCCCAAAATCAAATTATATCTTAAATCCCTAAGATAATTATTTTATATTTTCACGATAAATCTTTCAAAATAACAAGACAAATTCCCTTATCAATAAGATAATTCCCCCGTATTTTCATGATAAATCTTTCGAGACGAAAAAATAAATCCTAAAATGCATGAGATAAGATTTCTCAAATTTGGGAAATTACCGAAATAGTTCTCAAAATTATTCCAACACACTTAGTCTCAAATATTATAATGAGTTTAAATTAATAATTTAAGAGAAAAACTAGAGTGAGGGCAAGCAAGGATATCACCGGGATTTGGAGGATTTTCATGACAAGGGGCTTGTTTCTCCTTAGCTTTCTGAGGAGAAATTTCTAACTTTCCTTGCACATTCACCAAGGCAGTGATTCTTCGTGGGTAGACTTTTCCAACAAACATTAACAAAATAACCCCTTGCCATGAGATTATTTTTATCTACGCATATAATAAGATGAGTATCAGAAAAGATAGGCATCGTAAATTAGTTAATCACCACCAATTCACCATCACGCTATTAAGAGATAAATGGTCTCATAAAAGATAATAAATTTAGGAAAGTAAAAGGAAGAATAACACCAGTAGTCAAGGAGTCTCCGAATTATAAGATTTGCTTTTTCTAATTAAAACTCATCTTCACTTTTCCTTGCACCTCCAACAAAAATAGCCGCTTTCTTCTCTCAGGTAAAAACCCAAGAGGTTTCGATTTTGATTTCCATGCGGCATGCCTTTCTATTTCCTTTTTCCTTCTAGCTTCAAACGAATCGATATGCACAACAACTCTACTTCCAACTCGATTAAATCACATAGAATTTGTCATCAATATTTCTCAAGATACCTCCAGATAACTCATCTTCCCAAGAATTTAACGAGAACGAAATCCTGCAACATTTCTCAAAATTCCATCATATCACGAAATACTAATATAAATTTCTTTCTGTCTCGATAGATTTCTCAAATTGTTAAAATAATCCTTATTTCAAAAGAATATATTTTTTAATTTATTAAGGTAACTCCTAAAATTACCCAAGTGTTCCTTTAGTGAAGATTATCTTAGTGAAATTAAGATTTCATAAGAAAAGACAAACTAAGGAAAAGGAAAGGTATCACCGCAACCCAAAAAGTCTCCATGACTTGAGCTTTTTATTCTTTGCTCTCTTTATCAGCATTTTACAGCAGCTTCTTCACCCACAGTTTAAGGCAAGTTCCGCCATATCCCATCTTTGCACATAGCACCGGCGCCGACAACCAGCCGGCCATGACTCTGCTCTTTCCCTTCAATTTCTGATTTCATTTTTGGATATTAATCTTCTTTGCCCATCCACTGATTTCTTTCTAGCCTATCTCGTAGCGTCAATCATCATAAGCACCGTCACGTTGCCGTTAACGCCACTTCACTGCCGCTTCTCGATCGGACACCGGCACCACCGACTCGTCGCTGACAACTACCGCGTAAAAGAACTCTTTGAACAAGGGAGAAAATCAATTCGGCCCTGACTCTGAATATTTGACTCTTGCTTGTTTCATGACATATGTTGATGTTGTTGCTTGTTGCTGAATTGATGGAAATTTCTTGTGGAATTTGCAGATGTGTGGTATATTTCCAGCTTCTTGAAGTTGAAGATTGCACTTTTCTCTTGTATCCGGAGCATATATATGTTGAATCTATTAGCTTTCATACTTCATGATACTACTTCTTCTTTCTTGTTTTTCATGGACTTTCTTCAACTTTCGTCGGTGAGTGATTTCTTTGTTTTTGGTATAGGCGAGGGCCCTACCCCCCTCCAGCTAGCAGCATCCATCCCGCGGAGGGTAGCCATACCACCATGCCGGAGCAGGCGGTTGTTGCTAGTTTACAGTTTGGCCTGGGGGAGGCCTCCCCTTCTGCTTTTGGTCCTCTGCTTCTGCACCTCCTGCTATTATTCCACCAGCTTCTGTTCCTCCTGCCAGCCATCCTCTAGATACCATTCCTGCTGCTGCCCTTCTGCCGAGTAGTTAGATCCACTGGGGCCACAGACTTAGCTTTTCCTACGCCTCTCTCTAGACATTTTCCTTTTCTGTTGCTTTATCTTTTGCGAACCATTGATGTTTCCTGTTATAGACTTGATGCTCTTGGATTTAGACTTGTTCAACCTGATTTACTTTAGCATGTCTTTTGTTTTGATGACTATGGTTTGACTCGTTTTCTTCGAGCGTACATGTGAACTTCCCTTTCTTTGTTACCCGAAAATCTTTAGGACCTTTTGAATGAAATAGATGGTTAAACACTTGGTTTTTCTCTTTTGGTACATGCTTGTTATATGGTGTGGGAATCTGGCTTGTGTTAGTTTTCCTCTTCTTTCATTTTGTTTTCATTCTGCTAGCAGGAAGTAGGCAATCTAAGGAGGAGTTTCTGATGCGGTTCTGGTGAAGACCCTCTCCTTGCCCTGCCTGCTGCTCTCCTGTTCAGCTGGGAGCATGTCCTTCCTGTCAGGTATTTGTGGTGGAGGACTGCCAGATCTGCTCGTGCTGAGGGCATTCTCTCCGACCCTAGCAATAGCTGCTCTCTTCCAGCTAGGTGGCCAACTCGACTAGTGGTAGCCGGTGGAGAATCACTCCCAAAAGCCTTTCTTCCAACTCTTCCCAAGGTATATGCGTAATCAACGTGCCTTCCCAAGAGGGACTTATTTGTGTGCCCCCTTTATCCCGGGTAATCAACCATTGAAAATGTTCAAATTTTCAGTAGTATAGCCGCAGAGGCTTAGCATGTGTCTATCTCAAGTGTAAACTCAACAATAATATGATGCATTCAGAGCATAACCCAACATAATTTTTTTTTCTCATCATAATGCATATGCATTTAAAGCATAGCACGGGCTGGTTCTTTCCTCATCATCAATTATTCTTACGAATCTCATGAAGTTAGTCAATCTAATAAAGCATAAACATAAAACATGATCTCCTTCCTTCTCATGAATCAGAATATCGACAAGTTTATGTAAACAATTATCAAACATGCGAACAAAAACGTTGGAATCGGAAATTCTAATAATACGTTTCTCTTTCTGCTCTCCTTCTAGGTGTGCAGGTTGCCTGCCTGCTTAGCAGAAGAACCTTTTCAGGTTCTGCATGTTCCAGGGTCGGGATAACTTCTTTCCGTCAGCATCCTCTAGCTCACAAGCTCCTCAACCCACGATCTTTACGACTTTGTCAGGTCCTTCCCAGCTGGGGCCTAGCTTACCAACAGGTTTCAAGGCATCCGCCCTCCTAAACACCAAGTCTCCCACCTGGAAGTCGCGCGCTTTCACCTTCCTGCTGTAAGCTGCCACCATTTGGTTCTTATACTACGCCATGAATTAGAATTCCCTCCTCATCAAGACCTTCGGTCCTTCACTATAGAATGAAATGGGAATCACATCAGATTTTAGCGATTATACAATAAAGAACAGAACTTTTATTATATGTTATGTGTTGAATAAATAGGACGTGTGATGTTTCCCGATTTTCCTTTTCCCACACTAAATATTTAGCTATTTGTAAAATTTTTCATCAAGAAATAAAATGATATTAATAACAATAATCTAAAATCCCTTCATTGCTAACAAAAGTTGAAGGAACCTAAACACAGCTTCAGGAAATGGAAATGGAAACCAACCAACATTACATTATCTATCTGATATTTGCCAAAAAATGACGAAATACCAACATAATTTATTTCTCCGGGAATTTGATTGTAACGAGCTGTAATACAGAATTAATTAGAAAATAAATATTAGAATGATTGATGAGAAAAAGAAGTAAAAGACTATAACGACGAATAATAATGAAATATGAAATAGTTGATAATCTTCTATCTCTTGAGTCTTCTATGTACAATGGAATTTCAAACAATATAATCTCTATGCTAGCACAACGATGGAAATTGGAGTAGAAGAATGGTGGAAAGAGAATAATAAAAATTTGATTGCTAGTGTTTTTCTGTAAAGGGATTGCTAGGGTTTTGTGAACCCTCCAAATGATGATATATCTGATTCCCTTCTCTCTCTCTCCCTTTATTCTCTTCACAGAAAACAGTTGAGGCTTCCCTAAAATCTTGGCACGTGGGGACTCTTTGAATTTCAAATCTGCTAACATGTTCTACCTTGACTCTTTCTTCTCCCCTGCTTCTCAACTTCCCTCTTTCTGGCATAATTGATTTTCCATATTCTTTAATTAATCAAATCAGATAATGTGGCAAATATGGCCCACATCATCACTCCCCCCTACTCTTGTAGTCGAACAGTGTGGACGACTATGAGAGTAGTGAAATCTCGGAGAACAACCCTGGATGTTGGATGTCTTGAAACGGTTGGTCTCCCTTCCTGGGTACGTTGATTGCCTCATTAAATACCACACTCGGGAAAACCACGTGGGAAAAACCCTCATGAGTAAAAAGAGTACAACCGTTGCGTCCCGTACCCAAGGCTTATTTGAGGTTCTGCTTCTTGTAGTTAGCTTAACGTTCTGCTTCTTGAGATCTTACTGACTTTCAACTTAGTGTCTTTGCCCGTCCAGCTAACTGCTCCTTTCAGCTTAACTTCCTTTCATATGCTCCTTTCTGCTCATTCCGTTCCCTTCTGCTCGTTGTGTTCACTTCTGCTTCTCTTTCTGCTCCACTATACTGTCCAATGCACGTCATGATTCTACTTTTATTTTCTTGGTGCCATGTAGTCTTTCTCTAAAATTTCTCAACATTTTGCAAATATCTCTTCTGCAAAAATATTTCCCAAAATCAAATTATATTTTAAATCCCTAAGATAATTACTTTATACTTTCACGATAAATCTTTCAAAATAACCAGACAAATTCCCTTATCAATAAGATAATTCCCCCGTATTTTCATGATAAATCTTTCGAGATGGGAAAATAAATCCTAAAATGCATGAGATAAGATTTCTCAAATTTAGGAAATTGCCGAAATAGTTCTCAAAATTATTTCAACACACTTAGTCTCAAATATTATAATGAGATTAAATTAATAATTTAAGAGAAAAACTAGAGTGAGGGCAAGCAAGGATATCACCGGGATTTGGAGGAATTTCATGACAAGGGGCTTGTTTCTCCTTAGCTTTTTGAGGAGAAATTTCTAACTTTCCTTGCACATTCACCAAGGCAGTGATTCTTCGTGGGTAGACTTTTCCAACAAACATTAACAAAATAACCCCTTGCCATGAGATTATTTTTATCTACGCATATAATAAGATGAGTATCAGAAAAGATAAGCATTGTAAATTAGTTAATCACCACCAATTCACCATCACGCTATTACGAGATAAATGGTCTCATAAAAGATAATAAATTTAGGAAAGTAAAAGGAAGAATCGCACCAGTAGTCAAGGAGTCTCCGAGTTATAAGGTTTACTTTTTCTAATTAAAACTCATCTTCACTTTTCCTTGCACCTCCAACAAAAGTAGCCGCTTTCTTCTCTCAGGTAAAAACCCAAGAGGTTTCGATTCTGTTTTCCTACTCGCCACATGCCTTTCTATTTCCTTTTTCCTTCCAGCTTCAAACGATTTGATATGCACAACGACTCTACTTCCAACTTGATTAAATCACATAGAATTTGTCATCAATATTTCTCAAGATACCTCCAGATAACTCATCTTCCCAAGAATTTAACGAGAACGAAATCCTGCAACATTTCTCAAAATTCCATCATATCACGAAATACTAAGATAAATTTCTTTCTGTCTCGATAGATTTCTCAAATTGTTAAAATAATCCTTATTTCAAAAGAATATATTTCTTAATTTATTAAGGTAACTCCTAAAATTACCCAAGTGTTCCTTTAGGGAAGATTATCTTAGTGAAATTAAGATTTCATAAGAAAAGACAAACTAAGGAAAACGAAAGGTATCACCGCAACCCAAAAAGTCTCCATAACTTGAGCTTTTTATTTTTTGCTCTCTTTATCAGCATTTTACAGCAGCTTCTTCACCCACAGTTTAAGGCAAGTTCCGCCATATCCCATCTTTGCACATAGCACCGCCGCCGACAACCAGCCGGCCATGACTCTGCTCTTTCCCTTCAATTTCTAATTTCATTTTTGGATATTAATCTTCTTTGCCCATCCACTGATTTCTTTCTAGCCTATCTCGTAGCATCAATCATCATGAGCACCGTCACGTTACCGTTAACACCACTTCACTGCCGCTTCTCGATCGGACACTGGCACCGCCGACTCGTCGTTGACAACTACCGCGCAAAAGATCTCTTTGAACAAGGGAGAAAATCAATTCGGCCCTGACTCTGAATCTTTGACTCTTGCTTGTTTCATGACATATGTTGATGTTGTTGCTTGTTGCCGAATTGATGAAAATTTCTTGTGGAATTTGCAGATGTGTGATATATTTCTAGCTTCTTGAAGTTGAAGATTGTACTTTTCTCTTGTATCCGGAGCATGTATATATTGAATCTGTTAGCTTTCATACTTCATGATACTACTTCTTCTTTCTTGTTTTTCATGGATTTTCTTCAACTTTCGTCGGTGAGTGATTTCTTTGTTTTTGGTATAGGCGAGGGCCCTACCCCCCTCCAGCTAGCAGCATCCATCCCGCGGAGGGTAGCCATACCACCATGCCAGAGCAGGCGGTTGTTGCTAGTTTACAGTTTGGCCTGGGGGAGGCCTCCCCTTTTGCTTTTGGTCCTCTGCTTCTGCACCTCCTGCTATTATTCCGCCAGCTTTTGTTCCTCCTGCCAGCCATTCTCCAGATACCGTTCCTGCTGTTGCCCCTTCTGCCGGGCAGGTAGATCCACTGGGGCCACAGGCTTAGCTTTCCCTATGCCTCTCTCTAGACATTTTCCTTTTCTGTTGCTTTATCTTTTGCGAGCCGTTGATGTTTCCAGCTCTGGACTTGATGCTCTTGGATTTAGACTTGTTCAACCTGATTTACTTTAGCATGTCTTTTGTTTTGATGACTATGGTTAGACTCGTTTTCTTCGAGCATACATGTGAACTTCCCTTTCTTTATTGCTCGAAAATCTTTAGGACCTTTTGAATGAAATAGATGGTTAAACACTTGGTTTTTCTCTTTTGGCACATGCTTGTTATATGGTGTGGGAATCTGGCTTGTGTTAGTTTTCCTCTTCTTTCATTGTCTTTTCATTCTGCTAGCAGGAAGTAGGCAGTCTAAGGAGGAGTTTCGGATCCGGTTTTGGTGAAGACACTCTCCTTGCCCTGCTGGCTGCTCTCCTGTTCAGCTGGGAGCATGTCCTTCCTGTCAGGTATTTTGGTGGTGGACTGCCAGATCTGCTCGTGCTGAGGGCATTCTCTCCGACCCTAGCAATAGCTGCTCTCTTCCAGCCAATGTTTTCAAAAGCGGATCGGAGGTCAAAGCGGCAGCTTACTGGTCACCGGTTCGACCGGTAATAAATAAAAATATTATTTTTAATAATATATATATATAATAATATGCTAAAAGTAAATATATAATATATAATATAGTTCAATTTTAGAATAAAAGAGTCATATTCAAGTGTTTAACGTCTAATTTGAGGCCTATGATTTTAAATTTGGGATTTGGGAATTGTAAGTGTGCAAAAAATATTTTCTAAAACTCAAAAAAGGTTAAAGGATGTGGGAATTTTAAGTTTTTTCAAAAAAAAAAAAAAATGAAAATTAAGTGAACCGCCGGTCCGGTCCGGTTCACGGGGCCAAAATCGGCGGTTAACTGGCCGGTTTTTACTGTTCTGTACCGGTCCGGTTCGCACTGGTTTTGCAGGGTGGTTCGGACCGGACCAGGCACCGGTCACCGGTCGAACCGGCCGGTCCGGTCCGGTTTTGAAAACATTGCTTCCAGCTAGGTGGCCAACTCGACTGGTGGTAGCCGGTGGAGAATCACTCCCAAGAGCCTTTCTTCCAGCTCTTCCCAAGGCATATGCGTAATCAACGCGCCTTCCCAAGAGGGACTTATTTGTGTGCCCCCTTTATCTTGGGTAATCAATCATTGAAAATGTTCGAATTTTCAATAGTATAGCCGCGGAGGCTTAGCATGTGCCTGTCTCAAATGTAAACTCAACAATAATATGATGCATTCAGAGCATAACCCAACATAATTTTTTTTTCTCATCATAATGCATATGCATTTAAAGTATAGCACGGGCTGGTTCTTTTCTCATCATCATGTATTCTTACGAATCTCATGAAGTTAGTGATTCTAATAAAGCATAAACATAAAACATGATCTCCTTCCTTCTCATGAATCAAAATATCTGAAAGTTTATGTAAACAATTATCAAACATGAGAACAAAAACGTTGGAACCTGGAAGTTCTGATAATACGTTTCTCTTTCTGCTCTCCTTCCAGGTGTGCAGGCTGCCTGTCTGCTTAGCAGAAGTACCTTTTCAGGTTCTGCAGGTTCCAGGGTCCAAAAGAATTTTCCACCTCTCACTCCAAAAGAGCACTTCAATGGGTTCTGTTTCATGTTATATTTGCGCAGGACCTGGAAGGCTTCCTCCAGATCTGTCAGGTGAGTGTCAGACTTCCTGCTTTTCACCAGCATGTCATCCACATAGACTTCCATGTTTCTCCCTATCTGATCTTTGAACATTCTGTCTACCAGGCGCTGGTAGGTGGCTCCTACGTTCTTCAGCCCGAAAGGCATAACCACGTAGCAGTACGTCCCACCAGCTGTGATGAAGCTCAGTCTCTTCTGATCTGCCGGATCTAAAGGGATCTGATGATAGCCCTGCGAGGCGTCCATCATACTGAGGAGTTCACACCCGCAGGTGGAATCCACCAGCTGATCTATATTAGGTAGTGGGTAGAAATTCTTGGGGCACACATTATTCAGATTTCTGAAATCGACACACATGCGCCATTTGTCTTCCTTCTTGGGGACCAGGACCATGTTGGACAACCATTCAGGGAACTGAATTTCCTTAATGTGACCAGCAGCTAGCAGCATGTCCACCTGGTCTTGTATGATTTTGTCCCTTTCAGGTCCGTGCGTCCTCTTCTTTTGCTTTACTGGGCGAACTTTGGGATCCACATTCAGCCTATGAACTGCCATAGAGGGGTCAATTCCCTCCAGCTGGTCATCCGTCCAAGCGAAGATATCCTCATTTCTTCTAAGAAAAACTGTTAGCTCTTCTTTCAAGTTAGAGTCTAGCTGCGATCCTATCCTGGTTGTCTTCTCAGTATCTCCGTGGATCAGCTCGATGTTCAAGAACTCCTCTGTGGGCTCTATTTTTGGATGAGGTCCGTCTTGTTTATCTTCTTGCTCAGTTTCTCTCAGCTTTCTTTTCTTGTCACTTCGATCCCTCTTTTCTCCCTCCTGCTTAGCTTCCTTCCTGTCTGCTTGCTGCATAGCTTTGACATAGCATTTTCTGGAGGAATGCTGATCCGCCGACACCTCTCCGGCTCCCTCCAGCGTAGGAAACTTAATCTTCATGTGGTAAGTGGAGATAACCGCCTGGAAGGCGTTCATAGCTGGTCTCCCAAGTATAGCATTGTAAGTTGAAGGTCTATCCACCACCAGGAACTTCACCATCCGGGTCCTTATCCTGGGCTTGGTTCCCAACATAACCGGCAGGGAAACCATCCCCATGGGTCGCACAACCTCTCCGTCGAAACCGAACAAGGCAGTCTTTACAAGTTCGAGTTTAACTTTTCCTAAATCCATCTGCTCATATGCCTCGCGAAAGAGGATATCTGCTGAACTCCCGATGTCTATGAAGATCCTTCCCATGCCATAGCTGGCGATGCTGGCTGTTATGGCCAGGGCGTCATTATGAGGAGCCTGAACTCCCTCCAGGTCTTTTGGTCCAAACTACAGCGTGGGCTGTGGCCCTGCCTGGTCAACCTCCATAACAAATGAAGCTGCTTGCGTGTGAAAGACAGCCTCCTGCGTGTGTGCTCTCCTAGCCCGATGGGAGTCCCCATCTGCCGGTCCTCCTATTATCATGTGGATGAACCCTTTCTGCTGCGGAGCTTCCACCTGCTCGCGCCTTCCTGCTCTTTCCGCTTCTGCTGGGGGTGCCTCAATCAAAGGCCTATGAGGTGAGAGGTGCCTTCTTTGATCCCCCACTCCTGGTTGGTGGTCCCTTCTGCCGTAGTTCTGCCTGGTGGGATTCCCTCCTGGTGGCCTCCTTCCTGGTGCACCCCTTCCAGATCCGTTCCTTCCAGGCGCATTTCTTGCAGGTAAGTTCCCTCCTGCTGCATTTTTCCTTGGGAACATCTCCCAGTCTTTCGTCCGATCTCTGCATATCAGTTCCTGCAAGTAGCCTTCCTGAATTAATCTCTCGATTTCATCGCGCAGGTGACGACATTCGTCCGTGTCATGGCCGTAGTCGTTGTGAAACCGATAAAAACTCTCTGAAGGGGTCTTGTGGGGCCCATTCTCCGTATTCCGGGGCCAATTCAGGAGCCCCGTTCCTTGAATCTGCATAAGGGTCTGAGCGGGTATCGTACGCAGCGGGGTATACCGGTAATACAAAGGCCCAAGGCTCAAGAGGTGCTCTCTCCTTTTAGGTATTCTGATCCTTTTAGCTAGAGCGGGCAGTCGCCCGTCCTCCTTTGATAAGTTATATAATTATCTAATTGTTGAGCGTGAGTCATTACATTTTACTCCACAATTTGGTTTTGTTATGGGTGATTAAACAAGTTTAATACTTTCATGTAGGAAAACATAATTTGTGGGAATTTACAGGTGACCTGACCCTCGGACAACACTTTGGTTCAAGATTGGGATGTGGTTTAATTGGATAGTCAATATGAGACATGCATGCACTAGGCCAGTCTGTGCCAACCCCTTTTGGAATTGCATTTCGCACAAAGAAGGTGTATTGGGCTGGAAGCTTTGACGAAATTAGGAGATTTTGGCTATTTGGGCAGTAGCCATGCATGATGATGGAGGCCCATGTCACTCATAAATAAATCAGAGGTAGCCCACTTTCCTTTGCTTTATTTAAAACATGCAATTGGCCCATTAATTCTAATTCTTCCATTGGAATCCAAATTGAAGTCACGTGATTGGAAAAGAGTCCAGACACTCAACTCTATCTTGGTGGCAATTAAACTATTTTTGGTGAGAGAAAATTAATGGACTTTAAGGTGCAGCTTCGGTGAAGGCACGTTTTTGAGTTAGTGGCTGAAATATTGGCAGAACGTGGATGAGAACGTGGAGAAGAATTCATGACCTTTGCACCACAAAAAGACGCAGCAGCGATCCGGAGAGGTAGACAGACTTCACACGCCTCACGCAAGAAGAATTCGAACATCACACTAGTTTATTCTTCTTTCCCTTGTTTTGTTGAACAATCTATGTTATCCTTTTCGGATTTGTCTTTTAATTTCGTTGTGAATTTCTAATTCGTTTTTAGTTGGGATTTTCCAAGCATACTTTAGTTGTTGTGAGACAATTTCTTTGGGTTGATTGATCAAGTTATCCGTTTTATTTCTAGTATAAACGTTATTGTGTTTGTTCTATTCTTTGATTAATTTAAGACGTCGAATCTTAGGATAAGCAATTCACATACAGCTAGTTAATTCATTTGGTGGAGTTTAGCCGAGTAATTAACGAAGTGACAATCAACACTAGGTTGTTAATTTTGGCTGATTTTGTGTTGTGGAATATTACGGTCTAATTATGCGAAGTAGGAGTTTCTACTTAGTCGGTTAGGGCTAGTGTTTCTTTAGTACGTAAAGCAATTATCCGATTGAATCTTAGAAGGAGTTTCTGATAGGGTTATCGGTTGATTAGGGGGCAATTATCAGGAGTCTCCTTTAGTAGTTCTAAAAAGTAAGAAGAAACGAGGGAGTCAGAGAGGACTTGGCGGCTATAGCTAGCCTAACGAGGAATTAATCACCTTGTCCGTGATCATAGTCTGATGTATGCGTAGGAAAATCCTGGCTATTTCATATCCATTGAATTTGTCCTAGTTTACTTTACGTCTCAATTTAGTTCAGTTAATTTGTCGTTTGTTTATTTATTTAATTTTATTATTAGTTTAATCACAATCTTAAAACCCCCCCATTTTAATTATTTGTTTCGTTTCCTTTACGTTAAAAAGATACAAAATTCATCCAATCCTCGTGGATCGACCCCATTTACCACTATTTGCAATTCTTTTGTATTCGGTACTTGGGATTTTATTTTTGGTGATCTCGACACCCATCAATTTTTGGCGCCGTTGTCGGGGAGTGGTTTATAATTGATTTTGTTTCTTTTTCTTATGCCTAGGAACCTTCGTTCAGGACAACTCGCTGCATAGGAAGTGGACAAGACAAAGGAAAGAACAAGCAGCAGTTGGTGAAAGTTCGAGTCTATTTGAGCTGGATTCTGACATTGAAGCTGAACAGCAGTTAGAACTTAAAGAGCAGACTGTCAGCGAACCTGACAGTGATCACAGTTAGGATATGACTCATAACGGAACGCTTCGGGAGCTTGCCCGATCTACTGAAGCACAACAGCCACTCTGCATAACCTTTCCAGAACTGCAAGAAGGCTTCGAACTGAAGTCAAGACTCATCCATTTGACAGTGATCACAGTCAGGATATGACTCATAACGGAACGCTTCGGGAGCTTGCCCGATCTACTGAAGCACAACAGCCACTCTGCATAACCTTTCCAGAACTGTAAGAAGGCTTCGAACTGAAGTCAAGACTCATCCATTTGTTGCCAACTTTTCGTGGGTTGTAGAATGAAGATCCAAATAAGCATTTGAAGGAGTTCCACCTTGTGTGCACATCCATGAAGCCACACAACATCACGGAGGATCAAATTAAGCTAAGGGCCTTTCCTTTCTCGTTACAAGATGCGGCTAAAGAGTGGCTATATTACTTACCTTCGGGTACGGTCACTACTTGGGCGGAAATGTCAAGACAATTCCTTGAGAGGTACTTTCCGACTTCTCGCGCTACAAACATTAGGCGAGAAATTTGTGGCGTGAAGCAAAGGGATTCCGAAAGCCTTTATGAGTATTGGGAGAGATTTAAGAGGTTGTTAGCAAGCTGCCCCCAACATGGAATTTCGGATCAATTAGTCATTCAATACTTTTACGAGGGCCTAACTCCGATGGAACGCCGAATGATGCACACCGCGAGTGGTGGAGCTATTGTTAGCAAGACCCCTGCCGAAGCTAGAGAGCTCATATCTACGATAGCTGCAAATTCTCAACAATTTGGAGCTCGGCAAGATACCCCTATAAGGGTGAACGAGGTAAACACCAATTCACTTGATGAAATTAAGTCTTTGCTAACAACTTTGGTGCATAAAATGAATGTAGGTCCTACTCCACCGGCAAGGGTGTGTGGCATTTGTACTAGCCTTGAGCACCTAACCGATGCGTGTCCTTATTCGAATGCCTACAATCCCGGATGGACATACCACCCGCATTTTAGTTATGCCAACAACCAACCGAATAATCAGAACTTCTATCCACCTCCACCACAGCCACAACCACAACGTCCTTCGGGTTCAGGTACGCCTCTTAGTGAAACTGTTCGTATATTGGCTACTAATACCGAGAAATATCCACAGGACACGACGAACAGGATTTAAAAGATAGAGGACACTATAAAGACCATGAAGACTTATATGGGACAAATTGCATCATCGGTGAGCAAATTGGAGAATCGAAGCAAACTACCATCGCAAACACACAATGTGAGTGCTATTGTGTTACTAAATGGGAATGAATTACAGCCTCCAGTGGACAAGATTTCGAAACGTGATCAGGTACAGGTATCTGATCCAGAAACTGAAAAAGAGATTGAGAAGGATCCTGTCCATGATCACGGCCAGAATTCTAGTCTATCTGAAATCATTCGAAAACCGAAACCTTTGGTAGTTCCACCACCATTCCCTCAGAGACTAACTCAGAGCAAGAAAGACAAAGAGGATAAGAGCATCTTTGCTCTTTTTGAAAAAGTTGAAGTAAACATTCCACTTCTCGAAGCCATTAAACAGGTTCTATGCTCCATAAAATTTCTTAAGGAATTGTACACCAATAAGCGTAAGTTGACAGGTAATGAGTGGTTAAGTGTAGGTGAGAAGGTTTCAGCTGTCTTACAGAGACAATTACCTCCTAAGTGTTACGACAAAGGTATGTTTTCTATCCCATGTAAGATTGGACATATTGGTATCGATAAGGCTATGTGTGATTTAGGATCTTCTATCAATGTGATGTCTTTATCTATCTAGAATTCTTTGGGTCTTGGTCAATTAGCTAGTACCGGAGTTATTATTCAATTAGTTGATCGATCAATTGTCTATCCTGAAAGTGTCTTAGAAGATGTTTTGGTACAAGTTAATGCATTGATTTTTCCAGCTGATTTCTTTGTGATTGATATGGAAAATAATTATTCATCTGAGTCCTCTGAGATCTTATTTGGTATACCTTTCCTTAGTGCGGCTAAGGCTAAAATTGATGTGCATAATGGTTCACTAACCTTAGAGTTTGATGGTGAAGTAGTGAAATTCAATGTTTATGATTCCACTAAGCATGTTGATGATGTGTCTTGCGTTTATAGTGTTGATGTCATTGAGAATTTGACTCATGAGGATCTTGGTTTAAATAATAACATTGAGTTGAATTCTACTATTTGTCATGACATATCTGTTGATGGTAATCTTGATAAGGTTGATACTTTAGAAGGCATTAAGACTACAAGTTCAAAATTTGTGCCTATTGAGCTATCTCGGTCTGAATCTAAGCTTTTATCTTCGATTTTGCAGGCCCCAAAGCAGGAACTCAAAACACTTTCTAAACACTTGAAATACGCCTATTTAGGTGATGGAGAGACACTGCCAGTGATCATAGCTAGCACGCTTGACAGTCTGGAAGAGGAAAGACTGGTCGGAGTACTTCAAAAATGCAAAGAGGCAGTTGAATGGACCATCACAAATGTCAAGGGACTAACGCCTTTGGGGAATATGCATGAAATTATTTTGCAACGAGGAGCCCAGTCCCATAGAGCAGCACGACATAGGCTAGACCCACCTATAAAGGAGATGGTGAGAAAGAAGATCCTTAAGCCCCCTGATCGAGTGATTGACAATTTGTATAGTGAGGTGAAGGGACGTGGACTAAAGCCATTATATGAAGGATTTGCACCGCATATGGTTGAAGAGATCAATTTAGAGGATCCTCCTCTAGACGCTTGAGTGCGAAATAGAGACACGTCGAGTCCATGACGTTAAACAAGGGCGCTGATTGGGAGGCAACCCAAGTTTTATTTTCCTACTTTAGTTTTCTTTATTTTCGTTTCTTTCTTTTCCTTGTTTTCCTCGTTCTGTCGTAATATTCTCTCCTTACTTGTTTTGCAGGCGAATGTGCAGCTGAGATATTTGGATAAGTGTGGGGGAGGTAAAATTCAGATCCATTGTTGATAAAAGATAGAACCGCTGAAGATGGATTTTTGCTACTGTGAATACACTTGGCTGAGGTAACGGGCAAGGGTCCTGGGTCCATTTTTGGTAATCAGAGCTTAACCCACATACCAACACCACCCATCACCCTACCCGCATCTTGACCTGCGAGTAAAAACCACCCCACTTATACCATACAAAACCCCTAAAGCCTACAATTCAGCAAAGAGCCGAAGACCCCCAATTGCAACCCCATCTCTCCATCTCAGTAAAAAATCCCCAATTTCCAGAACTCTAAGACCTAGCTTCACCATGGGTATCGGGATGATCCACCGGCTGAATAAACCACCGCTCATCATCGACGGCGGAGCCACCTCTTTGCCACCACCTCTGCCGGCCTGAAACCTATCACAGCGTTCAAGGCCAACGACCAGCCAGCAAAAATCGAAGAAAGTGGTAGCATGCTACTGACGGGCGGCTAACCGTGATCATAGACAGGATTCCCCAAGTCTGACTCGCGACTATTACACCCCCCCGGGTTCAGGGAAGTTTTCAGTTTTCCATTCTCCTTTATTTTCATGTTGAGGACAACATATGCTTTAAGGGGGGGGGGGATGTCCTAGGGCTGTAGGAGAAAATTTTTGTCCTAGGGCTATATGAGAAAATTTTTGAATGAGAACAATTTTGCATTTTTGCATTATTTTGGGGCATTTTCGTGCTGATAATGGGCTGAAAATATGTGAATTTGCTGCTGTGTGTACGTGTTATGCCTATGAATAGTGTTGTATTACTGTTGTGCTGCCTTTTATGCATGATTAGGAGATAAGATATGGCCTAATTTGATTCCTATTTGATGAATTTTCACGATTTAGGCAATGATGGATTAATTTTTGAGATGGATATGGAAGTGTGGTTGAGTCTTGCATTCTTAATGTTGGCTAGGTGTTGATGATATTCTCATATATTGACAATTGCATGCCCGGTCTTAAATGGTTAGAACGTTAATATTGTGTGAATAAATGACATCATTTCTTGAATAGAAACTTATGAAGCTTAGAAGTTGAATTTGGTATGCACTTTGAATTTTTACTTGTTTTTGGGACATTGTGGTGGAGCTAGGGATTTAATTTAAGTTTGGAAATTCCATGCTATGATCTATTATGTGTAGCGCCAAAAGTCCGTTGAAATGATTAAATGGGGCTTAGTAACCGGGTGACATTCATCACAAATGTTTGTGCTCGCGTAAAACGTTCCCAAATGATCTTGACGAGTGAGGCAAATTATGAATACTCCGCTAATTACCTAACTAAATAAGTGATTTATCACAATAAAAATGGGTAATTATGAGTAAGGCAAAGCCACTTGAGGTTGTGATTGGTTAAGTAACCGGATGGCATTCATCACAAATGTTTGCGTTCGCGTCAAAAGGCCAATGACAGTTCAAGCAATTCCTAGCTAAAGTGTCTTAATGTATTAATTGCGAATAAACCGAATTCCCCACAACTACCGTTTTCATTTGAAACTCCCTTGTTGCTGGGAGGTGGGCCCAGAACAGTAGCGGTCCGGGACCACATTTTAAAATTTTTATTATAATACAAGTATTAAAATATTTCTAAAACATTTTAATATAAAAGCGGAAGACTAGCCGGATCTACTCAAGTATATACATGCAATTGATAATAAATTTTAAATCACTTAAGCAGATAAATATCTAACATGCAATCAATACTTAAGAGCACATAATTTATCATGCTTAAAATAAAACAACTGTAAAATATTACCGTACTGCAAACATGGCTATCTAACGGCATTTTTCCAGCTCCCGAATTCACCTCCCGTGAACCCCGATACCCGATCTCCTCTTGAAACCGGCAGAGCTTCCCTACAATAACCCCAGGGACACCCTCAGAGTGTGGGCTCCGAAAGTATTTATCTAAATACTCAAAGAAAATAAAACTTTAAACTAGAAAACCCTTTTCAGGGTTTAATCTCCCGAAATTAGGCGTTTTATACAAACACCTAATTAAAATTAATTCCAAAATAAATCGAAATTAACTAGGAGAAAAGGGATATGGTTTCAAAGCTTAAACCCAGCCAAAACCACCTCCCAAAGTTGGATGGAAAAAATGAAATGCCAAGGCCCCTATTTATAGGGGAAAAACCGAGGGCAAAATAGTAATTTCATCTTCCACTTACGTGTGCAACTTGGACATGAAAACCAAGGTGACCACATCGTAGATCTCAAAGCCACGAGTCCAACGCCGCCGGCCGATTCCCAATCCGACGCCGTAAGAGGTGGCGCGTGTGTGGTACACGCGGCTAGGGTTTGAGGAGCTTGAACCGGTCCGGTTCGACACGTGGCCCATTCTGGTGCTGCCACGTGTTCGGTCCGATCCATCCAGACCCGGTTTAACCCAATCCTATCCGTTTTCGACCTGACCCGTTGATCGACCCGGTCCAGACAAATCTGGATCATTGCTCACGATGACGTGGCGTGATCTGGGCCGTCCACGTGTCGCACACGTGGCGTGCCACGCTGCCACCCAGTCAGCGTCACCTGGGCCCACCTTGCTGACGTGGCGTGCCACGTCACCTGCCACGTCAGCATTTTTTTTTTTTTAACAAATTTAAAATTTTATTTTCTCCAAAATAAAATTCCGGGCATTTCCAACTCTTTGGAAATTGATTTATTTTCTCAAAATAAATCCCTTGAGTATTTTCGAACACTTTGAAAAATCATTTCTCTTTCTCCTTTTAATATTTTCTCTTCGGGTTTTCAATTGGGGGTTGCAGGGGGACCTGCAGGACTAATTAATTTTAGCTCCAAACGGATTAATATATTATCATCACATGATAATAATTAATTACCGTTTAACAATATTTAATTCCACTAAATAAATATTGTTACACTCTAAAATTAATTAAATTATTCACGAATTTCTCGATCTAGAATAATTTCGCATTTTACTCCTCCGTGTTGATATCCATGAAAAATAAATTGCAACTACTATCATTTATTTTTCATCTCTAATTTGAAATTTATTGATTCTCCTTAAGTTCAAATTCTCTGTATGTGAAACACATTCAACATACAACTTCGGTGACGTATCACGCGAAGTGCTTTGGCCAAAGTCTTAATTCGAACTTTTGCAAATCTATTTCAAGGATATCTTTTACCTTCCAGCAAGGCCACAGATTCCTCGATCATTATAACTCTTTAGCACATTTCATGTTGTCACCGAATCATACAAAGTATTTTGGCCACCCGTTACCGAGACCTCACTTCAAGTATGTTACAGTGACTAACATTACATGCCTAAAGCCGAAATATTATCAGGATTAAGAGTACAATGCTTCCTGAGATTTTATTCATTTTTAGATAGCAGTATAAAATGAACAATCTCAGTGGTCCAGTTCGATGTTTCCAATCCTATTGAAAATCATCAACGTGTTATAATTGGAATTACCATTCCCTATGACGAAAGACTAGTCATCATATATAACCACGTTATAGTCTTGATAAGAAGATATTCTTATCTTACCGACTAGAACTTTAATGACACGTGATTTCGGTATTCAAAGTCTTTTCCTATGAAACACATTTCAAATAAGAATACCATCACATGCCATTAATTATCAATATGTGAAATACTCACAACTTGCTGCAAATTCAGTTTTATTAATTCAATAAATTGAATTTTCAGGGCACTATTCCCAACACTTGTGCATACCCTTCATCTAATAAGTCGAATATGATTTCTAGGATTAAAATGATTTATAATTCAATTTCGGTAAATCGTGCATGTGCTTAAAGTTGTGACCGGGTTTGTGTTTACTTATGTGAGAGTCTCATTACATCAGGTTCAATGTTTGGTAGTGTAGGGCAAAAATTATGCTTTCATTCCTAGTTTACATTGCCTATTTCGTGTTTTCATTGAATAGAGTTGAATTTCTCTCTTTTCTTTGATCTTAGTTTATGCTTGAGGGCAAGCATTGCCTAAGTGTGGGGGGATTTGATACGTCATATAATTATCTAATTGTTTAGCATGAGTCATTACATTTTACTCCACAATTTGGTTTTGTTATGGGTGATTAAACAAGTTTAATACTTGCATGTAGGAAAACATAATTTGTGGGAATTTACAGGTGACCTGACCCTCGTGCAACACTTTGGTTCAAGATTGGGATGTGGTTTAATTGGATAGTCAATATGAGACATGTATGCACTAGGCCAGTCTGTGCCAACCCCTTTTGGAATTGCATTTCGCACAAAGAAGGTGTATTGGGCTGGAAGCTTTGACGAAATTAGGAGATTTTGGCTATTTGGGCAGTAGCCATGCATGATGATGAAGGAGGCCGTCACTCATAAATAAATCAGAGGTGGCTCACTTTCCTTTGCTCTATTTAAAACATGCAATAGGCCCATTAATTCCAATTCTTCCCTTGGAATCCAAATTGAAGTCACGTGATTGGAAAAGAGTCCAGACACTCAACTCTATCTTGGTGGCAATTAAACTATTTTTAGGGAGAGAAAATTAATGGACTTTAAGGCGCAACATCGGTGAAGGCACGTTTTTGAGTTAGTGGCTAAAATATTGGCATTACGTGGATGAGAACGTGGAGAAGAATTCATGACCTTTGCACCACAAAAAGACGCAGCAGCGATCCAGAGGGGGAACGGACTTCACACGCCTCACGCAAGAAGAATTCGAACATCACACTAGTTTATTCTTCTTTCCCTTGTTTTGTTGAACACTCTATGTTATCCTTTTCGTATTTGTCTTTTAATTTCGTTATGAATTTCTAATTCGTTTTTAGTTAGGATTTTCCAAGCATACTTTAGATGTTGTGAGATAATTTCTTTGGGTTGATTGATCAAGTTATCCATTTTATTTCTAGTTTAACGTTATTGTGTTTGTTCTATTCTTTGATTAATTTAAGACGTCGAATCTTAGGATAAGCAATTCACATACAGCTAGTTAATTCGTTTGGTGCAGTCTAGCCGGGCAATTAACGAAGTGGCAATCAACACTAGGTTGTTAAGTTCGGTTGATTTTGTGTTGTGGAATATTACGGTCTACTTAGGCAAAGTAGGAGTTTATACTTAGTCGGTTAGGGCTAGTGTTTCTTTAGTACGTAAAGCAATTATCCGATTGAATCTTAGAAAGAGTTTCTGATAGGGTTATCGGTTGATTAGGGGGCGATTATTAGGAGTCTCTTTTAGTCGTTCTAAAAAGTAAGAAGAAATGAGGGAGCCAGAGAGGACGTGGAGACTATAGCTAGCCTAACGAGGAATTAATCACCCTACCCGTGATCATAGTCTGATGCATGCGTAGAAAAATCCATGCTATTTAATATCCATTGAATTTGTCCTAGTTTAATTTACGTCTCAATTTAGTTCAGTTAATTTGTCGTTTGTTTATTTAGTTAATTTCATTATTAGTTTAATCACAATCTCAAAACCCCCCCCTATTTTAATTATTTGTTTCGTTTCCTTTACGTAAAAAAGATACAAAATTCATCCAATCCTCGTGGATCGACCCCATTTACCACTATTTGCAATTCGTTTGTATTCGGTACTTGGGATTTTATTTTTGGTGGTCTCGACACCCATCATCCTTCCTTTCCCTCCTCCTGTCAGCTGTTGATTCATCCTTTCCCGCTTCTGCTTCCTCCGAGTTAAGGTACTTTTCTGCTCTGCGTAGGAGGTCATCCCAGCTGGTAGGCGGCTTCTTGGAGAGCGAAGTGAAGAATGCTCCTTTCCTCAGGACCTCTTGGAAGGCACTAGTACGTACTTCCACAGTAGTAAAAGGGACTTCCAATACAGCTTTGGTGAACCTGTTGATGTAACTCCTCAAAGACTCCCCCTCTCTCTGTTTTACCGCGAAAAGGGCATTCGGAGTTTTCTGGTAGCCCCTGCTGCTAGCGAACTGATCGAAGGAATGTATGGATCCAGGCTCAAGCTGCCGGGCCCCCCCTTGTGCATTGTTTGTAAATGTAGTCAAGAACACTTTGCATTTCACCCCTTCACTTTACTGGTACAGAAGAGCTAAATTCTCGAACCGATCCAGGTGCTTTTGGGGGTCCGTTGCCCTATTGTACTCCGGCAGCCCAGATGTCTTGCAACCTGGCATGAGTTTATCAGCTAGGATCCTCTGGCCGAAAGGTTTACCCCTCCTGGTTACTCTGGCAGGTCCTGCTCTCATTTGCCTCTCCATCTCTTTCAGCCTCTGCTATAACTTGGCAGCCCAGTCGGGCTGCTCGGGGAAGCCTGGTTCTCTTATTCCCATCTGGTAATCCATGGGTGGCGGTGGCGCCATTGGCTGCCATGCAGCTCTGCCTGTTGTCTAATTTTCGATCCCGCCAGCCCCTTGCAGCACCAGGGGGTCCCTAACTGGAGGTAAGTCTTCTCCAGCTGCAGGGGGTATCATTCTTCTCATGGTCGGTTCTGTTACATGTGGTGGCGGGGCTGTTCCGCGCCCCTGGGCCGGCGGTTGGTCTCGCTGCACCGTGGCAGTGGCTACAACTGCGTTAATCCATTGTTGGAGCTCCCCCGCTGTAAGGTGAATGGGGGCATCTGGCCGTAAAAGGCCGCCCCCCGATCCTCCGGGTCCGTCAGCTGCTCTCTTAGCCTAAAACTGTATTGCAGCGGTGCTGCCCCCTGACGATGCCCCTCCAGATATATCAGTCACCCTGCTAGTCTGCTGGGGGTTGAAGGTATGGTTCAACAATGCTTCCAGCTCTTCAGCAGACGGTTGGTAGCGTTAATCCATTGTTGGAGCTCCCCCGCTGTAAGGTGAATGGGGGCATCTGGCCGTAAAAAGCCGCCCCCTGATCCTCCGGGTCCGTCAGCTACTCTCTTAGCCTGAAACTGTATAGCAGCGGTGCTGCTCCCTGACGATGCCCCTCCAGATATATCAGTCACCCTGCTAGTCTGTTGGGGGTTGAAGGTATGGTTCAACAATGCTTCCAGCTCTTCAGCAGACGGTTGGTAGCCCCCCTGCCCGCCTGCTCCAACGGGCAGGTTCAGTCTTTCAAGCAGGAATGTCATTCCAGGTGAGGATCCTCCTGCACCTAGAGGGGTCAGCAGGCCTCCATCCTCAATCCCGGGGTCTTGGTTTCGTGAATTCCTCAACCCCCCCCCCCCCCCCCCCCCGCGCGTTTGTGCTGGTTTTCGGGGTGTTTTCGTTGTCCTTGGTTAGCAATGTGACTCCCGTTACCATAACACGAATTGAATCGGTTAACACTGGTATACTTCCGATGAAGAGGGGATTTGAGGCACTACCAACCGATTTTTCAACACCCGTAGTGGCCCGAGCAGACAGATTAACTAAAGTTGCTACGCCGCTAGATCCAGTGTTGGATGCCATGGAAAATCGCAAAAACTCACGCCATTTACTCGATTTAATCGGTTTTCCACAGACGGCGCCAGATGATATTTGCCAAAAAACGACGAAATACCAACACGATTTATTTCTCCGGAAATTTGATTGTAACGAGCTGTAAAATACAGAATTAATCAGAAAATAAATATTAGAATGATTGATGAAAAAAAGAAGTAAAAGACTGCAACGATGAATAATAATGAAATATGAAATCGTTGATAATCTTCTATCTCTTGAGTCTTTTGTGTACAATGGAATTTCAAACAATGTAATCTCTATGCTAGCACAACGATGGAAATTGCAGTAGAAGAATGGTGGAAAGAGAATAATAAAAATATGATTGCTAGTGTTTTTCTGTAAAGGGACTGCTAGGGTTTTGTGAACTCTCCAAATGACGATATATCTGATTCCCTTCTCTCTCCCCTTTTATTCTCTTCACAGAAAACAGTTGAGGCTTCCTTAAAGTCCTGGCATGTGGGGACTCTTTGAATTTCAAATCTGCTAACATGTTCTACCTTGACTCTTTCTTCTCCCCTTCTTCTCAACTTCCCTCTTTCTGGCATAATTGATTTTCCATATTCTTTAATTAATCAAATCGGATAATGTGGCAAATATGGCCCACATCACTATCCCCGTGAAACATATCCATGACTCCCAACCTAGAACTGAGACTTGAGAACCTTCATTGTCTAATATTAAGGTCTCGTCAAAGCTTGATATGTCCATGGTTTCATGGGATTAGCAACACTGAAAGCCAAATCTCACCGTTGTTAACTTTAGATAAAGGAAAAAGAAGACGACGACCAAAACACAAAACCCAACAATCAAGTAATATGATATATAGGGATGGCAATGGGTCGGGTCCAACGGGTCCTGGACCCAGACCCTCCCCACGAGACCCCGTGAAGGACCCACTCCAATGGGTCTTGGAGTGGGTCTGGATCCAAAAAAAATGGACCCGTTTATACCGGGTCCGCTCCAAACCCGGCCCCAGTATTACATTTTTTTTTTTTTTGCAAACCCTATTCTCAACTCAAACTTTGTTTCTAACTTTCTACGCCAGAAATTTCTTCTCCACCAACGATATCTGCACGCTGCCGTCACCCACCATCTTCCACCGGCAGGTCGTCGCACGCCGCCATCTTCCACCACCACGTCGCCGTTGAGTTTCTCCACTGCTTTCTTTGTTCTTGGGTTAGTCAAAAATTTTGAATCCCTTGAGTTTGGCGAAGGTAGCAGCCAAGAATCGGGAACTTTGGTGGCTCTGAAGACGGAGGAGTTTGATCGCATTTTTGAGAAAAGGGTTCCTCGAGTTGTCTCCAAAGATTCATTCTTGAGGTGAGAAATGCAAAGGTTATTGATATTTCACTTGGAATTTCAGCCATATCTGCTTCTACGTGTGTCTCTGTGAAATACTGAGAAAACAGAGCACACAAAGGTCTCACTAAATGCAACTTAATATCCCACTAAATGTGAAATTAAGGGATTAATGTTGGCAATAATCCAATAGCATTCAACATGTGTTTCTAATCAGTTACGCTAATTTGCTTTGTGGGTTGTTGAATTATTTAAGAAATTTCATGTCGGTTAGTCTCTAATGATTGGATTTGGATAGGAATGACCCAGTTTTTAACTTAAACGAGCTCAATTTGCTATTTGTTTAAGAACTCCTGTTCTGAGTATTAAATAAATGTGTTTTGACTGGATGTTTATATAATTGATAACTGGTTTAAGACATAACTAGGTGAAGATAAACATGCGTATACATATAAATGCTTTGTCTATTGTCAGCCCTTCATCTCCTTTAACATCTTGATTCCTAAGCTGATTGCATTTCTTCTCAATTCTCATAGTTATAGGTAGGGATGTAAACGAACCGAGCCGAGCCGAACCTTAGTTATTTTCTGAGGTTCGAGTTCGGTTCGATAGATATTTTAACGAATTCGAACTCGAACTCGAGCCTGGCGAACCTAGAAAATATGGTTCGAGTTCGGGTTCGAACCAAGGTTCGGTTCGAGTTCGGTTCGAGTTCGATTAAGGGGTTCGTGAGACAGGTTTGGGTTCGGGTTCGTGAGGCTGGTTTGGCTCGTGGGTTCGAGTTCGGGCTCGAGTTCGCCCAAACTTTTACAATTCAATTTATTGTAATTTTTAATCCAAGGACCAAGACAACATTAATCTAATTAGGTTTGAAATGACAAGAACTAAAACATAATTACAGTCCGAAATTAAATTCTAGAACCTAAATGGAATTACAGTCCAAAACTTAAAAGTTAAACATATTAAAACCAAGTTTGCATCCAAAAACACCAAATCTGCCTCCATTCAAGTGAGTCCAAGGCTCCAAGCTGCTTAATCTCCAGAACACCAAGTCCATCAATCCACTGCAACTAAAAATGACATACAATGTAGTAATTAGTAAGCAGTTTCAGAGACATAAAAGAGATGACATACAGTAACCCAACAAGGAGAACTAAATTCTTTACAATCCCTTAATTTCTAACCTGCTCTCAATTTTAAACCATAATTACATAGCTGACAGGATGAACAATGTCCCAATCTTGTTTCTGATAACAACTTCAGCAGACTTACATTCCAGTTTCCAGTTTCCACCACTCTTCCAATAACTTCATAGCTGACAGAATGATAAGAAAGCTCATAGATACCTACTTTGAAAAATGACATACAATAATCATATTATAAACAAGATATGTAGAGCATAAAAAAGGATAAGTAACAATTATATTTCAAAATACACTTTGCATTCGGTAAACTAACCCATATTCGACACTTAGACATTTGGTAAATCGATGACTATAGGTTTTTGTTCCTCCTGTAAAAACAATAAGTAAATGAATATAATTTAACATAAAGTCATGCATATTTAAATTGAAAACTTAATAAAAAATAACTTACTTCAAGCCTAAATTTGACACCGTAACGCTTCCTACACCAATCTCCACCGCACATTAACATTTCAACGGTAGTCGGCTTTAATCGGGCACGATACTTGTCAATTACTCTGCTGCCAGCACTAAATGTAGCCTCCGATGCTACTGTGGTAACAGGAACAGACAAGATATCTCTAGCTAGCTTGGCAAGAATTGGAAATTTATAATCATTCACTTTCCACCACTTCAACGCATCAAAATCACTTGGGTTTTGTGAACGATCATACTCTACGCATCTTTCTTCAAAATAAACTTCCAATTCGCTCTTTACCGGTTGAACAGTCTCCGTATCCTCCACAATTGTTGCAAAAATTCCCCATCCGCTAAAAGAATCAGATTCACTACTTGATTCTTCACGTGTTTGTGCTTGTGCTTGTGTTGGTTGACGCTTTCTTTTCGAACCTGCATTCCCAGACTTAACAGATTTTTCCATCTCGTAATAATCCTCATAAAGTTTGTGTAAGGTTCTCTTAACTTCTTCACACCTTTCTACAACCTCCCATTCAGGATGAAATCGAGGGAAAATGTACTCCAATGTCCTCATCTTGCATCTTGGGTCCATTATTGCACCAATAGCCATCAACATATTGGTTTCTCCCCAATATTTATCAAATTTAAACTTCATTTTCGCCACCATTTCCCTCACAAACACGTCTTCATCTACAGCACCAGTTTCAAGAACCCTTTTCACAACAAAAACTTCATTAAAAAACAGATTAGAAGTTGGATACTCACTGCCTGATATAATCTTCGTAGCAGAATAGAACACCTTCAAAATTCTGATCACTTTCTCCAACTTTCTCCAATCTTCATCTTCTGGGCAATTCATATAAGCCTCTTCTCGAACTTTAAATCTAGGAAACACTTCCTTGAAAGAATGTGCAATCTCCAACATCTCATAAGTAGAGTTCCATCGTGTCTTGCAGTCATCAATCAACTTCTTGCCCGGCAACTTCAACTGCTTTGCAAGTTCAGCAAACTTGTATACTCTACTCTCTGTCTTCCTAATAAACTCGATACTATCCCGAATGATAGAGACTATGCTTTTGATCTCACTCAGGCCATCTTGTGCTATGAGATTTAGGATATGTGCCGTACACCTAACATGAAATATCTTCCCATCACAAAGCTGACTATTTCTGTTGAAGGAATCCCTCATAACATTGATTGCAACGTCATTGGCACTAGCGTTATCAACTGAAACTGTGAATATTTTATTCTCGATTTCCCAATCATGCGTACACCTTAAAACTGCATCTGCTATGGCTACACCACTGTGAGGAGGGGGAAGTCGAATAAAATTGAGAACACGCTTGTTTAACTTCCAACTTGAGTCAACCCAATGGCCAGTGATCACCATATACTCGAGCTTCTGGCTTTTGGACTTCCATAAGTCCGTTGTCAAGCAAATCTTTTCAACACTTTTTAACGCATTCTTCAATATACCTCTCTCCATTTCATATACCATAAAACAATTTTTCTTCGCTGTTGCTCGAGAAATACCTCTCCACTCCGGCATCCCCCTCTTGCAGAACATATTAAATCCCTCAAACTCCACGAAAGTGAAAGGGATATTGTGCATCATCAACATAATGGCTGCTGCTTCTTTCATTTTCTCCATATCAAATTTTCCATCTAGCAAAGGGGGAAGTGCAGTGCCTACAGGACCAAACGCCAACCGCATTTGCTTAGCACTTTCTTCCGTTTTCTTCCTTTCCATTTCCAAGTAGGCTGCACATACTTTGAGATGTCTAGTCATGTGTGATGTAGTACTTGTTTTAGTTTTTACAAATGTCTTTGAACAACACTTGCACCTATATCTTTCTACCCCTTTTTCATCCACAAATACCTCCATAACAGACCACACCTGAGATGTTTTTTGTCTCTTTGGCTTTTCAAAAGGATTTTTGGTGGCTGTGTCTTCCATTTGAGTATCCTCTTCACCATGATCCTCCTGATCAGCCTCTACATGTTCTTCAGCGTCTGTGGATGTGTCCATTATATTTTCTTCCCCTTCTTCAGAAAATGTAACCGGAGTCAAGGGAGTTAAGGGAGTCGTTGACTCAATTCTTGAACCTGATCCCGATGTAGACATTTTTTGATAGACTGCAAAATGGAAATAAAAAAGGTTAGAAACTAAAAAATGGGAATCAAAAAGGTCATAAAATTCAAATATACAGTCTGGTATTACCCCTGCTTGTTTCTAATTTTATAAAACTCAAATATACAATCTGCTATTACCCCTGTTTGCTTCTAATTTCATAAAACTCAAATATTGCAGTTGCAGAGCCTGTATAGCTACACATATAAACATATTCCCAAACTTCCAAGTTGATTCAGGTATTATTATCACAAATTTTTAGCCCAACTATTTATGATTGAACCATTCATAAAGGCCCCTGTTCTTCCACATGAATTAACATTATTATTTTCGCTAGTTTTAAGAAGAGATGTTATGGTTCCAATTCAAAACCCAGTATTCAATCATTAAGATGTACCGATTATTGTTGTCTTACGGGAAAGAGATTGCAAACAATAAAAAATATCTTGCCTCTCTCGCTTTCATTCAAACTTTTGTTCTAAAACATCAAATATAAAAGGTTCTATTCAGAAATGGAGAAAAAGAAAAGTAGAAACTCCGAAAATTGTTAATTTTTTTTTTGTCAAAAGATAATCATTTAAAGAGTGAAAAAATAAATTATTAGTTTAGTTTCCTGCACTCTGCAAATAGATACATTCAAGAATCAAGTGGCACAAACCAAAAAATCAAGGAAAAAAAAAACTTACAATTTCCCGGGGCTGCAGCTTCGGTTCGAGCTGGATCTAAAGAGTTCAGTTGCGTTGGTGGTGCAAATTGACGGTGGCTTGGTGGCAGTGGCGCGGGTGGTCGTCGAGGCGGGCGGGGTGGTCGTGCAGCCGCGGGGGGTGGTCGTGGAGGCGAAATGGCTACTGATTTCTTGAGTTTCGAGAAGAAGAGTGGTGGGCGACGCAATAACCGTCGCAACGGTGAATGGGTGGAACGGCGGCAACACGGAGGTGGACGGTGGAGCTATAGAAGGAAGATGGAATTGGGATTTTGGGGGCTAGGGTTTCTTGGAAGAGAGAGTCTGCGTCATTTTAGATCTGAAATGTAAATTGTGTGAGAGAGATATGAGAGATTAATGTATTTTTTCTTTTAATAATATATTAAGTACATAAAATGTATAAAACGTGTAAACATATCACGACTTAGTGCAAATAAAATGACATAAATAATATATTATATATAATATATATATATTTTTTTATTAAAATGTTAGGGTTCGCGAGATATATATTTTTTTATTAAAATGTTAGGGTTCGCGAGAATTTAGGAACAAAGGGTTCGAGTTCGATTCGTATATGCCACGAATCGAGCCAGGGTTCGGTTCGGGTTCGACTACCTCGAATTCGAGCCCGAACCTTTATTGATTCGGCTCGTTAGGCTCGCGAACGGGCTCGTCTCGTTTACATCCCTAGTTATAGGGGACGTTTATGTAATAACACATAGTTATAGGGGGAGGGTGGTGTAATTATTTCCTAATATTTACAAAATAATATTACCTTGACTTCTTCATACAGATATTCAGTTTTACTTTGTCACTTGCTAAGTGGCCTATTCAGTTTAGATCAATGTTTTCAAAAGCGGACCGGACCGGCCGGTCCGACCGGTGACCGGTGCCAGGTCCAGTCCGAACTACCCTGGAAAACCAGTTGCGCCCGGACTGGTACAAGGCCGGAAAAACCGGCCGATTAACCGTCGATTTTGGCCCTGAGAACCGGACCGGAGCGCAGGTTCAGTTAATATCCCTTTTTTTCTTTTTTTCTTTTTTTAAAAAAAACCTTAAAATTGTCACAACATTTCACGTTTTTGAGCCTTAAGAAACGTTTCTTTTGCACATTAACAATTCCCAAATGCCAAATGACCCCAATCTGAAATCAAGAAATCAAATTACACGATGAAGTATGAACCCTAGTGAGCATCCTCCATCCATCGCAGCCGCGCACTACCTGTCGCCGTCCACCATTGACATCGAGACACCAATCCTCTGCTATTGGTAGCTTGGACCTTGGAGGCCAGGTTTTGTGTTGTTTTCTTTTCTTGATTGCATTTTGGGTTTTCTCAATTTCCAGAAGAATTGGTGTGTTTAGTATACGAGATTGTGAGTAGCTTCAGAATGAGTTTTGAGATTGTGTGTTTGTGTGATGAAGAAGGCTGAACCGCTGAACAATGCGATGAAGAAGAGACACTTCCGCCTGATGTTGATGAAGAAGAGCTGATATTGCGGCGATTTGATGATTTTAATAGGTTTAGCACAAAAGCTTATTGGGCCTTTGGGCTTCTAGGCTAAAATATAGGTTATTTATTGTTTTAACTAATTCTTTAATAAATATAATGTTGTGCGTGGTGTGTAAAATATATAATTCTGTTTTTTAAATCTAATATTTCTTTTATATATTGTCTAAAAAAATATGATTTGTTTTATTTTAAAGTATTAAAAAATATAAATTTATGTTATATGCTTAGAATATTATATATTTAATTAATAAAATAATAATAATTTATTTATTAGGTCATACCGGTTCGATCAGTGGCTGAACCGGTCGAACCGATCCGATCGGTAACCAGTAAGGCCACCGATTCGTCCTCCGGTCCGGTTTTGAAAACATTGGTTTAGATATTCACTGAAGGTCGGCCAACAGTGGTTATTGCTTGTTTTCTATGCCTTAACATGATTTGGATGATTGGATCTTCACATTCTTTCATATATATATATGTGTGTTTTCCTTTTTTTTTTTTTTTTTTTTGTAATTGATCTTGCCAAGTTATTATTTTTGAAAAAGAAATTGGCTTTGTGTCTGCAGGATTTAATTCAAGGATTTGATCCACAAGTTGCTGCTGTTTGTAGTGGCTGGACTAGCTTCTTACAAAATGGAGATGGATGTAGTATTGCAGTACAACAATAGTATGAAAGTAAACTTTCCCTTACTAAGTTTAACCTTGTCCTGCTCAGGGCTGTCAATGGGTCGGATTTTAATCCGAATCCGATCCGAGTCCGATCCGAATTTTAGCATATTCGTCCGATAAAAATATTCGATGGATCATATCCGATTGTAAATATTCGTTATCCGAAATAAATGGAGCGAATATGGATTTAAGGAATCCGATCCGTTAAGAATCCGAATCCGATATTATATATAATATTTAATTAAATAAATTATTTACTAGTACATAATATTAAGTAAAATGATTAAAATTAAAATTTTCACATGTTTATCATTTTAAACAATAATAAAATTTAAATTTTTTACTCTAAAAGTATATATATTTTTTTATTAATAAATTTAAATTAATTTATTTTAAATAAATATAAACAAAACTATCAAATAATTCATTAAATAATAATTATTTATTAAATATTATGTAATTATATTTATTTTTTATATCAAATTTGTTATTTAAAAAAAAAAATTTATTACTAATCGGGTCGGATCTTTTATCGGATTGGATCCGACCCGATTATATATGGATTCAAAAACAATCCGAATCCTATAGGATTCGGATTCGGATCTGGTATTCGGATTCCCTTATCGGATTCGGATCCGGAATCTCCTGACCCGGTCCGAATCCGACCCGTTGACAGCCCTACCTGCTCTTACTCATCTTTGAGTTCTGTTCTTATCTGTGGAACTATTAATATCTTCTCATGGTGTTTTGAAATCTGTAGCTTGATTGCATTGGTGTGATCTGCCAAAGAACTCACAAAATGGAAAATGCTAACTTGTGGACTTGAAGTCATATGTTGGTTAAAATTAAAATATGCGTGAGCATTTGTTTTGTTCATTTTAATGAAACTGCTTTATCGGGAGCATAATTATTCTTTCTCTTATATGTTTGCTGGCAAACTGCATCGATGTATCCAAGCTCTGTTCATGTTATCTTCAGCTCTCATTTGCCAACTTTTCTTTTCCTTTTGCCAACATGTGAAGACCACTTAATATATTTTTGTACAAGTTATTAATAAATTTTTGATGAATTCTCGTAGGTATTTATCCACCCCTATTTGATGACAAAGAAGAAGATGTTGAAGAAAGTATTAACGAATGTGAGACGTTGCCTTGTGACGTTAGTTCTTTATGATTGTAGAGGTGGGAAATCTCGGAATTTCCAAAAGCTATATGTAATATTATTCGGCTTCATCTCACGTTACTTATTTTTTATTCAAATAGAAGACAAGAGTTCAAATGACTTCCAAGTTCCATCTATTTCACGGGTAAAGTTAATATGTAATTTCATAGCTACATTGAGGGTCGGTTTGAGCAGGTATATGTGCAGATAATTGTTGGTGAATTTAATAAACTAGGCCAAAACTCATATGTATTTCATTTGTGCTCATATATGTTATATGTATCTTTTTCCATATTCTTATTTGGAAAAATAATTCTTGAATTAACTCCTTCAATATCTCATTTATTTTAGGTTTGAGTCAAATTAAATCACTAAATTGTAATAGTTGTCAATTTTCTAAAAACTACATTTACTTAAACGGATTCAAATATGTTAAAATAGATCGAAAATGAATCAATCTGTCTAAAATTGTTATAACTTGTCTAAAACAGGTTGAACGTGTGAAAAGCGGGTCAAACGAAATAAAAATGTGACAAAACGGAGCAAAAATGAATAAACGGATCCACAACGGGTCTGGACTGGACTAGGATCCAACGGGTCCAAAAATAGATCCAACGGGTCTAACAGTCTGGATAGGGTCTGGATCCATTTATGCCTTAATGGATCTGGGGCGGGTCCAGACCCGCCGGGTCCGATCCAGACCCCCCCATTGCCAATGATACATATCTTGTATCATAGAGGCAACAATAACACGGGACAGGGTATGAACTCCGCGAGGAGATTTGCATCCACATGTTTGGAATGGATTGCCTCCATGCTCATAATAACAAGATCCATGTTCATCTCATCAGCAACCTCTCCAATAATTGCCGTTGGCTTGTTTCCTTCTCCAAGTCGCTCCAACAGTTTAAATTCTTGGAAACCACCTGCACAAGCACTCAACGTTACAAAAGCAACGGCAAAAACAAATCTAGAAACTTCTCTCTAACAGATGGGCTCCTCACAATATCTGCAACCTACCTTCGGATAAATGCCACCTAATACTGGATAGCTGAGTTTCATGCTCAGATAACGTTTCCTTCTCCTTTTCATCAATAACTGCAAAGAAACCATTAAGTGCTTAGTTTTTTTGTTTTGGGGGGGGGGGGGGGGGGGTATTCATTACTGTAGTGGGAGTAGCTCGTTGAGCATACCTACAACTGTTATCTCTGCCCCATATTTCTTGGCCAATGCAGCAGTTGTTGCTGTCGCCTGATCAACAAAATTGTATACATAAAATAAGAACCACAAGATGATAATAATATCAAGACTAAGTTCTTATAAATTCTGGGCAACAATATTCGATTTTAAACATAGAGCTCCTGTCCAGATTCCATTAAGTTTCAAGAATACAGTAATAGAGGAGCCAATTTATTTTCTTGTTACAGTCAGGGGAAATTTTCTGCAACTTAATTTAACATGTAACATGAAACTTCATGTTGAATACATGGCAAAGGTATGTCCTTATAACTAAGTGCAATCGTATACTTTTCAAATTAAAGCAAGGGGAATAAATGAACATGTACCTGCTTTGTACCCTCAGTAAGATAAGGATTGCGATCAATAACTGGCAGCAGCAAATGCTTGTATTCCGTAAAAGTAAATGCTACCGGACTGACTTCAGATTCTGGTTGCTTGGATTTCACTGAAAGAGAAAACAGTGTGCACTTTTATCACCAGAAGCACCATCAAACACCTATTTTTGACATCAATATACCTGAGTACAACAAATGCAAATACAACATAACCGTATGGTTGCTACTAGTTAGCAAACACACTCGCAGCTGCATAAACACATTTCCCCTAGTAAATTATAGTAATTGCTAGTCTGCCTGGTTCTAAACAAGTATTGCTCCAAATGCCATGTCATTTAATACTATTTCTATTGATAAAATAGTCTTATGCAGAATCTACACAGCACATTCGGACAATAATTTTTCGTCAAACAAGATAGATAGATTACCAAGAAAAACAATCCAAGCAAATCATGCATAGCCTCACCAAAGAACTACTTGGGAGATACTCTTGATCCCACTCCAAAGTCCAAACAAACAAAAAGCTACTACTGCACCATCCAGTATTTAAATACCAAAATATGAAATCAAATGAAAGCAAGAACTGGGAAACGACGCTGGTATAAAAATCGTAACAAGTACGAGCAAAGGGATTAGGCGAAAACTTAGAAATTTAACACAAATGAGGCTATCAAAAGTTGAATAAGCAAACCAAGCAATATACTCAAAGTTCACATACCAAAAAAATTAAACACCGGCGGCAAATTTGCAGCACCAGGTAAAAACGAACACAGTTAAAGATATATAACAAGAATTACAATCGGAGAAAAGAATTACCTCGAGGCGAGGTTCTGGAGAGTTTGGGCGAATAGGATAAATTGCTTGCTCTAAGCTTCCGCGAAGGTGAAGAAGAGAGAGATGAAACTGAAAGTGAAGGCGCGACAAAGGAAGTAGTGCTGATAGTTTCAGGCGGAAGAGGGAGACGACAGTGCAGGAGTGCCATGGAAGAAAGGTTCACGAAAGGGCTTCGGAAGAGGCGAGAAAGTGCAATAAGGGAAAAATGAAAATGAAAATGAAAATGGGATATGTTTTCGCTCCCCCCTTTTCGCCACTTTTTTTGGTCTTAAAGGAAAAGACAAAATAAATCCGCATTGTATCTTGTGTTTTTAATCGTATTATCTATATGACTATATTATTAATATTTCTAGATAGCGTTTGATATACCAAATTAGGCTCATTTCACCCACTTAATTTTAGTTAATTTTGTGTTTAATGTTGCGTATTAAATCTCATCGATCGGGAAGATTTAATCTTCAACCCGATGTAATCTGCACACTTTAGAGAGATTAAGTTCTCAAACAAAAAAAATAATTAAATAAATAAAAATTCTCAAACAAATCCTAGGGAAGGGGGTATGTTTATCGCAAATTAACTCTTATGTGTTATAAATAAGTTTAAGAAGTTAGTTTGATTTTCTGGCTGAGCATGAAAATTACTATTCTAAATGACATTTCAATTTCTGAGATATATCATACAGGATAATAAGTGAAATTAAATGCAACTTGTAACGCCCCGACTTTTCAGACATGTAACATATGTGTTAATTATGTTCGCATTCAATTTATTCTAATTACGTAACTATATGTCTTGATTTTATATTAATTGCAATTCTTGAATATTTGAATTTGAATTTATATGAATTCTTGAACTATATGCGCTTGTATGACTCGTTTGTTTGTCGTTTCTATTTGGAATGAATTTGAAATTTCGTGAAAATTTGATATGTTGTCTCTATATGTGTTATGAATGTGTATATGTACTCGTTTTATGATTTTGGTTTCTTTTGCTTGAGTTTTGTATTTAATTTTAGTTTTGGAACCAAAACGGGGACTAACGAGCAATTAGTGCACCTTTGGTTCTGGATGTGATATCTTGAGCTCGGGATCTCGGAATCGAGTTCCGTCACCTCCATTGGACTCGTATCGACGATTCGGATCCGATGGGTCAAGCCTCATATTTTTCTAAGATCATATGGATCCCCAAATTTCAACCGAAACGAGCACCTCGCACCTAAAACGATAAATTATTGACTTTTCTCCAAGCTACGGCCCTAAATGACACACCTAAACCCTACCCAAGACCTAAGCTCACTTGCGTACACACTCTCTCTCTCTTATCAGCCCCAAAACCGAACCCCCCCTCTCTCTCATTAACAAAATATCAGCCAAGGAAAGAAAAGAGGAAGAAAAGGGAAGAAGAAGAGGGAATAGTGCAACCCCTGGAGATTTGAGCTCATCTACCTACCATTCCTCATCCTTTCTTAAAGGTAAGCTCATATTTGTGTAGTATATCTCCTTGTAATCATTTTATACTAGATTTTACATGATTTTACCAAGTTTTGATTTAGGGTTGATGAAGTTGATGAATAGTGGAGTTCTTGCCCTTTTCTTGTTTCACCTTTGATTCCTTGGAATTCCTTTGAGATGCATGAGTGCTAAGTGATCCTAAAGTGTGTAATTAGGTTGGTTTGGACTTAGCTTGCATGGTTGTGGTTGATTTATAGACTTGTCATTGATGAAGCTTGGAAATATGATCTTTGTTATGAATTCTTGATGTTTTCCTTGAAGTTCTTAATATCTAATATGATCAAGCTTGTATACATGAGATTATGACCTGAATACTAAAATATGCATCAAACAAAGCGGAAGCATAAACCAATCACTATCAAATATTCCATTTATCAGGGCGTGACATTTTCCATTTATTGAATAAAATACGTTCTAGGTTCACATATCAATACATTATCATCTTCTAAAATACATAACAATTAACATGAACATAATCCCTTTGAACAATAATTGAATAAACAAATAAAAATGCACCGTGCTGGACTCGATCACATGGACTGGACTTGACACGACTCGACTTGACTCGACTCCCGCCTAGCGTGCACCTGCAAGAACCTGAAAGGTGGAGGCGTCAGTCTATAGAAGACTGAGTGAGGGGCATACATATATATTAGCGTAAATAACATGCAAGTTATAACCTCGGGTAAGGTTTTGTAACTAAAATGATAATAACAATAATATAAGTGCAAGAATAACATAAACTCGCCTGAGATTACAACTATTAGGTTTAACACGACAATCACGTTTATTATAACAATCAGTGGCCCTGGCGAGGGGCGTGCACGATCTCCAACCAACCTTGATAGTGAACAAGGGTTGCACTTTCATTTAATTAAGTTATCATAAACGTAGGAATTCAATAAGTAAAAGAATTAAGATTAAATCCTAACTCTCGGAAAATCACACGTGTCGTGCGTACCTGAAATTGGGGCGTTACAGGTTCTGTTTTTCGTCGCTTGTTATGATTATGATATGAAATTCATGACTTGAATTGATATGTTTTGGTCGAGCAACGAACTAGTATGATATTATATGACTAAAGTGCTAATACGTGAAATGTTAAGTACCTTCTTATAATATTTTGATATCTTAAATGATTTCTTTTGCTCTTATATTTATTATATGCATTGTAAACTTATTTATGTAGGTGCTATGAATACTATATGAAATTTATGGCTCCAATTGTTATGGTTCATGAAAGATGGGATTAAGGAAAATGAAACCACCATGTATTGAACGTTTGCATGAATTATTTGATTATATGACCTCATGGCACAACTTATACTTCTTATGCATCTCATATCTTGTGCATGACATGCCGTGCGTCATATATGGTTCATTTAGGGTCTTGAGTCGTTTCTCACGAGTACACATTGCTTCTTTCTCTTATACAGCTCATCTCTAGAGCGGAGATATTGTGATCATTAGGCACACGACCTGGCTTGTATCCTTGTATCGCCATGTTCCAGGTGAGGGTGTTTTCGTTCTAGATATGTATTGAACCCTACAACCTTATGCGACAAGTTTTAGCCATAAACTTAATGTATATCTATATATTGTTTTCAAATGGAGTCATCGAGTAAATCTTTTCTCAAGGATTATGAAATGTATTATGTTTCTCATGATATGAAATGTTTTGGTGAGATTATGCATATATGTATGAACACGGGCCCAGGGACTTAGTACATGTGGCTATCCGGGGAGGCAAGGGCCGACGGTGATCCCATGTGCTAGTTCCACTATGATTTACGATGCAACTGACCTCGTTAGGAGTTTTAGCGAGGAAGGAGAATCGGGCTTTTGAGGGTTCATGAACCTCACTAGTCACTATGTATGAGGTGGTCGGGTCTTGCGAGCCCGTCCACCGCCTGGAGGAAGAAGGAGTATGTATGATCATGTTTTATATGTATGATTATGAGTAGGTTATGATTATGCACCGTGCGGGAAGGCCGGTATACGGATTGCCCAAACGATTATGTGTTATGTTATATGGTTTGCATGTATTATAATGTATTGCATGATCGCGTATTCAATGTATTAACTATGTATGTTGTACACGGTCGGAGTTTGGTTGGAGATTATGCACGCTCACCCGCCGAGCTTTAATGTTTATGTATGAATTATGAACCTAATGAATTTAATATGATTTAGTCGTAAAGTTCGAGCATTGTTTAGTTATTTTTTTGGCCCTTCGTGGGAACTAACTTCGAATAAAACCTTGCTCGGGATTTATAGCTTGCATGTGCATGTTTTTAAATATATATATAGCTCCTGCTCACTCAGTCTTCTAGAGACTGACCCCTCTTTCCTACTTCTCAGTTCTTGCAGGTTTTGCTAGGCGAAGGTCAAGTTTAATCCTCTCGTCGAGTCACACTTGCACACTCGAGTCGCATGTTACATTATTATGATTTAATTGTATATCCTTTATGTATTTGGGCCTGTGAGCCAATTATGAATTATTGTTGATTTGATTCGGGACAGGTGACATGCTTAGTTGAACCTGTTGTTAGGTGCATGTTGGATTTAATTATGTTTATGAATCATTTGAGCTTGTAGCCATTACTGAATTTTATTATCGGTATCATTGCCCATCGAGTATTCTTTGATTGATTGATTGGTACATGGTTAGATTTCCGCCTAGACAGGATCCTTTTATTTTGTCTCCCGTTCACTATGATTCCGGTTCATGCTTGGACTATCCGTTTCATGTGTGGACTAGACTTGTAGTGCCGGGGATGTGGTGCCTATCGTCCCGGGTGCTACATCCTTAAGTGGTATCAGAGCCCAGTTACGAAATCGGGGTTACTTGCATCGTGTCGTGTCAAGTGTAGGTCGAACAACTTAGGAACAACATATCAACATGTGCACCACATTGATCACGAGCATTGTTATTGAAATTTGACTTGGAAAGTATATTATTAAATGTGTTTAACTTAGATTTTGTTAGCTTATATGTTGCATTTTGCATCAATAGGTGCTCTTGGTGCTAATTATGTGTCATAAGCACTTACTAACCGCATGCATTTATATTTGAGATGAGTTGTGATGGTAGGATATTCTTACAATATCAAACCACGACCAATTCTCACGATCACAACTATTCATCACGAGTTCTACTTCAAGCATGAATGATGGAAGAAATACGTCGGGAATTACATACAAGGATTTGAGAGTCATGGTCTTTTCTAAATGGGGCTAAGGTATGAGGTTAAGATCCAGAATAGAAGGCTCGACATGTGGCATCAATTTATGGGTTCCATTGTAGTTGGTGGATAATTGATGGGACGATGGTAGGGTGTGTGATGATTACCACTTACAAGATCAACACGTGGACATCTTCACTATAAAGGTTATCCAATTGGATTCAATGAGATCCCCTAACTCCAAGAAGAAGCAAGGAAAATCTTGAAGATATTATGGCTCGAAGCTTAGCTCGATGGAGATATGATGAAGATCTCAAGAAGGTTCAATATACAATAGGGTAAATGGATGGCAAACAATACAAATCATCAAAGAGGGGCTTTCAAATAAATCAAGCTATTGGAAGTTGGATTTGGAAGAGATAGAAGAAACCAATTGACGCGGTGAATATCAACTATAGAAGATATGAAGCAACAAATGGAAACGGTAAAGAGGTGACCACAATGGTAAAGATGCGGATGATAGTGGGAGATTGATACTTGGGAAGAAGTCAAAATGTACCGCCCCAATTTCCGGAAGTTCAGGTAAGCACTCCACGAGCGGGTCTTCGGGAGTTGGGAGGCTAAAATTACCTGTTTGTTCATTTAATTACAAGTTTCATCATATTACTTGCCATATGTTTCCATACATTTATATGAAATATCATTTATATGAATTATATGAAATAAGTGAAATAAGTGCCATATTTGTATTATATGATCCTTAATTGTCCCTAATGTGAAATTGTGTAATGAGTGTATATCATGACTTGAAGTTAATTGCATCATTTGTTAGAAATTATACTTATGTGCATCAATTTAAATAAGCAAGGGACTTTTATGCAAATAAGGGTGAATCACATATTTCCATACAAGACTTAGGATATATCATGATTTCCACATTATTCCATTCATTTCTTCTATATTCCAAGAACATAAATCCCACACACACACACCTAGTGGATTACGGTTTTTACACCAAGAAGAGGAGGAGATTTCATTTCAATTTCAAGCTAGATTCTTGAAGGATTCTTGAAGATAGAAGCATCATTAACCTCATATCATCATCTCATCCACCATCTCTTTGATTCAAGGTAGAACTTGATGGTTTTGTAAAATTCTTGAATATGTGATCAAGCATGAATTTAGGGATTTGTTGAGGAATTCTTGCATGATTGGAGTAGAGGATATGATGATGATGAATTAGAGTGAAAATTGCATGAAAATCTTGAGATTAGTGAAGGTTGGAAGCATGTGTATAATATGGGGTTTTCATGAGAAATTCTTGATGTTGGGATGTTTATTTCTTGGTTGAATTGATGAATATTTGAAGTATGATGCATATATGAGGTGTTTTAACATTTGTTATGGTTGGAGTTTGATGATATTTTGGTTTGGGGTTGGTTTTGCATGGAAACCCCTGTTTCTCCCCTGTTTTTTCGGTCACGCACAGTTGACACGGGGGTGTCAACTTTGCTTTGGGCTGGCGACACGGGGGTGCACGTTGGTTTGATTTTCTGTACCGTGACACGGGGGTGTCACGGTTTGCCTTGTATTGACGACACGGGCGTGTCACTTTCCTGCATTTTGCCCAACTTCGGACGAACGCCATTTTCACCTCGGTTTGAATTAGAAAGCATGCCATATAGCGTTGGAAAGGTCTATGTGTCTACTTTCATTTCCAACAAGCAAAACTCAATTCCCACTTCTAGAATTTAAGATATTACAGTTTTCCCACAACATGTGCATTTTCCCAAAATTGTCAAGTGTTCCTAAACTTCACCAAAATCTTTCCTATTGCATTTCTTTCACTTTCTTGGTTCCCATATGTGAATTATATGACTTTTATGCACTATTTGATCATTATTATCTTAAATTGCTAAATTGAACATGTCATGATCATTATTGATTGAAATTGTATAAGTAACATTATTGGAACATGCCGTTCGTCTTCGTTGGTTCATAAGGGTAGAGTCTTATGTACACTTGTCCCTTTGTTACACAGATCACGGTCCAGGAGACGAGGAACACGCTCCATAAGGTGTATCCTTTCTTCTTGTGTTGGTAAAGGTGAGGTTATTTCTAATTATATTGAACCCTACAACCCTATGTGGCTTTGGACCAAAACAAATAATTATATCTATAGTTTTCCAAAAAATTGAATTATTCCTTTATTGTTTGATTGGTATTGTACCTAGTTATTGAATTGATATTGAATTGGATTGATTGATTGTTTTGGCGAGTAAAACATGTTCACAGAGGGCCCGAGGGTAGTGTATTGAGCCAACCGGGAAGGCAAGGGCCGACGGGCAACTCTTGCACTATCCTCACCAAATTGCGGGATGACCCCTGAACCCACTAGGAGATTAGTGGAGGAAGGAGTTCCGGGTATAGGGAATCATGAACCCTATACTCAATGAGATTGGATGGCGGGGCCTTGCAATCCCCCATCACCCGGAGGAAGAAGGATGGATTGATTGAAACTGTCTATTTGTGCACTGAATTGATTGCCTGATCACTTAATTGATAAAATGGAATTAATGTACACTGTCGGAGATTGGTTGGAGATTTGCCCTCACTCGCCGGGCCACTGATTATTGAATTGTATTGAAATAACTGAATTGAAAATGGAATGATTGTAACCTCGGGCGAGCCTTGTTTATTTATTAAACTAATATTGTTTATGAAAATCTTACCCGAGTTTACAATTTGCATGGTATTTGTGCTTTTAAATTATAACCCCTCACTCAGTCTTTCATAGACTGACACCTCACAACTTTCAGGTCATGAAGATCGAGTGCTAGGCGGGATTTGAGTCCATTTTACGCTTTTGGGAGTCTAGCGTTGGTCTCTGGTATTTTGGCACATGTTATGAGCATTTGGAACTTTTGGTGAACTTGACTAATATATATATATCATGACCTATGTTTGATAACTGACGGATGGTGATGTAATTATGTAATGGAGTGAATGTATAACTTTATGCTTCCGGTTTTTTTCTGGATTGTTGTATTATTTGAGGGTATCCCGCCTAGCTAGGGTAGTGTTTTATTGTCTCCCGTTCGCTATAGGCTTGATTAATGTATGGGTGCCCATTCCATATGTGGATTGAACTATAGTGCGGGGGATGTAGTGCCCTTGCGTTAAGGGTGTTACATCCTAAGGTGGTATCAGAGCCCGGTTGCAAAACCGAGGTTCTAGTGTCGTGTCATGTCGAGTCTAAGTCGTACGGCATAGGATTACTTGATTAATTGCGAGAATTGCATAATGATTGAGTTTACTTGGATTTGTTTGAATTACTTGAATTATTTGAATTATGTGATTTATGTGAACTATGAGTTTATTCCACTCATCTGCACTTGTTAATCGAACATGCATGTACAGTGTTTTGAATTTCAGGATGCCACGTGGGAGGCCTCGTAGAGAGCATTCTCCGGGACACAGGCATCACCATCATGAGCATGTTCCTCCACCTCCACCCCCTCAAGCACAACCACAGGATTTCCTAAATTCTATGGTTCAACTAATAGATCAGAGACTGCGGGATTATGTGCCTCCTGCACCACCGGCTCCTCCAGTAGCACCACCGGCCCCGATTTCAGCTATATTAAGGGAATTTCAAAATCAACACCCGCCCAGATTCTTTAAAGGGAATGATATGCAAGCTGAGCAGTGGCTTAAGGAAGTAGAAAGAATTTGGGCTCTTATTCCTTGTGATTCGAGAGAGAAGGCCCGGTGTACTCTTACTTTAATCCAGGGAGAAGCTTATTCGTGGTGGGAAAGCACCAAGATCGTTCTTGACGCGGCCGGAGAAGAGGTTACTTGGGAAGTGTTAGTGCGGGAATTCAAGAACAAGTTCATTCCACCCTCTTCACGCACCCGAAGGCTCAAAGAGTTTACAGAGCTTAAACAAGGAGGGAGATCCGTGTCCGAGTACATAGCAGAATTTGAAAGGTTATCCAAGTATGCTCCCAATATTACCGGCGATGATTTCCATAAAGCTATGCAGTTTGTTCAAGGACTAAGGCCGGACATTCAAGCAGCGATCGAAGCGGTTAATACTAGCACTTGGAAAAAGGCTACTCAAAAGGCCTTAAAGGTGGAAGATTCAGTCAATGCACGAAGGTCTTCTTACCGGTCAGGACAAGGCTCAGGATCGGGATCGAGAGTGGGATATAATCCGGGCAAAAGGCCAATTATTCAGGGGACAGCTCCTCCACAATCTAAGGGTCCAATGAAGAAGTTTAAACAACAAGGGTCGACTCAGAAAATTTCTCAGCCTTCTAGTGTACCACCGCCTCCCGACAAACCAAAATGTACCTTCTGTGGACAGCCTACTCATCACTATGATAATTGCAGAAGGCGTCTCGGGTTGTGCCTCATTTGTGGGGATACCGATCATCGAGTGGATACATGTCCGGATCGCCGGGATCAGCCTGCCGGGGGTCAGAGGCCGATGATTAGAGCCCGAGCCTATGCTTTGGAAGGAGAGGAAGCGGATCCTGATATAGACCCTGCAGCCGTGGTGGAAGGTACTATTTGCATCCATGACACGAACATACATACTTTATTTGATCCGGGAGCTACCCACTCCTTTATTTCCCGTGCTATTTCTGTGGATTTGCCTTTATGTGTTACTTTATCTTCTGCTTATTATCATGTTAGTACTCCTTTCGGTGGTAGTATAGAAACTAACCGGGTTTTTCGAGCTGTGCCGGTGAGTATTGAGGGTCGAGTTTTCTCTACGGGTTTTATTGAATTGCCAATGTCACGCTATGGATCTATATTGGGGATGGATTGGTTGTTTGAGCATAATGCCACCGTGGATTGTCGAGCCAAGAGAGTCTGGTTGGGTTCAGATGTTATTACTGGTTGGAGTTCGAAATCGGTACCTCTATTATCTTTTGCAGAAGCTCAGAAATTAGTTGGTGACGGGGCTACGGGATTCATAGCTTATATACTTAATCGACCCAAGGATCAGGTAAAATTGGAAGAAACGGAGGTTGTTAAGGGATTTCCCGAAGTGTTTCCGGAAAAATTGGATTCGTTGCCACCAGAGAGAGAAATTGAATTTGTGATCGACTTATATCCGAATGCCGAGCCGTATTCCAAGACTCCATATCGGATGGCTCCGGCGGAATTGAAAGAATTGAAAATCCAACTTGATGCTTTATTGGAAATTGGGTATATAAGACCGAGTTCGTCACCGTGGGGAGCGCCGGTATTGTTTGTAAAGAAAAAGGATGGTACTTTGAGGATGTGCATTGATTATCGGGAATTGAATCGGATAACAATTAAGAATAAATATCCTCTTCCCCATATCGAGGAGTTGTTTGATATACTCCAAGGATCCAAAGTATATTCGAAACTTGATTTGAGACAAGGTTATTATCAGTTACGGATCCGAGCCGAAGATATTCCAAAAACGGGTTTTAATACAAGATATGGGCATTATGAGTTCATGGTTATGCCGTTCGGTTTGACAAATGCTCCCGCCGCCTTTATGGACATGATGCACAGGATTTTCCGACCGTTCCTTGATAAGTTTGTAGTTATTTTTATTGATGATATTTTGGTTTTCTCCAAGTCGGCCGAAGAGCATGCAAGGCATCTTGAACTTGTGTTGAGAACTTTAAAGGAACATCAATTATTTGCCAAGTTCAGTAAGTGTGAGTTCTGGATCGACCGGGTATCGTTCTTGGGGCATATAATTTCGGGAAACGGGTTGGAAGTTGATCCTTCCAAGATCGAGGCCGTCTTGAAGTGGGAGAGACCTAAGAATACCTCCGAGATTAAGAGTTTCTTGGGATTGGCGGGATATTATAGGAGGTTTGTTCAAGATTTTTCTAAAATTGCCGCTCCTTTAACTCGGTTGACTAAGAAAGATGTTAAGTATGATTGGGATGACAAGTGTGAGACAAACTTCAATGAGTTAAAGAAGAGATTGGTGTCAGCTCCGGTTTTAGCTCTTCCAGACGGGTTAGAAGGATATGCAGTTTACACGGATGCATCTAAAGAAGGTTTGGGATGTGTTTTAACTCAGAAGGGCAAGGTTATCGCTTATGCTTCCCGAAAGTTAAAAGATTATGAAAAGAATTATCCGACACATGATCTAGAGCTTGCAGTGGTGATATTCGCACTTGGAAAATGGAGACATTACTTATATGGAGTATCTTTTGAGATTTTCACGGATCATAAAAGTCTCCAATACCTATTCACCCAGAAAGATCTTAACTTGAGACAACGAAGATGGATGGAACGGTTAGAAGATTATGACTGTGTAATCAAGTATCATCCCGGGAAGGCTAATATAGTAGCCGATGCTTTGAGCCGGAAAGTTGGAATTTCAAGTTTGGAAGTTGGTGAAAGTAGCCATATTGAGCCTATTGTGATAAAAGGTCGGGTGTTCAACATCACCATTCAACCGGAATTAAAATTTAGACTGTTTGAGGCTCAAGGAAAGGATCCGGAAGTTCAGAAATTAATTACTAAGGCAAGAGAAGATCCGGAAAGTCCATTCGGGTTTGATGAAGTTGGTTTTCTTCGCTTCAAGAACCGATTAGTGGTACCCGATGAATTGAAACGAGTATTGTTAGAAGAGGCCCATAAATCAGCCTATTCGGTGCATCCAGGAGGAAACAAGATGTATAAAAACTTGAAACAATTTTATTGGTGGCGTGGACTCAAGAAGGATGTGGCTGAGTTTGTAAGATGTTGTTTGACGTGTCAACAAGTTAAAGCAGAACATCAAAAGCCCGGAGGTCTTTTACAGCCGTTGCCTATCCCTGAGTGGAAGTGGGAACAGGTGACAATGGATTTTATAACCGGGTTGCCTAAGGTGAAAGGAGGATATGACGGTATGTGGGTAATTGTGGACCGTTTAACGAAGTCTGCTCATTTCTTGCCGGTCCGTATGTCCTTTAAGATCCGAAAATTGGCTGAAATCTACAATAGAGAAATTGTTCGTCTTCATGGTATACCGGTGAGCATTGTTTCGGATAGAGATCCCCGTTTTACTTCGAAGTTATGGAGAGAATTACAAGATCTTTTGGGAACAAAACTTCGGTTTAGCACGACTTTTCATCCTCAGACTGATGGCCAATCTGAAAGGGTAATACGGTATTTGGAAGATTTACTACGATCGTGTGCTTTGGACTTCTCGAATTCGTGGTGTGACCAACTCCCCTTAATTGAATTTGCTTACAATAATAGTTATCAGTCCACGATTGGCATGGCTCCGTATGAATTACTTTATGGACGAAAATGTCGGTCCCCGCTATATTTTGATCTAGAGGAATGGAAGTGGACAAAACAAGAAGGGGTAAAGAAGGGAAGAAAACTTGAGAAACCTTCTAAAGCCGTGGAAGCTATGATTGAAAAGGTTCAGTTAATACAACAACGGATGAAAGCTGCACAAGATAGACAGAAAAGCTACGCCGATATCCGTAGAAGGGATCTTAAGTTCGAAGTTGGAGATCGGGTTTTCTTGAGAGTATCTCCAAGAAAAGGGTTTTCTCGTATTGGAAAGGGAGGAAAGCTTAACCCTCGCTATTTGGGTCCATTCGAGATTCTTGAGAAAATTGGGGAAGTGGCTTACAGATTGGACCTACCTCCTAATCTTACCGGGATTCATAATGTATTCCATGTCTCTCAGCTCAGAAAATATTATCCCGATGAAACAGAAATTCTCCCCGTTGAAGAAGTTGAGTTAGAACCAAATCTCTCTTTTGTTCAGCAGCTGGTTAAGGTGTTGGATAAAAAGTATCAAGAATTAAGAAATCGACGGATTCCTATGGTCAAGGTGTTAAGGAGAAGTGATAAATCCGAAGAGATGACTTGGGAACCGGAAGAAAAGATGAAAAGGTTCCACCCTGAGTTGTTCAACTCCGATCAGTGAATCTGGGGACCAGATTCTTCTAAGGGGGGGAGAGTTGTAACGCCCCAATTTCCGGAAGTTCAGGTAAGCACTCCACGAGCGGGTCTTTGGGAGTTGGGAGGCTAAAATTACCTGTTTGTTCATTTAATTACAAGTTTCATCATATTACTTGCCATATGTTTCCATACATTTATATGAAATATCATTTATATGAATTATATGAAATAAGTGAAATAAGTGCCATATTTGTATTATATGATCCTTAATTGTCCCTAATGTGAAATTGTGTAATGAGTGTATATCATGACTTGAAGTTAATTGCATCATTTGTTAGAAATTATACTTATGTGCATCAATTTAAATAAGCAAGGGACTTTTATGCAAATAAGGGTGAATCACATATTTCCATACAAGACTTAGGATATATCATGATTTCCACATTATTCCATTCATTTCTTCTATATTCCAAGAACATAAATCCCACACACACACACCTAGTGGATTACGGTTTTTACACCAAGAAGAGGAGGAGATTTCATTTCAATTTCAAGCTAGATTCTTGAAGGATTCTTGAAGATAGAAGCATCATTAACCTCATATCATCATCTCATCCACCATCTCTTTGATTCAAGGTAGTACTTGATGGTTTTGTAAAATTCTTGAATATGTGATCAAGCATGAATTTAGGGATTTGTTGAGGAATTCTTGCATGATTGGAGTAGAGGATATGATGATGATGAATTAGAGTGAAAATTGCATGAAAATCTTGAGATTAGTGAAGGTTGGAAGCATGTGTATAATATGGGGTTTTCATGAGAAATTCTTGATGTTGGGATGTTTATTTCTTGGTTGAATTGATGAATATTGGAAGTATGATGCATATATGAGGTGTTTCAACATTTGTTATGGTTGGAGTTTGATGATATTTTGGTTTGGGGTTGGTTTTGCATGGAAACCCCTGTTTCTCCCCTGTTTTTTCGGTCACGCACAGTTGACACGGGGGTGTCAACTTTGCTTTGGGCTGGCGACACGGGGGTGCACGTTGGTTTGATTTTCTGTACCGTGACACGGGGGTGTCACGGTTTGCCTTGTATTGACGACACGGGCGTGTCACTTTCCTGCATTTTGTCCAACTTCGGACGAATGCCATTTTCACCTCGGTTTGAATTAGAAAGCATGCCATATAGCGTTGGAAAGGTCTATGTGTCTACTTTCATTTCCAACAAGCAAAACTCAATTCCCACTTCTAGAATTTAAGATATTACAGTTTTCCCACAACATGTGCATTTTCCCAAAATTGTCAAGTGTTCCTAAACTTCACCAAAATCTTTCCTATTGCATTTCTTTCACTTTCTTGGTTCCCATATGTGAATTATATGACTTTTATGCACTATTTGATCATTATTATCTTAAATTGCTAAATTGAACATGTCATGATCATTATTGATTGAAATTGTATAAGTAACATTATTGGAACATGCCGTTCGTCTTCGTTGGTTCATAAGGGTAGAGTCTTATGTACACTTGTCCCTTTGTTACACAGATCACGGTCCAAGAGACGAGGAACACGCTCCATAAGGTGTATCCTTTCTTCTTGTGTTGGTAAAGGTGAGGTTATTTCTAATTGTATTGAACCCTACAACCCTATGTGGCTTTGGACCAAAACAAATAATTATATCTATAGTTTTCCAAAAAATTGAATTATTCCTTTATTGTTTGATTGGTATTGTACCGAGTTATTGAATTGATATTGAATTGGATTGATTGATTGTTTTGGCGAGTAAAACATGTTCACAGAGGGCCCGAGGGTAGTGTATTGAGCCAACCGGGAAGGCAAGGGCCGACGGGCAACTCTTGCACTATCCTCACCAAATTGCGGGATGACCCCTGAACCCACTAGGAGATTAGTGGAGGAAGGAGTTCCGGGTATAGGGAATCATGAACCCTATACTCAATGAGATTGGATGGCGGGGCCTTGCAATCCCCCATCACCCGGAGGAAGAAGGATGGATTGATTGAAACTGTCTATTTGTGTACTGAATTGATTGCCTGATCACTTAATTGATAAAATGGAATTAATGTACACTGTCGGAGATTGGTTGGAGATTTGCCCTCACTCGCCGGGCCACTGATTATTGAATTGTATTGAAATAACTGAATCGAAAATGGAATGATTGTAACCTCGGGCGAGCCTTGTTTATTTATTAAACTAATATTGTTTATGAAAATCTTACCCGAGTTTACAATTTGCATGGTATTTGTGCTTTTAAATTATAACCCCTCACTCAGTCTTTCATAGACTGACACCTCACAACTTTCAGGTCATGAAGATCGAGTGCTAGGCGGGATTTGAGTCCATTTTACGCTTTTGGGAGTCTAGCGTTGGTCTCTGGTATTTTGGCACATGTTATGAGCATTTGGAACTTTTGGTGAACTTGACTAATATATATATATCATGACCTATGTTTGATAACTGACGGATGGTGATGTAATTATGTAATGGAGTGAATGTAGAACTTTATGCTTCCGGTTTTTTTTTGGATTGTTGTATTATTTGAGGGTATCCCGCCTAGCTAGGGTAGTGTTTTATTGTCTCCCGTTCGCTATAGGCTTGATTCATGTATGGGTGCCCATTCCATATGTGGATTGAACTATAGTGCGGGGGATGTAGTGCCCTTGCGTTAAGGGTGTTACACAAAACACCAAGCCCATGAGCGTAGAAGAATTGGGTTCGAGAATTTTAATCTCGGGCCACGGCAACACACAAGTTGATACGAGATTAGTTGAAGAATATTGAAGACCGTGGAAAGACAAGAGTTGATCAACAAGTTCAAAGCCAACCGTGATTATGGAAATGAAGAATAAGTTGCCAATCTAAAGCTTACTATCACGGTGACAGGTTTAATACATTCATGGCACGTGCATCATACGCTATATTAAGTTATTTAATTGTTTGGATTTATATATATGTGTGTGTGTATACATTACGATTTGATTTAATTATTCTAATGTGTTGCATCTTTATGTTGTTTGCTACGTGCATTGGCATTTTAATCCGACATGCATGGTTTAGTGTTTACTTGATAGGAACCTTCTCCATTCCATTCCTCAAATGTTACTCCGACAGAGTTACATTTGGATCGAGACACAAAGATTATAGGGTTGCAAAGTGAATGGAATGAAAGAATGGAGGGAATACCGAGGTTCGAAAAGTAGAGCTGGAAGTTAGAATGAAAGAAGACCATTATACCAAGGAAGCTAAGATGAAGAGGTTGGGAATCTCATATTCCATAAACGATAAAACAAGTTCAATGGGTCGAGATAGAAACTTTTAAGGGGGAGAGCCCAACCGGGAGATGACTGAGAATTTATGGTCGTGCTTGAATGGATTACTTCAATTAGAAACAATGGAAAGACGAGAACCAAAAGTGACGAGACTCTGTAAGAGTTGAAGAGATAAAAGGGAAGATTGTGTATTCAATACAAATTTCAAATTGAGATGGATGAAGTTTCGAGAATAACATCGGAAGAAATGAATACATCGAAAGATGGGGATATAGATTCAAGGAACACGTGGAAATTGGAACAATAGGATTAGAGCGGAATGATCGGGGGGTAAATTGGGTTGAAAATTTCTAAGGGATATTCATAATGAGGGATTTATGTCAATTTCAATAATCCTTAAGAATATTTTATCTTCGATTAAGGAATCGAATGGACCGGAAATCGAATGCAACCTTAGCCTTAAGAGGATGAAGGGATAACCTAAGAAGAAGATGGGAAATGATTCATGTTGAGATGGACCAAAATGATGAATGTCTTATGACCAAGATTGAACATCAAAGGTTGTCGAGAGTGGTCGCCTTCCAGAATATGGGTAAGATAGTGGATTTGGACCGGACACTGAGATGAAAGGTTCTAAAGGTATACGGGAAAGTCAAAGCTTGGTTACTTATAAGAGTTGTTTTTACTGGAAGAAGATTGTAGGTGAAAGAGGATGGATTAAAGAAGGTCAAGACGAGCTAACTTTTGGATTCGACCGTGCAATCTAGCCCTGAAATTCTCATCTCCAAATTCCTTACCACGGTGAATGGTACATCAGACATTCATGGCATATGCATACATGTGATTTTAACTTCTAATAAAAGTAAACGCTATGTGCCTTGATCTTCGACAATGTTAGTTGTTTTGTTCGGTTCATTTTGATATGACTGATACTTGTTACCTGATTCTTCTGTGACTATAGTGTTTAGTGTTTTGCTACTTGCTGTTTTTACTATTTTGGGGTGTGTTGCGTTTTGTGTTTTGGTGCTCGGGAGTATTGGAGACTCTCTTGATTTGTTGTTTGTGAGAGACGGGGTTCTCTCTTTGTTGTTTGCGAGAGACGGGGTTCTCTCCTTGTTGTTTGAGAGACGGGGCTCTCTCTTTGTTACTTTCGAGGGACGGGGTTCTCTCATTGTTTGCATAGGATTTAGTGAATCCGAGGACGGATTCTTTTTAAGGGGGTGAGGTTGTAACGCCCTGGCTTTTCAGACGTATAACTTATGTGTTAATTATGTTCGCATTCAATTTATTCTAATTACGTAACTATATGTCTTGATTTTATATTAATTGCAATTCTTGAATATTTGAATTATTTGAATTTGAATTTATTTGAATTCTTGAATTATATGACCTTGTATGACTCGTTTGCTTGTCGTTTCTATTTGGAACGAATTCGAAATTTCGTGAAAATTTGATATGTTGTCTTTATATGTGTTATGAATGTGTATATGTGCTCGTTTTATGATTTTGGTTTCTTTTTCTTGAGTTTTGTATTTAATTTTAGTTTTGGAACCAAAACGGGGGCTAACGAGCAATTAGCGCACCTTTGGTTCCAGATGTGATATCTTGAGCTCGGGAACTCGGAATCGAGTTCCATCACCTCCATTGGACTCCTATCGACGATTTGGATCCGATGGGTTAAGCCTCATATTTTTTAAGATCATATGGATCCCCAAATTTCAACCGAAACAAGCACCCCGCACCTAAAACGATAAATTATTGACTTTTCTCCAAGCTACGGCCCTAAATGACACACCTAAACCCTACCCAAGACCTAAGCCCACTTGCCTACACTTTCTCTCTCTCTTATCAGCCCCAAAACCGAACCCCCCTCTCTTTCATTAACAAAATATCTGCCAACGAAAGAAAAGAGGAAGAAAAGGGAAGAAGAAGAGGGAATAGTGCAACCCTTGGAGATTTGAGCTCATCTCCCGACCATTCCTCATCCTTTCTTAAAGGTAAGCTCATATTTGTGTAGTATATCTCCTTGTAATCATTTTATGCTAGATTTTACATGATTTCACCACGTTTTGATTTAGGGTTGATGAAGTTGATGAATAGTGGAGTTCTTGCCCTTTTCTTGTTTCACCTTTGATTCCTTGGAATTCCTTTGAGATGCATGAGTGGAAAGTGATCCTAAAGCATGTAATTCGGTTGGTTTGGACTTAGCTTGCATGGTTGTGGTTGATTTATAGACTTGCCATTGATGAAGCTTGGAAATATGATCTTTGTTATGAATTCTTGATATTTTCCTTGAAGTTCTTAATATCTAATGTGATCAAGCTTGTATACATGAGATTACGACCTGAATATGTATGCTTTTGATTGAGTTTTAAGTTGGTAACATGCATCTTTTCCCTTCTCTTTCGTGCATGCTTTGTTTGTGTGTGTTTTTTTCTCCACAGACACAAATCCAGGGGGTGGATTTGAGTCAGTGGGTTTCTGACCAGAATCCATGGGGGTGGATTTTTCCCTTTGGAAAAATCCATGGGGGTGGATTCTGTCCTGCCAATTTTTGATATTCCGGTTCCGTTTCTCGTCGCTTGTTTGATCTTCCTCCACCTCTTTTATGACTTCTATCTATGCTAACATGTATTATTATGTGTTATGATTATGATATGAAATTCATGACTGGAATTGATATGTTTTGGTCGAGCAACGAACTAGTATGATATTATATGACTTAAGTGCTAATGCGTGAAATGTTAAGTACCTTCTTATAATATTTTGATATCTTAAATGATTTCTTTTGCTCTTATATTTATTATATGCATTGTAAACTTGTTTATGTAGGTGCTATGAATACTATATGAAATTTATGGCTCCAATTGTTATGGTTCATGAAAGATGGGATTAAGGAAAATGAAACCACCATGAATTATTTGATTATATGACCTCATGGCACAACTTATACTTCTTATGCATCTCATATCTTGTGCATGACATGCCGTGCGTCATATATGGTTCATTTAGGGTCTTGAGTCGTTGCTCACGAGTACACATTGCTTCTTTCTCTTATACAGTTCATCTCTAGGGTGGAGATATTGTGATCATTAGGCACACGGCCTGGCTTGTATCCTTGTATCGCCATGTTCCAAGTGAGGATGTTTTCGTTCTAGTTATGTATAGAACGCTACAACCTTATGTGACAAGTTTTAGCCAAAAACCTAATGTATATCTATATATTATTTTCAAATGGAGTCATCGAGTAAATCTTTTCTCAAGGATTATGAAATGTATTATGTTTCTCATGATATGGAATGTTTTGGCTAGATTATGCATGTATGTATGAACACGGACCCAGGGACTTAGTACATGTGGCTATCTGGGGAGGCAAGGGCCGACGGTGATCCCATGTGCTAGTTCCACTATAATTTACGATGCAACCGACCTCGTTAGGAGTTTTAGCGAGGAAGGGGAATCGGGATTTTGAGGGTTTGTGAACCTCACTAGTCACTATGTATGAGGTGGTCGGGGCTTGCAATCCCGTCCACCGCCTGGAGGAAGAAGGAGTATGTATGACCATGTTTTATATGTATGATTATGAGTAGGTTATGATTATGCACCGTGCGGGAAGGCCGGTATACGGATTGCCCAAACGCTTATGTCTTATGTTATATGGCTTGCATGTATTATAATGTATTGCATGACCGCGTATTCAATGTATTAACTATGTATGTTGTACACGGTCGGAGTTTGGTTGGATATTATGAACGTTCACTCGCCGAGCCTTAATGTTTATGTATGAATAATGAACCTAATGAATTTAATATGATTTAGTCGTAAAGTTCGAGCATTGTTTTGTTATTTTTTTGTCCCTTCGTGGGAACTAACTTCGAATAAAACCCTGCTCGAGATTTATGGCTTGCATGTGCATGTTTTTAAATATATGTATAGCTCCTGCTCACTCAGTCGTCTAGAGACTGACCCCTCTTTCCCACTTCTCAGTTCTTGCAGGTTTTGCTAGGCGGAGGTCAAGTTTAATCCTCTCGTCGAGTCACACTTGTACACTCGAGTCGCATGTTACATTATTATGATTTAATTATATATCCTTTATGTATTTGGGCCTGTGAGCCAATTATGAATTATGGTTGATTTTATTCGGGACAGGTGGCATGCTTAGTTAACCCGTTGTTAGGTGTATGTTGGATTTAATTATGTTTATGAATCATTTGGGCTTGTAGCCATTACTGAATTTTATTGTCGGTATCATTGCCCTTCGAGTATTCTTTGATTGATTGATTGGTACAGGGTTAGATTTCTGCCTAGCCAGGATCCTTTTATTTTGTCTCCGGTTCGCTACGAGTCCGGTTCATGCTTGGACTATCCATTTCATGTGTGGACTAGACTTGTAGTGCGGGGGGTGTGGTGCCTATCGTCCCGGGTGCTACACAACTAAATTTATCAATTGAATGTATCAAACACAAAATTAACTTCTTGTAAGAATATCTAATTTCACTTAATCCCCCACAAATAGATTAAGTGAAATTGGATAATTTACACTAGTAACCCTGCACACTCGTTGTGTGTGCAAATAAAATTATTATTTAAATATTTTAATTTTTATATTAATACATATATCTTATAACTATTTTTAATATAATTACTAAATTATGATAAATAAATAAATCAATAAATAGCATAAGATAATATTATATTAGTTAAAAAAAATTAAAATATGAGGAAAAAAGATAAAAATTATATAAAAATAGAAAAGAAAAAGAACTCAAGATGAGAGAAAAGAGAAATTAAGAGAACGTTGTTGGAATGATGATAAAAAACATAAATAAATATAAAGAAAATAAAAGAATGCAAGAGAACAAACGAATTAAAAAATAAATAAAAAGAAGAATAAAATAGTTCAAGAGACTAAGCGGTTACAATCTGCCTCTCTCGCTTACTATAATAGTATAATTATAAAAAATTATAAGTGATATAGGCAAATCTGATTTTTGAATCTTAATTTATTATTATTATTTTTTATGTTCCCACATTTTTTTTTTGGTCGAGAAGAGAGTCAGGCAGATTAACTGCTAGAATCCGTCCTATCTATGCCTTTGAGATCAGGTGGTTCCTCCTTCCAAATCACGCGCTTCTCCCCAATTTTATAGCCCAGGTTAGCAAGCATATCAGCTTTCCCATTGCCTGTGCGGTAAACATTTTGAAGCACTGCCTCCCATGGCATGTTAAGGTATCTCCGGCAGTCCCTCACAATCCGCCCGTAAGGATGCCAATCCACATCGCCTCCTTTAACAAGATTGATCACCTCCTCCGAATCACTCTCCACCATAATTTTCTGAAAACGATATTCCCATGCGTTTTTTAGGCCCTCCCGAAGCCTAGTAGTTCAGCGAGTATGATCGGAATATCTCCAAGTTTAATGGAAAATCCTCCTACCCATCTCCCAACCTCATCTCTGATTATTCCACCAGCGGCCGCCACATTGTTTTCCTTGAATACGCTTCCATCCGTGTTCAATTTAACCCATCCCAACGGCGGTTTGCTCCACTCCTTAACTGGTTTAGGATTTTTGCGTAGTCCCGACTTCATCATCAGTTGGTCCACATCGGTGGCCAATATAATAACTTTCATCAAAGTTTCTGTCGCTGGTTCCCTCTTCCCCTGGAAGATCTCCAGATTTCGTGCCTTCCAAATACACCAGATTGCTACCATGAATATGCTTCCCCAAGTACAGCCAATGTTAGGTTTGAGTCTCAGCCTAGCCCTCAGGTTATTCCTTATCCAATCAACTTCAAACCTGCTATAGAACTTCCCCAAATCACTGTCATGTATTATTTTATCCCATACCCTCCTGGCCCACGCATAGCCTGTAACATCCCGTTCGTTCGACGTATAAGGTACGCCACGTTTCAACCTTTTATGTATTTAATTTTGTGATTTTATGTTTTTCGCAGCCCTATTTTGAACTCTTTTAGAGTTTAGGGGACTCTTTGTAATTTTCTCTTTTTAGGGGTTTTTCGGTTATTCCTCGTTCGATCGAGATTTCAACCTCTTGGACCCCTTTAACGCGTTCAGGCATCGAGACGAGTCCGTAGACTCTGAGTTTGCCCAATTCTGACGTCGTTTGCCCCTCCTACTGTTCGTTTTGTACGCGACCCTCGTTAAACGTGCGAGAGGACCCGGGATAAAACATCTGGACCCTCGTTAAACGTGTGAGAACACGCTCAACTCTCTCTCTCCCTCACGCACACACACACTCGAGGTATGAAAACATACACTAACCGGAACTTAACCATTTCTTGATGGAATTCGACGTACGAGTAGTGGAAATTGATCAGCTCGACGAGCCCGACACGATGACACCAAAATCATGACCCGACGATGGTCGACGGAGGAGATACAACAAGCAGCAGGCGGAATGACTTAGAGCCACCACTTCGCCGGCATCCCACGGTGGTTTTCGGCCACCATTTTGAGATATGACCACCGCAACCTTGAAGGCGACTCCCCGGCGGTCCTTTTCGCGTTGATGGCGCGGCGATAGGAGTGGCGGTTGAGCCTCACACGCTGCCTAAACTTCGCGCAGCGGCGGCGCGTTACTGTAGAGTCGCATTTCACCGTGTTCCGGCGGCCATTTCGACAAGTGCAGGTGGTTCCTACCCTTTTCCGACCCCCCGATCTCATTTCTGGCCTCGGATTGACCCAATTCACGGCGTAGGTGGTGGTTCTGGCGAGGCGCAGCGGCGGTTCAACGGCGGAGGTCCACTCCGGGGATATTTTCCGGTGACCACTATAGGGGTTTCGAAGAGCTCGTCAAGGGTAAGACAATGTCTTTTACGGATTTGATTTTTGTGCACCGGTTTGGAAGTAATTCGATTTTGAAGATTTAGGGGTTTTCGTGTTCTTAGATCTGAAATTGGAGACGTTTGACTTGGAATTTTCAGAAATTGATCGAGAATTTGGAACGAGTACGAAGAATTCTTACACGGGTGAATTTTGGGGATTTTTCCAGCACTTTCAGGTGGCGGCCGGCCACTGTTCCGGCGGCTCCGGTGGCGACGTTCCGGCGGCCTTCGGGTAGTTTGTCCGTTTCGTTGTGGTGAGTCCAATGCCACTTTTAGTTCGTCAATCGGATGCCCGGTTGATTTGTTGTGATTTATTTTGTGTAATTTGAATATTTGAAAATAATTGTTTTAATTGCGATAAGTTGTTAATTGCTTGATTTATCGATCAATATGACTTTCAATTTATACAAAATCATGTATTAAATGAATTATGAAATATATTGACGCTTTGATTTACAATTTGAATTTCGATATATCGTATTTGAGGTATTTGTCTAACTTGAAGGGGCGTTAGTGTAATTTTGAATAATATGGAATTGCATGACTTGAATTATTTAATCCTTGTTATTTTAAAAATGAATATGCTAATTTTGACTAAGTAAAATCAAATTAGTATGTCTTGGATGATTTAATTTGAAACTTTGTAATTTTGGTTTAATTACTTAGTTTAATATGAACCTATTATGTGATGTATGAATTGTATGAAACTTATATGATTAAATTAGAAACTTTTACACGTAAGAAATAAGTTATTTGTACAAATATGAATTGGTTATGTGATGAATGAATTGATATGAAATAATGAGATTTGCATTGCCTTTCAATTTCTTTTATTTGTATTAATTATGCACGTGAATATGTCCTAATGTTTAATATGATTTCATTGGACTATATAATGTTTTCTTTTGTATGTAATTGATATGAATTTGAACCCTATTTATGGGATTGCATTTCTTAAGTGCTGAGCATTGCCGTGCGTCTCTGTGTGGTTGTCTGAGTCTGAGTCTAAGCCCTGTGTTGTGTTTCGTGTGCTCAGTTGGTACAGGTGCACCCGGGGTGGTGACAAGTGAGTCATGAGGTTCCGGGGTGGACCATTTGCTTTGGGTTTGGCTTGTTGGAAAACACGAATCAGAAAGCAGCGGAATTTAAAAATTTTTCCCAACAAAAGGACCTAGAACTCGCAATCGTGTAACCAAATTCGTAAAGATAGAAAACTTACTTTTCTTTTATTCTTTCTTGAAGCGTTTCAAGCCACCCAAGAACGCTCTTCTCACGGCTTGATCCCCTCTCCTTGGTAAAGCTCGAATCTTCAAACTTCTAACTTGAAGTCTCTAGAGAAAGTCCACCAACTTGATCACAATCTAACTAGTAAGGATGCTAGTTCTCTAGTTAGTGTTTAGGCTTAACCTAGGGTTTAATTTAATCTTGGAGAAAGGAAGATGTTCAACACATGAACCAAGAATTGTCTATTAGCTCCATAAGGAGCTCGAGCTCCCCTATTTATAGGGAGGGGGGTGCCGAAATTCCTAGTCCTTTATGGGCTAGGATTTTGGTCCCTCTCTCCTATTACTTGTTCATCAAGTATTTTTCAACTTTGACTTTGAATTCTAATTCAAGTCAACTTTTAAGAGAGCTAAAAATATCCAAACTATTTTTGGATAATTTTATACTTTATTTATTATAAAATAAATAACTTATTTTTTTTTATCTAATTAATTAATTCGTAATTAATTAACTAGATTATTTTCTCCAAAATTAGACTTTCTTTTTTTTAATTCAAAATTAAACCAAAGTCTATTAAATAATTAACTAATTAATTATTTAATATATATATATATATATATATATATATATATATATACACGTGTGTGACACGTGTCACAGTGACACGTGTCACTCACGTGAGCCACACGTGTGACTTCACACGTGTGGAACCCTCTTGGCCTGATTAACTCGTTTAATCATTTTCAAGCCTCAACTCATGTAACCAAGTTGTTGTGTGTGACCCTCTAGGTTCTCAATTCAATTAGCAGTGACCCCAATTAATTACTTCACTAATTAATTAATCAGTCCACAGATTAAACGACCATAGTCTAGCAACAGGTGTTTAACCCCTAGCTGAATTGGAATGTTCGGATTCGACAGAACCTTTAAGTCATTGATTCATGTGAGATACAATTCTCCTACTTACTATCTCTCAACCAAGATCTAGGGCAAGGGAATAATCAGAACCCTAATGATCCGGTCTTAAAGCTAAGTGCATTTCATATCCATTTGATCTCAATCCAAGAAACCCTTTTCTTGATGTCTTGATCTACTGCCTTGGCCAAGGACTCCATATGGCATATGAATGACTTACACAATAAGAGATCACCTTGCAAATGCAAGTGTAGGTCCTTTCTTGATTCTCATTCACTTTCATGAGTCACTTGTACAGCCCCAGCATAAGCCTTGAATCAGTTGTCTAAGGCGACACCCTTTAAAGCTTATACCTAAGACTACAGAGTTAACTCATAAAGTGACAAGGAACCTCAAGTCTAAGGATCAATTAATCACATCAATGACTCGTGAGATATTTCCTAATCTGGAAGTTTCCATTTCCTGAAATAGAAACTTCCTTTCCCATTTAGGAATGTTCTCACACGGGGCACCTCAGTGAACTTACTTATTAAAGTAAGCACCCTCATGTATCACGCACGCATCAACTATACACTTTGCACCTCCATGAAACAAGGTGGTCCTTCTTAAGGGCGTGATCCCATAAGCAAGCCTTAGAAGAGTCAGGTTGACACTCCCACTGTCTGTAGGACTCATCGGCTTGGAGTATTTTACTAATCATGACTTATGTGATATAGGGCTCGTTTCATGAACCATTTCACCTAAATGGTAGAGTCCTAAAGTCATCAGGATTAGGGGAGTTCTCATACATGCACAGCTAAAGTAAACGCATACCAAACAAGAGCATATAAAGAAGTGTTGCCTCAATTCGTTATTTCATTCAAAGATTGTCTGTGATTACAATAAGGAAAAGTACAAAGCGGATATACAATCGGCTTTCTAGGGCACTATTCCTAACAATCTCCCACTTGCCCGTCAAAGCCATTCTAAAGCTACTCTAAGTCCCATCTTCTGAAGATGACCTTGGAAAGCTTCTCGACTAAGGGGTTTAGTAGTGGATCTGCCACGTTCTCTGCTGATGTGACCCTCTCAATTAGCACATCTCCTCTTTTGATAATATCACGGATTAGGTGATACTTCCTCATAATGTGCTTGGTCCGTTGGTGAGATCTTGGTTCCCTTGCTTGAGCAACCGCCCCAGTGTTGTCACAAAACACAGTAATGGGGTCTTTCATGCTAGGAACAACATTCAACTCTTGAATGAAGTTTCTAATCCAAACACCTTCCTTAGCTGCATCATTTGCAGCTAAGTATTCGGCCTCAGTGGTCGAATCTGCAGTGGTAGTTTGCTTGGAACTCTTCCAACTCACTGCTCCGCCGTTTAGGCAGAAAATGTATCCTGACATTGACTTAAAATCATCTAAGTCAGATGCAAAGCTTGCATCGCAGTATCCTTCGACAGTAAGATCTTTCTGACCTCCGTAAACTAAGAATAAATCTTTAGTACTTTTCAAGTACTTAAGGATATTCTTCACGGCAGCCCAGTGACCATCTCCAGGGTCAGATTGGAAACGACTCGTTACACTAAGTGCATAAGCCACATCCGGTCGAGTACATAACATTGCATACATTATGCTACCTATTGCTGATGCATAAGGTGTATGAGTCATTCTTTCCTTCTCAAGGTTAGTCTTAGGACACATCTTCTTTGAAAGACATGTTCCTACACTCATAGGAAGGTTCTTAACCTTTGCTGACTCCATATTGAATCTTTTCAATACTTTGTCAATGTACATCGATTGTGATAGTCCTATTAACCTTCTAGATCTATCTCTATAGATTTTAATTCCAAGGATATAGGACGCATCACCAAGATCTTTCATCTCGAATTGGTTCGATAACCATAACTTAGTCACTTTCATGTCATCCTTCGAATTCCCAATAAGAAGGATGTCATCAACATAAAGTACTAAGAATTGCACTGAGGTCTCCAATTCCTTTCTATACACACATGATTCATTCGAAATTTGGATGAAGCCAAACGCTTTGACCGATTCATCAAATCGAATGTTCCAATTCCTAGAAGCCTGTTTCAATCCATAGATTGATCTTTGGAGTTTGCAAACCTTTTGCTCACTCCCACTGAATGTGAAACCTATGGGTTGCTCCATATAAATGTCTTTGTCAATGTCACCATTGAGAAAGGCAGTTTTCACATCCATTTGCCATATCTCATAGTCATAATATGCAGCAATGGCAAGCATGATCCGAATAGACTTTTGCATTGCAACTGGTGAAAAGGTTTTATCAAAATCCACGCCGGGTCTCTGAGTGAATCCTTTTGCAACCAGTCTTGCTTTGTAGGCTGCAATGCTTCCATCAACTCCAAGCTTTCTCTTAAAGATCCATTTGCAACCTATGGGTTTGACCCCATCAGGCAAATCTACCAAGGTCCAAACTTGGTTGGAGTTCATGGAGTCCATTTCGGATTTCATGGCTTCTATCCACTGTTCAGAGTCAGAATCTGAAAGTGCCTCCTCATATGTTAAAGGATCATCATCCTTTTGAGAGATTTCATGGAAGAATCCATACCATCTCTCCGGCTGTCTAGGAGTGCGTTCAGAACGCCCTAGAGGAGGGTTTTCGTGTGTATCGAAATTCGTGATTGGTTGTGGTTGATCAGAGTGGGACGTTTCTTCAGTGGGTGGTATGGGGTCACTTTGTATTTCTTCTAATTCTATGATCTTGCCTTTCTTTTCATTAAGGAACGGTTCCTCCAGAAAAGTAGCATTTCTGGAAACAAACACCTTTTTCTCAGATTGATCATAGAAGCAGTATCCTATGGATTCCTTAGGATAACCTACAAAGTAGCATAAGTTAGAACGAGATTCTAACTTATCTCCCACTGTCCTCTTCACGTAAGCAGGACAACCCCAAATTCTTAAGTAAGAATAACTAGGGATTTTACCATGCCACATTTCATAGGGCGTTTTGGGGACTGATTTAGAGGGAACTTGATTCAGAATCTTTGCTGCACTTTCTAGGGCATAACCCCAGAAAGAAGGTGGTAAGTCAGTGAAACTCATCATGGAACGAACCATATCAAGTAGGGTTCGATTCCTTCTCTCAGAAACTCCATTAAGCTGAGGAGTTCCCGGAGGAGTCCACTGAGAGATAATCCCATTATCCTTGAGATGATTAAGGAATTCTTCACTAAGATACTCGCCTCCTCGATCAGATCGAAGTGCTTTGATCTTGTGACCAGTTTGGTTCTCAACCTCCTTTTGAAATTCTAAGAATTTCTCAAAAGATTCAGATTTATACTTCATTAAGTATACATAACCATACCGACTAAAGTCATCAGTAAAGGTTATGAAATACTGATGATTGCTTCTAGTGCTTACACTAAGCGGTCCACAAACATCAGTATGGATCAAATCCAAAACCTTAGTGGCACGTTCCACAGTTCCTTTAAAAGGAACTTTGGACATCTTTCCTTTGAGACAGGATTCGCAAGAAGTCAACTCTTTGAGATCATTTTCAGAGAATGATCCTAAAGTGTTTATCTTGCTAATTCTGTTCTTGGAAATGTGTCCTAATCTAGCGTGCCATAAGGGAGCTGAAACTTTGTCATCTCTCTTACGCTTTGTTTCTCGTTGTATATTCATAATATTTATATTTTGAGTTAGGTAAAGTCCATTACTTAGAGTACCGATATGAACGGAAGAGTTGTTCCGTTTGACAAAATATTTACCATTCTTAATATAAGTTTCATAACCTTCACAATCTAATATTGGAACTGAAATTATATTACGAATAGCTCGGTACATAAAGGACTTTATTTAATACTAACTCAAAACTACCTAAATCTAATCTAATTGTGCCTAAAGCTCGAGCTTCAACGTTTGAGCCATCACCGATCTTCAAGACACATTCTCCTTCTTTGAGTTGTTGGACTTCACTTAGCATCTGTACATCATTACAGATATGAGTTCCACAACCGGTATCAAGTACCCAAGAACTAGAATTAATAGAAAGATTTACTTCAACGAGAAAGATACCTTTCTTTAGAGTAGCCTTGTACTCTGGGCAGTTTCTCCTCCAATGTCCCGCTTTGCCACAATGGAAGCAAACATCCTCTTTCTGATCACGCTTCTTCTTTTGGGCCTTCCCCTTCGAAATGCCACCAGTGGGCCTAAGGGGTTTCTTCTTCTTCTTTTGGGCTTTCTTGCCCTTACCTTTAGAAGGCCCAGAAGAGGAAGATGGAGCATTCACCATCAAAACCTTATTGTCCTTCTTGATCGTGCTTTCAGCAGTCACAAGCTGACTAATCAGCTCAGCTACAGTAGCACCAGCATGATTCATGTTGAAGTTAAGGACAAATGGGTTGAATGATGGTGGGAGCGAAGCTAGCAACAAATCCACTGAAAGCTCATCTTTCAGTGGCATGTCCATGGAAGCAAGTTTCTCAGCAAGGGCAAGAAACTTTAGTCCAAATTCATGGACACTTGAACCTTCCCTCATTCTCAAGTGGAACAATTCCTTTGAAGTGTTATACCTTGTAACACGTTCATGAGGGCGGTAAAGTTGCTCTAAGTGGTCGTAAATCTCCCAAGCAAATTCCATGGCCTCATGTTGCCTTTGCAAGTCCGGAGACATGTTAGCCAACATAAGGCACGGGCTTGGAGATTATCATCCTTCCACTTCTGAATCGCGTCCCGCTCGGCCCGAGTGGGAGCCTCCCCTTCGGGACTAGGCTCCCCTTCGAAGAGAACATAAGTTCTCTTCTCAGAATCTAAAATGATTTTTAGATTCCTCAGCCAATCAGAATCTAAAATGATTTTTAGATTCCTCAGCCAATCAGAATAGTTGGGACCAGTCAACTTGTTTGACTCGAGGATCGATACAAGAGGGTTTTTGGTTGCCATTTCAAAACACGTAGAGAATCACAGAATCTACGACTTAAATGGTAAAACAGAGAACTAGTGAACATGCTGAATTATAACGATATACAAAAGATAAGGTCTTTAATCTAATGTAGCTCCCACTGTTTTTCAAAGATCTAGAATTCCCAAAGATCTAAGAGGAACACGTTTCCCAATGGGTACTAAGATCCTAGGCATTTTACCTCGAACCCACGACTCGCGGACATTCTAAGTAAGAACCCTAGGTAGGTACAACTTACCAATTCTAACACCTTTAGAACTCTTAGTAATTGTTTTTGCATCACCTATCTTTCAATATGGACCCACGACTCGTGCGACATCCATATTTACTTAGGCGTTAAGCTAGACCCATCAATCATAAGATCATGACCAAAACTTAGTTCGAACGACCCACGACTCGCGGACATCGCCCTTGCTAAAATTGACCACGAAATATTGACCATTTAAAATGATTAATTAGGTAACTAAGAACTAATAAGCTCCACTAGCTATCCCACGACTCGCGGACAATAACTAGCTTTACTTACTAAACTTAAAACCTATTGATGGAATGCTAGGAATTTAATTCAAAATTTGCATCTCGAATTAAACACCTATTTGTTCGAAATTAGCTTAATATTTAATGGGAATTTTCGAATCAACCGGAGAGTTGTCCGGTTCGACCTCACCAACATATATGTTATCCAATTTTATTAGTCTTGATTAATGCAAGTACACTTAAATGCATATCAAACAAGCACATAAACAGATAACATGTCCTAGCATGATACTAACATGTAATGATCATGGGTTCTACCTATCTTATGCGTGATATGTGGGAGCCACTCCACAATCACAAGTTCTAACATACATGCCACATAAACAGTTTAAATCACATAAGGGAAGGCGGTAACAAAATACGAGCCCTATCTCTATTACATTTAACAATTGAGATTCCCCTCCCTAACATTTTGAGGGGTCTTCACTTATGGCCTCCTTGTTACTTGAATGTGGTCCATCTTACTCCATGGGTGCATTGTCTCCAAAATGAAAATAAAACCGCACCACCTATCTCTACTCTCAAATTACAATAAAAGGAAAAGGACATAAAGTAATAAGGCTCAATCTTCATATTGGCCTTAGACAATTACACGGGGCATACCCCGGCCTAAAAAACAGTAATATGGAAAGCCACATAATAAATCACATAACAGTACGCACATAAGTGAGGCTCCAACCTCAATTGAAAAACGCAACTATAGGGCTCCAACCCCAATTTAAACCATCCATGTGCATAAATTAAAACCATACATAGATCTAAACCCATGATCACCTAACATGCTATTGCGAGAATTTAAATTTAGCCAATAAATTAAAATTCTCGTTTCAAGTCCTAATGACTTAAAACACGACTTAGATGCAATTCTTGTTCAAGAGCCTTTTCAATAAAACCCGAAAAACAATAAACCAATAAAATTCCAATTAATTTCCAAAATTAATAATTTTATTCTTTCATTATTTTCAGAAAATAAAGATTGTAATTTTTCCAAATTTAAATCGCTTAAATTTTCAAAATCCCAATTCAAACAATTATTTCAAAAATAATTCAAATTTAATAAATAAAAATTTTCAGAAAAATTAAATCGGGATTTCAAGGACCGAAAACACGAAAACACGAAAACACCAAAACCGTGCCCGGAATCGCCCGGAACGAGCACAGGCTCGTCGCGCAGCGTCGCGCGCACGTCCTGCGCGCAACGCGCGCAGCTTGCTGCTGCTTGCGTGCGGGCGATGCCGGGCAGGTGCTCCCGCGCGGTTGCGGGAGCGTGCGGGCGGCTGTCCCACGCGGTTGCGGGACAGGCGGGCAGGCGCGCCTAGGCGGGGCCTAGGCGCTGGCGGGCGTCAGTGGCGGGCAGTCCCGCGCGGTTGCGGGACTGCTGGGCGGGCGGTCGCGGGCCTGGCGTGCTACGCCTTAGCACGTCAGGCTCGCGTTTTCGTAACGCGATTTCGTGTTTCATACTTTTAGTTCAAAAACCAAAACAATCCAAAATTAAAAAATTCGATTTAAACATATTTCAATCAAAACGGTTTTCAAAATCACAATTTAAGAAAACAGTTTCAGAAATTCAGGAAGAATTACAGTTTCGTATTTCAGGCTTTCTAAAAGAACTCATGAATACCTAATTCGCATCTAAGCCTAAGAATTTCTACCAAATTCAGAATAATTGAGACGAATCAGAAACACGATTAACGAGGTGGCTCTGATACCACTTATTGGCAAACACGAATCAGAAAGCAGCGGAATTTAAAAATTTTTCCCAACAAAAGGACCTAGAACTCGCAATCGTGTAACCAAATTCGTAAAGATAGAAAACTTACTTTTCTTTTATTCTTTCTTGAAGCGTTTCAAGCCACCCAAGAACACTCTTCTCGCGGCTTGATCCCCTCTCCTTGGTAAAGCTCGAATCTTCAAACTTCTAACTTGAAGTCTCTAGAGAAAGTCCACCAACTTGATCACAATCTAACTAGTAAGGATGCTAGTTCTCTAGTTAGTGTTTAGGCTTAACCTAGGGTTTAATTTAATCTTGGAGAAAGGAAGGTGTTCAACACATGAACCAAGAATTGTCTATTAGCTCCATAAGGAGCTCGAGCTCCCCTATTTATAGGGAGGGGGGTGCCGAAATTCCTAGTCCTTTATGGGCTAGGATTTTGGTCCCTCTCTCCTATTACTTGTTCATCAAGTATTTTTCAACTTTGACTTTGAATTCTAATTCAAGTCAACTTTTAAGAGAGCTAAAAATATCCAAACTATTTTTGGATAATTTTATACTTTATTTATTATAAAATAAATAACTTATTTTTTTATCTAATTAATTAATTCGTAATTAATTAACTAGATTATTTTCTCCAAAATTAGACTTTCTTTTTTTTAATTCAAAATTAAACCAAAGTCTATTAAATAATTAACTAATTAATTATTTAATATATATATATATATATATATATATATACACGTGTGTGACACGTGTCACAGTGACACGTGTCACTCACGTGAGCCACACGTGTGACTTCACACGTGTGGAACCCTCTTGGCCTGATTAACTCGTTTAATCATTTTCAAGCCTCAACTCATGTAACCAAGTTGTTGTGTGTGACCCTCTAGGTTCTCAATTCAATTAGCAGTGACCCCAATTAATTACTTCACTAATTAATTAATCAGTCCACAGATTAAACGACCATAGTCTAGCAACAGGTGTTTAACCCCTAGCTGAATTGGAATGTTCGGATTCGACAGAACCTTTAAGTCATTGATTCATGTGAGATACAATCCTCCTACTTACTATCTCTCAACCAAGATCTAGGGCAAGGGAATAATCAGAACCCTAATGATCCGGTCTTAAAGCTAAGTGCATTTCATATCCATTTGATCTCAATCCAAGAAACCCTTTTCTTGATGTCTTGATCTACTGCCTTGGCCAAGGACTCCATATGGCATATGAATGACTTACACAATAAGAGATCACCTTGCAAATGCAAGTGTAGGTCCTTTCTTGATTCTCATTCACTTTCATGAGTCACTTGTACAGCCCCAGCATAAGCCTTGAATCAATTGTCTAAGGCGACACCCTTTAAAGCTTATACCTAAGACTACAGAGTTAACTCATAAAGTGACAAGGAACCTCAAGTCTAAGGATCAATTAATCACATCAATGACTCGTGAGATATTTCCTAATCTGGAAGTTTCCATTTCCTGAAATAGAAACTTCCTTTCCCATTTAGGAATGTTCTCACACGGGGCACCTCAGTGAACTTACTTATTAAAGTAAGCACCCTCATGTATCACGCACGCATCAACTATACACTTTGCACCTCCATGAAACAAGGTGGTCCTTCTTAAGGGCGTGATCCCACAAGCAAGCCTTAGAGGAGTCAGGTTGACACTCCCACTGCCTGTAGGACTCATCGGCTTGGAGTATTTTACTAATCATGACTTATGTGATATAGGGCTCGTTTCATGAACCATTTCACCTAAATGGTAGAGTCCTAAAGTCATCAGGATTAGGGGAGTTCTCATACATGCACAGCTAAAGTAAACGCATACCAAACAAGAGCATATAAAGAAGTGTTGCCTCAATTCGTTATTTCATTCAAAGATTGTCTGTGATTACAATAAGGAAAAGTACAAAGCGGATATACAATCGGCTTTCTAGGGCACTACTCCTAACATGGCTTTGTTTGGTGCCAGTTGAGGTTAGGTTATAGTTATACCCTAATGAAATGTGCTCATACGTGTGTATGTGATTATAAGCCTTAAGTAAATACGTGTGAATTCTGAATATGTATGACTATGTTTATGTTTGAAATACGATACACTTTATGTGTTTGTATGATACGTATGTATGTATGTTTGTATGATATGTATGTATATGTGTTGGTAAGGTACGTATGTATGTGTGCATGTATGATACGTACGTCTGTGTGTATGTATGATATGTACGTATGTGTGTATGTATGATATGTATATCTATGTGTATGTATGATGTGTACATATGATACGGTTGTGATTACGAGTATGGATTCGAATGAGGTATGTTTTGAATAAGGTAAGATTCTGATTCCGAATATGACTGGGTGTGTATGGTGTTCTGAATCCGGGACGGCTCATTTTAGGTCGACGGATGATGTGTGTGTTATGTTTGGTTTCCATTATGTTAGTTTGTTAGGAAATAGTTTATGAAACGGAAGTGGATTCTTAATTAATAAAATTTGGTTGTTTTGGCCTTCGGCCTAACCCTTTTATTCCCTATATCTATTATCACGTGTGAAAATGTTTTAGAGTGTAAAAACCACGCCCCGGTTCATGAACTCCCCTCTATGATATGTGTTGTGCTCTGTATACATTTATATGTGTGTGTGTGTAGCCCCTCACTCAGTCTTTGGACTGACCCCTCCCTCTTTATGTTTTTAATGTGCAGGTTTGGCTTTGGTTTTCGTTAGAGCTAGACAGTTGAGTCGAGTCTTTTGTCTTGTTCGAGTTGGCTCGGTCTTTGTATTTGCACATGTTTTGCATTCTTTTGATTTTGATTTAAGTTATTTAATGTATAAGTTTAATTTATTCGCTATGTTATGTCATTCTGAGCAGATTTATGATTTTGCCTGGAATGTATAAATTTCAGGACAGGTTAGGACATGGCTTGGATTAGTTGAACTCGTTTTGTTGTATGATTTTTCGGGACAGGTTTCTAGGGCTAGTTGAACCCGTTTCATTGTATGATTATTCGGGATAGGATAGGACATGTTTTGTTGTTTAGTTGAACCCGTTTAGTTGATGTTGATTTGCATTCTGGAACGTATTGAATATGCTTATTGTTTGAAGTTTTTGAAAGTTCGTATTTTTGTATCGCTTCCGCATTCAGGTTTTGCATAGTTTCACTTGTACAGCGTTTAGGTACCGCCTAGCTTAGGTTGGATTTTCGTTTGTCACCCGTTTGCTGCGACTTGGTGAGTGTGTGGACTTTCCATTTCGTACACGTGTTGGGTCATAGTGCGGGGCTGTGGTGCCCCACCGCTTGGGGTGCTACATCTAAAGTGGTATCAGAGTTACCAGGTTCAGAACCGGTGCTCTGGAGTCGTGTCGTATCAGTTTAGGTCGTACGGCATAGGAATATGTGCGCATTGCATCCGTTTAGCATGAAATTTCGCTTCCTCAGTATGAATTACACCGAGTTATGTGACTATGTGTACGTTATGACTATGATTGTGCAATATTTTATCAATGTGCTCTTAATTGCTTTTGATTGTTGCACTTACGTGACTTAAGTGCCATATTTCATTTGCACATCTAACCCTCATGCACCAACTTTAGTGCTTTAATTACAGGGTTGCAACACCAATAACTTAAACAGCTTCCATGGTATCATCACAACTTTATGGTCAGGATTATCAACACCACGGTGAACGGTACACTAAACATCCATGGCACGAGCATACATGCATCCTTTATTTGATTAATTCCTGTTATTATGTGATACCCTTGCCAAGTGTGATGTGTGTTGATTGTTGTGACCCTTGATCCTGCTTATGTGCTTGAGTGAAAGGGAGATTTAATTCTCTCTGTTTACGTGCCAGGGAGAGGTCGACTCTTCCTATTTGTGTGTTAGAGTGATCTTGGATTCTCTCTAAATTATGTGATAGAAAGATGTTGGATTCTTTCTGAGTTCTGTGCACAAGAGATGTTGGATTCTCTTGTACTTAGGTATTCGAGAGAAGCTGGATTCTCTTGAATTTAGGGGTTTGAGAAATGCTGGATTTTCTCAAACTAGATTGTCTGGGAGATGTGGAATCTGTCGGGCTTAGGTTGAGAGACAGGGTTCTCTCGATTCTTTGTTTGAGAGATGGGGCTCTCTCAATTATGTGCCTGAGAGACGGGGTTCTCTCTTTTGTGTGTGCTAAGGGATGGGGTTCTCTCACTTACATGTTGAGAGATGGGATTCTCTCTTGTTTGTTGCAGTTGAGTACGCCTGGCCAGACGACAGTTTGCAAGCGATGAGGATGCGACAGTATCGAGCTTTGGGTGCAGTGGCCTAGTGGGGATCGAACGAGTTTAAAGCGACTGACGGTCAAGTGTTCGGACAAACCTCTGTGACTACGAAACTCTGAAGGGAGTTGGTGCAAACTGTGAGAGTAAACTTCACAGCCAGGGCTACGACTCTACACGATTTCGGGAGATGGATTGAAGTATTTCAGTTCGAAGCTTTACGACTCAGTAATAGAACCTGAGGACAGGTCCTTTTGAAGGAGGGGAGTTTGTAACATCCCGGTTCTCCGACGTATAAGGTACGCCACGTTTCAACCTTTTATGTGTTTAATTTTGTGATTTTGTGTTTTTCACGGCCCTATTTTGAACTCTTTTAGAGTTTAGGGGCCTCTTCCTAATTTTTTCTTTTTAGAGGTTTTTCGGTTATTCCTCATTCAATCAAGATTTTGACCTCTTGGACCCATTCACCCATTTGGGGCATCGAGACGAGTCCGTAGACTCTGAGTTTGCCCAATTCTGACATCGTTTGGCCCTCCTACCGTTCGTTTTATGCGAGAGGACCCGGGATAAAACACCCAGACCCTCGTTAAATGTGTGAGAACACGCTCAGCTCTCTCTCTCCTCTCCCGCTCTCTCTCTCCCTCATGCACACACACACTCGAGGTGTGAAAACATACACTAGGTGGAACTTGGCCATTTCTCGATGGAATTCGACGTACGAGTAGTGGAAATTGATCAGCTCGACGAGCCCGACACGATGACACCAAAATCATGACTCGATGACGGCTGACGGAGGAGATACGGTGAGCAGCAGGCGGTATGACTTAGAGCCGCCACTTCGTCGGTATCCCGTGGTGGTTTTCGACCACCATTTTGAGATACGACCGCCGCAACCTTGAAGGCGACTCCCCGGCGGTCCTTTTCGTGTTGACGGCGTGGCAATAGGAGTGGCGGTTGAGCCTCACGCGCCGTCAAAACTTCGTGCAACGGCGGCGCGTTACTGTAGTGTCACGTTCTACCGTGTTCACGGCGGCCATTTCGACAAGTGCAGGTGGTTTCTACCCTTTTCCGATCCCCCGGTCTCATTTCTGGCCACGGATTGACCCCAATTAACGGCGTAGGTGGTGGTTTCGACAAGGCGCAGCGGCGGAGGTTCGCTCCGGGGATATTTTCCGGCGACTGATGTAGGATTTTACTACAGTTAAAAACCAATCGTGCAAGTGTACACTAACATACGCACAACACAATAGGATCGAACCCACAAGGAAGGGAAATCAATCACTACTCTATATCCTTCTCTAATCTAAAGACCAACGAAAAACAATTGTTGTTGTTATCTATTAATCTACAAAAGCAGAAATTAACAATTAACTAGAAATAAACACAAGTAATAGCTTAGACACACGAATTAACTTCAGTAAACTAAACAGGCAGGGGAAAAGTAATGAATCATACAATCAAGAGTCAATATGATTCTCGTCTGATAAGTGTAATTCTACAACCTAGTCACTTATATTTGTATTACCCTCTCTCAAGGTGTAACCAAGTGCTTAATTAGTGTTCAATGTTGCTCTCCCAGTCACCAATAGTTAATTAAACCATAGGAACAAGACTAGTGCAATTCAATATTCTAGCGGCTCGGCATGGAATAAGATTACTGTTGTATAAGGTAGGACCAAATCTTTTTGTAACCTACAACTTACAAGTTATGAAAACCATCTAAATTACCATCACTCTTTCGATCTAGAGGCAATTATGACACATGCTAAGGGTGATCAGGCCATCACAAGTCAATTCAAACCTGTTCTCAAACTAAGAATTGACACAAGTCATTCACGCATCATATCAAACATCTATCATGCAATCATCATCACTCCCCCTAGCCTTAGAGAATTAGCTACTCATAATTAAAACAAAACTCATAAAACTAAAGGAAATTGCATTAAAATAAATCATATTCATCAAGTCTAAACAATGTCTCAAAAACAAAAGCATAAACATTCAGTAATATCTAAAAACGAATCTAACATACGAAAACTAATCAAAACTAAACTCAAAGAAATTAGTTTGTAAATTAAAGCAACAATAAAACCAAAGATCGTTCTAAAAATTCAATCCTTTCGTCTTCTCGAATTCCCTGAAAAACTTCTGAAACTCCTTGTCTTCTCTCCAAACCCTAGGTCACGACCTGGAAGAAAAAGCTCTCTGAAAAAGACTCCAAAACGCACTAATATAGCAGCCCAAAATTCTCACGCTGCCCTAGGTAACTTGTAGCACCCGGGACGATAGACACCACATCCCCCGCACTATGAGTCTAATCTACATATGAAATAGGCAGTCCATACATAAATCGGACTCATAGCGAACGGGTGACAAACAAAAGAACAGTCCTGACTAGGCGGAAGCTAACCCCGGAACAATCAACAAAAAAACCAAAATGCGGAAGCAAGGAAATCATTCATATAATATCAAAGAAATAAATGAAACCCAACAAGAATATAAATAGGGGTTCCACTAATCAATACACCTGTCCTAACCTGTCCCGAATCAATATCAATTCAATAAATGGCACACTGGCCAAAAATAATAGGTTAATACAATACTTAGAAACAGTGTAGTATGCAGTGAGTATAAGAGAGTAAGACTAGAACAATGACTCGACAATTCTAACTCCGCCTAGTAACCAACACCTGCAAAAGAAACTGGAAAAGTGGGAAAGAGGGGTCAGTCTCTAGAAGACTAGTGAGCAGGAGCGATACATAGCTATAGAAACATGCGCATGCAAGTCATAAATCCCGAGCAAAGTTTTATTTAAAGTTAGTTCTCAAGAGGACAAGAAAATAACGAAGCGATGCTCGGACTTTACGACTAATCATATTAAATTCATTAAGTTCATAAATCATACATAAACATTAAGGCTCGGCGAGTGAGCGTGCATTATCTACAACCAAACTCCGACCGTGTACGAGAAATATCATTAATACATTGAATATGTGATTATGAGTATATAATAATACACACAAATCATATAACGTAGTCGTTTGGGCAATCCGTGTCCCGGCCTTCCCGCACGGTGCATAACAATCATACCATAATCATAATCATAAAATAAGTTCCAACCTTCTTCCTCCGGGTGGTGGACGGGTTTGCAAGGCCCGACCACCTAAACATATCAATGTGGTAATTGAGGTTCATGAGTCCTCAATGCCCGGTTACCGTTTCCTCGTCAAAAACTCCTTAACGAGGTCCGTTTCGCCGTAATCAATGTGGGACTAATGTACGGGATCACCGTCGGCCCGATGCCTCCCCGGATAACCACATACACTAAGTCCCTGGGCCCATGTTCAATACTTGTTCTCGCCAACATATTCAATTCATGAGAAACACAATACCTTTGAAACATAAATAATACATTTCATAACCCTTGAGAAAACATTTACTCGACGACTCCATTTGAAAACAATATATAGGTATATTTTAGGTTTTTCGCCAAAACTTGTCATATAAGGTTGTAGGGTTCAATACGTAACTAGAACGAAAACACCCTCACCTGGAATACCACGAGACATAAAGCATGAGCAATACGGGTGCCTATTCAATTCGGAAGTCTCCGCCCTGGAAACGAACTGTACAAGAGAATGAACAATGTGTACCAGTGAGAGGAGACTTAATATGAACCAAATAGGACGCTCGGCAATGCAATGATCATGATATGAATGTTAAAAGATAAGATTATGTCATGAAAATGTTCATGTGCACTATTAAGGAATTTAAATCATATATTCAAGTCATTCAATCATGCGTTCACTTTCATTCGAATTCAAAATTCCACATTTCCAATCAATTCAATTCAAGAATTTAAATATAATCATAGCACAAGTTAAATCACATTTAAAATTAGAAAATAAACAATTAAATACATTCACATTAAAAATCGAAAATTAAATAGAACGTAAAATAGATAACCATTTAATTTTATAATTCAATTAAATCAAATCATAATTAATATTTAATAAACATATATAAATATATAATTAAATATACATACCTATATTATATTATATTATATATATATATATACAATATAAAGATGCATGCATATATTCATAACAATTCAAATTAATATAATCATGCATGTTAACATATATAAGGGTACGTATAGCCATGCATGCAACAACAACACAATATGCATGCAAACTCATGCATGAAACATATGTGTAAATATATGTATATATATCACGTATGCTTTGGATTCAGAAGGTGACACGCCCGTGTCACCAATATAGAACAAACCGGGACACCCCCGTGTCTCGGTACAGAGATATCAGACCATCATGCACCCCCGTTTCATGCTGAAAAGGAAAAGGTTGACACCCCCGTATCATAAGAATGCAGCAGCTCAACAAAGCCCAAAAATAACCCCTGTTTTCAAGCTTAAAACGCAGCAGCAGCCCAAGCTATATCCAAGCAAGATATGCAGTAATACAATAATGCAGCAACAATCAGCCCAAAACAACCCACAAAACTGACAGCAACAATCAAGAATCACCGCAGCAGTTTGACAGCAGAAATTCGGTTCAAAACAGGGGCAGAAATCATGAGAAAAACAGAGCATGACTGATCCTTTTCATCTCAACAAGTTCATGTCAATTTAGGCTATCCAAAACGCAGCAAAGCAACACAAATTCAACGTATATATCAGTCCCAAGAAAGCTCACACGCGGAAAGAAGGCATACATGACATTACATGAAAATTTCCTCAAAGAGCCATAAATGATATCTCATAAATACTTCAACTACCATGCAATCAATGCTCAGAACTGAGAAGAGGATGTCAAAACAATCATTTTCATGCTTGGAATCATTCAAAAAGCTCAAGAATTGAAAGAGATCAACCAAAATGCTCAAAACCTAAATATCTACTCAAGGCAGCCAGATATCCATGAAATCATGATCAAAATTAGGGATGAATGAATGAAAATGACTCATATTGAATGTAAATAACATATCTAAGTTTACCTTGTGGATTAATGGAGGTTTGGAAGAAGATTTGAGCTTGAATCTCAAGGTTTGGCTTGAGCTACAGATGAAACTGGAGAACAGAGGATGTTTGGCCAATTTACTCCAAGTGGGAAGGGTTATCTCAGTTTGGGGGTTAATGGCTGAATAAAGGGTTGAGTTAGGGTTCCAAAGACTTAAACCATGGTTAATTTGGTCAACAAATGAATAAGTTATGACTTATTTGGTAAATGGTGGCAGTTTTGTTCTCGTTTCGTATTTCGGTTGAGTTTCGTTGTTTCCAAAAATTTGGATTAATCTCTTCGTAGATCATTTCCTCATCCCTTCATCCTCTTAGAGCCATCAAGCGTGCCTTAATTTTCTATCCACCCAAATTTCTAATCGAGGGAAAACTTCCTTGATACTTCTTGAGATTCAGATCAGGTCCTTGCATAGTCACTTCTTTCTGATTCTTTTCTACTCAAATTCCTTCTAACTCGTTATGGAAAACGACTAACGATGCAGTAGGGTTTTATATCCCGGTTTGGGAAAGAACCCGTCAAGAAGGCTGTGATTATTAATCTAAAAGGTTATTGAATTTCAGGGGTTTCACCAAATTATAGAAGGAGGCATGAACCGTGAAGAAGACCGGTCCGAAATTTTAAGATGTAGGGTAAAACTCGTTTTGGAAGGGCAGGTCGATTGGATCAATGTTAACATATAACCAAGAAATGGAAGAAGGTAAGAAGATATAAGAATCAGAGTGGAATTAAGAATAGGACCAGTCGAGAGCCTTATCAGTTCTCCGGTGACACGTTGAAGATATTAAAGACAAGCCAAGAGTCGAGCTAGCTTTTGGGTTCAGACCATACCTTGGGACCAGAAAGGTTTTGACTTCAAATTCATTTCCATGGTGAACGGTACCTCAGACATCCATGGCATATGCATACACGCCTGGTTAATTTAAATAACTTTGATAATCTGTACTTTGACTTTTTGAGGTATTAATTTTGGTTGTATAATCGATATTGGATGTAAGTAAGTGATAATTGTTTCCTGGCCTTTTGTGGTTATTTTGATTAAGTTGTCGTAATTGGATGTCTTGATACTTTCTCCTTGATGTTTGCTCTTCGTTGTGAGTGTATTTTGTATTTTGAACTTCTTTACCTGCTTTTTGAGAGACGGGGTTCTCTCATTATTGTTCGAGAGACGGGGTTCTCTCATTGTTGCTTTTGAGAGGCGGGGTTCTCTCATTGTTGTTCGAGAGACGGGGTTCTCACGTTGTTGCATTTGAGAGACGGGGTTCTCTCATTGTTGTTTGAGAGACGGGGTTCTCTCCTTGTTGCTTGTGGCCCCAGTTTTTTTTTATTAGTACAACATGACGTATGGGTTTACCAAATTGCGCGCAATAATTATTTATACGTGTTTATATATTTAATTTTATCTTAATCATATTTATTGTTAATTATGTTAATTATTATATCTTAAGTTTTATTAATAATTAATTTTATATGTTAATGAGAAGTGTTATTAATTAATTATGTAATGTAATTGTGTTAACCGATATTTGAATCATTTCGTCCATTTACTTTAATTGCATTTAATTAATGAACTTTGTTATTAAAATCATAATTGATGCATGCATGTTATTTATAAATTATATACGTATTTATTTTATATTATTTGTAATATTATGAATTTTATTGTTACATTGCGTATGAGTGACATTTACGTGCTTCGTTTCTATATGAATTGATACCGAAATTTCGTGCAACTTTAATATGTTGGACTTATATGTGTTATGAATATGATTATATGTTCGTTTCATGATTTCGGTTACATTTGATTGAGTTTCATTGGTTCAAATGACATTGAAAAAATATAAGGCTAAGTTTATTAAACCCGAATCTTCGATACAAGTCACAAATTCACGTAAAGAAGAGCACAATTGCATAAACAAAATCCAAGAATTCAAACATATGCAAAAATCTAAGTGTAGCAAAAATATCCAAACATAACAACGAACAAACGTAAAAACAATATCTAGAAATCAGGGGAGAAAACCAAAATAACAGAATTAGGGTGATGGGGGTCCTCCAAAATACTGATCAACACGAGCACAGAACCCTTCGAATTTAGCCTCTAATCTGGTCTCCCACGCATCGAATTGCTCATCCACATAATGCGCTAAATCCTCAACTCTCGCGATCACGGTGGTCAAATTAGCCCTTAATCCTACCAACTCTGCACGCACGCCTCTCACAGTAACAGGAGCTTCATCACTAGCTTCAGCAACAACAGGCGCGGCACTACGAAGAATCCCAAATTCGTCATCTGGCCTATCAGGTATCCGAGCTAAAAGCTCATTCTGCCTCTCTGAAAGCTCATCAAACCGAGCCTTACCCCAACTATACATCTGCCAGAGCTGATCTCTATCCCGAATTGGCCACCATGGCAAATTATAATCCTTCACTCTCCGTTCTCCTAAGCAATAGCCGAGCCTACAGTCTCCAAGTACTGTGGACCAATATCATATCCAAAGTCAATAGGCAAAAGCTCCTCGAGGTCTCCAATTCATCTCCCGAGCAAACATCGTCACAAACGCCCCGTGAGCAATCGTACCAGTAACACTCCCAGCACTCTCCTGTAGCTTCCATAAAAAACGCAACTGTTCCATCAAACTTGATGCCTTCCTTCATCATGTACATTATACCCAACTCAGTCTCAGTAATGTGGCTATCTCTGCCATATCTAGCATAAAATCCCGTGGCTAAAATCCTCTAGACTAGCACCCAAGTCAATGAATCAAGATAGCTATCATGTGTGCATCGAGGGGAATAACTAGGGACACCCTCTCGCAAAGAAAAGGATCGCCATACCGACTCTCTCTGAGCATCACTCCATTTAGACAAAGAAGTAGTGACATTACCTGGGAAACGAAGAATCTCTCTTATCCGGCTCACATTCCATGCTCAAGTTTCCATATCATCTAGAGTAAAAGTCAAGGTGTTGTCCACCGGATCGAAGTTCATCGTGGTGAAGAAAGCAGTCGTCATCTCTCCGTACGTCATATCCTTCCTAGAAAGGAATGGTAACCAACCTATGTTGTCAAACAATCTTTTCAATTCTACCCAAGCCTCAAACTTCTCCATCCACATGTCCTTGAAGAATTGAGTAGACACAATGTTCCTTGTCAAATTCCTTTGAAAAGGGTTACCTAAAGCATTCACCGTTATGTTGACCGATCCAAACGGTTGATGGTCCAACCGGGATGAAGTAGTGAAGGGTTCCGGAAATCTTGAGCGCTTAGTATGAGTTCTAACTTAAGTTCTTCAATCTACCCAACTCAAATTCACACTAGCTGATAATCTACAATTTAAACTCAAAATTCTCTACCTTCAACTTCATAATTCGGACTCAAGACTACCTAGAAGTTAGAATTCTTCAAAGATTCAACCTAATTCAAGTTAAATTCAATTCAAGGCATTAATCCTAATTCTAGCATGCATAATCTCTCAAAATTTATCAATTCAATCTCAAAGTGATTCCTAACATGCAAAATCAATCCTAGGTTTCAATCTTAGATTGGAAAAATTAACTCTAACAAATCACTCTAAGAAAGGAGGTATTGACTTACTTTGATTCACAAAGAAAGAGAGAGAGTGTAAACTTGATGGTAAAGCTTCTTGGTTGCAAATTGATAATGGTTAGCCAAGGGGAACTATTAAATCTCTTCTAAGGTAGAATAAGTGGGTGCAAGTGTATTTATAGGTTTGGGGGAGAAAAATCCAAAATTGGGTAGGAAAAGAATTAATTTAACCCTAAAAACGTGTTTCCTAAACCCAGATTTTCGCACAATCGGACCGGTAACGGGCGTTACCGGTTTTCCTCTTGAAATGGGTAATGGCCGTTACCTCTATTGACCCAGATGCCTGACTCATTAACGGGCGTTACCAAAAAACAATTAGATGGTGTAATGCCCGTTACCTATACTGCCCGGGACGCCTGACCTCGTTAACGGGCGTTACCAAAAGGTAACTAGAATGGTGTAACGCCCGTTACAAAATGTTCCGCCCGAAATACCATTAAAACACAAACACAACCCAGATGGTGCTTAATGACATTAATTAACCGAAATTAACTCATGAGATTCAATCAAACCATAGTGCACCATTCTCGAAACACATAAACATATATATCCATTCATATCAACAACTGATTCGCCTCATAAAAGAAATCAATGTCATGCACACGCATACGAACAAAGTAAATGGACCTCAATATTGACAATAACGCTCAAGTCACGATGCTCGCACCATCTAGACCTTGGCTTCCTAGAAAAATATTAAGTGACCTGCAAACGAGATAGATAACTCAATTAACGCGAGAAAAACGAGGACAAAAGAAACGAAAACAATGGAAACAAAAGCAAAAGGAAAGGAAAGAAAATTTAGTTCTAAGTTCTAATCATTAGCTTGACTCTAAAAACCGGGTTGGGATTAACAATCCCCAAGCAACGAGTCACAAGGAGTGACCTCATTCTTGTTACTCACAAAATCGGAGTTTGATCTCAAAGTATCTCATTCCAAAACATCCTTTATTCTAGATTTTCGAGACTTCGGTTTTCCTTCCCAATCAATTGCATCCCTTTTCTTCGTGAATAGTATCATTCCGTCTGAGGTATCACTTATAACCTTAATCATGCAACACTTATCCGGAATCGTCGGTGGTGTCATGGAACCAAAATTCCTAAACTCCATTCTTTCATCTCCTATTTTAAACGTGAACCGTCCATTCTGAACATCTATATCTGCTCCGCCATAGCTACAAACGGTCTTCCAAGGATCAATGGCATCCTCTTATCACTCTCGATATCAAGAACTACAAAATCATTAGGAATGTGAAATCTTCCAACTTTTACCAAAACATCTTCAAGAATTCCTATCGGATATTTCACCGATCTGTCCGCTAGTTGGAGTGTCATATTAGTGTAAGCTCCTTCACTCCTAATTTCCTGCAAGTAGATAACGGAATTAAACTTACACTAGCTCCTAAATCACATAAAACATTATGGAATTGCAAAGAACCAATAGTAAGAGGAATTGAAAAACTCCCTGGATCTTTAAGCTTCGGGGGGAAGCTTATTCTGAATAATAGCACTGCATTTCTCAATAAGTATAACAGTAGTGAAGTCCTCAGACGTCTCTTTGCCTGAAATCACTTGTTTCTCTAAGTTCTCCTTCTCAAAATCATCTTCCTCTTCAACTTTCTCAAATATAACTTTCTCAACATCCGAACATGCAAGTATCTTCGGACCTTCATTCTCTCTATTGTCTCCTACAATTATGGCCTGACAATGCTCCTTAGGATTATTTTCAATTTGGATCGGTAGCATTCCTGGGCCTCTCAGATTCAAAGATTGGGCAATCTGACCAATCCGAGTCTCTAAAGTTCTGGTCTGATTTACCACTTGATCTAATTGAGCTTCCAACTTCTGATGTCGACCTGTAGACACAGTTATAAACTTGTCAAGTGCGACCTCCCATCCCTGCTATTGCTCCTGTTGAGGGGGCGCAACATTAAATGGGGCTGGTGGTCGAGGTTAAAATTGCTGCCTAGGTTGAAACTACAGCCTAGGTTGAGGTGGTTGTTGAACATTCTGGTTATTAGACCAAGACAAGGGAGGGTGGTTCTTCCATCCTGGATTGTAGGTGTTTGAGTAGGGATCATTTGCTGGTTTGAAGTTGTTTGCATAATTCGCCTGCTCTTGCACCTGTTCTCCTGCATTGGTATGAGGACATATATTAAACTCATGTGGGCCACACTAATTTCACAAGTTACCTGAACTGGTTGGGATTGTATCCCAACTGTGTTGACAGAAAGTTGATCCAATTTCTTGTTAAGGGCTTCAAACTTGGCATTGATGACGGTTAAGCCATCTAACTCTATGACTCCTGCTTGCACTTTTGCTGGTTGCGAATGGCTTCTCTCATGCACAAAAACATCGTTTAGTGACATATTATCTAACAACTCAGTTGCAACTGCTTCAGATTTTGCTGGGAACGCTCCTTCCGCTGCGGCATCCATCGCTCCTCTAAAAGTAAGGGATATCTCATTATAAAAATTCTGAATTAATAATCAACTGGGAATCCCGTGATGTGGACACTTCTTCTGCAAATCCTTAAATCTCTCCCAAGCTTCATAGAAAGACTCTCCATCCAACTACCTGAAACCTTGAATATCATTCCTTTACTTCATGGTTTTGCTAAGTGGAAAGAACTTGGCTAGGAGAGCCTGAGATAATGCTGCCCAAGTCTGAAAGGATTCATTTGGGATAGTATTCAACCATGCTTTAGCTCGTTCCCTAAGTGAGAAGGGAAAAAGCCTAACTCGGATAGCATCAGTAGTGACATTGTGAATTTTGAAGGTATCACACACTTCAAGAAAATACTCAAGATGTGATGTCGGATCCTCCAGTGGTAATCCTGAAAACGGATTGTTTTGCAGTAAGTTTATGATAACTGGTTTGATCTCAAAGTTATTTGCTGCAATCGGGGGACGGGTTGCAATCTGAATTGCTCCAGCCTGCGGCACGTTAGAATCTCTAATGGCCACTGGTGGTGGTGGGTCTGGTTCAGCCATAGGTAAAGTAATCGATTTCTTCTCCTTCTTACGCCTCCTCCTAATAGCACTCAGTGTTCTCTCGATTTCCGGATCGTATGGTACTAATTCCGGATCTTGAGATCTTTGCATGCACCATAAACCTGCACAAAGGAAAAAAGAAATCCTCAGTCCAATTCCACAGTGACAAAGATAATGAACACAAGGTAAAATAATAGTCTAAAGCACTAGATCAACATAATTGAGTAATATTGACTTAAAACGCCTTCCCCGACAACGGCGCCAAAAACTTTTTGTAGGATTTTACTGCAGTTAAAAACCAATCGTGTAAGTGTACACTAACATACGCGCATCACAATAGGATCAAACCCACAGGGAAGGGAAATCAATCACTACTCTATATTGTTCTCTACTCTAAAGACCAAATGAAAAACAATTATCGTTGTTATCTATTAATTTACTAAAGCAGGAATTAACAATTAACTAGAAATAAGTAGGTTATTTAATTCACGAAGTCACAGGTTAAATTCTAACTAAGTCATGGAATGTACAAACGAAGGATAAGTAGGTTATTTAACCATTCAAGATTTCATATAATTCATACAACACATGACCAATTATATATTATATAATAGATTAAATTCCAATTTACGTGATTAAATCTTAATTACATTGTTCCAAGTTTAGTTATCTAAGGTATACTAATTTCTCTTAATCGAAACCGTGGTTATCATATTTACTTATCAATTGACGAGGTCTAATTAATTCAAATCATATAAATTTACATATTTAGGAAAATGACACAAACACCCCTTCTAATTTAAGCAAATATGTAACACCCCAAACGGAAGGCGCCACATCCCCCGCACTCAGACCCGACCTGTATATGAAATGGAAAATCCATACACGTGCCAGATCAGAGCGAACGGGGACTCACTCACTCACTCACTATGCTAGGCGGGAACTAAACCTTCGTAACCATACAAAATGTTTAAAGCGAAAATAACAAGTACGGAAGCAAATCATGTAATCATTTACCAATATAAGCAGAATAACGGGTTCAACAAACAAAGATACCTATTCTCGAATCAATAACATAAAATTTATACAACTCATATATACATCATGACTTAATCAATTACAATATGCGATGGTGTGACTCGGACTAGACCACAAGACTCGATAGACTCAAACTCCCGCCCAGCACTCCAAAACCTGCATGAACCTAAAAACAAAGCTGGATTCAGTCTATAGGAGACTGGTGGGTATAAAATGGGATGTAATATAATAGTAATACATAAATTGAACACCCACACATGCAAGTCATAATCCCGTACGAGGTTTTGAAATAATTCCCAAGTGGGTAAAACAAAGAAAACAACGCCCGGGATTACAACGAATCATTTCATTCGTTTCATTCATTAGGTCATTACGTGAGCCCGACGAGTGGGCGAATTCTCCAACCTCCACCTCGTGTGTGCATTTATTCATTTATCCGTTCATTAGTGATCACACAAACATTCATTCATTCAATCGTTCATTCATTCATTCGATCGTTTATTCATTCAATCATTCATGCGATCATTCAATACACTTACACCTTCTTTCTCCGGGCGGTGGACGGGTTAGCAAGACCCGGCCACCTCATTCATTGACCAAAAGGGGTTACATGACTCCCCAGATGGCACTCAGCGTCCATTCCTCGCTAACTCCTAACGAGGTCCGATTACGCCGCCATTGTTTGTTGGGACTAGTGCACGGGGATCACCGTCAACCCGAGCTTCCTCGGATACCCACGTATGCATAGCCCCGGGCCCCCATTATAATTGTGTTCACTGATCTCACCAAAACATTTGGTAGGCTTCATAAAAGGACAAGGGCTTTAAACGTTAAATCATTGACCCTTTTGAAAAGACTCGATATATATTTATAATTACATACTTGGCTTAAAACTTTCACATAAGGGATATATCGGGTCATCATAGCTAATACAAGAGAAACCCACCTGTTACACCTTACCGAATGATACCAATGAGAAAATAAGACTTGGAAGAACCTATGAACCCGACACGTCTCCGCCCTGGAGAAAACTGTACAAGGAATAACACAATGCATATGTGAGACTCAAGACTCCAATTGAACCAAATACGACGCACGATAATGCAATGAACATGATATGTCATGAATATGAAATAACAATGTACTATGAAGATGTTCATGTGCACAATTAAAGCCATTTAGACACATAACGAGGCTTTCATTCATTACACGAGTAAATCGTGTTTGGTCATTGTCATGCATTAAATCGTTCAATATCTTTCATATTTCATGTCAAATCGAGCCATAGACTTCCACCCATATTCATAATATTCATAGCAACATGTTTACAATGCTTATGAATCATTAAGATGTGCAAGGAATTCATTAATCACATAGGGAATACATTGGTAACAAGAAGAGTCTCTTTATTTCACTTAAACGTTTACGCATATATGTCATGTTTATCCAACCCAACTCAAGTCATAAATTTCACAATCAAATCGTAACATGTCATTCAATAGTCAATTAATATCATAAATACAAGTTTGAGGTACAAGAGATCAATTAAAAAACATGCGAAAGTCAAGGGGGTGAAAGGAGCGCAAGGAAATGGATTTTGATGAAAGTTGACGGTTTTTGGAAACGAATAGGCTGTAGAAAATTGGAGATACCTCAAGTTCTAGAAGTTAGAATTAAGTTTTGTTTGTTGGAAATTAAACTAGACAAATATATCTTTAATATGGTATGTTGCCCGAATCGTGATTCAAAGGGAGGTGAAAATGGCGTAGGCCCGAAGTTGGATGAATGCAGATTCCCGGTGAAGTGGAGACACCAAATTAAAATAATTTTAACTCACAAATGAGAAATGATATTGAGGTGATTCCAATTGGAGAATACTCTAGACTCAATGTAGTTTCTACAGTTCGAATTTCATGTCAATTGGAGTTCATTTGGATAGGTAACGACGGATAAAACCGGGACATAAATGAATAAAAGAACTAAATGGTAGGCCAGTCAAAAAAGGGGGTAACGGGGGTTAACACTTTCAAGGCAAAATTTGGTAACGGGCGTTAACGGGAACAGGAAATCTAAAGGTTGGAAATGGATGGTGGTAACGGGCGTTAACAATTTTAAGTGAAAAAAGGGGTAACGGGCGTTAACGGAGTCAGGCGAGGTTCCCCTGTTTCTGCTCTGCTCCGAAGCAACAACAACAACAGAGCTTCCATGTCCAACTCGAACCAAATCATCCCAAACAACAATAAAACACTAGCTAACCACATAATTAACCAATAGAACTCAAGGGAACATGTATTTGATTCATATTTCTCCAATAAACATCAATTATTCCAAGGAAACATGCTCAAATTCATCAAAGTTCGCACATGAAACCCTTAAATAAGAAAGGTGACCAATCCTGCCCCAAGCTCAAATAACTCATGATATATTTGCACAAAACCAAACCAATATCATCATATAAACCTCATATAAACTCATGGGATGCAAAAGACCACAACCCTAACATATACTCAAGAGTTCCTCAATTAAAATCCATGATCTTACCTTGATTGATTGAAGAGATGAAGGAGATGAAGAGATGAGAGTATATAGCTTGAATTATTTATGAAAAGAGAAGAAAATCTTGGCCTTGTTTCCTTCCTTGGTGGATCGAAGTATGAGGGGAAACAATAAGGGTTTCCTTGCTTTGCTTCTTGGATAAAAATGAAGAATGAGATAAATGTATATATGTATATGTGTTATATCGATCCAAGAAGAGAAGAAAAGGGAAGAATTGCTACTAGGTCCTTGGAAGATTTAAGTGAATGCAATTAGATATCAAGTTTCATGAATGCTACAATTAAGTCCAATTCAATTATCAATTAAGCCTAATGGTCTCTAAATGTGTTCAATCAAGGAAAATTGTTCAAGGATTTTCATAATTGAAATTAGTATAACACTTAATCATGCCGCAGAATTTAAATACATAAACCACGGAATAAGATTCATGAAAGAAGGAATTGAAAAGCGTAAAATTCGCAAGTATTCAAATTAAACGAATTGAATAGCACAATTAAAGAACGAAAAAGAATTAAATTCAAAGATAAACGGATCAAATTCCAAGTCATGAAGTTATACATGCATAAACGTTCAAGATTCGAATGAAACAATTATCAAATAATTTCATATAATTTAATTACAACACACAAACATTAATAATAAACACGTTATCAAATAATTAAATAATTTAAAAGCGCCCGTAGCCCTCTCGTGACGTTATACCTGTACGGCCGAAGACGCGGGCCGTTACAAAATAGCACAAATTCAACATATCAGGATTCAATTTGCGAATTACAACGTCCATACATATCACATTTCATATAATACATGATTTCATAAACACTGGAATTCATATTGATTGGTAAATCAAGCAATTAATAATTAAATTACATTCAAAGCAATTAAATCAATTAGTCTCAAATATACAAACTAATTCGTAACAAATAAATTGAGCCTCCGATTAACAAATGGGAAATGGCGTTATACTCACCACAACGAGGTGGATAAACTGTCCGAAGCCCGCCGGAACGCCGCAGCTGGAGCCGCTAGAGCATTGCCCGGCCACCGCCGGAACGTGCTGAAAAAATCCCGAAAAATCACCCGTGTAGTACTCCTCGTGCTCGTTCCAATTCCTTGATCAATTTCTGAAAATTCCAAGCCAATCGTCTCCAATTTCAGATCTAACTATATGAAAACCCCAAAATCTTCAAAATCAATTTACTTCCAAATGGGTGAACGAAAATCGAATCCGTAAAAGGCATTGTCTTACCCGTGACGAGGCCTTCGAAATACCCAAGGTAATGGCCGGAAAATATTGCAGGAGCTGACCTCCGCCGCGGACCACCACCGTGTCCAAAATTTACACCCCTAAAAGAGAGCACCATTCGGCCAACAAGGTGAAATATCCCAAAAATAATAACCACACATCGCCCTCTAACTCAATAGCTATAGAATAAACAAAGCAAGAACAAAAGCAATGATAAATACTTACATAGCTCCTTCCAAAATTCATATTGCGAAAATATAGAAACGAATCCATCATTTCCATCTGAAGCTCGGAAGACCCTATTTCTCGACAATCACACAACCTTTGAGCCCTTGTAACATAGGTTGTATCAGATATTCGTAGTCAGCCTGGAGCTTAGCTCCCCGCGATGCAAAGGAGTCCGCCACCGAGTTCCCTTCACGAAATATGTGTGTGAGTTGTATACTTGTATCTCCAATTGCTTTGAGATCCTAAATTATTTTGAGATAAGTTGATTGATCTCCCAATCTCCACATTGACCATGGTTGATAATTGCAATAATCCCTTTTGCATCCATTTCTACCCAAAGTTGGGCATAACCCAGAGATAACGCCATTATTAGTCCCATAATTAGCGCCATTAGCTCCACTTTTGTATTGGTAGCTACTCCAATACCTCTTCTAAAAGTGGCTATCACAGAGCCATTAGAGTCTTGGATCACACCACCAACCCCTAACGGTCCTGGGTTGCCTCTCGAAGCGCCATCAGTATTTAGCTTGAGTTAGTTATTATGTGGCCTCTCCCATTTCACCACCCTTGTTTCTAATTTCTTCTGTTTTCCTATTTTAACACCAAGTTTACATGCTCGTTTACATGCCACGAAGCTCTTTTCCATCTAGAAGTCCAGCTAAATCGTCTCAGGTATCTATGCACTTATCTAATAATATTCCAAACAGAAAAGGATTTATTTAGATGCTTAGCTTGATTTCTCTCTCTCCAAATAAACCAAAGAATAAGTGCTGAAACTACTACTCTGATGTGATTTATGTAACTGAATCTCTTAGACAAGAACCAAAATTGAAGCACCATTTGTGGGGATCCATCTTTGGGTGGTTTTAAACCAAATATATCACCAAAATATGCCCAAACTTCCATAGCTTTATTACTTGAGATAAAAAGGTGCTCAAGAGTTTCAGAGTTTGCGTAACAACTGCACTTGGAAGGGAACACCAACCCATACCTATGTAGTCTATCATCAACTGGGATTCAGTCATGTGTTAATTGTAACGCCCCTCCGTATGGCCATACAGGTATGACGTCACGGGTGTGATATTTGTGCATTTTAATTATTCAATTATACGTTAATTTTAATGTTTATATGCTAATTGAATTTATATAAAATTGATTGTTGAGTTACGAATTGTAGCACCCGGAGCGATGGGTACTACATGCCCAGCACCATAGCCCGACACATGTAACGAATTGGAAACTACGTACAAGCACCAAGCTACAGTAAACGGGAGATAAACAAAATCTCACCTAGGCTAGGGGGTCTAGACCCTAATACAGAGTGCTCAAAAATAACCAAAGGCAAATGCGGAAGCACCAAGATTACAAACATACAAATATACATGCTCGAATTAATGCAAGATATATATATTATGCCCACCCCGGGCCACATAAATCATACAAGTTTCACAATTCCAAATCTGAGATATAATCTAATACATATTATAAATAGTACCAAAACTGAAAAGTAAAGATGCAGTATGTAAAGGACTCTACTACAGGACTCGAACAACTCAAAAGAAAGACCGCCGCCTAGCACGAACCGAAAACCTGTACTTGCAACTCAAAGAAACAAGGGGAAAAAGAAAACAACGAGGAGGGGTCAGTCCTAAAGACTGGTGAGGGGGCTAACACACTCACACATATATATGCATAGGAGCATAACATATTCAAATAAGAAAATCCATAAACCGGGGCGTGGTTTTTTCATTCTAAAACATTTTAGCCCGTGATACTATATATAAGGGAAAAGGTTTAACCACTCTCGTTTCACGAACCATAATCATAATCAAAATCATACTAACTTTAGAAATTAGAAGTCCACTCTCGTTTTATGAACCATAATCATAATCAAAATCATACCAACTTGGTGAGTACGAGTTCCCAACCAACCTACTTCATATTCATAATCAAAATTCAGAAATAAATACAAAGCTCAAAGTCAATCCAACCTTCTCCATTTGGGGATGAGAGGACGTCCTCTCAACCCTTGTTCAAAGTTCAAAGAGTTGAGTCGGGGGATCCTACCCGCTCTTTCAATGGGGTTACCATCGGCTCAATAAAACCCGCCTTTTCCTCGACCTCCCGAGCTATGTTGATGGGAGAGCTTAGCAACCCCACGGCCGATCCGAGTTGCCATACCACTTCTCCGGGGCCCAGTTCAAAGTTCAGAATTCAAAAGTTCAAAGTTCAAAGACTTATCTTTCAAATTCGAATCTCGCTAGTTCAAAATGTACACCAACCCTTTTCAAATCAAGCAAACGAAAATATAGTTTACGTATACATATGAAAGCGTTTTTCAAAAGGTTTCATAACAAATGGGCTAATTCCCACAAAATACATATCAAACACTTAACTACATACATATTTATATACTTAGGTCGCATGTGGGCTTAAAATTCATAGGGTTGTAGGTCATATTAACTAAAAGAAAGAAACCTTACCTTGACGAACAAAACAACGAGGTAAACCAAAAGCACCTAAGGCACCACCTCCTTACCCACGGGGAGAACTTCTGAACAAAACAAAGAACAAGAGACAAACTTAGACTCAACATGAACCAATTAGACGCTCGGCTAATGCATATGGGTGCTTATGATGCAATGCATGTCACATTCATTTAACCTTAGGCATATTGGAGAAAATGTCATACTATCATAGCAACGAAGCATAAATTAAGTTCATATCATATCCTATAAGCTCATAACAAATCATATTATAGCATATCAATATCATATATGAATTTAAAACACATAAGGAAGGCAAAAGATACAAAGGAAGCAATAAGAGGTAGCACATAGAGCATATAAGTTCATACGCGTATTCATAAATCGAAATCACATAAATGGCACGTAAAACAACATATAACACATTAAATAAACATATAATATATCAAATTATATCATAGCTCATGCATATATAAGGTTAAAACACATAAACAAAGCAAAAGATGCAAAGAGAAATCCCACATATCACTTAAACGGTTAGACATTCAAATTACGTTTACACTTAGCAAATAAATCCATAAAAAAATAAAAATAAACATCAAAACACATAATATTACAAGTTAATGACAAGTTAGGAGCGTAATCGGGGTGGGAGAAAACAAATAAAATCTTAAACATAGCAAGAACAACACATTGGTTCAAGAAAAGGAGCAAAGGATCGCGTGCACGCCTCGGAACGGATATCGTCGTTGCGGCAGCTTCTTGGCCCGTTCAGTCCCCTCTTCCTTCCCAACTAAACGGCCGTTCAGTCCCCTCTTCCTTCCCAACTGAACATCCATTTAGCAGCATTAGAAGTTGTTTCCATGCATGAATGGTCGTTCAAGCTCAAAGCTTGAACCAAGTGAACGCCCGTTCGCTGCTGCTCTGGGCTATCTTCTCCTTCATTTTCCACCTGAAACTCAAATAAAAAGAAGGTGAAGGAGCAAGGATACAAAGGACCATCTAAAGCACATAAATGTGGACCAAAGTCATAGGAAAAATGAGCTAAATACACACCACAGTAGCCCCAAATCAGTCACAACAACAAGGATCAAAAGTGCAATTATATTGAAGCATAAAATTCATCAATGGTGGATCATCGTACATGAAAGGATCATGAAATTGAAGGATAAAATCAAGTCAAGAAAGCTTAAAAGGACACTAAACAAGCAAGAAATCTCATGAAGATCACATAGAGGTCATGGATTCAAGAATTTGTTCATAACGTAACTATTCATGTTCATTCCCCAAAACCTACTCAAATCTTAATGAAAATATGTAAATTATGACTTAAAATAACCACAAGGAGATGGAGAACAAGAATATTTACTTACTTCTTCAATCGGAGAAGAATCGAAGAAGTTATGAGCTTGAAAAGGCAAGAAGATGAATAGTTCCGGGTCTCTCCCCTTTCTTCTCGGTTTGTAGCTGTTTTGCCCTCTCTCGTTTGCTGAGTTCAAAATGAGGGTTAGTGATGGTGAAAGAGAGTTTAATTAGGGTTAAGTAGGTTCAAGAATGAAGTGATTTGGTTAAGAAATGAGTGAGTTATGGCCAAAACCAGAAAGGGTGGCCGATTTGCGAGTGAGGCTCGGTTCGGGCAAATTTCGGAGGTTCAAACGGGCTTAGAAAAAAAAAATACAAGGTTAGGTTCTTTTAGCTCCTTATAATGGTTATGATTCCAGCGCCACTTCCAAAATTTGAATCTGAATTCCTGAGCTCAAGTTATGCCTTCCGGAATCCAAGGTGCGGTCCCTAACAAATAAAATGGTTTAAGAACCGTATCAAACGAACTCAAAAACATATAACGTGTTGGAAAACACGAAACAGAAAGCAGCGGAATTTAAAATTTTTTCCAACAAAAGGATCTTGAACTCGCAATCGTGTATCCAAATTCGTAAAGATAGAAAACTTACTTTTCTTTTATTCTTTCTTGAAGCGTTTCAAGCCACCCAAGAACGCTCTTCTCGCGGCTTGATAACCCGTCCCTCGAAAGTCTCTTTCTACTTCAGAATCCATTGTCGGGATAGCAATCCACACCAACCTAGATTCAATTCATGTTAGAGATGTTCTTAACAATATAACATAAAGAAAGAAACATGAAACGAGAAAAGCAGGATTGAAACTCCCTTCGAAAACCAGTTTTGCGAAAGTAGAAAACTGCCAGTCACAAAACCCTCGTGAAAAAATTCATCCTTCAGGATATGGACGAACGGTTTTCGCCATCTTCTTTGGTTCGATTTTTTCATTCGCTTCACGTCGGGTTCAGAATCGTTACATCATCCCTTCTGATCGTTTTGCTTGATCCCCACTTTTTGGTAAAGCTCGAATCTTCAAAACTTCTAACTTGAAGCTCTCTAGAGATAGTCCACCAACTTGGCTACAATCTAACTAGTAAGGATGCTAGTTCTCTAGTTAGTGTTTAGGCTTAACCTAGGGTTTCGTTTATCTTGGAGAAAAGATGGTGTTCAACACATGAACCAAAAGAATTTCATTAGCTCTAAAGGGGAGCATGAGCTCCCCTATATATAGGCAAAGGGGAGGGACGCCGAACCTAGTCCTTGTTGGGCAAGGATTTGGTCCCTCTCTCTCCTATTTACTTGATCATCAAGTATTTTCCAACTTTGACTTTGAATTCTAATTCAAATCAACTTTCAAGAGAGCTAAAAATATCCAAACTATTTTTGGATAATTTTATACTTTATTTATTTAAAATAAATAACTTATTTTATCTAATTAATTAATTCATAATCAATTAACTAGATTATTTTCTCCAAAATAAGACTTTCTTTTTAATTCAAAATTAAACCAAAGTCTATTAAATAATTAACAAATTAATTATTTAATATATTATTAAACAATCACGTGTGGCACACGTGTCACAATGACACGTGTCCAGTCACGTGACCCACACGTGTGGTTTCACACGTGTGGAACCCTCTAGGCTTGATTAACTCGTTTAATCATTTTAAAGGCTCAACTCATGTAACCAAGTTGTTGTGTGTGACCCTCTAGGTTCTCAATTCAATTAGCAGTGACCCTAATTAATTAATTCACTAATTAATTAATCAGTCCACAGATTAAACGACCATAGTCTAGCAACAGGTGTTTAACCCCTAGCTGAATTGGAATATTCGGATTCGACAGAACCTTTAAGTCATTGATTCATGTGAGATACAATCCTCCTACTTACTATCTCTCAACCAAGATCTAGGGCAAGGGAATAATCAGAACCCTAATAATCCGGTCTTAAAGCTAAGTGCATTTCATATCCATTTGATCTCAATCCAAGAAACCCTTTTCTTGATGTCTTGATCTACTGCCTTGGCCAAGGACTCCATATGGCATATGAATGACTTACACAATAAGAGATCACCTTGCATATGCAAGTGTAGGTCCTTTCTTGATTCTCATTCACTTTCATGAATCACTTGTGCAGCCCCAGCATAAGCCTTGAATCAGTTGTCTAAGGCGACACCCTTTAAAGCTTATACCAAAGACTACAGAGTTAATTCATAAAGTGACAAGGAACCTCAAGTCTAAGGATCAATTAATCACATCAATGACTCGTGAGATATTTCCTAATCTGGAAGTTTCCATTTCCTGAAATAGAAACTTCCTTTCCCATTTAGGAATGTTCTCACACGGGGCACCTCAGTGAACTTACTTATTAAAGTAAGCACCCTCATGTATCACGCACGTATCAACTATACACTTTGCACCTCCATGAAACAAGGTGGTCCTTCTTAAGGGCGTGATCCCACAAGCAAGCCTTAGAGGAGTCAGGTTGACACTCCCACTGTCTGTAGGACTCATCGGCTTGGAGTATTTTACTAATCATGACTTATGTGATATAGGGCTCGTTTCATGAACCATTTCACCTAAATGGTAGAGTCCTAAAGTCATCAGGATTAGGGGAGTTCTCATACATGCACACATAATGGAAACACTCAAAACACGTATTGGCATATAAAGAAGTGTTTGCCTATGATCAATCGTATATTATTCAAAGATTGTCTGTGATACAAGAAAAGTCCCAAAGCAGATTACGTCGAATCGGCTTTCTAGGGCACTATTCCTAACATAACGAGCATGTACCCAAGTTCATAACACATATATTTCATGCATAGCACATAGTCACAACAATTGAAAATGAATCCGAACTTAAACGGATAAAAAATGAGTTCAAAAGGTTAAAAACGTTTAAATATCCAAACACATACTTAACAAATAATTCAAATAAATTCGAGAATATCATTTAAACAATATAATAAACATAAAATTAAATAATTAAATAATTTAAATGCACACTTAGCACTCTCAAAACAACATTTCTGTGCGGCCGGACGAGTGGGATATTACATGAATATGAATTTTGAACGTTTTGCTTATATGACTTTGAACTTGATCTGTATGCATCCGATTTCAATTTTGATTTTTGTGAAGATTTGATATGCATGAGATATGTGAGTTATGAACATGTTTACGTGCTTTTTACATGTTTTTGGGTTCGTTTGTTGAGGTTTTGAATCAATTTTGTGAAACGGGACTTAAAGGGGCTAAAGAGCATTTAGCGCATCTTGGGTTCCGGGTGGCATAACTTGAGCTCAGGAATTCAGATTTGAATTCCATTACCATCTATTATTTATATCAATAATACGGAGCTAATGGAACAAGTCTCACAATTTTCTAAGCCTTTGGACCTCCAAAACTTCACCGAATCGAGCCTCGTATGCCAAATCTGCCACCTTTGACCATTTTAGCCATATCTCGCTCAATTCTTGACCAAATGACATCATACTTGGATCCACATACTCCTAACATATTCCTCCATTTCATCCTCATTTCGTCCAAGCCCCAAGAAAGAAGGAAAATCAGCTGCAAAAATAGAGACCCAAAGGAGGATGAAAGAAAACTATTCACCCCTTGTGTATTTGAGCTCATATCGCCTCCATTTCACTTACAATTCAAGAGGTAAGATTTTATTTGTGTTCTCTATCTCCTTTTGGTCATTTTAAGCTATGACTTTCAAGTTTTCTTCAAGCATTGAACATGCTATGGCTTAAGAGATGAATAGTAAGGGTTCTTTAGGTTTTGATGAATCATGAGTGCATATTTGAGTTTTCTTGTGATTGGAAGCATGAGATATGTTCCTAAGACCTAAATTAATGCATATATGAATCAATATTTCATGTTAGCTGAGTATTTATGATTTCACCATTAATGAACTTAGGTTTTCTTGAAGTTGAAATTGAATCTTGAAGCTTCAGTTGTGCCGGTTGGAGTTTGCTTGATTATGGTTGAGTTGTAGCCTTGTTTATGCATGTTTTATGCCAAATATTTTCTTGATTTGTTGCTCTTTTCCTTACCTTTGAACCTCCATAGCTGCTGTACGAAATAAAAGGGTAAAAACAGGAGATCAGCCTGAACCTAGCGAAGAAGAAGCCCCCTGCACTAGGAGACGCCCGTGTCACTATTTGCACTTGATGGATGACACGGCCGTGTCTCCTCAACTTTGAGCCCCTGTACAGAGGCACAGTTGTGTCTTAGTTTTACCTTGGCAGGTGACACACCCGTGTCATAGGCCAAATTTTAGGGGGAGTTCGCGCCTGTACCGAGTCATGGGCATGTCTCCGATTGGCCTTGAGGTGAGGCACGCCCACATCTCACTCTTTCTTGCGTGCATGCATTTTGTGGTTTATTTAATTATTTTGTATGTTATTTTATTGCTTCTTTTATGACTTATAAGCATGGTTAACTTGAAGAACTATGTGTTATGATTATGGTATTAAGTTATGAATTTATTTGACGTGTGATGTGCAAGATATGAACTTATACGCTCTAATTGCTACCTTGTTTCATTTTATTCACATCACTTGCATTCATATGCATTTGGTAAGCATCTAATTGGTTTATATTGAGTCTAAGAGTGTCATTTGTTGTTTGGTTTAGTTAGAGGATCTTCCCGTTGACGACGAGGTTGCTCCCTAGGCATCCGTTTGATTCCTTTTTGACTCCCACTACAATTTGAAGGTGAGGTTTTGTTCTTTTAGTTAAAATGACCTACTACCCTACGTGTCTTGAAGCCCGCATCCGACTTACATAAAATATATGATAGATATGTGTATTATATGTACTTTGAGGGCTTGTCCCGTTTGTTATAAGACTTTGAAAAAGCTTTTATACGTATGTAAGCTCTATTTTCGTTTGATTTTGAAAAAGATTTGATATGTGTGAGTGTGTAGTGAGTTTTAGCTTTGAAAGATAAGCTTTTTAGGAAATATGAATTTGAATTTGAATTTGAATTTGATTTGGGCCCCGGAGAGTGGCATGGTATCTCAGGATGGCCGTGGGGTCGCCGAGCTCTCCCATCAACACTTTCCTTTGAGAGTTCTCACCTAACCTTAGGAGGTTGAGGAAGGGTGGTTTTCTTGAGTAGGCAGAAGTAATCCATCGAAGGTTTCAGGGAAGTAATTAAGTCTTGTCTCGTGTGACTTTGATTGATAGTTAGGGCTTGCAACCCTTCTATCACACGGAGCGTGGTTGGTTTATGATTTTGGTCTTTGAATTTGAATAAGTCTTTGAATATGAGAAATTTGGAAGGAAAACTTGTACTCGCCGAGTTAGTGTGACTTTGTATGAATCTATGAAATGGAAATGAACTTCTAATTACTTAAAATTGGTTGCCTTGGCCTTCGGCCCTAAACTTCTTTTAAGTATGTATATATTTATCATCACGGAAAACATTTTAGCTTGCAAAAACTATCCCCGGTTCGTGGATCTCTTTGAATTTGATAAGTGCTTTGCTCTATACGTATATGGGTGCGTGTGTTAGCCCCCTCACTAGTTATTAGGACTAACCTTTGTTGTTGTTTCTCCTTTTCTCCCTTTCTTTCGAGTTGCAGGTACAGTCCGAGTTTGAGTTAGGTGGCAAGTGGTTGTAGTGTCTTACTTGTGGTTTAGCTCGAGTCTCATTTTGCATCGTAGTGGTTCCTAGATTTTGAATTTATGATCTATTTTAGGATATGTATTGTGATATACTTGTTAGACTTTGATACTTCGATTATTTTAGCCCTGAGTGGGCATGGATATGTATATAAACTTGTATATGCTCATTAATGACTTAGTATGATGATATGATCTTGCTAGCATGCTAGAGTATGACGTGAATTTTTTTCGCTTCCGTTATTCTTTGATTTTGTTGCGCACTCTGATTGAGTATCTAGACCACCTAGCTTCAGTGTTGTATTGTTTGTCTCCCGTTGCTATTGTTTGACGTGTGTGCGGACTTCCTATTTCGTTACACGTGTCGGACTCTAGTGCGGGGGATATGGTGCCCATCGGGGTGCTACATTAATCTCCACAAGAAGAACATTATTGATGGAGTTATGTAGAGCTCCAAATCTTTTTGTAATAATCGGATACCATCTTTCTCTGTCTTGTTAGATCCCACCCAGATTTTGTAGAGAAACTTCCATTGGGTGTCCATTCCAAATGGCCAGGTCTTCTTTCGAGTCATCCCAAACTAACATCATGATTGGTATGTCGGAATAAAATTATGCAAGAATGGAATGATATTGAAAATGGAATGAACATTATCATATAATCATTCTTATGATTGATACGCGTAAGGAATGGAATTGTCATTCCTTGTGTTATTCCATTTCCACAATTGGTAACTAAATTTAAGAACTAGTAATAGAATAAAAATATGTTAAATTGACTAAACTACCCTTTAACTATATAAGATTTTAATAAATATATAACAAATAAAAAAACTAACAATCGTTTTGTAAGAACCACATTGCCACAAGAATAATAATAACTGAACTATATCAAAATATAAAAATAATAAGGAATAGAAAAAAAGTAAATTAAGAATCATATTCTTCCCTTGTTGTGGAACGAAATAGAATATTATGCTTTGTTTTCTTTGACAAAGAGGAAGATAATGAAGCCAACAATGAGAATAGTGAAAACCAAAAGTAATAGTGAAATCAAAAGATTAATGGATGAAAAATGCTTAAATTGATATGATAAATTAAACGAGATAACAAATTAGCAAGTAAATTCTCTATAATAAATATTAAAAGTAATTAAAACATAATTTCATAATATTAATCATGAAACTAAGAAACATCAAACTAATAAAATCAATCAATCAATCTAGCTAATAAGGTTTCATTCAAGTCCTCAAGCGAAAACAAACACTCCTAAAAAGTATTTAAAATGTATAATATTGGATAAGTTTTACACTTCACCGTCAGAGAATAGCTCGAACTAGTTCTTCCTTTTCTTCTTCGGTTATACTAAAAATCACATCAGTTAGCTCTTGGTCACGAGCTACGTGACAAATAACTTTGATAATTTCACTTGTTGAAAGATAAGGAATCTTTCTTATTTCAGAATTAATTTTTTGTCTCTTTTCTAAAATTTCGGCATCAACTCCAATTGCTTTACCCAAAATGTGACTAGCCTTGGCTATTTCAGTTCCAATGGTTGAAGTCGTATCTTTACTACCGTCTACCATAAGGGTTAAGTTGTTAATACTTTGATTTCTCTTTTTCTTTTTGGATTTTGAGAACCTTCATTTCGGTTGAGCTTGCACGTGAGAAAATGGAACAAATGCATCAATGTCCTCCTCAAGACCATTTTCCATAGTGAACTTTGTCTCTGTATTGACATCTCGTTCTATTTATTCCATCATATATATCACCAGCAGTGTGACGCCCCGTAAATTATAATAATCGATTATATTATATAATTGTGTGTTTATAAAATATTAATAGGGCATTAATTATGTTATTGGGCCTAGATAAATTAAATTAGAAGTTTTGGGGGTGAAAATAGAATTTAGCAAAGTTTGGGGTAAAAGGAAAAAAAAAAAAAAAAAAAAGGGAAATCAGACGCATAAAATAACCCCACCCCAACTTTTATTCATTCTAAACCTAAATTTATAAACACACACACTTCACACCTTGAAGAAAACACACAAACCCTCTTCCTCAGACGAGAAAGCACCGCCAATTTCTAACCCCAGCGAACCTCAGCCAAACCTTAGCAACCCATAGTGTTTTTCGAACGTCTCGACGAGGAGAACCCGAATCCGCGGTCATCTTCAAGATTCCTCCAGAGACGAGAGAGAAAGTTAAGTCGAAAGTTAAATTCGAAGCTTTGCCGACAGAGGAGATTTGGCCGAAAATTCTATCGGAAACCATAGGGGAATTGGAGAGCGTGCCAAGACGAGTCTATAGCCGATAATTAGAGTTTAAAGATCGCAAGGGCAGAAGTGCGGTGGTGCTGAGCAAATCGCGGTGAACAGGGTTCGTCTTTTCCGGCGATTTTCTGATAACTTGAAGGTGGGTCTTAGAGGATTCGAATTGGATAATATATATCTGAAATCAATTTGAATTAATTCTAGCTAAATCATATTTAATTTGGGTTCTAATTTCTAGGGTTTGAGGTTAGAAAAAAAAAAAGGGGTTCTTGAATTAATCCCTAACCTGAGATTATAAGCTTAAATTGACTGAATATTGTTAATGAGCGGAAAAAGACGGTCATTTTAGTTATTTTTGGGAAATTTTCCGGTGACGTGAGGCGGCGGTCCGGCGGCGGTGATTTGTCGGAAAAATACCAGAAAATTATTTATGATCTCCTGAACCTATCTGTACGATAATATTGATAATTCGGCATACGATTATTACGATTGGGACTTAATTCTGTATAAACTGAATAATAATAATAATAATAATAATAATAATAATAATAATAATAATAATAATAATAATAATAATAATAATAATAATCATCATCATCATCAGAATTATATAATGTATATTAATAATAGTAATAACAACAACATTGGTAACTGTAAGTTGTTAAAGTCACACGAATTAATTCTGATCATAATAATTATGATTATAAATAGATTAATGACTATAATTATAATTATAAATATAAGAATTAATTAATTAATTAAGCTTTCACTTGATTATTAGAGTTAGTACGGCAACAATTATAATGAGTAATTCCATTATAATAATGAATGTAATTAACCAATTACAAGGACTAATTAAAGATTCACCTTGAATTTGAAATCTATTTTGACGTGGGCCCCACACGAGGGAATCTATTGGACACATTAGATTAATTCAAGGATTAAGTGATATTTTATAATATTGTTTAAATATCTATCGGAACTTATATAATATTTTATAATATTGTTTAAATATCTATCTGAACTTATATAATTGTTAATAAAATGTACGATAATTTTATATAATTCCTTATTAAATGAGTTATTATTAATTACATTGAGAATGAGTTAGTAATAAACTAAATTATTGTTAAACACGTCAAGACTAACCAATTGATATCGATATATTATAGAAATTAGTGTTTTAGAAATTATTAATAACGAACAATAGAATATGAGCTTAGCCAATTACCTTATTCTTGTCAGGTAATTTAGGGCAGCAGCAAACAGACTTCGAAGCTCAACAACCCTGATTGACAGGTGGGAATAACCCCTTCTTGCTGGAGACAAAACATAATCCTCGTATCATGATTCTTTCTCTTTACTTCTTTTATTCTATCTGTTTCTATTCTTTCTGTCTGCTTCTATTATTCTTGGACTGTTCCTTGACTTGTCTTTGGCACTGTTCTTTAAATTGTCTGAATTACATTTTGAACTGTTTACTGATCCATTCTCTGAAATTGTTGGTTAATCTGTTACTGTCTGTTGATCTGTTCATTGAACTGTTGTTGAACTGCCTACTGCATGTTCACTGTCTTGTGTTCTGAGCCTCTGATTGATAGCCATTTTTTGAGCTTTAAGCCTACCCTAAACCTACCTAAGCCTGATTCTGTAACCGATTCTGTAAACCGATTTGAAGGAGAATAGCGACTGCGGGGACCCCAAAGTTCGTTAAATCCTAGGGTCGCTCCCTGGGAATGACCATGCGTGCGTCGCTGGTCTCTGTACTGTCCACTGCCACTGACTACTGCCTGGACTGATCATCTGGGAAGGCGATACAAGGCGGGACCTATAACATTTGACCCTCAGTGAACATTATCTGTTTATCCTATTCTTCATTTATGATCTTTGTTATCATTATTCTTCTGATTTGCTCTGTTATCTTTCTGTTCTTGATTATTGTGCCCACTGAGTCATTTGACTCACCCTATATTTCCCTCTATTTTGTTTTGTTCTCCAGAATGTGTTATTAGAGGATGCAATGCTGGAAATGGGGATTGAGCTGAGGGTGATGCTATGCATAATGTACATACTGGTTTGAATAAAGTAGTGACTACATCTCATGTGTAAATATTGGTGGCTGAGATAGTCCAGTCAACCTAAAGTAACAAATGAGGTTACAGTACTTCTAATCTTACACAATAAGAGTTGTAAATAAGTGTGTTGACGCTGAATATCCTTAATGTAATATATTTTTGAATTAGATATGGCTTTTGTATTAGTGTTTATACAGGTATTGTGGAGTGACTGGTATCACCTGACGCCCGGTCCCGTGGGCATATGGAGGCCCCGGGTCGGGGCGCCACAAGCAGTTTCAACATTAGTCCCGGTGGCGCGATCTTTTCCAAACATAAAAATCAAGTCATCATAAAGAGGGATTGACTTATTTTGCTAAGCTGAATGTGTAGGATGACTCTGTAAATGCCAAAGATCAATAAAAGATATACCAATATAAATAAAATAATTCGAGAATAATTAATTTAAAAAAAAAAACTGACGATACGTATCCCACACTGCTTTTTCTATTGTAATGCATTTTTTAATTGGATCCATGCCAAATCCGCTTGTGTTAGGGCCGTTCAGCATATCATAAACAATAGAAGATTCTCTTTTTAAAACCTTGATTCTAGACTCAATATAAGGTTTACCCTTCAAACCAGAATTAGGTAAAGAAACCCACAACTTCTCTTCAATAAAATTAGATAGCGCGGTTGAAACCCATTTTTAGCTTTGTATGATCCTAAATTTACCATATCGAGAAGCGCTTCAATAAGTTTTGCATTTTCCTCATATTTTCATTTTCTTTTATTCTTACCAGGACCTCTGGTATCTTGATTTTGAGCATGCATTCCTTATAAAGTAATCGTAGAAAACAAAAAATAATACATAATCAAACAAAGAAATCAAATAAGCTTTAATTAAAAAATAGTTCATACAGTTCAAGAACACTAAGAAAGCTTGTAACATGAACATATCCACTAAAATAAAATTAAACAGAAACTTTCAACAATACAAATCAACTAGAATTTATCTCTCCAAGTATTTGTAGCACCCTAACGTAGGGACCACATCCCCCGCACTAAGATCCAAACCCCGGTTACGAAAATGGAAAGTCCGTACCCGAATCCAAACCGTAGCGAACGGGAGACCAACGCACTTACTAAGCCAGGCGGAGCTAACTAAAACTAATTCAAAATGCACGGAAGCGAAACAATTAAAACCAAAACAAGTAAGGTAGAAGCATACTATATATATATATATATATATAGGTACCAACATATACAACATGTACAGCAGTCCTCACGGCCTCAACAAAATAAAAGGTGATCAAGTCCAAAGTAATCAAGTCATAAATATACAAGATAATATGAAGTGTATGTAGGATGCATCCAACAAGACCTAGACTGACAAGTGTACAGTGCACACACACTTCTCCACCTAGCTCAAGGTCAAAAGAAGCACCTGAAATTGAAAGATAAAACGAGGGGTTAGTCAACTGACTGAGTGATGGGGCTAACGCACACCCACACACTATATATATAAAGCAAATCACATAACAAAGGTGGACTTATGAACCGGAATAGGTTTTACAAGACAATCATTTTAAAAAAACATATAAATACTTAGAACCATTTTCATAAACTCTATTCCAATTCATAATTCCCATATCAAAACATATCACATGCTCGGCGAGAATGAGCTTCCAACCTTTACACCTCATATCAAATTAAAACATAAATCAGAAACATATCCAGGCTCTACTCCAATGATGGTGTAGCATCCGTAACGCTGGGCCACAACATCCCCTGCACTAAAGCCCAATCCGCATACGAAATGGGAAATCCGTACACGAACCAAGTAGTAGCGAACGGGATACAAACAAGACCCGACCTAAGCTAGACGGTACCTAGACCCTACACAGCAGATAAAACAAAACCTAGAAGTGAACCCAGAGTAAAGAATATGAATTTACAAAAATTTCGAAACATCAAACATATCATTTCAATCATTATCAACTACACGGGTTCAACTGGTCCTAGAAACCTGTCCCGAAATAATCAAAATCAAACAAGTGCATAAAGTAAATACGGCTTCAACTGGCCCTAGAAACATGTCCCGAATTCCAAACATGCAATCCAGAGGCATAAACGTGTACAGAGTAAATACATTTACAAATTACAAATATAACTGAAACAGGACACTTAACAAACTTAATAAAAGACACTGACTCTACAGACACGACACACTACCGCCTAGCTCGAACTCCAACAACCTGCACCTGGAAACTAAAAACATAGGTAGGGCGAGGATCAGTCTAGTAACTGAGTGTGGGAGCTGAACACACACACACTATACATAGTATAGAGCAGAGCATATATCAAAAGAAAGACTATGAACCGGGAGTAGGGTTTTGCATACCAAAACCATTTTCAAATCAAACGTATACTTATTTAAAATAAAGCAAACTAAATATGCTCATATCATAATAAAAGAGAAAACTCCTATCCAGTTTCATAATGAACATAACAGAACATATCTTACACCCGATGAGTACGGGTTTCCAACCTTACTTCCATATCATATCATACTTATCAAAACTGAAAACAAACAGATATCATAAAGCCATCCAACCCCAACACCAAGGTAGTTCGGGAAGCAAACCCTCACTACAACCAATACAAATACACACGGGGAAGTTAACCCACATTGTGCCTTCCCCGGTTATCCACAGAGGGCTCAAAGCACTACGCCTTCTCAACCTCCCAAAGTCGCGTGTAAGTACTTCAAATGGAGAACGCGCATAGGCCAAACCTAACGGACGGCTCCCGGGCATTCCTTACCCACGTCTCCGGGCCCCAACAGATTAGAACAGAACATATCAGATTATAACTCGCTACATATCATATTATAATGCAACATACTTGCATACCTGATCAGACATACCATACCTTGCAACTTAGCATATGCTATAAACATACATCTCCGTGTCATCCTAATCCATAGCTGGCATGAAGACACATGGTTTGGAGCATAGCCTCATTGCTAAACATTTCAAGCTTACATATGCTCGTATATATAGTTCGAAAACCTTTAATCGTATGATAAAGTCATAAACGTGTCGTATAAGCACATATCTATTATAAAAATTTAATAGAATAATCGCATGCAGGCTTGAAAATGAGCACAGAGGGTTGTAGGTCGCTTTACTAAAAGAAAATCCTAAAACCTCAACTTACACCGACGAGGATGGAAAACAAGAGCAAAGAAGTCCCAGTGCAACCCAAACAGCTGACAGACGCTCCCTGGAAAACCCCTGAATATCAACGCACACAGAACACAGACTCAGACTCCAACAACAACCAAAAGACGCACGGCCATGCTCACGAATACAAATGATGCAACATATGATCCACATTTATACAATCAAGTCATTCATATCATATTACAATTCACATTCATATCAAGAGATGCATAGCTTATAAGATTCATGAAATTAATTAAATAAAATAATTCAAGATATTATAAATTCGATTCATATCTTGCTCCAAGTCTCGAAAGGATCAATGCGAATTACATAACAATTTAATGCATAAATACATATTAGCATATTTCACAATATTCCAACAATTAGCATACTTAAGCAATTCATTTAAATTAAATACAACATATCCTTTCATAATTTATTACGTAAGTTTCATAAAATTGCACAAGCAATTTAGTTTCCAAATATTATATTAACACCCCTTAAACAAGAATTATTCTCAAGTAAATAGGCATAAAAGGAGACAATTAAATTCAATAAATCAAGAATTGGGTTTTCATACATCATAGCATATTTCCAAATATCATACAACTCATAATTTTAATTTATCGTTCATACCTGATCGAATTTTACAATTAAAAATAATTAATTAACGAATAAAATACAAAATTTCAAAAATTCATAACAAATCAACCGGATATCCGATTGACGAACGGAAAGTGGTGTTGGACTCACCATAACGAAATGGACCTACTGTCCAAAGGGCGTTGGAACGCCACTTCCAGAGTTGACCGAACCGTCACAGGCAGCCGCCGGACCATGTAACGCCCGACATCTTCGTACGTACAGGTATGACGTCACAGGGTTCGATACTTGCGCTTTAATTATATAAGTATGCCTTTATATGTTAATTTTAATGTTTATTTGCTAAGTGAATTTATATGAAATTAGTTATTAAGTTATGAGTATGAAACTTGAACGTTTATGCTTATATGACATCGAACTTGACCCCGTATGCATCCTAATTTAATTCCGATTTTTGTGATAATTTGATATGCATGAGCTAGGTGAACATGATTATGTGCTCGTTACATGTTTTAGAACCTGTTTGATTTGGTTTTAGTTCGTTTTGTGAAACGGGACTTAAAGGGGCTAAAGGGCATTTAGCGCACCTAGGGTTTCGGGGGACATAACTTGAGCTCAGGAATTCGGATTCAAATTCCGTCACCACCATCGAACACGTTTCGATGATTTAAAGCTGATAGAATAAGCTTCACATTTTTCTAAGCCCGTTTGAACCTCCTTTTCCTTAAATCCGATCCGGACAGACCGAATCCTTTTGACCCTACCCGTTTGCTTCCAAGCCGACCCGTTTCGGCTCTTAAAGAACTAAACTTCAGTAGTTTATCACCCATTTGACACGTAAAGCAAGAGAGGGGGGAGAGAAAAGAAGACCCCAAGCCCTAGTTTCTCCCAATCACTTGCAAGCTAAAAGTTCAACCCCATTCCTAACTTTTCCAGCGAATTGAGGTATGAATCCGACTCCCTGCAATGTGAACTCTCTTTCTATCCGATTATTTCTTCTTGAAGTCTTGGATTAGTGCCTACTTGAAAGAGAAGATGAATAGTGCCAATATGTGAAAATTTGAGAATATGTCTTGTGCTTTGATTCCCATGACTTGAATTTGATATATGTTGTTCCTTGGAGATTAATTGACGTATATTTGTTCAAGTTTGAGTTGTTTGTTGAAGCATGAGTGTATCACCATTAATGAAGCTTGAATGTGTGAAAATGGTGACTTGAGTTTTAGCTCATTTTGTGCCTTCTTGACAAGAGAATTTGATGTAGCATGATTACATGAACTTGTACCTTTATTTTTGTTGCATTTGGTTGAGTTTTGATGTAGTTTTTGCTTCCTCCTCTTTCCCCCTCAAACAACCCCCTGTTCTGCATCTTTTTCCAGCCCAGAGAGGTTCCCCGGGTAGGGAAATTTTCTTCTTGAAGTGTCCCCGGGCGGGGACCTTAGTGCAGAAAGTTTCTGCACAGGTTCCCCGGGCGGGGAACATTTTACCCTAAAATCTCCCCGGGCGGGGAACCCCCCTCCGAACTCCGATTGACCTGAATTTTTAACCACAAAAACCTTTTGAAGTCCAGAGTATTCTCCAATTGGAATCACCTCAATATCTTTTCTGGTTTCTGAGATATAATCAGACAATATTAGTGTCGCCACATTACCGAAAATCTGCTTTCGCTCCACTTTGCACCTACGTCATTTTCACCACGCTTTGAACCACGATTCGAGCTATATATCATTCGAAAGGACTATTTGTTTATTTTCATTTTCAACAAACAAGACCTAATTCAAACTTCTATAACTTGAGATATCTCAAATTTGCTACAGCTCACACGTTTCCAAAAACTGTCAGCTTTTACCAAATCCACTTCCTTGCTTTCCTTTCACCCTCCTTGACTTCCGTATGTGTTTTACTGACCCTTTTCGCTTCAAAATTGTATTTATGATGTTAGTGGACTATTAAATGATATGTTATGATATGATTATGAATTTTATGGCTTGAGTTTTGTTAGACAAACGTGACATTTGTGCATAAACGTTTAAGTGTTACAATGTGACTCTTCTTATAACCAATGCATTCCTTATGTGTTTAATGAATTCCTTTTACCTCTAATTGTTTCATATGTATTGCTAACATAAATTATAATGTATTATGAATTGAATATTGAAAGAACGAATGCTAATGAATGGACACGATCTATTCGTGTAATGAAAGATTGAATTGTTTACGTGTCTAAATGGCACTGATTGTGCACATGAACATTTTCACAGTACATTGTTATCACTCATGCGTGTCTTACAATGTTATTTCATTGTAGCGCATCATATATGGTTCATTTGGAGTCTTGAGTCTCACGTATGGACCGTGTTGTCTTTTGTACAGTTTTCTCCAAGGCGGATACGTGCCAGGTTCATAGGTTACTTTCAATCTTCTGTTCTTCTTGATTTTGGTTCGGTAAGGTGTATCCAGGTGGGTTTCTCTTCTAATAGCTATGATGACCCGATATATTCCTTATGTGAAAAGTTTTGAGCAAAATTAGTATATTTATATATTGAGTCTTTTCAAGAGTAAATGATTTCGAATGTAAAACCTTTCTTTTATGTATCCCTACCTTATGATTTTGGTGAGAACATGAATGAATGCACGGGCCCAGGAACTTGGTGCAAGTGGCTATCTGGGGAGGCTAGGGCCGACGGTGACCCCTTACACTAGTTCCAACCAATTTACGGTGATACCGGCCCTCGCTAGGAGATTAGCGGGGAATGGGAGCTGAAGCCTTTGGGGAATTCATGTACCCCACTGGCCATCATGTATGGGTGGAAGGTTCTTTGGCTGAGGCCATCGACTAATTGGAGGAAAAAGGTGTAATTGATTCTGTATGAATGAATGATTGAATGTTATGTGATCACTAATGAATGAATAATGCACACACGAGGAGGAGGTTGAAGAATTCACCCTCTCGCCATGGCTCACGTAATGACCTCATGAATGAAATGAATAAATGAAATATGATAGTTGTAATCCCGTTGATGTTTTTCTTTGTTTAGCCACTTGGGATATTGTTATCAAACTTCACACGGGATTACGACTTGCATGTATATGTTTAAATTCCACTATATATATATATATATATACTATGCCTTGTTTTTATACCCACCAGTCTCTTAAAGACTGAACCCGGTTTGTTTTCAGTTTTCTTGCAGGTTTTAGAGTGATAGGCGGGTTTCGAGTCCGTAGAGTCTTGAGGAGTTGTGTATAGTTTACTTTTACATTACACTCATATCACTTGTATTGCTATTATGATTATGAACGCCTACGAGCGCTTTAATGTTTTAAATTGGAGCCTGTGAACTCATTGACTATGTTAACCTACGTTATTGCTTCGGCTCATGTTTCTTTAACTTGCACTTGGTTCCTTCATTGCTTATTTGGTTTCGATAGTTAGCTCCCGCCTAACATAGCGAGTGAGTGAGTCCCCGTTCGCTCTGATCTGGTACGCGTATGGATTACAAATTTCATATGCGGGTCGGGTCTTAGTGCGGGGGATGTGGCGTCTCACGCTCGGGCTCTACAGACGACCACCTACGGTGGTTGAAAAAATCCCTGTGAATGGCGAATCGTACGTCTCAGCATGCTCAACAAAAGCCCTAAGCCAATTTCTAAAAATACGGAACCCACCGGATTTAGATAACGAAAAATCGATCCAAATCCGTAATTAAATCTGAAAAGCCAGGAAACAAAATTAAATACAAACCGCTCAACGAAAATAAAATCCGAGCATACCATTGGAAAGGCCTCATCGAATACATCGAAAGCCCTAACTCAGTTGCCGAAAAAAGTCACCGGAAAATGGTCGACGTTGAGCCACCGAGTGCCGCCACATGCTACCGCTAAATGGCCAAATTTTGAGTCACGTGAACTGTGAAAGAAAGATCTCGTCGTGCTGAACAACTTTCATGAAGGTTCCATTGCCAAAAGACCACCGAAAAAGGCCCCCGATGGCCATCGAAGTTTTTGCCGCCGCTGTCAAGCTGGAACCACCATCTCTGCCGCGATTCAGACTAAATTGAGTTCGGAAATGGAACCAGGGGGTCAAAAAACATAGGGAACCGCCATGGTCCGTCGAAAAAGGTCACCGGAACGATGAAATCGCCGCCGCTATAGTGTCGCCGACATTGATCGCGAACTTCGAACGTCGATTGCAGCATCGCCGCCGTGACTTAAGCCGCGCCACCACTGCTGAAAGCTGCGCTGGAGAGAGACGCACAAAGCCCAGTCAATCACCGCCCAAGGCCATCGCCGGAACCGTCGGAAAAAGGCCTTGAACGTGCGCTACCATTGTTACTCGTGATGCTGCTATTGTTTTTGACCGATATCTCCATCACCAGGCCGTTTCAGGCCATGAGACCACAGCCAAGTTGTAGAGATCCTCGATACGTTCAATTTGCATACTAATTTCGCTAGATTACTTCGTCAGAAGAGGCCAAATGAGGCCGTCGAAGTTGCTATAAAAAACAAATCGCAATTTCCAAAACTTTGAGCAGCGATATCTCCTTCGTTGTTGGTCGGATTTTGCTTCCGTCTTTGTCATCATGATCTTCGTCTCGAGAACTTCAATTTTAACTATTCATTCATCGAATTCCGTCGAGAAACAGTCGAGTTCCAATGTGTGCATATGTTTAGTGTGTGTTTGTGGTGTTTTTTGCCTGTAAAGGAGAGCGTACGAAAGAGAGAGAGCTGATCTGATTGGTCTGGCTCATCTAACGAGGATCCGGGTATTTTATCCCGGGTCCTTAACGTACGAGAACGACCAGTAAGAAGGGCTAACGACGTTAGAATTGGGCAAACTTAGAGTCTACGAACTCGTTTCAATGCCCCGAAAATTTTAAAGAGGTCAATTAGGTCAAAATCTAGATCGAATGATAAATGACCAAAACACCCTGAGAAAGAGAAAATTGCAAACAAGCCCCTAAACTCTTAAAGAGCTGAAAATAGGGCCACCCAACGCACAAAGTCACAGAATAAAAAAAAAAACAATGAAAGCACGTTAAGCACCAAGTAAAAGTCAATTAAACAATTAAACACAAAAGGCAATTAAAACGTGGCGCTTGCTCAGACGATTGGAAAAGCGGGGTGTCACAACCTCCCCTCCTTCAGAGAACCTGGTCCCCAGGTTCAAGTGCTGAGTTTGGAACGACTTCAATCACTTTAACACTTCCATTAACCTTGTGCCAAGGGATGTTTGTGGCTCGGATCCCCATTCGAATGTCCTTCATACCATTGAGGTGTGCCTATAGACTCGATCACTGGCTGTTCAAGCTCCTTCGATTCCTCTTCGAGGTAGATGGCCATGGTTGCACACGATCTTGAAGCCATTAGTTACTTCCACTTGCAATCCTCAGGAGGGCCAACAAAAAGCGCGAAACAAACACAAAGAGAGAATCCCATCTCTCGACACAAAGAGAAAGAGAGAGCCCCATCTCCCAAGGAAATAAGCTAGAGAACCTAGTCTCGCAAACACCTAATTGAGAGAACCCCATCTCTTAAGCACATAATCGAGAGAACTCCATCTCTCAACCTAAGTCTGGCAGACTCCACATCTCCCAAACATCCTAGTTTGAGAAAATCCATCATATCTCAAACCCCTAGATTCAAGAGAATCCAACATCTCACAAATATATAACTCCAAGAGAATCCAGCATCTCTTGCACACACAATTTAGAAAGAATCCAACATCTTTCTATCACATAAATAGAGAGAATCTCACATCTCTCTAACACTCAAATAGAGAGGACCCAACATCTCTCTAGCACATAAGTCCACTTACTCAGCATTCCTGCATACACACATCAGAGTAACAATCGATGCAAAACATGTGATGCATGTTTAGTGTACCTTCACACGACTGATATCGGTGTCCCTAGAGTATAGATTCAACATCCATACCTCAACTCAAGGGGATATCACGATGGAATCCCTCTAAAATAATATCGCAATATGTATATATGTGCATGAAGGGTTAGTGAGTAATTAAGAAAGCTTTAAACACATAGCATGAATAATCCACACAAGCATATAATCCATTCAGTTTAACAGGAGTTCACAAACAACAGAAAATTTCAAGTTATGAAAATTAAATCATTTAGCCACGTTATTAAAATCAATATAACATCCATCAGGCAAAATGAAATATAATTACTTATGTGATACATGTGTGCAGATTCCATGAATGCTTGATGTACCGTTCACCATGATAGTAGAGTCGAGGTTGTTAATTTCTACAAACACCTTATCTAATTCACCCCATTCCTTGAGTTTGTTAGCTTGATCGTACATCTTCTTATCAACCCCCTGTTCGGATTCCAACGGTGCTTCAACTAAGACAACACTTGGTGGATCAGGTAGAGGAACATCTAAATTACAACCACGAATCTAATGCATGTGGGGTTAGGAATGTGGATGACATACACTCATTAATCAACAAGGAAGACAATCAAGCACGTAGAACAAAGGTTCAAAATAATTACAATTTAATCCAATGCATGATGTACATGCTATGAATGTGTGATACCTGTGTTCCATAATTTTTGTATTGAGACCTTGTTAAATTCTTGCAGAGATCCATTTGTCTTTTATTCAAGTAGTCAGAACATGGCAGATTCAGATCCTCTTTCATCAATTTGTAGAAGTGGGAAAGTGTTATCACGATCAATTACAATTTTGGCGCCGAGGCGTCACCCTGCAATTCACAAATTGAACAAATATCTATGCATGTAGGTTAGTACGTGGATATATCAAGTAATGAAAGCAAAAAAGAGCACCTAGTTAATGCAGATGCAACAAGTAACTTACTAGAATTTAAAGCACATAAGTCTAGAAATTTCAAACAATTCGATGAAATGCACACGTTGACAATTAGTTCCTATGCCGTGTGACCTATACTCGACACAACACGACCCAGAGCACCAGTTTTGAACCTGGTAGCTCTGATACCACTCTAGGACTTAACACCCCGTAATGCTGGGCAACCGCATCCCCCGCACTAAAGCCCAGTCTGCATACGAAATGGAAAATCCGTACACGAACCAAGTAGTAGCGAACGGGAGACAAACAGGACCCGGCCTAAGCTAGACAATACCTAGACACTGTACAGCAGATAAAACTAAACGTAGAAGCGAAAATAGAGTAAAGAATACGAATTTACAAGAATTTCAAAACATCAAACATATCATTTCAATCATTATCAACTACATGGGTTCAACTGGTCCTAGAAGCCTACCCCGACATAATCATAATCAAACAAGTGCATAAAGTAAATACGGGGTTCAACTGGCCCTAGAAACTTGCCCCGAATTCCAAACATACAATCCAGAGGCATAAACCTGTACAGAGTAAATACATTTACAAATTACAAATATAACTGAAATAGGACACTTAACAAACTTAACAAAAGACACTGACTTGATAAACACGACACACTGCCGCCTAGCTTGAACTCCAACAACCTGCACCTGCAAACTAAAAACATAGGTGGGGCGAGGATCAGTCCTCTGACTAATGGATAAAATGAATCCAAAATGGGTAAAATGAGTTCAAGTGGATAAAATGGATCCAAAATGGATAAATTGAATCCAGATGGGTAAAATGGATGCAAGTGGGTTAAATGGATCCAAGTGGGTAAAATAAACCTAAATGCACAAAATAGATCCAAAATGGGTAAAATTGATTCAAATGGATAAAATGGATCTAAAATGGGTAAAACAGATCCAAACTGGTAAAATGGATCCAAATGAGTAAATGGATCCAAAATGGGTAAATTGGATCCAAATGGGTAAAATAAAATCAAAATGGGTAAATTTGGGTAAAATGGATTCAAGTAGGTAAAATGGATCTAAATGGATAAAATGAATCCAAAATGGGTAAATGAGTTCAAGTGGGTAAAATGGATCCAAATTGGTAAAATGGATCCAATTGGGTTAAATAGATCCAAGTAAGTGGGTAAAATAGATCCAAATGTGTAAAATGGATTCAAAATGAGTAAAATGGATCCAAAATATATAAAATATGGATAAAATTGATTAAAATGGGTAAAATGGTTCTAACTGGGTAAAATGGATCCAAGTAGGTAAAATGTGTCCAAAATGGGTAAAATGCAGGTAAAATAGATACAAGTGGATAAAATGGATTTAAATTGATAAAATGAATCCAAAATGGGTACAATAGATCCAAATGGGTAAGATGGATCCGAATGGATAAAATGGATCCAAAATGGGTAAATTGGATCCAAATTGATAAAATAGATTCAAAATGGGTAAAATTGATATAAGTGGGTAAAGAGGTAAAAAAATGAGCCTAAAACAAGTAGAACGAGTCCAAAATACGTCGAACAGGTTGAAAAACGGGTGAGATGGGGTGAGATGGATAGGAATTTGGTTACAAGTCTAATCTTAATCAAATTCTAAATCCAACTCGAATAAATTGTATTCACATTAAAAACTTGTTTATAATTTTAATTAATATCTAATTCTAAGTGTAATTATAAGTAAGTTTTATATGAACTCTATTTAAATTCTTATTTATATAAATTTGATAAAATTCAATCAATATGGTAATTATGTAAAATGTAAATTAGATACATAAAATTATTTCGATCGAATAATATATTTTTTTACTAAACTAATCATAATGAAATTCTAATTGTTTAACTTTAAATAAACGCATCTCTTTTTGTCCGTAAACTTTTGGTTAATTCTAATCATATTACAATCATGTATGTCTTTCTAATTAACAAAATTGTATAATTTAGACAAATTTATATAATATTAAAATTATAAATCACGTTATTCTCAAATAATAATCACATGTTTATAGAAAAAAATTATTTTACTAACCATTATTTAATATTCTATTATATTATATTATAAAAATACGAGTTAATTTTTGAATTTTTTTTGAAATTTATTGATCGCCAAAATATCCTTAAAATAATTATTTCATAATGTCTAATTAAGTTAATTATGTAAACCAATATGTATTATAAATTATTATTGAAATTTTATAAGTACTTAATTATGGATAGAAATTTGATTACAAGTCTAATCTTAATCAAATTCTAAATCTAACTCTAATAAATTGTACCCACATTAAAAACTTGTTTATAATCTTAATTAAGATCTAATTCTAAGTGTAATTATAATTAATTGTCATATCAACTCTATTTAAATTCTTATTTATATAAATTTAATAAAATTTAATCAATAGGGCAATTATGTAAAATATAAATTAGATACATAATAATTATTTAGATCGAATAATATATTTTTTACTAAACTAATCATAATGCAATTCTAATTGTTTAAGTTTAAATAAATACATCTCTTTTTTTTCCGTGAACTCCGTTTAATTCTAATCATATTACAATCATGTATGTCTTTTTAATTAACAAAATTTTATAATTTAGACATATTATATAATATTAACATTATAAATCACGTTATTCTCAAATAATAAATTAATTATTATTTTTTAAGTATATCTAATCCTAAACCAATTATCATTTCATAAATTTTTTATCTAATTATAATACACCATATAATTTAAATATATTAAATATATATTAAATATTTTTTAAAAAAATTTCGGGTCGGGTTGGGTCGGGTGGGTTCGGGTTGTTGGGTCACCCGCCTAATTTTTCGGGTTGAATCGGGTCAACCCGAAACCCACCCGAACCCGGCTTCTCTCATTCGGGTCAATTTCGGGTCCGACCCTATTTCAACCCGACCCAAAAACCCCCAACCCGAACCTGATATTTTTCGGGTTGGGTCGGGTCGGGTTGGCGGGTCGGGTCAAGAATTGACACCCCTACTTATTATATTCACGATTTTCAGGTTGTTAGCTTTTTTTATCGGAGAAAATTGATGCATGAATTCTTATAGAAAATTTGAACCAAGTTGTTAATTTTTATCACTACTGTCTAAGATTTAACGTTGTTTCGTGATGTTTTTTTTTCATATTCATGAATCCTTGAGGGCTTAAATCATGAATTCTCACACCGGAAGTTGACAGTTTAATGGAAAAGCAATATCAGAACATGGAATGGAGAGGGGACCTAGCCACGATATATAAATTCCTAGAAGCCCTACCATCACGGGCTTTCTAGAATGGGCCTACACCAGCTGTCGGACCACGTCTATTAAATCAGGTCCTTTATCGAAAGCAGGTCAATCAATGAGCCTATTTAGTCTTGTCCCAATTAACCGTATTATTTAGCCCATTTTATTTAATACAATCATCAATTAATATAAGTCCAACAAGAAAAATTCTTACAGTCTCCCACTTGGACAATATTAATTGAAGTTTTGACTCCAAAAGACAAGAAAAATGACACTATTTTAAAAATGACTCTCGGGCTAAATTACACAAAAACAGTTTTTGACTGTGGCCACAGATTTTAAAAAAGACAATACGGTAACAGACAAGACTTTAAACAATCCGGTCCGGCGAAAGTCACTAAATATCGGATCATGGCGGTAATTGTATACTTTATTGATACAAGATCTTCCATGGTCACAAATACCAACAACTTTCACTGACATGGATTCAGACGTGGTGGTGTAGTAAGAAATAGCATCCAAATACGATCCCAAATATTGCTATTTCATTGTCAGTCCTCCGATTTTCTTGTAAGATACGAATTTCTACACAGTATGAAATTTCAAGAAAATCTAATTTCCTTGTCATATACGGGCCTCATAAACAATAGGAGACCCAAAGGAAATTACAGTTTTCTTGTAAGATATAGATTTCCAAAACAATATGAAATCTCAAGAAAACTCAACAACTTCTCAGAAAATTATGCATGTCTCATTTAATGTTCAATATTCAATATGGTGTGTTTATGAGACATACCCAACATTCTTAAGAACAACACCCAATCTTAAGATAAACATACATGCGAGATACAAAACTCAATCAAGTGCATATAAAAGAATCATTAATGAGTAAAAGATAATCTCGCATTAAACATCAATATCAATCAAAATACATTGTCAAAGAGTTCAGCATATTTATAAAAAATGAATAACTCACTCAACCTAAATTATTAAAAGACTCGATTACACCCATGTGTTCAACATGTCTTTTAAAAGCAATGGGTCTAAGCCCCTTGGTCAAAGGATCCACCAACATAGAATCTGTGTCAATATGATCTATCAAAATTGTACCATTCTTGACCAAGTCCCTTACAGTGAGATATTTCAGCTCTATATGCTTTGACGCACTAGAGGATTTGTTATTCTTAGAAAAGAACACGCCAGCGGCGTTATCACAATAAATTCTCAAAGGTCTAGAAATCGTGTCAACTATAGAAAGTCCAGAAATGAAGTTTTTAAGCCAAACGGCATGTGTGGCAGCTCCATAGTAAGCAACAAACTCCGCTTGCATAGTTGATGAGACCGTAAGTGTTTGCTTAACACTCTTCCATGAGACCGCCCCACCTGCCATCGTAAACACATAACCCGAAGTTGACTTTAGATCATCCGAACACCCAGCAAAATCTGAATCTGAGTATCCAACAGCCTCAAGATGATCAACTTTCCTATACACGATCATAAAATATCTGGTTTTCTTCAAGTATCTCAAAACCTTTTTAACAGCAACCCAATGCTCATGCCCAGGATTAGAAAGGTAACGCCCAAGAACTCCAACAACAAACGCTATATCCGGTCTCATACGAACTTGCGCATACATCAAACTTCTCACAGCACTTGAATAAGGGATATTCTTCATTGATTCTCGCTCAAGCTTATTTTTCAAACATTGTGCAAGACTAAATTTATCACCTTTCACGATAGGCACATCTCCCAACCTATAATTTTCCATGTTAAACCTAACCAAAACACGATCAATATAACTCACTTGAGAAAATCCCAATTACAGGGTTATATAATATTCTCTAACTGAAGAGTTCATAATTGATCCTAGAAGGTTGATCAAGATTGTGGGAAATTCGCGTCAATCAATGTCTACATATAATAATTGTATATATCTTTCAAAGGTGGTTCACAATTGAGAGGGTTTAAGCAATTTGTCTTCGGCCGGCTACTGAATAATCATACACTTATCCCCAATTGCATTGATCAGTTATCAAATAAGAAAGGAAATGGAGGGGCAATATGCTTAATTAATATAAGGGACCCACGACAATCCAATTTACCACAAGAATTGAAATTGATGCAACAGAACCCAAGAAAACATAATTGCTCAGATGCATATCAAAATATTTGCCTATACAGAATCATGCACATACCGACAACAAAAGTAATTACTATTCATACGTAAACGCCCATAGCAACAATAGGCGAACACGGGAATTCTAAATTTTAGGCGAACATGGGAATTTTAAATTTCATAAATCTGATATCATCATATTATACATCAAATCACGGATTTAATATGATAATAAAATTTTAAATCTGTATTTGATATTCTCATATCAATTAAGTACTCAAAATTAGTGTTCTAAATTCATAAGTGTATGGCTCTGATACCGACGATAACAAATAATTTGAAGAGCTAGAACCACACCATGAATATAGAACACCTAATACGTAGAAGAATTAGGATTACCTGATTTCACCATCTCCGATGATCTTTCGTAATCTCTCGTGCTATGGAATCCACTCCTATGACTAAGTCTTCCTCTCCTTCTCACACCGACAGTTGATAGCTTAATGGGAAAGTAATATTAAAACGTGAAGTAGCCACGATATATAAATTCCTAAAAGTCCTCCCATCACGGACTTTTTAGAATGGGCCTACACCAGCTGTCGGACCACGTCTATTAAATCAGGCCCTTTTATCGAAAGCGGGTCAATCAATGAGCCTATTTAGTCTTGTCCCAATTAACCGTATTATTTAGCCCGTTTTATTTAATACAATCATCAATTAATATAAATCCAACAAGAAAAATTCTTACATTTTTTTCATATTCATGAATCCTTGAGGGCTTAAATCATGGGGGGTGTGTGTGTGTATATGAGAGGGAAATGGACCAGAATATTATTGCCACTTCCAAACTTTTTATTTATTTATTTATTTTAACACATATAATTCAAGTAGGATTCGAACCTAAGAACTTGTCTTGGAGATTGTGCCACCTCCAAACTAATTTATATGAACATCACATTTGATGATAAAAAGAACATTATAAAAAGAACAAATTCATGCAAATATTAACTAACTGCTCGCATGAAATATTTGTAAGATTACAATGTAATGATTTTTAATATTTTAAAAGACATATTCTGATTAAAAAAAACTATTATTTATTACATGTCGCATTAAAAATAAACTACAATTCATATATTATGTCAACTAATATTATTTGTACGTTGTACACACAACCTGTATGCCCCAATAGCTAGTTATAATTGAGAATTAAACCAAACACATATTTTCAAAATTGATAAAATATTTAATTTAATTCCTTGTAATTTTAAAAATATATATAATACCTCCTTATATTAATTTTATTTTAATTTGACTCCTTTTTATTTTAAATTAATTTCGAATAAGCAACTTCACTCTCCAAAATTGAGGGTCTAATTTAGATCTAAGTGTAAAAAATATTTAAAATCTTATTATCTTAATATGAAACATTTTTCTTTTATCTTTTTTTTTTCTCATCTTTATTTTTATTTTTTTTCTTCCACATCGTACAAACATTTCTTCCTCCATTTTTATTTTCTATCATCTTCTCCGATATAAATAAGTTTCTTTTCTCCCAATTCAATTTTAAATAAAAGAAATTAGCAACAACAAAAATTGAATCACTTCATTAAATAAAATAATAAATTAAGGACAATAATTTAGAAAAGACAAATGTGTCCCAATATTAAAATATCAATATTCATCTAACATCTAATTAATATATAAAAGAGTATTTCAACCTTAATAGTCCTGTGATGCACGGACACTCCTAAAAATATCATTTTGCAGTATCGTGTCGTGTCGGACACGTGTCCGACACTCCTCACGTGGGAAATTCAAGAAAAAATCCGTGTCGCCGTATCCGTGTCGTGTCGTGTCCGTGTCGCCGTTTCCGTATCCGTACATCATAACTTAATACTATAATACTAGGCTAAAAATCAATATAGGGGACGTGTAAAATTTTAAATATATTTAAGAGTCGGAGATAGATGCTCTTTCTGAAATTTTACTTTCTTTTATTTGTATGGAAAAATCATGTGCAATGGAGTTTTACTCTCCTCTTTAATTTTCAAAGTGGAGTGACATTATGTGCAGTGAGAAAGGTGGCCATGGAATCCAAATTATATGCTTGGTTGAAACTTTCAACCGAGCATTCAGCTTTAAACTTAGTGACAACATCCCTCACAGGATTATTTAAATGTAGTTTTCTTTGATCTCCATATATTTACTTTCAAGACGTTCTTTTGCCTTCTCCAGCGATGCCTTACTAATTTTCGTCTGAATTATCCCGGCAGGAAAAAATGTATCTTAAGTATAGTGTGATCGTACGATGTTGGACATTAAACTATGAGATCCTTTATTTGATTGTACTGAGGTAGCTAGCATGTTCTTGTCAAATGTTATTACAATTACTCAAGACCCCTTTTGTACCTCAGGAGAACCATTTATTGACGATAAAGTTGATCCGCACGAAGAGAGGTATCAAGTAAAACAATTTTACAAAATTAATTAAAAAAAAAAATAATTTTAAAACAATTTTAAAACTGTTGCACAGTAAGGTAAAGACAAATTTACCAAAATTAGACTAACAAGTTGGGTTAGCCCATCCGGTGGAAGGAGCGGTGGTAGTGCTGGGTGTCGCGGGTTCGACACCCAGCTATCTCAATTTTATCAAAAATTTTGTTAGTTGAAATTGTGCTGCTGCCTAGCCCCCCAAGTCCACGCCACAGCCACAGTACCACACACTGGGCACGCAGGGTACCACACACTGGGCACGCAGGACTGTACAGAGCATCACGCACTGTGCAGTTCCAAAAATTTTTTTTTTTTTTTGTTTAATTTTATTTTAAAACTATTTTAAAATAAAACACAAATAAAAATTATAATTTTACGAAACTACGAAAAACAGTTTTTCGATTTTCACAAAATCTCATAATTCTTTTACAAGTTTTAAAACAAGAACTTTTCTTCAAATTTTAAAACTTTGCCCAAACGAATCTCAAATTAAAACAAGCACGACACGCATCAACATATTAATCAAATTAATACAAAGAGTTAAAAATCGTAAATCAATCAAAGTATGGCTCTGATAGCACTGTTGGAATTCGTCAACCCTAACGCAGCGGAAATTAAAATTTTTAAGGATTATAAAACAAGTTTTATCGGAATTCCAATTAAGATCAGCCTTTGATTCAGATTTACGATTTAAACGGAAGAAGAATCAAATACCTCTTTCGCTTCCAGTTGATGACGATGACAAGGAGGTTTTCCAAAACCTACCCGCTTCTCTTCTATCCGATCTTCTTCCAAGAATCCCACGCGGAATTCCTCTAAGGTAGTCCACGACCCGTAATTGAACAACTATTCAATTAGCACACTAGAACACTAATTAGATATTGATTATCTAATAGTATTCTCAATACTGTATTGAGAAAAGAGAGAGAAGAGAGACTTGGAGAGAAAGCAGAAAAAGAAGAAAAACAACGATGTCTTCTTTCTTCTCACAAATCTGCTTATATGCTTAACCCTAGGTCAAAAACCCTATGGGCTAGTTGATATAATGGGCTTTAATTAAATTAGTACTAATTAAATTAAAAGGCCCAATATTTATTTAATTAGTGAACTTAATTTAATTACAATAATTAAATCAAAAGTCCAACATCTAATTAAATTGGTGGACTTAAAAATTAATTACTCTTAATTAAATTTCAAGTCCAATTATTTAAATACTCTTATTTAAATTAATGTTAACTCTTTAACATCTATTCTCAATAGCTTAAGCATAAATTAATTAATGCAATTATTAATCAATTACTCTCTCTCATATAATAAATTAAACTCTTTTAATTTATCTATCAATCTCTATTGACCTTTAGATAATCACGTTGTTCAATTCGAGTCATTGTGTGACCCCTTAGGTTCACCAATGAATAGCAGTAGGCCCACATTCTTAATGTAGTATTTTAGATAACAATTTATCTTATTGATTCAATTAAACCCTTTCAATTAATCACTGTTTAATTAAAACTCCTTTTAATTAATCAGTACCTACAGATCATGATCGATGTCTAGTGACAAGCTCATGACCACCCATCCAACAGGTGAAGTTTATGCTGTGAACCTTTCAGTCTCATGGATACCGTGAGATAAGATCCTTCTATCGTCTAATCCCCGATTAGGACCTAGGGCATGGGAATAATAGAACCCTATTAGTCCTAATGCTATGAATTAATTCTAATAACAATTCCATTTGATCTAACACTCTAGGAAACTCATTTCCTAATTTAGATCTCACTACCTTGCGCAAGGATTTAAGTGGAATGTACTACAATAGAGTTCATAGGTGATTCACTCGTTCTTCTAGACGAGCGATAGATTCTATGTTGGCATCTCATATGCCCCCATACATGATTCGAGCAATACCAACATACAACCATAACGAGATTCATGGAACCCATGAATCTCTAGGCGCATATCAAACATTGCCCTTATCATGCACAGAGCATCAATGGAGCCTCAAGTCTAAGGACCATTTAGACACTACCATAACTAGGGAACCAACCTCATCATTAAGGCGTAAAAGCCGTACCCCATTGAGGTGTTCCTGTCGGGATCCTCAGTGTACTTGTTCCCTAACAAGCACCCCCATACGCGTGTGAATGTCTCTACATTCAATACTTATGAAACAAAGTAACCTTTCTAAAAGGCACGTCATATGAGCAAGTCTCAAACGAGTCAAGTCAACATCCCCGTGCTTATTAGACTCTTCGACTTGGAGTTGGTTTAGGTCACGCCATAGAGACTTGTTTCATAACCTCCATCCGTATGCGAGGTCAAGTCCCGTAGCTTAATGTGACCTTGGGGTTTCATCCATACACAAACAGTTATAATATGCAATTAATAAACTTGAATGAGACATGATGAATTGGCCACATAGAATTAAACGATTATGAAACGTTACATTTATTATTTCATTAATGTCACAAATTGCTGCTAATAAGAGTAGTTTACAAAAAGAGGCCTAAACTATTTGGCTCTTCTAGGGCACTACTCTAACAATCTCCCACTTGCCCTCAGAGCCAATTGCCCATAGCCTTAAGACCCATCTCCTGGAGATGTCCTTCAAAGACCTTTTGGCTAAGAGGTTTAGTAAGCGGGTCTGCTATGTTTTCTGCCGAGGGTACACGTTCCACGATAACGTCGCCTCTTTCTACGATTTCTCTAATTAGATGAAATCTTCTTAGGATGTGCTTTGACCGTTGATGAGTTCTTGGTTCTTTTGATTGTGCAATCGCTCCGTTATTGTCGCAGAAGACAACGACCGGGTCAGCAATGCTAGGCACTACATCCAACTCTTGGATGAAGTTTTTCATCCACACACCTTCTTTCGTTGCCTCTGATGCAGCTATATACTCCGCTTCACAAGTGGAGTCAGCAGTGGTTTCCTGTTTGGAACTTTTCCAACTTATTGCACCACCATTTAACCGAAATATGAATCCGGAAGTGGATTTAAAGTCGTCTACATCCGACTGGAAGCTTGAGTCGGTGTATCCTTCTAATTTCAGTTCTCCCTTTCCGCCGTATACAAGAAATAAATCCTTAGTCCTTTTCAAGTACTTAAGGATGGATTTCACGGCAGACCAGTGACTCTTACCAAAGTTTGACTGAAATCGACTTGTAATGCTCAAAGCGTACGCGGCATCAGGTCTAGTACATAACATAGATTACATTATGCTCCCTATTGCAGATGCATAGGGTATACGAGACATCCTATCCTTCTCTTCTTCAGTGTTAGGACACATTGATTTAGAGAGGATCAACCCATGTCTCATTGGCAGGAATCCTCTCTTAGATTCCTCCATACTGAACCGTTTCAGTACTTTGTCTATGTACTGAACTTCGGACATACCTATTAATCTCTGTGATCTATCTCTATAGATTTTTATACCGAGAATAAAGGAAGCTTCTCCCAAGTCCTTCATGGAAAACTGAGTAGACAACCAAGTCTTTGTTGTTTGCAGCACATCTTTCTCATTCCCAATGAGTAAGATATCATCTACATACAACACCAAAAATTGTACGACTCGCCCACTGATTTTCTTGTAAACACATGGTTCATACTCGTTCTTGATAAAGCCAAACGATTTGATTGTCTCATCAAAACGGATGTTCCAACTTCTAGACGCCTGTTTAAGTCCATATATGGATCTCTGGAGTTTGCAGACTTTCTGTTCGCTCCCACTGGATATGAAACCTTTCGGTTGTTCCATATAAATGTCTTTATCTAAATCTCCATTCAGAAAAGCCGTTTTCACATCCATTTGCCATATTTCGTAATCATAGTACGCAGCTATGGCTAAAAGTATCCGAATGGATTTAGGCATTGCTACAGGGGAATACGTTTCCTCAAAGTCAACACCTGGCCTTTGAGTGTATCCCTTTGCAACCAACCTAGCCTTGTAGGTTGCCACTTCTCCATCAGCTCCAAGCTTTCGCTTGTAGATCCATTTCCATCCTATAGCTTTCTCGCCTTCAGGAAGATCTACCAAGGTCCATACCTTGTTGGAGTACATAGAGTCCATTTCGGAGTTCATGGCTTGCTGCCATTTTATCGAATCTCTATCCGATATTGCATCATCATATGATCTCAGATCGCTATCCAATTGACCGGTTTCAGTTAGTAAATTGAGTCGGTCTGGCGGTCTAATTGTTCTCACAGATCTGCGAGGGCTTGTGTTTACTTCTTGTTGTGGGAAAGAGGAAGGTTCCATTGCTTGATCATTTGTAGGTTCTTGTTGAACTTCAGTAAGTTCTGCAATCTTGCCTGACTTTTCAACTAGAAACTCTTTTTCTAGAAAAGTGGCATTCCTCGAAACAAACACCTTTTGTTCCGAGGGATCATAAAAATAGTAACCCACAGACTCTCTAGGGTATCCTACAAATTTGTATAAACTGGATCTGGAATCCAATTTGTCTCCCACTAGTCTCTTGACGTATGCAGGACATCCCCAAACTCTAAGGTATGAATAAGTGGGGGGTTTTGAAAACCACATCTTATATGGTATTTCGGGCACAGATTTGGAAGGAACTAAATTAATTATCTTCGCAGCCGTTTCAAGGGCATAACCCCAAAACGATATTGGAAGATCCGTGAAACTCATCATGGATCGAACCATATCCAATAAAGTCCGATTTCGTCGCTCGGACACCCCATTCAGCTGAGGAGTCCTGGGCGGAGTCCACTGTGAGATAATCCCGTTATCTTTCAAATAGCCAAGAAAGAGATCGCTTAAATACTCACCACCTCGATCTGATCGAAGAGCCTTAATTTTGCGATCTGTCTGGTTCTCAACCTCTGTTTTATACTCTATGAACTTTTCAAAGGCCTCAGACTTATGCTTCATCAGGTACACATACCCATATCTACTGAAATCATCAGTAAATGTGATGAAGTAATTACAGCCGTTTCGGGTACTAACATTTAGCGGTCCGCAAACATCTGTGTGGATCAAATCCAAAAGACTTTGGCTTCGCTCTACATGCCCTTTAAAAGGGGACTTAGTCATCTTTCCCTTTAAACAGGATTCACAAGTGGTTAACTCGTTTAGATCATTCGTACTGAATGATCCTAAGTTACCCATCATTAGAAGCCTATTCTTGGAGATATATCCAAGTCTAGCATGCCAAATCTTTGCTGAAGTTTGGTCATTTGATTTTCGTTTGTTTTCTCGTTCGACATTTAGGAGATTTAAATTAGTATTAGTTAAATACAAACCATTTTGTAAAGACCCTAATGCATGTGAAGAACCATTCTTCAAAATGTAAAACATAGCATTAGTAATAGAGAAGGAAAAACCTTCTAAGTCTAGTACAGGAATGGAAATAATATTTTTAACTAACTTAGGAACAAATAAAACATTGTTCAATACTAAAATAAAACCATCTCCTAATATTAACCTAACATGTCCTATGGCTTTTGCTGCAACTCTTGCTCCATTGCCCACTCGAAGAACATGTTCTCTTTCATCAACCTCACGGATGTTGCTTATTCCCTGTAACGTATTACAGATGTGAGAAGCGCATCCAGAGTCCAATACCCAATTATTAGAATTGAATGAAAGGTTAATTTCGATGAGATTTATACCTTTTGTAAGGGTAGCTAAGTACTCCTTACAGTTCCTTTTCCAATGCCCTGGTTTCTTGCAATGGAAGCACTGATCCTCAGCTTGATTAGCTTTCTTCTTAGTGTTCACTTTCTTAACCCCACCAGTGGGCTTAAGAGCCTTTTTCTTCTTTTGGAAACCCTTTCCCTTAACCTTCTTTGGCTTTGCAGCCTTAGTCTGGGATGAAGATGAACCTACTAAGAAAACAGTCTTATCCTTCTTCATAGTTCGCTCGGCAGTTACGAGCATGTTCATCAGTTCCTCAACTGAGACTTTAGCTCCATTCATATTGAAGTTTATTATGAACTGTCTGAATGAAGGTGGCAGAGAGGTTAAGATCAAATCTACGTAAAGCTCATTATCCATGATCACCTCGAGACTTGCAAGCTTTTTAATAAGGCCTAAAGCCTTAATACAGTGTTCATGAACACTTGATCCCTCAGCCATCTTGAGTGAGAATAACTCGTTAGATGCCGCGAATCGATCAATCCTATTGATGGGCTTGTAAATCTGTTCCAAGTGAAGATGGATCTCTGCCGAGTGGCGCATCTCAGCATGCTGCCTCTGCAACTCGGGAGACATAGTGGCAAGCATTAGACATCTAGCCTGTAGATCATCTTCTTGCCACTTGAGAGTTGTTTCCCTCTCATCGGCTGCCATGTCATCAGGTATGACATCGGGAGGAGACTGTGTCAATACATAGGTCCTCTTTTCAGAATCCAAGACAATCTTGAGATTGCGAAGCCAATCAGCATAATTCGAGCCAGTCAATTTATTGGCCTCAAGGATAGCACTAAGTGGATTTTTAGACATCACGATTTTAGCAGAAAATCTACATGTAAGCAGAAAACGTAACATGAGTGACGGATATGAAATAATAACAATTACAAATGATATGGACTTTTATCAAATGTAGTCTCCCACTATTTTAATCAAACTCCTTTGACCCCCTAATAATTTTAGAAAAATCATGTTTTTCAAATAGTGGGTATTAAGACCCCCAAGCACTTATCATCGAACCCACGACTCGTGAGACATCCGACTTTAAGCCTCAAGGTAGACGATCTTATCACCAATTGTATCTCTATACAAATCTTAATATTATTTTGCATTACCTTTCATATAGACCCACGACTCGTGCGACATCTATACTAATCAGTATTTAAATCCGACCCGTCAATCCCTAAGATTTCTCCATCGCCATTATGAATATCCCACTCCTCGTGGCCAATACCATAATTTTGACTTTGAAAAATTGCATCTTTTATGCAAAGAATTATTTTAGTTTAATTAATCTCGTCATTTCGTATCCCACGCCTCGTGGCCAATACTTAATGATTTGATTAATTCTAAAACAAATAATTCTATTGACGGAATGCTTGGAAATTTATAAAATCGAATTTTATCCTTCAATTTCCATTTAGATTTAATATCTATTTTGTCTGAGACTATCTAAGACGGTTCGGGGTTTAAGAATTTCGAAAATTCCACCAAGACTCATCAATTGTAATTATTATCTTATTTTATCTTAATTAATGCATGAACACATTTATGCACATAAAGATAACATTTATAACAAGATAATAAAAGCCTAGCATGCTCCTATAATATGGATAATCATGGGCTTCCTATGCATGGTCCATAATAGCCATTTTATGGACCATGGTTCTATTCATGCATCAAACGGAATTAAACATACAAAGGGAGCACTCAAATAGAATCCTATTCTATTACACCAAAATAAATGCATCCAAACACTTTTGGGGCCTTGATGGACTTCTTATTCCGTTGCTTGCTCCGTCTTGTTTCTCCATCTCCTAATCTAATTAGAGATCTCACCCTAAAACTACTCTCTTTACAAAATAAAGGGGGATTACATTTTAAGGGGGAGAAAATAAAAACAATGCTTACAATAATTGAATAAGAGGCTCGCAGGCTCTCGCTTAAAACCAATATCAAAATGCATAAATAAGATAAAACCATACATAGCGCAAATAAAGCCCATGATTGATCCAACCATACATCCAATGCATAACATAAAATAAATTTACCAAGTAAATAGTCATTATGCGATTTAAAGTCTTTAAATAATTTCTAAAATTATTTATTGACCAAGGATTATCTTTTAATTCACTAATTAAATTAATCCTTCAATTTTAATTAAATTGAATTCTCTAATCCAATTTAATTCCCATTAGATCTCTATCTAATATATCATGCTTCTATTTTAACAATTCTATTTAGGGCAAAAACAATTAATTTTCAAGTAAAACAATTTTACAAAATTAATTAAAAAAAAAATAATTTTAAAACAATTTTAAAACTGTTGCACAGTAAGGTAAAGACAAATTTACCAAAATTAGACTAACAAGTTGGGTTAGCCCATCCGGTGGAAGGAGCGGTGGTAGTGCTGACTGATTACGTCCTTCCTTTTTTTTTTGTGCTCTGAGTTTGTGTCACTAGAGTGTTTTGTGTAACAAAACTTGCTGTTCGTCATATGCTGTGCACATTGTTGATACTTAAATTTGAACATCTTTTGTCTTTAATGTTGTATTTTCGAATAATGTGAGTTTGTTTTCTTATTGAAATTTCTTCAAGATACTTTCTGTGCTTCTTTTATCATTATTAAAATCTAAAGTCTCAACTCTCAACACATCATAAAAGATAGCAGAAAATGGCTATGCAGAGGCAGAGTTTTGACATTCTTTAATAATTGAACTGTCTAGAGATTGGAGCAATAAAGTATTTTGAGATCTCAATAGCCAGTCTCTTTCTCTAAATGAATAATTGCAAGTGGCCATGTTTGGTTTTACTAAAACATCAAACTGTTTGAGACTATCTTTGTTGACAATTTCTTTGCACCTGCAAAACAAAGAAGAACTTCCATCAATATTGCTGCACTTGTCTGAAATACAAGAAATCAGAGATATGGCAGCTTATGGAGCTCTCGTTTCCGTTATGCATACTACGGAGCAGCTCCAACGCCATCCTATCCCTTCGATTACTCTCGACAACCAACAAGCTCAATCTCTTACCGAAAAGATTGCTTTTTTCCAAGATTTTCTTGAAGTTTATAATTCCCATTACTCTAACCAAGAAGTGGAGCGCTTGAGGAACCGCATTGCAGATGCAGCTTATGCAGTGGAGGACGTCATCGAATCCCATATTGTCGATCAAATCCATGCTCGATCCACGAATATTCGTGAGCGGGGAAAAATAAGTCCCGTTAACTTCTATCAATCACTGCAGAAGGAGATCGAAAAATGGATTCAATCAAGAAAGAGGTGATGGAGATAAAAGTCAAGATGGCGGATCAAAACGAGCTGCAAAAATTTACTACAACTACTGTTGTTCAGTCAAAATCTATTCTGACACAATACAACGCGACGATGGTGGGCTTCGATGATGCCTTGAGAGAAATGCTGGTTAAACTCCTGGGACAGCCGACTGAACGCCAAATAATTCCAATCTCCGGCATGGGCAGCATCGGTAAGACCACACTTGCTAGAAATCTTTACATGAATCCTAGTATACAGCGCCATTTTGATATTCGTGCATGGGTTACAATTTCTCAAGAGTACAATATTCAAGAAATTCTGATAGAACTTCTACTTTGTCAAAAGAATCAAGGCAGTAGAGAAACTTTGATTCAAATGAGTGAAAGAGATTTAGGTGAAAAACTCTACAAAAGCTTGTATGCTAGGAGATATTTTATTGCCATGGATGATATGTGGAGCACTGATGTATGGGATAAGGTAAAATTCTTTTTTCCAAATGATAATGAAGGAAGTAGAATAATCATAACAACTAGGCTGTCAAATGTTGCTTCTAATTTGACTAGTGATTGTGGCCATGAGATGGAATTCCTAGACCGGGATAAAAGTTGGAATCTACTTCGCAAAACTGTGTTTGGAGAAGAAGATTGCCCCGTTCAATTGGAGGATATCGCAATGGAGATTGGACAGAACTGCAAAGGTCTCCCTTTGTCAATAGTTGTGCTGGGAGGTCTCTTAGCGAAGTCCGAACCGACACGAGAGTATTGGCAAAACATTGCAGAAAAACTAAGTTCAAATGTGCATTTAGAGGAAAACGAGTGGTGCTTGCAGTTGTTGTATACGAGTTACGAGCAATTACCTGTTCATTTGAAGGCTTTTTTTCTCTACATGGGAACCTTTCCGGAAGATAGTAAAATCCGAGTCTCCGAACTTGTCAGAACATTGGTTGCCGAAGGATTTTTGAAGTCATTGAGTGGGAAAAGCTTGGAAGAAAGTGTTGAGGACTACTTAATGGATCTCATTGGCAGGAATCTCATTTTGGTTAGTCAGCGTGGATCTTCTACAAAAGTAAGATTTTGCAACATCCACGATCTGTTGAGGGACCTATGCTTAAGAGAAGCTCGGAAGGAGAAATTCCTCTGTGTCACTAACCATCAGGTTCAACATAAAAGCACGACAAACCAATGCCGTATAGATATTCATCAGAACGAATCAAAGGAGGAGCTTCGTCGAGGCCTGAAGTTTGCATCAGCTACGCGTTCTTTGATATGCTACTTCCGGGACGATTTGCCATCGGCCGAACTTGAACTGTTAAGGGTATTCAAAAGGATCGGTAATGATCTATATAAAGAATGTGAAGATGATCAATATAGCTTGGAGTATATTTTCCAACTTGTTAACTTGCGCTACCTCGTTATGTCTTTTCCTCAATCGGAAGTCATAATCCCTTTTTCGATTTCCCTCCTCTGGAATCTACAAACATTAGTGTTGCATGAAGGCTGGTATTGTTGGGAATAATGCCCTGAAAATTTAATTTATTGAATTAATTAAGCTTATTTTACTGCGAGTTGTGAGTATTTCACATATTGACAATTAATGGCGTGTGGTGGTATTCTTATATGAAATGTGTTTCATAGGAAAAGACTTTGAATACCGAAATCACATGTCATTAAAGTTCTAGTCAGTAAGATAAGAATATGTTCTTATCAACACTATAACGTGGTTATATAAGATGATTAGTCTTTCGTCGTAGGGAATGGTGATTCCGGTTATAACACGTTGATGATTTTCAATAGGATTGGAACCATCGAACTGGACCACTGAGATTATTCATTTTATACTGCTATCTAAAATGAATAAAATCTCGGGAAGCATTGTACTCTTAATCCTGATAATATTTCGGCTTTAGGAATATAGTGTTAGTTACTGCAATATACTTGAAGTGAGGTCTCGGTAATGGGTGGCCAAAATACTTTGTATGTTCGGTGATTACATGAAATGCGCTAAAGAGATATATTGATCGAGGAATATGTGGCCTTGTTGGAAGGTAAGAGATATCCTTGAAATATATTTGTAAAAGTTCGAATTAACACTTTGGCCAAAGCACTTCGCGTGTTACGTCACCGAAGTTGTATGTTGAATGTGTTTCACATAGAGAGAATTTGAACTTGAGGCGAATCAATAAATTTCAAATTAGATATGAAAAATAAATGATAGTAGTTGCAATTTATTTTTCATGGATATCTACACGGAGGAGTGAAATGCAAAATTATTCTAGATCGAGAAATTCGTGAATAATTTAATTAATTTTAGATTGCAACAATGTTTAATTAGTGGAATTAAATATTATTAAACGGTAATTAATTATTGTCATGAGATGATAATATATTAATCCGTTTGGAGCTAAAATTAATTAGTTCTACAGGTCTCCCTGCAAGCCCCAATTGAAAACCCGAAGAGAAAATATTAAAAGGAGAAAGAGAAATGAATTTTCAAAGTGATTGAAAATAGCCAAGGAATTTATTTTAAGAAAATAAATTGAAATTACAAAGTGTTGGAAATGCCCGAAATTTTATTTTGGAGAAAATAAAATATTAAATTTTTTTTCAAAAAAAATTTTAATGTTGACGTGGCATCTGACGTGTCATGTCAAATCAGCGGGTTGGACCCCAGTTGGTGCTGATGCAGTGCCGCGTGGCGCGCCAAGTGGACGGCGCAGATCGCGCCGCGTCATCGCCGCGGACGGTCCGGATGCGATCTGGAATGGGCAGGGTCAACGGGTCGGTTCATCGGGTCAACGGGTAGGATATGATCCAATTCGGGTAGGATCAAACCGGGTACGGTCTCGGTAGGACCAGACCCGGACACGTGTCGCGTTCTGGTGGGCTCTACGAGCATCAACACGCGCCAACCACTTGGCGGCCTTTCGGCGGCACGTGGCGGCGCGTGGTTGGTGGCGCTGGATTCGCGGCGACGAGCTCTTCAACGTGGTGCAATCTGATTGGTCCTCCGGAACACGGTTTAAACGCGGGATGGTGAAATGATGATTTTGCCCTTCCTTTTGTCCCTAAAATGACCTTAATACCCTCCGTTTTATGCCTATAAATAGCTGATCCCCTTGCCATTTTTTCTTATTCATTTTTCAACCAACTTTGGCATTAGAGACAGCTCTCCTCTCTCAATTTAATTAATCCCTAATTAAGGGATTAATTAATATATAATTAGGTGGTTATATAATTAATATATATTCCACTTAATTATTAGAATATTAGGGAATTTTCTAGTCTAGAAAAATGATTTTTTCTAGAAAATATTTTCTCGAGTATTTAGGGAAATACTCACGGAGCCCACACTCCGAGGGTTGAGTCGGGGATATTACGAGGAAGCTCTGCCGGTCTCACAAATGGGAAAAGATCTGGAAAAATGTCGTTAGATAGCCATGTTTGCAGTACGGTAATATTTTACAGTTATATTATTTTAAGCATGATAGATTATATGCTCTTAAGTGTTAATTGCATGTTAGATATTTATCTGCTTAAGTGATTTAAAATTTATTATCAATTGCATGTATATACTTGAGTAGATCCGGCTAGTCTTCCTCTTTGTATTAAAATGTTTTAGAAATATTTTAATACTTGTATTATAACAAAAAATTTTAAAATGTGGTCCCGAACCGCTACTGTTCTGGACCCACCACCCAGCAACTGGTATCAGAGCCGTGCTCTAGATATATACATGCATTGATATGATGCATGCGATCCATAATTTTAAATCTGATACTGTGCACGTAAATTCTGTCAAAGAAGACTGGTTTTTAAGTGGGACCGTTTGTGACCCCTCCAGTGTTTCCTGGGAATTTACGCGGAATGGAATTTCTTTGGGAAACAATTTAATTGCTTTTCCTGAAAAATTACCGAATCGGTAAACATGATTTAAATTATGTGATAATTTATTTATAACATGTTTACTTTATGCCATTTATTTTAAGCATGATAATTATGTGATAATTATATGAAAGCATGCTTAATTTATTTTATTTTATGGCATAATCATGATAATATGAGATATTATGTTATTTTCAATTATGCATATTTTATTTAATATGATTAAATGATATTGTTTAATATAGATTAGGCGCGATGTATAATTGAACTAATATTTTTCGGCCTAATTAATAAATAGTTATTAAATTGCCTTAAAATATTATTATTGGGATTTTAAATATGATTTAGAAATCCTAGTGGGAGGGTATTAATTAGATTAATCACTTCCAACAATAAGACGCCAAATGTGATTATATGATAATCAATAAAATAATCCACACTTTCTAAAAATTCAAGTGGGAGCGAGATGAAAAGAGTTGGATTCTCACGGCCTCCATCACCTGTCTATAGTATAGTGGATATATACTACTCCCTTTGGCGGGTATGTATTCGCGGTATACAAGATTAGACTTCTACAGATAGAATGAAATACGGGAAAGTCAGCTCGACCACGCCTCCGTGGAGTGTCTTGACCTACTCGTATGGACTTCTAGGTAACGGTACACACTTGACTAAGTAATGTGTTAACCTCCCTTCAGAGCTATGTTACATTCACTTAGAGGTCAAGGGTTAACGTGGTGGATTAACATTGTTTGGTAAAAGTTACCTAAATGGCATGTTAATTAAAAATAGTTTTTGCTTTTCTAAGCAGTTTTCGACCTCACCTACGGGGAGTCAACTGTAGTTAGTTAAGTCACCATTGCGTAAATCAAAATGCTTACGTGGATTTCATTTATTGGTTAGACGCAGAAGAAAGTGAAATACATAATCATAACTTGTATTTATTTATTTATTTCAGTTTTATAATAATTACGATCCCTCTTAGCCCACTCCCAACTATATGTCTATAAGGAAATAGGCTAGTAAGGGTTCAACTGTGCTGACTAGGAAATGAATCTTGACATCGTGTTGAGACACGAATGTTTACGTACTCACTGAACCTTATCTGAAAATTCCGAAAACTACAACCAGTCAAGATTAGAAAGACCCTTATTCCAAATGGATCGAGTGTGATGATCTGGCTAGTCTTATATCCTGACATCTGTTTTAGATGTTCTTGAGCATCAGATGTATGAGATGCCTACTGATAAGAACATGTTTTGAAGACAGAATCGTGAAGGTACGAGCTAATAAGAAAGGTTGTTAGTTATGAATATATTTGAAGGGTCACCGATTCAGATTCATATTATGAATATGATAACTAATCTGACCGAGATTGAAAGCCTCTGTGCTTAAAGAAACAATCTTAACAGATAGGAGGCGATCCTATACTCTCTGCCTAAGTCGTTTGAACGTTCAAGATTAATTTTAAATATTTTTGAAAACCTAACCTGAACCAATGAACGACCTCAATATGGCAAAAAGGGTGATATAGACTAAGGGATAAGTTCTCTTTAATCAGACATCAATATCCACGGCCTAGAAAGCCAGTAAGTGGAAGAAAGAAAAGGGAAAAGTTCCCAAACTAAGGTTCAAAAATTGAGAGTAAAATCCGACAATGGAAAAGTGTTTCTATTTCGGTGGTAATGGGTATTGGAAATGAAATTGTCCAAAATACTTAGTTTGTCTATTTGCTACGCCGTTTAGATAAGATATGAAGATATCTTACTCGTTGAAAATATGTTTAGTTGAAAATTCACCAGACTCCTGGTGTGTGAACTTGAGATTAACTAATCATATTTGTAATTCGTTGCGAAGATTCAAACTAACCAGGAAGTTTGAAAAACGGCTAACACACAACTACTGCTTGAGGATAACACAACTCTAATTGTATTAGCAGTAAGGACTATAAAGTAGTATTTTGAAAATAGAGTTTTATATTATACATGCCATATATACAGAAATTTGATTTTTTGTAAGTTATTCGATTACTAATAGTTCAACTATTTGTTTTGAACAAAAGTTTACCACTAAAAAAAATAAAAGGTTTATTTGCTCTCGCATAATAAAAGATGGTCTTTTATACCTCAATGAAAACCCTGATTTCAAGATTAACACTGAAAAACTTGACTTACCATCTAAAAAGAAAAACTTCTACGTGGCACCTATCTATTGGTCAATTGAATCTGAATAGGATCAAAGACTGATTTTTGAGTCCTATTGACTTGAAAACAATATTTAGAAAGTTAAAATGACCAAGAAGCTTTTTTGAGACAAAGGGTATTAAGCCATGAACTTGCTTGAATTATTTAATACGGACGTATGATGTTATGAGTGTTCAAGCAAGAGAAATTTTTGGGTACTTCATCATTTATTTGAATGATTACTCTAGATACAGATATGTTTATTTGATGAGACTTAAGTCAAAGAGTAAAATTAGAAAACATATCAAGGTACTTCGATTAGACCGAAGTAGTGATAAGTATCTATGTTTAGAGATAAATAGAATCTCTCAAATGAGATTAGATCTCAACCATCTGTATGAGATACGTCTTAGCAAGGATGTACTGCAGAAAGGAGAAATAGAACTCTGATAATGATGGTAAGATTCATGAAGAGTCATGCTACCCTACGAAGTTTGTTTTTGGAGTCTTGTGCTCAAAAACGGCAAAACACACTAAACCTAGTTCTATCTAAGTCAGTTCCTAAAACACAGATGGATCTGTAGCTAGGGTGAAAACCCTGTATCTTTTATCTTAGGATTTAAGGTAACCTGGCCCATGTGTTAGGGATGGATCCCGACGAGTTAGAATAAAGAACAAAGGTTTACTTATTCTAAGGTTATACTAGAAGAACAAGAGGAGGTATATTTTGTAATTTGAGAAATCACAAAAGATGTTTGTGAATATTTCAAAGATGATTACATAGATAACCACAAAGGGTGGAAGCAAAGTAGTGTTAAAAGAAAATAACAGTATTTGATACTGATTTCCATAAACCTGTGATAATTGAAAATGTATTAGGTACATGTGATGTACTAAATACAACACGAGAGCATCATTGTAGTGAGAGGATTGCCAGGACACCTGACAAGATACCTAAGATTAACCCAAGTGTTTGAATCAGACGTATCTGATCCTGTCACGTGTAATGAAGCTGTAGAAGATATAAACGCTGACCATTTGGTCAAAAACCATTAAATCATAGTTAGAATCTTAGTATTCTAATAAAGTCTTGAACTTGTGGAGGCTCCTGAAGGCATTAAACCCATTAGATGCAATTGGGTTCTACAAGAAAATAAAAGGAGAAATGGACGAAGAAGTAGAGACTTTAGAGCAAAGCTTATGGCACGGGATTTTACCCAGAAAGAAGAAATCATTTATGAGATCTTCTTGCCTATAGCAATGTTTAAGTCCATTATCCTCTCCATTTTTTCTTATTTTGATAATGAGATTTGACAAATGGATGTAAAGACTATGTTCTTAAAAGGGCACCTTCAAGAAGAATAGATACATGGCACAACCTGAAGGCTTAACAACCAGAAATCAGGTGCATATGGTATGCAAGTTTAATAAGGTCGATTTATGATCATAAGCAAGTGTCTAGATCATGGAGCATCAGAATTAAAAAGGCAATTTTAAATCCTTTCGATTTATGTAATTGTCAGATATTTATGAGTGTACAAAAGACATCAGGATAATGTTATAACCTTTTTGCTTTGTGCATAAATGATATTCTGCTCATTGGGAATGATGCAAGAATTTTGTGGTCAAGATTCGGATGTCAAATCAATTTGACACGTAAAACCTTCGTGAGACCAATAATATTCCAAGGATCAGACTTTTATCGTGATGATGAGAATAAAAAGATTGATTCATTATAAGAAGCATATATAGATAAAATGTTGGTAAGGTATAATATGACAAATTCCAAGAAAGGTTCATTACCTTTTAAATATGGAATTCATCTATCTCGAGATCAGTGTCCTGAGACAACTGAAGAGATAGAAGACATGATTAGAGTTCTGCAGCAGAAGCTTTATGTATTTCATATTATGTACAAGACCAGATGTCTATTGTGAATTAGGTCTAAGTCAGCAGATATTAGTCAAACCCTAGAATCTGACACTGGGTAGTAGTAACGGCGTATATTGGAGTACTTGAGAAGAACTCAAGATTATATGCTAGTCTACCACAGTGGTGAGCTCATTTCAATAAGAGTACACAGATTTGGATTTACAATCTAAAAGCCAATATTCAATAAATAAATTAATTCGCAATTAATTATTTATTGGGTTAAGTTTATTTGAGAATAGTCTTAACAATTAATTCAATAATTAATTAAAAGACTAAAATTAATTAATTATAATTTAATCAATTAATTTCTAGAAAAGAATTAACGTGTGAAATAAACCACACGACAAAGCCACGCAACAGCCACGTGTATGTGACACGTGGCAGCCACGTAGGCTTGCATAACACGTGGCAGTCACGTGTCATTGACACGTGGCGGTGCCCACGTGTATTGCTCTGTTTCAATTAACTACTTTGATCCTTTGTTAATCATATTAACATCCTACCATAACCCTCGTGTTCAGGCATTTTTGTGTGACCCTTTAGGTTAATTATTCGATTAGCAGTGACAACAATTAATTAATTCACTAATTAATTGATCACTTCACAGATCACACTACCGTAATCTAGCAATGCGTGTGTGACCCCTAGCTGAATAACGAAATGAATCAAAGAACCTTTCAGTCAATGACAATCAGTGAAATGCGATCCTCCTACAACTCCATCTCTCAATCAAGAACTAAGGCATGGGGATATTCTCAGAGCCCAAATATTTTTGATCTTTAAAGTTAAGTTCGTTTCATATCCATTTCGATCTTAATCCTAGAAAACCCCATTTTCTAGATGTCTTGATCTTTATCTACCTTGGCCAAGGGTTTAATGTCTAATGGACTACGAACAACTCAATCAGTAAGAGATCATTCTTGTTCTTAACAAGTGTAGGTCGTTTGTTGATTCTACTAATTCTCCATATGCCTCTTGTGTAATCCCAACATAGGTCGTGGTTCAGGTGTCTATATGGTGACACCCTTTTGAGCCTAAATCAAAGATTACAGAGTCAGCTCATATGAGATATTATAGAATCTCAAGTCTAAGGATTAATGAATCACGCCATTGACCTGTGAGATATTTCCTAATCTGGAAGTTTCAGGAAACTTCCTTTCCCATTTAGAAATGTTCTCACGCGGGACATCTCAATGATGAAGTTCTTGTAACAATCACCCTCATGTATTATGAACGCATCATCATATGCACTTATTACTCCATGAAATTGAATGATCCTTCAAAAGGACATAATCACACAAGCAAGTGTCAGTAGAGTCAAGGTCGACACTCCCACTGTCTGTCGGACTCTCGACTTGGAGAAGTTTCTAATCCTCGCCTATGGAGTTAAGAACTTGTTTCATGTGTCCTTCCCATAACGACAAAGTTCTTAACGGCCTCATCGGATTAGGGGAGTTCAATACATGCAAAAAACAGTCAACCCAAACAAACATAAATAAGCACATAAAGAAGTGATTGCCTATGAACAAAATCATCTCGTTTATTATTCAATGACTGTTTATGATATTACAAGGAAATAGTAAAGCCAAAAGCTGCTTTAAGGGCACTTTTCCTAACAATCTCCCACTTGCCCGTCAAAGCCATTCAGGAGCTAATCTAAGACCCATCTTCTGAAGATGTCCTTCGAAAGCCTGTTGACTAAGGGCCTTAGTAAGTGGATCTGCCATGTTCTCTGTCAATGTGTCCCTTTCCATTTGCACATCTCCTCTCTTGATGATATCATGGATTAAGTGATACTTCCTCAAAATGTGCTTGGTCCTTTGGTGAGATCTTGGTTCTCTTGCTTGAGCAACCGCCCCGGTGTTATCACAAAACACTATCACGGGGTCTTTAATGCTAGGAACTACACCCAGCTCGTGGATGAAGTTTCTTACCCAAACACCTTCCTTAGCTGCGCCATTTGCAGCTAAGTATTTGGCCTCAGTGGTCGAATCTGCAGTGGTAGCTTACTTGGAACTTTTCCAACTCACTGCTCCGCCGTTCAGGCAGAATATGTATCCTGACATAGATTTAAAGTCATCCATGTCCGATGCAAAGCTTGCATCACAGTATCCTCTAATGACAAGATCTTGCTGGGCTCCATAAACTAAGAACAAATCCTTAGTTCTTTATAAGGGCTTGAGGATGTTCTTCACAGCAGTCTATTAGCCTTCACCAGGGTCAGATTGGAATCGGCTAGTCACGCTAAGTGGATAAGCCACATCCGGTCGAGTACATAGCATCGCGTACATTATGCTTCTTATAGCTGATGCATAAGGAATTTTGGACATCCTGGACTTTTCAAGTTCAGTCTTAGGACACAGCTTCTTCGAAAGAACTATTCCCGATCCCATTGGCAGTTTTCCACGCTTTGATTCTTCCATACTAAATCTCTTTAGTATTTTGTATATGTAAATCGACTGTGATAATCCTAATAATCTCCTAGATTTATCCCGATAGATCTTTATACCGAGAATGTAGGATGCATCACCAAGATCCTTCATCTCAAATTGGTTCGATAACCAAGACTTTGTTACTTTCATGTCATCCTTCGCATTCCCAATGAGAAGGATGTCATCTACATAAAGTATCAAAAATTGAACCGAGGTTTCCAATTCTTTCTTGTACACGCAGGACTCATTCGGATTTTGAATAAAGCCAAACGATTTGATTACTACATCAAATCGAATGTTCCAATTCCTAGAAGCTTGTTTCAATCCGTAGATTGATCTTTGGAGCTTACAAACCTTTTGTTCGCTCCCACTGAATGTGAAACCCATGGGTTGCTCCATGTAAATGTCTTTGTCAATGTCTCCATTGAGAAAGGCAGTTTTCACATCCATTTGCCATATCTCATAGTCATAATATGCAGCAATGGCAAGCAAGATCCGAATGGACTTTTGCATTGCAACGAGGGAGAAGGTTTCATCAAAGTCTACACCTGGTCTTTGAGTGAAACCCTTAGCAACTAATCTTGCTTTAAAGGCTACCACGCTTCCATCTACTCCAAGCTTGCGCTTATATATCCATTTGCACCCTATGGGCCTGATCCCATCAGGTGGATCAACCAAGGTCCAAACTTGGTTAGATTACATGGAATCCATTTTGGATTTCATTGCTTCTTTCCACTGTTCAAAGTCTGAATCTAATAGTGCCTCCTCATAAGTTAATGGATCATTATCCAATTGAGATGTTTGGTGGAGAAAACCATACCATCTCTCTGGTTGTCTAGGAATACGTTCAGAACGTCTTACTAGAGGAGGATTTTCGCGTGTATCACTCTCTGCGATTGGCTGAGGGACGTTAGTCTCCGAACTTGGCGTGGGACCTTGGTCTCGAACCTCTTCAAGTTTTGCGATCTTGCCTTTCTTTTCTTTAAGGAACGAGTCCTCAAGAAAAGTAGCATTTCTTGACACAAAGACCTTTTGTTTAAGAGGATCATAGAAATAATATCCTATTAACTCTTTAGGATATCCTACGAAGTTACATAAGCTTGACCTAGCTTCAAGCTTATCTCCCACAGTCCTCTTCATGTAAGCAAGATAACCCCAAATTCTTAAGTAAGAATAGTTAGGGATTTTGCCAAACTATATCTCAAATGAGGTTTTGGGTACAGATTTGGAGGGAACAAGATTCAGAATCTTAACTGCTGATTCTAGGGCATAACCCCAGAACGAAGGTGGCAATTTAGCAAAACTCATCATGGAACGAACCATATCAAGTAGGGTTCTGTTCCTTCTCTCCGAAGCTTCATTTAACTGAGGAGTTCCCGGAGGAGTCCACTGAGAGATAATTCCATTATCTCTGAGATGACTAAGGAATTCATCACTTAGATAATCGCCACCTCAATTAGATCGAAGTGTCTTAATCTTGTGACCGGTTTGGTTCTCAGCCTTTTTTTGAAATTCCAAGAATTTCTCAAAGGCTTCGGATTTATACTTCATTAAGTACACATAACCAAAACGACTAAAGTCGTCTAAGAAGGTTATGAAATACTGATGATTGTTTCTCGTGCTTACACTAAGTGGTCCACAAACATCAGTATGGATTAAATTCAATACTTTAGTGGCACGTTCCACTTTACCATTAAAGGGAGTTTTGGCCATTTTTCCTTTAAGACATGATTCACAATGAGTTAACTCTTTAGGTTCATTATCATAGAATGATCCTAAATTAGTTAACTAAGCAATCCTATCTTCAGAAATATGCCCTAAACGTGCGTGCCATAAAGAAGCCGACATCTTGTCATCTCTTTTACGTCTGTTTAATTGTTGTATATTCAAAATATTGGTGTCTTTAGCTGTATAAAGTTCATTAGATAATGTACCAAGCAAAAGGGAAGTTTTATTCTTCTTAAGATAAAAGTTTCCATTTCTAGAAAGTCTCATAACCTTCACATTCAAGTGTTGGAATGGAAATGATATTACGAATAATAGAAGGTACATAAAGGACTTTGTGCAAAACTAAAGTAAAGACACCTAAATCTAATCTACACGTCCCAATGGCTTGGGCTTGAACGCTTGATCCATTCCCAACCTTCAAGACGTATTCTCCTTCTTCAAGCTGCCGGACCTCATTTAGCATCTGTACATCATTACAGATATGAGCTCCACAACCAGTATCAAGTACCCAAGAATTAGAATCAATAGATAGATTTACTTCGACAATAAATGCACCTTTCTTTAGAGTATCCTTGTACTCTTGGCAGTCCCTCTTCCAATGCCCTTTCTTGCCACAATGGTGGCAAACGTCCTCTGTCTGATCCTTTCTCTTCTGGCCTTTCTTTTTTTAACCCCTCATTCGGGTTTAAGAAATCCCTTCTTCTTGGGAACTTTCTTCCCTTTGCCTTTACAAGGCCCAGAAGAGGAGGTGACCATCATTACTTTGCGATTCTTCTTGATCGTGTCTTCAGCAGTCACAAGCTGACTAACCAACTCAGCTACAGTAGCATGAGAATGATTCATGTTGAAGTTTAACACGAAAGGATTGAATGATGGTGGAAGCAATGCGAGCAACAAGACCACAACGAGTTCTTCACTCAGTGGCATTTCCATGGAGGTCAGTTTCTCGTTCAAAGCAAGAAACTTGAGACCGTGCTCATGGACACTTGTACCTTCTTTCATTCTGAGATGAAAGAGCTCCTTAGAGGTGTTATACCTTAGAACATGCTCTTTGGGGCAGTAGAATTACTCGAGATGATTATAAATCCCCCAAGTGTTGTCCATTGACTCGTGTTGCCTCTGCATGTCTGGAGACATGGTGGCCAACATGAGGCAACGGGCTTGAAGATTACTTCAGACCATTTCGCAATCGCATCCCTTTCGGCCCGAGTCGGAGCCTCGCCTTCAGGGACAGGCTCTCCCTCGAAGAGAACATATCTTCTCTTTTCAGAATCTAAAACTATCTTTAGATTTCGAAGCCAATCCGAGTAATTGGGCCCCATCAACTTGTTTGATTCGAGGATGGATACCAAAGGGTTTTTGGTTGGCATTTCAATTGTAGAGAATCACAGAACTACAACCTAAATGGAAAACAGAGAAATCATGAGCATGCTGAATAATAACGATTACATATTATCAAGGTCTTTAGAAATATGTTCTCCCACTGTTTTTAGAAAGTCTAGAAATCCCAACGACTTCAGAAGAAACTTATTATCTCAACGGGTACTAGGATCCCAAGCATTCTTAGTTTTGGACCCACGACTCGTGAGACATCCAAAGGTCGAAGAATCTTTGGGCGGGTACTAATTGCCGATTCCATCTCCATGGAATTCCTAGTAATATTTTTGCATCACTAATCTTTCAATCATGGACCCACGACTCGTGAGACATCCATATCTACTTTAGTGTTGAGTAGGACCCATCAATGATAAGATCTCAACCAAACTTAGTCCGGAACGACCCACGACTCGTGAGACATCACCCATTCTAAAATGGTCAAGAAATATTAATTATTTAAAATAATTAATCAGGAAACTAAGAGTTAATAAGCTACACTAATTACCCCACGACTCGTGAGATAGCAATTAGTTTCACTTATTAAGTCCTAAATCCTATTGATGGAATGCTAGGAATTTTATTACCGTGATAAAATACCAATTTATTCGAATTTTGCTCAATATTTAAATGGGATTTTCGAATGACCTCACCAACATATAATGTTATCCAAATTATAATTATCTTGTTAATGCAGTTTCACATAAAGTGCATCACAGAAGCAATTAACAGATAACATGTCCTAGCATGATACTAATTATGTGATGATCATGGCTATCCTCTCTTATATGTGAATTTGGGAGCCACTCCAAAATCACTAGTTCTAACATTCATGCCACATAAGACAATTCATATCACATAGGGGTACAGAATTTAATGGATAAAACGCCCTATCTATTACATTAATAGAAACCCTTCTAAACATTTTGAGGGATCTTCTTATGGCCACCGTTATTCAAGTGCTCCTTGTGGATCCTTCTTATTCCATGGGTGCTTGTCTCCAAAATGAAAATAAAAACCTCACTTCCTAAGTTCTACTCTCTTTACATAAAGTAATATGGCTCAATTTTCATATTGACCATAGACAAGTACATGGGGCATACCCCGACCCAAAAATAATAATAAGGAAAGCCACATAATAAACACATAACAGTACGCACATAAGTAGGGCTCCAACCCCAATTGAAAACGCGCAACTATGGGGCTCCGACCCCAATTGAAATCATCCATGTGCAAAACTTAAAACATACATAAGACCAACCCATGATCACCTAAACTAGCATGCTTCCGCTTGAATTTAAATTTACTAATTAAATTTAAAATTCCCTTGACTTCAAGTTACAGCTAACTTAAGTAATTTGAATACAGTTCATTATTCAAGAATTTATTCAAAATCGAATCACCGGACCTAGACAAAACAACAATTAATTCAAAATTAAAATTTTTTTGACTAAAATATCATTCAAAGTGATATTTATTATTTTCTCGAAAAATAGAACTTGACTTTAATTAATAAAATCCAAAATTTTATAATTATTTCAAATAAATAATTTTATAAAATTAAAATCAAAATTTTAAAATAAAATCAGATTTTATGGGATTTTATGAAGCTTGGAAAACACCAAACGAAAACAAAGTCCCGAGACGGCCCGAGCGAAGACCGCCTAGGTGAGGCAACGACAGGCGCCGCACTGCCCCTTGCGTGCCACTCACGCGCACAGTCGGGCAGGGGAACGGGATTCACGCAGCAGTGCCTAGACGTGCCTAGGAGCGTCCCGGTGTCTGCTACGTGGCGGGGTCAGTTGTGTGGGGCTGCGATGTGCAGCCCCATACGCGTACGTGCGGGCAAACCTGTTCCGATCCCTTTTCAGTTTCGTAATTTTAGCAAATTCAGAACTTCCAATTTCGAATTAAAACAGTTTAAATCAATCTAAGTTAAAACAGTTTAAAACCAGATTTATTTGGGAAACAATTTTTGCAAAATTTTCAAGAAACAGTTTTGATCCGGCAACTTCGTATTTCAAACAAAAACCATGAATACACAACATATACTCAAATTCAAGAATTTTCATCAAAATTCATAAAGCAGTAAAGAGACAATAAGAACATTGCAAGGTGGCTCTGATACCACTTGTGGGAAAACACGAAAGAGTGCGCAGCGAAAGTTTAAAAAATTATCCACAAGTTTAATCGTTGTCTTGCAATTTTCGTACTGTAACGTTGGGAATAACAAGAAACTCACTTTAATTAAAGCTTTCTTGTGATGTTGTTACCGCCTAACAAACACCCTTCAAGTGGAAAGTCCCTCGAACGGTCCTTCGAATTAGACTCCAAAGTAGAAGACATCCAAAGCGTATCCACACCAGTCCTAGAACACGATCAAGCAAGTGAGAATGCTAGTTCTATAACTTGTGTTAATGGCTAGGGTTTTGCTTTGAAAACTTTACTTTTAATTTTCTAAAAAACATAACACTTCGTGAGTGTTGGTCTAAAGAATAAGAGAAGCACCACCCCTAGTACTTATACTAGGTGGTTCGAACTCCTAGGGTTTCCCAAACCTATGGGAGTTATTTTCTTGCTCACTAATTAACCCATTTAATTATTTAATTTAATTAGTGAAAATAAGTTCCCAACTTGTTCTCCAAGTCTTGCAAGAATAACCTTCTCTCTCTCCTACAAAAGGAAGTTGGACTTTTCAACTTTCCCAAAGCTAAAAGCCAATATTCAATAAATAAATTAATTCCCAATTAATTATTTATTGGGTTAAGTTTATTTGAGAATAGTCTTAACAATTAATTCAATAATTAATTAAAAGACTAAAATTAATTAATTATAATTTAATAAATTAATTTCTAGAAAAGAATTCACGTGCGAAATAAACCACACGACGAAGCTACGCAACAGCCACGTGTACGTGACACGTGGCAACTACGCAGGCTTGCATGACACGTTGCGATGCCCACGTGTATTTCTCCGTTTCGATCAACTATTTTGATCCATTGTTAATGATATTAACATCCTACCATAACCCTCGTGTTCTGGTATTTGTGTGTGACCCATTAGGTTCATTATTCAATTAGCAGTGACAGTAATTAATTAGTTCACTAATTAATTAATCACTTCACAGATCACACTACCGTGATCTAGCAATGGGTGTGTGACCCCTAGCCGAATAACAAAATGAATCGAAGAACCTTTCAGTCAATGACAATCAGTGAAATACGATCCTCCTACAACTCCATCTCTCAATCAAGAACTGAGGCATGGGAATATTCTCAGAGCCCAAATATTCTTGATCTTTAAAGTTAAGTTCGTTTCATATCCATTTCGATCTCAATCCTAGAAAACCCCATTTTCTAGATGTCTTGATCTTTATCCACCTTGGCTAAGGGTTTAATGTCTAATGGACTACGAACAACTCAATCAGTAAGAGATCATTCTTGCTCTTAACAAGTGTAGGTCGTTTGTTGATTCTACTAATTCTCCATATGCCACTTGTGTAATCCCAACATAGGCCGTGGTTCAGGTGTCTATATGACGACACCCTTTTGAGCCTAGATCAAAGATTACAGAGTTAGCTCATATGAGACATTACAGAATCTCAAGTCTAAGAATTAATAAATCACGTCATTGACCTGTGAGAGATTTTCTAATCTGGAAGTTTCAGGAAACTTCCTTTCCCATTTAGAAATGTTCTCACGCGGGACATCTCAGTGATGAAGTTCTTGTAACAATCACCCTCATGTATTATGAACGCATCATCGTATGAACTTATCACTCCATGAAACTGAGTGATCCTTCAAGAGGACATAATCACACAAGCAAGTCTCAGCAGAGTCAAGGTCGACACTCCCACTGTCTGTCGGACTCTCGACTTGGAGAAGTTTCTAATCCTCGCCTATGGAGTTAAGAACTTGTTTCATGTGTCGTTCCCAAAACGATAAAGTTCTTAATGGCCTCAGCGGATTAGGGGAGTTCAATACATGCAAAACACAGTCAACCCAAACAGACATAAATAAGCAGACAAAGAAGTGATTGCCTATGAACAAAATCATCTCGTTTATTATTCAAAGACTGTTTGTGATATTTCAAGGAAATAGTAAAGCCAAAAGCTGCTTTAAGGGCAATATTCCTAACAATAGATTCCTTCACTAAAGTATTGGCGCAAAAGAGTGCAAAACGAGTTTTGACACTCGTGTGAAAGGAATAAGAATTAGATGTATGGCCAAATTGAATTTAGGGCAAGTGGGAGACTGTTGGGAATAGTGCCCTGAAAATTCAATTTGTTGAATTAATTAAACTGATTTTACTGCGAGTTGTGAGTATTTCACATATTAACAATTAATGGTGTGTGGTGGTATTCTTATATGAAATGTGTTTCATAGGAAAAGACTTTGAATACCGAAATCACATGTCATTAAAGTTCTAGTCGATAAGATAAGAATATGTTCTTATCAAGACTATAACGTTGTTATATAAGATGATTAGTCTTTCGTCATATGGAATGCTGATTCCGGTTATAAGACGTTGATGATTTTCAATAGGATTGGAAACATCGAACTGGACCACTGAGATTATTCATTTTATACTGCTATCTAAAATGAATAAAATCTCGGGAAGCATTCTACATTTAATCCTGATAATATTTCGGCTTTAGGCATATAGTGTTAGTCACTGTAATATACTCGAAGTGAGGTCTCGATAACGGGTGGCCAAAATACTTTATGTGTTCGGTGATTACATGAAATGCGCTAAAGAGATATATTGATCGAGGAATCTGTGGCCTTGCTGGAAGGTAAGAGATATCCTTGAAATAGATTTGTAAAAGTTCGAATTAAGACTTTGGCCAAAGCACTTCGCGTGATACGTCACCGAAGTTGTATGTTGAATGTGTTTCACTTACAGAGAATTTGAACTTGAGGCGAATCAATAAATTTCAAATTAGAGATGAAAAATAAATGATAGTAGTTGCAATTTATTTTTCATGGATATCTACGTGGAAGAGTGAAATGCGAAATTATTCTAGATCGAGAAATTCGTGAATAATTTAATTAATTTTAGAGTGCAACAATGTTTATTTAGTGGAATTAAATATTGTTAAACGGTAATTAATTATTGTCATGAGATGATAATATATTAATCCGTTTGGAGCTAAAATTAATTAGTCCTCTAGGTCCCCCTGCACGCCCCAATTAAAAACCCGAAGAGAAAATATTAAAAGGAGAAAGAGAAATGAATTTTCAAAATGTTTGAAAATAGCCAAGGAAATAAATTGAAATTCCAAAGTGTTGGAAATGCCGGAAATTTTATTTTGGAGAAAATAAGATTTTAAATTTTTTTTTTAAAAATAAAATAAATGCTGACGTGGCAGGTGCTGACGTGGCATCTGACGTGTCACGGCACGTCAGCGGGTTTGGCCCCAGTTGGTGCTGACGCAGTGCCGCGCTAAGTAGACGGAGCAGATCGCGCCGCGTCATCGACGTGGACGGTCCGGATGCGATCTGGAATGGGCAGGGTCAACGGGTAAGATATGATCCTATTCGGGTAGGATCAAACCGGGTTTGATCCGGGTAGGACCAGACCCGGACACGTGTCGCGTTCTGGTGGGCTCTACGCACATCAACACGCGCCAACCACTTGGCGGCCTTCCGGCGCCACGTGGTTGGTGGCGCTGGATTCGCGACGATGAGCTCTTCAACGTGGTGCAATCTGATTGGTCCTCCGAGACATAGTTTGTACGCGGGATGGTGAAATGATGATTTTGCCCTTCCTTTTGTCCCTAAAATGACCTTAATACCCTCTGTTTTATACCTATAAATAGTTGATCCCCTTACCATTTTTTCTCATTCATTTTTCAGCCAACTTTGGCATTAGAGAGAGCTCTCCTCTCTCAATTTAATTAATCCCTAATTAAGGGATTAATTAATATATAACTAGGTGGTTATATAATTAATATATAATCCACTTAATTATTTGAAAATTAGGGAATTTTCTAATCTAGAAAAATGAATTTTTTTAGAAAATATTTTCTCGAGAATTTAGGGAAATACTCGTGGAGCCCACACACCGAGGGTCGAGTCGGCATATTGCGGGAAAGCTCTGTCGGTCTCACGAATGGGAAAGGAGCTAGAAAAATGTCGTTAGATAGCCATGTTTGCAGTACGGTAATATTTTACAGTTATATTATTTTAAGCATGATAGATTATATTCTCTTAAGTGTTAATTGCATGTTAGACATTTATCTGCTTAAGTGATTTAAAATTTATTATCAATTGCATGTATATACTTCAGTAGATCCGGCTAGCCTTCTGCTTTGTATTAAAATGTTTTAGAAATATTTTAATACTTGTATTATAATAAAAAAATTTAAAATGTCGTCCCGGACCGCTACTGTTTTGGGCCCACCACCCAACAGGTATGGTATCAATCCACCACCTACAATTTGGAAGATGCCTCTACTTAGGCATGTCAACGGCTTCAATAGGCTCACACTTCCTGATCCTCCAAACGACAAATGAGATGGGTTCATTCTGGAGAACCTGCAAACTCTCCTGAGAGTAAAAAATTTGAAGCTCGAGGATGAGGTTGTGAAGAGAATCCCTGATGTTAAAGGAGTTGTTGCTATACTATGACAGGGGAGATGATGACTTGGAATCAAGGTATTGCCTCTACAATCTCGGCCGTCTATCCAAACTCGAGTCTATCCTTTGCCACATTCCCGTACCTACTTGGCCACCTCGGAGGGATTTGCTGCAGAACCTCACCTTCCCGCATTCGCTCAAGAAGTTGGTTTTATCAGATATTAGGCTCTTCTGGGAATACTTGAACACGAAAGTAGGTTCATTACCTCTCCTTGAAGTGCTCAAACTGGAACACGAAGCTTGTGCGGGACCCGAGTGGGAGACGGAGGAAGGACAATTCCGTAGCCTGAAATACCTGCTAATGTGCCGCTGCGATGATCTGAGAGAGTGGACTACAGAGATCGACCACTTTCCATGCCTCGAGCACCTCGTGCTTACTTTCATGAAGAAAGTGACGGAGATCCCGTCGTGCATTGGCGAAATACCAACGCTGAAATCGATTCAGTTGGAGAGCTGTAGTGACTCCACAATCAGATCTGCTAGGGCAATACAAGAAGAACAAGAAGAAGTTGGAAATGAAGGCCTCCAAGTGGTGGTTGGATGGGAAGAATGAATGATCAGTCTATGAAGGGCTTGGCAACCACCAACTTTGTATTCAAAAGTTGGTAAGAACATAATTTTCCCATTGTTTATATCATGTTTTTCACTTTTATAATTGTCTATACGTACATTTTTCATTTTTCTAATATGGTACCATTTAATAGAGTAAGACCTACCAACGGAATATCAATTGTGGGAAGCATTGGAAGTGTGAGTTAAGTGAGATTTTTTAATTTAGTACCTTTCTTTAGTAGTAATCTTGGTCCAAAATCCGTCGAGCCTGTGGAGGCTTTTTTCTTGGTTCGTTATTAATTTCAAATTTCATATATTTAAGGATGGTTTCTGTCTTTATATTTCGTTTGTATGGATTCGGATTTAAACTTTTGATTTTGTTATTATTATGAGAGATGTTGGAGTAATGGCAAGTCAAATTGGTTTTAATTAACCTTTAATTGTTTCAAGCATGGTGGTGATTTAATGTTTGTCCAATTCCGTCTTACCGCTCTTCAAAAAAAAGTGGATCTCGTGGTCGAGTCGATCAAGCCCTTATTAGATATGTTCTATTTCATTGGCAGTTCCGATCCGATTAACACTGGAAAATGCATCAATATTACCCCTTTCGTTTTTCTTTCTCTTAATTTCAAAATTTTATTAATACATTTGACTATTGTAAAGGATAGAAATAGGAGATGAAAATTTTACTCACGGGAGTGGATAATTTAGGGGGTTTTCTTTGAAAACTCCCCATGAGTTGAAAAAAATTTTGTTTGCTCCCCATTTCCAAAATTATTCCGCTTCACTCCCCAGATGAGAATCATAATTTTCGTTTAATCCCCATTTTGGATAGCACATACGACATATTGCGAAAAATATACAACATTTGGGGATTTAGTTACGTGATTCTTGAGTTTTTATAAACATACTACATATTGCGAAAAATATACAACATTTAGGGATTTAAGTACGTGATTCTTGAGTTTTTATACTACGTACTGTACAAAATTGGGAGTAAACGGAAATTATGATTCTCATCTGGGGAGTGAAAAGAGAAATAATTTTGAAAATGGGGAACAAACAGAAATTTGAGTCCCCATTTGGGGATTTTTCGAGAATTCCCCGATAATTTTGGGCGGATTTTTTTTATTTGTATTTTGTACATAAATTGTGAAAAAGAATTATAAATGTGAAATGACATTTGTATTTTTTGCATGTGAAATGACATTTGCATGTTAGAAACAAATTTTCATATGAACAAATCATAATCATTGGATTAATAATTAGTTCAGAGGCAATATTTGATAAGGTATTCAGTTTACGATTTTCTTTTTTTTTTTTTTTTTCTTTCCTACTTAATCTATTTACAGTGATGGTGCAAAAACTTAGAGGGTTGTTTTAATACCAAACACTTTGAGATTTGTTTAAGAAAGGGGAGACCATCACAGGCGTTGAGCCTCAGGAGCTGGGTTTCCTCTTGAGCGTGGATTCTTCCAGCTAGGATAACACCAGGAGTGCAAGTGTAACAGAGATGCAGCTGAGGTGTGTGAAATGTGGAGCTTGAGAAGAAGAAGGGAATGCAATGGAAATGCTCAGTTTATGCAGAGTTCCTTGTGGAGGAAGATGACTTAGGGGAGAATGCAGGGGTTTCTCCCTATTTATATGTTAGGGGTGAGGGTGTGTTGGGTAATTTAACCAAGTGGTCCCAAACCTGTTGTTGCCCTAACACGTGGCGGCCTGTGACGGCATGAAAGCGATGGCCTTGGAAAGTGGGCGGCGTGTCAGGTACAAGGTGTACACTGCCATTGTGTCAGAGGTTATTGACGAGAGTCGCGCGCTAGGAGACTCATGATTTGCCACGCGGGCGAATGGCTGCTTCACTTGGGGAGGTCTTATCCGAGCGTGGGTGACGCTCGAAAAGGGGGCACGAGGTGGTTTCCTCTGGCAGATGACCGACGAGCGTTAAATAGTCGAGCGCCAGAAAGGAGGTACCCTCATAAAGCGTTTCCCTGGGGAGGGTGATCTTGAGGGTCCGTAGCACGAGCGCAGGCTCTGACAGTGCGAATGGGCTGGGCTGGCCCACTTATCCTACAGTGCGAGCGTCTAAGCTCTATGAGGGCAGGTGGCGACACGTGTACGGCATAGATCCGACCGTGATTTAGCCTCATCATTTTGCCCCCCAAATTCTGTAGTATCGCTTGAGCGTACTGTAGAATTTCAAAGAGACGAGCCTTGTCTTTTGGATAACCGAGGGTCAAGCGTCCAGGGATGAAGTGACTGTCCACCTTCAGTAACGGACACGTTCTGACACGGCCATTAATGAAGTCCCATCCGTATTTAATGCGGAGGGGCAACGTGGGCGCGTGCACTCCGGGAAGCATGAGGCGGTTACCAAAAGTGGGAGTCGCCCAAGGTGGGAAATGATTGCATTTTCAAATCCCAAACCCTAATTAAATACAGATACCTCCCCTATAAATAGGGATCCAGAAGGCTTTCTCACACTTTTTACGCCTCCACATTTCCTTCAAGCAAAATAGCAGCAACATTTCTGTAAGTCCTTGCGATTTCCAGCAAATTTGCTTTTCAGCCTTTCAGGTAAATCCTCGTGGTCTCTAATCTTACTTATACTAACCCTAGATTTAGATTGTGCTTGAGTGATAGTTCTAGGTGAGGAACCCTCTCCACGGTTGAATCCAAACTAGAATTCCTTTTCCCCACTGATCCCTTGTTTGAGAGCTATATCTTCAAGAAAAGCAGAACAACAATGGCGAACAACGTTGAAGAAGGCTATGTGAGGGAGATAGACGAGATGTCTGTGGGGAGTTCTCCTCCTCACGGTGACGTTCCCATAGCCGTTCCACTGGCGAGGGCCTCCTCAGGCGATGCTATCCCCGCCGCCATTCCATTAGCCAGGGCTCCAACAGATGCTGGGGATGAGGAGTTAAACACTGTGATTCAAGGTATGAACGAGCGCGGTCCGGATGGGGTAGATCATCACTTTGAAGAGATGGATATTGTGATGGAGATGCAGAGGCAGGGAGAGAGAGTACTCCCCGTACTGAACAGTGCGGTGAGGCCACAAGATCACCAGATTACAATGGCGATTGCGGCTCCCGAGGGCGGTGCAGGGCCTTCCGAGCGCCAAAACGAGGGTGAGCCTCCCCGCAAACGTCGCCGCAAGGGAAAGGATCCTTTGACACAAGTGAGGGTGAACAACCCGCATCAAACCGACAGGTCGTCGGATGACATAGAGAGTGCTATGATGCTCGCAGAGTTAGTAGAGTTGAAGTCCAAGGCTTATTGGGATGATAGGGTATACTGGACTCGTTTGCCCTCGAGTAGTGAGAGGGCTAACCGTCCGCCTCCGGGAATGATGACCGTATACTTAGACTCCGTCCTGGTTGGTGGCTTGAGATTTCCAATTCCGCCCGTTGCCGCCAACATCTACAACTACTTAGTTCTGAGCCCCACTCAAATTCTCCCCAACGGCATTGCTCTGATAAACACCTTTGTAATCTTGATGAGGGTTATAGGCCATGAACCCTCAATAGACAACTTCAACAGCTTAATCCAAGTGGCCCGTTCTCCCCGCTCGTCTCCGACTGATGGGTTCTATTATGCCCAAGCCAAGTCTGGGCTGAAGATGATTGATTCGCCCTTGACGTCATACGGTGAAAATTGGAAAGAGAAATACTTCTTCGTTGGGGCACCCGAGGGGATTTTTGGAGCCCACCGAGGGTAGATAGTACATGGAGACAGCCCTCTAGTTAGGGATAGATTCGCGAATAAGCTCTTCGAGCACGGGGCGTAGAGTTTGGCCCTCGTGATGAAAAACGAGAAAAAATGAATTAAGGCCAAGGATCTGATGAAGAGCGAGGGGGTACTATTCCGATATGGGCTCTCCTGCCCTCCAGAAATGATACTCAATCCTCCCGCTGACATCATGGGCCCTGACGGTCAGACTCTAGGAACTAACTCTTCTAACACTTAGGATAGTACCACTAACTTGTTTAGGTTGTAATATTTTTATAGCAATTATCTAGATATTATCTTTCTAACGCTCAATCTTCTTATCTTGCAGACATACAAGTACTTAGGGCCGGAATGGACACAGAGAGCATTGCCGAAATGATGCGCGCTCAGTGGGCGGGCGCTAATCAGCAGCAGCATGCCCAACCCTCGATCAGGGTGAGGTGACGGTGGCCGTGGCGCTCGGAGGGGTGCCGGGAATGAGGTTCATATCACCGGCCCCATTGAAGATCTGACTCATGATGGCGCTTATGGTGCCACTCCTCCAACTGCTCCTGAGGAACCAATAGCGCTCAGCTCCGGTAACTCCCGCAACCGCTCGGGGAAGATGGCCCGCATGCATGAAGCTGTGAGGGCTGAACGCTCAGGTAAAAGGAAGAGGTTGCCTGACTCAATTCCCATCTCCGGGAAGGGGAAGGAGGTAGTCGTGGGCCGCCGTGGCGAGGGCAGTGATACCTCATCGTCTGAGGATGAGGATTTTTGGAAGATTGGATGCAGGAGGGGACGCTCGCTACTAGCGCCAAAGGTCGGATAGCCCAGTTCTTCTGAGGAAGAGCGCCGCTACTACTAATTTGGTTGCGCAGGTCGTCGGCAAACTCCAATTCTCTGGCGACCACGATAAGCTAAACCAGCATGACGCTGCTCGAGTTGCGGATGATGCCTGCCATGCTCTCTTGACGGTAAAACTTCAAACTCTTTCGCGAAATTCCAATCCTTTTCATTTTTACCCTAGATAGTAACTTTTTCCCTTGGCCTTTCAGGAGGTGATCCCGAGGCTGAAAAACTTACAGGGACGAGCGCAGGCCTACTCTGAACACAAGGCCAAGTATAAGAAGTTGTTGCGGATTTCTGACCCCGGTCAACTGCAGGTGGACTACAATAACTTCTGCGCTCAGCTAACCGCATCCGAGCTGGAGCAACAGAAGTTGCGGGAGTCTTTGAAGAATTTCGACGATGCCTTCTTGGCCTTGGACGCTAGTCACAGGAAGCTCAAGGAGGAGCGGGACCAGCTGAGGGTCGTTAATAACGAGATGGGCGAGCAATTGGCCGAGAGCACTCGGCAAAATGAAATAACCAAGAAGACCCTCACTGATTTACAGGAGAAGGTGGCCGGCTTAGAGTCGAAGGTGGCATGGGAGGGGGTGTTGAAGTTCATGCGTTCTAAGGCTTTTGCCTTTGCAGCCAACCTTCACTGTTTTGACAACGCCCCGGTGATTCTTCAGGAAGGCTGTGGCCAAATGGTGAGACTGCGGATGGCTCCTAAGAGCGCTCGGACTGATGAGCGCCTACGCATGGATTTGGATGAAAACCTGGAGCCCATCGTCCGCAATGAGGACCCCTTGGAAAGCCTGGCGGAGCCCGAGTATCAGGAGCTTGTGATGATGCTCCAGAGGGAGTTCATAGAGGCCAATCCCATAGATCCTGAGCCTATCCAAGTAGAAGACGATGGTATTACCGTCGATGCTCAAGACGGCGAGGATCTAGGCGATGCTCCAACTTCCAGCGCCAATGTGCTGGCCCCCGTTCCCCTCTCAACTGCCCCTGCAGAGCTCGAGAGTCAAGCTCAGTGATGCTCCCCTATCTGTTGTTTCCAAGTTCTGCCCGTTAACTTCCTTCCTTGTTAATAACATTTAATATCTGAATTTGTACTTTTATACTTTTGACGATGTATTTTCAATTTTCTGTCAATGAAGTTGATTCCTTTCTTTTGGATGATGGGCACTATTTTCCCTTTTATCTGATGCTTGCATGCTTGTGATGAGAATGTATGGGCGTGTGGGTATTTCTGATGAGGGTACCCTGGCCGTATTCCGCATCTAGACTCAAAATTTGGACTCAGGAGTGCGTGAATTCTTGTGAGAGGAATATAGGGGCGCGAAGGCATTCCTTTGAGGGTACCCTGGCCATGCTCATAATGAGGCTCGAACCTGAACTTAGAAATCCGCTAAGCATTTAGCTAAGTAATGGCCTTAAAAGTGTGATGCACACTTCAAATTTGAGTGTCTCAGTAGCTTGAGAGAACTTAGAAATCAACAGCAGGATTTGCTAAGTATGGGATTAAAGCGAGCGTGACTGTAATGTTAGCTTTGTACTTAGGTATCCGTAAGAGAATTAGCTTAGCATTAGCTATTTACGGGCGTACTCATACCTAAGAGGATGAGGGTCATTGGGGGTTTACGAGAGCGAACTGGGGTGATCGGCACCCAGTTGGTGTAAATTAAGCATTTAGCAACCCACCTTTTCTACATGCTCATTTTTTAGGGTTTACGTGCTTTCGAACGTCAAGCTATTTATTACGGAGGGTTCTCGACACACAGATAGCATTGATTTAGAGGTATGTTGAGTGGTCATCAATCCATTCGATGTAATTGGATACTTAAATTATTAATATAAGGAAACAACAAGTAAATGACAAGTAATGACTGGTAAAATACTTTCTACTGTGCTTACGATTAATAGTAATAACGACTGCCATGCTATCTGTCAAAAGAAAGTAAAAAGTGCCACGAGCGGGCGATTACAAAGGTTGTCCCTTACACGTAGAACCGTCTAAGGTTACATGCATTCCACGGTCTGGGGAGATGCTCGCCCTGCAAAGTCTCTAGCAGGTAGGTATTGTTCGTGCGTACCTGAATGACTTTGAAGGGACCTTCCCAATTAGGGTCCAATTTACCTACATGCTTGGAAACTTCAACTTTTTTGAGGACCAAGTCTCCTAGCTGGAAGGTCCTCTCCTTAACACGCTTGTTATACTAGTGGGCTACAGTCGCCTTGTACTTATGGATCCGGGCCCAAGCAGTATTTCTTCTCTCGTCTAGCAAATCCAATTCGAACGTTCGATTACCCTCATTTGCTGCAAGATCGAAGTAGGCAACGCGCACTGACTCTTGAGCAATCTCCGCAGGTATCATAGCCTCGGAGTCGTACACGAGGGAGTAAGGGGTTTCTCCTGTTGCCGCTCGTGGGGTAGTACGGTACGCCCAGAGAGCTCCTTGAAGTTCTTCTGCCCATTACCCCTTCTTACTTTCGAGCATTGTTTCCAGATATTGAACTATGGTTCGGTTGGTCACCTCAGCTTGACCGTTGGCCTGAGGGTGGCCTACGAAAGTGAAGCGTTACTCAATCCCCAGTTCGTAGCACCATTCTCGTGTGTCAGCGGCGATGAACTGGGAACCATTATCTGATATGCGGACCCTCGGGATGCCATATCTGCAGATGATGTTCTTCCAAATGAAGTCCCTCACAACCTTGAACGTTATCTTTGCCACCGCTTTAGCTTCGGCCCACTTGGTGAAATAGTCCACAGCGAGGATTACAAATTTCTTTTGAAAGGGCCATGAAATGTCAAAAGGGATCATTTGGGCTGCCGGCAGTTGAGGGGTGTCGGAATAAAACTGGCATTTAGGACATCTCTTGGAGTAGCTGATGGCATCATGCAATAGCGAGGGCCAGTAGAACCCACTCCTCAATATTTTCTTAGCCAGAATTCGACCGCCAGAGTGATTCCCACAGCTCCCATTATGCACGTGCTCTAACACTTCCTTGGCTTGCGAGGGTCTCAGGTACCTTAATGGTGGACCCTGGAAAGACCGCTTGAATAATCGACCGTCGTTGTCAAGAGAGAAGCGAGGGGCCTTACTCCTAACCTTCCGTGCTTCCACTTTGTCGCTCGGGCATGTTCCATCTTTCAGGAACCTGATGATGTCGTTGAGCCAACAAGGTTCGGAGGAATCAATCATGCTCAACCCATCCGAGGGCCCCGTCTCGCAAATCAGTGGCTTCTCCGTTCTAAGAAATGTAACTGAGCGCTCACAGGAATCTTCCAGGGCAAATGCGAACTTGGAAAGAGCATCTGTACGCTCGTTTTCCGTTCTTGGAATATGCAACAAATAGAACTCTTTGAATTTGGAGATCGTTTCCTTAGCACTCGCTAGGTACTGCATCATAGTGGCTTCTCGAGCCTCGTAAATGCCATCAATTTGACTTGCGATCAGTTGGGAGTCAACATATGCAGTGACCCAAGCAGCACCATTCTGAAGGGCTATCCTGAGCCCTTGTATCAGAGCCTCATATTCTGCCTCGTTGTTGGTAACCTGGAATGCCATCTTGATAGCATAATCTACTTCAGTTCCAAAGGATCCCTGAGGGTCACCCTGGCTCCCCCTCCCCCCCCCCCCCCCTCTCCCCTTGTGAGGTCGAGGAGCCATCTGTGTGTAGAAGCCATAGCCCGTCCTCCACCAAGGGCGTGACATCCAAGTTGAATCGTTCTACCAGCAGATCTGCCACTGCCTGGGAAGGCATCCATCATACCGAGGCCCCATAAAGATCTGATAATACCCCTGAAAGGCATCCATCATACTCATTAGTTCGCAACCTGCGGTCGAATCCACTAACTGGTCAATCCTTGGCAAGGGGTACGGATCTTTTAGGGCATGCTTTGTTAAGATCAGTGAAGTCATTGCACATGCGCTAGTTATTGGCGCTCTTCGGCACGAGCACCACGTTGCAGAGCCATTCAGGATATATGATCTCCTCTATGTATTGAGCCTCAAGAAGTTTGCTGACTTCCTCTTCGATGACCTACCTCCTGAATCCATGAACGTCCCTTTTCTTTTGTTTGACTGGTTTGAAGGCCGGGTCCACGTTGAGCCAGTGAACAATGACACTCGGATCTATTCCAGTGAGGTCCGAAGCCTTCCATGCAAACACATCAAGGTTCTCTCGAAGAAAGTCGATCATCATGATATGTGAGGAACCGTCGAGGTTGGAGCCTATTTACATGGTTTTATCTGGATTACCTGGCTCCAATTCGATGGTCAAGAATTTCTCAGTGGGCTCCATGCGAACCTCAGGCCGAGTGGCTTCCAGCCCCCACTTCTTTCCCGTAAGCTTACCATCCGTTTTGGCCGAGGGGTCACGGCCCTCACCTTCTGAAAAGGAACTTTCAACAGCATCGGGAGGGCCGTCCTCCATGCCTTTGCCCTCGTACGCTACTTTCTTTTTGTTCTTCTTCTTATACAACTTGGCCTTTTTTCGCTCGGGGCCATCTTCATCTAATTTGGGGAAATCAACTGACTTCTTGGTAGAACCCGCTTGGATGATTTGTTTGGGCTTGTGGCTTCGAAGGGAAAGGATGTAGCATTCACAAGCCTCCTTAACATTGCACAGCACCTCGCCTGTTCCCTCGGGTGTGGGGAACTTGACCTTTTGGTGGTATGTTGAAATAACTGCTTTGAAGTCAACGAGCGCCGGACGTCCAATGATGATGTTGTAGGGGAGATCCACTTCGACCACTGCATAAAGGACGCTCAAAGTCTTCTGCTGTGGGGCGCGACCAAAAGAGGTGGCCAAGCGAATTTGTCCGCGAGGGACAATCTCGGAACCCCCAAAGCCGACTAGGGCTGTTCTGAGGGGTTCGAGGGGAATGTTTGTTATTTTCATCTTTTGAAACGTTGAGTACGGGAGAACATTCACAGAGCTTCCACTATAAATTAAGACCCTCTTTACAACATGGTTATGAACGTCTAAACTAACCACCATGGGGTAGTCAGAGGTTTCACCGACCCCATGGGGTGTTACAATGTGCTCTAGGTCTTTCTCCGTAAAACCTACAACGTCATTCTCCTTCGAGTGTGAAGAGCTGTTGACAAAAAGTATCGGCTTAGGATGGGAAGATCTCTGATCATAACTTCGGATATGGCGGCGCGCCGGGATGCATTAGAATCCCCTCCCGAGGATCCCCCCGCGATCATGCGGATGACCGCAAATGGTTGGTTCTCCACGTCAGCGGCCTTCTGTTTGTTGCGCTCGCTGGTCTCGGGTCGATGATGGCGTGGGCTTCTTAAGCGTGAGCGGCTCCTTCCCCTGGCTCTCGCGCGCTCGGAGCAATGTTCATCATACCTCTCCAGCACCTTCACAAATTCTTTGAGGTGCCCCCCAGCGACGAGCCCCCCAGTGTCGTGTCCCTTCTGTTTGTGGATGGCGCAGTACTTTCCCGAGCGTTTTTGAGCCTCGGTTTCTCTCATCTTAGGCGGCCTTTTGAACAGTTTCTTGTCTGCCATGGAATAGGCTTCGGCAATTGGACGATTGAGGGGGATGCGCTTGTATCCGTGAGGGGGTGGGGAATTTCTCCGAGCGGGCACTGGGCTTTAACGGCGATTCTTGGACTCGACCCTGTCCTCCGTGCCCCGACTGGCTCGAGGGGCATTGGCAATTTTCTGATCCCTTGCAATATACATGTCTTCGAGGATGAAGAAAGAGTCAGCTATGTCCCTGATCTCTATCAGCGAGCATGGCTTCTTTTTCGCCACCTCTTCCACGAACTCCTTACTGATATAGTTTTTCATATTGAAGGCCCCAAAGAGTACGTGCCTCAAAAAATCCATTGAGGGCTTCTCCACCAGCAGAATCTCCTTGTTAAATCTGCACATGAAGGACCTGAGCATCTCGTGGGGTCCTTGTACCAGGTTGTAGAGAGCTGTGGCAGCGGGCGCTGAAGCTTTTACGGAACTAAAGTGGCTCATGAAGGCGTCAGTCAAATCGTTGTACCCTCGGATGGAGTGGGGAGGTACCTTCTTGTACCACTCCTGAGCCATTCCTACGAGGGAAGTAACAAATACCTTAGTCCAGTAATGACTGGAATGCTCATAAAGGTGCATCAAGTGTACGAAGTGATCCAGGTGCTCGGCCGGATCTGTGGTCCCGTCGTACCGGTTGATGGACGTGGGAATTTTGCCCTTCCCAGTGCGGGCCATCAGAACGTCGTCAATGAGGGGCAAATCACCTATCAAAGGCCTGTGGTTCCCGCCCTCACGGTCATGTTCCTCGCTGTCTTCCTCCCTCCAGTGACGGGGGACTTGGTTGCGTGGAGGACGAGCGTCTCTGGCCTTAGACCTCTCATCCCCCTCGTGGGGGATTTGAGACCACGCTCGAGAGAGCTGTCCCATGATGTGCTGGAGGTCTTCCAGTTGGTCCTGCACTGCGGCTAGTCGAGGGTCGTCTCCTTCCCTCCTATTGGCTCTTTTGGTGGTCCTGGATTGGACCTCTTCTTCCATATCTCCCCTCGCTGGGGGATCTTTCTCCTTCTCTCCCCGGTCGCAACTCAGGATCAACCCTAGGGGGGCATCTTTTCCTTGTGCTGGAGGCGGTGGAGGTGGCTGGGCCCACAGCACATTCTATGCCATCATGAGGGGGTGGACCGGGAGTCCACCAAGCGGAGGTGCCGCTCGCGAACCTCCCACTTGGGAGAAGTAAGCAGAGGTAAAATGACCCCAGGTGTTTTGCACGGCCTGTGCCTCGCACTGAGCGTAGAGCGGCTGAAGTTGCTCTTGGGTTAATGGTGGTATCTCCACCCCTTGTATCTCCTTTGGCATAGAGATGGGAAGTTGTAACGTGCCCACTTGGTAAGGCTGGATCATGGGCATCATGCCCGGCATCAATCTGGGCATCATGGTGGGTTGCATATAAATGAACCCCGGTGGCGGCATCGCCATGGAGTAGGTGGCGAGAGTAGGGACATGGTTGGTGGGGATGAGCGCCGGATGACGAGGAACGAAACCCGATCCCCCTGCCCCGTTTCCCTTGGGTGGGAGAGTTGCAGCTGCTACCTCTGTGTCTTCGGTCCCATTTTTGGCAGCAGGTGGGGCGCTCCTCCGACAGGGATGTCGCTCTCCACGTTCTCCTCGTTCACTGGAGGAAGGGCGTTTCTGTTGTCCACAATTCCAGACCTGGTTGCTGTCACCATAACTATAAATTGCAGGTGTTACTGTTCACTAGCTTGAGGAAGAAGAATCTGATGAAGATGAAGATGCAGATGATGGTTTCCCACAGATGGTGCCAAAAAATGATGGTGCGAAAACTTAGAGGGTCATTTTAACACCAAACACTTTGAGATTTGTTTAAGAAAGGGGAGACCATAACAAGCGTTGAGCCTCAGGAGCTGGGTTTCCTCTTAAGCGTGGGTTCTTCCAACTAGGATAACACCAGGAGTGCAAGTGTAACAAAGATGCAGCTGAGGTGTATGAAATGCGGAGCTTGAGAAGAAGAAGGGAATGCAATGGAAATGCTCAGTTTATACAGAGTTCCTTGTGGAGGAAGATGACTTAGGGGAGAATGCAGGGGTTTCTCCCTATTTATATGTTAAGGGTGAGGGTGTGTTGGGTAATTTTACCAAGTGGTCCCAAACCTGTTGTTGCCCTAACACGTGGCGGCCTATAACGACATGAAAGCGATGGCCTTGGAAAGTGGGCGGCGTATCAGGTACAAGGTGTACACTGCTATTGTGTCAAAGGTTGTTGACGAGAGTCGTGCGCTAGGAGACTCATGATTTACCACGCGGGCGAATGGCTGCTTCACTTGGGGCAGGTCTTATCCGAGCATGGGTGACGCTCGAAAAGGGGCACGAGGTGGTTTCCTCTGGCAGATGACCGGCAAGCGTTAAATAGTCGAGCGACAGAAAGGAGGTGCCCTCACGAAGCGTTTCCCTGGGGAGGGTGATCTTGAGGGTCCGTAGTACTAGAACAGGCTCTGACAGCCTGAACCCCTCGCACTTATAGTGGGCCGAGGCGCATCGGCCAGGACTAGCCATCAAGCGAATGGGCTGGGCTGGCCCACTTATCCTGCAGTGCGAGCGTCTAAGCTCTATGAGGGCAGGTGGCGACACGTGTACGGCGTAGATCCGACCGTGATTTAGCCTCATCATATAGTTGATGCTTAATTTCTTAAAATTTATGCTTTTATCTCTTACTCTTTTAAATTCATTTTTGTTACCCATTATTGATTAGATAAATAAGAATATTCATGAATTAGAAAAATAAAATATTAAATTCAATAATCTAAAAATAATAATAATTAAGGAACATATCATGTTTGAATATTAAAGTGATATGTTATGAAAATTTTGATAGTTTCTATATTATTGAGACTATACCTCATTATGTTTAGCTAACAAACTTTTGCACTCAAAACATGTGTCTCTGCGTAATAAAATAGTTTAAACTTTTGAACCAAATATTATTAACTAAGGTAATATCATATAAAATTGAAAATAAAATAATCATGTCTTCCGACTTCTCCAAGATTAACAAGGGATTTTGCGGAGAAGGATATAAATTGTTGAGTTGAGCTATATTTGGAAGAGTTTCCTGACATTCAAAACTAGAGAATATTGGTTCACTTTCCGAGCATTGTGTCTAAAAAAATTTTAAAATTTAATTGAATGTGGACGAGTATGATCAATATTTAAAAGATAGAATATGAATAAATAAGATCAAAATTTTCAAATAGTGTAAATATGTGTGAGAGAGAAAATATAAATATTTTATAATATAAGTGTTGTATAAATATTATAAAATTAACTCATAATACAAATTTTAGTGTTCCAAGCAATAACCATTCACACAACGTTCGTTCTTCTTATACGTTCGTTTAATAGTTTTTACATATGAATTTTTTAGAGAGAAAAAAAAAAGAAAAAAGAGAAACATATAAGTTTATGATTTATATTGAACCTAAATTTATTTTTTATTTTGCTGAAAATTCTTGATTTATTTTGAATTTCGTTCGATTCTTTCACAAGAAAATTAGTGATTATATATTTTTTTTAGGATTTTCTTGACAAGTTTGATAATTTTTATAAGAATTCTAATCATATCAATTCGTCATTGTCTTGTATTTTTAAAGTTCTAAATTTGTTGGAGTTTTTATGATAATATTAATAATGGGAGTTCTACTTTATATAGAGACTTAATTACATTTGACCTATAATGCACGGACACTTGTAAAAATATCATTTTACAGTATCGTGTTGTATCAGATACTCATGTGGAAAATTCAAGAAAAGATCCGTGTCACCGTATCCATGTCGTGTAGTATCCATGTGGCTGTGTCCGTATCCGTACATCATAATACCTGACTTTCAAATTAGATAGGTTAATTACCCTTACATCCTTCCTAAAAAAATTTTATTACACTACCTTGTAAATATGACCCTTTTTTACATAATTAATATATTTTTATATGAGAGTTGATGGGGCCAAAATACGCCCGGCCACGTTTCGACGCGTGGCGCCACCATTGAATGACACGTGGACTCTTATCCCCCCAAACAGCCTTCCTCCAAGCGTCATCCGTCCTCGGTTGCTAAGATCCAAGTGACACATATCATCATCATCGTGAGACATGTGACACTCATAATTGCTCAAGTACCAACGTCATCCCGACTTCCCAGTGTGCCTTGATTCCGCCAAGGGATTGACCCTCGAGCGCTCAGACCAAGGGACTAAGGGATTGACACGTGTCTGCATGCAAGTAGACCAAAGGACCAGGCTCCCCCTCATCTTATAGCCTTGGCCCGGATCCATCCTCGGGTCCGCGAGCCCATCAGGCTCATGGTTGACACGAGTGCGCTCATAGCCCTCATTACCAACCCAAAACGGCTCTCTGACACCCCGTACATGTCTGCACACCTGCCACTGTTGCCCGTACAAGCTTTTGTAGGAGATTTCTCCTAGGTTTCTCCTCATTGCACCACGTGTTAGGGATACATGCTCAGTCCTACTGTCATGATGCCCGCTATTCAGCCGTACCACGCAGGGCAGATCCAGCAGCCGGTAGTGGTTCTGAAGGAGATTGAAGGGGTGGAGTTACCCCTCATGACCCCTCAACAGCTACATCCTATTTACACACAGTGTGAGGTCCAGACGGCCCGGAGTACGTGGAAAAACTTTACTTCCAGGTATTTTTTCTCTGGCCAGGCCGCTCAGATTACCCCTCACTTGGGGGGATTGTAGGCGCATCCGCTCATGGCTGATAGACAAATCTTGAACCCAAGTGTAAGTTCTAAATCCGATTGCAACACTTAAGGTATCGTATCCACAGGGAAGGGAATTCAACAACCACATTTATGACTATTTCTAATCTAGAGACCGGAAAAGATTGACAAAGTTGTGCTATACTATTATGACAAAATTAAACTTAACTAATAAATAATCAAACACACGAGCTAACAAATAAACGCAAGATTTAACCACTTAATTAAAATAGGTCGGGAAGTAAATCATATGCTCTTTTGTGATCAAATCAATACTCAAGTACGGATGTATGATTCTTCAACCTAATCACAATGTTATACCTAGCTTCTTTCGAAGGCTAGATGTCTAATTAATTAAGCCAGATGTTGTTCTCACAATCACCTAGTACCCAAATTAATCGAATAAAGCAAGATTAGTGTATTTAAAACCTAGCGGCTTGGCATAAAATTCTAAATACTTGTTGTAGAAATTAGGGTTAAATTTCTTTAAGCCCAAAAGTCTAAGTTTTGGAAAACACTCTCAATTATCCTCAATCTCGCGATTATCGGATAATTTACAATATGTTCATGGATGGCCAATCCATTCCCAGCTTACTCAATACCGTTCTCCTAACAAAGAATCACACAACTTGACTCGAGCATTAATTCAAACACCTTAGACGCATAATCCTTACCCCCCTAACCCTAGGAGATTAGTTCCTCATATTTAAATTAAAACTCATTAAAACCAAAAGGATTGCATTCAAAATACTCATGTCTAACATAAACATCAAAACGGAATTAATAACTTTGAGTTCTACCCTAATCATCCAAAAACGAATCTAAAGCAACTAACTAATTATGCTAGAATTTGAAAAACCAAAACTTGAGGAATTAGTTTGATCGGAAAGTAGTAAATAAAACCAAATTGATAAAGTCTTGTGCTTGGAATCAATCTTGAACTCTATGTCTTCGTGTTTCTTCTTTCTCCGAGTGTTCTTGAACTTCTGGGTAGCTATCCGTCCAAAAAGCTCTCTTATTCCGCCTCAAATCCGCGTTTAAATAGAAGTTCCAAATCCTAAACCGCCCCGTGACACGGGCGTGCGAAGCTCATGCCTAAAATTGTGACACGCCCGTGTCACAGATTAAAGCGTATCCGCGCTTTTCTTACTTGACACGGGGGTGTCAAAAACCTGTTCTTCTTGATGACACGGGCGTGCGAAATCTCCAGGCCTCTCTGTACCAAGTCACGGCCGTGCAACAAATTACTCCACATTGGTGACACGGGCGTGTCACCTCCTGAAATCCGAGGGTCACTTCTGTACTGAGACACGGGCGTGTCTCAGTTTGCTCTTCCATGGGGACACGGGCGTGTCCCCTAGAATTTCTCGTTAGTTCGCCCTTTATTGCATGGTTTTGCTTCTACTCCGTCTTTTCAACTCCAAGGTGAAAGGTACCTAATAAGGAGCATAAATCACGCTATAAGTTCTAGAAACTGCTTGAATTTAACTAAAATTGCCCTACAAATCCATGCAATAAACCAATACATCAATGGCAGCACAAGCTGTCTTGAAGGGACAACCACCGCCTCCGCCTGCGAAGTAGAAGGAAGTCCCCGCGTGAGGAGGGAAAGGACGTCCTCAAGCTGACAAGGGAAAAGAGCCCATAGAAAGAATCAATATCGATGAGGAACCCCACTCCCAAGTTTCAAAACTTGGGCCACAAGCCTCCCAGTGAGGGAGCCAGGTAAGAGAGGCAGATCCCAACCTCCTCGCGGTTGTCCAAGACTAGCTGCAGGGGTTGCAGGAGATGGTGGGACAGCTCTCTCGGGCGCGGTCTCAAGTCCCCCACGCTGGGGAGGAATGAGCCAATGCCAGAGACGCTCGTCGCCAAGCCCGCCAGCAGCAAGCCCTTGGTCACCAAGAACAAGATAAAAATTCTGAGAGTTATGATTACCATCCACTCGCGAGGGGCTCACCCCTCGTGGAAGAAGTTCTAATGGCCTAAGCCGGAATGGGCAAGGTTCCCACTTCCATTAACCGCTACGATGGGACCACGGATCCGACAGAGCACCTGGACCATTTCCTGCATTTGATGTATTTGTATGAACACTCTAGCCATTACTGGGCTAAAGTTTTTGTTACATCTCTCGTAGGGATGGCTCAAGAGTGGTACAAGCGACTGCCACCCCGCTCTATCCACTCGTATGTTGAACTCACCAATGCCTTCCTCAACCATTTCAACTCCATGAAGGCGCTTGTTACCGCTCCTAAGCTTTATATAACTTGGTCTAAGGTGAGCACGAATCCCTTCGATCTTTTTTCGCTCGATTCAACAAGGAGGTGCTCTTGGTGGAAAGGCCCTCGATGGATTTTTTGATCCACGTGCTCTTCAAGGCTTGCAATCACAAACAGTATCTGAGCAAGAAGTTTGCGGATTCCATTGTCAAGAAGCGGCCTGTGTCTCGCAAGGCGATGAGGGAGATTGTCGAGCCATATTTTGCGCTCGAAGACATGTATGGCTCCAATGTTAATCGGCAATCTGGGCCTCATAAGAACGAGCGAGGACGAGAGGAACCTCACAAGGAGCGTCGCAAATCACCAGCGTCTCCCCACAGATTTTAGCGTATTCCCCTCAATAGGCCCAATTCAGAAGTTTAAACTCTTTCGGATAAAAAGCTCTTCAAAAGTCCCAGAAAATGAAAGAGGCCGAAGCTCTAAAGTGCTCGAACAAGTATTAAGCCTTCCACAAGTAAAAAGGGCATGTCACGGATGAATGTCGCCAGTTGGAGGATGAGATTCAGAGGCTCATCGCTGGCGGACATCTGAAAGAGTTCGTACGGGCCTTGGAGCGCTACGATGAGTGCTATAATGAGTGGTCAAGGGAAAGGAGAAGGAGCCCAATGCGCTCAAGGAGTCCTCGAGGGGGGGGCCCTCTAGAAAGCAGCCACCGCGGCAAGCAAAAAGCGACGGAGTAGGAAAATACCCCTTCGCGGTCATCAACATGATCGCTGGAGGTTCATCCGGGGGAGATTCTAACGCTTCCCACTGTCGATATGTTAGGAGCTACGATCAGCGCCCCTCGGTACCCAGGCAAGTCTATGCTATTAAGGAAACGAGCGACCATCGCTCCAAGGAGAATGAAGTTGTTGGGTTTAGTGATAGGGACCTAGCGCACATTGTAACACCCCATGAGGATGGTGAAACCTCTGACTGCCCCATGGTGGTTAGCCTAGACGTCGATAATCATATTGTAAAGAGGGTTTTGGTTGATAGTGGAAGCTCTGTTAACGTTTTTCCTTACTCAACTTTCCAAAAAATGAATGTCATAAACACTCCCCTCGCGCCCCTCAAAACAGCCCTCATTGGCTTTGGAGGCTCCGAGGTCGTTCCTCGAGGACAAATCCGCTTGGCCACCTCCTTCGGTCTAGCCCCACAGCGGAAGACTCTCATGGTTACCTACGCGGTAGTCGAAATTGAGATCCCTTATAACATCATAAGTGGGCGTCCTGCCCTCGGGATTTTAAGGCGATCATTTCAACCTACCATCAGAAGATCAACTTCCCTACCCCAGAGGGAGTTGGTGAACTCCTATACAATGTCCGAGAGGTGTGGGAGTGCTATATGTTGTCCCTCAAGAAGCCCAAAGCAGAGAAAGCGTTCCAAATAGGGTCCACCAAAAGTCTCTAGATTTTCCCAATTATGAAGAAGATGGCCCCGTGCGCAAGAGGGCCAAAATGAACAAAAAGAAAAACAAGAGAAAAGATCCCGGCGCTGGAAGCAACCCCGAGGGCATCCCACTCGGAGCGGTCGGGGAATCCTCCTTTGAGGAAGACGTGAACGAGCGTGAGCAAGAAACGGCCAGCGACCGTTTGACAGGGAAGGAAAGGGCGCTCGAACTCCCTTGCCCAGAGGCACGGATCGAGCCCATGGAGAAATTTCTCACCATTGAGTTGGAACCTGGGAACAAGGATAAAACCACTCAAATTGGGTCCAATCTCATAGGGCCCTCGCAGATCATGATGATCGACTTCCTTAGGGAAAATATTGACGTCTTTGCTTGGAAGGCATCTAATCTGATCGGAATCGACCCGAGCATCATAGTTCACAAGCTCAATGTGGACCCCACTTTCAAACCCATCAAACAGAAGAAGTGAGATGTGCACTGTTTTCGAAAAAAGGTCATTGGGGAAGTTAACAAGCTCCTCGAAGCCCAGTACATTGAGCCCATACTGTATCCAGAATAGCTTTGCAGTGTGGTTCTGGTACCCAAGAGCGCTAACAAATGGCGCATGTGCAACGACTTTACTGATCTCAACAAAGCGTGTCCCAAGGATCCGTACCCCTTGCCCCGGATTGATCAGCTGGTGGATTTGACCGCGGGTTGTGAGCTAATGAGCATGATGGATGCTTTCCAAGGGTATTACCAAACTTTCATGGCCCCCGAGGACCGTCCCAAGACCTCGTTTGTTGTACACCTGGGAATATATTGTTTCTTAGTCTGCCTTTTGGGCTCAAGAATGCAGGTGCCACATACCAGCGCCTTGTTAATAGGATGTTTGAAAAGGAGATTGCTGGATCATTGGAGGTGTACGTAGACGACATGATCGTCAGGAGTGAGCACCAAGCTTCGCACTTTGAAGAGCTTAAGCGCACATTTGGCATCCTGCGCCAGTACGGTATGAAGTTAAATCCCTCCAAGTGTACTTTCGGAGTACGAGGGGGAAAATTCTTGGGCTACATGGTTAGACAGCGTGGGATTGAAGCTAATCCTGAGAAGATCAAGGCCATTTTGGATATTCCATCCCCTCGCAACCTCAGGGAAGTGTAAGTGTTCGTGAGAAAGATAATATCTTTGAACCGATTCATCTCCTGCTCAACGGACCGAAATCTCCCTTTCTTCAAAATTCTACGCAACACTTAGAATTTCTCTTGGACTGAGGAATGTGAAAAAGCCTTACAGGACATGAAAGCCTACCTCTCGAGCGCCCCACTTCTAACAAAGCCCGTGGCGGGTGAAAACTTATTCATATACCTCTCTGTCTCCACGGAGGCCACGAGTGCAGTTTTGGTAGCCGTGCGCGAGCGCAAGAACCTGCCGGTTTATTACCTGAGTAAGACCTTGTAGGGTGCTGAGAAGAAATATCTGGAGATTGAAAAATTCGCATTTGCCCTCATTAATGCATCACGAAGGCTGAGACCCTATTTTCAAGCGTATTCTATCACGGTTCTCACGGACCAACCACTAAGATAAGTCTTATTTAAGCCTGACGTTTCGGGGAGATTGATAAAGTGGGTCATTTAATTGAGCCAGTTTGACATAAATTTCGAGCCCAAAACGGCTATACAAGCGCAAGCGGTAGCAGACTTACTGGTTGAGCGTTTTGGGTTAGAGCCTATTATTCCAGAAAATAATGGTCTCTGGGTCCTGCACACGGATGGTTCCTCAACCTCTCAAGGGGGAGGAGTAGGAGTAACCCTTAGAGACCCCATGGAGTTGAGATAGACTTTGCAATCAGGCTGGAGTTCCAAGTCACAAACAATGAAGCAGAATACGAGGCTCTCATACAAGGGTTGAAAATCGCTTTTCAGAGCGGAGCTTCCGAAATCACGGTGTATGTTGATTCAAAACTGATTGCCAGTCAAGTTGAAGGGACTTCTGAGGCTCGAGAAACCACCATGATGCAGTACTTAGGAAAAGCGAGAGAGGTAATCGGGAAGTTCAAGGAATTTCACTTACTTCAAGTTCCTCGAGCGGAGAGCGAGTGTGCAGATACTTTATCCAAATTCGTTTCTGACCTTGAGGGATCCTGTGAACATTCTATCACATTTCTCAAAATAGAGGAACCGTTAATTCAGAGGAGAGACTCCTCACAAGAGGTAGCCATGATTGATCCCACCGAGCCCTATTGGCTCGATGACATCGTTAGATTCCTTAAAGATGGTACTTGCCCTACCAATAAACTGGAGGCACGGAAAATTAGGAATAAGACCCCTCGTTTCTCTCTGGACAACGAGGGTAGACTCTTCAAGAAGTCCTTCCAGGGGCCCGCCAATGAGATGCCTAAGGCCCTCACAAGCCAAGGAGACCCTCGAACACATTCACGGAGGGAGTTGTGGGAATCACTCTGGGGGCCGCATTCTCGCCAAAAAGATACTGAGAAGTGGATTCTATTGGTCCACAGTCCTCCGAGATTTTATTGTATTTTCCAGGAAATGTCCAAAGTGCCAATTTCACTCTAATGTTCCCCAATTGCCAGCGGCTCAAATGATCCCCATAGAAGTCTCGTGGCCCTTTGATCAGTGGGGTATTGATATTGTTGGCCCCCTGCCTATGGCGATCGGACAGAAAAAGTTTGTCATCCTAGCCGTTGATTACTTCACCAAGTGGGCTGAGGCCGAGGCCGTCGCAAAAATCACCTTTAGGGTGGTAAGGGACTTCATTTGAAAAAACATTATTTGCAGGTATGGCATTCCGAGGGTGCTTATTTCGGATAGCGGATCCCAATTCATAGCAACTGATACCCGGGAATGGTGCTCAGAGTTAGGCATTGAGCAACGCTTCACTTCCGTGGGCTACCCTCAGGTCAACGGTCAAGCGGAGGTCACCAACAGGATCATTTTACAATATCTAAAAACCATGCTCGAGAACAAGAAAAGCGAGTGGACCGAGGAGTTACAAGGGGCTTTATGGGCTTATCGGACCACCCTACGAGTGGCCACTGGTGAAACCCCTTACTCACTTGTCTATGGTTCAGAAGCAATGATACCAGCAGAAGTTGGACATGAATCCGCTCGAGTGGCGCATTTTGAGCCCGGGGCAAACAAAAATAACAGAGCATTGGAATTAGATCTTTTGGAAGAGAAAAGAGACAAGGCCTGGGCACGTATTCATGAATACAAAACATCCGTCGCTCGACAGTATAACAAGCGGGTTAAAGAAAGAATTTTTCAGTTAGGAGACTTAGTTTTAAAGAAGGTTGAAGTCTCAAGGCATGTGGGCAAGTTGGACCCCAACTGGGAAGACTGTAACGCCCCGGTTCCGGATGAACAGGTAAGCACGCCACGTGTGAGTTTGAGCGTAGGTTTTATTTTATTTCTTGAATTTTATAATATATTCTTACGTGGCATTCATAACTTTATAAAATTCACAAAACATCCTTTATGTGAATTATTTGAATCTATATCATAGAAAATATTATTTCACGACACGAAAAATATTTATTGCATGGAATCACTACCGAGAGTGATTCAAATTACCAAATTGTCCCTACTTGATTGTTCTTTAAACTTTAGGGACTTAAGTGCATAACTTTGCAAGGGCTTAATTGAGCATATTTTAAATTGTTGCATACTTGATCGCATGACTTCATAAAACAAAGGATTAAATGGCAATTAGCATAATTCACAAAAATCAAGGATGATGAATTACGTATCATCTCTTCTTGCACATTCCATGATCATTTTCATCTACAATTCATCAACATCTCCATCTTTTCTCTCTCGGTTCCAAGGAAGAAAAAGGGAAGAAGTAAATTTTCCTTCAATCATCAAGATTTCAAGAAATCATCCAAGTTTTGGCAAATTGATCATCATCTTCATCCATCTTCTTCATTTCTTAGCTTTCAAAGGTTGGTTTGCATGGAAGTGGTGATTCTTGATTGTATTTGATGTGGTTAGGGTTTGGAAATTATATGCTAAATGAATGAATTAGAAGTAGAAGCATGATTATGTGATCATTTCATGAATTATGGCATGAATTATTCATGATATTTTTGAGAATTTGAGCTTGGATGATCAAAGTGGGCATGAGCTTGAAATCTTGGAAACCTTGGTGATATAGCATGTTTTATGTGTTTAAGTAGGATATTATTACTCCTTGAATGTGTATGCATCATACTTCCAGAAATTATTGCATTTGGGGATCAAAAATGGAATTTTGTGGCTTTGTTGATTCTTTGCCGAGAGCCTCCCCTGTTTTTGCTCTGTTCTTCAAAGTTGCAAAAACTGGGAACGACTGTTCCCAGCCTCAAGGCATTGAGGGAACGGGCGTTCCCACCTTTTCAAATGAACTGGGCGGCCGAGCATGGGAACGGCCGTTCCCACTTTGGCCTTGCTGCCGGAAGGGCCGTTCCCAGCTAAAAGGCGCGCTTTTATTCTTAAAAATCGTTGGCGCGTTTTGGGGAACTCATGGGAACGACTGTTCCCATTTTGCAAAGGGGACCGGAACGGCCGTTCCTACCTGGAATGCAGAACAAAATTCACTGCATAAAATTACGAAAATGACCCCTCGATCCGACGACTTCTTTGACCCCGAATTGCTATAATATGTGCTAATATGAAGTGAAACAACATGTTATCATGCCACATTGTATTTTCGTGGTCGTCTCGATACATTTCCGCCGTTCGTCATATTTTGTCCATTTTAGGTCTTGTCTCATGTATACACGTCGTGTTTGCACAGGTCACGAGGGCTTGGACGAGGAGCAGGCTCAGTAGAGTATATCCTTGTCATATTTTGCAAGAAAAGGTGAGGTTTTAGGTTATGTTTATAGAACCCTACCACCCTTATGTGCTATTTTCGGCCAAAACCTATTTCAATTATAAACGTTTTCAAAGTTATAAACATTTCAAGCAAGAAAGTATTGATTGTCATGATTTCAAGCAAGTTTGGCGAGTACATGATTGCACGTGGGCCCGAGGGTAATTCTTGAGCCAACCGGGAAAGCAAGGGCTGACGGGTAACTCCTGAATTATTCTCACATTGTTGGGATCACCCCCGAAGCCACTAGGAGATTAGTGGTGGAAGGAGTTACGTGTCTAGAGGGTCATGTCCTCTACACACACCATGTCGTGGATAGTCAAGCCTTGCAAACTCGCTATCACCCGGAGGAAGAAGGAGACTGGGGATTAATCCGGCATGTCGGGTTATCCTCGGGTTATCGCATGATTTCAAGCATGAAATTGTCTATATGAGCACTAAATGGAATTGCATGATCATGTATTAAATTGATAAAGCAAGCACGTATTGTCACATTTGGTGTAAAGGTTGGAGAATCACCCCTGCTCGCCGGGGTCACATGTTCATGAAACGTTCAAACTAAAATGTTAAAGTGATTGGTTGTAATCTCGGGCAAAGAATAAGTTTCTTGAGTTATATATTCCTTTCATTTCCAAAGTCTTCACCCGAGGCTACACCTTGCATGTGATGTGTGTTATATATAATTATTGCCCCTCACTCAGTCTTCGGTAGACTGATACTTCACTTTTCAGGTACCCTTTGAGCGTGGTCGTGCTAGGCGGGAGTTGTTCGAGTCTTGCATTTCCACGGGTCTAGTTTCATACCCTTTTGTATAGTCTTATGCTAGTTTCATGTTATGATAATTATTGTCACGTTTTGGATACTTGAATATGTATATTATCAAGAGATGATAATGTATTGATAGTTAAATTGGTATCTATAAGTATCTATTCGGTAAATATGGTACCTATATGTATGAATGATTTTATTGCTTCCGCTTTCGTTATCATGTTTGCTTCGGTGTTGTTGGGGAGAGTGTCCCGCCTAGCTCGTCATTTTTATTGTCACCCGTTCGCTATAGTTTTGGTTTATGTATGGATTTTCCATTTCATACGTGGATCGAGGCTATAGTGCGGGGGATGTGGTGCCCTGGGGGTTAGGGTGCTACATCTACAGGTCGTATCAGAGCCCGGTTGCAAAACCGAGGTTCTCGTATCGCGTCGAGTCAGTCTAGGTCGCACGACATAGGATTATGTGGTACTTGGGAGTCTGCATTTTGTTAAATTACTTGATTTAAGTGTTTTCTTGCATTACTTGAGATATTTGGCCATTATTGAATTATATGCACACATTTGCATTTATTGATCAAGCCACACATGTTTAGTGATCTAATTTCAGGATGGAGCACGACAGACGTTCCAGTGACCGATCCTCGAGGCACAGGCATCATCACCGCCGACATCATCGCCGTGAGAGATCACCACCTCCTCCACCTGCTCAGCCACAGCCCCAGGACTTCATGAACGCGGTAGTGGGGCTAATTGATCAGAGGCTACAGGACAGGGTTCCTCCACCACCTCCAGCACCGGTATCACCTCAGGAGAACCCTATTTCTGCCATATTGTGAGAATTTCAGAACCAACATCCCCCGCAGTTCTACAAGGGTGACGATATTCAGGCAGAGATGTGGCTGAAAGAGATCGAGAGGATCTGGCAGCTTATCCCTTGTGACACTCAGGAGAAGGCTCGCTGTACACTTACTCTTATTCAGGGCGAGGCCTATTCGTGATGGGAGAGGCCTGCGACAGAACAAAACATTCTGCATAAAATTGGGTTTTTGGGATTTTAACCCAAATATTTATTTGACCCCAAATTACTATTATTTGATTGATTACATGCTAAAACAAGATGTTTTCATGCCACATTGTATATTGCACGTCATCTCGTTGCTTATTCGCCGTTTGTCATATTTGGTCTATTTAGAGTCATGTCTCACGTGTACACATCTATCTTGCACAGACCAGCTTTACCGGGACGAGGAGCAAGCCCCGTAGATCGTATCCTACTCATCTTTTATCGGTAAAGGTAAGGTTAATTATTAGTTAAATAGAACCCGTATAACTATTATGTGGATTTCAAGCCAAAAGGTATATATATACTTATTTATAATGATTTCTAAACTTATACACAATTGCAAGCAAGCCATGTTCATGAAAAGCAACTCATGTATCGTGATTTATTGATTGATCGTGTTTTGGCGAGTAAAGCATATCGCGTTGGGCCCGAGGATAGTAATTTGAGCCAACCGGGAAAGCATGGGCTGACGGGTAACTCGAATGTTATCCTCACCACATTGGGATGACCTCTGATCCGCTAGGAGATTAGTGGAGGAAGGAGTTCCGGGCTTAGGGATTCATGTACCCTCTGCTCAATGAGCATGGATGATGGGGCCTTGCAATCCTATCATCAACCGGAGGAAGAAGGAGACTAGGGATGGGTCCGGCACCACGGATTGTCCTCGGGTTATTGTCATGATTGCACTCATTGATTGTCTTGCCTGAATACACATGCACGATTGCACGATAATTGAATTGCATGATCACCTATTGATTAACAAAGCATGCATGTATTGTACACAGTTGGAGTAAGGTTGGAGAATTGCCCTCACTCACCGGGCCACGTATTGCACGTATTGAATGCATGAAAATGATTCAAGTATTTAATATTAATAGTTGTAATCTCGGGCGAGTTCTATGTTATTATGAACTTATAATACTTTTAATTATAAAACCTTGCCCGAGGTTATAACTTGCATGTTAACTGCGCTAATATATATATATATATATATATATATATATTTATTGCCCCTCACTCAGTCTTCCATGGACTGACGCCCCACCTTTCAGGTTGTCGCGGTCGTGTGCTAGGCGGGAGTCAGAGTCGTGTTTTGTCGTCCAGCTGGGTCTAGCACTTCATACATTTCCATGATATTGCTTTTGTCATATCCAGAGTTAGTATGTTATAGTTCTTGTTATCGTTGGGAGACTTTTGCTTGTATGATATATAGGAGATGATAATGTATTGATATCTGTTGGTATCTATTAGTATTTATATCGTTGATGTAAATATGGTATCTATATGTATTAATGAATTAATGCTTCCGCTTTTAAGCTTTATATCTTGAGTTTGTATTGCTTTGGGGTATAGTTCCGCCTAGCTAGTCTGTTTCTTTTACTTGTCACCCGTTCGCTATAGGTTAGTTCATGTACGGATTGTCCATTTCGTTTGTGGATCGGCCTATAGTGTGGGGGTGTAGTATCTCCACGTGTAGGGGTGCTACAACGAACTTGAAAGAAAAAGAAAATTATGGAGAAAACGCACACATAACATAAGCTATACGTCCGTCGTAGTAGTAATAATAATGTCTACCATTTTCCTGGAGGAAACAAATTCAATATACAAGTAAACCAATCTAAATATAGGTTGGATATGAAAAAAAAAAAAAAAAGGAAGGATCTTTTTATATATAAACACAAGCAAAAATCCTCATGCGTCGCATGAAAAACTTTAAAAAGTATAACGATTGTATATAACTAAATATTTAATTATATATACCAAAAAGATATAAAAGTATACATTTTTAAATAAAAATTAGAATAACATAAATTTATATTTATCAACCACTCAAATAAATATCAATCACCAAAATTTGTAGTAAATATCACTCAAATTATATAATGGAGTACGTGCACACAATAAAGTTTTCAAATAATAATAAAACCTAAAAAAATGCTTAAAAGATATAATATATACAAAAATTTTAGAAAAGAGTAAGGAAAAAATTAAAAAATATATGCGAAAATTTCTTACCTGAAATTTGTGGTCGCCCAAAAGTTTTGAAACTTCCTAAGAAGTGAGTCAAGTCACTAAAGTCTATCATTATTCAAATTCAAAAAACTTCAAAAAATTTATTTGAATAAACAAAAATAATAAATAATATAAATGAAAACAATAAGAAAAAAATATATATTAATATATTAAAAGGATTGAAACTACACTAAAATAAATATTAAAATACAACAAATTAATTTTTACAATAACAAAAAACCCATAAAATGTAATTAAGTCAACAAACAAAAAGATTTATTTGATTTGTCTGTCATTATATTAATCTTTTTGTTTGTAAAATAAAAAAGAAAACAAAAAGATACATTGTCACCCGAATAGACAAATCTTTGATTTTATTATAAAGATTGTTTTTCTGCAAGATTTTTCTTGAAGCTTACGATCTGCCACTATCCCAACACAAAGTTATTCGTCTCTTTCCGCCGATTGGGGATGGTATTGAACACTTTGATCACCCTTTAAGCTGTAGCTTTTTTCTTGAGGAACACAAAGTAATTGGTCTCTTTCCAGTACTTTTCATCAACTAATGTGGGACTGTCCACCAGTTTCTCCAAATGACGCTTGAACAATTCATCAACCACTCCGTTTCCGAAATGTTCCTCAATGAGTGCTCCGATGACTGCACGTAGATGAGAAGTGATTACTCGAGCATCGACATGCCTCAACGCTGCAGGTAACTCAGTTATTGTTTCGATACGAAACATGCCGTTTTCCTCTATTATTCCCTTCAATTCCGATGGCGAAGTATAGTAGAATGGCAAGTTGAAAGAATCCACCTTCTCTTCACTAAATTTTCCCTGGAATTGGTGCATTGAGTGGAAAATTCAATGCAAGGAAAAATAAATGTTGAAGGGCCAACACTAAATGTTGAATAAACATTAAATACAGTGAGTTTTAATTGAGTTGTTATTTGGAGAAAATAAAAGGCCAAGAGTCTTTGTAGATGAAAGGCAAAGGGTAGTCTTTATAGTTTTCTCATTGTCTTTTTGGTTCTTTTTGAAGAGTCATGGCTAGTATCTATATAAGGGATTGTTGACTTGCTTTGAGTAGAACTCAGATAAATAAAAAGTGAGGAAAAGAATTGAGCTCATATATTTTCACTCCAATATACGTTCCAGTAGTTTAAAGAGAGTAAAGTGAAGTTTTTTTCTGACTTTTCACTAAAAAGGGGCAAAATGTTACGCAAACTAGAGGGGTCTGTGTGTATATTTAGGCTAACCATAAGGGGTGTTAGTGAAATTCTTCGTAAGTAAGATTTCGAATTCCACGTTTCTTACATTTCTCATGTAACATCCCATGGATCCAAAGTGTGACATTTTATCTTTTAGTTCAAGGAAAAATTGAACTGAAGTACCCTGAGGTTTGGACTGCTTATTGAAACTTCCCCTAAGGTTTAAGAAATTATAAGAACTTCCTTTGTGAAAAAACGAATATTACATTTGAATCAATCAAGCATGACAACATCATCTTTAATGTTTTGCTCTTGAAATATTCCGATTAATCTTTCAGTTTAAATTCATGATCGTAATAACACATGTTACCTGAGGATATATCAAGGGATGTTTGTGTAATTAGACAAACATCACAATATGTTGGCTTAATTTAACCAAAGAAAACATTAGACCCATGTTTCTTTTAGTCAAGAATGCAATACTAACCATGTTGGCCATATCCTTAAGGCAGGATCCAAGCATGATGAATGTTAACCCCATACTAGATTCAGACAAAAGCACTCCATCAGGAAAACCAAGTATTACCAGCACCATTAGCCCTCCACATACTAGCTCACTTCCTCTAGCACTCAAGAAACTCTCCATATCCTCCTTGTATTGAGCCAAATACGCCTTTTTCACTTCTTTTCCAGCTCCAGAATAGTGTATTCTTCCCTTATTCCATGCCTTCGAGCTCCCAACCGTAACCTGCTCTGGAATTCTTGATAGCCAGTGGAGTGCAGTGGCGCAGTGCGCAAGATGAAGCGTCGATTCAGGAAACAGGCGGCCATGAAAGGAACCTGGTGCGGCTGCAGCGAAGTATTTTCTGGTGGAAGGCAGGGTCTTAAAGAGAGTGTTGAAATCATTGCCCTGGAGATCGTTGAAGAACATATGGAAATCAGGGCGAGTTTGGCAATTGGACTTGTATTTCTTCTCCACGGCTGAAATGATATTTTCGACCGGGAAGAAGGTGTTGGGCCCGATTGAGCAACCGAAATCGGCTATTCGGAAGGTGTTCGGAGGATGGAAGAGAGCTTTTCTAGTGTCAAGATGTTTGTGGATCAGTTCCTGGATTAAGTCCTCTGCTGAGAGTAGCAATTGCTTCTGCAAAAGATGAAAATTTTAGGAAATTTTGGAAAAACTGCTGGTTTGACCAAAAATTTTTAGTCCAATTCCCGATTCAACTAAATTTTTTAATTTTTTTCCTAAATTGAAATTTTATTTTTTATTAATTACCTACTAACTTAAGTTGTCTATTTTACCCTCAATTATTTTAATATGAAGCACTTAAATTTGAATTTGTAGAATAATAGCTAAAATTTGAAAAACTATTATGTTACGTAATAATTGATTTTTGAATGAAGAACTTTTATGTTAATTTGAAGTATTCACTTGTGCATTTATGGAACTGTATTTAAATTTCGAGAAATTATTGTATTATTTAGCTATGAGTAGTTAAATGAAGAATTTTATTCTAAATATGAAATATTTATATTTGTGTTTGTATAAATATATTTCAATTTAGAAAAATTTTCGCGTTGTGCAGCATAAAATAACTTAATGAAGTACTTTTCTTTTAATATGAAGCATTAATATTTGAATTTGTAAAATTATATCTAAGTATTAGGGAACTATTGCCTTATGACAATTAGATGTTAAATTAAGATCTTTTATCATAACATAAAGTATTTACTTCTTAATTTTGAGCACTGTATAAACTTCGAGAAAGTATAGTGTTACATAACAGTTAGTTATTAAATGAAGAAGTTTTCTTTGAAATGAAGTATATGTTTTTGTAGAACAATATCTAAATTTTGAAGAATTATCGTGTTATTCAGTAACATGATTAAATGAAGGACAATTAAATCATTTTAAAATAATTAGGGAGTTAAGCAAAAATTAATTTTTAAATTAAGAAGTTAACTAAATTTTTTTTTATTTAAAAAACACACTCAGAATTCAAATACCATTTGAGGGGTTAACTTTAAATTTTCGCAAATTTGAAGCACACCAGTATTTTTGCAGTAATTGTTCTTATACTATGGTTACATAATATGGAGATGTTTGATATAGGAGGTGGACTTTATAAATCAGTTAAGTGTTAGAATCCGAAATTTTAATTGTGTGATATCAAAGCGGATCAACAAGCTGAATCAAAATTTAATCAGGCATATCACACGCTTTCTATATATACTATACGAAAGAGTAATTACATAAACCTCGGACAGAATATCATTCCGTTTTCACACGAGAGATTTGAACACAATTAAAAATATATGGCATTTAGCATTTTATGATGGTTTTTTCTTAATAAAATAATTTAAAGATTGAGGATATTCCTAATTAACCATTTTATAAGTTTTTAAAGGAGTTATATGCACCAAGTATTGTGCTATTTAAAATAGGCGTAAAAAACTTCGTGTCATATAAGATCTAATAAAAAACTTTGTATTTATTAAATTTTGCACACAAAACCTTATAAGCGATAATTGCATTATATGATGGGGTCATGCGAATTTTCTCTAGAAAAATGTTATTTTTGTATTTATATGCATGGTAATCTAATTTTTATATTTCAATTTTATCACAATATTTATAAAATTTTATAAGCTCCAAAAGATAACAATAAGAGCTTTTTTAAAGGGCTAATGCGTTCTCGGGTATTGGAATTAACATGTTTCTGAAAAGATGATATATATTGTTTCAAAAATAAGATCTCAAAGCGTTTGAATAAAACTATGAGCCTATAAGAGGTTAGCAATCAATAATTGCGTAATCATTGATAAAAATAATTTAATACTTTTTCTTTTTGAACAAATGCCCAATTCAATAATTTTTGGGGATATACATTTTAAAAGTTTGTATATATATATATATATATATATATATATATATATATATATATATATATATATATATATATATATATATCATTGATAAAAATAATTTAATACTTTTTCTTTTTGAACAAATGCCCAATTCAATAATTTTTGGGGATATACATTTTAAAAGTTTGTATATATATATATATATATATATATATATATATTAAGACACACATCCAAAATGGTAAAAGAGATTATACCGATGTTTTTTTTTTTTTTTTTTTTAACACATCTCAAAAGTGGTAAGAGAGATTCGAACCCAAATTGTTGTTCTACAGAAAGAATATTCAACCATTTAAGCCAGCTACTATTAGTGTTTTTGCCAACGTCTTATTTTAAGAGTTTATACCAACTTATTTGGTAAAATAAAAAAAATTACCAAACACTTTGAGACATTTTATGAGCATTTGAACAACTTTTAAGCTATTTTAAAACCATAAAAACTCACCAAAAACTACCTCTTGATCTAACATAAAACTTTGTGACGTACCTTGCAAAATAAAAAAGATATATTACCTGGTATTCAGAATTGTGAGCATAACTATCAGGACCCTCACCACCTATCATATGGTGTTTGCAAGAACCTTCATTTAATTTCATTCCATCCATTATATAATTGTACCAAGTATAATGGCATGTAATGTTTCTGAGAATAAGCTCTTGATTACACTCACATAATTATATTTATAGGATCTGATACTAATTGCCTGTTGAATATTTGTTGTATGTTTAAACAAATATATGGTGACGGTCCTTCAAGCAATTGTTTTATCATTTATATGTCTGATTGAGACAGGAAAAAAAATGTATATCCCGGTACAATAATCATAGGGCAAGTCCAAATTCCAAGTTATTGTCACACAAAAATTATCGATTTGTGAATATGATATTATAATATCATAATATTGGATTGTATTTATTTAATAGGGGGATTTACGTATAACTACCCTATATTTAGTCCTAATTATAATATAGTCCATTTAAATTGAAAAATTAAATTTTAGTTCATGTAAATCATGTTTGATTTGAGGTCCCCAACGAAATTTATAAAAGTACACTTATTCCCCTGGCGATTTGTACGAGTGTTATATTGGATATATGATCAAAATTACAAAATTATCCCTAAAGTTTACAAATATAAATAACATCATTCCTACAAATTATAAATTTAACAGCACCATTTGGGGGTATTTTTGAAATGATATAATAGAATCCTAAATTAAAATATATTTTTTAATATACATGAATTGCATTATAATTATGTCTAAGTACATAGTAACCCGATGTAATTGTTTCTTATTTAATATAGAACCGTTCAATATCTTACGTTTATATTGTGTGGAAAACAATGTAGACAAATTTTAGTCTGATTATTTTAGTGATTTGTAATGAAGACAATTTTATAACTTTGAAAAATATTGATGTCCTTGTTGATTATATATATGTATCTTAATCATCCCTCATTAACTAGGCTGATTCACTAGACCAATCAAATTCAATTTCACATGCACACACATGCATATATGGTATTTATTCCCTTACTCCGTAGTGTAATGTCAATTCCCGTGATTTGATGTATTTAACGCACTTAGTCTTAGTAATTAGAGTTTCATTAGAATTTTCTATTACGACAATACTAGTATTTTATCCCGTATTATGCACAAATTTTAGAGTAATTATTGTTTGCACTAAAAATTTGCGTTTATTGATTTTTAGTCAACACCGAATAGATAATACAAATTATTTGATAATTCAAGTAAAGTAGGTTTTCAATCTTCAATTTGGTCCTCTGGTTCTTCCTTTGAATTTAAAGTTGCTGAAATCTTTAAATGCTCCTTGATGGATTTGATGTTTGGTCTTCTTCAACTTCAAATTTAGCTTTTAATAACGTTAATCCGTTGGTCCTTCGACTTGTTTACAAATCAAACTCCAGATTTTGGAGAATTTCATCAAGAACGCCAATGACTCGTCGGTAATTCCATGAATTTAGTTTGAATATAACGCCGATTCGCCTGAATAATGCCTTGATAGCCGATCAAACGCCTTGATTTGGTAACTTCGGGGAAGAACGCCTTTGAATGCCTTAGAACTCCGTCTTGAACATATAGAGAGAACTTTGGCCTTCTTCGTCTCCTTTGTAGCACCCAGAGCGCGGGCCACCACATCCCCCGCACCTAAACCCGAACCCGCATATGAAATGGGAAAATCCATACACGAGCCCAAGTCTAAGCGAACTGGAGACCACACACTCACTAGGTTAGGTGGAGCTAAACAACCTCAGAGCGCGCAACGAATAACAAATAGCGGAAGCAAAAAGTTCATTAAACAGATAATTCAAAATCAACTATATACAATAAGTATACAAATATTACATAGCCATATCGAATCATATCTCCATAATAAAATTCGTATCATAATCAGTTCATTAAACACAAGTCCAAAATGACGTATGCAATGCACCTAGCACGATCTAAACCCAAAAGTGAGACTCGAACGACCCACTTCTCCGCCTAGCTCGTGCACCAAAAGACCTGTAAGCTAAAAGTGGTAAAGGAGAGGTGTCAGTCATATCTCGACTGAGTGAGGGGGTTAACGCACACCCACACACTATACGCATATAGAGCAAAACACGTAAAAAGATAAAGGTTATGAATCGGGGATAGGTTTTGCATACCGAAACATTTTCATAAAAACATTACATATCTTATACATATATATTACATTAATAAAGACTCTATTCCCGTTCCATAAACCAACCATTCATTAAGCTCAGTGAGTACGAGCATCCACCGTTACTTCTCATTACATTACATTACATAAAACAAATCACATTCAATCCCCTACTTCGGTGATGGAAGGGTCGGCCAACCCTTATCCATCCATTAGTAAATTCCTCGAGGGACGGTTAACCCACACGAGTGCCATTATAAATTCCTCGAGGGGTAGCTAACCCACACGAGTCCTGCCCCGCTTTCACACCGAAGGCACCAAGTGCATCATGCCTTCCCAACCTCCCGGGGCCGTACGTAATACCTTGGATGGAGAATGCGCACAGGGGTGATAACCGGCGTCCCCATGGCCTTCTGGAGTCTCCCTTACCCACGTCTCCGGGCCCAAAATCACCTTCCATTACCATTCCATTGCATTCTCGCTCATTATAAACCATTAACATTACATACGTAAGCAATAAACTTCATAAACATCAAAATTTTATTAAAACATAAGCTCATATATACTCGTAGATATAGCCCTTTCGAAAGCCAAAACTTTATAACAAGATCATAAACATATCGTACATTACACATATTTAACTATATATATAGTATACAGTCGCATGCGGGCTAGAAAACGAGCATTTAGGGGTCATAGGTCGCTTAACTAAAAAGAAAAGATCCTAAACCTCACCTTTGAACAAAATAGTGTAGTGGTGCGACAAAACGACCCCAAACAACCTTAAACTCCGGGTACAGCTCCTCCCGGAAGCACCCCTATGACAAAAAAATGTAATACTAAAGACTTAGCCTCAAATATATACCATAGAGACGCACGACGATGAAAATGGATGCTACGAATCCAAGGAAATATCAAATGGAGCCCTTAAACGTTTACAATTTCATTTCACGTTTTCACCTTGAACATCATAGCATAAAATTCATAAACTTGTCAAAACTAACATATATTCATTAATTAATATCATAAGATAAGATTCGAGGCAAAAGAAATTAGTTAAAACGTCAAACGAATGCAAAGAATACGCATATTACATCATACAGTAGCGTTTACGGCATTCAAGTTGTAGCTTGTAAAAATCATATCAAATCATACCGAAAAATAAATACGAGAAATATTGTAATGCCCCTACAAGGGCATCCACGCCTATCCCGTGCTACGGTCCTAGCTTGTATATAGAATTGCTATCGATATACCCACCAAGAACGAAGCAACCGGTGACAAACGGACATCCTAGCTAGGCGGTACTAGACTCACAAAGCGCGTAAACAATCACAAGTATGCGGAAGCTCGAATTAAAATACATTCAACAAGGTCTAAGAGCAATATATATTCAACAAGTAGATGACCATTACGGTCCAGCACATAATGCTCAAAATACGGAATGTAAAATCATCCTAGTGACCAACACGGTCCAAACTAGCATAATAACATCATGCATTCTAAATCCATAAATCCAAAACATAAGCGACATAAATATGAAGTATGTAAAGAGACAACGAGTACAAGCTAGACTCGACACAACTCTCAAAGCAAGACCCCGCCTAGCAAGACTCCAAAACGCGATCTGCGGACACGAAAGGTAAAGGAGGTCAGTTCAAACGGAACCGGTGAGGAGAAGGTTACATAGTTTAAATATAAGAGGTCAATTCATGCTCAAATCAAAGATGTTTATGATCCAAATTCTTTTGGAAAACAATGCAAGTTTTATAAAAATCGAATCATGAACCGAAGCACCGGCTCGGCGAGTACGAGCACTCCATCCTTACTTCCCAAACCAAAAGAAATCAAACCAATCCATCCTTACACCGTTGATGTCGAGAGTGTACAGCCCCCGAACATCGCAAAAGCACCATGGAGAAGTGGGTCCATGAAACCGACCTTCCCCCAAGCTTACCTTAACCCCGAAACCTCTTCGGAGTCTTAGCAAACTTGTCCAAAAGTGGGTACTTCGTAAGGGTTTAACCATCCGCCCTTGCGTTCCCGGTCTTACCACTTACTCCGCCCCGAGCGCTATCAAAAGATCCAACCAAGCAAGCGTCCTTGCAAGGTATACATAACCTCGCCACACAACTCACACATACGTAATATTTGAACGGAAGTCTCAAAACCATTTTGGGTATCTATCCCATATACCAAAACTTCAAGTTTTACTTGTAAACCGTTTTCCATAAGCAAATATCCAATATACGAGCATAGCTAACAAAATTTGGCTTATAAAGCCTAAATATACATTTTCAAAACGGGAGTTCAAAACCATTAAACATGAAAGGCTATAGGTGACCACATTTTTGAAATCATTTCATAAGTATATAACTCCTCACCTTTACCAAGAACTCAAAGGTCGACCACGACCAACGAACTACTCGGCCGGAGACGCACCACCTAACAAGACAAACGTACTAACAAAGGTGAGACTCGACCCAAACCAAGTAAACGACGCACGGCTGAAGTAACAAATCACTTATGAGAGTTATGTATGCTTATGGAGTCATATCATGCACTTAATGAAATGTGAGGATCAATCATGAGCATGTATAGCATGTCAAGGTCACACATAACGTAGGAAGTCATACAAGTTCAAGTAATTGCATAACTTAGCAAAATGTGACAACTTAAACTTGATCAAGACAATAAAATCATAACAAGTGATATGCAAGAAGTTTCACCACATATAATACGGCCACAACTCATTAAAGGTATTATAGAAACAAGAAAAGGACATACAAGAGTCAAAACAAGCGAAACGAGTCAAGAAAACAAGGCTGGGGACAATCTACCCCCGTGGATTTTCCTTCACAAAAAATCCACCCTCGCGGATTTGGTCCAGAAGCTACTGCCTGAAATCCACCCCCATGGATTTTTACACAGCAAAAATCCACCCTAGTGGATTCTGCCCAGAACTTAAAAAAAAACGTGACAGCCACTTCAAACTCGACGGGAATGAGTTCTAAACACCCCAAAACATGAAATTAAGATTCCAAAATCTCAATTAAGCTTCATAAAACATTCATACATCATATAAGAACATAATAGAAGCACAAAATCCAAGAATGAAATCATTTAAGCAAGAATTACATATATGCATAAAAGCTTCATAGTTCAAGCATGTTCTTCAATGGTGAATCTCTAATCCTAGCATGAATTCAACTAAAATTGATTCCAAACCTCATAAAAACTCAAGCATAATCATTCTACAACACCAAGATTGCAAGAAATCAAATAAATCTTAGACATGCAAGAATTTCTTCAAATCTTCAAAAACTCAAAAATGGTGAAATCAAGAGAATAGATGGAATCCAACCTAAACATCTTCCTAGGGTCCAAATAGCTTACTTAGAACACGAATTCATCAAGAAAACATGGATTAAACTCATAAAATTCAACCCTAGTTCATTCTTCTACCAAGAACTTCAAGCTCAAAGCATAACCAAAGCATTTACATAAAACCTTACCTTAGGAGCTGAGAATCGAAGAGAATAGCTTGGTCTTGAGTCTTGAATCTCTAGCTTCAATCTCCTCTCTTGTCTCTTGAAAATGGCTTGAAGGTTTTTGGGTGTTCTTGAGATAAGATGAATAGTCTTGAGAGAGTTTGCTTGAATCTCTTATGAAATAACGTCAAATGAGTTTTAGTGTTTAAAAAATCTGAATTGGTTATTTGGGTCAGCTTTTAGGGTCATGGAGCGGGTCATACGGGTCAGATTATAAGAGAAATTGGGTCTCAAGTTGGGTAATTTCGAAATTGGGTCATAAGTCTTACAAAAAGGTTGACTTTTCATAGAATGGCCATAACTTCTTCGTCCGAACTCCAAATCGAGCGATTCAAAAACCCACGAACTCGTAATCGAATTATCTACTCAATTTCATTAAGTTCTATCCAGTTTCAAGCTTGGAAAAATAAATTTACCTTTTAGTCCCTAAATTATGCTTCAATGTCCAAATAAGCACATTGTTTTGTTTAAGCATAAAGCATGCTATCAAAGCTCAATAAGAACAATACGAGCACATAATTAACACATCAATTAGTCACGTATTTCATACAAATCATATATTCCACATAAGTTCGAGCATAACGGTCAATTAAGGCATATTATTCACATAATTCAAGCAAAGAAAAGTAAATCGTTCACTCTTGTAACAAGCTTACCTTGATCGAGAAGCGGGGCATTACAACCTCCCCTCCTAAAAGAAATCTGGTCCCCAGATTCACCATTGGAAAACAACTCAGGGTGAAAACTTCGCATCTTGTCTTCTGTTTCCCAAGTAGCTTCTTCGGACTTAAGATCTCTCCAAAGTACCTTAACCAACGGAATTTGTCGATTCCTCAACTCTTGGACCTTCCTATCCAAGATCTTCACTGGTTGTTGCTTAAATGTCAAATCTGATTCCAATTGTACCTCTTCAACCGGCATAGTTTCCATCTCATCCCGGAAATACCTTCTCAATTGTGACACATGAAACACATTATGGATTCCCGTGAGATTCAGAGGTAAATCCAAGCGATAAGAAACTTCCCCAATACGTTCCACAATCTCAAACGGACCAATGAACCTCGGATTCAACTTACTACCCTTTCCAATTCGTGAGAAACCTTCAAATTTCAAATCTTTCCTTCTCCGGTCGGCATAACTCTTTTACCGGTCTTGTGCCGCTTTCATGTGTTGCTTAATCTTTTCCACTTTCTCAATTGCTCCCTTAATCAAATTGGGCTCGGTTCCTCTTTCCAAACCATTTTCCTCGGTCCATCTCCATTCATTAAGATCCCAATAAAGAGGAGACCTACACTTACGGCCATACAAAGCTTCGTACGGTGCCATCTTGATCGAAGATTGGTAACTATTATTGTAGGCAAATTCGATCAAAGTCAATTGTTTATTCCACTCAACCGAAAAATCCATTAAACAAGCCCTTAGTAAATCCTTAAGAAACTTAATCACCCGTTCGGATTGTCCATCGGTTTGCGGGTGGAATGCGGTACTAAAACTCAACTTCGTACCCTATAATCTGTTAAGAACCTTCCACAACTTAGAAGTTAAACGAGGATCTCTATCCGAAATGATACTAGCAGGTATCCCATGCAATCTCACAATTTCTTGGTGATACAACTCCGCTAATTTTTCCACTTTATCGGTTGATCGAATCGGTAGAAAGTGTGCACATTTTGTGAGACGATCCACGACAATCCAAATCCCATCAAATCCCTTTCGAACTCTTGGAAGCCTGGTTACGAAATCCATGGTGACTTGTTCCCATTTCCACTCAGGAATCGGTATCGGTTGCAACTTTCCCGCTGGTAATTGATGTTCGGCCTTAACCCGTTGACAAATCACACATCTCTTAACGAAATTAGCCACATCTCGTTTCAGTCCATGCCACCAAAAGTACTTCTTAAGATCCCGGTACATCTTGTTGCCACCCAGATGCATCGTATAGACGGTCCTATGTGCTTCTTCAAGCACTAACCTTTGCAATCCATCTGGTATACATACTCGGCCCTTGTACCTAAAGATCCCCAAATCATCAAATCCAAACTTAGACCTCGGATTAGCCTTTGCTCGAATCACTTGTCTTTGAATCCACTCATCCCTTGATTGAGCATCTAGGATCCTTTGCCTCAAATCCGGCCTTATAGTGATGTTAGCCAACCTCGATTGCGAAACAAGGATCTCGGTTTCACCCTTACCGGAATCAACCTCAAGATTAGCAATCTTTGCTTTCCGACTCAATGCATCTGGAACTACATTTGCCTTTCCCGGATGATATTGTATGACACAATCGTAATCTTCCAAGAATTCCATCCACCGTCGTTGTCTCATGTTCAATTCCTTATGTGTAAACAAGTAACGGAGACTCTTGTGGTCGGTAAATACCTCAAACCTAATCCCATAGAGATAGTGTCGCCATTTCGCTAAGGCAAATATCACTGCGGCGAACTCAAGATCATGTGTTGGGTAGTTCTGCTCGTGCTCCTTCAATTTCCTCGAAGCATAAGCAATCACCCGACCATTTTGCGTAAGCACGCATCCCAACCCTTCCTTGGATACATCGGTAAAAACTGAAAACCCATCCGAACCTTCCGGTAGAGTCAACACCGGGGGCGTTATCAATTTCTCCTTAAGCACACGGAAGCTCTCTTCATAAGCTTCATCCTACACAAACTTTGTTTCCTTCTTAGTTAATCGTGTGAGAGGTGCGGCAATCTTAGAAAAATCCTTGACGAATCGGTGGTAATAGCCTGCTAAGCCAAGAAAACTCCTTACTTCCGACACGTTCTTCGGTTGCTCCCAAAGAGAAACTGTTTCTATCTTAGAAGGATCCACTGAAATCCCATCACCAGAAATAATATGTCCCAAAAATGATACCCGATCCATCCAAAAACCACATTTGCTAAACTTAGCATACAACTTGTGTTCACGTAGCTTCTTAAGTACCAAACGAAGATGTAGAGCGTGTTCCTCAATCGACTTAGAGAAAACCCAGATGTCATCAATGAATATAACAACGAACTTGTCTAAGAACTTCTTGAAAACACGGTGCATTAAATCCATAAAAGCTGCGGGTGCGTTGGTTAGTCCGAAGGGAATCACAACGAACTCATAGTGTCCGTATCTCGTGTTAAAGCCCGTCTTCGGTATATCCGACTCCTTAATCCTTAACTGATAGTAACCTTGTCGGAGATCGAGCTTCGAATATACCTTCGAACCTTGCAACAAATCGAACAACTCTTCGATGTGCGGGAGGGGATACTTGTTCTTCACCGTCATCCTATTCAACTCCCGATAGTCTATGCACATACGGAGTGTCCCATCTTTCTTGTTCACGAACAACACCGGAGCACCCCAAGGCGAAGTACTCGGCCGTACAAACCCACACGCCAATAACTTATCTAGTTAAGTTTTAAGTTCCTTAAGTTCGGCGGGAGCCATTCTATACGGCGTCTTCGAAAATGGCTCGGCCTCTTGGAATAGATCAATGACGAATTCGATCTCTCTTTCCGGTGGCAAAGTCCCCAAACTTTCCGGAAGGACATCGGGGAACTCATTTGCCACTTTAGTCTCTTCAAGCTTAACTTGATCTTTAGGCCGGTTCAACACATACGCCGCATACCCGGTAGCTCCATCCCGAATGAGCTTCTTAGCTTCCATCAAACAAATAAACGGACTCCCACGAACGCTCGAACCTGTAATCACACTGGTACCCAACTCAACCTTCTTCCCAAAATAGTCCATCTTCGCCCGATGCGCATACAACCAATCCATACCGAGTATCACATCATACTTCTTCATCGGAATAGCAATCAAATTCGCCGGGTAAATGTGTCCCTCAATACTCACCGGACAATTACGATACAAGAAATCAGTTCTAATCATACCACCCAAAGGAGAACGCACAATATAAAGCATAGAATCACTCGCAAGAGGCAAATTTAACATAGTAGCCATAGAAGGAGTAATAAACGAATGAGATGCACCCGGATCATATAATGCATGTATGGGAATGTCATGTATGTGGAGTGTACCTTCCACCACGGCGGTAGGGTCGATCTCGGCATTCTCTTGCTCTCCATCCAAAACATAAGGACGTGCATGTGCCACGGGCCTTGTAACGCCCCGACTTTTCGGCTATACAGGTATGACGTCACGAGTGGGTTTAGACTGAGAGTTATGTGACATTTATGTGTTTTAATTGTTAAGTGATCGTTTAACATATTAATTTCGTGAACTAAATTGCTATCATGTGACTAATATGACTTAGATGATTTATTTGATTATGCTATTTGAATTTGCTTATAACATGCTTACTTGCCAATTAAATATTTATTTCACTTGTGTACTTATTTGAAATTTTATGAAATCCTTGGACTCAATCGAACTTTTAATTGGACCTCAATTATTCACCTACCAAACCTTGGGGTCCTAATTGAATCACTTAAATTCTCAAAGGGCCAAAGTGCAAATTCTTCTCTTCTCCCTCTCCATTTACACGATCAAAGCCCCCCCAAATCCATTCTTCTTCTTTCATTTCTTCTATCAAAAGAAAGGCTCCCAACTCCTTTCCTCTTCTCCTTCTTTGATCGGACCATCAAGCAAGCAAGGAGACAAGAGATTTCTTCAAGCTTTGGCCCAAGAATTCAAGCTCCAACCATTTCTTCTTCTTCTCCATCCTTTTCTTCCAAGGTATAAGTGTATATATATGAGTATGTTGGGTGATAACTAGGGTTGGGGAATTCTTGCTTTATAACTTGAATCTTTGAGTGTATATGCATGAATAGATGATAATCTTTGAATCCTAAGCTTGATTGTTGATATTCTTGGGGCAAGAAGGTGTATATATATATGTGGGTTTATGAATTTAGTTGTTTTAATTTGCCATAAACTTGCATTTGATGTTTCTACTTGGTATACTACATGTTTTAAGTGATTGGGTTGAGTTTTGAGGTGTTTTGGTGATTTTTGGTCTTCTCCCACGTTTGTGCCCTGTTTTCTGCGTTTTTTTGGCCCCTGACCTGAATCCGCGAGGGTGGATTTGAGGCAGAAACTTTGGACCATCCCCTGCTTCGGCCTGAGATTGTTTTGCTTCGTTCTCCCTCATACGAACTCGGATTGACCTGATTTTTGAACCCACGGAAACCTATTGAAGTCTAGAACATCCTCAAATTGGAATCATCTTCATATATTTTACCATTTATGAGATATGATCAATTCATTTTGGTGTCGCCACTTCTTCGACAATCTGCGTTCGTATAACTTCAAACCTATGCCATTTTCACCTCGCTTTGAACCATGATTCGTGCCACATATCCTTGAAAACATCTATGTCTCTAGTTTCACCTCCAACAAGCAAAACTTAATTCCAATTTCTCAAACTCAAGATATACCCATTTTTGTACAGCTTGCACTTTTCCAAAAATTGTCAACTTTTCCTAACTTTTGCAAAACCTTGCCAAAACTCGTTCTATCGCCTTCCTTGCACCTCCTCGACTCCTTATGTGACTTATATGCATTATAGACATGTTTAATTGATTCATATGCATTGTTAACATGTATTGTAATATATTATGAATTGAATGATTGAATGATTTATGTGTTTAAATGGCTTTATTGGTGTGTATGAACATGATTACATCAACTCATGACATTTATGATCCCTTGCATATTGAATCATGACATAGCATTTCACGAACACCTCATGTTAATGCCGTGCGTTCTAATTGGTTTCATATTGAGTCATTTCTCACGAGTTCACATTATGTCTTTCTCTTATACAGTTCATCTCCAGGGAGGAGATATCATGATCAATAGGCACACGACCTAGTTTGTATCCTTATATCGTCATGTTCCAGGTGAGGGTGTTTTCGTTCTAGTTACATATTAAACCCTACAACCTTATGTGACAAGCTTTGGCCAAAACCTTATGTATATATATATGTTACTTTTGAAGTAGAGTCATCGAGTAAACTTTGATCGAGTAAACCCTTTTCTAATAAATTATGAAATATGTTATGTTTTCATGACTGGGAACGTTTTGGCGAGAACATGAATGAATGCACGGGCCCGGGATCTAGCACATGTGGCTACCCGGGGAGGCAAAAGCCGACGGTGATCCCATGTGCTAGTCCCAACCATTTAACAGAGACCGGACCTCGCTAGGAGATTAGCGTGGAATGGTAGCTGAGCGCCCTTGGGGGATTCATGTACCCCCCTGGGTCAATGCATGAGGTGGCCGGGTCTTGCAAACCCGTCCACCACCCGGAGGAAGAAGGTTGGAACTTATTTTATGTCAATGTTTATGTTATGATTGTTTTGCACCGTACGGGAAGGCCGGTACACGGATCGCCCAAACGCCTATATCTTATGTTATATGGCTTGCATGTATTATAAGATATTGCATGATCACGTATTAAATGTATTAATGATATTTGTCGTACACGGTCGAAGTTTGGTTGGAGATTATGCACGCTCACTCGCCGAGCCTTTATGATTATGTATGAATTATGAACATAACGAATTTAATATGAATTAGTCATAAAGTCCGAGCATTACTTGTTAATTTCTTGCCCTTCGTGGGAACTATCTTTGAATAAAATCTTGCTCGGGATTTATGGCTTGCATGCGCATGTTTCTATAGTATATGTATCGCTCCTGCTCACTCAGTCTTCTAGAGACTGACCCCTCTTTCCCACTTCTCAGTTTCTTGCAGGTTTTGCTAGGCGGAGGTCAAGTTTTACTTCTTTTGTTAGATCACTTGTACACTCGAGTCACATCTTACATTATTATGTTCTAATTGGATATTCCTATGTAATTGGGCCTTTGTGCTAGTTATGAAATTATTGGATATTGATTCGGGACAGGTTGTGTGCTTAGTTGAACCCGTTGTTAGGATGCATGATGGATTTAATTTTATGTATTGGAAATTTGGGCTTGTAGCCTTTGTTGAAATCTATGAATTGCACATTAATGCTTCCGCACAGCCTTTTGATTATATGGTACGGGGTTAGTTTCCGCCTAGCAAGGTTGTTTTTGTTTTGTCACCCGTTCGCTATGGGTCCGGTTCATGCTGAACTATCCATATGTGTGGACTAGACTTATAGTGCGGGGGATGTGGCTCCTATCGTCCCGGGTGTTACATTCTTAAGTGGTATCAGAGCCCCAGGTTGCAAAACCCGGGCTCTCGTGTCATGTCGTGTCAGGTGTAGGTCGAACGGCTTAGGAACAACATGTCAACGTGTGCATCGCATTGCTCATGAGCATTGTTATTGAAATTTGACATGGAAAAACTTATTATTAAATGTGTTTGACTTAAAATTTTGTTAATTTATGTGTTACATTTTTCATTCATACGTGCTCTTGGTGCTAATTGTGTGTCATATGCACGTACTAACGGGCATGCATTATATTTGAATTGAATTGTGAATTGTAGGATATTAATATAACCTCAAACCACGGCCAATCCTCAAAACCACAACAACTTGCAACGGGCTCTCTCTAAAGTGTGGATGATTGCTTCGGATATTTAGAATAATACGGGTAATCGGTGACCCTTATGACAAGATTATAGGTTGAGAGTTCGAGCTCAAAAAGGGAATTTATATTTTTTTTCAAATAAAGAGGAATTTGGTGTAAAGAAATATGTCGAGATACTTAGGGTTTTGGAATGAGGCTAGTGGAAGAAGCTAGAGACCACTCCACTTTCGGAATTACAAAAGGATGACCAAGATACTCGAATCAACAACTGAATTCGTCAATTCAACTCGGAGTGAGAATGAAAGCATCCGATCTTGGAAAGTTTATGAAGTTGCTCGACCACGAGAAATTCTTTAAGGCTAGAGCAAGAAGGTTTTGGTCAAGATAACAATTGCGGTAAAGAATCGGATAAGAGATGAGTGAGATACTTTGGATGCTAAAATAAATCTTAGATTGGGTTGGAGACCAAACAATTTTGGATTCATGAAGGTGACAAGTAGAGGAACCAAGCAATGGCATAATCCCTATAAATCTATGGGAAGTCAAGGTACCCAAATTGATATTCAAGTTTGATAACTTGATCGAAACGGAACACTAAGATCATACAATCATGGAAGCCAAATCCATTCACTTTTATGAACTTACGAAGAAGGAAATATAGAGACTATGATTAAGGTGACGACTATGGTGGAAATCCTACAAGTTGGGATCGAAATTTGGGGAGACTAGCGCAACCGATTTCGTGAATGTGAAAGGATTGGAGTTTAATGAAAACTTTGGATTTGGGGCCTCACAAGAGGATTAAGGAAGTAAAAAGGAACTTGGAAATTGGCATTTGGGAGGATTGAGGTATGAAGATGTTCGGGTATAGAAAATTGGAATTTAATAGCAAACACGGACCTTGGAAGCATGGATGGATGCAAGGAGAATTAAGGAAGTTAGAAGACCGTGGGTAAGCAAGAAGTGGTTGATGAACTCGAGGTCAAAGGATCAAATTGTCAAGCTAAAAGCTTACCACCATGGTGACAGGTTTAATATATTCATGACACGTGCATCATACTTCGCTTTAAATTAATTACTCTTCTATATTTCTATATGTGTGTATACATCTTTAAATTAAATACTTGCTCTAATGTGTTGCATCCTTATATGTTGGCTATGTGCATTGGCATTTTAATCCAACATGCATGGTTTAGTGTTTACTTGATAGGAACTTTCTCCACTCCATTCCTCAAGTGTTACTCCGACCGAGCCGCATCCGATTTGAGATAAGAGGACTATTGGATTGCAAAGTGTGTGGAACAAAAGGAAAGAGGAAATATCGAGGCTCGGGAAAATAGAGCTTGAGGGTAGAATAGAAGAAGTAGGTTCTTATCTCTACCAAAATCACTTCAACGTAAATATGAATAATGTCACAGGACACGTAGCTTGACTAGGACCTTTATACCAAGGAAGCTGAAGTTAAGAAGTTGGAAATCCCATATTCCATAAGTGATAGAACAAGTTCAAAGGGTTGAGATAGAATCTCTTAAGGGGGAGAGCCGACCCAGAAGAATGATAGTTGGTAACTTCAGTTGAAGAATCAACCTCGTTGATTTCTTGTTATGAGACTTACAAGTTAAATCTTCCAAGATTAAAAGGATCATAGATAGCATAACGTGTCTTCAGCTTGGAGACATGGGACTATGAAAGAATTTTAAGAATTGGCAAGGAAAGTATTGGGTAAAAGGGAAGCTAATCGGATCATCATATCCCATGATAAATGAAGTTAGAATCAACTCACGTGATGAAAACAAGAGTTACTTTGGAAGAGGAATACTTAGAAGGAAAACACACAACATGAAAGATGGGTTACCATCTCGTCGGGCGTTTTTCCAGGATTAACCGGGGAAGTTATTGGGATTGGAGAATGGAAATTGAGCTACTAAAGATTAACTCAAGTATTCAAGTTGGAGGTTAGAACTTGAGCATTTAAAGGCTAACTTGAACAACTAAGAAGGTCGAATACTAATCGAGGTGGACAACGAGCTAATTGGGTTAAGATCAAGTACACACTAAAAATTTGAGCTTCGGACTATGGTGTTTAGAGAAGGCAAGAGAAAATATTATGTGATGAAGATCGGGTGGTTATTTAAGTATTGAGTACATCGGGGATTGCAATGCCTGACACTATGGAAGGAATCAAGTGTTGAATCGGATCACTACAATATAAGATTCTCGAGCATCAGTGAACGGTACATTTAGCATCCATGGCATATACATACATACAACTTTATTTCGAATAATTTTATGATGCTAAGTTCTTGGATTACTTGTTGTATTAACTGTTCTTGTATGATTGATTCTCGATGTATTTGATAACTCCTACTTGTTTATTGTGTTGTTGTGACATGATTGTTTATTTAATTATTGTTTTGAGAGTTTGAGAGTTTCTCGTTCTTTGTCTGTTTGAGAGACGGGGTTCTCTCGTTGTTGTTCGAGAGACGGGGTTCTCTCGTTGTTGCTTGTGAGAGACGGGGTTCTCTCCTTGTTGTTCAAAAGACGGGGCTCTTTCATTACTTGCTACCTGATTAGACTTTCGAGTGCTTAGGCTTCGGTGAGTTAAGGGTCGTGATTTAACAGCAATTGAAGACCCCTTGTTGCTTGAAGACCTTTTCCGAACTAATTCCTGACGGGGAGTTGCTAACCCGTATGGGATGAACACGGGAAAGTTTACGCGAAGTTCAGAATCAAGGCAGTGGACCTGGGGACAGGTTCTTCTTAAGGGGGAGAGGTTGTAACGCCCCGACTTTTCAGCTATACAGGTATGACGTCACGAGTGGGTTTAGACTGAGAGTTATGTGACATTTATGTGTTTTAATTGTTAAGTGATCGTTTAACATATTAATTTCGTGAACTAAATTGCTATCATGTGACTAATATGACTTAGATGATTTATTTGATTATGCTATTTGAATTTGCTTATAACATGCTTACTTGCCAATTAAATATTTATTTCACTTGTGTACTTATTTGAAATTTTATGAAATCCTTGGACTCAATCGAACTTTTAATTGGACCTCAATTATTCACCTACCAAACCTTGGGGTCCTAATTGAATCACTTAAATTCTCAAAGGGCCAAAGTGCAAATTCTTCTCTTCTCCCTCTCCATTTACACGATCAAAGCCCCCCCAAATCCATTCTTCTTCTTTCGTTTCTTCTATCAAAAGAAAGGCTCCCAACTCCTTTCCTCTTCTCCTTCTTTGATCGGACCATCAAGCAAGCAAGGAGACAAGAGATTTCTTCAAGCTTTGGCCCAAGAATTCAAGCTCCAACCATTTCTTCTTCTTCTCCATCCTTTTCTTCCAAGGTATAAGTGTATATATATGAGTATGTTGGGTGATAACTAGGGTTGGGGAATTCTTGCTTTATAACTTGAATCTTTGAGTGTATACATGAATAGATGATAATCTTTGAATCCTAAGCTTGATTGTTGATATTCTTGGGGCAAGAAGGTGTATATATATATGTGGGTTTATGAATTTAGTTGTTTTAATTTGCCATAAACTTGCATTTGATGTTTCTACTTGGTATACTACATGTTTTAAGTGATTGGGTTGAGTTTTGAGGTGTTTTGGTGATTTTTGGTCTTCTCCCACGTTTGTGCCCTGTTTTCTGCGTTTTTTTTGCCCCTGACCTGAATCCGCGAGGGTGGATTTTTCCTTTTGGAAAAATCCGCGAGGGTGGATTTGAGGCAGAAACTTTGGACCATCCCTTGTTTCGGCCTGAGATTGTTTTGCTTCGTTCTCCCTCATACGAACTCGGATTGACCTGATTTTTGAACCCACGGAAACTTATTGAAGTCTAGAACATCTTCAAATTGGAATCATCTTCATATATTTTACCATTTATGAGATATGATCAATTCATTTTGGTGTCGCCACTTCTTCAACAATCTGCGTTCGTCCAACTTCAAACCTATGCCATTTTCACCTCGCTTTGAACCATGATTCGTGCCACATATCCTTGAAAACATCTATGTCTCTAGTTTCACCTCAAATAAGCAAAACTTAATTCCAATTTCTCAAACTCAAGATATACCCATTTTTGTACAGCTTGCACTTTTCCAAAAATTGTCAACTTTTCCTAACTTTTGCAAAACCTTGCCAAAACTCGTTCTATCGCCTTCCTTGCACCTCCTCGACTCCTTATGTGACTTATATGCATTATAGACATATCTAATTGATTCATATGCATTGTTAACATGTATTGTAATATATTATGAATTGAATGATTGAATGATTTATGTGTTTAAATGGCTTTATTGGTGTGTATGAACATGATTACATCAACTCATGACATTTATGATCCCTTGCATATTGAATCATGACATAGCATTTCACGAACACCTCATGTTAATGCCGTGCGTTCTAATTGGTTTCATATTGAGTCATTTCTCACGAGTTCACATTATGTCTTTTTCTTATACAGTTCATCTCCAGGGAGGAGATATCGTGATCAATAGGCACACGGCCTAGTTTGTATCCTTATATCGTCATGTTCCAGGTGAGGGTGTTTTCGTTCTAGTTACATATTAAACCCTACAACCTTATGTGACAAGCTTTGGCCAAAACCTTATGTATATATATATGTTACTTTTGAAGTAGAGTCATCGAGTAAACTTTGATCGAGTAAACCCTTTTCTAATAAATTATGAAATATGTTATGTTTTCATGACTGGGAACGTTTTGGCGAGAACATGAATGAATGCACGGGCCCGGGATCTAGCACATGTGGCTACCCGGGGAGGCAAGGGCCGACGGTGATCCCATGTGCTAGTCCCAACCATTTAACAGAGACCGGACCTCGCTAGGAGATTAGCGTGGAATGGTAGCTGAGCGCCCTTGGGGGATTCATGTACCCCCCTGGGTCAATGCATGAGGTGGCCGGGTCTTGCAAGCCCGTCCACCACCCGGAGGAAGAAGGTTGGAACTTATTTTATGTCAATGTTTATGTTATGATTGTTTTGCACCGTACGGGAAGGCCGGTACACGGATCGCCCAAACGCCTATATCTTATGTTATATGGCTTGCATGTATTATAAGATATTGCATGATCACGTATTAAATGTATTAATGATATTTGTCGTACACGGTCGAAGTTTGGTTGGAGATTATGCACGCTCACTCGCCGAGCCTTTATGATTATGTATGAATTATGAACATAACGAATTTAATTTGAATTAGTCATAAAGTCCGAGCATTACTTGTTAATTTCTTGTCCTTCGTGGGAACTATCTTTGAATAAAATCTTGCTCGGGATTTATGGCTTGCATGCGCATGTTTCTATAGTATATGTATCGCTCCTGCTCACTCAGTCTTCTAGAGACTGACCCCTCTTTCCCACTTCTCAGTTTCTTGCAGGTTTTGCTAGGCGGAGGTCAAGTTTTACTTCTTTTGTTAGATCACTTGTACACTCGAGTCACATCTTACATTATTATGTTCTAATTGGATATTCCTATGTAATTGGGCCTTTGTGCTAGTTATGAAATTATTGGATATTGATTCGGGACAGGTTGTGTGCTTAGTTGAACCCGTTGTTAGGATGCATGATGGATTTAATTTTATGTATTGGAAATTTGGGCTTGTAGCCTTTGTTGAAATCTATGAATTGCACATTAATGCTTCCGCACAGCCTTTTGATTATATGGTACGGGGTTAGTTTCCGCCTAGCAAGGTTGTTTTTGTTTTGTCACCCGTTCGCTATGGGTCCGGTTCATGCTGAACTATCCATATGTGTGGACTAGACTTATAGTGCGGGGGATGTGGCGCCTATCGTCCCGGGTGTTACAGGCCTTGCCTCATTACCCGAACCATGAAATCTAGGTTGATCACAATTCCTCACCAAGTGCTTAGTGCTACCACAATTGAAGCATTTACCATGCTTCTTCCAACAATTCTCCCCAACATGTGTAGTACTTCCACAATGCTCACATGGATCATGCCTCTTCACCACTTGCGGAGTTTTCTTTCCTTTCCCCTTGTTTCCCATAAAACGACCCCTAGAAGATGGTTGTGGTGACTTAGAGAACGATTGTGGAGTTGTTCTCTTAAATCCTGAACCGGAACCCATAACACCCTTCTTAGTTCCAAGCCTTTGTTCTTCCGCTTCCACTTTCAAAGCTAACCCGGTAGCATCGACCCAATTATCAATGTGCACCGGAGCCAAAGATCTTGAAATCTCCCCACGAAGTCCTTCCACAAATTTCTCGCACTTGCGGTCTTCCTCATCGGTGATATGAGGTGCATACGGAGACAATCGGTTGAACTCAGGAATGTACTCGGTCACGGACATATTCCGTTGCTCCAAATTCATGAATTCCCTCTCACGGCGCTTCCTTGCTTGCTTCGGGAAGTAATGTGCCCGAAACTCTCTAGCGAACATCTCCCATGTAACATTATCTTCACCAACCCCAAGGCGGGATATAGTGCTACGCCACCAATTATAAGCCTCATCACGAAGAAGATCGATAGCACACAAAGCCTTCTCCGTTTCGGTACAAGTAACAACCCAGAAAATCCTCTCAATGGTAGTGATCCAATACTCCGCTTTCAAATCATCCGTAGTGCCCGGAAATATAGGTGGACGGCGCCTACTAAATCAGTCATAAACACTCTCAACCGGAACCGGTGGTGGAGGAGGTGCCGGAGGAGGTGCTTGCGCGGCTTGTTGAGCGGCTTGTTGTCCATTCACGGCTTACACAAACTGAGTCATAAGAGCCATAAGATCCGCTGCATTAGGTTGAGGCGGCGGTGGAGGTGGATTCTGATTATTCCCCGGAGGATCTTGCTCATTTCCACGAGCCGGAGAACGGTCACGACGACGTGGAGGCATCCTACAGAATTCAATCATGTATGCATGTTGGTTAGTTATATGCTCATGTCACGTAATATCAAGTAAGATATGCAATTACATAAATTAAAAGCAAGAATTAATGAGATATAAGTAACATAGAGTCTTATGCAAAAGAAAAATAAATAAACACGAAAGCACATTGTCCCTAAGCCGTACAACCTAGACGACTCAAGAGCCCAGTTTTGAAACTTCGGCTCTGATACCAACCAAATAGGTGTGTAACGCCCCTACAAGGGCATCCACGCCTATCCCGCGCTACGGTCCTATCTTGTATATAGAATTGCTATCCATATACCCGCCAAGAACAAAGCAAGCGGTGACAAACGGACATCCTAGCTAGGCAGTACTAGACTCACAAAGCGCGTAAACAATCACAAGTATGCGGAAGCTCGAATTAAAATACATTCAACAAGGTCTAAGAGCAATATATATTCAACAAGTAGATGACCGTCACGGTCCAACACATAATGCTCAAAATACGGAATGTAAAATCATCCTAGTGACCAACACGGTCCAAACTAGCATAATAACATCATGCATTCTAAATCCATAAATCCAAAACATAAGCGACATAAATATGAAGTATGTAAAGACACAACGAGTACAAGCTAGACTCGACACAACTCTCAAAGCAAGACCCCGCCTAGCAAGACTCCAAAACGCGACCTGCGGACACGAAAGGTAAAGGAGGTCAGTTCAAACGGAACCGGTGAGGAGAAGGTTACATAGTTTAAATATAAGAGGTCAATGCATGCTCAAATCAAAGATGTTCATGATCCGAATTCTTTTGGAAAACAATGCAAGTTTTATAAAAATCGAATTATGAACCGAAGCACCGGCTCGGCGAGTACGAGCACTCCATCCTTACTTCCCAAACCAAAAGAAATCAAACCAATCCATCCATACACCATTGATGTCGAGAGTGTACAGTCCCCGAACATCGCAAAAGAACCATGGAGAACTGGGTCCATGAAACCGACCTTCCCCTAAGCTTACCTTAACCCCGAAACCTCATCGGAGTCTTAGCAAACTTGTCCAAAAGTGGGTACTTCGTAAGGGTTTAACCGTCCGCCCTTGCGTTCCCGATCTTACCACTTACTCCGCCCCGAGCGCTATCAAACGATCCAACCAAGCAAGCGTCCTTGCAAGGTATACATAACCTCGCCACACAACTCACACATACGTAATATTTGAAAGGAAGTCTCAAAACCGTTTTGGGTATCTATCCCATATACCAAAACTTCAAGTTTTACTTGTAAACCGTTTTCCATAAGCAAATATCCAATATACGAGCATAGCTCACAAAATTTGGCTTATAAAGCCTAAATATACATTTTCAAAACGGGAGTTCAAAACCATTAAACATGAAAGGCTATAGGTGTCCACAGTTTTGAAATTGTTTCATAAGTATATTACTCCTCACCTTTACCAAGAACTCAAAGGTCGACCACGAGCAACGAACTACTCGGCCGGAGACGCACCACCTAACAAGATAAACATACTAACAAAGGTGAGACTCAACCCAAACCAAGTAAACGACGCACGGCTTAAGTAACAAGTCACTTATGAGAGTTATGTATGCTTATGGAGTCATATCATGCAATTAATGAAATATGAGGATCAATCATGAGCATGTATAGCATGTCAAGGTCACACATAACATAGGAAGTCATACAAGTTCAAGTAATTGCATAACTTAGCAAAATGTGACAACTTAAACTTGATCAAGGCAATAAAATCATAACAAGTGATATGTAAGAAGTTCCACCACATATAATACTGCCACAACTCATTAAAGGTATTATAGAAACAAGAAAAGGACATACAAGAGTCAAAACAAGCGAAACGAGTCAAGAAGACAAGGCTGGGGACAATCCACCCCCGTGGATTTTCCTTCACAAAAAAATCCAACCTCGCGGATTTGGTCCAGAAGCTACTGCCTGAAATCCATCCCCATGGATTTTTACACAGCAAAAATCCACCCTAGTGGATTCTGCCCAGAACTTAAAAAAAAACGTGATAGCCACTTCGAACTCGACGGGAATGAGTTCTAAACACCCCAAAACATGAAATTAAGATTCCAAAACCTCAATTAAGCATCATAAAACATTGATACATCATATAAGAACATAATATAAGCATAAAATCCAAGAATGAAATCATTTAAGCAAGAATTACATATATGCATAAAAGCTTCATAGTTCAAGCATGCTCTTCAATGGTGAATCTCTAATCCTAGCATGAATTCAACTAAAATTGATTCCAAACCTCATAAAAACTCAAGTATAATCATTCTACAGCACCAAGATTGCACGAAATCAAATAAATCTTAGACATGCAAGAATTTCTTCAAATCTTCAAAAATTAAAAAATGGTGAAATCAAGAGAATAGATGGAATCCAACCTAAACATGTTTCTAGGGTCCAAATAGCATACTTAGAACACGAATTCATCAAGAAAACATGGATTAAACTCATAACATTCAACCCTAGTTCATGCTTCTACCAAAAACTTCAAGATCAAAGCATAGCCCAAGCATTTACACAAAACCTTACCTTAGAAGCTGAGAATTGAAGAGAATAGCTTGGTCTTGAGTCTTGAATCTCTAGCTTCAATCTCCTCTCTTTTCTCTTGAAAATGGCTTGAAGGTTTTTGGGTGTTCTTGAGAGAAGATGAATAGTCTTGAGAGAGTTTACTTGAATCTCTTATGAAATAACGTCAAATGAGTTTTAGTTTTGAAAAAATCTGAATTGGTTATTTGGGTCAGCTTTTAGGGTCATGGAGCGGGTCATACGGGTCAGATTATAAGAGAAATTGGGTCTCAAGTTGGGTAATTTCGAAATTGGGTCATAAGTCTTACAAAAAGGTTGACTTTTCGTAGAATGGCCATAACTTCTTCGTCCGAACTCCAAATCGAGCGATTCAAAAACCCACGAACTCGTAATCGAATTATCTACTCAATTTCATTAAGTTCTATCCAGTTTCAGGCTTGGAAAAATAAATTTACCTTTTAGTCCCTAAATTATGCTACAATGTCCAAATAAGCACATTATTTTGTTTAAGCATAAAGCATGCTATCAAAGCTCAATAAGAACAATATTAAGCACTATTGCCTTATGAACAATATTAAGCACTATTAATATTTGAATTTGTAAAATTATATCTAAGTATTAGGGAACTATTGCCTTATGACAATTAGATGTTAAATTAAGATCTTTTATCATAACATAAAGTATTTACTTCTTAATTTTGAGCACTGTATAAACTTCGAGAAAGTATAGTGTTACATAACAGTTAGTTATTAAATGAAGAAGTTTTCTTTGAAATGAAGTATATGTTTTTGTAGAACAATATCTAAATTTTGAAGAATTATCGTGTTATTCAGTAACATGATTAAATGAAGGACAATTAAATCATTTTAAAATAATTAGGGAGTTAAGCAAAAATTAATTTTTAAATTAAGAAGTTAACTAAATTTTTTTTTATTTAAAAAACACACTCAGAATTCAAATACCATTTGAGGGGTTAACTTTAAATTTTCGCAAATTTGAAGCACACCAGTATTTTTGCAGTAATTGTTCTTATACTATGGTTACATAATATGGAGATGTTTGATATAGGAGGTGGACTTTATAAATCAGTTAAGTGTTAGAATCCGAAATTTTAATTGTGTGATATCAAAGCGGATCAACAAGCTGAATCAAAATTTAATCAGGCATATCACACGCTTTCTATATATACTATACGAAAGAGTAATTACATAAACCTCGGACAGAATATCATTCCGTTTTCACACGAGAGATTTGAACACAATTAAAAATATATGGCATTTAGCATTTTATGATGGTTTTTTCTTAATAAAATAATTTAAAGATTGAGGATATTCCTAATTAACCATTTTATAAGTTTTTAAAGGAGTTATATGCACCAAGTATTGTGCTATTTAAAATAGGCGTAAAAAACTTCATGTCATATAAGATCTAATAAAAAACTTTGTATTTACTAAATTTTGCACACAAAACCTTATAAGCGATAATTGCATTATATGATGGGGTCATGTGAATTTTCTCTAGAAAAATGTTATTTTTGTATTTATATGCATGGTAATCTAATTTTTATATTTCAATTTTATCACAATATTTATAAAATTTTATAAGCTCCAAAAGATAACAATAAGAGCTTTTTTAAAGGGCTAATGCGTTCTCGGGTATTGGAATTAACATGTTTCTGAAAAGATGATATATATTGTTTCAAAAATAAGATCTCAAAGCGTTTGAATAAAACTATGAGCCTATAAGAGGTTAGCAATCAATAATTGCGTAATCATTGATAAAAATAATTTAATACTTTTTCTTTTTGAACAAATGCCCAAATCAATAATTTTTGGGGATATACATTTTAAAAGTTTGTATATATATATATATATATATATATATATATATATCTATACTATTATATATTTGAAAACGATATTTGATTTTTTGACTTTGTTGTGCATTTTGATGATGTGGAATTTTGTGAATTTTTTGAGATTTTTAATTAAATAAAAAAAAATTGATTGGCTGATCTTTATTTTATATATTGTTTTATTATAAAAATAAATCGTAATTAAGGAAAATAATTATGTTTGGCAATATTTACAATATACTTTCTATGTATGACTTTTTTTTAATTATACATATTTTTATCAATATAAATAAATATCATAATTAACGGGATTTAAGTTAAGAAAGTTTGAATTGATAAATTTTATATATTAAGACATTACATTAAATGAAAATTTTAATATAATTCAAATTTCTTCTTAATTAAAATATGATATTGGCATGAATTTTATTTATTTGTTATCCACATGAATTTATAAATTGTGATGTAGCAAAAATTCTACATATACTTATTATTATTTAGAATTGGACGATAATTATATACTCTCTTTAAAATTATTTTTCTTTTACAATGTCACTAATTAATAAAGAAATAAAATTATAATAAAGAAATGTTTGAACAAAAATTTATTTATTATTTATAAAAAAATATGTATTGTGTAAATTATTTTCATTCTATATGATTTAGTTATTTATTTTAAAATTATTATAATTTACAAGATTTATACATAATATTATAAATTATATTGTACATCAACATCGTGCATCGCACGGGGTATACACTGTACTATAATATAGGAAGAGTGCATTTTAAATCAATTGTGTCAATTTGACCGAATACTAATTTTTTAAAATTTTGAACTTTTTTAATTGTCTTAAAAAATTATCATTGTAACTTTATTTTAAAACATGCAAGTCATTAATTTTTTATGTCGTAATTATTCAACTCCTTAACTGACGATGATTAATTTACAAAAATTATTTACATTAAATATTCTACAAATCATGTCCAAGATTTACTACAAACCATACCCAAGGTTTGCTATTTTAATTTAGTAAAGTTTTTGAAATTTAAAATTTAAATGTGTAAATTTACATGTCTATAAATAATCTACTCTTAATCCATTTTTCAGTGTTTTTTTTAATCTTCTTCTTCTTTTTTGATTTCTTCGTATTTCTTTGAATGTTTTTCTTTCTTTCTTCTTCCTTGATTTCGTTCGATATTTTGGTTTGTACATTTACAACTTCGCTGAATATTTAATATTTGTGCTCTATTTTATGATATGAGAGAATGTATTATAAATATTGTTTGGCTATTTATTTTGCAATATATATTTTTTTATCTTTTTCTTATTTGATTACCTTTCTAGAAAGAATTTTATGAAAATACCACCATAATTTTGAAAAGGGAAAGAATAAGAAGGGTATTTTGTAATAATAAATCATCAAATTTATTAATTATCAACTTTTTAATATGTATTCAAGTTTTGCTTGATATGAATCAATGTGCGGACATGTTGGCAAAGAGAGGTCGTAAAGAGAAACAATTGACCTGTTGGCGGAGCCGTTGCCAGAGATGCTTGAGAATGTCTTCTGTGAAGTTTGATATAATTGTGTGTTGTTTTTCCAAAAAAAATAAATAAAAAAAATTTGCTTCATAATATAACATTTGGGTTGTTTCTTGAATGTGATAATGTAATTAGATTTTAAAACTGTTTGATTTATCTAGAAATACATGTCAGATTTTAATAGATTTTTTTTTTATCAAATTCTCATAGATTTTTATTTTCCTGTAATCTTTGTTTTAATTTTTACAATTTATATAATTCTTTTGGATTTATTTTATTACTAAAGAACATTTTTTTGAGATTTTAATTTCGTTTAATTTAGAGTTTCAATACTTGCTATTGTCATTTTAAGTTAGTAAATTTAGTTTTTTCTAGGTGTCTCTTTATTTTATTTTATTTTTTGGTTTTATAGTAAATATTAAAAACATTTAATGTGTCAGATTTTCTTATAATTTATTTTACTTTGTATTTTTACCGGCGTCAAAGTTTCTTATATTCTTTTGTTTATTTTTTAAGTATTTGTATAAATCTTTAATATTCCACCTATTATTTTATTTTATTTCTTACTTTCTTGATTTTATTCATATTAGTTTTTTATTTATTTTAATATTATTCATTTACTTCTAAAATTTATATGTTCAAAATGCTTGAAATTTAGATAATTATAATATATAACACTAATTTTATCATTTACATATATTTTAAAATTTGATATATATATATATATATATATATATATATATATATATATATATATATATATATATATATAGTGTGTTTTCTTACATGTTACCTGTTTTTTATTTAATTTAAAAAATATTATCAATTGAATAAATTAGTTTGTATACATACTTATACCATGTTACTTTTTGATCAAAATATATACTTACTATACTTCTATATAATTTAGCAAATTTAATTTTAATATCTACTTATTGCCCATTTTTGTGTATTAAAATACTACACATAAATTCAAATTGTTTTCTAAAGTATTTTTTTTCTTCTTATTACCGTGCATAGCACGGGGTTTACGCTAATATATATATATATTAAGACACACATCCAAAATGGTAAAAGAGATTATACTGATGTTTTTTTTTTTTTTTTTTTTTTTAAACACATCTCAAAAGTGGTAAGAGAGATTCGAACCCAAATTGTTGTTCTACAGAAAGAATATTCAACCATTTAAGCCAGCTACTATTAGTGTTTTTGCCAACGTCTTATTTTAAGAGTTTATACCAACTTATTTGGTAAAATAAAAAAAATTACCAAACACTTTGAGACATTTTATGAGCATTTGAACAACTTTAAAGCTATTTTAAAACCATAAAAACTCACCAAAAACTACCTCTTGATCTAACATAAAACTTTGTGACCTACCTTGCAAAATAAAAAAGATATATTACCTGGTATTCAGAATTGTGAGCATAACTATCAGGACCCTCACCACCTATCATATGGTGTTTGCAAGAACCTTCATTTAATTTCATTCCATCCATTATATAATTGTACCAAGTATAATGGCATGTAATGTTTCTGAGAATAAGCTATTGATTACACTCACATAATTATATTTATAGGATCTGATACTAATTGCCTGTTGAATATTTGTTGTATGTTTAAACAAATATATGGTGACGGTCCTTCAAGCAATTGTTTTATCATTTATATGTCTGATTGAGACAGGAAAAAAAATGTATATCCCGGTACAATAATCATAGGGCAAGTCCAAATTCCAAGTTATTGTCACACAAAAATTATCGATTTGTGAATATGATATTATAATATCATAATATTGGATTGTATTTATTTAATAGGGGGATTTACGTATAACTACCCTATATTTAGTCCTAATTATAATATAGTCCATTTAAATTGAAAAATTAAATTTTAGTTCATGTAAATCATGTTTGATTTGAGGTCCCCAACGAAATTTATAAAAGTACACTTATTCCCCTGGCGATTTGTACGAGTGTTATATTGGATATATGATCAAAATTACAAAATTATCCCTAAAGTTTACAAATATAAATAACATCATTCCTACAAATTATAAATTTAACAGCACCATTTGGGGGTATTTTTGAAATGATATAATAGAATCCTAAATTAAAATATATTTTTTAATATACATGAATTGCATTATAATTATGTCTAAGTACATAGTAACCCGATGTAATTGTTTCTTATTTAATATAGAACCGTTCAATATCTTACGTTTATATTGTGTGGAAAACAATGTAGACAAATTTTAGTCTGATTATTTTAGTGATTTGTAATGAAGACAATTTTATAACTTTGAAAAATATTGATGTCCTTGTTGATTATATATATGTATCTTAATCATCCCTCATTAACTAGGCTGATTCACTAGACCAATCAAATTCAATTTCACATGCACACACATGTATATATGGTATTTATTCCCTTACTCCGTAGTGTAATGTCAATTCCCGTGATTTGATGTATTTAACGCACTTAGTCTTAGTAATTAGAGTTTCATTAAAATTTTCTATTACGACAATACTAATATTTTATCCCGTATTATGCACAAATTTTAGAGTAATTATTGTTTGCACTAAAAATTTGCGTTTATTGATTTTTAGTCAACACCGAATAGATAATACAAATTATTTGATAATTCAAGTAAAGTAGGTTTTCAATCTTCAATTTGGTCCTCTGGTTCTTCCTTTGAATTTAAAGTTGCTGAAATCTTTAAATGCTCCTTGATGGATTTGATGTTTGGTCTTCTTCAACTTCAAATTTAGCTTTTAATAACGTTAATCCGTTGGTCCTTCAACTTGTTTACAAATCAAACGCCAGATTTTGGAGAATTCCATCAAGAACGCCAATGACTCGTCGGTAATTCCATGAATTTAGTTTGAATATAACGCCGATTCGCCTGTATAATGCCTTGATAGCCGATCAAACGCCTTGATTTGGTAACTTCGGGGAAGAACGCCTTTGAATGCCTTAGAACTCCGTCTTGAACATATAGAGAGAACTTTGGCCTTCTTCGTCTCCTTTGTAGCACCCAGAGCGCGGGCCACCACATCCCCCGCACCTAAACCCGAACCCGCATATGAAATGGGAAAATCCATACACGAGCCCAAGTCTAAGCGAACTGGAGACCACACACTCACTAGGTTAGGCGGAGCTAAACAACCTCAGAGCGCGCAACGAATAACAAATAGCGGAAGCAAAAAGTTCATTAAACATATAATTCAAAATCAACTATATACAACAAGTATACAAATATTACATAGCCATATCGAATCATATCTCCATAATAAAATTCGTATCATAATCAGTTCATTAAACACAAGTCCAAAATGACGTATGCAATGCACCTAGCACGACCTAAACCCAAAAGTGAGACTCGAACGACCCACTTCTCCGCCTAGCTCGTGCACCAAAAGACCTGTAAGCTAAAAGTGGTAAAGGAGAGGTGTCAGTCATATCTCGACTGAGTGAGGGGGTTAACGCACACCCACACACTATACGTATATAGAGCAAAACACGTAAAAAGATAAAGGTTATGAATCGGGGATAGATTTTGCATACCGAAACATTTTCATAAAAACATTACATATCTTATACATATATATTACATTAATAAAGACTCTATTCCCGTTCCATAAACCAACCATTCATTAAGCTCGGTGAGTACGAGCATCCACCGTTACTTCTCATTACATTACATTACATAAAACAAATCACATTCAATCCCCTACTTCGGTGATGGAAGGGTCGGCCAACCCTTATCCATCCATTAGTAAATTCCTCGAGGGACGGTTAACCCACACGAGTGCCATTATAAATTCCTCGAGGGGTAGCTAACCCACACGAGTCCTCCCCCGCTTTCACACCGAAGGCACCAAGTGCATCATGCCTTCCCAACCTCCCGGGGCCGTACGTAATACCTTGGATGGAGAACGCGCACAGGGGTGATAACCGGCGTCCCCATGGCCTTCTGGAGTCTCCCTTACCCACGTCTCCGGGCCCAAAATCACCTTCCATTACCATTCCATTGCATTCTCGCTCATTATAAACCATTAACATTACATACGTAAGCATTAAACTTCATAAACATCAAAATTTTATTAAAACATAAGCTCATATATGCTCGTAGATATAGCCCTTTCGAAAGCCAAAACTTTATAACAAGATCATAAACATATCGTACATTACACATATTTAACTATATATATAGTATACAGTCGCATGCGGGCTAGAAAATGAGCATTTAGGGGTCATAGGTCGCTTAACTAAAAAGAAAAGATCCTAAACCTCACCTTTGAACAAAATAGTGTAGTGGTGCGACAAAACGACCCCAAACAACCTTAAACTCCGGGTACAGCTCCTCCCGGAAGCACCCCTATGACAAAAAAATGTAATACTAAAGACTTAGCCTCAAATATATACCATAGAGACGCACGGCGATGAAAATGGATGCTACGAATCCAAGGAAATATCAAATGGAGCCCTTAAACGTTTACAATTTCATTTCACGTTTTCACCTTGAACATCATAGCATAAAATTCATAAACTTGTCAAAACTAACATATATTCATTAATTAATATCATAAGATAAGATTCGAGGAAAAAGAAATTAGTTAAAACGTCAAACGAATGCAAAGAATACGCATATTACATCATACAGTAGCGTTTACGGCATTCAAGTTGTAGCTTGTAAAAATCATATCAAATCATACCGAAAAATAAATACGAGAAATATTGTAATGCCCCTACAAGGGCATCCACGCCTATCCCGTGCTACGGTCCTAGCTTGTATATAGAATTGCTATCCATATACCCACCAAGAACGAAGCAACCGGTGACAAACGGACATCCTAGCTAGGCGGTACTAGACTCACAAAGCGCGTAAACAATCACAAGTATGCGGAAGCTCGAATTAAAATACATTCAACAAGGTCTAAGAGCAATATATATTCAACAAGTAGATGACCATTATGGTCCAGCACATAATGCTCAAAATACGGAATGTAAAATCATCCTAGTGACCAACACGGTCCAAACTAGCATAATAACATCATGCATTCTAAATCCATAAATCCAAAACATAAGCGACATAAATATGAAGTATGTAAAGACACAACGAGTACAAGCTAGACTCGACACAACTCTCAAAGCAAGACCCCGCCTAGCAAGACTCCAAAACGCGACCTGCGGACACGAAAGGTAAAGGAGGTCAGTTCAAACGGAACCGGTGAGGAGAAGGTTACATAGTTTAAATATAAGAGGTCAATGCATGCTCAAATCAAAGATGTTCATGATCCGAATTCTTTTGGAAAACAATGCAAGTTTTATAAAAATCGAATTATGAACCGAAGCACCGGCTCGGCGAGTACGAGCACTCCATCCTTACTTCCCAAACCAAAAGAAATCAAACCAATCCATCCATACACCATTGATGTCGAGAGTGTACAGTCCCCGAACATCGCAAAAGAACCATGGAGAACTGGGTCCATGAAACCGACCTTACCCTAAGCTTACCTTAACCCCGAAACCTCATCGGAGTCTTAGCAAACTTGTCCAAATGTGGGTACTTCGTAAGGGTTTAACCGTCCGCCCTTGCGTTCCCGATCTTACCACTTACTCCGCCCCGAGCGCTATCAAACGATCCAACCAAGCAAGCGTCCTTGCAAGGTATACATAACCTCGCCACACAACTCACACATACGTAATATTTGAAAGGAAGTCTTAAAACCGTTTTGGGTATCTATCCCATATACCAAAACTTCAAGTTTTACTTGTAAACCGTTTTCCATAAGCAAATATCCAATATACGAGCATAGCTCACAAAATTTGGCTTATAAAGCCTAAATATACATTTTCAAAACGGGAGTTCAAAACCATTAAACATGAAAGGCTATAGGTGTCCACAGTTTTGAAATTGTTTCATAAGTATATTACTCCTCACCTTTACCAAGAACTCAAAGGTCGACCACGAGCAACGAACTACTCGGCCGGAGACGCACCACCTAACAAGATAAACATACTAACAAAGGTGAGACTCAACCCAAACCAAGTAAACGACGCACGGCTTAAGTAACAAGTCACTTATGAGAGTTATGTATGCTTATGGAGTCATATCATGCAATTAATGAAATATGAGGATCAATCATGAGCATGTATAGCATGTCAAGGTCACACATAACATAGGAAGTCATACAAGTTCAAGTAATTGCATAACTTAGCAAAATGTGACAACTTAAACTTGATCAAGGCAATAAAATCATAACAAGTGATATGTAAGAAGTTCCACCACATATAATACTGCCACAACTCATTAAAGGTATTATAGAAACAAGAAAAGGACATACAAGAGTCAAAACAAGCGAAACGAGTCAAGAAGACAAGGCTGGGGACAATCCACCCCCGTGGATTTTCCTTCACAAAAAAATCCACCCTCGCGGATTTGGTCCAGAAGCTACTGCCTGAAATCCATCCCCATGGATTTTTACACAGCAAAAATCCACCCTAGTGGATTCTGCCCAGAACTTAAAAAAAAACGTGATAGCCACTTCGAACTCGACGGGAATGAGTTCTAAACACCCCAAAACATGAAATTAAGATTCCAAAACCTCAATTAAGCATCATAAAACATTGATACATCATATAAGAACATAATATAAGCATAAAATCCAAGAATGAAATCATTTAAGCAAGAATTACATATATGCATAAAAGCTTCATAGTTCAAGCATGCTCTTCAATGGTGAATCTCTAATCCTAGCATGAATTCAACTAAAATTGATTCCAAACCTCATAAAAACTCAAGTATAATCATTCTACAACACCAAGATTGCACGAAATCAAATAAATCTTAGACATGCAAGAATTTCTTCAAATCTTCAAAAATTAAAAAATGGTGAAATCAAGAGAATAGATGGAATCCAACCTAAACATGTTTCTAGGGTCCAAATAGCATACTTAGAACACGAATTCATCAAGAAAACATGGATTAAACTCATAAAATTCAACCCTAGTTCATGCTTCTACCAAAAACTTCAAGATCAAAGCATAGCCCAAGCATTTACACAAAACCTTACCTTAGAAGCTGAGAATTGAAGAGAATAGCTTGGTCTTAAGTCTTGAATCTCTAGCTTCAATCTCCTCTCTTTTCTCTTGAAAATGGCTTGAAGGTTTTTGGGTGTTCTTGAGAGAAGATGAATAGTCTTGAGAGAGTTTACTTGAATCTCTTATGAAATAATGTCAAATGAGTTTTAGTTTTGAAAAAATCTGAATTGGTTATTTGGGTCAGCTTTTAGGGTCATGGAGCGGGTCATACGGGTCAGATTATAAGAGAAATTGGGTCTCAAGTTGGGTAATTTCGAAATTGGGTCATAAGTCTTACAAAAAGGTTGACTTTTCGTAGAATGGCCATAACTTCTTCGTCCGAACTCCAAATCGAGCGATTCAAAAACCCACGAACTCGTAATCGAATTATCTACTCAATTTCATTAAGTTCTATCCAGTTTCAGGCTTGGAAAAATAAATTTACCTTTTAGTCCCTAAATTATGCTACAATGTCCAAATAAGCACATTATTTTGTTTAAGCATAAAGCATGCTATCAAAGCTCAATAAGAACAATACGAGCACATAATTAACACGTCAATTAGTGACGTATTTCATACAAATCTTATATTCCACATAAGTTCAAGCATAACGGTCAATTAAGGCATATTATTCACATAATTCAAGCAAAGAAAAGTAAATCGTTCACTCTCGTAACAAGCTTACCTTGATCGAGAAACGGGGCATCACAAATATAACACATAATATAACAAATTAATAACATTTAGGAATCATAAACAGGGCGGGAAAAGGCATCGAAAAGCATAAAAAACGAGAAACAAAAACACGTATGGCTGCCACCAAGTCATGCACTTGAGTCATTTAAGTTCATATCTCGTTTAAATGTATTCAAATCAATCCATAAATTTAATACAAACAATTTAACACATAATATAACATGTATACAATGTATATAAGTCATAAACGGAACAAAAGAATGAGTAAACAAAGCAACGAAACAAATACAAAACATATAACACACAAGAGTGAAGGAGTGACGGGGGTCACCAATCTATAGTTCAAATGGGGTGACCCCCATTAATGCAGACAGGAGGAAAACTCTGAAATCATATAAGAGGTGACAGGGGTCACCAGCCCTTAGTTCAACAGGGGTGACCCCTGTCAATGCTGTTGGAAAACACGAATCAGAAAGCAGCGGAATTTAAAAATTTTCCCAATAAAAGGATCTTGGACTCGCAATCGTGTAACCAAATTCGAAGGAATATAAAACTTACTTTTCTTTTATTCTTTCTTGAAGCGTTTCAAGCCACCCAAGAACGCTCTTCTCGCGGCTTGATCCCCTCTCCTTGGTAAAGCTCGAATCTTCAAACTTCTAACTTGAAGCTCTCTAGAGATAGTCCACCAACTTGATCACAATCTAACTAGTAAGGATGCTAGTTCTCTAGTTAGTGTTTAGGCTTAACCTAGGGTTTTATTTTATCTTGGAGAAAGGAAGGTGTTCAACACATGAACCAAAAGAATTGCCAATTAGCTCTAAAGGGGAGCATGATTTCTCAAAAGCATTGCCAATTAGCTCAAAAGAATTGCCTTTTATTCTAAGAATTTCTCAAAAGCTTCAGATTTATACTTCATTAAGTATACATAACCATATCAACTAAAGTCATCGGTAAAGGTTATGAAATACTGATGATTGTTTCTAGTGCTTACACTAAGCGGTCCACAAACATCAGTATGGATCAAATCCAAAACCTTAGTGGCACGTTCCACAGTTCCTTTAAAAGGAACTTTGGATATTTTTCCTTTGAGACAGGATTCGCAAGAAGTTAACTCTTTGAGATCATTTTCAGAGAATGATCCTAAAGTGTTTATCTTGCTAATTCTGCTCTTGGAAACGTTTCCTAATCTAGCGTGCCATAAGGGAGCTGAAACTTTGTCATCTCTCTTACGCTTTGTATCTCGTTGTATATTCATAATATTGATATTTTGAGTTAGATAAAGTCCATTACTTAGAGTACCGATGTGAACGGAAGAGTTGTTCCGTTTGATAAAGTATTTACCATTCTTAATATAAGTTTCATAACCTTCACAATCTAATATTGGAACTGAAATTATATTACGAATAATGCTCGGTACATAAAGGACTTTATTTAAGACTAGCTCAAAACTACCTAAATCTAATCTAATTGTGCCTAAAGCTCGAGCTTCAACGTTTGAGCCTTCGCCGATCTTCAAGACACATTCTCCTTCTTTGAGTTGTTGGACTTCACTTAGCATCTGTACATCATTACAGATATGAGTTCCACAACCGGTATCAAGTACCTAAGAACTAGAATTAATAGAAAGATTTACTTCAACGAGAAAGATACCTTTCTTTAGAGTAGCCTTGTACTCTGGGCAGTTTCTCCTCCAATGTCCTGCTTTGCCACAATGGAAGCAAACATCCTCTTTCTGATCACACTTCTTCTTTTGGGCCTTTCCCTTCGAAATGCCACCAGTGGGCCTAAGGGGTTTCCTCTTCTTCTTTTGGGCTTTCTTGCCCTTACCTTTAGAAGGCCCAGAAGAGGAAGATGGAGCATTCACCATCAAAACCTTATTGTCCTTCTTGATCGTGCTTTCAGCAGTCACAAGCTGACTAATCAGCTCAGCTACAGTAGCACCAGCATGATTCATGTTGAAGTTAAGGACAAATGGGTTGAATGATGGTGGGAGCGAAGCTAGCAACAAATCCACTGAAAGCTCATCTTTCAGTGGCATGTCCATGGAAGCAAGTTTCTCAGTAAGGGCAAGAAACTTGAGTCCATATTCATGGACACTTGAACCTTCCCTCATTCTCAAGTGGAACAATTCCTTTGATGTGTTATACCTTGTAACACGTTCATGAGGGCGGTAAAGTTGCTCTAAGTGGTCGTAAATCTCCCAAGCATATTCCATGGCCTCATGTTGTCTTTGCAAGTCCGGAGACATGTTAGCCAACATAAGGCAACGGGCTTGGAGATTATCATCCTTCCACTTCTGAATCGTATCCCGCTCGGCCGGAGTGGGAGCCTCCCCTTCGGGACTGGGCTCCCCTTCGAAGAGAACATAAGTTCTCTTCTCAGAATCTAAAATGATTTTTAGATTCCTCAGCCAATCAGAATAGTTGGGACCAGTCAACTTGTTTGACTCGAGGATCGATACAAGAGGGTTTTTGGTTGCCATTTCAAAACACGTAGAGAATCACAGAATCTACGACCTAAATGGTAAAACAGAGAACTAGTGAGCATGCTGAATTATAACGATATACAAAAGATAAGGTCTTTAATCTAATGCAGCTCCCACTGTTTTTCAAAGATCTATAATTCCCAAAGATCTAAGAGGAACACGTTTCCCAGTGGGTACTAAGATCCTAGGCATTTTACCTCGAACCCACGACTCGCGGACATTCTAAGTAAGAACCCTAGGTAGGTACAACTTACCAATTCTAACACCTTTAGAACTCTTAGTAATTATTTTTGCATCACCTATCTTTCAATATAGACCCACGACTCGTGCGACATCCATATTTACTTAGGCGTTAAGCTAGACCCATCAATCATAAGATCATGATCAAAACTTAGTTCGAACGACCCACGACTCGCGGACATCGCCCTTGCTAAAATTGACCATGAAATATTGATCATTTAAAATGATCAATTAGGTAACTAAGAACTAATAAGCTCCACTAGCTATCCCACGACTCGAGGACAATAACCAGCTTCACTTACTAAACTTAAAACCTATTGATGGATTGCTAGGAATTTAATTCAAAATTTGCATCTCGAATCAAACACCTATTTGTTCGAAATTAGCTTAATATTTAAGGGGAATTTTCGAATCAACCGGAGAGTTGTCCGGTTCGACCTCACCAATATATATGTTATCCAATTTTATTAGTCTTGATTAATGCAAGTACACTTAAATGCATTTCAAACAAGCACATAAACAGATAACATGTCCTAGCATGATACTAACATGTAATGATCATGGGTTCTACCTATCTTATGCGTGATATGTGGGAGCCACTCCACAATCACAAGTTCTATCATACATGCCACATAAACAGTTTAAATCACATAAGGGAAAGCAGTAACAAATTACGAGCCCTATTTCTATTACATTTAACAATTGAGATTCCCCTCCCTAACATGTTGAGGGGTCTTCACTTATGGCCTCCTTGTTACTTGAATGTGGTCCATCTTACTCCATGGGTGCATTGTCTCCAAAATGAAAATAAAACCTCACCACCTATCTCTACTCTCAAATTACAATAAAAACAAAAAGACATAAAGTAATAAGGCTCAATCTTCATATTGGCCTTAGACAATTACACGGGGTATACCCCGGCCTCAAAACAGTAATATGGAAAGCCACATAATAAATCACATAACAGTACGCACATAAGTGAGGCTCCAACCTCAATTGAAAAACGCAAATATAGGGCTCCAACCCCAATTTAAACCATCCATGTGCATAAATTAAAACCATACATAGATCTAAACCCATGATCACCTAATATGCTTTTGCAAGAATTTAAATTTAGCCAATAAATTAAAATTCTCGTTTCAAGTCCTAATGACTTAAAACACGACTTAGATGCAATTCTTGTTCAAGAGCCTTTTCAATAAAACCCGAAAAACAATAAACCAATAAAATTCCAATTAATTTCAGAAAATTAATAATTTTATTCTTTCAATATTTTGAGAAAATAAAGATTGTAATTTTTCCAAAATTTAAATCGCTCAATTTCTCAAAAATCCCAATTTAATCAAAATTTTAAAATAATTTTATTTTAGCAAAACTGATTTTAAAAGATAAAATTAAAATAAAATTAAATCGGGATTTTACGGACCGAAAAACACGAAACACGAAAACACGAAAATACGGGCCCGGGACGACGCGGGATCGCCCTCCCGCCTCGCAGGAATGCGCGCTAGGAGCGCGCCAGCGCTGCGCACAGCCGGCTGCGATTGCCGCCAGCGTGGCGCGCAGACAGGCGAGCAAGGCGCCTAGGTGGGCGCTCCCGCGCGGTTGCGGGAGGAGCAGGTGGCTGTCCCGCACGGTTGCGGGACAGGCGAGCAAGGCGCCTAGGTGGGCGGGAAGCCTCCCGCGCGGATGCAGGAGGGCTGGGCGGCGGTGATGGGGCTTGGGCGTGCGACGTGCTAGCACGCCCAGGCCCGTTCTTTTCGTGTCCCGTTTCGTATTTTTGGGTTTCTCCAAAACCCGATTCAATCCAAAATTAAAAAATTCGATTTAAACATATTTCAATCAAAACGGTTTTCAAAAACACAATTTAAGAAAACAGTTTCAGAAATTCAAGAAAAATTACAGTTTCGTAATTCAGGCTTTCTAAAAGAACTCATGAATACCTAATTCGCATCTAAGCCTAAGAATTTCTACCAAATTCAGAATAATTGAGACGAATCAGAAACACGATTTACGAGGTGGCTCTGATACCACTTGTTGGAAAACACGAACCAGAAAGCAGCGGAATTTAAAAATTTTCCCAATAAAAGGATCTTGGACTCACAATCGTGTAACCAAATTCGAAGGAATATAAAACTTACTTTTCTTTTATTCTTTCTTGAAGCGTTTCAAGCCACCCAAGAACGCTCTTCTCGCGGCTTGATCCCCTCTCCTTGGTAAAGCTCGAATCTTCAAACTTCTAACTTGAAGCTCTCTAGAGATAGTCCACCAACTTGATCACAATCTAACTAGTAAGGATGCTAGTTCTCTAGTTAGTGTTTAGGCTTAACCTAGGGTTTTATTTTATCTTGGAGAAAGGAAGGTGTTCAACACATGAACCAAAAGAATTGCCAATTAGCTCACGGCCGAACCTATTCCTTGTTGGGCAAGGATTTGGTCCCTCTCTCTCCTATTACTTGATCATCAAGTATTTTCCAACTTTGACTTTGAATTCTAATTCAAATCAACTTTAGGAGAGCTAAAAATATCCAAACTTATTTTTGGATAATTTTATACTTTATTTATTATAAAATAAATAACTTATTTTTTATCTAATTAATTAATTCGTAATTAATTAACTAGATTATTTTTCCCCAAAATAAGACTTTCCTTTTAATTCAAAATTAAACCAAAGTCTATTAAATAATTAACTAATTAATTATTTAATATATATATATATATATAATATATATATATATATATATATATATATATTCACGTGTGTGACACGTGTCACAAGGACACGTGTCACTCACGTGACCCACACGTGTGGCTTCACACGTGTGGAGCCCTCTTGGCCCGATTAACTCGTTTAATCATTTTAAAGCCTCAACTCAAGTAACCAAGTTGTTGTATGTGACCCTCTAGGTTCTCAATTCAATTAGCAGCGATCCTAATTAATTAATTCACTAATTAATTAATCAGTCCACAGATTAAATGACCATAGTCTAGCAACAGGTGTTTAACCCCTAGCTGAATTGGAATGTTCGGATTCGACAGAACCTTTAAGTCATTGATTCATGTGAGATACAATCCTCCTACTTACTATCTCTCAACCAAGATCTAGGGTAAGGGAATAATCAGAACCCTAATAATCCGGTCTTAAAGCTAAGTGCATTTCATATCCATTTGATCTCAATCCAAGAAACCCTTTTCTTGATGTCTTGATCTACTGCCTTGGCCAAGGACTCCATATGGCATATGAATGACTTACACAATAAGAGATCACCTTGCAAATGCAAGTGTAGGTCCTGTCTTGATTCTCATTCACTTTCATGAATCACTTGTGCAGCCCCAGCATAAGCCTTGAATCAGTTGTCTAAGGCGACACCCTTTAAAGCTTATACCTAAGACTACAGAGTTAACTCATAAAGTGACAAGGAACCTCAAGTCTAAGGATCAATTAATCACATCAATGACTCGTGAGATATTTCCTAATCTGGAAGTTTCCATTTCCTGAAATAGAAACTTCCTTTCCCATTTAGGAATGTTCTCACACGGGGCACCTCAGTGAACTTACTTATTAAAGTAAGCACCCTCATGTATCACGCACGTATCAACTATACACTTTGCACCTCCATGAAACAAGGTGGTCCTTCTTAAGGGCGTGATCCCACAAGCAAGCCTTAGAGGAGTCAGGTTGACACTCCCACTGTCTGTAGGACTCATCGCCTTGGAGTATTTTACTAATCATGACTCATGTGATATAGGGCTCGTTTCATGAACCATTTCACCTAAATGGTAGAGTCCTAAAGTCATCAGGATTAGGGGAGTTCTCATACATGCACAGCTAAAGTAAACGCATACCAAACAAGAGCATATAAAGAAGTGTTGCCTCAATTCGTTATTTCATTCAAAGATTATCTGTGATTACAATAAGGAAAAGCACAAAGCGGATATACAATCGGCTTTCTAGGGCACTATTCCTAACAAATGCATGCAGCCCCTAAAAGAAATTGGAGGTAACTAAAGCTATTGGTGCCCTAACGGGCGTGAATTCGTTTGGGGCTGGAATTATGCGATGTTCCAGCCCCTGTTCTTCCCTGTAACAAACCTCAACAATAGCAACAAAGGAATGGGAAGCTTAGCAGCACATCATAGCAGTAAACACTCTAGAAAAAAGAGCACAAACTCAAGCAAAATTAGCCACAACCATCATGTCATACCCGTCGAGGAAAAGGAACAAACAAAGCATGCATTTAACCTTCAAATTCTTGAAATAAAACTAATCATATACCCCTGTTTCCACCCTTAAACATAGCAGCAACATAGCAGCAAACAACAGTTCATACAACATGCAAACGTGCCCAAAATTAAAGTAAAACAACCACAACACTCATGCTAGCAACCGACAACAATTAGATGGCAATAGATCAAGTGTTTTCATGTTTCCTTGCATTTAAAACCTTGAAGCATTAATGAAAAATCTTAATATACTCAACTACCATCAAGTAGGAGTAAAGACTAGAAATAAATGAGGCATAAAGATCATCATATAAGTCACCAAACTCAAAGAGAACAAGGGATGATCAAATTCTCAAGAATTTCATATAAAACCTAACAATTCATCAAATATTTCAAGTAGCATGAATCCTTAACTTAAAACATGAATTAAATAGATGAAAATGATCACAAGAATGTGGAGAATAAGAATCTTACCTTGATCTTGAAGATGGAGCAAAAGAAACGAACTTAAGAGCTCAAAAGGGACAAGAATGGTGGTTCTTCCTTCTTGCCTTCTTTCTTGCTTCTTTCCTTCCTTTTTCCTTACCCAATCTCGTGTAGCAGCTGAGGGTGAGAGAGAGATAGATGATTTTGGTGAAATTAAGTCAAAGAAATGATGAGGGATAGGTCACATAGCTCATACATAGATTATAGGTGCGTTTTAGGCGCACGTGATTGAAATTCGCTTCGTCGGGGGGTGGGGGGTCAAAACGGCATCAAAAAAATACAAAACTTGTTCCATTCCGTCTAAATCGTTGATAGGAGTCTAACGTTGAAGACGAAAGTTGAATCCGAGTTTCCGAGCTCAAGTTATAAATTAAAACGTACACAAGTGTACTAAATGACTTGTTTTCCAAACAAGTCCAAAACTTTCAAAAAGTTGCAGTTAAGTCCAAAGCCAAGTTTTCAATTAAGTCCAAAAATCTTGAAAATCATACAATTACATCCTTAAATCACGTATATCACATAATTCACGAAATTAACATGCTCGGGAATAAAATACATATAACATAAATTCATAATTCTCAAGAATTCACATAATAATTTCACTTAGGGCATATTCTCGGCATTTAATTCACATATTTAGGATAATTTCAAGTAATTCAAATAAGAAACATTAGAAATGAAAGATAAATGCATCATATAAAAATGAAAATTAATGCAATTACGAAAAATAAACTCACACGTGGTACAAACCTGTACGTGCAGACGAGTGGGGTGTCACATCCTTAGCCTCTTAGATTTGTGTTGTGTGTCGAATGAACTACACATGACCCCTTTATATAGGTGTGAGATTCAAGAGTTGTGGTTCAAGTCAACCTTTATCTAATAATTATCTCTTATATTTTTTTAAGAGATAATATCAAATAAATCATATAAATATTTATCTCTTTAATATTTTATTATTTTTTAAGGAGATAATATCACATAAAATCACATGAATATTTATCTCTTTATATTTTTTATGTTAAAGAGATAATATCATATAAGACTTGAATTTGATTGGTCGGTGTGACACAATACGCCACGTGTCGCCATATGATTTTGTCCTGGCTTTCTTTGACTGCAAGACTTGATTTAATTGGTCAAAACAGGTCACTTTGACACATGTCATCACTTGATTTGTTGATTAAATAAACATTATAATATCAATTTAAATTTAACTATTTAACTTTGAAATTAAATTTAGGATAATTTTAAAATATTAAATAGCAAATTAAATTAATAAACTAAAGTTTATTTAATCGTCTACAAATGCCCACACTTTAAGACTCGGCGAAGAACATGCCGAATATTTATACGAAGGCGGGACTTGAAGTATTTAAATTTCCTTTTTTTTCGAAAAACTTTAAAAAGATTTAATTTGCATATTTAATCTTGAGATAAAATTGGATTTCAAGTCACGTAGCCTTAAAAATATCTTGAACAAATTAAGAATTTTTAATTGTCCAAGGAAATTGAGTTAATATAGAACTTGTATTTACATGCATGCAGGAGTTTAAATCACTTCCCATATGAATTCTTCCTAAAGCATGTCTCCACAATTTAAAAAATAAGAGCCCTTGCCACACGACTTTTCTCATATTGTTATTTCTTTCCATCAAAATTTGGAATTACAATTGTACTAGAAGTCAACAATATTTGGAAAAAGAGATTGATTATTACTTGGACACCAAACATAGAAATTAATTAACCACGTGCTTGCATGACACCACACTTCCATTAGAATTAGGATTCTAATCCGAATCAGACAATTCATTAGTCCATGCCTATAAATAGTGGTGTTTCCCTAGCCTTAATTCTCACACCTCGATCGAAGCAATCGTAATCCCAAGAAGATAAGTCGCAGAGAAGGCAGTATCACAATTTGGAGGAAGGCAGCTTCTGCAACTTGGCGAAGCATACACAATTAATTCAAGAAGCAGCAGGGAGCATTAATTCCATCAGCATTTACTTGGGAAAGGAATCAAGCTCGGGCGTTAATACTCATCTTTGCGGCAACCACAATTTGGCCAGCTACATTAATTTTTCCTAGTTTTAATCGAACATAGTTCACAAGTAACAAGTTTAGTTTTATTCTTTTCTTTTGTTTGTCCCCCTTTTTTTATTTGGGTTTTATTGATAATTTGCTCTTCCTTCTTTTTTCGATTCAAAGATCACAATGGTGTACTTCAAAGATATCTCAACTCCATCTGGTGTGAAGAACTTAGCGATACTTGACGACGAGAGATAATTCGAAGAGAAGGCCACATGGTTGGAGGTACATGACTCTTTACTTGGTCCATACGGAGGTCGTTGGCTAAAGTTGATTACGTTGATACACTTGAACTAGTGGTCCCAAAGAATTACCATAAGCAAGATATCAAAGGTGTGGGCTCTACAGGCTACACACCATCAACTTACCGAAGGGCCATATTACTTACCATCATTGGGTCGAGCTATTATCGAAGGAAAAGCCAAGTGGGGAGACGATCTCAAATTCGGTGGTGAATTTCGCTTTATCAACGAATACTGGGAGTGGACCGAGGATATTCTTAGCCAATGCGGAGACAAGTTAAATGATATTCAACTATATGATGCAGTACGTGCCTCTTTATATACTTACGATCGCAACTCAGAAATTATCAAGGCCTTTATCGAAGCATGTTGTCCGTCCACAAATACTCTCTTGACATCACAAGGCGAATTATCCATATCATTGTGGGACTTACATACTTTGGCGGGCCTCCCTATGACCGGACTGATTTATGACGAAGTAGTTCCTGATACAAAGGAACTTACTGGTCATGATCACAACGGTAATATGTTTGTACCAAGTTCGTTCAAATATCTATTCCAAGTTTACCACTCATTGAAGGGAGATAACCGAAGAAGTTAATTTTTTGAAGTTACAATTGAATCTTGGGTGAACTTTTGGTGTAAGAGAACTAGGAGACATCCCCTACCGCCCCCTCGCAAAGATAGGAAGAATGGTTGTTCCAAGCAAACTCACATTCCAAAAGGAGATATTGGTGCCCCCGAAGCATGGAATTCCGCCGAAGAGAAATTATTTGCTAAACTTGGCCTCAAAGGAAGCTTGAAGGAAGAAGTTTACTTGGCGGCTTACTTATCATGTTGGATTTGTGCCTTTGCCTTACCTTGCGACACCGCTGGCGTGATCCGTCTGAGTACCTTTAAAATTGCAAGTACCATGGCGGCTGGTCGAAAAGTGGAGTTAGCAGTTCCTGTTTTGGCAAGCATTTACAAAGGGCTCAACAGATTATCAATGGCTTCCCGACCTACTAGAGTTTACTCTCCGTTCCCTATCCATTTCATTTACTGTTGGTTAGCACATTACTTCAAAACTCACTTCCCACTTAATCAGGATGTACCCGGTCCGTCCATGACTCAATATTCTGGTGAAGGAGGTGCGAGATACTATGATGCAAAACAACCTCGCAAGAAGATTCATAAAGCTGAACTTGTATCTTGGACTTGCAACATGGTCATTGAATGGGGAGAATTTCACCATACCGATGATGGAAGAGGTCACGAACTTAAACAACATTACTTTGCGGCAATTCGATCCGGTTATTTGACTTTGAGGAGCGGTAGACAATTTATCATTGAGCCATACAGTACTCATCGACTTAGTCGTCAATTCATCTTTTATCAAGAAGTACCTGGAGTTATCAAGAATAATATCCGGCATTGTACTTTGGAGGAAGGAACCAACCATTGACGTGTTTGTACCTTATCAAATTCCATGTCCTCGGCGTATTTTCCCCGTAATTCCTCAGAATGCAAAGAGATTTTTTTTTTACAGTTACAAGGAATGGTGGTAAAAAATTCATGGCAACTTTTTTGAAGACAACGTTACCAAATTACTCAACTAGAAGTTACTTGATGCCGAAACCCCAAATGAAGGAGAGAAGCGAATGGCATAGATTATTCCTGCCGAAGGGAGTGGTAATAGTGAAACTGAGCGCCATTGGAAAAGGCAAAAGAATACAAGTCAACCTTCACTTGATCGGTTTGCTGTTGAGGTTGAATTCTCTTCATTTTTTCCTATCTTGAACTTCATCTTTACTTGATCTTTACACTTATCCTTTACTCATACTTCACTTTTTCCTTACAGTTGGAACATGAGATGATAAATATCGAAGATAGGCAAGAGTCCCAATACAGTCAATGGTCGGTAGTAGGGCCAAATTCCTTGGAGGCAGATACTCCACTTGAGAAGGAAATTCAAGAGAAGGCACCGAAGCCTATTGCAAAGAAGCGAAATCCACCCCATCCTGAGGTATCGGTGTTTCAAGGGGTAAAATTTATCAACGATCGAACAAAACAATTCCTCAATTTATTATGGGATGACCTTTCGAAGAAGATATCTGACATACAACTTGACTCTATTTTCTCCTTCAAAGATGAAGTCTACTTGGTGATTGCAGAAATGCAGAAACATGATGGATCTTATACTTCCTATATAGAGGACTCCTTGAAGATCTTGTTCGGAAAAGCAGATACTTATGATGAGACCAAGTCAAAGTATTCAGAAAAAGCATCTGAAACACCTTCCTCTCAACCGCTAAGTGAAGCCAAAGATCGCTTCAAGGATGTATAAGCAAATCATGCTAAGGAAGTAGATCACATCAAAGTAACCAAGGATGATCTAAAGCACATCAAGAAGGAGATTGTAGATTTAAAGAAGCAAAGAAAGGACTTGTTATCATCATTAAAGCGACAACAACTCTTACCCCAAGGTGCTTAAGATCAAATTGGTGAAATTGAACAAGAGATTACCATCTTCGAGAAAGCTTCACCGGAAAATGATAAAATGCTCGAAGATGTGAAGAATGCCTCCGAACTTCTCGAAGTAGCCAAAGAGACCTTGAAGGATTTGAACCCGTTTACTTGATAGCCGTTTAGGTTTCTTTTTTTTTTTTTTTTGCTTAGGATTTGTTTAAGAGTAGTATAGGACCGTTATGTCTTTTTTCCTTTTTCTATCTTAGGATTTGATGTGTCTTGAACATTATTACTTCAAAGTTACTTAATAGAATTTAATTTTTTTCTATCTTGCAACCTTTTGGTAATATATATTTTTCTTTCTTCATAACATCATCATATCAGAAAAAGGATAACACAACTTTAGGGTGTTGATTTCTATGAAGAAGTAAACAACACCGTAATTCCTTCACTTACTCAATTTGTAATTTGATATTTACCTGAAGAACTTTTAACTCAACAAGAAAACACAAATCAAAGCAAGATTGTGGACTTATTTCAATTTGATATTTACTTGAAGAACTTTCAACTCAACAAGGAAACACAAATTAAGGCAGAGCTATGATTGAATTCAACTTGTAACTTGGTATTTACTTGAAGATTCTTCTATCTTGATGAACTTTCAACTCAACAAGGAAACACAAATCAAGGCAAAGCTATGATTGAATTCAACTTATAACTTGGTATTTACTTGAAGACTCTTCTATCCAACAAGAAAATACAAATCAAAGCAAAGTTGTGATTGACTTCAACTTATAACTTGGTATTTACTTGTAGATTCTTCTATTCAACAAGGAAAATACAAATTAAAACAAAGTTGCGAATTTATTCAACTTGTGATTTGTGATTTGATACTTACTTGAAGAATTTTCAATTCAGCAGGGAAATATAAATCAAAACAAAGTTGCGACTTTGTTCAACTTGCGATTCATGATTTGATACTTACTTGAAGAAGTTTCAAATCAACAAGGAAACATAAATCAAAACAAAGTTGCGACTGAACTTAGAAGATATCTAAGCTGCCTACGTACCCTTTCAAAAGGGATCAAGTCATAACGTAGTTCAAATGGTTAACTTTGTTTGAAGGGGGAAACGGTACACAGTTTATACTCATGCGGGCCAGGAGTATCCATTGCTTAACCACCGTGGACAAGGTGGGATATCTATCATTTTAACCACATGAAACATCTTTAGTGGAGTAAGTTAGCAGATTAGCCACATACTTTACCATTGGTGGTTACCGTACATAGTTTATACTCATGTGGGTCAGGAGTGACATGTAGTTTAGGCTCGTACGTCGAGGAGCATTTCACTTTATCATGCGTGATATTTCTTTAAGAATTTACCATTTATAGGTCCGATGCACAAGCCGTCCTTGTCGAGCAACTTGTAGGAGCCATTTGTATGCACTTCTTTAACCACATGCGGACCATCCCATTTTGATATGAATTTGTTTCCCATACGCTGAGTGATGGTAATTGGTCTTCTCACTGCTAAGACCAAGTCCCCTACTTGGAATGATCGCGGATGCACTTTCTTGTTAAATGCTCTCGTCATTCGGGCTTGGTAGCATTCAAGTTGTTGTTGTGCTGTAAGTCTTTTCTCATCAAGTGTTTTCAACTCTTCAAGTCTGAGACGAGCATTATCATCCGGAGTAAGGGATTTTTGAATTTCTATGCGAAGTGATGGTATTTGGCTTTCCAAAGGGAGCACGACTTCAACTCCATAAACTAACGAGTAAGGGGTAGCTTGAGCAGCGGTTCTATGTGTTGTCCGGTACGCCCATAACGCTTCCCCAACTTTCTCTTGCCAATCCTTTTTTGACTTAGACACAACTTTTTTCAAGAGATTGTACAAAGTCTTGTTAAACGCCTCTGCTAAACCATTTGTAGCTGCATTATACATTGATGAGTTATATTGTTTAAAGCCAAATTGCACGCATAGTTTGTCCATCAACTTGTTGTAAAAGGGTTTACCATTATCAGTGATGATGTATCGAGGTACCCTATATCTAAATATCAGATTGTTTCGGATGAACTACACTACTGTTTCCTTCTTCACGTCTTTAAGGGGTACTGCTTGTTAGAAATAGTGCCCTGAAAGCCGATGTGATAGTCTGCTTTAGTACTTTCCTTTTGGACATCACAGACAATCTTTAAATAATACAAATTAAGGCAACACTTCTTTATATGATCTTGTTTGATTGTGTGTTTACTTTTGACTGCGCATCTATAAGAACTCCCCTAATCAATATGACTTATAGGACTCAACCCCTTAGGCGAAATGGTTCATGAAACGAGCCCTATATCACATAAGTAATGATTAGAAATCACTCCAAGCCAATGAGTCCAAAAGACAGTGGGAGTGTCAACTTGACTCGTTCGAGGCTTGCTCGTGTGATCACGCCCTTAAGAAGGACCACCTTGTTTCATGGGGTGCAAAGTGTATAGTTGATATGTGCGTGATACATGGGGGTGCTTACTTATTCTAAGTAGGTACACTGAGGTGTCCCTTGTGAGAAGATTCCTAAATGGGAAAGGAAGTTTCTATATCTGGAAAGAGAAACTTCCAGATTAGGAAATATCTCACGAGTCATTGATGTGATTAAGTGATCCTTAAACTTGAGGTTCCATTGATACTTTATGAGCTAACTCTGTAGTCTTAGGTGTAAGCTTTAAAGGGTGTCGCCTTAGACAACTGATTCAAGGCTTATGCTGGGGCTGCACAAGTGGCACATGAAAGTATACGAGAATCGATAAAGGACCTATGCTTGTATTAACAAGATGATGATCTCTTATTGTGTAAGTCATTCATATGCCATCTAGGAGTCCTTGGCCAAGGCAGTGGATCAAGACATCAAGAAAATAGTTTCTTGGATTGAGATCAAATGGATATGAAATGAACTTAGCAAGATCAAGATTATTAGGGTTCTAATTATTCCCTTGCCCTAGATCTTGATTAAGAGATGGGACGTAGGAGGATTGTATCTCACATATGTCAATGACTTAAAGGTTATGTCGAATCGAGACATTCTTATTCAACTAGGGGTCAAACACCTATTGCTAGACTATGGTCGTTTAATCTGTGGACTGATTAATTAATAAGGGAATTAATTAATTAGGGTCACTGCTAATTAAATTAAGAACCTAGAATGTAACACATAGCAACCCTGTCACGTGGGTTAAGGCTTAAATCGATTAAACGAGTCGATCGAATCATTAAGTGAAAAGTGGAGTCCACACGTGTGGAACACGTAGATGACACTTGTCATTATTGACACGTGTAGTCACGTATGCGTGTATATGTGTTTATTAAATAATTAATGTGTTAATTATTTAATGGACTTTGATTTAATTTTGAATTAAAATTAAAGTCCAATTTTAGAGAAATAAAGTTTAATAAATAATTAATTATGAATTAATTATATTATTAGTCTTCAAGTTATTTATTGTAAAATAAATAAAGTAAAATAAAATATCTAAAAGAGTTAGATATTATTCTTGCCAAACAAGTTGGTCAAAAGGTGGGCTTTTGGTCAAAGTAGGAGACTTAGTCTCCAAGCAAGATATCCCTTTCCAAAAGAGTTCGGAATCCTTTTCCAAAAGGGAGAAGGGGTTCGAACCCTACCCTTATAAATAAGGGGGTTCGAACCCCATGGGATGATGATAGCAAAATTTCTCCTTCTCTAAATTATACACTAAACCCTAGAGCCTAAACACCGAATATAGAACTAGCATCCTCCCTATTCGGATCGTGGTCGTGGTTGGTGGACTATTTCTCTAGTGGGCTATTATTGTGAAGTCTTAAAAGATTCGAAGGAGCTTTTGGGGATCAAGCAGCGTGAAGAGCGTTCTTGGGCGGCTAGAACATGCCAAGAAACCTTCTAATTAAGTGAGTTTCTTGATCTCTACGAATTTAGGAATTGGAGTTGCAAGATTTGATCCTTGCTTAGTTGGAAAAATTTTTAAATTTCCGTTGCGTTTCTGTTCATTCCCCCAACAAGTGGTATCAGAGCCACCTTGCAAGGCCTATTTCTGATTCGTCTCAATTATTTTGAATTTGGTAGAAATTCATAGGCTTAGATGCGAATTGAGTATTCTTGAGTTCGCGAATGAATAATTCAAAGGGAATCATGCACAGGCCAAACCCGACGACCCTTGCCGTCCCGGGCATTCCTTACCCATAATTCCTGGGGCCCAACAACCCATTCAAACCATATTCCCATCTTTCAGGGTATACCTCGCTCATACCATAACATAAACGTATAAAAGAGTTCAAAACATAAGCTTACATATGGTCATACTTGTACCATTTTCATAAATGCGAAGCTTATCCATAAAATCATAATCATAGCTTAAACATTCATATTTACTATATAATAAGTACATAGTCGCATGCGGGGTAAGAAATCAACACATAAAGGCCATAGGATTCATAGCTAGAAGAAAAGTTCTAAACCTCACCTTGAAGCAAAAAGAGTCAAAGCAGAAGGGCCAAAACGAGCAAACAACCACCTAAACCTCAGGTTTATTGGCTTCCCGAAGAGGCTCTGAATCACAAGAACACAACGCCCGAGACATAGACTCAATATGTACAAAATAGACTCCCAGCAATGCTCATGAGTGCAAGTTATGCATATGAAGTGCGAGAATGCAACGCTTAGGTCGTTCATGTTCATAACTTGAAAATAACGTATCAAACCAAGCTATAAACTCAATATGAAACTCATAGCACATAATTTAACTAGTATATGAAGCATACATATCATATACGAGGCAAGGAATGAGTAAACAAAGTAAGAAAGCAAGCAAAAAACACATACACAAGCAAGAAAGGGGCTAACGGCCGTTAGCACCAAAACACACACAAGGCCTTAACGGCCGTTACTCCCTGTAAGCTTACAAGGCGCTAAGGCCTGTTAATGGGTTCAAGGGGCTAAGGGTGGAGGGGTAACGGCCTTTACCCCTAGAAGTGCATTTTTGCCCTAACGGGCGTTAATGCCTCCGGGACCGAAATGGGAGCCAATTTCAGCCCTCAACACCCTTGGAACTCACACTAAAACTCCAAAACACCAAAGGCAACATATAAGGGCATGCTAAGGCTTCAAATAATCAATAATTCAAGCACAAAAACTCCATAAAATCGAGCTACAAAGGAGCAAGAATAGAGAGCATAGCTAGGGTTCAAGTTGGGCAAGAAATGAAATCAATTTCTTGCAAGAACTTACATGCATAATAAAGGCTACTCAACAACCTAACTTCTAACATTAAATAAGACTCAAGATATGCAATTAATACTCCATCATGCTCATCCTATCAAGCTCTAAATCAACAAATTGGCAAGAGATGCATATAAGTCATCAAAACTTCAAATACCTAACTATATCAAATTCCACTATCTCTAGCATATAATATGATTCAAGGAGTGCATAATGATCACAAAAGCGAGGAGAGCAAGAATCTTGGCTTACCTTCAAAGATTGAGTAAGAAATGGATCAAACTTTAGCTTAAGGGCAACAAAAATGGAGGTTTTGCACTTAGAGTCTTCTTCTTCCTCTTTCCTTCTCTACTGGTTCGAGCTCAGGGGCTGTGGGGAGAGAGAGAGAGAGAGAGAGTTGATCTCTTGGTTGAAAAATTCAATGAGAGTACAAGGTAATGATAGGCAAGCATACAAGTGGCTATAGGGGCGTTTAAGGTACGTAGGGTCTAAATCTATGTCGTTAGGGGTCGAAACAGTATAAAAAAGAGACAAGGCTTGTTCCATTATCTCCGAATCATCGATTCGAGTCCAATAGCAAAGATGGAACTCGAATTCGAGTTCCCGAGCTCAAGTTACAAATTAATAACTCAAGAGTGGCCAATTTGCAAAATGGCCCAAAAGTTAGAACAAAAGAACAATTGAGTCCTCTAAAGATCAATCAAGTTCAAAACAAATTTAAAGCTTGAAATTAAGTCCAAGAATGATATACTTCACATAATTCACAAAGTTTGCATGCTTGAGATTCAAATTCGAAATTCAAAACTTACACGTATGACAGGAATTCATATCATGGATTCATATAAGGCAAAACCATATCAAATAATCCAATTAGTCACAAAAGAATATATAAAAGAATCAAGTAATAAATGCATCAAATAATATACAAATACAAAAATTAAACTCACACGTGGCACAAACTTGTACGTGCAATCTGATGGGGTCTCACAGGTATTTAGTTGATTTTTCGGCTAATATCAATAACCAATATGATTACAGCTCAGTATGTACCGTCGAAAAATTCTCCAACATACTCAAAGCCATACACTAAACGTATTGATTATTTGAGGATGCTGATGTGTGATCAACCATCGAGTTTTCAGCAATTTGATGGAAAGGGCAGTCCAAAGTAATCATTTTTTGGAAACATGCAACAATGCGGGTACGTACGACGATCATTTAGTGAAACAACTCGTGCGGTCACTTAAAGGAAATACTTTTGATTGGTATGTTGATTTGGAGCCAGAATCGATCGATAGTTGGAACCAAATGGAAAAAGAGTTCTTAAATCGTTTCTATGGCACTCGTCGCACTATAGGTATGATCGAGCTCACTAATGCAAGACAGTGGAAAGACGAACCAGTCATCGATTACATCAATCGTTAGTGAGCATTGAGCTTAAATTGCAAGAATAGACTTTCAGAGATATCTGCAATAGAAATGTGTATTCAAAGCATGCATTGGGGATTTCTCTACATCTTACAAGCTATCAAGCCTCGAACATTCAAAGAATTGGCTAAGCGAGCTCATGATATGGAACTAAGTATTGCAAACTACGGTACTAACTATCCGACTGAAAATCAAAGAAAGGATAAAAAGGATGTTCGGAGGAGTGAGAAGTACGTCAAGCTTTTTGCAAAGGAATCTATGGTAGTGAAGGCAACACCTCTTAAAATCCTAAGGGAAAGAAACTTGAGAATAATGTAAGAGGTCAACCCACGCGGGATGAAAGACATTGACTTACACTGAAGGAGATGCAAAAAAAGGAATACCCATTTCCAGACTCAGACGTCTCACACATTTTTTGACAAACTGTTGGGAAAAAAAATTGTTAGAACTACCACAACCAAAACGCCACGACGAGAGTGGGAAAGTGAATAACTTGAAGTACTACAAATATCATCGAGTCATTAGCCACCCGATAGAGAGATGTTTCGTCCTGAAAGATAAGATCATGGCTCTAGCGAGAGAAGGCAAAATTATTCTTCAAAATGAAGATGCAGCCCACACAAACACTAGTACTGTATTGACTTTAAAATATCCAGTTTGGAAGTTTTGAGCGGATGATAGTTTCAAGCTTGATGTCCAATAGAGAAGTTAAAGTTGAAATACATACAATAACCAAAGTTGAAGATGATGATGAATGAAATGTAGTGCAGCATCGGCTAAGGCAAAGGCAACGTGTGGAGCAATTTCATCCTACTTGGTTCAAATCATCAATTTCGATCAATTATAGACGAGGCGAGTCAAAGAAAATGATGAGAGCACTTGCCAACTACAAAAGGCCTTTAAACAATCTCTATTGGAAACCGGTGACTTTGGGCGACTTTTTTCCTAAGAAATACTTCAAATAAGTGATTTCTTATGAACAAAATCATCTCGTTTATTATTCAAAGACTGTTTGTAATTTTACAAGGAAATAGTAAAGCACAAATGCTGCTTTAAGGGCACTATTACTAACAATAGTCTCCATCTCTTCAAAATGAACCCTATTTTGGCTATTACCTTCTCCATTACTATGTTCTCATACGTAGGAATACCCCCGTTATTTGTTTTTTGCTGCTTTGGGTTATGGGGCTTACTTCCTAGCCCCTGTGGGAGTAGTGACTAGCGCTGTAGGTCGTTGGGCGGCCGGAAGGTTGCCACGAGTAAGTCAGTTTGGGGGACCTAAAATGAGTTTTCTTGGGGGTTGAAGGAGTTGAACCATCCGATGATTTCGAGTCATAATTGTCTTTAGAAGACTGGACAGTGCCATCAATTTCTTTGTTCTGCAGATTAGGTTGGTTCGCGCCATCAACTCGCTTATTCTTCAGGTCGAGTTGGATTTTAGGAGCCATTGAGTATTTGTTGAACATTGGAAGGAAGAGATGAGAGGTCAGATCGGTCCCGCTGGGCATGCAAATTTATTTGCACTAAAAATTCACGTTTATTAAATTGGGCTAAACACCGAATAGATAATAAAAATTATTTGATAACTTAAATAAAAGTGGTATTCAATCTTCAACTTGATCCTCTGATTCTTCCTTTGAATTTAAAGTTGTGGAAATCTTCAAATGCTCTTTCATTAACTTGGTGGTTTGATCTTCTTCAACTTCAAATTTAGCTTTTAATAACGTTAATCTGTAGGTCCTTCGACTTATTTATGGATCAAACGCCATATTTTGGAGAACTTCGCCAAGAACGACTTGGAACTCGTCTGTAACTGTAACGCCCCGATTTTCAGACAGTCAGGTACGCTCGACACGTGTGGGTTTCGAGCGTTAGGATTTTATTTTATTAATTTCGTTTAATTAATTTAAACGTGTTATATTAATTCTTATAAATTGTTTTCAACATGATTACGTGAAAATTATATGATATTCATTTCATTTTGAGAATCCTTGTATGAATGGAATTTAATTGCTACATGAATTAATTGTCCAATTTGATTTAATTGCCAAATTGTCCTTAAGTGCTCATTTCCTTTTCTTTAAGGACTTAATTGCATGAAATTGTTAGGGGACTAAATTGATCATTTCCAAACTTTAGATACCTAATTGCATAATTTATACAATTGAGGGATTGAATCACAAATATTACATATTTCCCCAACAATAACGATATATGCATCTCTTTCTTGCTCCTCATTTCATTTTCATCAAGAATCATCATCCCTTCTTTCTCCCTTCTACCGAGCCAAAGACATCAAAAAGGGAAAAGGAGTTTTCATCCTTTCAAGCCATGATCATGAAGGAATTTGGAGTTTTGGGAGTTAAATTATCCATTTCCATCACCTTCTTCCATTTATTTCTATTTCAAGGTATATATGCTCATGTATATGAATTCTTGATCATATTTGAGATAGCTAGGGTTTGGGATTTATGTGCTAGATGGATGAATTGTAAATGGAAGCATGATTATGTGATCTTAGGTTGAATTATGGCATGATTTATTCATGAAATCCTTGAATATTTGAGCTTGAATGATCAATAGAAGCTTGAGCATGAAACTTGGAAATCTTGATTGTATTGCATGGTTTACTTGTTTAAGTGTTATATTATCATTTCTTGAACATATGTGCATCTTATTTCCAGAATTCTTGCATGTTGTGATGAATTTGGGAAGGTTTGGGGATGCTTGATTTTGTCCCGAGAGCATCCCCTGTTTTGCTCTGTTCTCTGTTCTTCCTGCGTAACGGGAACGGCCCTTCCCGTTCCCTTTGTATTTGGGGAACGCCCGTTCCCATTTATTTGAAAGATGTGCTTGGCGGCGAGGACGGGAACGACCGTTCCCACTTTGGCTTACGAGCCGGAACGGCCGTTCCCATCTTCGGGGAGCATTTCGGGACTGGGGAACGGCCCTTCCCATTTTTGTACTAAAGCCTGGAACGGCCGTTCCCAAGCCTCTGGCAGTGCAAAATTGCTATTTGACCCTCGTTCCAATGGCTTATTTGACCCCAAATTGCTATTATATGATTGATTATATGTCGAAACAACATGTTAGCATGCTACATTGTGTATTGCTCGATGTCTCGTGTATGATCATGCCGTGCGTCATTATATGGAATAATATGCTTGAATTATAGTCTCATGCACGCACATTATCCCGTTTCTTGTCCAGTTATTCTCCAGGGCGGAGATTATCCAGCATGAGCACGTTCACGCATTTACGAGTCGTGTGTCGCCTGTCAGGTGAGGTTTAATTTCTAGTTATATAGAACCCGTATAACCTTTACATGATTTTGGCCAAAGGTATTTATATTTATAATTTCATGAAATCACTTATTATTTCAAGTATGTTAGTGTTCACGAATCAAGCATGCCATGTTCATGAAAGCAAGTACGTGTGTTCTCCTAGCCAGGCTCTCCTTAGTAAGGGCGCTGGGCTGGTCTTCGGGCTGGTGGTTGTCCGTCCAACCACAGGAAGAACAATACCCTATCGTGTACGTGTGTTCTCTTGGCTAGGTCCTCCTAAGTGAGGGCGCTGGGCTGGTCTTCAGGCTGGTGGTTGTTCGTCCAACCACAAGAAGAACAAAGCCTTATCGTGTACCTGTGTTCTCCTGGCCAGGTTCTCCTTAGCGAGGGCGCTGGGCTAGTCTTAAAGCTAGTGGTTGTCCGTCCAACCACAGGAGGAACAAACCCTATCGTGTTACAAGCAAGCCATGTATGGATTGCATGATTTCCATTTCATGAATGTGCTAATTGAATACACATGCATGATTGCACGGTAATTGAATTGCGTGATCGCCTATTAATTTATAATCTAGCAAGCATGTTTATCGATTGCATGAAAGAACAAGTATTTAATATTGATAGTTGTATTCTCGGGCGAAGAGTACTTTATTCTTGAACTTATATATTTATCTTTTATAAATCTTTACCCGAGAATATGACTTGTATGCTATCTGCGCTAATATGTATATAAACCCCTCACTCGATCTTCACAGACTGACGCCTCCACCTTTCAGGTTATTGCAGGTGCGTGCTAGGCGGGAAGTGAGTCGAGTCCAGTTGTTAGAGTTGAGTCAAACACGGTGCATTTACTTGAATGTTTATTTATTGTCAGAGAAATCATGTTTACAATTATATGTTATTTATTTTAAGAGATGATAATGTATTGATATGTAAGCTAGAATATATTTTATTTGGATAAACGGAAATAATTGATGATGTTCTGTTTATGCTTCCGCTTTAATATGTCGCATGTTCGAGTATCCCGCCTATCTTGTCGTGTATTGCATCGTCACCCGTTCGCTATAGGTTGGTTCATGTACGGATTGGCCGTTTCGTATGTGGATTGACCTATAGTGGGGGGGGAGGGTACCTCCACGTGTTAAGGGGTGCTACATCTAAGGTGGTATCAGAGCCCTGTTGCAAAACCGAGGTTCTAGTGTCGTGTCGTGTCGAGTCTAGGTCGGATGGCGTAGGAATTTCTTGATAATCTGAGAGTCTTGCATTTTATTTGAAATTACTTGGTTACTTGGATTCTTTGAATTACCTGAAATACTTGATAGCTTGTACTTTGTATTAATTAATGCTATTAATTGCCATTGAGTGATCTTGAATTGTTTGGAAATTTATGTGACCAACGTGTTTATTTTAAATATTGATGAAATACTTGTTTCAATTTATAGTAAATTCTTGTTATCAGCATCAATTATGTGACGATTACGTGACATGAACACGCTTCACCCACATGCATTTATTTGCAAAATAAGTTGTGAGTGACAGGTTTTGGAAATGTATGAATCAAGGCTGGAGGATTTTGAAGACTTAAGAGACTGATCAACCGTTCGAACCAAGTTGCAATTCGGTCAATCGAGAACGAACACCGTGATCGAGCCCAACATTACTACGGTGACAGGTTCTTCAATGCATTCATAAGCACGTGCATCATAATTGTTAATTAAATTGTTTCTCATTTATAAATGTTGTTCTAATCGTATTTGAAATTTCTTACTTGATGCCTTGGATACATGTTCAAATTATTTGCATTATTCACATTTTCTTACTAATACGTATATCTTCAAAATGATATAATTTTTCTAATATGTTGCACTTTCAATTGGTGGCGATATGTGCATTAACACCTTAACCATCATGCATTATTTAGTATTTATTGTGAATAGACTCCCCTATATTCTGCACAACCCTTGTTCCTGTTTCTACAACTTGAAAATTTAAATAGGGGATTTCTGAATCAGTGGGTATCGTGTTGGGAATCGGGTCATTTGATGTTGCTTGAAGATTAAAAATATTTGGGACAGTGAGAATTTATTAATCCAGGATTTAGTGGGAGTGGGTATGATATAAATATTTGGAAAATTTTGGAACGGGGAAAGATTGATAAGTCCAAGCAGATAAATGTTCAGTGGGTCCTTCAACCTTCAGAAATTAATCAGTCCTTTGGAGATGCGTTTGGAATTAAGAAAGTAACTTTCTTGTTTCGGACTATGGTGCCGAATTTGTAAATGCCAATTCGCTGGAAAGCATTAGGTGAGTGTAGGATGTTGAAGAATTTTAACATCAAACCGAAGTGGTGATAGTCAGGGAGCTTCAAGTTGAGTATGCTGATAGCAGAAAGAATTAGAAAAGGATCATCAATCAAAATCTTGATTAATAACAAGTAGAACGAGGAAAAGGTTACGGGAATTAAGTCAGCAGAGAAGCTTGCAAGTGGGAAAGGATAAGAAAATTCTATTTTCTTAAGGGGGAGAGCCGGTCTGAAAACAAGTTCAAGTCTGAAGTTAGATAACACTCGAGGAAGTTGGTAATTTTCAGAGAATCAATTCTTCCTGGAATCCGGTATCCGAATCATGCGAAGGAGGTTGTCAATAATCTAAACTTTCTCCCTCTCATACAAAGAAAGTCCCATCATCGACAGTACCTTTGTTCCATTATTATCTTCCTGAAAGTGAGTACACCGTCAGCAGTTCTCCGATAGTCTCAGGATATCATTTGACTCAGTAAATAAAAAAAGGTATCAGTTGGGTAATGCTCGGAAGTAATCTTCAGTTTTAGTAGGTTAACTCTGACAAGAGTTTTCTTACGAAGTTATTACTTATACCCTAGAGATGCCAGTAATAGCACACCGTGTTCTCATCCGTGTTGTCGCCGTCGCCTCCATAAACATACCAGTTTACCATGAACACTTCAGAAAGATGAAAGACTGATTGATCCTCTCTTTCAAGATATTTCGTGGAATTATGGGGTATGTTATCAGATTTCAGGGATCAAAGGAAGACGTTTCACTAGGACCTGATTCTTTCGGTTTCTATGCAAGTGTGCTTGCTGAATTACTCTCACGGGATGACAACCTTGATTACTCTGTAGTAAATATCCGTCGTGCTACCTTCGAAGGGAATAGAAGTGCTACTTTCGAGTTTCAAACAAAAGAGTTAGGATCTTTGCTTCGGGAAGATGTTTTATTTTGATTACGGAGGTCGAGAAAATGGTAAAACTGGTTCTCTCTGTTTGTGGACAAGAGTTTGCTTGAAACACAAAGTCAGTCTTTTAAGCTCGAATACACAATCCCTTCAGGACAAGAAATCTAGGGTATATTTCAATTCCAAAATCGAAAGGTGAATGTGAGAATCAGTCCGGAAGAGGGTTCAACTGGCAAACCTGGAATTAAAACGGGTTGGAAGATGTGGTGATTAATGATGATTTACGGATTATGTCAGAAAATAGCACAAGGGTAGAGATGGTTATCAGAAATGGAGATATCGAACCGTAGTGGTACAAAGCGGGAAAATCTCAACTAAAAAATCAAGTATTCGACCGAATTAATTCAGTTCCAGAATTTCAGTCCTCGGTGAACGGTACACTTAATCATGCATATCACGTGCATCATTATTTTATCATTATCACTATCTGTTATTTCTGTACATGACTCCTTGTTTGTTATTAATTGTTTATTATTAATTCGTTAGTCTTGTATATGACTTCTTGGTTATTATTAATTGTTATGTGAACAACTAGTTACATAAGTGATAATTATTATTTGATCTTAGGTGTTAATTGTAAACAATTGACTAAGTGCTCGCCTGAATTTTATTCTGTGTGCGTGAGAGACGGGGATTCTCTCAAGGTTGTTAAGAGACGGGGTTCTCTTGTTACTTGCTCGAGAGACGGGGTTCTCTCGTTAATTGTTTGAGAGTCGGGGCACTCTCACTATTTTAATTACTTGTCAACTTGCTTAGTGGAAGGCTAGATTTTCTTACAAGTGTTTAGGCTTCGGAAAGTGAGGGTCGTGACATCATACATTGGAGGACCTTGTGGATAGAAGATCTCTTTCGAACTAATCCCTGACGGGGAGTAGCTAACCCGCGTGGGATGAACACGTAAGGGCCAATTAAATTCCAGGAATTCAGGACATGGAATCCGAGGACGGATTCTCTTAAGGGGGAGAGAGTTGTAACGCCCCGATTTTCAGACAGTCAGGTACGCTCGACTCGTGTGGGTTTCGAGCGTTAGGATTTTATTTTATTAATTTCGTTTAATTAATTTAAACGTGTTATATTAATTCTTATAAATTGTTTTCAACATGATTACGTGAAAATTATATGATATTCATTTCATTTTGAGAATCCTTGTATGAATGGAATTTAATTGCTACATGAATTAATTGTACAATTTGATTTAATTGCCAAATTGTCCTTAAGTGCTCATTTCCTAATTGCATGAAATTGTTAGGGGACTAAATTGATCATTTCCAAACTTTAGATACCTAATTGCATAATTTATACAATTGAGGGATTGAATCACAAATATTACATATTTCCCCAACAATAACGATATATGCATCTCTTTCTTGCTCCTCATTTCATTTTCATCAAGAATCATCATCCCTTCTTTCTCCCTTCTACCAAGCCAAAGACATCAAAAAGGGAAAAGGAGATTTCATCCTTTCAAGCCATGATCATGAAGGAATTTGGAGTTTTGGGAGTTAAATTATCCATTTCCATCACCTTCTTCCATTTATTTCTATTTCAAGGTATATATGCTCATGTATATGAATTCTTGATCATATTTGAGATAGCTAGGGTTTGGGATTTATGTGCTAGATGGATGAATTGTAAATGGAAGCATGATTATGTGATCTTAGGTTGAATTATGGCATGATTTATTCATGAAATCCTTGAATATTTGAGCTTGAATGATCAATAGAAGCTTGAGCATGAAACTTGGAAATCTTGATGGTATTGCATGGTTTACTTGTTTAAGTGTTATATTATCATTTCTTGAACATATGTGCATCTTATTTCCAGAATTCTTGCATGTTGTGATGAATTTGGGAAGGTTTGGGGATGCTTGATTTTGTCCCGAGAGCATCCCCTGTTTTGCTTTGTTCTCTGTTCTTCCTGCGTAACGGGAACGGCCCTTCCCGTTCCCTTTGTATTTGGGGAACGCCCGTTCCCATTTATTTGAAAGATATGCTTGGCGGCGAGGACGGGAACGACCGTTCCCACTTTGGCTTACGAGCCGGAACGGCCGTTCCCATCTTCGGGGAGTATTTCGGGACTGGGGAACGACCCTTCCCATTTTTGTACTAAAGCCTGGAACGGCCGTTCCCAAGCCTCTGGCAGTGCAGAAACTTTCTGCATAAAATTACAATTTTAGCCCCTCGTTCCAATGGCTTATTTGACCCCAAATTGCTATTATATGATTGATTATATGTCAAAACAACATGTTAGCATGCTATATTGTGTATTGCTCGATGTCTCGTGTATGATCATGCCGTGCGTCATTATATGGAATAATATGCTTGAATTATAGTCTCATGCACGCACATTGTCCCGTTTCTTGTCCAGTTATTCTCCAGGGCGGAGATTATCCAGCATGAGCACGTTTACGCATTCACGAGTCGTGTGTCGCCTGTCAGGTGAGGTTTCATTTCTAGCTATATAGAACCCGTATAACCTTTACATGATTTTGGCCAAAGGTATTTATATTTATAATTTCATGAAGTCACTTATTATTTCAAGTATGTTAGTGTTCACGAATCAAGCATGCCATGTTCATGAAAGCAAGTACGTGTGTTCTCCTGGCCAGGCTCTCCTTAGTGAGGGCGCTGGGCTGGTCTTCGGGCTGGTGGTTGTCCGTCCAACCACAGGAAGAACAATACCCTATCGTGTACGTGTGTTCTCTTGGCTAGGTCCTCCTTAGTGAGGGCGCTGGGCTGGTCTTCCGGCTGGTGGTTGTTCGTCCAACCACAAGAAGAACAAAGCCTTATCGTGTACCTGTGTTCTCCTGGCCAGGTTCTCCTTAGCGAGGGCGCTGGGCTAGTCTTAGAGCTAGTGGTTGTCCGTCCAACCACAGGAGGAACAAACCCTATCGTGTTACAAGCAAGCCATGTATGGATTGCATGATTTCCATTTCATGAATGTGCTAATTGAATACACATGCATGATTGCACGGTAATTGAATTGCGTGATCGCCTATTAATTTATAATCTCGCAAGCATGTTTATCGATTGCATGAAAGAACAAGTATTTAATATTGATAGTTGTATTCTCGGGCGAAGAGTACTTTATTCTTGAACTTATATATTTATCTTTTATAAATCTTTACCCGAGAATATGACTTGCATGCTATCTGCGCTAATATGTATATAAACCCCTCACTCGGTCTTCACAGACTGACGCCTCCACCTTTCAGGTTATTGCAGGTGCGTGCTAGGCGGGAAGTTAGTCGAGTCCAGTTGTTAGAGTTGAGTCAAACACGGTGCATTTACTTGAATGTTTATTTATTGTCAGAGAAATCATGTTTACAGTTATATGTTATTTATTTTAGGAGATGATAATGTATTGATATGTAAGCTAGAATATATTTTATTTGGATAAACGGAAATAATTGATGATGTTCTGTTTATGCTTCCGCTTTAATATGTCGCATGTTCGAGTATCCCGCCTAGCTTGTCGTGTATTGCATCGTCACCCGTTCGCTATAGGTTGGTTCATGTACGGATTGGCCGTTTCGTATGTGGATTGACATATAGTGCGGGGGGTGTGGTACCACCACGTGTTAAGGGGTGCTATAGTAACTCCGTGGATTTAGTTTGAATATAACGTCAATTCACCGGTATAACACTTTAATAACGGATCGAATGTCTTAATTTGATAACTTCGGGGAAGAACGCCTTAGAACTCCATCTTGATTTGTAGAGAGAACTTCGACCTTCTTCTTCTCCTTAGCCTTCTTGGATATGTGTTGTGTGTTGAATGAACTATACATGACCCCTTTATATAGGTGTGAGGTTCAAAAGTTAGAGTTTAACTTAAATTTATTTAATAATTATCTCTTGTATTTTTTAAAGAGATAATATCAAATAAAATCACTTGGATATTTATCTCTTTAATATTTTATTATTTTGAAGAGACAATATCACATTAAATCACATGAATATTTATCTCTTTATATTTCTATTTTCAAAGAGATAATATCATACAAGACTTGAATTTGATTGGTCGGGGTGACGCAATTTGCCACGTGTCGCCATATATTGTCTTGACTTTCTTTGACTACAAGACTTGATTTAATTGGTCGAAACAAATGTTTCCTTATTAATATTAAAAAAGTATTATTTTAAATAATTTATAATGAGTACTTTTATGTACCTACGTTATTTTCCCCACCATCTAAACAATCTTGGATACCTTGGTATCGATCAGAACGAATATTTTGTTGGTGTTGGCGTACCCATCTTAATTTATGAGTTTCAGTTTTTACATAATTATCCACCACATATTGGTACAACAATCGACCTCCATAAAGTAAAAGCAATTGGTCGTTTTCTCCTATCTGAAAATGAATTATTTTACAATAATTAAACTATCAAATTAAATTAATGTTGTCTTTTCATTTACTAAGCTAATATTTTTACTATGTAATTCTCATCTAGAAGATAGGTACTTGAATATTATCTGAAGCATATAAGCACAGAAGTCTCGACTTGTTAAGCGTCTTCCATCAATAGTACGTGTATTGATGTCCCAACCATACGTTCTATAAGGAAGAAGTAGAGGATATTGTAAAGGGTGATAATACCCAACAACATCTTGGATGTTCATAAGACGACCATCTGTAGATTGGATAACAATATCCCTATTATTTAAGTTCTGAATATCCTCATTATCGAGTATCATAGCAGCAGCTTGAGATGTCGTCGGAAGGCTGTATTGGTGTTGGTTAGGGAATTTTTGTTTAAGGATAAGCCGATATTGGGGTATATCTGCACGTTTAACCAGTTGTCTGAAGACAATAACAAATGGCTTACACTTATCGAGTATGTTTTGTAGCTTCCTGAGTAAATTTCGATGCAACTCTTGATTCTCTAAAAGTCGATTATCTAATTCATGCTCGGAATCTACTATCCACACCCGCAGATCCCTAGGTCTATGATGGGGACTTGGAACGAAGCTTCCACTACGATGATAATTTGACTCGTGAGCACGAAATTTATACAAACCTTGGCCTCTTTGCATGAGATCTTTGTCTATGTGAACGCCAATGGATGTGAATGACAACATATGATTGTAAGCTCGAACATACTGTTTAAAATGTCTTCCTTCTAAAGTTTGTGCGGTAAATATTTCACGTAATGCAACGGTGTCGGTATTAGTTCCAATGATACTCCTCCATTTTCACTAGGGATGTAACTGAGCCGAGCTGGCTCGCAAGCTATGCAAGCCGGCTCGAGGAAAGTTCGGGCTTGGGTTTGAAGTTGGCGAGCCGAGACGAGCCAAGGCTCGGCTTGTGTAGCTTTCGAACCAAGCCCGAGCCTTATTTTTCTTGTTCGGAGCTCACGAGCCGGCTCACGAGCTAGGTACTAAAATTAAAAGAAAAAAATATATATTATATAGGTTATATACGACACATACACATAAATATATATATATATATATATATGAAATTATATATATTATATAATATACACTTAATACAGCTTTTATATATATACATATATTATATAAAAACATACATACAGAACTTGTTAATATAAAGCCAAAAAGACTTTCAACCTGAAACATGGAAGAATGAAAACCCTCTTCCTCACGCGGTGCCGTCTCCCACCACCACCCTCTTCCTCACACAGTGCCGTCTCGCACTATCACACTCTCTCCCACCACGCTTGTGGCCACCATCCCATCAGATCTAATCTTTCCAGCACCACCGTCACGGCTTCCTAGGCACCACCACCTCCGCCCGTGACAACCATCACTTTCCCGGCCTCTGCCACCACCAACGTCACCACTCACCACCTCTGACAACCTCAACGCCATCTCCACCGTCCGTGACGACGAAATAGAGAAAATTTTCAAAATTCCAAGTAAGAAGTATTTGAATTTGATTTCAAAATTTACATTTATATATGAATCAAACTTTTGATTTTATATTTTTCTCAAATTTTGGTTCTTTTGTATCTTTTTTTTCTGCTTTTCTTGTATATAAGAAAACAAAACTAGATTTGTTTTTGTTGTGCTTTGAATCTATATGAAGAAAGAGATTCAGATCTCAAAGGTATTTTTGAGGGCTTTTTGTTGTGCTTTGAATCTATATGAAGAAATAGATCCAGATCTCAAAGGTATTTTACAGGGCTTTTATGTTTGTGCTTTGAATAATTGAATCAACATAAAGAATAGATCCAGATCTAAGTCAGAACAAAGGTTTTTTAGGGTTTTCTGTTGGCTCGTTGGCTCGGCTCGGCCGAACCTCACCACGAGCCAAGCCCGAGCCACCAATGCTGTGGCTCGCTGGCTCGTGAATCAAGCCCGAGCCACCCTTTTCAGCCTCGAGCCTGAGCCCAAACCTTTAAAAATTGTCAAGGCTCGTCTCGTCTCGTTTACATCCCTAATTTTGACAACAAAGTTATGATGTTTTACCATGAAATAATTTTGCCCGACATTACTTGCAAAATTTCGGCATAGGCAATAAATATCTTGTAAATCTCATGTTTTCAGTGAAATTTCTTGCCACATTATAATATCGACGCGGATGAAAAGAATAGTGTTGGAGATTAGCTCTCCTATTAAGTTCACCAACATTATTGACGGATGAGTCAAGAAGAGATGATTGAATTTGCAATTTCCTAAAAAAGATTATTTGTTAAATTATTGGTGTATGTAAGAGGGTGTGATAGAAATTGACAAATTCATGCTCCAAATGACTTATCTTATTGTAATTGATATTTTCGTACAATAAATAATCAATTGAAATATTTTTTCATTTTTTTTCATTAAATATAAATTCTATGTATAGTTTTATTGTTTAATCTTATTATTTACTCAATGTAGAATTTCGTATTGTGAAACTTATCACTAATTATAAGAATATCAATAAATTAATTTTATAATAAATTCATATAAAAATTATTTTTTGACAAATATTAATTATGACATATATGAAACTATAATTAACTCAGAACATATCTTTGGATAGATAGCTCAAGGATGGAAACTTTTTATTTTTGAAATTCAAATTGATTCATATTAATTGATTTGTATGTTTTTATGTAGCCTCTGTTTAAAATTTTTAATAATTAGACTGATGTTCATGTATCAGTCCTTTGTAAATATAGTAAAATAAAGCATATTAATATATTCCTGTTCATATATATATATATATATATTCCTGTTCATGTGTTGATCATGTGACTAATTAGTTATGACATTTAAAAATGTATTTTGCATAAGTGTCTAGAATTAGTTCTTCAAAGAAAATTTCAATATACTACACTTATCAATATAAAAATTATAAATTTTATAAATAAAATAATAAAGTGATTATTATGTTGTAATTTCTGTTTTTAATTCATTGTATAATTTTATTAATTTTAAAATATCGTTGTGCTTATCATGGGAGCACCGAGTCGATCAAACACTGAAATGCATTTATTCTTCTTATCAACTTCAATTCTTAATGTAGATATGTGTTGCACGTTCACCTGTTTGTCTTTCCAAGACACGCATATTCTTAGTGGTTCCGTACGAACATATCCCACGCCCAGCTTAGGTTGATCAACACAAAGTCCTTTCTCCTTCATTTTATGTTGCGTCTTAGTGAGCCCATGAATCTTCTCACCAGTTAACTCAGGTTTTAAACAACCTAACGTTGATGGGCTAGAAAAGTCGTATCTTGACCTTTCTAAGAGTGTATAAGCTGTTGGATCTTGTAAGGTTTACTAAAGTTAAAAACCAATCGTGCAAGTGTACACTAACATACGCGTAGCACAATAGGATCGAACCCACAGGGAAGGGAAATCAATCACTACTCTATATTCTTCTCTAATCTAAGGACCTGACGAAAACAATTATTATGTTTATGTATAGATCTACTAAAACAGAAATTAACAATTAAATAGAATTAACCAAAAATAATAGCTTGACCAAACGAATTAATTTCAGTAAACTACACGGGCAGGGGAAAGCAATGAATCATACAATCAAGAGCTGATAGAATACTCGTCTGTTATGTGTTATTATATTAATCTTCCTAATATCATATGTATTATATATTCATGCAATTATATGAAAAGGTTGTTAATGTGAAATTTATATGAATTAATTGATAATGTGACTAATTGCTCATATATGACTTTAATTGTTCCTTATCTAAATGTGAGGACTTAATTGCAGAAATTCTTCGGACTTAATTAATTATGTGCTATGAAATGATACTTGATTACATGACATTGCATATTAGAGGGACTAAAGTGCAAAACGTGATGATTCATGCATATATTTGCAAGACTTTAAATATATCATATACATTCATATCTCTTTCATTTCATTTTATTAAAATATACACACACACACACACACACACACACACTAAATCACGTTACCCACACCAAGAAGAGAAGGAGAAGATTTCATCCATTTTCAAGCTAGATTTTGGAGGTCTTGAGGACCTAGAAGCATCATCATCATCATACCATCTTCTCATCCCATCTTTCCTTCATTTTAGAGGTAGTAGTGAGGTTATATGAATTCCTTGAATTAAATTTGTTTAAGGTTTGATGTTGAGATGATGAATTCTTGCATGTTGGGAGCTAGATTCATGGTTAGGAGTGAAAAGGAATGGAAATTGCATGAAAATATTGAGGTATATGAAAGTTGGAAGCATGCATGTATATATAGGGTTTCATGATTGAATTTAAGTGCTTTGATGCATATTTCATGGTTTGTTTGGTGTATGCTTGAAGTATAATGTGTATTTGATGTGTTGAATTAATTATTATGGATGGACTTGGCTTTAGATGATGTTTTGTGGTGTTTTGGCATGAAATCCCCTGTTTTTCCCCTGTTTTGTGGATGCTGCGTACTTGGTCGCGCCCGCGAACCCATTTTGGCCAACTTTCGAATTTTGGAAAATTGCATGAAAAATTCGAAAAAATACTTGGTCGCGGCCGCGACCATTTTGTGAAGGGCGCGACCCCTTCATAATCTACATTTTGTCCAACTTCGGACCTATGACATTTTCACCTCGCTTTGAAATAGAAAACGTGTCATATACCGTTGGAAAGGTCTATGTGTCTAGTTTCATACCCAATAAACAAAATTCAATTCTAACTTCTAGAAGTCAAGTTATTTCTGGTTTTCAACAAGGTGTGCATTTTCCAAAAATTATCAGTTTTCCTAAACTTCACCAAAACCTTTCATATTGCATTCTTTTCACTTCCTTGGCTCCCGTATGTGAATTATATGATATATGTATATATATGCTTAGTTAATTGATAATTATGCTTTTATTTGATATTCCTTAATTGCTATTGCATGACACATTGATCATGACTTTGCCATGCGTCGTAAATGGTTCATGCGAGTCGTGTCTCACGATCACTTGTCCCTTTTTTTCACAGATTATCTTTCAGTTGACGAGACGCAAGCTCCATAGTTGTATCCTTGTTAATTATCGACACAGGTGAGGTTTAATTATTAGAGATATAGAACTTTTACAACCCTTATGTGATATTTTTGGCTAGAACGTAAATATATATATCTAAATATCTTTCTCAAAACCTCTCGTGATTGCAAATGATTTCGTGACCTATTGAGTAATCGTGTTATTGTGATTGATCATGTTTTGGCCTAGTAAGCATGTAGTGTTCACTTGGGCCCGAGGGTAGTGTATTGAGCCAACCGAGGAAGCAAGGGCTGACGGGTAACTCTTGCACCACCCTCACTCTTTTGGGATCAACTCTAAATCCACCAGGAGGTTTGGTGGAGGAAGAAATCCTGTACGTAGGAATCATGCTCCTAACGTACATAGTGCATGGATGGTTGGGTCTTGCAAACCTACCATCACCGGAGGGAAAAGGGTTCATGAAATTACTACTCGTGCACTATAATTGATTGCATGATCACTTAACCATTTATAACTTAATCATGGTAATGTTCACTATTGGTGTAAGGTTGGAGAATTGCCCTCACTCGCCGGGCCACTAACTGAATTGAAGTTAATTAATTGATTGATATTGTTAAATTGGATAGTTGTAATTTCGGGCGAGAAATTATTGTATTCTTGAACGTATATTGTTTCTTTGATTAAAAAAACCTTACCCGAGACTATAACTTGTATGATATGTGCGCTAATGTTTATTTAAACCCCTCACTCAGTCTTTCATAGACTGACACCTCACATTTTCAGTTTTGCAGGTTTAGTGCTAGGCGGGAGTTGATCTTTATTTTGGTTTAACACAGTCACATGTATTTTGTTAATGCATATGTATATTATTGACGCATATCTCTTAATTATGACTTGTTATTGAGTAGTTGGGATTGTATATATGGAAATGTTGGATATGGACTTGAATTGGTGATAATGAAATGCATAAATATTATGTTTTCGTTTTATTGTTTATGGATAATGGTATTAATTGAAGGTTAGTCCCGCCTAGCTAATAGTTTGTTTTCTTTTGTCACCCGTTCGCTATAGTCTTAGTTCATGTACGGATCATCCATTTCGTATGTGGACTGAGCTATAGTGCGGGGGTGTGGCATCTCGGTGTTTCGAGTGCTACATCTTAAGTGGTATCAGAGCCCGGTTGCAAAACCGCGGTTCTAGTGTTGTGTCTCGTGAGTCTAGGTCGAACGACATAGGATTATTTAATATTTGTGAGTCTTGCATCTTATTTGAACTTACTTGAACTTATGTGACCTTACTTGAATTCTCTGAACTACTTGGATTATGTGCTTTCTTTGTATCTTGTGGTCTTATTTATATTCATTTGCATTCATTAATCAAACATGAATATATAGTGTTGTAATCTCAGGATGCCTCGAGGTCGTCCTCATCGTGAGCACTCACCCGCTTATAGGAGACATCGTCGGGATCGTTCTCCTGGGGTTCCTCTACAGCCACCCCGTCCAGCCTAACCATAAGATTTTCTCAATTCTGCAGTTCGACTTGTCGATCAGAGGATAAGAGATTTTATTCCTCCAGCACCACTGGCACCACCGCCACAACTAATATAGATTTTGGATGTACTCAGGGAATTCCAAAACTAGCAACCCTAAAATTCTACAAGGGAAATGATATACAGGCGGAACAATGGTTGAAAGAAGTTGAAAGAATTTGGGAGCTGATTCCGTGTGAGTCTCAGGAGAAGGCTCGTTGTACCATTTCTCGGTGAGGCTTACTCATGGTGGGAGACTACGAAGATTGTTTTAGATGCCGTCGGTGAAGAGGTAACATGGGAAGTATTCGTTCGAGAATTCAAGAATAAGTTCATTCCTCCATCTTCTCGGACTCGTAGACTGAAGGAGTTCACAGAACTTAAACAAGGAGGAAGGTCTGTAGCAGAGTATTTAGCCGAGTTTGAGAGGTTATCCATGTATGCTCCCAACATTGCAAGTGACGACTTCCATAAAGCCATGCAATTTGTGCAAGGATTGAGGCCCGACATACAAGCAACAATTGAAGCCGTCAATACTAGTACTTGGAGGAAGGCCACCTCAAAGGCTCTTAAGGTTGAGGATTCGGTGAATGCAAGGAGGCCTATTGCTTACCCCGTACAGGCTGCAAGTTCAGAATTAGAACAGGACTTTAACAATGGAAAGAGGTCTATCCAATATCATGCTCCGTTACATCAAGAAGGGTTTCATAAGAAGAAGAAGAACAAGAATCGAGCCATTGGAACGGGTTTCAGAGTTTCACATACCTCATCCTCAATATTACCTTCGGGAAAGCCTCTTTGTGCTTATTGTGGACGGGACAACCATACTTTTGAGGGTTGTAGATGGCGGTTGGGTTTATGTATGCGTTGTGGGAGCAAAGAGCATCAAGTAGATATGTGTCCGAAGCGTCGAGAGATGACTTTTAGGGGTCCGAGACCGTTTATTCAAGCCCGTGCAAATGCTCTAGAGAGAAAGGTGCAACATGCAAACGTGGACCCGACTATAGAAGTGGAAGGTACCAACTATATTCATGGCACAACCAATGGTGAACGGTACACTTAGCCATGCATATCACATGTATCACGGATTTCGTTGTTGTTGTTGTATTTATTTTCTTGTCAGTTACAATTTAATTATGTATAAATGTTAGTTATATGATTAACATGTTTCTACTTGCCTTATGTGACATTTATATAAATGTTTCTCTAAGTGTTTCCTTGAATCGTTATTTGGGGTGTGTTTGAGAGACGGGGTTCTCTCATTTCTTGTTTGAGAGATGGGGTTCTCTCATTTCTGTTGGAGAGACGGGGTGTTCTCGTTTTCTGTTAGGGAGATGGGGCTCTCTCATTACTTGTCTAAGAGACGAGGCTCTCTTATTGTTTGTGCATCATTTTAAAACTCGACAGTGGAGCTGGGACCAGGTCCTTTTAAGGGGGGAGAATTGTAACGCCCCGGTTTTTCCATTCATGTGTTATGTGTTATTATATTAATCTTCCTAATATCATATGCATTATAAATTCATGCAATTATATGAAAATGTTGTTAATGTGAAATTTATATGAATTAATTGATAATGTGACGAATTGCTCATATATGGCTTTAATTGTTCCTTATCTAAATGTGAGGACTTAATTGCATAAATTCTTCGGACTTAATTAATTATGTGCTATGAAATGATACTTGATTACATGACATTGCATATTAGAGGGACTAAAGTGCAAAAAGTGATGATTCATGCATATATTTGCAAGACTTTGAATATATCATATACATTCATATCTCTTTCATTTCATTTCATCAAAATATATACACACATACAATAAATCACGTTACCTACACCAAGAAGAGAATGAGAAGATTTCATCCATTTTCAAGCTAGATTTTGGAGGTCTTGAGGAGCTAGAAGCATCATCATCATCATACCATCTTCTCATCCCATCTTTCCTTCATTTTAGAGGTAGAAGTGAGGTTATATGAATTCCTTGAATTAAATTTGTTTAGGGTTTGATATTGAGATGATGAATTCTTGCATGTTGGGAGATAGATTCATGCTTAGAAGTGAAAAGGAATGGAAATTGCATGAAAATATTGAGGTATGTGAAAGTTGGAAGCATGCATGTATATATAGGGTTTCATGATTGAATTTAAGTGTTTTGATGCATATTTCCTGGTTTGTTTGGTGTATGCTTGAAGTATAATGTGTATTTGATGTGTTGAATTAATTATTATGGATGGACTTGGCTTTAGATGATGTTTTGTGGTGTTTTGGCATGAAATCCCCTGTTTTTACCCTGTTTTGCTGCTGCTGCGTACTTGGTCGCGCCCGCGACCTGATTTATGTGTAAAATTGGTCAAGCCCGCGACCCCATTTTGGCCAACTTTCGATTTTTGGAAAATTGCATGAAAAATTCGGAAAAATACTTGGTCGCGGCCATGACCATTTTGTGAAGGGTTTTGGTCGCACCAGCGACCCCTTCAGAATCTGCATTTTGTCCAACTTCGGACCTACGTCATTTTCACCTCGCTTTGAATTAGAAAGCGTGCCATGCATGTAACAGCCCGAAAACCCGCCGTTCGATATTGTCCGCTTTGGATGGGAACCAGACCCCGAAGGGAACCACCCTCACGGTTTTGTTTCTCCCAGGTGGGAACCAGACCCCGAAGGGAACCACCCAGGAAAAGGCCTCTACAAGGGGAGGGGGATCCACCACTTTATAAAGTGGCTTCAAGCCCACCTCCAATCCGATGTGGGACAAAGCACCTTTGGCTATTACAATACACCGTTGGAAAGGTCTATGTGTCTAGTTCCATACCCAATAAAGAAAATTCAATTCTAACTTCTAGAACTCAAGTTATTTTGGGTTTTCCACAAGGAGTGCATTTCCCAGAAATTGTCAGTTTTCCTGAACTTCACCAAAACCTTTCATATTGCATTCTTTTCACTTCCTTGGCTCCTGTATGTGAATTATATGATATATATATATATATATATATATATATATATATATATATATATATATATATATATGACCTTAGTTAATTGATAATTATGCTTTTATTTGATATTCCTTAATTGCTATTGCATGACACGTTGATCATAACTTTACCGTGCGTCATAAATGGTTCATGCGAGTCGTGTCTCACGATCACTTGTCCCTTTTTTCACAGATTGCCTTTCCGTTGACGAGAAGAAAGCTCGATAGTTGTATCCTTGTTAATTGTCGACACAGGTGAGGTTTAATTATTAGATATATAGAACTTGTACAACCCTTATGTGATGTTTTTGGCCAGAACGTAAATATATATATCTAAATATCTTTCTCAAAACCTCTCGTGATTGCAAATTATTTCGTGACCTATTGAGTAATCGTGTTATCGTGATTGATCATGTTTTGGCGAGTAAGCATGTAGTGTTCACTTGGGCCCGAGGGTAGTGTATTGAGCCAACCAAGGAAGCAAGGGCTGACGGGTAACTCTTGCACCACCCTCACTCTTTTGCGATCAACTCTAAATCCACCAGGAGGTTTAGTGGAGGAAGAAATCCCGTACGTAGGAGTCATGCTCCTAACGTACATAGTGCATGGATGGTTGGGTCTTGCAAACCTACCATCACCGGATGGAAAAGGGTTCATGAAATTGCTACTTGTGCACTATAATTGATTGCATGATCACTTACCATTTATAACTTAATCATGGTAATGTTCAATATTGGTGTAAGGTGTGAGAATTGCCCTCACTCGCCGCGCCACTAATTGAATTGAAGTGAATTGATTGATTGATATTGTTAAATTGGATAGTTGTAATTTTGGGCGAGAAATTATTGTATTCTTGAACGTATATTGTTTCTTTGATTAAAAAAACCTTACCCGAGACTATAACTTGTATTATATGTGCACTAATATTTATTTAAACCACTCACTCAGTCTTTCAAAGACTGACACCTCACATTTTTAGTTTTGCAGGTTTAGTGCTAGGTGGGAGTTGGTCTTTATTTTGGGTTTAACACAGTCACATGTATTTTGTTAATGCATATGTATATTATTGACGCATATCTTTTAATTATGACTTGTTATTGAGTAGTTGGGATTGTATATATGGAAATGTTGGATATGGACTTGAATTGGTGATAATGAAATGCATGACTATTATGTTTTCGTTTTATTGTTTATGCATGATGGTATTAATTGAGGGTTAGTCCCGCCTAGCTAATGGTTTATTTTCTTTTGTCACCCGTTCGCTATAGTCTTAGTTCATGTACGGATCATCCATTTCGTATGTGGACTGAGCTATAGTGCGGGGGTGTGGCATCTCGGCGTTCCGGGTGTTACAGAACTCCTCTGAAGAACTCTCCAAAAAATAAGACTCTAAACGCACATAAATATCAGCCCTAAAATCTCTTGCCGACAGAGGTAACGGGCATTACCTATCCCCATGCATTTCTTGTTAATGCCCGTTACAAGGCTAAATCGTGTCTGTGCTTTTATAATTGGTAACGGGCGTTACCGCTTCTCTTCAGTCCAAGGGTAACGGGTGTTACCCTTCCCAACCAGAAATCATCTCCTCCTGCCTCTGAGAACGGGCGTTACCAGATCTGTACTACCATGGAGTAACGGGCGTTACTCCCTTCTTTCGCCTCAAGTGATGCTCCTATATCCATTAATGGGAGTTACGAAAATTGCCCTCTTACTTGGTAATGGGGGTTACCTTATTTGCCTCCAAAAATACGTGAAATTGCTTCGCTTCGCAATTCCGTAGCTCCAACTCTAAAAATCACCTAAACGGAGCAAAATAAACACATAAACGCATCAAACGACACCAAAATATAATCTAATTAATGCTCAAAATCATGCAATTTCTACACACAACAAAATCCCCCACACTTAAATATTGCTCGTCCTCGAGTAATACGGAAATCAAGAAAACACATCCTCATCAAACCATCTCCTCAAAGCAATGATCAAACCTTCGCCTAACAAGTCTAGCTAATCAAATCAAATACTCGTAAACATAAGATCCTCAAAACTTAGTATGCAAAGTATACCCTTGTGTAGTGTGTGAATCAAACGAAACAATGTACAAAAATTAGAATGACAAATTCACAATTCCCTCCTAACTCTAATCATGAACTTCGGAATACACTCTTTGCACCTATCTCCACTAATGGAATTAAATCAAGACTTAGGATCAGTAGGTCTTTTGGGCTTGTAATGTAGGCTTAGGGTAAGGTTATGGAAATTTGGATCAAGTTACTACTCACCAAGCTTACATCATTCAATCTATTCAAAACACGAAACACTTCCATTCGCCATTAATACGAAAATCGCCCCAACTCTTCAATTGAATCCTACACTCTCAAATTCACACTTTGCATAGTTTTCTTTTCTTTTCTCTTTTGCTCTTTCTTCTTTCTTCTTTTTTTTTTTTTCTATCTTTCTTTATTTCACACTTTTCTCATTCTTTTTCTTTACAATATCCTCTCAATTTCAATCACGAGAACAATAAAAAGGGGTCAAGAGATACATAATTCCCATACAAATCAAACGAGCAAGCCTTGGTGTAAAAATTATCAATGTAGGTATTTCTATGTTGTACATTAGCTTATAATGCTGCTATAAAAATTCTTTGCACAACTATTAGGCTCAGCAGGGTCAATAAGTTTACGTTATTTAGTGACAAACGGCTAAACATTAAAAGGCTTATAATCCTCGAACAACGAATGCCTACTTCACTTCCTTAATCTTTCATTAACTCAAAATTTCGCCTCAATAGGACTAAAATGCATCCTAATCGAATCTTAGACTCATTCAGAAATTATCAACTCATCTTTCTAAGTAAAGTACATTATCTCGTTCAAAAGTGCTCTAAATATAAGGGCATACTCACACACTAAATCACCAAATCTCATGCAATTTTCCTCAATTCAAAATGCCTAACTTATTCTAGCATAACTCAACAATCAAACTTCAAGAAAAAGTTCAAAACGAGGGAAAATTTTCAAAAATTCTCACAATTACTCAATTTTTAACCACTCACAAGTGCAACTACATCTAAACCTGCAAATCTTCAATAAAACTCATAACAAACACAGACACAGACAATTCCTCCCCCACACTGAAATATTACAATGACCTCATACAAATGAAAGAATTAAAGGCCAAGAAAACTCCCTGATTAGATGAAGAACCGGTAATGTGCTAGCAAAGAATCCAAAACTTGAACAAGTGACTAGAAACACTGATCAAGTACACAGGTAATTGACAATCAACATGCATCCAACAATTAACACACAAGTCACAAATTCCAAGTAAAAGGAGGGCACATTGCATTGGACATTAAAGAGGTTAGCCATTAGCAAAGAAAAATAGTAGTAAGAGTATCCAAAAGTGTGCAAGAATATCAATTATACAAACCCAAATACCGAATAAAAGAAATAACAGGAGCAAAGGCAACAAGGTCACTGATCAGGTGGAGGGGCAGGGCCTCTGAAATAGCCATCCAAGCGCTGGTACAGGCCCTGGAACTGCTCATCTACATGGGTCGTCCATGTGTCAAATCTCTGATCAACATGAGCACGAAAATCCACCATCTCCTGCCTCTGAGCATTGAATCCCGTCTCAACTTTGGCCATCCTAGCATTGGCCTCAGGAAGATCCAATCTCATCATAGCCAGACTGATATTCAAAGCATGCATAGACATGGGTGCATCATCCTTCTGCTGAGGGACCGGTCTTGGGCTATCCTCCCTCCCCTCAGGAACATCCGGGATCTCGTCAATAGTAGCCTTAAGCTCATCCGACACCTCATCATAAGTAGTAAAGCCCAAAGCATACATCTACCTGAACCTATCCCGTACCCTCTTTGGCCACCATGGAAACAACCGTCATTCAAGGGGCTCCTCCATCCACTCAGTGATTAAGCCCATATTCTTCCAATTATCCTCATCCAAGAACGGGTACATTGTTAGTGGCTCCGCCTTTTTGGGCCTCCATCCTAGACTCTTTGCGATCATGGTCACATAAGCCCCGTGACCTATAACTCCTGTGTTTTTATTAGCAGCATCCAACATTCTCGTAGTCAAATCCCAAGTACCGTTATATCGCCGTCCTTCCCTCATCATGTACATGATGCCCAATTCGGTAGCCTGGACATTGCCCTCACTCTCATTACGGGCACAAAAGCTGTAACTCAAAATCTTATGCACGATCCTCCACACCACACTATCCAAATAGGTCGCCTTAGTTTTCCGTACATGATAGTTAGGTGTGTTGGGCTTCAAGGGAAATGACCTCCAAATTTCCTCTCGCTCATTAACACTCCAAGTGGGGAGGCGAGTCTCTCCGTCCTGGGGAAATCCAAATACCCCCCTGAATGTGCCAAGGGCAACAGAGTAGGGGCATCTAGCATCAAAACAAAATGTAACCGGCTCATTATGACCTGGATGCCAATTCATGGTGGTGAAGAAGGCCGCGGTGAGCTCCGGATAAGTAAGTGCATTCTCCTCCAAAAATTCTAACCATCCAATGTTATCAAACAGAGTCCGTATCTCATCCCACACTCCCATGCGGATCAAAGCATCTCTTTTAAAGAATTTTGTGGGGAGAACCGTTCTCGAAAGCACCCTATCAAAGGGGTTGCCAACTACTTCGACAACCACATTTCACTTTTCACTTTGGGCCCTAGCCCTAGAAGTCCCAGAACTCGAAGCTCCTTTCACACGATTACGCTTTGAACATCCCATATTTCCTGAAATTAGCAAAAATAACCAGCCAAAACAAGAAATTATCAATCAAAAATTCACTTAGGCAATTCATCGAACACCTTGCGGGCACAATCCTAAGATAGGGGTTTTAGCTCAAATTCTTCAATCTATCCCAAACCAAACCAACATTATCCTAAATTAGCACGGTTATAGTTCCAAAGTCATTCAAATTCTACTCCAATCTCGGTACTAACCACCAATGTATAACTAGAAACTAGGGTACACTACAAATTAACCAAACTCAACTAAAGTTCTACCCTAAGCACAAGCACTACTCCTCGCATGCAACAAAACAAAGGATGCACCCATTACTTCCAAAATCTCATCGCAAATTCAACATTAACCCCATAGTCACACCACCATATATGGGGATAGAGAAGTGTAAAACTGTCACCAATAGAGGGGGAGTGCTTACCAACAAAAAGGAGAGAGAAAATGCGGGTGTGTGGTGGTGGCGTGGTGGTGGTTCTATGGCGGTGGAAAACTCCTGCTGCTTCTCCCCTCCCGTGTGCGTGTGTTTGTGTTTATGGGAGGGGAAAAGAGGTAGGTTTTAAATTAAAATTTTGCCTAAAAGCGTGTTATTAAAGGCCTAGGTTTTCACGATTATGGCCCGGTAACGGGCGATAACATGTTTTAGCTGTATGGGGGTAACGGGCGTTACCCCACCTAGTCTTGATGCCTGTGGCTCTTAACGGGTGTTACACGGAATGTCCTGCGAATTTGTAACGCCCGTTACCTATACTACCCATGCCTCCTGACGCCATTAATGAGCGTTATAGCAAAATACTTAAGAATGGTGTAACGCCCGTTACATCTAACTCGCCCAAAAGCCTAATTTGAACACAAACACAAATTGACGGGTGCTTAATCACGTTAATTAACAAAAATTAACTCATAAAAGGCAGTCAACACATAGTGCACCATCGTAACAATATATAAACACACCTTAAAGCACATAGTACAGTTTATAGCATCAATTCATTCTCCCACTAGTACTTTAAGTGCATGCACACATAAACACAACTAAATAAATAGACCTTAATAATGACGCTTAGCTTCAAAATCACGGTCCGCGCATCAAATCTTACTTCAGACTCCGAACAACTCTCTAACTAACCTGCAACCGAAGGGGAAGAATAGAGAATCACGAGAAAACAAGACGAGAGAACAACAAGGAAGAAAAAGAAAAGAAACGAAAAGAAGAAAAGAGTTAGTCCTAAGTTATAGTCGTTAGCTTGACTGGGTAATCCTGATTAGTTCACAGGATGCAGTGACACACGCGAAGTGTGTTTTTTAATGGGCTCGCCGACTAGATATGGCTTCAATCTCTGTCCATTCACTACAAACGTACCCGAACTCTCATTTCCTATTTCCATGGCTTCACTTGACATCACCCTATTGACATGAAATGGGCCGGCCCAACGGGACTTCAATTTCCCAGGAAAGAGCTTTAACCTAGAGTTGAATAATAAAACCAAGTGCCCTACTCCAAACTCTTTCATTCGAATATGCTTATCATGCCATCTCTTTGTTCTTTCTTTATAAAGTTTGGCATTTTCATACGCTCTAAGTCGGAATTCCTCTAATTCATATAATTGCAAATCTCTCTTCTCGTCAGCTAGATTCGTATCAAAATTAATGGCCCTGATTGCCCAATATGCCTTATGCTCGAATTCCAAGGGCAAATGGCACGGTTTTCCATAGACTAAATTAAATGGGGACGCGTCGATAGGTGTCTTATAAGCTGTCCTGTGTTAGGAATAGTGCCCTAAAAGCCGATTGAATATCCGCTTTGTACTTTTCCTTATTGTAATCACAGACAATCTTTGAATGAAATAACGAATTGAGGCAACACTTCTTTATATGCTATTGTTTGGTATGCGTTTACTTTAGCTGTGCATGTATGAGAACTCCCCTAATCCTGATGACTTTAGGACTCTACCATTTAGGTGAAATGATTCATGAAACGAGCCCTATATCACATAAGACATGATTAGTAAAATACTCCAAGCCGATGAGTCCTACAGACAGTGGGAGTGTCAACCTGACTCCTCTAAGGCTTGCTTGTGGGATTACGCCCTCAAGAAGGACCACCTTGTTTCATGGAGATGCAAAGTGTATGGTTGATACGTGCGTGATACATGAGGGTGCTTACTTTAATAAGTAAGTTCACTGAGGTGCCCCGTGTGAGAACATTCCTAAATGGGAAAGGAAGTTTCTATTTCAGGAAATGGAAACTTCCAGATTAGGAAATATCTCGCGAATCATTAATATGATTAATTGATCCTTAGACTTGAGGTTCCATGTCACTTTATGAGTTAACTCTATAGTCTTAGGTATAAGCTTTAAAGGGTGTCGCCTTAGACAACTGATTCAAGGCTTATTCTGAGGCTGCACAAGTGACTCATGAAAGTGAATGAGTATCAAGAAAGGACCCACACTTGCATTTGCAAGGTGATCTCTTATTGTGTAAGTCATTCATATGCCATATGGAGTCCTTGGCCGAGGCAGTAGATCAAGACATCAAGAAAAGGGTTTCTTGGATTGAGATCAAATGGATATGAGATGCAGTTAGCTTTAAGACCAGATTGTTAGGGTTCTGATTATTCCCTTACCCTAGATATGGGTTGAGAGTAGTAAGTAGGAGGATTGTATCTCACATGAGTCAATGACTTAAAGGTTCTGTCGAATCCGAACATTCCAATTCAGCTAGGGGTTAAACACCTGTTGCTAGACTATGGTCGTTTCATCTATGGATTGATTAATTAATTAGTGAATTAATTAATTGGGGTCACTGCTAATTGAATTGAGAACCAAGAGGGTCACACACAACAACTTGGTTACATGAGTTAAGGCTTTAAAATGATTAAATGAGTTAATCGGGCCAAGAGGGTTCCACACGTTTGAAACCACACGTGTGGGTCATGTGAGTGACACGTGTCCTTGTGATACGTGTCTCACACGTGTATATATATTGTATATATATATTAAATAATTAAATGTGTTAATTATTTAATAGACTTTGGTTTAATTTTGAATTAAAAAGAAAGTCTTATTTTGGAGAAAATTAATTAATTATGAATTAATTAATTAGATAAAAATAAGTTATTTATTTAATAAATAAAGTATAAAATTATCCAAAAGGAGTTTGGATATTTTTAGCTCTCTTAAAAGTTGATTTGAATTAGAATTCAAAGTCAAAGTTGGAAATTACTTGATGATCAAGTAATAGGAGAGAGGGGCCAAATCCTTAGTCCGTAAGGATTAGGATTTTCGGCCACCCCTCCCTTTCCGATATATAGGGGAGCTCATGCTCCCCTTAGAGAGTAATTGGCAATTCTTTTGGTTCATGTGTTGAACACCATCCTTTCTCCAAGATAAATTAAACCCTAGGTAAAGCCTAAACACTAACTAGAGAACTAGCATCCTTACTAGTTAGATTGTAGTCAAGTTGGTGGACTATCTCTAGAGAGCTTCATGTTAGAAGTTTTGAAGATTCGAGCTTTACCAAGGAGAGAGGATCAAGCCGCGAGAAGAGCGTTCTTGGGTGGCTTGAAACGATTCAAGAAAGATTATTGAAAAGTAAGTTTCTAATCTCTATGAATTTGGATACATGATTGCGAGTCCAAGATCATTTTGTTGGAAATTTTTAAATTTCCGCTGCTTTCTGATTCCTGTTTTCCAACAAGTGGTATCAGAGCCAACTCGTTAATCGTGTTGCTGATTCGTCTCAATTATTTTGAATTCGGTAGAAATTCTTAGGCTTAGATGCGAATTAGGTATTCATGAGTTCTTTTAGAAAGCCTGAATTACGAAACTATAAATTTTCTTGAATTTCTGAAACTGTTTTCTTAAATTGTGTTTTTTAAAACTGTTTTGATTGAAATCTATTTAAATCGTATTTTTCTTAATTTTGGATTAGATCGGATTTTGGAGAAACCCAAAATACGAAACGGAACACAAAAAGGACGAGTCTAGGCGTGCTAGCACGTCGCACGCCCAGGCCCCGTCGCCACCGCCCAGCCCTCCCACAACCGCGCGGGAGGCCGCCCGCTCGCGCCTAGGCGCGCCGGCTCACCTGTCCCACAACCGCGTGGGACAGCCGCCCGCACCATCCCGCAACAGAGCGGGACAGCCAGGCCACGTCGTACGCTGTGCGCGATGCTGGCGCGCGCGAGCGTGCCTGATGCCACCGGCGGTGCCCTCCTAGGCGGGTGGTTTCGGGCCAATCTTCGTGTTTTTGTGTTTCCGGTACTTGAAAATCCCGATTTAATTTTATCTTTTGAAATCAGTTTTGCTAAAATAAAATTATTTTAAAATTTTGATTAAATTGGGATTTTTGAGAAATTGATCGATTTGAATTTTGAAAAAAAAAAATTGCAAACTTTATTTTCTGAAAATATTGAAAGAATAAAATTATTAATTTTCAGAAATTAATTGGAATTTTATTAGTTTATTATTTTTCGGGTTTTATTGAAAAGACTCTTGAACAAGAATTGCATCTAAGTCGTGTTTTAAGCTATTAGAGCTTAAAGCGAGAGTTTTAATTTATTGGTTAAATTTAAATTCTTGCAATTTATGCATGTTAGGTGATCATGGGTTTAGACTTATGTATGGTTTTAATTTATGCACATGGATGGTTTAAATTGGGGTTGGAGCCCTATAGTTGTGTTTTTCAATTGAGGTTGGAGCCTCACTTATGTGCGTACTGTTATGTGATTTATTATGTGGCTTTCCATATTACTGTTTTTGAGGCCGGGGTATGCCCCGTGTAATTGTCTAAGGCCAATATGAAGATTGAGCCTTATTACTTTATGTATTTTTCTTTTTATTGTAATTTGAGAGTAGAGATAGGTGGTGAGGTTTTTTTTATTTTCATTTTGGAGACAATGCACCCATGGAGTAAGATGGACCACATTCAAGTAACAAGGAGGCATAAGTGAAGACCCCTCAAAATGTTAGGGAGGGGAATCTCAATTGAAAATGTAATAGAGATAGGGCTCGTATTTTGTTACAGCTTTCCCTTATGTGATTTAAACTGTTTATGTGGCATGTATGTTAGAACTTGTGATTGTGGAATGGCTCCCACATATCACGCATAAGATAGGTAGAACCTATGATCGTCTCATGTTAGTATCATGCTAGGACATGTTATCTGTTTATGTGCTTGTTTGAAATGCATTTAAGTTGTACTTGCATTAATCAAGACTAATAAAATTGGATAACATATATGTTGGTGAGGTCGAACCGGACAACTCTCCGGTTGATTAAAAAATTCCCATTAAATATTAAGCTAATTTCGAACAAATAGGTGTTTAATTCGAGATGCAAATTTCAAATTAAATTCCTAGCATTCCATCAATAGGTTTTAAGTTTAGTAAGTAAAGATAGTTATTGTCTGTGAGTCGTGGGATAGCTAGTGGAGCTTATTAGTTCTTAGTTACCTAATTGATCATTTTAAATGATCAATATTTCGTGATCAATTTTAGCAAGGGTGATGTCCGCGAGTCGTGGGTCGTTCGAACTAAGTTTTGATCATGATCTTATGATTGATGGGTCTAGCTTAACGCCTAAGTAGATATGGATGTCGCACGAGTCGTGGGTCCATATTGAAAGATAGGTGATGCAAAAACAATTACTAAGAGTTCTAAAGGTGTTAGAATTGGTAAGTTGTACCTACCTAGGGTTTTTACTTAGAATGTCCGCGAGTCGTGGGTTCGAGGTAAAATGCCTAGGATCTTAGTACCCATTGGGAAACGCATTCCTCTTAGATCTTTGGGAATTATAGATCTTTGAAAAATAGTGGGAGCTACATTAGATTAAAGACCTTATCTTTTGTATATCGTTATAATTTAGCATGCTCACTAGTTCTCTGTCTTACCATGTAGGTCGTAGATTCTGTGATTCTCTACGTGTTTTCAAATGGCAACCAAAAACCCTCTTGTATCGATCCTCGAGTCAAACAAGTTGACTGGTCCCAACTACTCTGATTGGCTGAGGAATCTGAAAATCATTTTAGATTCTGAGAAGAGAACTTATGTTCTCTTCGAAGGGGAGCCCAGTCCCAAAGGGGACGTTCCCACTCGGGCCGAGCGGGACGCGATCCAGAAGTGGAAGGATGATAATCTCCAATCCCGTTGCCTTATGTTGGCTAACATGTCTCCGGACTTCCAAAGGCAACATGAGACCATGGAATTCGCTTGGGAGATTTACGACCACTTAGAGCAACTTTACCGCGCTCATGAATGTGTTACAAGGTATAACACTTCAAAGGAATTGTTCCACTTGGGAATGAGGAAAGATTCAAGTGTCCATGAATATGGACTCAAGTTTCTCGCCCTTACTGAGAAACTTGCTTCCATGGACATGCCATCAGTGGACTTGTTGCTAGCTTCGCTCCCACCATCATTTAACCCATTTGTCCTTAACTTCAATATGAATTATGCTGGTGCTAATGTAGCTGAGCTGATTAGTCAGCTGGTGACTGCTGAAAGCACGATCAAGAAGGACAATAAGGTTTTGATGGTGAATGCTCCATCTTCCACTTCTGGGCCTTCTAAAGGTAAGGGCAAAAAAGCCCAAAAGAAGAAGAAGAAACCCCTTAGGCCCACTGGTGGCGTTTCGAAGGGGAAGGCCCAAAAGAAGAAGCGTGATCTGAAAGAGGATGTTTGCTTTCATTGTGGCAAAGCGGGACATTGGAGGAGAAACTGCCCAGAGTACAAGGCTACTCTAAAGAAAGGTATGTTTCTCGTTGAAATAAATCTTTCTATTAATTCTAGTTCTTGGGTACTTGATATCGGTTGTGGAACTCATATCTGTAATGATGTACAGATGCTAAGTGAAGTCCAACAACTCAAAGAAGGAGAATGTGTCTTGAAGATCGGCGATGGCTTAAATGTTGAAGCTCGAGATTTAGGCACAATTACATTAGATTTAGGTAGTTTTGAGTTAGTTTTAAATAAAGTCCTTTATGTACCGAGCATTATTCGTAATATAATTTCAGTTCCAATTTTAGATTGTGAAGGTTATGAAACTTATATTAAGAATGGTAAATACTTTATCAAACGGAACAACTCTTCCGTTCACATCGGTACTCTTAGTAATGGACTTTATCTAACTCAAAATATCAATATTATGAATATACAACGAGAAACTAAACGTAAGAGAGATGACAAAGTTTCAGCTCCCTTATGGCATGCTAGATTAGGACACATTTCCAAGAACAGAATTAGCAAGATAAACACTTTAGGATGATTCCCTGAAAATGATCTCAAAGAGTTACCTTCTTACGAATCCTGTCTCAAAGGAAAGATGTCCAAAGTTCCTTTTAAAGGAACTGTGGAACGTGCCACTAAGGTTTTGGATTTGATCCATTCTGATGTTTGTCGACTGCTTAGTGTAAGCACTAGAAACAATCATCAATATTTCATAACCTTTACCGATGACTTTAGTCGATATGGTTATGTATACTTAATGAAGTATAAATCTGAAGCTCTTGAGAAATTCCTACAATTTCAAAAGAAGGTTGAGAACCAAACAAGTCACAAGATCAAAGCACTTCGATCTGATCGAGGAGACGAGTATCTTAGTGAAGAATTCCTTAGTCATCTTAAAGATAATGGAGTTCCTGAGAGAAGGAATCGAACTCTACTTGATATGGTTCGTTCCATGTTGAGTTTCACTGACTTACCACCTTCTTTCTGGGGTTATGCCTTAGAAAGTGCAGCAAAGATTTTGAATCTAGTTCCCTCTAAGTCAGTCCCTAAAACGCCCTATGAAATGTGGCATGGTAAAATCCCTAGTTATTTTTACTTAAGAATTTGGGGTTGTCCTGCTTACGTGAAGAGGACAGTGGGAGATAAGTTAGAATCTCGTTCTAACTTATGCTACTTTGTAGGTTATCCTAAGGAATCAATAGGATACTACTTCTATGATCAATCTGAGCAAAAGGTGTTTGTTTCCAGAAATGCCACTTTTCAGGAGGAACTGTTCCTTAAAGAAAAGAAAGGCAAGATCATAGAATTAGAAGAAGTACAAAGTGATCCCAGACCACCCACTGAAGAAACGTCCCCTTCTGACCTACCGCCACCAATCATGAATTTCGATACACACGCAAGGCGTTCTGAACGCACTCCTAGACAGCCGGAGAGATGGTATGGATTCTCCCATGAAATCTCTCAAAAGGATAAAGATCCTTTAACATATGAGGAGGCACTTTTAGATTCTGAATCTGAACAGTGGATTGAAGCCATGAAATCCGAAATGGATTCCATGAACTCCAACCAAGTTTGGACCTTAGTAGATTTGCCTGATGGGGTCAAACCCATAGGTCGCAAATGGATCTTTAAGAGAAAGCTTGGAGTTGATGGAAGCATTGCAGCCTACAAGGCAAGACTGGTTGTGAAAGGATTCACTCAAAGACCTGTCATGGATTTTGATGAAACTTTTTCACCAGTTGCAATGCAAAAGTTTATTCGAATCATGCTTGCCATTGCTGCATATTATGACTATGAGATATGGCAAATGGATGTGAAAACTACCTTTCTCAATGGAGACATTGGTAAAGACATTTATATGGAACAACCCATAGGTTTCACATTCAGTGGGAGTGAGCAAAAGGTTTGCAAAATCCAAAGATCAATCTATGGATTGAAACAGGCTTCTAAGAATTGGAACATTCGATTTGATGAATCAGTCAAAGCGTTTGGCTTCATTCAAATTTCGAAGGATGACATGAAAGTAACTAAGTTATGGTTATCGAACCAATTCGAGATGAAAGATCTTGGTGATGCATCCTATATCCCTGGAATCAAAATCTATCGAGATAGATCTAGAAGGTTAATAGGACTATCACGGTCGATGTACGTTGACAAAGTATTGAAGAGATTCAATATGGAGTCAGCAAAGGTTAAGAACCTTCCTATGAGTGTAGGAACATCTCTCTCCAAGAAGATGTGTCCTAAGACTAACCTTGAGAAAGAAAGAATGATTCATGCACCTTATATATCAGCAATAGGTAGCATAATGTATGCAATGTTATGTACTCGACCGGATGTGGCTTATACACTTAGTGTAACAAGTCGTTTCCAATCTGACCCTGGAGATGGTCACTGGGCTGCCGTGAAGAATATTCTTAAGTACTTGAAAAGTACTAAAGATTTATTCTTAGTTTATGGAGGTCAGAAAGATCTTACTGTCGAAGGATACTGCGATGCAAGTTTTGCATCTGACTTAGATGATTTTAAGTCAATGTCAGGATACATTTTCTGCCTAAACGGCGGAGCAGTGAGTTGGAAGAGTTCCAAGCAAACGACAACTGCAGATTCGACCACTGAGGCCGAATACTTAGCTGCAAATGATGCAGCTAAGGAAGGTGTTTGGATTAGAAACTTCATTCAAGAGTTGAATGTTGTTCCTAGCATGAAAGACCCCATTACTGTGTTTTGTGACAACACTGGGGCGGTTGCTCAAGCAAGAGAACCAAGATCTCACCAATGGACCAAGCACATTATGAGGAAGTATCACCTAATCCGTGATATTATCAAAAGAGGAGATGTGCAAATTGAGAGGGTCGCATCAGCAGAGAACGTGGTAGATCCACTTACTAAACCCCTTAGTCGAGAAGCTTTCCAAGGTCATCTTCAGAAGATGGGACTTAGAGTAGCTTTAGAATGGCTTTAACGGGCAAGTGGGAGATTATTAGGAATAGTGCCCTAAAAGCCGATTGAATATCCTCTTTGTACTTTTCCTTATTGTAATCACAGACAATCTTTGAATGAAATAACGAATTGAGGCAACACTTCTTTATATGCTCTTGTTTGGTATGCGTTTACTTTAGCTGTGAATGTATGAGAACTCCCCTAATCCTGATGACTTTAGGACTCTACCATTTAGGTGAAATGGTTCATGAAACAAGCCCTATATCACATAAGTCATGATTAGTAAAATACTCCAAGCCGATGAGTCCTACCGATAGTGGGAGTGTCAACCTGACTCCTCTAAGGCTTGCTTGTGGGATCACGCCCCTAAGAAGGACCACCTTGTTTCATGGAGGTGCAAAGTGTATAGTTGATACATGCGTGATACATGAGGGTGCTTATTTCAATAAGTAAGTTCACTGAGGTGCCCCGTTTGAGGACATTCCTAAATGGGAAAGGAAGTTTCTATTTCAGGAAATGGAAACTTCCAGATTAGGAAATATCTCGCGAGTCATTGATGTGATTAATTGATCCTTAGACTTAAGGTTCCATGTCACTTTATGAGTTAACTCTGTAGTCTTAGGTATAAGCTTTAAAGGGTGTCGCCTTAGACAATTGATTCAAGGCATATGCTGGGGCTGCACAAGTGACTCATGAAAGTGAATGAGAATGAAGAAAGGACCTACACTTGCATTTGCAAGGTGATCTCTTATTGTGTAAGTCATTCATATGCCATATGGAGTCCTTGGCCAAGGCAGTAGATCAAGACATCAAGAAAAGGGTTTCTTGGATTGAGATCAAATGGATATGAGATGCATTTAGCTTTAAGACTAGATTATTAGGGTTCTGATTATTCCCTTACCCTAGATCTTGGTTGAGAGATAGTAAGTAGGAGGATTGTATCTCACATGAGTCAATGACTTAAAGGTTCTGTCGAATCCGAACATTCCAATTCAACTAGGGGTTAAACACCTGTTGCTAGACTATGGTCGTTTAATCTGTGGCTGATTAATTAATTAGTGAATTAATTAATTATGGGTCACTGCTAATTGAATTGAGAACCTATAGGGTCACACACAACTTGGTTACATGAGTTAAGGCTTTAAAATGATTAAACGAGTTAATCGGGCCAAGAGGGTTCCACATGTGTGAAACCGCACGTGTGGGTCACGTAAGTGACACGTGTCTCACACGTGTATATATATTGTATTTATATATTAAATAATTAAATGTGTTAATTATTTAATAGACTTTGGTTTAATTTTGAATTAAAAAGAAAGTCTTATTTTGGAGAAAATTAATTAATTATGAATTAATTAATTAGATAAAAATAAGTTATTTATTTATTTATTTAATAAATAAAGTATCAAATTATGTAAAAGGAGTTTGGATATTTTTAGCTCTCTTAAAAGTTGATTTGAATTAGAATTAAAAGTCAAAGTTGGAAATTACTCTATGATCAAGTAATAAGAGAGAGGGACCAAATCCTTAGTCAATAAGGACTAGGATTTTCGGCCACCCCTCCCTTTCCTAGATATAGGGGAGGTCATGCACCCCTTAGAGAGTAATTGGTAATTCTTTTGGTTCATGTGTTGAACACCATCCTTTCCCAAAGATAAATTAGTAAAGCCTAAACACTAACTAGAGAACTCACATCCTTACTAGTTAGATTGTAGTCAAGTTGGTGGACTATCTCTAGAGAGCTTCAAGTTAGAAGTTTTGAAGATTCGAGCTTTACCAAGGAGAGGGGATCAAGCCGCGAGAAGAGCGTTCTTGGGTGGCTTGGCTTCAAGAAAGATTATTGAAAAGTAAGTTTCTAATCTCTACGAATTTGGATACACGATTGCGAGTCCAAGATCCTTTTGTTGGAAATTTTTAAATTTTTGCTGCTTTCTGATTCCTGTTTTCCAACATCATGTACGGGTGTAGTACATCATCTAACTTCGATGGTCAATCCTTCCTCGAGCTACTTACTGTTTTTTCCAAAATCTGTTTAATATCCCTATTGGAAATTTCAACTTGCCCACTCGATTGGGGATGATACGGGGTCGCCACTCGATGGTGAACTCCGTACTTCTTCAAAAGAATCTCTAGAGGCTTATTGCAAAAGTGGAAGCCTCTGTCGCTAATAAGAGCTCGGGGAACTCCAAATTGACTGAAAATATTCTTCCTCAAAAATTTCAACACAACGTTGGAATCATTAGTCGGTGATGCTATGGCTTCAACCCACTTAGAGACGTAATCAACTCCTACGAGAATGTACTTATTTCGATTGGATAATGCAAACGAACCCATAAAATCAATTCCCCAGACATCAAAAAGCTCAATCTCAAGAATATACCTCAGTGGCATCTCATCTCTCTTCCCAATATTACCCGTCCTCTGGCATGAATCACATTTGGTCACAAACTCGTGTGCATCCTTAAACAGTGAAGGCTACCAAAATCCAGATTGTAGCGCTTTTGCAGCAGTCTTACTCGCACTAGCGTGACCTCTATAAGGGCTGGAGTGGCAATGATAAAGCACCTCCTCTATCTCATCCTCTGGGACACATCTCCTCACCAGATGATCAGAACAGTGTCTATAAAGCAACGGTTCTTCCCAATAGTAATACTTTGCATCGGAAAGGAATTTTCTTTTCTGGTGGAAACTCAAATCAGGAGGTACAATTTTACTGACTAAGTAATTCACAAAATCTGCATACCACGGTACTCCAGAGTCTTCTTTAAACAATTGCTCATCTGGAAAATTCTCCACTATAACCTGTTCTTTTTCCTCGCCTGTCTCCTCAATTTCCAATCGTGACAAGTGGTCTGCTACCGCGTTCTCTGTGCCCTTCTTGTCTCTAATCTCCAAATCAAACTCCTGGAGTAACAATATCCACCTGATGATGCGTGGTTTACTATCTTTCTTGGACAAAAGGTACTTAATGGAAGCATGATCAGTGTATACCACAGTTTTTGAACCCATTAAATAAGAACAAAACTTGTCAAATGCATGTACAATAGCTAACAGTTCTTTTTCAGTTGTAGCATAGTTTAGTTATGCATCATTAAGTGTTTTGCTAGAATATACAATAACATATAAACGTTTCTCCCTTCTTTGGCCAAGGATAGCTCCTATGGCCAAGTCACTAGCATCACACATTAGTTCAAACGGCAAATTCCAGTCTGGTGCCACCATAATGGGTGCTGAAGTAAGTTCTTTCTTCAACCTGTCAAAAGCCATCAAGCAGTCATTATCAAAGATAAATTCAGCATCCTTCTGTAAAAGCTTACAAAGAGGTAAGGTGATTTTGGAGAAATCCTTAATAAACCGGTGATAAAATTCAGCATGGCCAAGGAAAATCCTAACTCCCTTAACATTAGTTGGTGGTGGCAACTTTGCGATCACTTCAATTTTGGCCTTATCAACTTCAATTCCCTTCTCCGAAATCATATGGCCTAACACAATCCCTTCCTTCACCGTGAAGTGACACTTCTCCCAATTCAGAACTAGATTAGTCTCTTCACATCTCTACAGAACTTGAGTTAAATTTTGTAAACAAGATTAAAAAGAGGAACCAAACACAGAGAAATCATCCATAAATATTTCCATTGTACGCTCAATAAAATCAGAGAAAATGGCCATCATGCATCTTTGAAACGTAGCAGGGGCATTACACAATCCACAAGGCATTCTCCTAAAGGTGAAAGTACCATAAGGACAAGTAAAAGTGCATTTTTCCTGGTCTTCCACGGCTATAGCTATCTGATTATAACCTGAGTACCCATCCAGAAAACAGTAATATATATGCCCGGCTAATCTTTCTAACATTTGATCAATGAAAGGAAGGGGAAAGTGATCTTTTCGGGTCGCAGTATTTAGTTTTCTATAGTCAATACAAACTATCCATCCCGTGACTGTCCTAGTAGGAATCAATTCATTGTTCTCATTTTTAACTACAGTCATCCCTCCTTTCTTAGGCACAACCTGAACAGGACTAACCCACTTACTGTCCGAGATAGGATAAATAATTCCTGCATCTAATAGTTTTATTACCTGAGCCCTAACAACTTCCTTCATGTTCGGGTTTAGCCTGCGTTGGTGTTCTATAGAGGGTTTGTGCTCTTCCTCCATCAAAATTTTATGCATGCAAATAGCTGGACTAATTCCCTTAATATCGGAAATAGTCTAGCCTATTGCTAGTTTATGAGTTCTCAACACCCTTAACAAAGAATCTAATTGCAATTCAGATAATTCCGCAGACACAACAACAGGTAATGTATCAGATTCACCTAAGAACGCATACTTCAGATGATTGGGGAGGGGTTTCAATTCCAAGGTAGGTGCCTTAACAATAGATGGAGGAGGAGTGGGCTTACCTGTACCCAACTCCTCATAAACAAACCTTTGTCGGAAGGGTACGAATGGGGTTGCCTCAAGTTCTCTTGAATAAGCGGCAATCTCTTCTAGTAACTCCTCTCCGTCTATTTCCTCTTCTAATCCCTGCAGACATAATTCAAGGGGAGTCATCTTCTAGCTGTGAAATTGAAATAATATCATCTACCATGAAACATTATTCTCCCACTACTGGTCATTTCATGGTCTTGAACAGGTTAAACTCCACTTGCTCTTCCCCCACTCTTAGGGTCAGCAATCCATTCTTTAATCAACGCTCCAGCTGTGGCAAGGAAAGGTCTCCCTAAAATCAATAGCATATGTCGGTTCTCTTCTATGTCAAGCACAAGAAAATCCACCGGGAGGTAAAACTTCCCGACCCTAACAAGGGCATTCTCCAAGATCCCGGTGGGATATGTCATTGATCAATCAGCTAATTGAAGTGACACTATAGTTGGCTGTAGATCTTCCAACCCTAATTTCCTGCAAATAGCCAAAATCATTAAACTCACACTAGTGCCAAGATCACATAAAGCTTTATTGAAAGTTAAATTGCCAATAGTACAAGGGATAGAAAAACTCCCTGGATCCTTAAGCTTTGGTGGAAGCTTATGCTGAATAATGGTACTGCACTCCTCAGTGAGTGCAATCGTGGCATACTCCTTCAATTTTCTCTTGTTAGAGAGGATCTCCTTCAGAAATTTAACATAGGTCGGCATTTGTGCTAATACTTCTGCAAAAGGAATGTTGATATTTAATTCCTTAAAGATGCTTAAGAACTTCTCAAACTGTTTCTCCAATCTCTGCTTCTACATTCTTTGGGAAAAGGGAACCGGTGGTACATACTCCTTGGATGCCACATTCACTTTTGGTTTTGAAGGGAGCTCTTTCTTTTTCTCTTCTACATGTCCCTCCTTTGTCTCGACTAAAGTGTTACCTTCATCAGAATCTGCAGGTATCCTTGGTCCTTCGTATTCCTTGCCACTTCTCAATGCTATATCTTTGTACGATTCCTTATGATTGTTTCCGCTTTGATGTGGCAACATCCTTTGGCCTATTGTATTAAGTGATTGGGCTATCTGACCGATCTGAGTGTCTAAATTCTTATTCTAATTCACCACCTGCTCTATCTGAGTTTCCAATTTCTGATATTTGTCTGAAGACACTGCTATGAACTTCTCAAGTGCAGCCTCCCATCCCTGCTTCTGTTCCGGAAAGGGTTGAGTATGAGGGATGTAAGGTGGAGGTTCTGGAGGCATCAGATAACGGCCTGGAGTATGGATTAGGCCTGGTCGACGTAGATCTTGAGTTTTAGGTTGGAACAACAGTCTAAGTTACGGCACTACTTGTTGAGGATAGTTTTCCCAACTAGGATTGTAGGTGTTGATGTTATTAGCATAGCTCACTTGCCCTTGCACCTACTCACCTACATTGGAATAGGGACATATGTTAAAAACATGTGGACCACTACAAATATCGCAAGTTACCTGCACTATTTGGAATTGTGTTCCAATAGCATTCACGGAAAGTTGGTCTAATCTGTTAGTGAGAGCTTTAATCTAAGCATTGATGGCGGTCAGGCCATCGAGATCTACGTCTCCTGCTGCAACCTTAGTTGGATGAGGATAGTTCCCTTCTTGCAAAAAAACATCGTTCTGTGACATATTCTCTAAAAGTTCAGCAGCAACCGCTTCGGACCTTGATAAGAAAGCTCCACCAGCAACCAGGAACATCCCATTATAGAATGTCTGAATCAGTAGCCAACCAGGAATCCCATGATGTGGACACTTCTTCTGTAAATCCTTAAATCTCTCCCAAGCCTCATAGAAATTGTAGCGCCTCCCTAACACTACAACCCCGCACCGCAATACTCCCTGAGTGGAGGTTAGACCCAACATTCAGGAAATACTACGGCGAACGGTCAGGATAATATATGAATGGAGTATGTGACATAGTGCAGCGGAAGATAAAGAGATTCAACTTTACCTATGAACGTGGAGAATAACGTACAATGAGCAAGGATTATCATTATTGAGCAAAGTAGTTCACAAAAGAGTACAACAGGTTGACATGCAAGGACAAAGTATGAGATGGTTTGTTTCTGCAGAGAGTAGGCTCAAGACAATGTACTCTTAGGATCGGATCCAACCTACGGTTGTAGTGCTTCAAGATATATCTAGTTGTCGTTCATTGATTCCTGAAATCATGCATTTTAAAAATAGGCGAGAGGGTTAGTCAAAGTGACTAAGTGAAGGTGGTATGAGGGTTTATAGATATATGTATATATATATATATATTTATATTTATATGATCAAGAAGATCTTGATCTATAATATTAACAATAGGATATAGCAAATAGGAAACGGTTCATAATAATTGTAAAACAGGGATGGGGTAGTTTAGAATCTTTATAGAAATATGAACCGTTTGTAACAAGAACATTAATGCCCGCAAGCTAGGCCTCTCCACCCATAACTCCTTAAATAATTGGTAAAATAGTATCGGGCTGATCAGGCTCCGATACTTCAATAAAATCAAGAATATTAACTCCGCTACTCCTTGATGTCAATAGGGAATCAAACCCTAGAGACCACGAACTAGATTCGGGAGGCAGCTATCTCTCCCTCATCCCTTGGCGTGGAGTAACTAACCTCCAGTTAAACCACTACCAAGAGGTGGTGGCAGTCCGCAGCACCAACAATACCCTCGGCCCGATACCTTCCGGGTAATTGCTCGCTACGGATACAGCCGGGGCCCTTAACAGGAATCGAGAACAATATTTTGCTTACATAACCCGGAATCAATGTTTTGATAAAATGGACTTGAAATATATAATGTTCTAATAAAAACGTTGATTCCGGCAAGAAAGTATTTTCCCCTTAAGATGGATAGTGTAGTAAAGTAATATGTATATAGGGTAATAAATCAAAATAGTAGGTAGGCTTGAAAATAGTTTTTATATAGATACATATATATAGCATGATTCCAGTTGAAAATAGTTTAACCCTCACCTATACCGGTAGTCAGACATTGTAATGTGGATTCCAGTGCGCCTGAAAGTAATAACTACTATAGGCTTACAACTAGGTTCCTAATTTTATTCAAATAAGCACATAAAACACATAATGTTCATGCATAAAAGGGTTACACATACTCTAATCAATTAAACACATAAACTATATCATGTTAGAGAATTCCCGGTAAACTCTAATTTTAACCATTTAAGGGAAATTAAGTAATTAATCAGGTTTCATGAATTCTTTAACCACTTGAATATTTATTAATCACATTATAATCTTAATTATAACATTAGAAATGGAATTTAGAATTTAATTTGACAATGTAGGTTATATTTTGAAAATAATTCACAATTTACCGATTTTTGGAAAATTCGGATAAAATCTTTATTTAAAAATTCCAAAACTAATTTTATAATTATTTTAATAATATTTTCGAAATTATCATGATAAATGTTGACCAAAAGTCAAAGTTACTATTGAAAACATTTACTATTCAATTTCTTATGAATTAAACACCTTATAACACAAAATTGAACACAAACACTCACACACTATCACAAGTGCACTTAAAATTGTTCAAGAACAACATGAACATGTTCTTGAGCTTATTTGAATATTCAAAGAAGGTATGTAACACACTTGATCATATTCATATTTATAACATAGAATTTGAAGCATAATACAGCAAAATATATTAATTCTCTATGAAAAATAATTCTAAATAAATTATTCTTGACATGAATTTAATCAAACAAGATCATAATTATTTAAACACATATTCATATCATATCATATCATAACTCATGCATTTAATTAAATAAAATGCATATATGTTATCATATTTTTCCTAAACTAGCATAAATAGCATATATTTCATAAAATAAATTCCTAAAGCATAATTTAATTAATCCTAGGCATGCTATGACTATATTATACTAAGAACATAATATAAAGCATGAAATAATAAAAGAAAATCATACCTTGTAGAGAGAGAGAAGGTTGTGGTGTGAGGAAGGGAGAGAAAGGGAGTGATTTTTGTGCGTTGATTTGTGAGGTATAAATGAGGCTTGAGGGGGGTATTTATAGGTAGTCATGAAGGGTCTTTAAGCAATTTATGAGAGTTTATGGGAGATGTGGTTGCTTATGATTTCAACAAATGCTTGGTAATTAATTAGGTGATGTGGTTAAATTACATGTTAAACAAATGCTAGGTAATTAACTAAGTAATGTGGAGAAATTACATTCATTTAATTAAATCTTCTAGAAGCTCATGTGGTCATGAATGATGTCATCTTGAATAAAAATAAATGTAAAATAACATAAAATTTATTCAAGAGTCGAGAGGTAAAAACTTGAAGTAGTGAATTAATGAAAGAATGAGTGAAAAATGAGCTTTGTTTTGATTGTAAATGTGGAATATTTAGAGCTTTCGTTTATAAATTATGAATATTAAAGATGATGAAAATCATAGGAAAATTATATAAACGAAGCTATGATAAAGTTTAGAGTTTAGAAAAATCATTATTGTTTAGAGAAAAATTCAAGAATCGTTTTGGTTATAATATTGAATATCAAAAAGTAAGTGAGTAAAGATTTATTTATGATCGAATCATAAGCTAGGGTTTTCACCGGTTTTTGATACTACTGGAGTTAGGATGGGAATTATGGTTCACGAAGAGTGTCAAGATCCTCGAAATAATGTGAGGATTCTTTTGGTCACAATATTGGATAGTAAAAGTACTTTCGGGAATGTAGGAAAATTCTAGGGTTGTAGGGGTATTTTCGTAATTTTCAACTTGCCCCTGTTTCGGGCTGTTACAGAAAGGCTCTCCATCCATCTGTTGGAACCCTTGGATCTCATTCCTGTATTTCGTGGTTTTGCTGAGAGGGAACAATTTGGCCAGAAAGGCCTGAGAAAGTGCCTCCCAACTTAGAAAGTTTCATTTGGTACAGTGCCCAACCATGCCTTGGCCCTTTACCTAACTGAGAATGGGAAGAGTCTAACTCGGATGGCATCGGTTGTGACATTATGGAACTTGAAAGTATCACACACTTCAAGGAAATACTGAAGATGTGAAGTTGGATCCTCCAATGGTAATCCCGCAAATGGATTATTTTGTAGCAAGTTTATGATAGCTGTTTTGATCTCAAAGTTATTTGCTGCAATCGGGGAACGAGTTGCAGTTTGAATCGCCCCCGCATTCGGTAGATTGTAATCTTTAATCGCAGGAGGAGGTGGCTCTTGAGGCGGATATACCACCCCTTCGTCTCTCGCAATCATAGGATCTTCGGCCATCGAATCTGCACAAGGTCAAGGAATGCCCCTAGCTCAATTCCACAATGACAAAGACTGCAAACACAAGATAGAATAATGTTCTAAAGCACTAGATCAAAATATTTAAATAATATTAATTTAAAACGCCTTCCCCGGCAACGGCGCCAAAAACTTGTTGTAAGGTTTACTACAGTTAAAAACCAATCGTACAAGTGTACACTAACATACGCGTAGGACAATAGGATCGAACCCATAGGGAAGGAAAATCAATCACTACTCTATATTCTTCTCTAATCGAAAGACCTGATGGACAGCAATTGTTGTGTTTATCTATAGATGTACTAAAACAGAAATTAACAATTAAATAGAATTAACCAAAAATAATAACTTGACCACACGAATTAATTTCAGTAAACTAAACAGGCAAGGGAAAGCAATGAATCATACAATCAAGAGTTGATAGGATACTCGTCTGACAAGTGTAATTCTACAACCTAGTCATTTATATTTGTATTACCCTCTCTCAAGGTGTAACCAAGTGCTTAATTAGTGTTCAATATTGCTCTCGCAATCACCAATAGTTAATTAATAGGAACAAGACTATGTAATTCAGTATTCTAGCGGCTCGGTGTGGAATAAGATTACTGTTGTATAATCTAGGACCAAATCTCTTTGTACCCTACAACTTACATGTTATGAAAACCATCTAAATTACCATCACTCTTTCGATCTATAGGCAATTCTGGACATGCTAAGGTTGGCCAAACCGTTGCAATTCAAATTAAGTCCGCTTTCCAAACTAAGAATCACACAAGTCATTCAAGCATTATATCAAACATCTATCATGCATTCATCATCGCCCCCTAGCCCTAGAGAATTAGCTACTCATAATTAAAGAAAAACTCATAAAACTAAAGGAAATTGCATTAAAATAAATCAGATTCAACGAATCTAAACAAAGTCTAAAAATGAAACTCATAAACATTCTCACAATTCTGGAAAATTAAATCTACTTAAGAAAACTGAATTTAGGATGAATTAGTTTGAATAATAAAGCAACAATAAAACCGAAAAAACGGAATTAGTCTCAATCGATCCATCTGAATTCTTTGAAAAACGCTTGAAAACTTCCCGCAGCAACTGTCTCCCAGCTCCCTATCTCCCAAAAATAAGACTCTAGACGCACATAAATATCAACCCTAAAATCTCTCGCCGACAGAGGTAACGGGCGTTTCCTATCCCCATGTATTTCTTGTTAACGCCCGTTACAAGGCTAAATCGTGTTTGGGCTTTTATAAGTGGTAACGGGCGTTACTGCTTCTCTTCAGTCCAAGGGTAACTGGTGTTACCCTTCCCACACCAGAAATCATCTCCTCCTGCCTCTGATAACGGGCGTTACCAGATCTGTACTGCCATGGAGTAACGGGCGTTACTCCCTTCTTTCACCTCAAGTGATGCTCCTGTATCCATTAACGGGAGTTACAAAAATTACCCTCTTACTTGGTAACGGGGTTACCCTATTTTCCCCCAAAAATGCGTGAAATTGCTTCACTTCACCGTTTCGTAACTCTAACTCTAAAAATCACCTAAATGGAGCAAAATAAACGCATAAACGCATCAAACGACACCAAAATATAATCTAATTAACGCTCAAAATCATGCAATTTCTATACACAACATTGGATCAAATACTCCTTTTATTTGTCCTGATGGCATTGTTAGAGATGGTTCATTTGTCGAATTGAAACTGATAATGGGCATTATCATGTTTGATTTCAAAGCTTCAAAGTTATTCGAATTTCCGACTTCTTGTTGTTCCTCATGGGTGCTATGCTTTAGTTTAATTGCTTCTTCATGTAACTTGACTTTTTCTACAGGCATAACTTCTTTTATTGAGTCCAGGTCCAAGTACAGTTTAGCGTCAGCAAAGTGGGATTCTGCCTCAGTAAAGGTTTTGCATCTGCATCCACTTTCATGACTTCTCCATTTTTTAGATACTTATAATATTGATGAAGGGTAAATGGAATGACGTTGTTTTTGTGGATCCATGGTCTCTCTAATAGAAGGTTATAAGAAGTTCTAGCATTAATCACATGAAGTAGAGTGCTTGCCTTCAATTCTCCAACTCAAAGATCCGTTCGAATCATCCCTATAGCTCGTTGTCCTCTTTGATTAAATCCTTAAATGGTCAGACGACTTTGAGATAATTCTTCGATAGTGATCCCTAACTTCTTCATAGTGGACTTTGACATGATATTGACGGCTGACCCTCTATCGATCAATATGCGGTTAACTTTCTTCTCTTACATGAATCCTGAGATGAAAAGTGGTCGGTTGTGTGGTTTCGGCCCTACCAATAAATCATCATCCGTGAAGGCAATTGCGGCCCTAGTAACATGACAAGAAACAACGTGGGAAATTTCTTCTTCATAGGAGATAGGACTCACATTTTCTTTAAAGTATTTCTTCGAAAAAAAGTCGCCCAAAGTCACTGGTCTCTAGTAGCGATTGTTTGAAGGCCTTTTGTGGTTGGCAAGTGCTCTCATCCTTCTATTTCACTCACTTCGTCTATACTTGATCAGAATTAATGTTTTTAACCAAGTAGGATGAAATTGTTCCACCCGTTGCCTTTGTCTTGGCTGACGCGTCGCTAAAGTCCATTCATCATCATCTTCTACTTTGGTTGTTGTATGCACTTCAACTTTAAATTCTTTACTAGACATCAACTTCGAAACTAACATTGGCTCCAAATTTCTAAACTGAATTTTTGTGGATGCCCCCAATGGTGTTGGTGATGCCATCATACTCTTGTTGCTTTTAACTTTACTGATATTTGTTGAAGTTACTACACTAATAGCGTTTGCGTCGGCTGTATCTTCGCTTTCAAGGATAATTTTGCCTTCTCTTGCTAGAGCCATGATCTTATCTTTCAGGACAAAGCATTTCTCTATCGGGTGGCTAATAACTTGATCATACTTGCAATACTTCGGGTCATTCACTTTCCCACTGTCCTCGGGGCGTTTTGGTTGCGGTAGTTTTATCAATTTTTTTGCTAACAGTTCATCAAAAATCTGTGAGATGTCTAAGTCTGGAAATGGGTACTCCTTTTCTTGCATCTCCTTCACCGTAAGTCGACGTCTTTCATCCTGCGCGGGTTAGCCTCCTATTTTGGTCTCAACTTTCTTTTCCTTAGAAGGGATTTTAACAGGTGTAGCCTTCACTGCCATGGACTCCTTTGCAAAAGGCTTGACGAACTTCTCACTTCTCCGAACATCTTTTCTATCCTTTCTTTGATTTTCAACCGGAAAGTTAGTACCGTAATGTGCAATACTTAGTTCCATATCATGAGCTCTCATAGCTAATTCTTCGAATGTTCGGGGCTTGATACCTTACAAGATGTAAAGTAATCCCCAATGCATTACTTGAATACACATTTCTATTGCAAATATGTCTGAAAGTCTGTCATTGCAATTCAAACTTAATGCTCGCCAAAGATTGATATAATCGATGACTGGTTCGTCTCTCCATTGTTTTGCATTAGTGAGCTCGATCATACTTACAGTGCTACGAGTGCTATAGAAACAATTCAAGAACTCTCTTTCCGTTTGGTTCCAATTGTCAATCGATTCTGGCTCTAAATCAACATACCAATCGAAACGTTTCATTTAAGTGGCCTCAAAAATTGTTTCACCAAATGATCACCATATGTTCTCGCATTGTTGTATGTTTCCACAAAATGAGCGACATGTTTCTTTGGATTGCCTTTTCCATCAAATTGCTGAAAAACTCGGTGGTTGATAACCCATCGGCATTCTCAAAGAATCAATGCATTTAGTGTATGGCTTTGAGTATGTTGGAGAATTTTGAGAGGGTAAACCATACTGAGCTCTGATTGTATTAGTTATCAATTTTGTAGTTCATGCAAAGATAGGGCGGCGATGGATGCAGTAGAGTTAGGTTTTGATCCAGAGTCATGTTGAGGAGGCAAGTTCACTTGCTTTCCATCAGTGACTTGAACCCAAACAGTTTGAGGGTTACGAGTAGACTAATTAGTATCGCCATTTTCTAACTTATTCATAAGTTGAGCAATCTGGAAATATTTTTCCTCCTTTTTTGCAAGTTAGCCATTGCTTGAGCCATTTGGGCAACTTGCTCTTCATGAGTTATAGTCTTCATCTCTTCAGTAAAAAGAGTTTCTTTTGATTTAGCTTCCTTGGGGGTTGAAGGAGTTGAACCATCCGATGATTTTGAGTTACGACCGTCTCTAGAAGATTGTACAGTGCCATCAACTCCTTTGGTCTTCAGATTAGGTTGGTTCGCTCCATCAGCTCCCTTATTCTCTGGGTTGGGTTGGATTTTAGGAGTCATTGAGTATTTGTTGAACTTTGGTATATGAAAAGGAAAAGATGAGAGGTAAGACAAGTCCCACTGGGCATGCCAATCTGTTTGCACTAAAAATTCGTGTTTATTGATTTTTGGTCAACACTGAATAGATAATACAAATTATTTGATAATTTAAGTAAAAATAGGTATTCAATCTTCCATTTAACTCTGATTCTTCCTTTGAATCTATAGTTGCTAAAATCTTCAAACGCTCCTTGCTGGATTTGATGTTTGATCTTCTTCAACTTCAAATTTAGCTTTTAATAACGTTAATCCGTAGGTCCTTCGACTTGTTTATGAATCAAACGCCAGATTTTGGAGAATTTTGTCAAGAACACCGATGAACTTGTTGGTAATTTCGTGGATTTAGCTTGAATATAACGTCGATTCGCCTGTATAATGCCTTCATAGCGGATCAAACACCTTGATTTAGTAACTTCGGGGAAGAACGCCTTTGAATGCCTTAGAACTCCGTCTTGAACTTGTAGAGAGAACTTTGGCCTTCTTCTTCTCCTTAGCCACTTGGATTTGTGTTGTGTGTCAAATGAATACACATGGCCCCCTTTATATAGGTGTGAGATTCAAGAGTTTTGGTTCAAGTCAACCTTTATTTAATAATTATCTCTTATATTTTTTAAGAGATAATATCAAATAAATCATATAAATATTTATCTCTTTAATATTTTATTATTTTTTAAAGAGATAATATCGCGTAAAATCATATGAATATTTATCTCTTAATAGTTTTTATTTTAAAGAGATAATATCATATAAGACTTCAATTTGATTGGTCGGTGTGACGCAATATGCCATGTGTCGCCATATGATTTGTCCTGGCTTTCTTTAACTGCAAGACTTGATTTAATTGGTCAAAACATGTCACTTTGACACATGTCATCACTTGATTTGTTGATAAAATAAACATTATAATATCAATTGAAATTTAACTATTTAACTTTGAAATTAAACTTAGGATAATTTCAAAATATTAAATAGTAAATTAAATTAATAAACTAAAGTTTATTTAATCATCTACAAATGGCCCTACTTTAAGACTCAGCGAAGAGCATGCCGAATATTTATTCGAAGGCGGGACTTGAAGTATTTAAATTTTCTCTTTTTTGAAAAAATTTAAATAGATTTAATTTGCATAATTAATCTTGAGATAAAATCAAAATTTTCTTGGATTCCAAGTCACGTGGCCTTACAAACATCTTGAACAAATTAAGAATTTTTAATTGTGCAAGGAAATTGAGTTAATATAGAACTTGTATTTGCATGCATGCAGGAGTTTAAATCACTTCTCATATGAATTCGTCCTAAAGCATGTCGCCACAATTTAATAAATAAGACCCTTGCCACACGTCTTTCCTCATATTGCTTTTTCTTTCAGTCAAAATTTGGAATTACAATTGTACTAGAAGTTAACAATATTTTGAATAAGAGATTGATTATTACTTGGACACCAAACATAGCAACTAATTAACCACGTGCTTGCATGACACCACACTTCCATTAGAATTAGGATTCTAATCCAAATCAGGCAATTCATTGGCCCATGACTATAAATAGTGGTATTTCCCTAGCCTTAATTCTCACACCTCGATCGAAGCAATCGTAATCCCAAGAAGAGAATTCACAGAGAAGGCAGTATCACATTTTGGAGGAAGGCAGCTTCTACAACTTGGCGAAGCGTACACAATTAATTCAAGAAGCTGCAGGGAGCATTAATTCCATCAGCACTTACTTGGGAAAGGAATCAAGCTCGGGCGTTAATACTCATCTTTGCTACACCACAATTTGGCTAGCTACATTAATATTTCCCAGTTTTAATCGAACACAGTTCACAGGTAACAAGTTTAGTTTTATTTTTTTCTTTTGTTCGTCCCCAATTTTTTATTTAGTTTTTATTGGTAACTTGTTCTTCCTTCTTCAAAACTGAGGTACGCACACTTTTACATACCAAAACTCTGCCCAAATTTCCGCTCATCTTTCCACCTAAGGCAAACTCACTGTCTTGAGCGTTGGATTGCATGCGTGGGAAACACCTCCCGCCTGGTATTCTTACGTTTTGTTATTCTTAGTAGGTCGAAGAACCCCGTTATTGGCTGATTTGTTGGAAGTTTCGAGCCGATTCTGTTCAAATTCCGGCAACCAATTTTTGGCATTGTTTGCCACTTCAACTCAACAAATTAAAAGCGTTCATCAATGACCCCAAGCGTGCCAATAACAGTTCATCAATTTTTGCTAACACATTACCACCGGGAGTGCCAATCTGTTTGCACTACAAATTTGCGTTTATTGATTTTTAGTCAACACCGAATAGATAATACAAATTATTTAATAATTCAAGTAAAAGTAGGTCTTCAATCTTTAATTTGATCATCTGATTCTTCCTTTGAATTTAAAGTTGCTGAAATCTTCAAACACTCCTTGATGGATTTGATGTTTGATCTTCTTCAACTTCAAATTTAGGTTTTAATAACGTTAATCCGTAGGTCCTTCGACTTGTTTACGAATCAAACGTTAGATTTTGGAGAATTCCGTCAAGAACGCCGATGAACTCATCGGTAATTCCGTGGATTTAGCTTGAATATAATGCCGACTCGCCTGTATAATGCCTTTATAGCAGATCAAACGCCTTGATTTGGTAACTTCGGGGAAGAACGCCTTTGAATGCCTTAGAACTCCGTCTTGAACTTGTAGAGAGACCTTTGGCCATCTTCTTCCCCTTAGCCTCTTGGATTTGTGTTGTGTGTCGAATGAACCACACATGACCCCTTTATATAGGTGTGAGATTCAAGAGTTGTGGTTCAAGACAACCTTTATTTAATAATTATCTTTTATATTTTTCAAGAGATAATACCAAATAAATCATATAAATATTTATCTCTTAAATATTTTATTATTTTTTAAAGAGATAATATCAGATAAAATCATATGAATATTTATCTCTTTATAGTTTTTATTTTAAAGAGATAATATCATATAAGACTTGAATTTGATTGGTCAGTGTGACCCAATACGCCACGTGTCACCATATGATTTGTCCTGGCTTTCTTTGACTGCAAGACTTGATTTAATTTGGTCAAAACTTGTCACTTTGACACGTGTCATCACTTGATTTGTTGATAAAATAAATATTATTGATCCGGCTCAAAATTTGTTTAGCTGAGTTGGAGGTCTAGCTGGTAATATCGGGTCGATCAGTCAAGAATTTGCATACGTGGGCTCTTATCGATCTGGAAACAACAACACCCGTGAGCTAAGGGACTAACCTGGGGGACTTGGGGTTTTGCCCATGGTTGGCTCTCCGACGCTCAAGTCAGTGGAGAATTCTTAGTGAGAGAAATAAATGCTAAGAAAGCGAAATAAATGCTCTTAAATGGCTTACCAAACACTGTTCAAGGCATGGGTATTTATAGTCAAGAGCAATTAACACAGTAGTACGTGTACCACGACTATGCATTAATTGTCCTGCAGGCGGTTGATCCTTTGGTCGGACGCTTAAGCAGGTTACCTGAGGTCGAGTGTACCTTCTTTCCCCTTTTGGCGTAGACCTGTATCGCGGGCATTAAGTACACTGTAGCATGCCCAGCGTCGGGGAATGAGGGAGTTACACATGTCCCAAAAAGATTCTTTATGGCATCTTGATGCCTGGTGACGTAGGATCTCGACCCGTGGGGTTAAAATCAAGCAAATCTTGATGAGGCATGTCCGCCATGGGGAACCTATCAGTGGGGTCGAGTTCGACCCCACGCTTTGCACGAGATAAGGATGCTTCAAGCGTGGTTCCCGGGTGGGAACAAGGACGGGATTGAGTACGACCCGCTATGGGTGATCGAACTCAATCGATCGGGAGGCTTGGCTTGAGGGACAAACGTGGCTCCCACGCTCAAGTGCGATCCCTTCAGTAGGTTTGGGGTCGGTGTCGATCCGGATGGGCTTAACACCATCATGAGCTCCTTAGACGGAAAGAAATTGAGATCGATCTCTTTAGCAGATAGGGATCGAGTTCGATCCCTTGGGTAGACATGGATCGACTTCGATCGCTTGGGTAGACGGGGTTGAGTTTGACCCGTTGGGGTCACCGACCAGCGTGATCCCCTTTGGCGGACAGGGATTGAACTTTTGACCGATCCCAAGCATCGGTTCGAGGTCGATCCCCCATGACCCTGAAGGGGGATTGGATCTTGAACCGCTTGAGGTGGCGAGATATCCGAGTGGCTCCTTTTAAGGTGTGCCATGTGGCACTGTCACTTTATGCCATATCAGAGGCCCCCCAAATTACCGGCGTGAATTTTTGCGTGGGTAATTTTCATCGATCCAGCATTTAATTGGGGAAGCATAGCGACCATTGAATTTTAGTCGATTTGGTCCTCTACGAGTGATGATGATAACTCCATTTTGCGCTTCGAGAAAAAGTGATCCGGTCCTCTAGGAATGATAGTGGCTTCATTTCGCGCTTCGAGAGAAAAGACCCGGTCCTCTAGGAATGATAGTGGCTTCATTTCGCACTTCGAGAAAAAGCGACCCGGTCCTCTAGGAATGATAGTGGCATTGCTACGTACTTCGAGGATCTACCTTTTCACCCACTATAGATAAGTGGGCATCCCTTAGTTCATTTTGCACATTTTCCTATCAAAGAAGTCGATCCCCTCTCGTTCCTCCAACACTATCGGATCGAGCTCCCGGGTTGAAGAATTCATCTCAGCGGTAAAAGGTAATTTCGGAATCTCTAACCCCCCTCTTCTTTTAGCGAGAGATCATGTCGAGAGCTCCATATTCGGTGTGTTGTTTCGGATGACGAGAGCGAGGTGGAGGAGCCATTCACCCCATTCGGGGATTGGCCTGGTGCATCGGGGTGGGGTTCCGCCGCTACCAAACACAGACTTTGGGTCTTTCTTCGATTCTTCCGGTGAGGTCGGGAGTCATCACTTCGCGGCGAACTGAGTGGAATGGGCTTCCACCTCGAGACGGCAACGTCGGATCGCGGTGGAGGAGCCGGAGGAGGAGGTCGAGGAGCCGGAGGAGGTATATGTTTCGAACCCTCCCCGGGGTCGATCGGGTTATGTCTACAGAACTCTAACCGACGTCGCTCTAAGGGCGTCGACGATATCGGAGCACGAATTCTGTGAGGCTTGCAACTAGTCGAGCGAAATGCCAGAGGCCGTTATGGCTCGGTTGCCCTTCGCGAGAGAGACGGTGGGAGCCCCAAAAATTAGGCATTCCTTCGGCATCTACCACGCGACGATGAAGCACGGGTTGTGGTTTTCGACCCACCCCCTCGTGTCGACATTCTTCGATCGGGTCAACTTATGCCCCGCTCAGCTTGTCCGGAATTCGATCGCCTTGATGTATAGCGTAATCATCATACTCAGGTGCTTGGGGTCGTGCCGTGCTTCGAGGATCTCGGGGAGTTTTTCGTCCTAGTTAACTCTTCCAAATCCGGGGCTGGCTATTACTACCTCTAGGCTAGGTCGTATCGGAAGATAGTTGACATCCCGATCTCGTCGAATGGGAGTAGTTGGAAGGATAAGTTTTTCTTCATCGACTGCCCAGTGTCCCTTCCTTTCCATGCGTCATGGACCACGAAAGAGCCCAAGAAGCTCCCCACAAAAAGAAGCGCTTGGCTACATAAAGATGAGAATTTTGAGCTTTTGACCGATTTGGGCTCGCTTGACCCCACCTACTTGACGAGGACTTCCCACTTAGTCGAGGCGGGTCTGGTTCCGGGGAAGAGGTTACGTAATTTCCATTTTGGTGAGCCTCCACCTTCGGCCTGACCCGCCAGATCGGGTCTTGTCATTTATTTCGTGTATCCCCCTTCCTCCTTTTTTTTTGTTGGGTCGGGTCGAACCCGACCCCTTTCTGCATTTTGGGTGAAACTCGACCCCCTTTCATGGCGGGTCAAACTCGACCCCCTTCTACACGGAGGGTCGAATTCGATCCTTTTGCATTGGCTCTTTGTCTCCCCTCTCTCTTTTTCTCTTTTTAATTTTTGTGACCTCATCTTGATGCTAATCGACCCTGATGTACTTTTGTAGGTTTGAACATTCTAGCAATGAGTCGATTGGAGAGGGTGTGGAAGAACTTGAAGTTGAAAAAGAGTGATCCCATCCCTCGAGCCGAGCAGGTGAGGGTTGATCAATCGATAGCCGCGATCCATGAGGGTCTGCCAGAGGCCCAAGCCTCGGCCCAATAGCCCCACCGACATGCTCCCTCGATCCCATGCTCCCCTGGTCAGGTACCTGAAGAGGCTTATGGGGAGGGGCAGGCATCGGATGCGGTCGAGCCCGATCCTTAGGACCCCGATGAAGTAATTAACTTGGATGATTTAGATTTTTATTTCGACCTCAACACCGATCTTTATGACCTGACTCTTTCTCAGGAGGTTCATGTGTCCGGCAGGCACTTGCGCAAACAGAAAAAGAAGGTTCAAGCTGAGGAGGTCGAGCCCGACATCGACCCTGATAGCGAGTCAGACGTAGAAGCAAAGGTGCTTGATTTCTAACAGACAGCCCCACCGAGGTGGGCAGGCGAGCTCGAAATGAGGAAGGAGGATGGGTCAATACAGAATCTCGGGGTCGGTCAGCCCGATGTCCCCCTACTGGCCTCACTTTGCAACACCAACTCTGTGATTGAGGAGCAAAAGGCGCTTTTCAAGGAGCCCCGCGATCATCAAAGATATCACGTCTGCAAAGTCGTTTACAGCGTAAGTGTCTCCTTGTCAATTCCCTTCAGCCATCCTATTTTTATATCGATCTAATGACCCGACCCCATCGACAGGAACTGATGCCGACTGTCTACAATGCTTTTCAAAGGGTGGACGTCTTCGAGTCTGAAATACTCAAGTACAAGGAGAAGTACAGGGCCGCCAAAGTCATGCTGAGATCGGCCAACGCGAAGAGGTTGGCTGAGCTCGAGAGATGGCTCGATGAGGTGTTCTCGACGTAGAGCCTTAGGGAGGAGGAGGCCCGGGTGCGTACAGTAGAGTTGCAAAGCGCTCTGGAGCGGATTCAGACCATGTAGTCGAGCCATGCAGCTGAACTAAGTGCAATCCAGGCTGAAACCAAGGAAAAAGTTTAGCAGGCAAAGGCCGAGCGGCCGCCTTGGCGGAAGGACAGGCCAGGATCGATGCGATGATTGAGTCCTTCCGTAATGCTAAGACTAGGATCGAGTAGTATGCCGTCCGGGAGTTCATCGAGGGGCCTGCCTTTGAAGAGGCGAGCTCGGTCATGGGTGGGGTTGATTTGGAGGCCGATTTTACGCTCGCTTATAATCAGATCAAGAATCAAGGTCTTATCCCCGTGAGTTTCAACTAATCAAGCATTGGCCTTGACAAGCCCGACCCATATGCTGACCCGGTAGCCGAAGACTCTGAACCTCCCATTGACATCGATTGGCGCAGCCACAAGTATGGGTTCGCGATTGACATGTCGTTCGCAAAAAGGGATCATAGAACCCCCATCACGAGCTCCCTCCGTCGGTCGACCTCGAGAGCTTCCTACCGCCACCCGACGGGGTCGTAACAAGTCATCGGCTCGGTCTGGTCGGGCTCTTCTCCATCTTCGCAACATTGATCTTTGTTTGTTTTTTGCAAGTATTTTTTAGACAATCTCATTTGACCCAACGGCTAGGGGTGTGTCCGTATGGATTGACGAGGACACCATACTTGACGTTGGGATCGAGTTTGATCCCCATGCGAGCATTGGGATCGAATTCGATCCCTGCTTATGCCATGGGGTCGAGTCCGACCCCCATTTACGCCATGGGATCGACTTCGATCCCCGTTTGAACATGGGATCGATTTCAATCCCTGTTCGTTGAATGGGGTCGAGTTCGATCCTCTTTGCGAGCTTTTGTGTACTTAGGCAGTTTTTGGACAAGTGTTAATTATGTCCGTATGGGGTTTGAGCTTGGACTCTTCTGTCCTAAGGATTGTCAATCGTTAGTCCTGTTCTCGTCGGTTCGTGGAACGACCTCGTTGGACTTGGGGATTTGCAATATGAGAAAATAACTAAAAATTTACTAAAAATGTAGTCGGGGGGTCTCACACCCTCCCGATAGCATGATCGTAGATCGAATGCCTAATAAGTACACAACATGTAAAAACGCTTATCGACTTTTATTGACCGAATCGAACTAGATCCAAATATAGGTTCGAGGCCGGGCTTTGAACGGGCTCCGGTTCGATTAACTATACAAGATAGGTTTTTCAAACATAAAACTTCTTCAGATTATGCGCGTTCCAGGGCCTTGGTAGGGGCACTCCGGCCATATCTTTGAGCTTGTATGCCATGTTTTTGCCTACTTTAGTAACTCGGTAGGGGCCTTCCAATTTGGTTCAAGTTTCCCCACATGCTGGAGGACCTCAACCTTTTTTAACACTAGATCCCCAATTTGGAATGAGCGGGGTCTGACCTGTTTGTTGTACGATCGGGCCGCGGCCGCCTTATATTGTTTAATCTTCTGGTACGGGTGTTCCCGCTTCTCCTCTATTAGATCTAGGTCGTCGGATCGATTTTCACTATTCCTATCGAGCTGGTACTGACTGACGCGGGTCGGTTCATGTAGTAACTCCGAGGGGATCACGGCTTCCGACCCGTAGACCAGGGAATAGGGAGTCTGGCCCTTTGCGGTTTGGGGGATCGTTCGATAAGCCTAGAGGACCCTGTCGAGCTCTTCTGCCCATGCACCTAACTTGGCGTCGAGGCGGGTCTTCAAGTTTTGAATGATGATCCTGTTAGTGACTTCGGCTTGGCCGTTTGTTTGAGGGTGGCCAACGGTAGTGAATCTGAGGTCGATCCCGATATCTCGACAATAGCTTTTGGTGTTCTCACTCCGGAACTGAGGTCCATTTTCACAGATGAGAACCCTCGGGACCCCAAAGCAGCAGATTATATTCTTCTTAACGAAATTTCTTGTCACTGCATCGGTTATCTTTGGGACTGCTTCGGGCTCAACCCACTTTGAAAAGTACTCGAAGGCCACTATGGCAAACCGTTTTTGTCGAGGGGCTAGAGGGAAGGGTCCAATGTTGTCGATTCCGCACTGATCGAAGGGCCATGAGACGTCGATCGTGATCATGGTTGCAGGGTGTGTGTGTATGCGGTTACCGTGTTGTTGACACTTGGGGCACTTCATTGAATGCAGCTTCGCATCTCGGACTAGGGTCGGCCAGAAGTATCCGCTTCTTAAGGCTTTGCGGGCTAAGGCTCGACCCCCAGAGTGGTTCTCGCAGTTCCCTTCGTGGATTTCTTCCAACACGTCTCTGGCTTGGCTCGGGCGGAGGCACCTCAGTGGCGGACCAGTGAAGGATTTTTTGAACAATCTCCATTCACGGTCCAGCAAGTACAACAACGAGTGATACCTCATCCCCCTTGCCTCTAAATGGCTTTGAGGTAATGTTCCGTCTTTTAGGTAAGAGACTAATTCGTCCCTGAAGCATGGTTCTTCCAGGTCGATCGTCGCGAACTCGACCCAACCCCCATCGATGACTCGACCGGATGAGACATGGAACAAAATGGTCTCGTCTTGGGTGCCTTGGAGGCCATTCGCGAGTTTAGATAGCACATCTACTCGCGCATTTTCTTCGCGGGGGACTTGCTTGATCCGAAATTCTTTGAATTTTGCGGCTTATTCTTTGACCATGCTGAGGTAATCTGCCATTGATTCTTCCCTTACCTCATACGTGTCGTTGACCTGCCCTGTGATAAGCTGGGAGTCGGTCACGACCACCAACCTCTCGACCCGATGTTCGGATGCGAACTTTGGTCCGACGATGAGTGCCTCATATTCCGCTTCATTGTTAGTGGCTTTGAAGTCGAGGCGAATAGCGAAATCGAACTACGTGCCGTCTGCGATTAATGATATCCCTACCCCTCCCCCCTTGGAGGTCGATGAGCCATTGACGCACATTGTCCAACTCAGGGGATCAGGGGCGACCTTAGAAGGTTTCGTGTTTTTTTCGACTAAGAAATCAGCCAGAACTTGAGCTTCTTGGGCGATGCGGGGTTGGAAAGTTATGTCATGTTCACTCAGCTCCACCGCCCATTTCATCATTCGACCCGAGACATTGGGTTTGGACAAGACCTGTCTGAGGGGTTGATCGGTTAGCACTACGATCGGGTGCGCCTGGAAATAAGGTAGTAATTTTCAAGCCGCATGTGTCAGTGCCAAGACAAACTTCTTGATCTCACGGTAGTTTCGCTCCCCCCCATGCAAGATTTTACTCAGATAATAGATAGGCATGTATTTTCGATCCCTAATCGCGACGAGGACCGTACTAAAAGTTTCATTGGAAAGAGAGAGATGGAGGTACAAGATCTCCCCTTCGTTGGGCTTGGCCAACAACGGTGGAGATGCCAGGTACTCTTTAAGTTGTTCAAAGGCTCTATCGCACTCTGCATTCCATTCGAACTTTTTTAAGTTTCTTAATATCTTGAAGAAAGGTAGGTTCTGCTCGGATGATCTGGATATGAACCGATTCAGGGAAATAATCCGACTGACCAAAGATTGGACTTGGCTTATGCAATCGGGTCGAGGTATGACCTGGATGGCTTTGATCTTCGCTGGGTTCGCCTCGATCCCATGCTGGCTAACCATATACCCGAGGAATTTTCCTCCCTCAACCCCAAAGGTGCATTTGTCTGGGTTAAGCTTCATTTCATACCTTCTGAGGATTCAACCACCTGACCCAAGTGGTCGAGATGACCACATGCCCGTTAGCTTTTCACGATCATGTCGTCCACATAGACCTCCATCATTTTGCCGATCTTTTCTTTGAACATCTTGTTTACCAATCTTTGGTGGGTTGTCCCAGTATTCTTGAGACCGAAGGGCATCACTTTGAAGCAATAGATGCCTTTGACCGTTATGAATGCCGTGTGGGGTCGATCTTCGGGCGCCATGGAGATCTGGTAATATCCCTGAAAGGCGTCCATCATGGTTAGCATCTCACAACCAGCTGTCCAGTTGATGAGCTGATCGATCCGAGGGAGCGGGTATGGGTCCTTCGGACATGCCTTGTTTAGATCCGTAAAATCGTTACACATTCTTCATTTACCCCCCGTCTTCTGTACCAGGACTACGTTGCACAACCAATCAACGTATTGGGTCGGGGTCACGTAGCCCGGGTCGAGCAATTTGTTGACCTCAGCCTCGATGATCTCGTTCCGTTCTTTGCTTTGAGTTCTCAGCTTCTGTTTTATGGGTCTGTGAGTGGGATCGAGGCCGAGGCGATGGTAGATCACCTTCGGGTCGATCCCCATGAGGTCCTTAGCTGTCCATGTGAAAACATTGGCATTTTCTTGGAGAAATTCAATCATCATGATGTCGTGCTGGGGGTTCATGTTCACCCCAATCTTCGTTGACTTGTTGCTATCATTGGGTCGAGGGGTATTTGTTTCAAAGAATCGGACGGTTCAACCTGCCCCACGGCCTTTCTCTTTTGAGCCACTCGTGAGCCTTCGGCTTCTACCTTTTGTGCTGCGAGGGTCTGGAGATCGAGGCACTCGCTCGCGTCCTTTTCCTTCTCCTTCTGCTCTTTGAGGGTGATTGCATAACATGCCCAACTGTCCGGGACATCGCATTCTACTTCTCCGACCCTATTAGGGGTTGGCATCTTCAACTTTTTGTGGTAGGTGGAGATTATGGCTCTAAATTGTATGAGGCCGGGTCGACCGAAAATCATGTTGTAAGCGAGGGGCATGTTTACTACAACGTACTCGACCTCTTGGGTAACTCACCGAGGCGATGCTCCCATCGAAGTGAGCAGTTTGATGCGCCCAAGCGGGATGACCCGGGACCCCCTGAAGCCAGACAAAGACGTTCGGATCGGGTCTAACTTTAAGTTGTGCAAATTCATTTTTACAAGAGTAGAGTAAAGGATAATGTTCGTGCTACTTCCATTGTCAACAAGGCATTTGGTTACACTATAGTTAGCCACTCCCAAGGTCACCACCATCGGACAACTAGGCGTTTTGCCCTCCCGATGTGGGCCTGTGTGGCTGTCATTCTCACTAAAGCTAACCTCTTGCCTCTCCCACTCTCTATTCTACTCGATCTGGAGGATTTCCTCGCGGGGTTCGTTGTACTCTCGAGCCACCTTTCGGATATTCTTCTTCCTTGCAATGTTGGAGTCACCACCTTCGTGCCCCCCAGCGATCATGTTGATGGTGTCGTTGGTTGGGGGGTTATCCTCGGTCCTTTCGAGGGGTTGTTTGCCAGTCCTCCTAGGTGGGGATCGAGATCGATCCCGAGGCGGGTCTTGAGTTCGACCGGCTTTCTCAGATAGTGGTCTATTTTGTGAACAAAGTCCTTTAGGTGCCCTCCTCGGATGAGTCGCTCGATCTCATCGCGGAGAGCGTTGCATTCCTCAGTGATATGACCCCACTGTTGGTGATACCCGCAAAAGTTCACTCATTTTTGGGCCTTGGGACCTTCTTGGATGGTCTTGGGCTTGTTCAGGTGTTTCTTGTCCATGACCGTGAAGATTTGTTCGACGGTCGTGTTTAGGGGAATATAGTTTCGTCGGTCGATCTGGGTCGGCGGATCGACTTTCCCCTTGGACCTCTTCGGCTCGATCCCTATCCAGCTCGGGGTTGAGCTCGACCCAAAATGGTGACCTTCTGAAATGGGCAGAGGGGTTGGCCCGTGCGCCAATGCCATTTTCTCGGCCCGCATGAATTTGTGAGCGAGGTCTTGAATCTCGGTCAGGTTGCGCGGATCGGCCCTAACGATCTCATCCGCCCACAGGCGGTTGCGCAACACCCGATGGACGACCGGCCACAGAGTGTCCATCGTTAGGTCCTCGACCCTAACCACTTCCCTCGAGAATCGGATGAAGAAGTCTCAGAGGGATTCGCCTTTTTCTTGGCGGAGGTTGTTGAGGTAGGAGGGGGCCAGCTTCTCTCCAGACTTAGAGGAGAAGTGCGCCGAAAATCGGTCTACAAAGTCATTGTAGGTCCGGATGCATCATGGTGGCAGGCGGATGAACCAGTCCTGCACCGGGCCCGCCAAGGTAGTGATGAATATCTTAGCCCAAATTTACTGCGGGTGGGGGTGCAGCAGCATCCTATTTTCGAAGGCGGTCACGTGTTTTTCGGGATCGGTTGTCCCGTTATATAAAGGTAGCCCGGAGAGGATCCGATCTCCGTCGCAGGTCGTACGAAGGATATCTTCAGAAAAAGGGGAGGCTTTCTTCCTGTCGCTTCGATAGCGTAGGGGTCATCGGTTTAACCCCACGCGCAGGTCGACCTGCCTTTCGGAGATCACAGATCCTCAATCCCCCAAGTAGTCTTGTATCAGCCTCCGAGGTGGGTCGATGTATCGATCCTGCCGTTCTCTTGGTGGGCAGCGGCGATTCTAGCCGTCTCGTCTTGGGCGGATCGAGCAGGTAGTCGAGTTCAAAAATCATCATACTCATCATAGCCGTCGTCAACCGCGTGTTTGCCGTGATTTGCACGGCTGGGATGACCCGAATCGCCATGGCCCTCAAACGAGACCTGCTTGTTTCCTCCCGTGGGCGGTGGGGGAGGTATGAATCCTTAGACCTGGACCTAGACCTGGCCCGCACCCGTCTGTGGGGAGAGGCCCCATATGAGTTGAGCGGGTCCGCCGTTGAGCGGCTGGAGGTAGTAGGGGATGGCAGACCCGTAAGTCTGAGCTGCGGTTCCCAGAACGCTAGCCATCACTGGGCTGGGGGTAGTAGCGGGGCTCGCCCTTGGCAACTCGGGACGTTTTGGCTCACGGCCCTCGGCTTGGGCCCGTTCGATCTCGACCCGCCATTGGTCGAGGAAGGCATCAAGGTCAGCCTGTGCAATAGCGACCCTCGGAGCAGTCTCTTGTTGAGGCAAGATCACACTGGCGCTGGGGCCAACATTCCCGACGATGGGGGGAGTAGTGGGGGGGTTACCAAGCGGCGCGTTGGTGTCGTGGCTGCCTTTCGTGACTTCATCCAAGTCCTCATCGTGTCAGGTCGTACGTGTATTCACCATTATTTTTAAGAGAAGAGAAGGTGTTGAAGTTTCTAACTCAAGATCGAGGTGAAGAGAGAAAGGTTTCCCACAGATGGCGCCAAACTGATCCGGCTCAAAATTGGTTTAGCTGAGGTGGAGGTCTAGCTGGCAATATCGGGTCGATCAGTCAAGAATTTGTATACGTGGGCTCTTATCGATGTAGAAACAACAACACACGTGAGCTAAGGGACCAACTTGGGGGACTTGAGGTTTTGCCCAAGGTTGGCTCTTCGACGCTCAAGTCAGTGGAGAATTCTTAGAGAGAGAAATAAATGCTAAGAAAGCAAAATAAATGCTCTTAAATGGCTTACCAAACACTGTTCAAGGCATGCATATTTATAGTCAAGAGCAATTAACACAGTACTGCGTGTACCATGACTATGCATTAATTGTCCTGCAGGCGGTTGATCCTTTTGACGGACGCCTGAGCAGGTTGCCTGAGGTCGAGTGTACCTTCTTTCCCCTTTTGGCGTAGGCCCGTATCGCGGGCATTAAATACACTGTAGCATGCCCGACGCCGGGGAATGAGGGAGTTACACGTGTCCTGACAAAGATGCTTTTTGGCATCTTGATGCCTAATGACGTAGGATCTCGAACCCGTGGGGTCGAAATTAAGCAAATCGTGATGAGGCATGTCCATCATAGGGAACCTGTCAGTGTGGTCGAGTTCGACCCCACGCCTTACGCAGGATAAGAATGCTTCAAGCCTGGTTTCCCGGCAGGAACAAGGACGGGATCGAGTACGACTCGCTATGGGGGATCGAACTCGATCTGATCGGGAGGCTTGGCTTGAGGGACAAACTTGGTTCCCTCGCTCAAGTGCGATCCTGTCAGCAGGTTTGGGGTCGGTGTCGATCCGGATGGGCTTAACACCATCATGAGCTCCTTGGATGGAAAGGGATCGAGTTTGATATCTTTAGCAGATAGGGATCGAGTTCGATCCCTTGGGCAGACGGGGGTCGACTTCGATCCCTTGGGCAGGCGGGGTTGAGTTTGACCCGCTGGGGTCACCGGCCAGCGTGATCCCCTTTGGCGGACAGTGATCGAACTTTTGACCGATCCCAAGCACCGAGTTCGAGGTCGAGCCCCCATGACCCTGAAGGCGGGTTGGATCTTGAACCGCTTGAGGTGGGGAGATGTCCGAGTGTCTTCTTCTAAGGCGCGCCACATGGCACTGTCACTTTATGCCATATCAATTATAATATCAATTTAAATTTAACTATTTATCTTTGAAATTAAATTTAGGATAATTTCAAAATATTAAATAGCAAATTAAATTAATAAATTAAAGCTTATTTAATCGTCTACAAATGCCCCCATTTTAAGACTCGGCAAAGAACATGCCGAATATTTATTCGAAGGCGGGACTTGAAGTATTTAAATTTCCTTTTTTGTCAAAAAAATTTAAATAGATTTAATTTGCATATTTAATCTTGAGATAAAATCAAAATTGTCTTGGATTCCAAGTCACGTGGCCTTACAAACATCTTGAACAAATTAAGAATTTTTAATTGTCCAAGGAAATTTAGTTAATATAGAACTTGTATTGGCATGCATGCAGGAGTTTAAATCACTTCTCATATGAATTCGACCTAAAGCATGTCGCCACAATTTAAAAAATAAGAGCCCTTGCCACACGTCTTTCCTTATATTGCTATTCCTTTCCATTAAAATTTTGAATTATAAATGTACTAGAAGTCAACAATATTTGGAATAAGAGATTGATTATTACTTGGACACTAAACATACCAATTAATTAACCACGTGTTTGCATGACACCACACTTCCATTAGAATTAGGATTCTAATCCGAATCAGACAATTCATTGGCCCATGCCTATAAATAGTGGTATTTCCCTAGCCTTAATTCTAACACCTCGATCGAAGTAATCGTCATCCCAATAAGAGAATTCGCAGAGAAGGCAGTATCACAATCTGGAGGAAAGCAGCTTCTGCAACTTGGCGAAGCATACACAATTAATTCAAGAAGCAGTAGGGAGCATTAATTCCGTCAACATTTACTTGGGAAAGGAATCAAGCTCGTGGCGTTAATACTCATCTTTGTGGTAACCACAATTCGGTCAGCTACATTAATTTTCCCCAGTTTTAACCGAACACAGTTAACATGTAACTAATTTAATTTAATTCTTTTCTTTTGTTCGTCCCCCTTTTTTTTATTTGGGTTTTATTGGTAACTTGCTCTTCCTTCTTCAAAACTGAGGTACGAACGCTTTTACATACCAAAACTCTGCCCAAATTTCCGGTCATCTTTCCACATAAGGCAAACTCACTGTCTTGAGCGTCGGAGTGCATACACGGGAAACACCTTCCGCCTGGTATTCTTACGTTTTGTTGATCTTAGCAGGTCGAAGAAACCATTTTTGGCTGATTTGTTGGAAGTTTGGAACCGATTCCGTTCAAATTATGTCAACCAATTTTTGGTATTGTTTGTCACTTCAACTCAACAAATTGAAGGCATTCATCAATAACCCGAAGCATGCCAATAACAATGCATCAATTTTTGCTAACGGATTGCCATCGGGCGTGCCAATCTGTTTGCACTAAAAATTCGTGTTTATTGATTTTTAGTCAACACCGAATAGATAATGCAAATTATTTGATAATTCAAGTAAAAGTAGGTCTTCAATTTTCAATTTGATCTGCTGATTCTTCCTTTGAATTTAAAGTTGCTGAAATTTTCAAACGCTCCTTGATGGATTTGATGTTTGATCTTATTCAACTTCAAATTTAGCTTTTAATAATGTTAATCCGTAGGTCCTTCGACTTGTTTACGAATCAAACACCAAATTTTGATGAATTCCGTCAAGAACGCCGATGAACTCATCGGTAATTGCGTGGATTTAGCTTGAATATAACGCCGATTCGCCTGTATAATGTCTTGATAGAGGATCAAACGCCTTGATTTGGTAACTTCGGGGAAGAACGCCTTTGAATGCCTTAGAACTCCATCTTGAACTTGTAGAGAGACCTTTGGCCATCTTCTTCTCCTTAGCCTCTTGGATTTGTGTTGTGTGTCGAATGAACTACACATGACCCCTTTATATAGGTGTGGGATTCAAGAGTTGTGGTTCAAGACAACCTTTATTTAATAATTATCTTTTATATTTTTTCAAGAGATAATACCAAATAAATCATATAAATATTTATCTCTTAAATATTTTATTATTTTTTAAAGAGATAATATCACATAAAATCATATGAATATTTATCTCTTTATAGTTTTTATTTTAAAGAGATAATATCATATAAGACTTCAATTTGATTGGTCGGTGTAACGCAATACGCCACGTGTCACCATATGATTTGTTCTGGCCTTCTTTGACTGCAAGACTTGATTTAATTGGTCAAAACAAGTCACTTTCACACGTGTCATCACTTGGTTTGTGATAAAATAAATATTATAATATCAATTTAAATTTTACTATTTAACTTTGAAACTAAATTTAGGATAATTTCAAAATATTAAATAGCAAATTAAATTAATAAACTAAAGTTAATTTAATCGTCTACAAATACCCCCACTTTAAGACTCGGCGAAGAACATGCCGAATATTTATTCGAAGGCGGGACTTGAAGTATTTAAATCTCCTTTTTTTCAAAAAAATTTAAATAGATTTAATTTGCATATTTAATCTTGAGATAAAATCAAAATTGTCTTGGATTCCAAGTCACGTGGCCTAAAGCATGCATGCAAGAGTTTAAATCACTTCTCATATGAATTCGACCTAAAGCATGTCGCCACAATTTAAAAAATAAGAGCCCTTGCCACACGTCTTTCCTCATATTGCTATTCCTTTCTATTAAAATTTTGAATTATAAATGTACTAGAAGTCAACAATATTTGGAATAAGAGATTCATTATTACCTGGACACTAAACATAGCAATTAATTAACCACGTGTTTGCATGACAACACACTTCCATTAGAATTAGGATTCTAATCCGAATCAGACAATTCATTGGCCCATGCCTATAAATAGTGGTGTTTCCCTAGCATTAATTCTCACACCTCGATCGAAGTAATCGTCATCCCAATAAGAGAATTCGCAGAGAAGGCAGTATCACAATCTGGATCTCTTTCCATCATATAAATAGAGAGAATCCTAAATCTCTCCAACACGTAAAAAGAGGGAAACTAAGGTCTCTCTTATACATAAATCCACTGATCAGTTATTCATATATACACACATCAGAATTTCACTTGACAAAAGTATGCGATGGATGTTTGGTTTACCTTATACAACTGATATCAGTATCCCTTGAGTATAGATTCAACGCTCATACCTCAACTCAAGGGGGATATCGTGATGGAATCTCTGTAAAACAAGGTTACAGTATGTATGTATGCTATATGAGAAGTCAGCGAGGAATCAAGAGAGTTTTAAATCACAAGGGCATGAATAGTTCACGTAAGTACATAATTCATTCATTTCAGCAACGGTCCAAAACAAGTAGAAATTTCAAGTTACAAATACTAGATCAGGTATCCAAGTTATCACAATTAAAACAACAATAGTCATCACCGGCATCAAGCAAAACAAGGTAAGAGTATTTAAGCGATGCATGTATGTAAATGCCATGAATGCTAATACCTCAATATTCGGGTTCATCTTGATCTCCGATTTGAAGTCGTTGATCTCGTATTTGTTGTTTGTTAGCTCTCGATCGATCACAATTGAAAACCTTGTGCTCCTTCGACCCACAAGCATAGCACCTCTTCAATAGATCCCGACACGTGTCGTAAGCGTGGTTGGTTCCCCCACAATGGGTACACGGTTGGATTTCTTTCTTCAGCTTTCGAGGGTTTCTGTTCTTATGCTTCTTTCCACGAATCTTCTTGGTTCGAGTTCCCTGTTGATCGGATCTCTCTCTCACGTATAAATTTGAGTATAAGCCCAGCTCAAGTCTACGCCCCGACACATTTCTTTCCTTACTTTTTGTCAACCACCTATTTTCAACTCGTAATGCTTTCTCCGTGGCCTTATCCCATGTACTTGTATCCTCAGCAATTAAGGCTTCCTTGAACTCATCCCGAAGACCTTCCATAAAGTATCTAGCCTTGACCCGATCATTACTCGTAAGGTGGGGCACATGAATGCCCAACCTCTCAATTTCTCCTAGGTAGTCCACAACGGTTCTTTCTCCTTGTTTTAAAGTGAGGAATTCTTCGAATCTTCGTTCTTGTAAAATGACCGGTGCAAACCTCTTTCGGAATTCTCGAACAAACACACCCCACGTCAACTCCTCGCTCGTTGCCTCTAATTGTTGGGCAAGTCTTTTCCACCATTGCCTTGCTTGTCCGTGTAGGAGGAACGTAGCAAGGCGAGCCATATCTTGAGAGTTGCATGGCCATATCTCAAAAATGCCCTCTATTTCCAAAAGCCACTCTTCGGCCCTTATATCATTCCCTTCCCGAAATTGAGGAGGATTAAGTGTCCTAAATTCTCGGTACATCATCGCCATCAAATTCATTGGCGGTACTCCAGTCGAAGATTGTCCCTGGTCGTTCAGATTTGGATGAGACGGTTGATTGTGGTATTGTTGACGCGGCGGCATCCTGAAAATCTCACAACTTCAATGTTGAAACATGCATGGCGATTAGTAAATGCTCATGCCACGTCATAAATCAATCAAGAACTACCAAGAAATGCAATGCATCAAGTAATATAAATTCAGCAAAGTGATGAAAATTCGAATACATAGCTCTTCAAATCATAATGCAGGTGCGCACATAACCAAATTGTCTTACGCCGTACGACCTAGACAGACACAACACGACACTAGAGCTCGGTTTTGCAACCTAGAGCTTTGATACCACTTAAGGGTGTAACACCCCAAACGGAGGATGCCACATTCCCCGCACTAGGACCCCGACCCGGTCATGAAATAGAAGGTCCATGGCCGAGTCCGAGTCATAGCGAACGGAAGACCAACTCACACACTAGGCTAAGCGGATCTAACCTGACAAACTCAGAGTGTGGAAGCAATTAAAACCAATATCAGTAGATAGCGGAAGCATTTAAAACAAAACATGCAAAGCAGGTGACGGGTTCAACTAGCATAGATACCTAGTCCCGAATATCAATTCATAATCCAACATAATAAACAACATAAGTATCATCAATATCTAATAACATCCAAACACTAGCTTACTAACCCCACATGGGTTTAGGTCTAAGTAGAACGTAAACATAATCTGTAAGTGTGAAACATAAATACATAACATAAGTAAAGTATGCGACAAATGCATCCTAACACCTACTAGACTGACAAGTGTGACTCCGAAGACTCACTTCCTCCTAGCTCAAGCCAAAAGAATCCTGCAAACTAAAAGATAAAATGAGGTGTCAGTCAACTGACTGAGTGAGGGGGCTAACGCACACCCACAATATATATATATATAAAGAGCACAACACAGAATAAAAGGATGGACTCATGAGCCGGGAATAGGTGTTGCATACCAAAGCGTTTCAAAGCAAAACCCAAATATATATACATGTATATGATTCCAATAACATATCATACCATATGCTCGGCGAGTACGAGCTTCCAACCTCAACTCCTCATATCATAACAAAACAGAAATAACATACCAACCTCAACTCCGGGTGATGGTAGGGTTGCGCGACCCTAACCATCCATACAGTCGAGGGGAGTGCTAATGCAACTCAAACACTCAGGACTCCGTTTCCCAACCAAACCTCCTGGTGGGTCCCGGTACATCCTCTTCATACAGATGGAGACTACACACAGGTATAACCCCGACGGCCCGATACCATCCCGGGGGCTCCTTACCCGTAGCTCCTGGGCCCCATAACAAAACAGAACATAACATATACCAACTTTCATGGCAATCTCCCTACATAATCATAACATAACTTAACTTTCCGAAACAACTTATATATGCCTCAAAAACTGGTTTTTATATATATATTCCTACGCTGCGGGGATATAGCCCGAAGGCACCCGCCCACGCAGGACACACACACGTACATTCTCACGCTGCAGGGATATAGCCCGAAGGCACCCGCCCACGCAGGACACACGCATAAGGTCATAAACATATCATATCCAACACATACATATCTATAGTAAGGTATACTTGCATGCAAGGGTAGAAATCAGCATGTAAAGGCCATAGGTCGGATAACTATACAAAATCCTAAACCTCACCTGAGAAGCGTCAAGATACGGGAACTGACAAGACGGGTGCGTACTTGACCAGGTTGTCTCCGCCATGGAGATCACTGAACAGAAAGGAAATACAGTGTACTCGTGAGACAAGACTCAAATATGAACCACAGAGACGCACGGTAATGATTACGAGATGACAAGGAATGATAGGATATGTACACATAAATTACAAGGATGCCACGAAAGTGTTCATGCACACAATTAATATCCCATAATAAATATACAAATAACGAGATCATGTACGAGGCATAATTGCAAAATAGATGACAATAAAATGTTCTAGCAAATTTAAGGATCAATCAAATCATATTATATTAAGTAAGCTCATGCTCAAGCACTCGGTTTAATTTAGATTAATACATATATGTTGACCAATTTCTCAAGAGTTGAACCTTATAATACATACTAATCACAACACACACTTCATACTTGATCAAAATCCCAAACAGATAATTAATTAGCTCAAGAGTTTCTTAATTGAAGTTTGAATTCCTTAATTAACAATATTACTTAAGGTCTGTACTAAATCGAATTTGAATATTTAACGCATTATTAACTATAACAAATACTAGCTTAGTAATTCAAGTTCGTAGATCCTGTACTTCAACAAAGCTAACATCAGGATAAATTACATTAAGTATGTTTTTAATTCCCAATGTTAAAGAGTCCATCCCAAACCTTATAGACAAGCAGATATAGAGATATATACTTTATCTTAACAATTACATATTGGCAACACTCGATTCATACCAACTCAACCTAAATCATAAATTTCATTGCATCATCATTAATATATACATACAGCAGTTCCTGCTAGAAACACTAAACTCATAAGATTCCAAGTAGTTTCAATTCTTAAACTATTAATCACCTAAAACGTTAATTAAGAAGCAAAACCTATTTTAAACAAGAATTCGTAATTTGTAAAGTGTATTATATAAACATATTTCCACACTCAACCAACCCATTTACAGACGAGAGTTTTACATACAATTATATTCATTCACCACCTGTACATAAAACACCAATTTAAGAGATTTCTCAAAGCTCAATACAAAATTCTACTTCTAAATTTTATCCAGTAAACCCGTATGCATATAACAGTCTTACATTCAATTATACCGAAATGAAAAGGATTTCAAAACCAAAACAAGAGTATCACAGGTCAATTTCAATTCCATAATCAATTTACAGTTTCGAGCTTAGCTAAATTCTAGTCCAGATTATAATTACAAACTAACCGCACAACTTAAATAATCCAAGTAAGAACGAGGGTTCTGAAATTCGGTTAACCAACAACCAAGACTACAGCTTACAATTCCTCAATCAAATTTACAATTGGAAAAATTATCCTAAAAGCGCAGAAATTAAAATACACAAATAAGAAGGTTAAGCTCACGTTTCTGGAAACAAGGAAAAGAGAATTCCTGCAACGACGGCGAAACAGGAGCTGGCAGAACCGAGTTGGGGTTGTCGGATCTGAACCCTATTGCGGCGGTGGTCAAACGTCAGACTCGTGCTCGGATCTGTGAGAACACCGCGGTTGTCGTCTCGGCCAAGGAACGGGCGCTGGAGTTACTGCGCTTTGCGGCCTCTCTTTTGGTTGAAGCAGAGGCGAGGGGGAGAGAAGAAGATTGAGGGTGGTGGTGGGTCGGCGACATCTCTGGTTCTACAACCGAGAGGCGGTGGTTGCTCGCCGGAATCATGGCTAGAGATGGAAAGAATCGGCGGCAGAGAAGCTCGCTGGGGTGATGGAGATGGTGGTGATGGGTGGCAACAGATCTGTTGTTGCTTGCCCTGTTTCCTCGTTAGGTTAGAGACATGAGACTGAGAAGGGTAATCAACCTGGGTGGTGGCACCGCTTCCTTGAGGTGACCGGAGTCACAGTGTCGAAGCTGGAGGGCTGAAGGCGATGGAAAAGAAAAAGGGGAAAAACCGAGAAGGAGGTGGCAGAACAGTGGTGAGGGCGGAGTCACCGCGGAACTGGTGGTCGACTGCCGCTTCGCTAGTGGGGAGAGTGAGGGAAAGGTGGCGAGAACGCAGCTGCGCCGCTTCTGTCTGCTGAAACCGAAAACGGATCGGGGGGGGGGGGGATGGTGGTGCTCGGTGGTGTGGCTGAGGAAGAAGGCGTCGCCGGGAAAGATGATCGGTGATGGTGTGCAGCACCGCTGCTGCTATGAAGACGAAAGGGAGAAGAAGAAATGAAGAATGAAAATGCTGATAGGGTTTCTCGGGTATTAGAAGGCCATATCTCCGAAATTACACATAAGTCCCTCGAAAGTTTAGGTGATGCGATTGAGTCCTCCAATTCTCAATAAGATCGATTAAGTCCAACTAGAGAGTTAGTAATTATAAAATCACCCCCAGAATCAGAAATAAGGTCCAATTAAGCCCACATTCGAAATTAGTAATTTAGGAAGAGTGTCCTAAAACAATTTGACAAGTTCAATTAAGTCCTCAACTTAATAAAACTACAAATTAACCCACATAATTTAAATAAAAGGGCAATTAGATACTAAACACATATTCAATTAAGTTCACCTATTTCCATAGGATTACAATTGAGTAAATTAAACAATTAAAACATAAATAAAGCAATTCAAACACACGCAGAATTAAATAAATAATCATCTTGATCGCACGAAAACGACATCGTATCTTGCTCCGAAAATGCGGGGTGTTACACCCCCACTTTAAGACTCGGCGAAGAACATGCCGAATATTTATTCGAAGGCGGGACTTGAAGTATTTAAATCTCTTTTTTTTTTTTTCAAAAAAATTTAAATAGATTTAATTTGCATATTTAATCTTGAGATAAAATCAAAATTGTCTTGAATTCTAAGTCACGTGGCCTTACAAACATCTTGAACAAATTAAGAATTTTTAATTGTCCAAGGAAATTGAGTTAATATAGAACTTGTATTTGCAATCATGCATGAGTTTAAATCAATTCTCATACGAATTCGTCATAAAGCATGTCGCCACAATTTAAAAAATAAGAGCCCTTGCCACACGTCTTTCCTCATGTTGCTATTTCTTTCCATCAAAATTTACAATTATAATTGTACTAGAAGTCAACAATATTTGTAATAAGAGATTGATTATTAATTGGACACCAAACTTGGCAATTAATTAATCACATGCTTACATGACACCACACTTCCACTAGAATTAGTATTCTAATCTGAATCAGACAATTCATTGGCCCATGCCTATAAATAGTGGTGTTTCCCTAGCCTTAATTCTCACACCTCAATCGAAGCAATCATCAACCCAATAAGAGAATTTGCAGAGAAGGCAGTATCACAATCTGGAGGAAGGCAGTTTCTGCAACTTGGCGAAGCATACACAATTAGTTCAAGAAGTAGTAGGCAGCATTAATTCCATCAACATTTACTTGGGAAAGGAATCAAGCTCGTGGCATTAATACCCATCTTTGCAGAAACCACAATTCGGCCAGCTACATTAATTTTCCCCAGTTTTAATCTAACACAGTTCACATGTAACTAGTTTAGTTTGATTCTTTTCTTTTGTTCGTCCCCCCTTTTTTTATTTGGGTTTTATTGGTAACTTGCTCTTCCTTCTTCAAAACTGAGGTACGCACGCTTTTACATACCAAAACTCTACCCAAATTTCCGATCATCTTTCCACCTAAGGCAATCTCACTGTCTTGAGCGTCGGAGTGTATACGCGGGAAACACCTTCCGCCTGGTATTCTTACGTTTTGTTGATCTTAGCAGGTCGAAGAACCCACTTTTGGTTGATTTGTTGGAAGTTTGGAGCCAATTCCGTTAAAATTTCGGTAAACAATTTTTGGCATTGTTTACCACTTGAACTCAACAAATTAAAGGCGTTCATTAATAACCCAAAGCGTGCCAATAACAATTAATCAATTTTTGCTAACAGATTTCCACCGGGTGTGCCAATCTATTTATAGTAAAAATTCTGTTTATTGATTTTTAGTCAACACCGAATAGATAATACAAATTATTTGAGAATTCATGTAAAAGTAGGTCTTCAATTTTCAATTTGATCCTCTGATTCTTCCTTTGAATTTAAAGTTGCTGAAATCTTGAAACGCTCCTTTATGGATTTGATGTCTGATCTTATTCAACTTCAAATTTAGCTTTTAATAATGTTAATCCGTAGGTCCTTCGACTTGTTACGAATCAAACTCAAGATTTTGGGGAATTTCGTCAAGAACGCCGATGAACTTATCGGTAATTCCGTGGATTTAACTTGAATATAACGCCGATTCGCCTGTATAATGCCTTGATAGCGGATAAAATGCCTTGATTTGGTAACTTCGGGGAAGAACGCCTTTGAATGCCTTAGAACTCCATCTTGAACTTGTAGAGAGAACTTTGGCCTTCTTTTTCTCCTTAGCCTTTTGGATTTGTGTTGTGTGTCAAATGAACTACACATGACCCCCTTTATATAGGTGTAAGATTCAAGAGTTGTGGTTCAAGACAACCTTTATTTAGTAATTACCTCTTATATTTTTTCAAGAGATAATATCAAATAAATCATATAAAGATTTATCTCTTTAATATTTTGTTATTTTTTAAAGAGATAATGTAGCACCCGGAACGCTAGGTACCACATCCCCCGCACTATAGTTCAATCCACATATGAAATGGACAATCCATACATGAACCAAAGCTATAGCGAACGAGAGACAATAAAAAAAACGACAATAGCTAGGCGGGACTAACCCCAAACCAAGCAATCAATTTCATTATCAAATTTTAAGTATCCAAAAGCACGCTATCTACCATATACATATCAATACATTATCATCTCCAAAATATTCCATAAACATGCCAATTTTCCATAAGTATCACTACATGAACATAATATGAAGGTGAAGTGTGCTAGACCCAAAATAAAGACAAACTCGACACTAATTCCCGCCTAGCACGCACCTCCAAAAACTGAAAGGTTAAGGCGTCAGTCTACAACGGACTGAGTGAGGGGTATAAGTAAATATATGCGCACCTACATGCAAGTTATAATCTCGGGTAATATCTTGTAAAACCATACAATTCAATAAAATAAGATATAATATCGCCCGAGGTTACAACTATCAAGTTTAATAATTAATTCAATTTCAGTCAATCAGTGGCCCGACGAGTGTGGGAAATTCTCCAACCTTACTCTGACCGTGTACAATAATTAGGTTATCAATAATTTCGGTGATCAAGCAAGTTATTACAGTGCAGTACATTCAGTAGTAGTTTCAGTCCCTTCTTCCTCCGGGTGATGGTGGGTTTGGAAGGCCCAACCATCCAGTCAGTGTGAGCAGAGGGTACATGAATCCCTAAGCCTGGAACTCCTTCCTCCACTAATCTCCTAGTGGATTCAGAGGTCATCCCAAAATGGTGAGGATCGCGCTAGAGTTCCCCTTCAACCCATGCTTTCCCGGTTGGCTCAAGCCACTACCCTCGGGCCCACCATGCAATACGGTACACTCGCCAAAAATACGGTCAATTCAGTACAGTAGACTCGGTGAATTTTGAAATCATTTGAGGTTTATGAAAATCTATAGATATATTAATACATTTTGGCCAAAATCCACATAAGGGTTGTAAAGGTTCTATACATTTAGAAATTAAACCTCACCTGTCTGACCAAAATAAACAAGGAAACAGCTTACGGGGCCTGCTCCTCATCACCAGGAAGCTGGTCTGTGCAAGAAAGACAATTGTCTGTGAGACACGACTCAAATGTACCAATTAGGACGAACGGCGTGATCATGAATATTATAACGTACATTGACAACTCATGGAATGATATGATCATATTCATGCATAAAATGAGCATATAATAACACATATCGATCATTTATGGCATTAGAAACGGATTTGAAATACTAAATTTCATGCAGAAAATTCATAAAACCTTCTGGAGCATGGGAACGGCCGTTCTGATTTTGAACTGGAAATGGGAAGGGCCGTTCCCGGCTCCCCGATTCAATCCCGCGCATCTGTAAAGAATTTGGAATTTGTTCATGGCTGGGAACGGCCTTTCCGGCTGTAAGCCAAAACTGGAAAGGGTCGTTCGCAGTCCCGCAGGACAACTAGCAGGGGTGGGAACGGCCGTTCCTAGAATGAACTGGGACGGGAAGGGCCGTTCCCAATATGCAGTTGCAGCAGAAATAGGGTAGTATGCAGGGGAAAAACGTACTAAAACCATAAAGCACAAATGATCCATAATTCCATCTCCAAATGATACAATTCAAGCAATATACATACTAACATGCTTATAGATCAATCAAATCCAATCCAAACACTTATATCAAGTGCAAATCATCAACTAAAACCCATATATCAACTCATGCTCCAAGTCCATAAACTCCAACATATATACATCAAATTGAAGCCATGATCAAGTATTCACACTTCCAACAACTAAAACACACTTTAACCAATTCATATCATAACCTTAGCTACCATTCATGATTCAAGAAATGATCAAAATCTCCAAAGTTACCTTGAATGAAAGAAATGGAAGAAGAGATGAAGATATGATGATGATGATGCTCCAATGTATACAAAACCCACAAAATATAGCTTAAATGATGAACTTCCCTTTCTCTTCTTGGTAGGGTTTTTGATCGATGGAAATGGAAGCAAATGTATGAAATGTTTGTATGAGAGAAGGAAATGTTACGTGATCCTGCTATAAGGAAGAAAGAGATGCTCCAATTGCTGTTAAATCAAGTCCAATGCAAAAGTCATGCAATTGATTCCCCAAATTCAAGAAAATGATCAAATAAGGACATAAAAGAAATTAAATCATGCTCGGGAATTAATTCACGTTCCAATCAAATTCAATTTATGCAATAAGTATCAATTTGGTATGAATTTCATAAAAACACTTGAAGTAGAATTTTATAAAAAATTATGTCATGACATAAAAATTGAAGAAATGATCAAATTAAATTAAATTCTAACTCTCAAAACTCACACGTGGCGTACTTACCTGAAAAGCCGAAAGCTGAGACGTTACAGATAATATCACATAAAATCACATGAATATTTATCTTTTTATATTTTTTATTTTAAAGAGATAATATCATATAAAACTTGAATTTGATTGGTCGGTGTTACGGAATACGCCACGTGTCGCCATATGATTTGTCCTGGCTTTCTTTGTCTGCAAGACTTTATTTAATTGGTCAAAACATGTCACTTTGACACGTGTCATCACTTGATTTGTTGATAAAATATACATTATATATCAATTTAAATTTAACTATTTAACATTGAAATTAAATTTAGGATAATTTCAAAATATTAAATAGCAAATTAAATTAATAAACTAAAGTTTATTTAATCTTCTACAATTATATTTTTTAAAATATAATAAATATATAACGTACTTATCGATCATATTTTTAATTAACTAATACAAAATCAAGTAATTAAGAAAGAGTATGTAATTTTTAAAATCAAATTAAATATTTTTTCAAAAATAAATTTGAAACTCGATATATGTAGAATAAAAAGTTTGAGAATAGCATTAAATAAATAGTATGATGAAATGATATTATCATGAACTATTTTATTCTCAATCTGTATATGTATATAAATTATCATGAGCTTAAATCTCAGGCTATGGATGACTTTCAAAAACTATATTTCAATTTCCCTCAAGTTTTAGTTTAATTAAAAAGAGAAATTTATGGATACTTAGAGTTAAGTCCTGAATAGGATTTGAATTTTTAGTATACTCCCCATTCCAACAAAATTTTTGGTTAACTCTTTAATTATTCTAAAATGACCTGATTGACCATCGTTTAGCCATATTGCTGACTAACATGACAATTTCTCAAAATATAGATATAGCTCCACAATAATATAATGTTATGTTTCATATTTTAAAAAAAGTTCTTTATTTATGACTAACGGTTGCTTAACAAAATAATTCTTTAAAATTCATATTTAATGTTCGAAATTCAAATTTAAATACTTCATATTAAAAGAAAAAGTTATTCATTTAATATCTAATGGTTGCATAAAACAATAATTCCTTAATATTTAGATATGGTTCTACAAATTCAAATATAAATAATTCATAATAAGAGAAAAGTTCTTCATTTGACATGTAACCGTTACATAAACACAATAATTCCTCAGTATTTAGATATAGTTCTACAAATTCAAATATAAATACTTCATATTAAGAAAAAAAATTCTTCATTAAGCCATTCACTACCAATTGCTAAATAATACAATAGTTCCTCAAAATACAGATATTATTTCACAAATGTATAAGTGAATACTTTATACTAACATAAAAGTTCTTCATTCAATAACAAACTATTGCGTATCATAAGTTCTTCTAAATCTAATATGGTTCTACAAACTCAAATGTCAGTACTTCAAATAAAAAAATTAAGGGTAAACAGATAGTTTATTTAAACAACAAGCAAAATAAATATTTATTTGAATTGGGAAGTGAACTAAAATTTTTAATCAAACATGGAGTTTAATCAAAAACTCCAAAAAATATATACTAATTCATATATGAAAAATGAAAGAATAGTTAATTGAAATGAAAATATGGTTAATTACATATGAACCCGGTGGAGTATAGAAACCTACAATTTGATCTTTCTAATTAATAATTACATTTATACGTCCTAGTGAATTTAATAATTACATCACACACACAACATCTAGGGTTCGGTTAATAAAATTCATCTGAAATATAACACTAGGGGTATATGCAGTTAGGTGCAGATAAGTAAAATGCCAAAGTATGTCGGTTTGTAAAAATATAGACCGTAAATGTATAATTATTTTTTCAAACGGATGATTCGAGTTGGGCAGGTGCAGTTATATAGTGGGAGGATGGACAATTTGACGGATTGTATATATATATTTTAATAAAAATCTTTTATACTCATAATTTTAGCTCAATAATCAAAAAGATATAAAGAATATGAGAATTTATTGTAGTTTAATAACCTATTACAATACTAATGCATATTGATTTCAAAGTAGATGGATATATATATATATATATATGTATATAATATTATTAAATAAATAATATAATTATATAAATATAAATTATGTAGTTTAATTTTATAGTTTATCAAAAACCTTGTATAATGTTAGTTCAACATAAAAATATATATTATATATATGTATAATTGGTATAATAGACATAACAATTATATTGTGTATCATGTATTTATGTGACTACAATTACGAATAAAATATAAATATTTATATATAACGGTCGGATCGCGGTTAGACCGATTTGAATTATTAGATCCACTACCCGACTTGAAAGTACCAGTTTGTAAGATTTTCCAACCGTGGTTATTTTTTGTTTAAATTTCAACTGGCGATTTTCAGGCAGTTTGATGCGGTTCGAACGAATTTGACGGGTTGTCCATGATGGGGTAAAAACACGCTTGACCCTCGTTGCGGCACGTGGTATCCTTAGCGTTAGACGGGTGGAAACTAAGTCCCAATGTAAGCTGCCTCGAGCGAGCCTTGCCCTCGCTCGTAAAGGTATTCTGACTCTTCCAAAAGGGCTAAAATCCAAGCGTGGAATGTCGTGTCCCGCATACACTCCTCTCGGAGAAACTCCCCCTCGAAGATAGACAGAGGAGCAACACTCTCCTCATCTCACAGCCCTGGCGTAGGTTCCCCTCGGATCAGTGAGCCTCCAAGGCTCATGATAAACATGAGCGTGTGTCTCGCCCTCGTCACCAACCCAAAACGGCTCTCTGACACTCAGTACACACCCGCGCACCTGCCACTATTGCCCGCCACCAAATTTTCATCAGCTTTTGTAGGAGATTCCTCCTAGGATTCTCCTCATCACGCCACGTGCTAGGGTAACACTAGGCCAGGACCACACGGTGATAATTACCAAAGGGTCCCTGACCCTCAACTATAAATAAGAAACTTCATCTCTCCCACTGTAAGCAATCTAGGGTACTTGAACTCTGCATTTTTTTGCTTCATCTTAAGTTCAAATCATTAACTGACTTGATCGTCGGAGAGCCAAACTGGGTATCACCCCCAGTCCCCCCAACTTGGCCTTCTGACCTTTCTTTTCTGGGTGTTTGTCCTAGTAGGTTGAGCCCACCATTTCCGGCGATACTCGCCTGAACTTTCATTCCCAGTTTCCCCATATTAAATAAATCATAAAGTGATAGGATTCGGATATCGCGGATCTAAGCCTTTCATTTTTGACGCCGTCTGTGGGAAACCGCTTTTCTCATTTCTTCGCCCTTGCTAATTAAAACAAACACCACTTTCACCATGGTCACCACTAAATCAGGTGCAGCGGGAGACGGCGATGAACACCCACTCCCGACCGTTACTGGAGGCATGCCACCCATTGGAAGAACTTCCCCCATGGCAGAGCAAGTCGCTCCAATGGTGGGGATCACCACGGAACCACCCCCCGCCACAGCGGCAGGGGGATCTGGGTATCAAGTTCCCCAGAATATCCCTCAGAGTCAGCCGACCACCACCCAAATCCACCCTGGAGGATACCCCATCATGATGCCTCCCCCTGGTTACACGTTAACTCCTTCCCCTGTGCTTCCCATGGTCCAGCCTTACCACGCGGGCCAGATGTAGCTGCCCATCGTTATCCCCAAACGGATTGAAGGGGTGGAATTGCCCCCCATGACGCCCACGCAATTGCAGGCCATTTATACCCAATATGAGGTCCAAGCTGCCCAGAATGCTTGGCAAACCTTCACCGCTACATATTTCCCCATGGGGAAGGGTGCCCAAATTGCTCCTCCTATGGGGGGATGGCGGGTCCATCCGCTCACAGTGGCCCAAGCCCTCTTACAAGCCCAACCATCGGTGCCCCCAGTCAATGAGAGAGGAGGAGGAGAGCGCCCACAGGCTGACAAAGGCAAAGAGCCTGTAGAAAGAATTAATATCCATGATGAGCTCACTCACACGCCTCAAAAAGGGGGAGCAAAGCGAGAGGAGAAGACCCCAACCTTCTCGCGGCTATGCAAGACCAGCTACAGGGGTTGCAGAATATGGTGGGACAGCTCTCTCGACCGCGGTCTCAAGCCCCCCACACTGGGGACGAGAGAGGTAATGCCAGACACGCTCGTCGTCAAGCTCGACAACAACACGCTCCTTGGCACCAGGAACAAGAAGAAAATTACGAAAATTATGCTCCCGAGGGGGGATATCACCACCCACTGGCGAGGGGGTCTCCTCTCGTGGAGGAAACCCTAATGGCCCAAGCGGGAATGGGTAAAGTACCTACCTCCATCAACCGTTACGACGGAACAACCGACCCCGCGGAGCATTTGGACCATTTTCTGCATCTCATGCACCTATATGAGCACTCTAGTCACTATTGGGGCAAGGTTTTCGTTACCTCCCTCGTGGGAATGGCCCAGGAATGGTACAACAGTTGCCACCTCACTCAATTAGATCATATGGAGAGCTCACCAACGCCGTTTTGAATCATTTCAACTCCTTAAAGGCCCTAGTCACCACGCCAACGACCTCTACAACTTGGTTCATGTAGCACCTGGGACGATAGGCACCACATCCCCCGCACTACAAGTCTAGTCCACGTATGAAATTGATGATCCAGCATGAACCGGACTCATAGCGAACGGGTGACAAAATAAAAACAACTCCTTGGCTAGGCGGAATCTAACCTTGTACCAATTAATTCAACAACTTGACGAGTGCAATGTGGAAGCAATGATACCAATAATAAAATTCAATAATGGCTAGAAGCCCAACAATTCGAATACATAAATTAAAATCATCATGCATCATAACAACGGGTTCAACTACGCATGCAACCTGTCCCGAATCAATAATCAACAATAATTCATAATTTGCAAACAGGCCCAAATACATAAAGGGATTTCCATTAAATCATACAATGCACATATATATATAAACATGGGCATGTAAGTCACAAATCCCGAGCAATGTTTTAAGTGAGGTTAGTTCCCGCGAAGGGCAAGAAAATAGATAAGCAATGCTCAGACTTTACGACTAATTCATATTTAATTCATTAAGTTCATAAATCATGAATAATCAAAATGGCTCGGCGAGTGAGCGTGCATAATTCTCCGACCAAACTCCGACTGTGTACAATGAACATGATTTAATATGTTTTAAATACGTGATCATGCAATACATAATAAAACAGGCGAGACATAAACATGAGACATGAGCGTTTGGGCAATCCGTGTCCCGGCCTTCCCGCACTGTGCATAATCATAATAAAATAATCATAATCATAAAATAATTTCCAACCTTCTCCCTCCATGATGGTCGGGCCTGCAGACCCGAACCATCTAATAATATACTATATCGAGACGGGGGCTCAGGACTACTACCCGCTCCTTCGATAGGTTAACCATCGGCTCAAGAATAACTCACCTTCCACACTACACGGTCGCGTGAGAGCTTCTCAATGAGTACTTTGCGCAATGGCTTAGCTATACGTCGGCCCGATGCCGAACCGGTCTCCATTCATACATTTCCTTGGGCCCAATAACATGTGCATGATCAATGTGTATAATCTCGCCAAAACATTTCGTTACGTTAGAACATTCCAATACGTTTCATTGCAATTGATTCATTCCTTGAAAACATTTACTCGATAAGAATTTACTCAATGACTTTGCTTGAAAACAATACATAAATATATAATTAGGATTTTGGCCAAAACATATCACATAAGGGTTATAGGGTTGATAATTATCTAGAACGAAAACACCCTCACCTGGAATAACCCGAGATAAGAAAGATGATTGATACGGGTGTCTATTCAATCCGGAAGTCTCCGCCCTGGAGATGAACTGTACAAGTGAAAGCAACAGTGTGTACTCGTGAGAGGAGACTCAATATGATACCAAATAGGATGCACGGCAATGCTTATAAAGTGGTATATCATGTTATACCATGTGTGACATTCAATTAACATATAAGAGATGCAATTACACTCAAAGAGGTCATGTATCCATGCCATTTAATCAAATGAATTCATTTCACGTAAGGCACGGAGTTAACAATCAAGTTTAAACAATTAAAGATCAAAGAGTGTCAAATAAGAGTCTAATTATCAATTAATCAAGCATATAATTCATATAAGTCACACACGGGAGCCAAGGAAGTGAAAGGAATGTAATATGAGGGGATTTGGTGAAGTTTGGCAAAAATGGACAATTATCGGAAATGGGCAAGCTGTGGTAAAACAAGAATATCTTGAGTTATAGAAGTTGGAATTGGGTGTTTTTTGTTGGATATGAACTTAGACACATATAACTTTAAAATGATATATTGCCCGTATCGTGGTTCAAATCGAGGAGGAAATGGCGTAAGTCCGAAGTTGAAGGAGTGCAGATTTCCGGTAAAGTTGTGACACCAAAATTGATTGATTATAACTCACAAACTAGAAATTATTTTGAGGTGATTCAAATTTAAGGATTTTCTAGACTTCAAGAGGTTTCCGTGGGTTCAAAAATCAGGTTAATCAGAGTTTTTATGAGGGAGAAACGCCCGTTTGAAAAATGTACTAGAAGCAGAAACGGGCGTGTGAAGCTCCTCGGGTTGATGCAGTAGGTTGCCACACGGGCGTTTGGTGAATGAACTAGGTACCCAAACGCCCGTCTGGGTATGCTCTGTTCAAAAAAAGGGCAGGGGAACCGAAATAGCTCAAAGGGAAGGCTCCAAAATCACCCCAAAACATCACCCCAACCAAATAACTCACAAAAACACCAAAATACATGATATTGCATGCATAAAACTCATTAAAACAAGTATTAATCCATGAATCTTTTCACAAAACCCAAACCCACATATATATACTAATGTATACATATATATATATACACATATACCTTGGAATGAAGAGAAGGAATGGAAGAATGAAATGATGGAGATGATAAAGATGATGAAGATGCCTTGATTCCTTTTTCTCCTTCTCCTACCTCTTGCTTGAATAAAAAATGGAGGTGTATGTATGTGTGAAGGGTTGAGGGCAAAGTGTGTGTTAGTGTGTGTGTGTTAGAGATGAAATATGTCTAATGGGTGAGGGTGTGTGTTCTTATGTATATATGTATATAATTATATGATATATGTGATATAATGTATATAATGTAATATAGGTATAGATACAAAACATATATGTATAAAGTTAGATATTAATTATATTATATGAATATAATGATCATAGTGCTCCAATTATATATACATATATAATGAATGTGTGTGTATTAGTGTCCATGAATATAGATGCATAAATATATAATGCATATGAATGTATTAGTGTAGGAATAAGTAATGCATATATATATAATTACATGTCTCATGAATGAATGTAGTATATAAATATACTCTTATGAAATTATTTGAGTTTGAGTATATATATATATATATATATATATATATATATATATGGAAACATGTTATGAGATGAAATATATAAATTATGCATATGTTAGAAAATGAAGTGAAATGAAATTAAAATGAATTAGCAATTAAAATGAACACTTAGGCAATTAGCCAATTAATCGCATAAACCACTTAGTCACATAATTGAATTAAGCACACTTAACAGTTCTAACTCTCAAACTCACACGTGTGGCGCGCGTACCTGTATGACGAAAACGCGGGGCGTTACAACCTCTCCCCCTTAAGAAGGACCTGTCCTCAGGTCCTATGCCTCGAGTTCTGGACTCTAAGCACAACTTCCCTGTGTTCATCCCACGCGGGTTCGCGACTCCCCGTCAGGAATTAGTTCGGAAAGCTCTTCAAGCAATAGGGGTCTTGACTCGTTGCGGAGAAAGCTTGTCCTCAAACTAGATCCGGTGTTAAGCGAGTCGTTCGGTAGGACTTGTATAACAAGAGGGTCCAACGGATTCATCACCTATCACTCAAGTCCATTTCGACCTAACTCTTGGGGCTCGGTTTGAAATGAGTATGGTGCCTTAGACAACCACTAACCCACAACCATGAGCCTAACCGAACTCTTCATACTTCCAAGCTCGGATTCGATGTTGAGAAGATCGAACCATCCTCAATCTATTGCTTCGGTACAATCGTTGAAACTCAGCTCTTGAAACATCCACGACCCTTATCTCACCGAGAAGCCTAAACACTCGCAAACTAAGCTGCTGCCAGAGGCAAGCTAAACAGGTAGAAAGCAACAACGAGAGAGCCCCATCTCTCAACCAAGCAATGAGAGAACCCCGTCTCTCAACAAACACGAAAAGGGAAAACCCCCAAAATAAAATTAAACGAGCAATCACACAAGGAATAGGTAAGAACATCAAAAACACCGAGTATCATACAAAAGTAATTAATAAAATTAGTAATTAAGGCACACAACATCATGAAATTGTTCAAATTAAAGTTGCATGTATGCATATGCCATGAATGTTCGATGCACCGTTCACCGAAGTAATAAAATTGATGATTATGCTCTCATTGCCCGTGCCAATACATCCGTTCGGTTGTTTTCTTAAGGTCCTTCTTTTTATCCTTATACACATGCCCGGTCATCAATACATCCCATCTTTCAAGTAACTCGGTCTCGATTCCTTGGAATGTCCTCGGCTCTTCATGAAGAAACGACCAACGAACCGGAACCCGACTCATTCACGTATCTCACCTCGTAGATATCCACTTTTCAACGCTCGGCTGAATTGACTCTCACTTTCCATCACGGAATATGGTGATCCAATCGGCTTCTTTATCCATTCCTCTTCATCATTTCCGTAATTCCTTCGTCTCCATTATCTCGGAAATTGAAATTCACAATATAACTCATCCTTTTCCACCCTTGGGAGATTGAGTTCGTACGCCACCAACATAAGAGATCGATGACTTTGGTTTATTCCCATCGATCATACTTTTCCTTCTTATCAACAAGGCCTCCAACAACTCTTGAAGCTTTAATTCTCTCGGCCTTATTCGTTCCTCGATTACTAAAATTTCCAAACTATCCCTCGCAACTGTGAAAGGATTTCGTAATTATCAATTCTTGCATTTCTGTTGTTCTCGCTAGATATACTCCTTCATCCTCAATCGTAGATTTAGATTTACTCCTTTGTCGCTCTCTCCCCCTTAAGAATTTCTTTCCTGGCTCGCTAAACTTGGTCTATCATTTCTTCAACCCGAAATTCTTGACTTCTTAAATTCCTCTTTTCACTGAATAATTGATTCCCGTTATGTGGTGTGCTCGGTACTCTTGCTCACATTCACTTTGAAGGGATTTGGTTAGGGTGGCACCCATAGTTCTCGCTTTTCCAGTTTCTACTTCGATCTCTCCAACTTCTAAATTTTCTTTACACCCTCGTTTTGTTCACAATCCGAGATCCATTCTTGACCCAAATATGACTCGTACGAAATGGCACATGAAACCTAAAGCGAAGGAGACCTCCTATCAAGCAAACACTAAACTATACATGTCGGGTAAGAATGTTCAATGCATGTAGCATATTTCCGGCAATCAAAGTATGCATCACATTTGAGTAATTATTTCAATTAAACGAATATAAGACAAAATTAAAATAATTAATATATATTATATAATGCGCGTGCTATGAATGCAAGTACCGTTCACCGTAGAGGAAAACTTTTAGCTCGGTGACTTGGTCTCCAGTCATCAAATTGATCGAGTACTTCTTGTATACCCACGGTCTTCTAACTTCTTTAATTCTTCTTGCATCCTACCGTATTCCCAAAATCCAACAACTCTACTTTACTTACAACCTTGAACCTTGAACCTCAAAGCTCTCAAACTTTTCATTCTCTTAGAACTCGAAGTGTCTCCACCCATTTCTTTCTTCCCGATCTCGCTCATTCCAAAATTTAAAAATCTCCTTACTTCGAATTTGATTCTTAGTTTCCCACTAACTTGAGGGATAAGATTCCCTCAATCCGAAGTTATCACTTAAGCCCAATCTTTCCACATTCCCAAAACTGGCACTTTGAGACTTTTCCCATGCTGATTCCTTTGTTAAAATCTTCTTCAATGTCCGAAATTTTCATGATTCTTGAACCCGAATTCTTCTTGATCAAGTCCTCTTAACTCATCTCTTAGGAATTCAAATTGGTTAGACGGCTCATCCCCAATTGCTTACACTTGAGCACATAATTTCCCTCCAAAGGCCCTTTGTCTTTCTTTATCGTTTCCCTTGGTTGCTCTATATCTTCCATGAAGTTGTGTCATATCTACCGCATTAATGGGCTTTCTCTAACTCTTCCAAATTCAACTTCCAAAGGCTTGATTTATTCGAAAGTCCTTCTTCGATAATTTACCTTGCTTACTATCCACATATGGAGTTTTCTAATTCGGATCTTAACCTTCAATTCTCCAATCACTTCCCTTGCCTTGAAGGGCATGATTTCCTATCCATGCCAAATCTTCTCCCAAAATGTAGTTTTCATCTCAAGCCCCAGCTCCGAACCTAGAGTGTTGGTATGAAGATCATCAATCACCAGAATCCTTCTAAATCCCCAAAGTCTTCTTCAATTTCTCATACTTGGAAGAAAAACTCGTGACAAGTTGTTGTGACCATAAACATTGGCCGTGGGTCGTTGTGGTAATATTATCCTACAGTCACAACTCAACTTAAATATAAATACATGCCGGTTAGTAAATGCAAATGACACATATTTCGCACCAAAGCACATATTGATGCAAAATGCAACAACTAATTCAACAGAATTTAAATTTCAACATATAATTCATCAAATTTTCCAATAATACATGCTCATGATCAATGCGGTGCGCATGTTGACACGTTGTTCCTAAGCCGTTCGACCTAAACTTGACACGACATGACATTAGAGACCCCAGTTTTGCAACCGGGCTCTGATACCACCTTAGGATGTAGCACCCGGGACGATAGGCACCACATCCCCCGCACTACAAGTCTAGTCCACGTATGAAATTGATGATCCAGCATGAACCGGACTCATAGGGAACGGGTGACAAAATAAAAACAACTCCCTGGCTAGGCGGAATCTAACCCTGTACCAATTAATTCAACAACCTGACGAGTGCAATGTGGACGCAATGATACCAACAATAAAATTCAATAATGGCTACAAGCCCAACAATTCCAATACGTAAATTAAAATCATCATGCATCCTAACAACGGGTTCAACTACGCATGCAATGCGGAATCTAACCCTGTACCAATTCATTCAACAACCTGACGAGTACAATGTGGAAGCAATGATACCAACAATAAAATTCAATAATGGCTACAAGCCCAACAATTCCAATACGTAAATTAAAATCATCATGCATCCTAACAACGGGTTCAACTACGCATATAACCTGTCTCGAATCAATAATCAACAATAATTCATAATTTGCAAACAGGCCCAAATACATAAAGGGATTTCCATTAAATCATACAATGTAAAATATGACTCGAGTGTACAAGTGACTCGACAAGGAAAATAAAACTCGACCTCCGCCTAGTAAGACCCGCAAGAACTGAAAAGTGGGGAAAAGAGGTCAGTCTCTAGAAGACTCAGTGAGCAGGAGTTGTACATATATATATAAATATGCGCATTCAACTCATAAATCCCGAGCAATGTTTTAAGTGAGGTTAGTTCCCGCGAAGGGCAAGAAAATAGATAAGCAATGCTCAGACTTTACGACTAATTCATATTTAATTCATTAAGTTCATAAATCATGAATAATCATAACGGCTCGGCGAGTGAGCTTGCATAATTCTCCAACCAAACTCCGACTGTGTACAATGAACATGATTTAATATGTTTTAAATACGTGATCATGCAATACATAATAATGCAGGCGAGATATAAACATGAGACATGAGCGTTTGGGCAACCCGTGTCCCGGCCTTCCCGTACTGTGCATAATCATAATAACATAATCATAATCATAAAATAATTTCCAACCTTCTCCCTCCATGATGGTCGGGCCTGCAGACCCGAACCATCTAATAATATACTATATCGAGACGGGGGCTCATGATTCCTACCTGCTCCTTCGATGGGTTAACAATCGGCTCAAGAATAACTCACCTTCCACACTACACGGTCGCATGAGAGATTTTCAATGAGTACTTTGTGCAATAGCTTAGCTATACATCGGCCCGATGCCGAACCGGCCTCCATTCACACATTTCCTCGGGCCCGATAACATGTGCATGATCAATGTGCATAATCTCGCCAAAACATTTCGTTACGTTTGAACATTCCAATACGTTTCATTACAATTGATTCATTCCTTGAAAACATTTACTCGATAAATATATAATTAGGATTTTGGCCAAAACATATCACATAAGGTGTAACATCCCGCTCATCCAACCTTTCCAGGTATGCCTTCACAGGTGAGCTATGTGCGCTTTTAATTATTTAATTATGTGAATTTTGTGTTTATTATACTTACTATGTGATATATTTGAATTACTTGAAACTTATTTGACCTTATGTGATTTACTTATACGTGTTCGTTTTCTTTGTTTCGTTCTTGCCCCGTTTGTGTCCGTTTTCGTTTTCGATTTTTGTGACTACGTGCTATGCGTGACTTATATGTGTTATGAATGTGTCTTTATGTTCGTTACTTATTTTTGAGTTTGTTTGATACGGTTTTGAAACCGTTTTATGTTTTAGGGATATAAGGGCCTAACGAGCTTTAGCGCACCTTGTGTTTCGGAAGGCCTAACTTGAGCTCGGGAATTCGGATTCGAATTCTGGAAGATGCGTTGGACTCATAACGAAGAAAGAAAGCTGAAGAATGAAGATTCATATTTTTGGAAGCCCATTTGATTCCCTGTTTTTCAACCGAAACGAGCCCTTTACGCTTAAGAACTACCTTTTGACCTAATTAAACTTTGTGGACCCCACTTAAACCCTAACCAAGACTCGTACCTTGAGTTAAACCCTCTCTTGTCCCTTATGTTGCTAAAACCGATCCATTTCCTCTCTCTCCCACAAGAAACGATCAGCTCCAAGCAAGGAAGGAAGAGAAGAAAACCCCTTTGGCCATTTTGATGATTTTGAGCTCAAATCACATCCAAATCTTCCGAAATTCGAAAGGTAAGCTTATGATTGTAATCTACACTCTCTCCTCTCTCTTTTATGTTTCTTTTGAGCTTATTTCCATGGTGGGTTGATGAGTTCTAGGAAGCATGTGAATAGTAGAGATTGGATGAATTTGACGATTCTTGCTTCTTTCTGGATTCTCTTGAGTTTGGGTGATGATATGTTGCATCTATGACTTGATTCTTAGCATTTATTGCTTCTCCTTTCATGGTAATTGGAGTATGAGTGATTGGCCATTAATTAGCTCTTGGGATTGGATGATATATTTCTTCTCATTCTTGCCTTGTTTGCTTGCATATTTTGGTCCTGATGTTGTTGCTACTTATATGGCATGAATCTATGATAAATTGGTGTTATTTTGATGCATGTTAAGTGTGCTTTCATAGACCCAAGAGACTCCTTCAAGCAAGAACCGAAATCCCCTGTTTTTCTCTCCAAAAACTGAACTGCTGCTGCGTTATTTTTTCAGCCCCGAACGCATGACACGGCTGTGTCATGTTATAACTGGAAATGGACACGGCCGTGTCAAGCTCTCGACTTTGGGTCCTGATTTTATTTAAACTGGACACGGCCGTGTCTGATTCGATTCCTTTGCATTTTGGACGAGGCCTTGTCCACTTTGTAGGTGATGGCCGGGAGGAGTTTCTTTCGTTGTTTGGTTGCTTCTTGTTGATCTTTCTTGCCTAGTTTATGATGTGTAAGCATGACTAACTTGTTTTATGATGTGTTAAGCTTGATCTCGTGAATTTATAGTTTATTCTTTGCCCTTGGTTATGAGATAGGACCTTATATGTCTTGATTGCTCCTATATGGCCTAATGTGGATTCATTTCATATTCTTTGCATCATAAGGATACATACGCATCCGCCGAGCGTCTAATGTGGTTCATATTGAGTCTAAGTTTGTCTTTTGTCTTTGCTTTGCCTTTATGTTCGTTCCTTGGTTTGCGAGGTTATCTTTTAGACGTCCGTTTGCTTCCTTTGTTCCCGTTGCTTCTCGGAGGTGAGGTTTCTTTCTTTTTAGCTATTATGACCTACAACCCAACATGTAATTTAAGCCCGCATACGAACTATATATATGTATAAATAAGTGTTCGATATGTATTTTGCGGGAATTGGCCCTTTTGTTATAAATCCATTGAAAATGCTTTTATGTATAAGTAAGCTATTTATGTTCTTTTGTTTTGAAAAGGGTTGGCATGTGTTCATGTTAAGTTTTGGCAAGATAAGCTTTTTGTGATAAGTATACGCTTTGTGAGATGTGTGTGTGAGTTCTGTGATCAGTTTGGGCCGCGGAGAAGTGGTCTGTGATCTCGGGTCGGCCATGGGGTCGCCGGGCTCTCTCATCAACACGACTCCATTCGCGAGAGACTTAGTTCTCCTATGCCGACGGAGCACTTTAAGGTTGGCCGTCGAAGGAACCGGGCGGGATCCTCCAGTTCATAAGTTTCGTTATGTGGAGGGCGGAGAGGGGCACCTCTCTTCCCCAATTGTGTAAAGGTGGGATTGTTTATGAGTTTTGTTTTGGTATGCGTAATTGTGTGAGAACTCATTCTCTCCATGTTGTTATGTTTAAGTTTTGCTTTTGTATCCGTTATGGTTTGTGAAACGGTGGTGGCTTTCAATTTATAAAATTTGGTTGATTTTGGCCTTTGGCCCTAAACCTTTCTTCGTTTATATATATAGTATCACGGGTTAAAACTTTTTGGAGTGCAAAAACCACACCCGGTTCATGAACACTTTCAATTTGAATATGCTATGCTCCTACTTATACGTATGTGTGCGTGTGTAGCCCCCTCACCAGTCTCTAGGACTGACCCTCGTTGCTTCTTTTCTTTTTCCCCTTTTGTTTTGAGCTTCGCAGGTGCTCGGTTGAGAGTTTGGCTAGGCGGTGGTCGTCTTTCGAGTCTTGGGAGTTGTTCGAGTCGTTGTAGAGTCCTTGCATTTTCATATTTACTTTTCCACTTTGGTACTATGTATATTTGGTACTATGAACAAATACTTATGAGCTATGTTTTTGTAATTTGAAGCTTTGAATATTCCTTTTTGCCCAGGGTGGGCAAAGCATGTTGCAGTATGTATATCTCATTTTCAGCTTATATATCTGTAATTGGTTATGGTATGTGATCCTGTAGCTTCCGCACTTTTGATTTATTTTGTTGCGCACTCTGTTCAGGGTCTAGACCGCCTAGCCTAGAGTTGAATTTTGTTTGTCACCCGTTCGCCATAGTTCAATGCGGGAGCGGAGTTTCCATTTCGTTAACCGTGTTGGGCTATGGTGCGGGGGATGTGGCGCACTCCGCTCCGGGGTGTTACATCTGTAAGTGGTATCAGAGCTCTGGGTTGCAAAACCCGAGCTCTAGCGTCGTGTTGGGTCTGTCTAGGTCGATCGGCTTAGGATTATGTGATTGTTTGCATTCACTCTCATCTCTTACGTGAATTACTTGAATTATTTGGCTTAATTATGTTAATAGTTCACATGAACATGTACTGAACCCTGCACCCATCGATACTTTGGAATCATTTTTCTTATCCCAGGATGACTTCTTTGTACCAACATACATCATCAAAAGGAAGACAAGAGAAAAGAGTTTCTTCGGTCTCAAAGAAGTGTGAAGGTTTTAATCTACCAAAGTAGCTTGGGGGCGATAGTATTGAAGCCGAGGAGTAGCTATCCAGGATATTGTGGATTTGGGGAAGTTGTCCGGGAACTTCACAAGATAAAGTAAGATACACTTCCCGTTTACTACAAGGTGAAGCTTCAAAATGGTTCAAGGAAATAAAATCACATTTAAAGAAGTCCGGAGAAGAGCTCAATTGGGAAAGGTTTATCCGAGAATTTTGCTATAAGTATATCCCTCCCAATGAATTGATTAGAAGATTCCAAGAATTCCTAGATCTTAAGCAAGAAGTGAAGATGATGGACGATCTCGTAATGGAGCTAGAAAGCTCGAGAGCTAACCAAGATTGCCCCAAGGTCCGGGGATATATACAAAGGCGTAGAGACGAGATTCAACAAGCTTTTCAAGGTTCACCGGTGCATGAATGGTCCGAGGAAGTTAGAAGAGTGGTTCAAGATGAAATGAATAAGCAAGAGACGAAGTTTCACAATTCTAAGGTAGAATATAATCCAGGATCAAGCTTAAACTCAAACAAGAGGCCTATGTTCCGAGAGGAAACCCAAGAACTTCAAGATGTCGACTACACTAAGAAGAAGAAACTTCAACCACCAATGGTAGATTCGATACCTCTTCCATTGGAGATAATTCAATGTTCTTATTGTCAAGGCCCTAACCACACCGAAGAAGTTTGCCGAAAGAAGCTTGGGAGATGTTACAAGTGTGGGGAACCGGGACATAAGGTGAAAAGTTGCCCGAAGACTAAGCATTCAAGGACTACAAAGAGCCGGAATTCCAAGACTCCAAGACATGTCCGAGTTGATGTAAGTGGAGGCGAGGAGCTTGATGGCGAGATCAACATTTTACCATGGTGAAAGGTACACCAAACATTCATGGCACTACATACATGCATTTTATTTTAATTGGTGTTACTTTCCTTTTTCTTGTTGTTCTCGGTGCTTGCGTGTCTTTGTTATTACTTGATTGCTTGTGGTTTCCCTTTTCTTTTCTCTTTTGTGTTGTCTCTCTCTTTGACACGATCGAAGCCAAAGGAAATTCAACCTTTGTCGATAGACCAATGAATGGTGAAACAAGACCTGCATAGCATGTTAGATGAAAGCGCCGCTTTCTCTGTAGTCTTGTCACACAGCTGCCCGCCTAGAAGAGCCACTCGCTCTGTAGTCTTGTCACACAAGATAAGCACGCCGCCCGCCTACTGGCCAGGATATCAAAACAAACCAGTTGGGTTGTTTCCAGCCATGAGTTCCCCTATAACATAAGCGCTCTTGGGTGGAGTGGGCCATCATTCGCAAGTATCAGAAATACCCGGCAAAGTCAGCATATAGGATTCTATAATCACACCTGGTGAAAGGCAACATTCAAAGCATCTCGCAAGAAAGCGGTCTCTACCCTTAGCCTGCTCACTATTATACAATCAACCCATGCCTTTTCACATCGGATTCTGTAACACCACACCACCGAGACCTTTTTCACAAGCTATTTGAAGAAGAGAAAGAACAGCGGAAAATTTTACTTTTCTTCATCTCGAACCAATGAAAGTTTCTTTTCTTTGAGGCATACGATCGCTCCCACACCTGTAACGTTCGTGATCGGCCTCCTCAACTATGTATCGATCGAAAGGGAGCAAGCAATGGAGCTTTGGTTAGGTCGTGGTCTTCCAGGGTAAGGTTTCCCTCCAACTAGTTGGAAAGAGTCAATGTCTTATCCTTACGAACCCCCACCCCTTCTATCAGCAGAAGTCACAGCAACAATTTTGTGTCCGTCATGGAAGTATCCTTCACTACTTGGACAGCTGTTCTAGAAGTCAGATCTAGTGCTACTCATGAGCGTACAAAGCTTAGAGCAAGGAAGAATAGCTAATCAGGAAGACCGGTTGCAATCAGTCTTAGGTTGGTGAGAAGAGTGTCGAGTGTTTGGTGAGTTGCGAGGGCCGAGCTTTCCTGGTGACGGTTCTCTTCCGGTGGGTGTTCTTGAAGGCGCCTAGTTCTGTTAAGGTAACGGTGTTACCATAGGCGTGGGTAGTTGTTTGTAGGAGGTCCATTCGGGGCTCAACGGTATCTCCGGGTGTTAGATGGAAGACTAGCCCGTTGATATCCTTTGTAGAAGTGGTTGGTAATTCTGGGACGGTGCGATAAGCTTCGTTGCTTTCCTTTGAGTTAACTTAGAGGTCGAGCCAAGCTTAAGGAGACAAAGATTGAAGTAAGCCACCTTTGGTTTTCTTTGAAGATGGAATTCGTTTCCACCCAATGAGCACATCGAGGTTGTCGTGATCTTTATCCCGGAATTGTTTTGTTTTTGGAGTTTCTCTTCCAGTGGACTCTAGCGAGTTGTTGGAGTTAAGTCGTAGGTGTCGAGCTCTTAGAAGGTAATTTCATCCTTGTGAATACTTCTTTGTGGAGTATCTTAGTCCTATCTAAGAAGAAGACTGGATTTAGGATGAGAATATATTACCGTGAGCTGCACAGGTTAACTGTGGAAGATAAATACCCTTCTAGTTTGCTTCGAGGATTCGTTAGTCCCCCTTCAGTGTTCTGTGGTCTTTGCCGAGCGCGGTTCCAACAAGGGTATAGTCAACTACGTATTTTGGTAGAAGGACCGAGAATTGCCTCAGAGATTAAGTCTCTAGTGTCATCGGGAGTCAACAAAAGGTTTGTCGTTGTGCAAGTGTCGTCCCATGACATGAAAGACAAGGAAGAGGTATGGTTCGAGTGGATAAGGCTTTTGAAGAGAGTTACCTTGATTACACGAGGATACTCAAACATCGCCGTTACGATCGAGGTACTAAGGAAGACTTCGGTTGTGCGTAGCTAACGGAAGGTTGTGAGGCCTATGTCTCAAGAAGTGCTTAGTCACGAGACTAATTTCACTCATGGTTTGAGACTTGAAGAGCCGGTAATGGCGTTGGCATAAGAAAAGACATTGTCGACTGAGTGTAGCGATGTCTAAAGTGCTTTCGGTAGAAGACCGAACATCAAGAACCGGTAGTTTTCCCCAACTACTTTTCAATTTTAATCAGAAGTGGGAGCAAACCAAAGTTTTCTAAACTAAGGGGATTCACTCGGATTTGGTGAGTACCACCGAATAAGAGGGACATGAGAAGCCTTCCTTATTTCTAATTAAGGAAGCAATGTCCCGAGGAGATTACTACTCTTAGATCAGAGTAGCGCAGCGGAAGCGTGGAGTCGAGCTCGTTCAAGTGTCCTCTTAGGTCTCGCTTAGGACCTGAGGACAGGTCCTTTTGAAGGAGGGGAGTTTGTAACATCCCGCTCGTCCAACCTTTCCAGGTACGCCTTCACGGGTGAGCTATGTGCGCTTTTAATTATTTAATTATGTGAATTCTGTGTTTATTATACTTACTATGTGATATATTTGAATTACTTGAAACTTATTTGACCTTATGTGATTTACTTATACGTATTCGTTTTCTTTGTTTCGTTCTTGCCCCGTTTGTGTCCGTTTTCGTTTTCGATTTTTGTGAATACGTGCTATGCATGACTTATATGTGTTATGAATGTGTCTTTATGTTCGTTACTTGTTTTTGAGTTTGTTTGATACGGTTTTGAAACCGTTTTATGTTTTAGGGACATAAGGGCCTAACGAGCTTTAGCGCACCTTGTGTTCCGGAAGGCGGAACTTGAGCTCAGGAATTCGGATTCAAATTCCGAAAGATGTGTTGGACTCGTAACGAAGAAAGAAAGATGAAGAATCAAGATTCATTTTTTCTAAGCCCATTTGATTCCCCGTTTTTCAACCAAAACGAGCCCTTTATGCTTAAGAACTACCTTTTGACCTAATTAAACTTTGTGGACCCCACTTAAACCCTAACCAAGCTTTTAACCAAGACTTGTACCTTGAGTTAAGCCCTCTATTGTCCCTTATGCTGCCAAAACCGATCCATTTCCTCTCTCTCCCACAAGAAACGATCAGCTCCAAGCAAGGAAGGAAGAGAAGAAAACCCCTTTGGCCATTTTGATGATTTTGAGCTCAAATCACATCCAAATCTTCCGAAATTCGAAAGGTAAGCTTATGATTGTAATCTACACTCTCTCCTCTCTCTTTTATGTTTCTTTTGAGCTTATTTCCATGGTGGGTTGATGAGTTCTAGGAAGCATGTGAATAGTAGAGATTGGATGAATTTGATGATTCTTGCTTCTTTCTTGATTCTCTTGAGTTTGGGTGATGATATGTTGCATCTATGACTTGATTCTTAGCATTTATTGCTTCTCCTTTCATGGTAATTAGAGTATGAGTGATTGGCCATTAATTAGCTCTTGGGATTGGATGATATATTTCTTCTCATTCTTGCCTTGTTTGCTTGCATATTTTGGTGATGAAGTTGTTGCTACTTATATGGCATGAATCTATGATGAATTGGTTTTATTTTGATGCATGTTAAGTGTGCTTTCCTAGAACTAAGAGACTCCTTCAAGCAAGAACCGAAATCCCCTATTTTTCTCTCCAAAAACTGAACTGCTGCTGCGTTATTTTTTCAGCCCCGAACACATGACACGGCCGTGTCATGTTATAACTGGAAATGGACATGACCGTGTCAAGCTCTCGACTTTGGGTCCTGATTTTATTTAAACCGGACACGGCCGTGTCTGATTCGATTCCTTTGTATTTTGGACGAGGCCGTGTCCACTTAGTAGGTGATGGCCGGGAGGAGTTTCTTTCGTCGTTTCGTTGCTTCTTGTTGATCTTTCATGCCTCGTTTATGATGTGTATGCATGATTAACTTGTTGTATGATGTGTTAAGCTTGATCTCGTGAATTTATGGTTTATTCTTTGCCCTCGGTTATGAGATAGGACCTTATATGCCTTGATTGCTCCTATATGGCCTAATGTGGATTCATTTAATATTCTTTGCATCATAAGCATACATACGCATCCGTCGAGCGTCTAATGTGGTTCATATTGAGTCTAAGTTTGTCTTTTGTCTTTGCTTTGCCTTTAGGTTCGTTCCTTGGTTGGCGAGGTTATCTTTTAGACGTCCGTTTGCTTGCTTTGTTCCCGTTGCTTCTCGGAGGTGAGGTTTCTTTCTTTTTAGCTATTATGACCTACAACCCAACATGTAATTTAAGCCCGCATGCGAACTATATATATGTATAAATAAGTGTTCATTATGTATTTTGCAGGAATTGGCCCTTTCGTTATAAATCCATTGAAAATGCTTTTATGTATAAGTAAGCTATTTTTGTTCTTTTGTTTTGAAAAGGGTTGGTGTGTGTTCGTGTTAAGTTTTGGCAAGATAAGCTTTTCGTGATAAGTATACGCTTTGTGAGATGTGTGTGTGAGTTCTGTGATAAGTTTGGGCCCCGGAGAAGTGGTATGTGATCTCGGGTCGGCCATGGGGCCGCCGGGCTCTCTCATCAACACGACTCCATTCATGGGGAGACTTAGTTCTCCTATGCCGACGGAGCACTTTAAGGTTGGCCATCGAAGGAACCGGGCGGGATCCTCCTGTTCATCAGTTTCGTTCTGTGGAGGGCGGAGAGGGGCACCTCTCTTCCCCAATGCTGTAAAGGTGGGATTGTTTATGAGTTTTATTTTGGTATGCGTAAGTGTGTGAGAACTCATTCTCGCCGTATTGTTATGTTTATGTTTTGCTTTTGTATCCGTTATGGTTTGTGAAACGGGGTGGCTTTCAATTTATAAAATTTGGTTGATTTTGGCCTTTGGCCCTAAGCCTTTCTTCGTTTATATATATTGTATCACGGGTTAAAACTTTTTGGAGTGCAAAAACCACAACCGGTTCATGAACACTTTCAATTTGAATATGCTATGCTCCTACTTATACGTATGTGTGCGTGTGTAGCCCCCTCACCAGTCTCTAGGACTGACCCTCGTTGCTTCTTTTCTTTTTCCCCTTTTGTTTTGAGCTTTGCAGGTGCTCGGTTGAGAGTTTGGCTAGGCGGTGGTCATCTTTCGAGTCTTGGGAGTTGTTCGAGTCGTTGTAGAGTCCTTGCATTTGTATATTTACTTTTCCGCTTTGGTACTATGTATATTTGGTACTATGAATAAATACTTATGAGCTATGTTTTTGTAATTTGAAGCTTTGAATATTCCTTTTTGCCCAGGGTGGGCAAAGCATGTTGCAATATGTATATCTCGTTTTAAGCTTATATATCTGTAATTGGTTATGTTATGTGATCCTGTAGCTTCCGCACTTTTGATTTATTTTGTTGCGCACTCTGTTCAGGGTCTAGACAGCCTAGCCTAGTGTTGAATTTTTTTTGTCACCCGCTCGCCATAGTTCAATGCGGGAGCGTAGTTTCGATTTCGTTATCCGTGTTGGGCTATGGTGCGGGGGATGTGGTGCCCTCCGCTCCGGGGTGTTACATAAAGGTTATAGGGTTGATAATTATCTAGAACGAAAACACCCTCACCTGGAATAACCCGAGATAAGAAACATGATTTATACTGGTGCCTATTCAATCCGGATGTCTCCGCCCTACAGATGAACTGTACAAGTGAAAGTAACAGTGTGTACTCTTGAGAGGAGACTCAATATGATCCCAAATAGGACGCACGACAATGCTTATAAAGTGGTATATCATGTTATACCATGTGTGACATTCAATTAACATATAGAAGATACAATTACACTCAAAGAGGTCATGTATCCATGCCATTTAATCAAATGAATTCATTTCACGTAAGGCACGGAGTTAACAATCAAGTTTAAACAATTAAAGATCAAAGAGTGTCAAATAAGAGCATAATTATCAATTAATCAAGCATATAATTCATATATGTCACATACGGGAGCCAAGGAAGTGAGAGGAATGCAATATGAGGGGTTTTGGTGAAGTTTGGCAAAAATGGACAATTTTCGGAAATGCGCAAGCTGTGGTAAAACAAGAATGTCTTGCCTTATAGAAGTTGGAATTGGGTTTTTTTGTTGGATATGAAAGTAGACACATAGACCTTTAAAATGGTATATGGCCCGTATCGGGGTTCAAATCGAGAAGGAAATGGCGTAAGTCCGAAGTTGAAAGAGTGCAGATTTCTGGTAACGTGGCGACACCAAAATGGATTGATTATAACTCACAAACTAGAAATTATTTTGAGGTGATTCTAATAGGAGGATATTCTAGACTTTGATAGGTTTCCGTGGGTTCAAAAATCAGGTCAATCGGAGTTTGTATGAGGGAGAAACGCCAGTTTGAAAATTGTACTAAAAGCAGAAACGGGCGTGTGAAGCTCCTCGGGTTGATGCAGTAGGTTGCCACACGGGCGTTTGGTGAATGAACTAGGTACCCAAACTCCCGTTTGGGTATGCTCTGTTCAAAAAAAGGGGTAGGGGAACCGAAATAGCTCGAAGGGAAGGCTCCAAAATCACCCCAACCAAATAACTCACAAAAACACCAAAATACATGATATAGCATACATAAAACTCATTAAAACAAGTATTAATCCATGAATCTTGTCACAAAACTCAAACCCACATATATATATATACAAATGTATACATATATATATACACATATACCTTGGAATGAAGAGAAGGAAAGGAAGAATGAAATAATGGAGATGATAAAGATGATGAAGATGCCTTGATTCCTCTTTCTCCTTCTCCTACCTCTTGCTTGAATAAAAAATGGAGGTGTATGTATGATGGGCGTCGAGGCCACCAATAATAAATTCCCAAGTACCGAATACAAATAAATTGTAAATAGTGGTAAGAGGGGTCGATCCACGAAGATTGGGAGAAATTGTAACTCTTAATATGCCAAGGAACGAAACAAATTATTAAAACGGGGGTGTTTTGAGATTTAATTAAACTAATAAAGAAATAAACAAAACGAGACAAACGACTAACAACTAGACTAAAGTAGAACTTGGATAAAACAAAATAAATTCAATAGACAACAAATAGTCGGGATTTCCCTATGCATGCATCAGACTATGATCATTGACTGAGTGATTAATTCCACGTTAGGCTAGCTATAGTTACCAGTTACCTTAGGCTCTCTCGTTTCTTCGTATTTTTAGAATAATCTGAAGAAACTCCTAAAGACTATTCCCTAACTAGCTAATAACCCTATCAGAAACTCCTTCAAAGATCCAATTAGCTAATTGCTTTACGAGCTAAAAAAACACTAACCCTAACCGATATAGTAGAAACTCCTACATCGCTTAATTAGACCGAATTATTCCACAACACAAATTCAGACAAGCCTTATGTCGTAGCGTTGGTTGCCACTTCGTTAATTGCCCGGCTAGACTCCACCAAAGGAATTAACCAGCGGTATGTGTATTGATAACTCTAAGATTCGGGCCCTAAATCAAAGAATAAACCAACACTCAATGACATGAAATCGGAAATAAAACGGATAACTTGAATTAATCAATAAAAAGAAATAGTCTCACAAAATCTAAAGCATGCTAGGAAAATCCCTACTAACACGAATCTAACTAATCAATCAAAATTTAACAAAACAAGGTTCAAACTCGTAATGTAAAATAAAGAAAAGGAGAAAATAGAATAAACTCCCTAATCTGTCGGAAGTGGTGCTGCGTTTCTCATGTCAGCCTCTGTCCTTTCTGCCGTGTGAAAGTCTTGTATTTGTAGCCTTTAGAAAGTTGATGCCTTCCCACTTCCTTTCCCCATGTTCTCCTCATCAAATTGGGGTAATAATTCCCCAAGTAATACCCATCTTTCTCCCACGTTTGGCTGCCATGTTCTTGTCATCAAGTGGGGCCACTAACTCTCATTAATTCGTCAGTAACGTGGTCTGTAACGTGTGTAATTCTAAGGGACTTTAGGGTTCGATCTTTGTGAGCTTTTTTCCAACATGGGCTTGTGACAATAGGGTTGATCTTGTGGGTTCCCGAAGTAACCTTGGGCTTCCTTTACAATACTGCATGACAAAACAATTTTATGGGCCGCACACCTTGTCCATGAGGCCTAAAAATCACTTTTGTGGGCTTCGAGTTGTAGCTCCTTGTTTGTTACAAATTTCCTTCAAATTCTTCCAATGATAAATCCTGCACAAAATACAGAATGTTAGGCATTTATCTAAAATTAAATCAAATAATGGGGTAAAACATAAGAGTTCTAAGTTCCAAAATTAAATGAATATGCAACGTATCAAATCCCCCCACACTTATATAATGCTTGCCCTCAAGCATAAAGTAAGATAAAAGATAAGAGAGAAATTCGACTCTATTCAATGAAAACACGAAATGGGCAATTTAAACTAGGAATGAAAGCATAATTCTCGCCCTACACTACCAAACATTGAACCAAATGCCATGAGAGTCTCACAGAAGAAAACACAATGCCCGGTCGCCGTCATAAGTACATGTATAATTTACCAAAGTTAAATTATAAACCATTTTAATCCTAGAAATCATATTCGACTTATTAGATGAAGGGTATGCCCAAGGAAGTTTCAAATGAAAACGGTAGTTGTGGGGAATTCGGGTTATTCACAATTAATATGTTGAGACACTTTAGCTAAGAATTGCTTGAATTGTCGTTGACCTTTTGACGTGAACGCAAACATTTGTGATGTATGTCATCCGGTTACTCAACCAATCACAACCTCAAGTGGCTTTGCCTTACTCATAATTACCCATTTATTGTGATAAATCACTTATTTAGTTGGGTAATTAGTGTAGTATTCAAAATTTGCCTCCCCCGTCGAGATCATTTGGCACCGTTTTACGTGAGCACAAACATTGTTGATGAATGTTACCCGGTTACTAAGCCCCATTTAATCATTTTGATGGATTTTTGGCGCTGCATATAATAGATCATACCACTTAACTTCCAAGCTTAAATTAAATCCCTAGTTCCGCCACAATTTCCCAAAAACAAGTGAAAATTCAAGTGCATACCAAATTCAACTTCTAAGCTTCATAAGTTTCTATTCAAGGAATGGTGTCATTTTAATCACACAATTTTAACATCTCTAGCCATTAAAAATCGGGCACGTTATTTCAAAAACTGTGAGAATATCATCAACGATTTAGCCAATATTAAGCATGCAAGACTCAACTATACTTCCATATCCTTTTAAAAATTAATCCACCATTGCCTAAATCGTGAAAATTCATCAAATAGGAATCAAATTAGGCCATATCTTATCTCCTAATCATGCATAAGAGAAGTAACACTGAAATTACTATTCACAACCATAAACATGCAACTCAAGCAGCAATTTCTGATATTTCAGCCCATTCTCAGCACTAAAATGCCCCGAAATCATGCAAAAATGCAAAAATTTTCTCAATCAGCCCTAAGAAACGACACCCCCCCTCCCCTACACTTAAAACATTTGTTGTCCTCAACATAAAGTAAGTCAGAAATGAAAAATAGAGGACTTCCCTGAACCCGGGGGGTGTGATTGCTTGGAGTCAGACTCGGAGAATCGTGACTATGATCATGGATAGCCTTTATGTCAGTAGTATTCGACCATTTTTTTAAAGTTTAGTTTTGACGATGCTGTAGCCTTGAATGCTGTATGAGCTTTCAGATCGGCGGAGTCACGGCTGGAAGTGGTGGACGATGGTGGAGGAGACACCGTGCCGCCTTGATGCTGAGCGGCGGCAAGTTTGGCCGGTGAATCATCTCATTACCCATGGTGGAGTTAGGTCTTGAAGTGTCTTGCAATTTGGGGATTTTTGACTAAGATGGAGAGATGAAGTTGCAATTGGGGATCTTTGGCTCTTTTTACTGAATCTTAGGGTTTGGGGGTTTTGTTTGGCATAGGCGGGACGGGTTGGATGATGTTGGCGGGTCTGACTGTACTCGTGGATCATGATTCGAGTAGGGTGGTGAGTGGTTCATGTATGTGGGTTAGGCTCGGATAACCAAAAATGGACCCAGAACCCTTGTCCGTAACCTCAGTCAAGTGTTTTCACAGTAGCAAATTGCCATCTTCATCAGTATGGTTCTTGCTTTTTATCAACGATTGATCTGCACTTATGCCACCCCCACACTTATCAAAATATCTCTGCTGTATATTCACCTACATAACACGAAAGGGGAAATATTACGACAGGGCGAGGAAAACGAGAAAAGCGAACATAAACAAAAATAAAGGAAACTAAAGCAAGGAAATAAAACTTGGGTTGCCTCCCAATCAGCGCCCTTGTTTAACGTCACGCAATCGACGTGTCTTGATTTCGCACTCAAGTGTCTAGAGGAGGGTCCTCTAGATTAATCCGTCCAACCATGTGCGATGTAAATCCTTTATAAAAAGGATTCAGTCCATGCCCCTTCACCTCTCTGTACGAATTTCCAATTACTCGATCAGGGGGCTTAAGTGGATATTGTGCCTCAGTGGGTCGTGCAAGGTCCCGAAGTGTTCTGTGCTGAGCCATATCCTGACCGTGATCATTGACAGGGAAGTGATCAGTTTTTCTGTCGGTTTGCTGCACTACTGCAAACTCTTGTTCAGAATCTGTATCAATATCCAGCTCAAACGACTTCAAACATGCACAAACTGTTCGTATGAAGGTTTCTAGGCATAAGAAGAAGAAATAAAATCAATCATAAAACAATGCCCGGTAACGGCGCCAAAAATTGATGGGCATCGAGGCCACCAATAATAAATTCCCAAGTACCGAATACAAATAAATTGTAAATAGTGGTAAGAGGGATCGATCCACGAGGATTGGGAGAAATTGTAACTCTTAATATGCCAAGGAACGAAACAAATTATTAAAACGGGGGGTTTTGAGATTTAATTAAACTAATAAAGAAATAAACAAAACGAGACAAACGACTAACAACTAGACTAAACAAGAACTTGGATAAAACAAAATAAATTTAATAGACAACAAATAGTCGGGATTTCCCTATGCATGCATCAGACTATGATCATTGACTAGGGGATTAATTCCATGTTAGGCTAGCAATAGTTACCAGTTACCTCAGGCTCTCTCGTTTCTTCGTATTTTTAGAATAATCTGAAAAAACTCCTAAAGACTATTCCCTAACTAGCTAATAACCCTATCAGAAACTCCTTCAAAGATCCAATTAGCTAATTGCTTTACGAGCTAAAAAAACACTAACCCTAACCGACATAGTAGAAACTCCTACATCGCTTAATTAGACCGAATTATTCCACAACACAAATTCAGACAAGCCTTATGCCGTAGCGTTGGTTGCCATTTCGTTAATTGCCCGGCTAGACTCCACCAAAGGAATTAGCTAGTTGTATGTGTATTGATAACTCTAAGATTCGGGCCCTAAATCAAAGAATAAACCAACACTCAATGACATGAAATCGGAAATAAAACGGATAACTTGAATTAATCAATAAAAAGAAATAGTCTCACAAAATCAAAAGCATGCTAGGAAAAATCCCTACTGACACGAATCTAACTAATCAATCGAAATTTAACAAAATAAGGTTCAAACTCATAATTTAAAATAAAGAAAAGGAGAAACTAGAATAAACTCCCTAATCTGTCGGAAGTGGTGCTGCGTTTCTCATGTCAGCCTCTGTCCTTTCTGCCGTGTGAAAGTCTTGTATTTGAAGCCTTTAGAAAGTTGATGACTTCCCACTTCCTTTCCCCATGTTCTCCTCATCAAATTGGGGTAATAATTCCCCAAGTAATACCCATCTTTCTCCCACGTTTGGCTGCCATGTTCTTGTCATCAAGTGGGGCCACTAACTCTCATTAATTCCTCAATAACGTGGTCTGTAACGTGTGTAATTCTAAGGGACTTTAGGGTTCGATCTTTGTGAGCTTTTTTCCAACATGGGCTTGTGACAATAGGGATGATCTTGTGGGTTCCCGAAGTAACCTTGGGATTCCTTTACAATACTGCATGACAAAACAATTTTATGGGCCGCACACCTTGTCTTCAATTAATCCATGAGGCCTAAAAATCACTTTTGTGGGCTTCGAGTTGTAGCTCCTTGTTTGTTACAAATTTCCTTCAAATTCTTCCAATGATAAATCCTGCACAAAATATAGAATGTTAGGCATTTATCCAAAATTAAATCAAATAATGGGGTAAAACATAAGAGTTCTAAGTTCCAAGATTAAATGAATATGCAACGTATCAATGTATGTGTGAAGGGTTGAGGGCAAAGTGTGTGTTAGTGTGTATGTTAGAGATGAAATATGTCTAATGGGTGAGGGTGTGTGTTCTTATGTATATATGTATATAATTATATGATATATGTGATATAATGTATACAATGTAATATAGGTATAGATAAAAAAGATATATGTATAAAGTTAGATATTAATTATATTTTATGAATATAATGATGTTAGTGCTCCAATTATATATACATATATAATGAATGTGTGTGTATTAGTGTCCATGAATATAGATTCATAAATATATAATGCATATAAATGTATTAGTGTAGGAATAAGTAATGCATATATATATATATATATATATATATACATATATATATATATATATGGAAACATGTTATGAGATGAAATGTATAAATTATGCATATGTTAGAAAATGAAGTGAAATGAAATTAAAATGAATTAGCAATTAAAATGAACACTTGGGCAATTAGGCAATTAATCGCATAAACCACTTAGTCACACAATTGTATTAAGCACACTTATCAGTTTTAACTCTCAAACTCAAACTCACACGTGTGGCGTTACAGTTCAAGGTGAACACGAGTCCCTCCAGTCCTTCTTTGCTCGCTTCAAGAAGGAAGTGCTCCTGGTGGAGGGGCCCTCGATGGACTTTCTGATCTACATGCTCTTCAAGGCCTGCAACCACAAGCAATACGTAAGCAAGAAGTTTGCATATGCCATTGTTAAAAAGAGGCCAGTCTTGCTCATGGCGATGAGGGAGATCGTTGAGTCCTATTTTGCACTCGATGTCATGTACGGGTCCAATGCCCCTAGGCATCCCAGCCACCATAAGAATGAACGGGGGAGAGATGAGCCCCACAGGGAGCGGCGCAAACCATCATCCCTCCTCACAGATTCGAACGGATCCCTCTTAACAGGCCCATCTCTGAAATCTACGCTCTCTCGGATAAGAAACTCTTCAAGCACTCCCAAAAGTTGAGAGAAACCGAGTCTCAGAAGCGCTCGGGAAAATATTACGCTTTCAACAAACAGAAGGGCACGACACCGACGAATGCCGTAAACTCGAGAGTGAGATTCAAAGGCTCCTCGTCGGGGGCCACTTGAAGGAGTTTGTAAAAGCTCTAGAGCGATATGACGAGCGCTGCAATGAGCGATCCAAGGAAAGGAGAAGGAGCCCATCGCGATCGAGGAGCCCGTGGGGGCGGGGCCCAGAGAGCAGCACCCGTGGCAAGCAAAAGGTACCTGAACAGGAGAATATGCCCTTCACGGTCATCCACATAATCGCTGGAGGCTCCTCGGGGGGAGATTCCAACGCATCCTGCTGTTGTTACGTCAGAAGCTATGATCAGTGCCCCTCGGCGCCCAAATAGGTTTACTCCATCAATGGAACAGGCGCCAATAACTCTAGGGAAAATGATATAATTGGATTCAGTGCTAGGGACCTAGAGCACATTGTAACTCCCCATGGGGACAGTAAAACCTCAGACTGCCCCATGGTGGTTAGCTTGGATGTCCATAATCATATTGTAAAAAGGGTTTTAGTTGATAGTAGAAGCTCTGCTAATGTTCTCCCTTATACCATTTTTCAGAAAATGAACATCACCAACATTCCCCTCGAGCCCCTCAAAACGGCCCTCATTGGCTTTGGGGGCTCAGAGGTTGTCTCTCGAGGACAGATCCACCTGGCCATCTCTTTTTGTCATGCCCCACAGCGAAGGACCCTCATGGTCACCTACGAGGTGGTGGAGATTGAGATCCCTTACAACATCATGATCGGGCGACCTTCCCTCGTTGATTTCAAGGCAATCATCTCTACATACCACCAGAAGATCAAGTTCCCTAATCCCGAGGGGGTTGCTGAAGTTCCCTGCAACGTCAAGGAGGCTTGGGAATGCTACATGCTGTCCCTTAAGAAGCCCAAAGTTGAAAAGGCGTTCCAAATTGGATCCACCAAGAAGTCAGTGGATTTTCCCAACCTGGATGAGGATGTCCACGTACGGAAAAGGGCCAAAATGAATAAAAATAAAAATAAGAAGAAGGATCCCAACACGGGAAACCATCCGGAAGGCACCCCACTTGGAGTGGTTTGAGAATCCTCCTCGGATGATGACGCTAACGAGGGGTAAAAAAAGGCCGCTGACAATCACTTGACAGGGAAGAAGCGGGCACTCAAACTCCCTCATCCAGAAGTGTGGATTGAGCCTACAGAGAAATTTCAAACCATCGAATTAGAACCTGGAAACAAGGATAAAACCACCTAAATCGGCTCTAATCTCTCGGGACCCTCGAAAATCATGATGATCGATTTCTTGAGGGAAAATATTGATGTCTTTGCTTGGAAAGCTTTTGATCTCACAAGGATAGATCCAAGCGTCATAGTCCACAGACTCAACGTGGACCCAACTTTTAAGCCGATCAAGTAAAAGAAGAGAGATGTCCATGGATTGCGGAAGAAAGTTATTGAGGAGGAGGTAAAAAAACTCCTCGAGGCTCAATATATTAAGCCCATACTGTACCCAGAATGGCTTTGCAATATGGTCCTCGTGCTGAAGAGAGCAAATAAATTGTGGATGTGTAATGATTTTACGGACCTCAACAAGGTTTGCCCTAAGGATCCTTATCCTTTACCCCAGATTGATCAATTGGTAGCTTCAACCAGGGTTGCGAGCTCATAATCATGATGGATGCTTTTCAAGGGTATTACCAAATCTTTATGGCCCCCTGAGGATCGCCCCAAAACCTGATTCGTGGTACACATTGGAGTCTACTGCTTTCTGGTCATGCCTTTTGGGCTAAAAAATGCGGGTGCCACGTACTAGCACCTCGTTAATCAAATGATTGAGAAAGAAATCAAAGGGTCAATCGAAGTATATATAGACGATATGATAGTCAAAAGTGAGCGTCAATCCTCACATCTGGAAGATCTTAAGCATACGTTCGGCATCTTGCGCCAATACGGCATGAAGTTGAACCCCTCTAAGTGTACGTTTGGGGTTCAAGGGGAAAAATCCTTGGGCTACATGGTTAGCCAGCGTGGGATTGAGGCTAATCTAGAGAAGATCAAGGCCATCTTGGATATTCCATCCCCTCGTAGCATCAGGGAAGTGCAAGTGTTAGTAGGGAAGATCATATCTTTGAATAGGTTCATTTCCTGCTCTGCAGATAGGAATCTACCGTTTTTCAAGATCTTGCGCAACGCTCATAATTTTTGCTTGGACTGAAGAATGCGAGAAAGCGTTGCAAGATATGAAGGCCTACCTTTCATGCGCTCCGCTCCTGATAAAACCGATCGAAGGAGAAAACTTATTCATTTATCTTTCGATTTTCGTGGACGCCACGAGCGCAGTTTTGGTGGCCGTGCGCGAGCGTAAGCATTTACCTGTTTACTACCTGAGCAAGACGTTACAAGGAACTGAAAAGAAATATCTGGAAATTGAAAAGTTTGCTTTTGCTCTCATTAATGCGCCACGAAGACTGAGGCCTTATTTTCAGGCACACTCAATCACTGTCCTTAAGGACCAGCCACTAAGACAGGTTTTATCCAAGCCAGACGCCTCTGGAAGACTAATAAAATGGGCTATTGAATTGAGCCAGTTTGACATAAGTTTTGAGCCCAGGACAGCTGTATAAGCGCAGGTGGTCGTGGACTTATTAGTCGAGAGCTGTGGTTTAGAACCTGCTGTCCAGAAAACAATGGTTTGTGGGTTCTGCACACAAACGGTTCCTCGACCTCTCAGGGGGGAGGAGCAGGGGTAACCCTTAGAGATCCCAATGGAATTGAGGTAGACTTCGTAATCAGGTTGGATTTCCAAGTCACAAATAATGAGGCAGAGTACGAGGCTCTATTTCAAGGGCTGAAAATTGCTTTTCAAATTTTAGTTTCCAGGATCACGGCTTATGTGAATTCACACCTGATTGCTAGCCAGATTGAAGGAACCTATGAGGCTCGAGAAACCACCATGATGCAGTACTTGGAGAAAGCAAAGGAGATAATTGGAAAGTTCAAGGAATTTCACTTACTTCAGGTTCCACGAGCGGAAAATGGACGTGCTAATGCTCTTTCCAAGTTTGCTTCCTCCCTCGAAGGATCCTGTGAACATCCCGTTACGTTCCTGAGAACGGAGGAACCATTGATAAAGGGAAAGGTTCATCCCCGAGCGGTAGCCATAATTGACCCCAGTGAGCCGTGTTAGCTCGATGACATCATTAGGTTTCTTAAAGATGGCATTTCTCCCGCTGACAAAGTGGAGGCACGAAAAATCTGGAATAGGGCCCCTCGCTTCTCCCTGGATCACGAGGGGATACTCTTCAAGAAATCCTACCAAGGCCCACCGATAAAGTGCTTAAGGCCCTCACAAGCCAAAGAGACCCTCGAACATATTCACAGTGGGAGTTGTGAAAATCACTCTGGGGGGAGTGTTCTTGCCAAAAAGATATTGGGAAGCGCATTTTACTGGCCCTCGATCCTCCAAGACACCATCGCGTTTTCAAAAAAGTGTCCTAAATGCTAGTTTCACTCCAACGTTCCACAATTACCAGCTGCTCAGATAATCCCAATAGACGTTTCTTGGCCCTTTGACCAATGGGGCATCGACATTGTAGGCCCCTTACCAATGGCGGTCCTACAAAAAAAGTTCGTCATCCTGCCCGTTGATTACTTCACAAAATGGGCCATTGCCAAAATTACTTTCCGGGTAGTGAGATACTTCATATGGAAGAACATCATCTATATATATGGTATCCCGAGGGTGCTCATTTCAGACAATGGCTCCCAATTCATAGCAGTAGATACCAGGGATTGGTGCTCGGAATTAGGTATTAAACAACGCTTCACTTTCGTGGGGCACCCTCAAGCCAACGGTCAAGCTGAAGTTACTAACAGGATCATCTTACAAAACTTAAAAATCATGCTTGAAAGCAAAAAGAGTGAATGGGCTGAGGAGCTACAAGGGGCTTTATGCGTTTACTGCATAACTCCTCGAGCGGCTATTGGAGAAACTCCTTACTCGCTTGTTTATGGGTCAGAGACAATGATACCCACAGAAATTGTACAAGAGTCTGCGCGTGTGGCATATTTTGAGCCTGAAACTAATGAGAAAAATAGAGCGCTTGAGCTGGATCTTTTGGAGGAAAGAAGTGATAATTCCTGGGCGCGTATCCACAAGTATAAAGCATCTATGGCTCGACAGTATAACAAGCGAGTCTGAGAGAGGACGTTCCAGATGGGAGACTTAGTCCTAAAGAAGGTTGAGGTGTCAAGGCATGTTGGTAAGTTGGACCCAAATTGGGAAGGGTCGTTCAAAGTCACCCAAGTCAGAGCTAACAACACTTATACGCTCGAGACACTTTTAGGCGAGTGTCTCCCTTGGCCATGGAATGCATGTAACCTTCGATGGTTCTATGTTTAAGTTTTGAAATGATTTTTGTAAATACCCCCTTTTTTGGGGCTCAATGTATTTCTTGTTCACCAGTGCAATATATTGAAATGGTTTGCTTTGAAGATAAGGACTTTCTTATATTCATGTATGTGATGAGAAATTCCCCCTTACAAACCTAGGCAATAGTGACACAGGCCCAAGGCAAGTGGATTCACCTTTACCAGGGATGAAATTATGCTTATCAATCGCTAAACTCCGCATCAAGGTTTACCCTCGTCGGAACGCTCGATAACACTAAAAGCTGATCTCAAGGCGAAAAGCAAAGCCAACCAGAATTGGCTTCTGGCTCGCGCTCGAAGCCGCTAAATAACCAGCGAGAATACTTCCGTCCCCACGGTCACTCTCGACAACTTGCTTACCTTTGCCAACTATCGGAATGGCATCAAGCATCCTCTTCCTCTTCCGAGAGGGCTGGGCTTAGCCCCTTTGAGACTCTCTTATTACCACGCTCGTGCACGGTCGCTGCTGTTTGTCTTGAGGGGTGACTCCTTGTTGGAAAACACGAATAAAAAAGCAGCGGAAATTTAAAAATTTTTCCAACAAAAGGATCTTGGACTCGCAATCGTTTAACCAAATTCGTAGGGATTAGAAACTTACTTTCTTAATTTTCTTTCTTGAAGCGTTTCATGCCACCCAAGAACCCTCTTCTCGCGGCTTGATCCCCTCTCATTGGTAAAGCTCGAATCTTCAAACTTCTAACTTGAAGCTCTCTAGAGATAGTCCACCAACTTGATCACAATCTAACTAGTAAGGATGCTAGTTCTCTAGTTAGTGTTTAGGCTTAACCTAGGGTTTCGTTTATCTTAAAGAAAGGATGGTGTTCAACACATGAACCAAAAGAATTGCCAATTCGCTCCAAGAGGAGCTCGAGCTCCCCTATTCATAAGAAGGGGAGGACCGAAAATGCTAGTCCTTATGGGCTAGGGTTTTGGTCTCTCTCTCTCTCCTATTACTTGATCATCAAGTAATTTTGACTTTGACTTTGAATTCAAATTCAAATCAACTTTCAAGAGAGGTAAAAATATCCAAACTATTTTTGGATAATTTTATACTTTATTTATTTAAAATAAATAACTTATTTTATCTAATTAATTAATTCATAATTAATTAACTAGATTATTTTCTCCAAAATTAGACTTTCTTTTTAATTCAAAATTAAACCAAAGTCTATTAAATAATTAACACATTTAATTATATAATATATATATACAATATATATATTTACACGTGTGGGACACGTGTCAGAAGGACACGTGTCACTCACGTGACCCACACGTGTGGTTTCACACGTGTGGAATCCTCTTGGCCCGATTAACTCGTTTAATCATTTTAAAGCCTCAACTCATGTAACCAAGTTGTTGTGTGTGACCCTCTAGGTTCTCAATTCAATTAGCAGTGACCCTAATTAATTAATTCACTAATTAATTAATCAGTCCACAGATTAAACGACCATAGTCTAGCAACAGGTGTCTAACCCCTAACTGAATTGGAATGTTCGGATTCGACAGAACCTTTAAGTCATTGATTAATGTGAGATACAATCCTCCTACTTACTATCTCTCAACCAAGATCTAGGGCAAGGGAATAATCAGAACCCTAATAATCCGGTCTTAAAGCTAAGTGTAATTTATATCCATTTGATCTCAATCCAAGAAACTTTTTTCTTGATGTCTTGATCTACTGCCTTGGCCAAGGACGCCATATGGCATATGAATGACTTACACAATAAGAGATCACCTTGCAAATGCAAGTGTAGGTCCTTTCTTGATTCTCATTCACTTTCATAAATCACTTGTGCAACCCCAGCATAAGCCTTGAATCAGTTGTCTAAGGCGACACCCTTTAAAGCTTATACCTAAGACTACAGAGTTAACTCATAAAGTGACAAGGAACCTCAAGTCTAAGGATCAATTAATCACATCAATGAGTCATGAGATATTTCCTAATCTGGAAGTCTCCATTTCCTGAAATTGAAACTTCCTTTCCCATTTAGGAATGTTCTCACACGGGGCACCTCAGTGAACTTACTTATTAAAGTAAGCACCCTCATGTATCACGCACGTATCAACTATACACTTTGCACCTCCATGAAACAAGGTGGTCCTTCTTAAGGGCGTGATCCCACAAGCAAGCCTTAGACGAGTCAGGTTGACACTCCCACTGTCGGTAGGACTCATCAGCTTGGAGTATTTTACTAATCATGACTTATGTGCTATAGGGCTCGTTTCAAGAACCATTTCACCTTAATGGTAGAGTCCTAAAGTCATCAGGATTAGGGGAGTTCTCATACATGCACAGCTAAAGTAAACGCATATAAACAAGTGTTGCCTAAATTCGTTATTTCATTTAAAGATTGTCTGTGATTATAATAAGGAAAAGCACAAACCGGATATACAATCGGCTTTCTAGGGCACTATTCATAATATTGATATTCTGAGTTAGATAAAGTCCATTACTTAGAGTACCGATGTGAACGGAAGAGTTGTTCCGTTTGATAAAGTATTTACCATTCTTAATATAAGTTTCATAACCTTCACAATCTAAAATTGGAACTGAAATTATATTACGAATAATGCTCGGTACATAAAAGACTTTATTTAAGACTAACTCAAAACTACCTAAATCTAATCTAATTGTGCCTAAAGCTCGAGCTTCAACGTTTGAGCCATCGCTGATCTTCAAGACACATTCTCCTTCTTTGAGTTGTTGGACTTCACTTAGCATCTGTACATCATTACAGATATGAGTTCCACAACCGGTATGAAGTAAAAGAGAACTAGAATTAATAGAAAGATTTACTTCAACGAGAAAGATACCTTTCTTTAGAGTAGCCTTGTACTCTGGACAGTTTCTCCTCCAATGTCCCGCTTTGCCACAATGGAAGCAAACATCCTCTTTCTGATCACGCTTCTTCTTTTGGGCCTTCCCCTTCGAAATGCCACCAGTGGGCTAAGGGGTTTCTTCTTCTTCTTTTGGGCTTTCTTGCCCTTACATTTAGAAGGCCCAGAAGAGGAAGATGGAGCATTCACCATCAGAACCTTATTGTCCTTCTTGATCGTGCTTTCAATAGTCACAAGCTGACTAATCAGCTCAGCTACAGGAGCATGAGCATGATTCATATTGAAGTTGTAGCACCCCGCACGTGAGGCACCACATCCCCCGCACTATGGCTCAACACGAGTAACGAAACAGTACTCCGCACCCGTATCAAACCATAGCGAACGGGAGACAAACATAAAAAAAAACCTTCCTAAGCCAGGCGGAGTTAGACCCTGCAATGAAGCCAATCAACAACGTATAATGCATTGCAAACTCAAATTCAAACATACAACTCATAAGTATAATTGGGCACTTCAGGCCTCTTTCAAAATCATAGCAAAACTCAGTAAAACCAATTTCATAATAAATACATAGGTATCCAATTTCACGATATAACTGAAATGAATTATACATAAATCCAATACAGATGCGAATGCAGAGACTCTCCTAGCCTAACTCGACCCACTTACAGACTCCAAACACCTCCGCCTAGCTCGAGACTCCAAAGTCAAACCTGCACACTAAAGTGTTGGGGAGGGAGAGGGTCAGTCTCTAGAAGACTGAGTGAGCAGGAGCGATACATATATATAAAACATGCACATGCAAGTCATAAATCCCGAGCAAGGTTTTATTTGAAATTAGTTCCCACTAAGGGTAAGAAAATAGATAAACAATGCTCGAACTTTACGACTGAGTCATATTAAATTCATTACATTCATAAATCATACATAAATATAAGGCTCGGCGAGTGAGCGTGCACAATCTCCAACCAAACTCCGACCGTGTACGACAAATATCAATAATATATTGATTAGGCGATCAGGCAATATATCATAATACGCACAGACTATAAATCATAACATAAACATATGCGTTTGGGCAATCCGTGTCCCGGCATTCCCGCACGGTGCATAATTCTATCAAAACATATACATAAGAAGAGGCATAAATCCTAACCAACCTTCTTCCTCCGGGTGGTAGACGGGCTTACAAGACCCGACCACCTCAATCATGGGCCAATGGGGTTTCATGACTCCCCCAAGGGCACTCAGCTCCCATTCCCCGCTAAACCTCCTAGCGAGGGCCGGTATCACCGTAGTTTGGTTGGGACTAGTATATGAGATCCCCGTCAGCCCTTGCTTCCTCGGTTAGCCACATATACTAAGTCCCGGGGCCCGTTCAATAATAAGTTATAAATGTGTCTCGCCAAAACATATCAATTCATAAGTACATAACATAATTCATAAATACATATCATAATTCATAAGTACATAACATAATTCGTAAATACCTTACCGTGTAATTCGGCATATGCTATATACGTACCTCTCCGTGTCATCCTAATCCATAGCTAGCATGAAGACACACGGTTTGGAGCATAGCCTCATTACAAAACCATTTTCAAGCTTATATACGCTCATACGTATAATTCAGCAGAATTTACTCGATAACTTCATTTGAAAACCATATATATATATAATCATAAGGTTTTGGCCAAAGCTTTTCACATAAGGGTTGTAGGGTTTAATAAGTAGCTAAAACGAAAACACCCTCACCTGAACTGCGACGATACAAGGATACGAATACCAAGTGCCTGAACGAACAAGATCTCTCCACCCTGGAGATAACTGTACAGAAGACAACATGACGTGTTCGTGAGACTTAAGACTCTAAATGAACCATACATGACGCACGGCAATGAAGTGAACATGATGTGAATGCATAAATGATCATATTATCAATAAAATGTTCATATGCACGATTAAGAAATTTAAAACATATAATCATTCATTCGTTCATATATTTCATTCAATTTCATAATTTCATAAATTCATATAAATTTCATAAATTTACAATATTCATAATATTCATAAATTCATAAATTCATAATGCATATCAATTAATTTAAAATTCATTTAAGAAGCATAACACATATTATTCAAATTCACATTGAGGAATAAAATAAATAATTGGAAACGTTCAAACAATAGTCAGTAGGTTAAATACGCGAAATGGAAATCAATTAATTTCAGAAATTAGATTAAATCAAATAATATTTAAAATATATAATAAATATATATAACATAATATATATATATACAATCATATATAATAATATACAATATATATAATATATACATATCTACACGTACACACACACAAACCTACCCATGCATGCATATATATATATTTTACATGCATATATAACCACAAAACCATATACACACAAACTCACTCCCCATGCATGCACACTAACACACACAACATATAGATATATATACATTACACACAGCAGAAGAAGCAGCAAAAGCCATAGATTCAATTACAGCAACCACAGTACAAGGAAGACGCAGCAGAAGTTCAAGCAAAACGGGGTGACACCCCCGTGTCACCCTCCAAACCTAGGCCGAGACACCCCCGTGTCTCGGTACAGCAACCCCAGATCACACAGCACCCCCGTTCCTCGCTGGAACGGGCAAAAATGGCACCCCCGTGCCACGCACCAGCAACCCCTGTTCTCGGACAGCAAAACGCAGAAACAGAGCAGCCCTTACCCAGCAAGAAAGAAGGCAACCAAGGCAGCTAAACTAAGCATGAAAGGCAGCAATAACACGACTAAAATACATGCTAAAAGACCAAGAAATCTGACAGCAAAAGCATGAAGGATCACGGCATTCTTGACAGCAGTTCATTATGCCAGAAAAACAGAGCAAACGCGAAGAAAAACAGGGCAAGATTGAACTCAATCAATCCGATTTCATTCAGGTCCATAAGTCCCTCAAATGTGCAGCAAAACATCATAAATCCAACCCTCAATTTAGTCCCAAACAAGCTCAAACAAGAGGAGAAGACATACGTGACCTTCAAGTGGAAATTTCTCAAAAGATCAGAAATGATATCTCATAAATATCTCAACAACCACGAAATCAAAGATCATAAATGATATGAGGAAGTCAAAACAATCAATCTCAAGCTTGGAATCAATCAAAATCATTGAGAATCGAAGAAGATCATGAATTTGCCCAAAATCTCATATTTTCGGAAAAACGGCCCAGAATAATGAAACCATGCTCAAAATCATGAATGAAAGGATGGAAATGATCAGAATTAAACATATAATACAACCCTTAACTTACCTTGTTGATTGGTTGAAGTTTGGATGGGATTTGAGCTCCAAAATCCCCAAGGGATGAAGGGTTTCGGGACTGGACTGTAGAGCAGTAGCTTTGGCTGATGTTTGGGGATTGTGTGAGAGTTATCTTGGTTAGGGCTTGATATGTAATGATAGGTGGTTGAGTTAGGGATCTAAGGAATCAAACCATGGTTAGTTTGGCTATGGTTTGGATGAGATATGGCTCATTTTGTACAGCAAGGTCAAGTTGAATGCCGTTTCGTTTTTCGGTTGGATTTCGGAGTTTCATATGACTTAGGAAAAATATATGGCTAAGTTTACTAAACTCGAATTTTCGTTACGAGTTCAGCGGAGTTGACGGAACTCGAATCCGAGTTCCTGAGCTCAAGATATTAAATTCGGAACCAAGGGTACGCTAAGTGCTCGTTAACCCCCGATTTGGTTCCTCAAAACAAATTAAATCCGTTAACCTATCAATTGAATTCGAAAATATAAATCGAGCATAAAATCATATTCATAACGCATATATTTACAACATACTACAAATTCGTGGCGATCCGAAATCATTTCATATAAGAACGAAGCTCAAAATTAACAATCAAACTCAATCATGTAATGAACATAAACCCCATGCACACTTATAATTTCCCATGCATAATTATTTTAATTTGCATGCATAATATATGATTTCCATGCATAAAACTTAAATGGATAAATTAAATCCAATATTAAATAATTTATATTAAGTCACGTAATTAATTAACTAAAACATGATTAATTAACATAACACTTAATTAGCATAATCTTTAAATTAATAATAAAATAATTCAACATATATATATAATACGAAATATATATATATATAATTAATAATATTAAAATAAGATAATATAATATAATATAATAAAATAATAACAATTATAATAAAATTAAATATAAAACACATAAAAACAATTAATCACATAATTGAATAATTTAATTGCGCAATTTAGAAACAAATATGATGTTTTAATAAAATTGAAAAACCGGGGCGTTACAATCTCTCCCCCTTAAAAAGAATCCGTCCTCGGATTCACAACACGCCTGAAAACAAACAATGAGAGATTCCCCGTCTCTCACAAGCAACAAGGAGAGAGCCCCGTCTCTCGAGCAACAATGAGAGAACCCCGTCTCTCCAACAACAATCAGAGAACCCCGTCTCTCGCACGTAGAGAGAGTACCCCGTCTCTCAAATGAAAATAAAGCAAGGAAGTCTCCAATATTCCCAAGCAACTCACGCAAAACCAAATTTAAAATCACGTAAGCCACCTCAAGGCAAGTAACAGATATCAACCATGTTAATAATCAATTACTTCACGTAATTTAACTTGCTAAGAAAATAAAGCACATAACAAAGAAATTAATAAATTGAATTTGCATGAATGTATGCTTCATGAATGCTATAAATACCGTTCACCGTAGGTCACGAAGTTTTAAAATTGTGAGTTGTCGTTGTTCAGTGTATCATCTGTCCCGAAGATAGATTCAGTGTTCAGTTTGTCTTTAACCCCTTCAGGGTACCTCGATGAAACAATTAATGAATCCTTCAGGGATTATACTTCTTAGATCCCTTCTGTCTGGTACTGCTCCCAATCTCCATCATTTCCCTTAATCTTCATTCAACCAACTCTTTGTAGTTAACCAAGTTTGACCTCCCGAATACCCTTAGACCATCCGTCTCGAAGTTAGGTCCCTAGCTACTATCTTACCCATATCGGAGTCTAAAATACCCTCAAGGATAACTACTCCTGACAGCCTTGACGATTCAATCCCTACCTAGAGGTATTCGTCATTAGGATCTTCCTTAACACGAATCCTTTTCCATCTTCCGTTCATGGTATCCATTCATTCCCTTTTGACCCCTTAAGGTTATATTTGGCATCTAGCTCCAAATTTCTTGAACCGAAGATAAAATGTTCTTGATGCGTTCTGAAGTTTGATGTAAATCCTCCAATGATCATCTTTTCCGGTTTGGTTTCTTCTTAGATTTCCTTCCGAAGTATCGTGGGAATAACCGAAGACTTGATAATATTGTCATTGTTGAATCCCCCTTGTACTTTATTGGATTACTCTTGATCGCCATCATTCCATTATATGCTAACTTGATTCGACTCTCTCTCTTGTCAATTCTGACTTAGGTTCGTAGGAGCTCCCTTATAATTTTGTTATCCCAGATCCATATTCTACACATAAGAATATTCTCTAAATCATTTCCTTTATTCCTAGTGATAGACTTCAACCGTATTTAGTAATTTAACTCTCCTCTTGACACTTATCCATTCAAACCGTCTTATTTATCTCTGATCATCACTAATAGGACTTCCAGGTCTTCCTTAGTTTGTAATTCCATTATTCTCACTAAAATATTTCTTCGAGCACCCTTTCAATCGTCAATTTGTTCCTCGGTCGTGCTCTCCCCCTTAAATTTCTGTTGTCCCGGGTTGAACTCCATCGATTCTTCTCTTATCCAAACTCTTGATGAGTAAATCCCATTAGGTGGAGTTTTACTGATGTAGAAATCAAAGATGTGGCCTTTCAACTCCTTCCCTAGTTCTCTTGATGTCCGAAACTCCTCTCTTAATCTTGTCCGGAACTCTAGTCTCACTTCTCCTTCAGAATTCTTGTTTCCGTTAACCTATTCCTTAATAGAAGTTCTTATTTCCCAAATTCACCTTCCTTCTAATGTCATCCTATTATTTCTCTTCCTCATAACTCAGATGCCGCTCGGTTGAGCTGATACTTGAAAGTTGAGGCGAAAGGGCTTCCTATCAAGTAAACACTAAAATGCATGTTGGGTTAAAATGACAATGCATGTGTCACGTTTACATCAAGCAGTTATACAACACATTAGCGTAACAAAACAAATTAGAAATGCACGGATAAACATAAGGTTAAAAGAATAAACAATTAATGCGAAATATGATGCACATGCTATGAATGTTTTGGAACCTGTCACCAAGGTGGTAAGCTATTAGCTCGGTAGCTTTTCCTCGTTCCTCCAATCCCGAGGTTACTTTGACTGGGTGATTATCCCTTGCCTTTCCCACGGTCTTCAAGTTTTCCATGAGTCTTTTTGCATCACTTGTATCTTCCACTATCCGAGATTGCAATTCCTTAATCCTTAATTCTTCCACGTCCACAGAGTTAGTATCCAAACTTCTTCTCGAAATTCGACCTTTACTTCTAATCATCACCTCAATCAAGAATTCCGCGCTTAACCTTTGTGGATTTAATTCACCTCCAATTGCTTATACTTGAGCGCATGATTTCCTTTCTTTCCCGTTTCCATTTGTTGCTCCATATCTTCCAATTTAACCTCACAACATGACAATTCAGCTTGGATTTGGAAAAATGAACTCAAATCCTGTTCTCCATATCGCCACCTTCCCTTTATTTGTTTTTACCCAATTTCTTGCCTTCTAGAACCCGACTTCTTACCACTAGGCTTAGTTCGAAGTCCTTCTTTGTAGACCCTTGATGCATAACCTCTACCGGACCCCGGTTATCTCTACTCCTCTTAATTAGTAGTACCTCTTTCCATGATCCAAATCCGGGACCAATATATCTTCAAGGTTTTGTTCCCTTCATTCCTTAGGTTGCAAGATCCTGTTGAATCCAATTAATGCACTTCAGGTAGTGGATTCACATAAGTTGTTCTTTTGAGTCACAACCATCCCTTGATTAACCCCTATTCCTATACCACCAAATGTTCCTCTGCCATCGCATCGCCAAGGTCGAACCTCCCATTCTAAATCCTAACCGTAAATTGCAACTTCGTCTGTAATGCCACGCGGCTAGCCTTCTCCACATTCCTCCTCGGCATCCTTCCTATCTTCCATGCCTCCGAAGGAATTTGCAATAGGTTGTTGTGATCATAAAATTTGGCCGTGGTTTGATATCATCTTTATAACCTGGAAACCATAACTCATTTCAAGAATGGATGCATGCGATTAGCGCATGCTCATGGCACATATTCAATACGAAAGACAAGAATCCATATAAAATGCAACAAGTAATTCAACAGAATTCTTAAGGAAACCAAATTCCATATTCAAGATCGATGCAATGCACACAATATCACATAGTCCCTATGCCGTTCGACTTAGACTGACTCCGACATGACTCAAGAACACCGGTTTTGCAACCGGGCTCTGATACCACTTAAGGATGTAGCACCCCGTACGTGAGGCACCACATCCCCCGCACTATGGCTCAACACGAGTAACGAAACAGTACTCCGCACCCGTATCAAACCATAGCGAACGGGAGACAAACATAAAAAAAAACCTTCCTAAGCCAGGCTGAGTTAGACCCTGCAATGAAGCCAATCAACAACGTATAATGCATTGCAAACTCAAATTCAAACATACAACTCATAAGTATAATTGGGCACTTCAGGCTTCTTTCAAAATCATAGCAAAACTCAGTAAAACCAATTTCATAATAAATACATAGGTATCCAATTTCACGATATAACTGAAATGAATTATACATAAATCCAATACAGATGCGAATGCAGAGACTCTCCTAGCCTAACTCGACCCACTTACAGACTCCAAACACCTCCGCCTAGCTCGAGACTCCAAAGTCAAACCTGCACACTAAAGTGTTGGGGAGGGAGAGGGTCAGTCTCTAGAAGACTGAGTGAGCAGGAGCGATACATATATATAAAACATGCACATGCAAGTCATAAATCCCGAGCAAGGTTTTATTTGAAATTAGTTCCCACTAAGGGTAAGAAAATAGATAAACAATGCTCGAACTTTACGACTGAGTCATATTAAATTCATTACATTCATAAATCATACATAAATATAAGGCTCGGCGAGTGAGCGTGCACAATCTCCAACCAAACTCCGACCGTGTACGACAAATATCAATAATATATTGATTAGGCGATCAGGCAATATATCATAATACGCACAGACCATAAATCATAACATAAACATATGCGTTTGGGCAATCCGTGTCCCGGCATTCCCGCACGGTGCATAATTCTATCAAAACATATACATAAGAAGAGGCATAAATCCTAACCAACCTTCTTCCTCCGGGTGGTAGACGGGCTTGCAAGACCCGACCACCTCAATCATGGGCCAATGGGGTTTCATGACTCCCCCAAGGGCACTCAGCTCCCATTCCCCGCTAAACCTCCTAGCGAGGGCCGGTATCACCGTAGTTTGGTTGGGACTAGTATATGAGATCCCCGTCAGCCCTTGCTTCCTCGGTTAGCCACATATACTAAGTCCCGGGGCCCGTTCAATAATAAGTTATAAATGTGTCTCGCCAAAACATATCAATTCATAAGTACATAACATAATTCATAAATACATATCATAATTCATAAGTACATAACATAATTCGTAAATACCTTACCGTGTAATTCGGCATATGCTATATACGTACCTCTCCGTGTCATCCTAATCCATAGCTAGCATGAAGACACACGGTTTGGAGCATAGCCTCATTACAAAACCATTTTCAAGCTTATATACGCTCATACGTATAATTCAGCAGAATTTACTCGATAACTTCATTTGAAAACCATATATATATATAATCATAAGGTTTTGGCCAAAGCTTTTCACATAAGGGTTGTAGGGTTTAATAAGTAGCTAAAACGAAAACACCCTCACCTGAACTGCGACGATACAAGGATACGAATACCAAGTGCCTGAACGAACAAGATCTCTCCACCCTGGAGATAACTGTACAGAAGACAACATGACGTGTTCGTGAGACTTAAGACTCTAAATGAACCATACATGACGCACGGCAATGAAGTGAACATGATGTGAATGCATAAATGATCATATTATCAATAAAATGTTCATGTGCACGATTAAGAAATTTAAAACATATAATCATTCATTCGTTCATATATTTCATTCAATTTCATAATTTCATAAATTCATATAAATTTCATAAATTTACAATATTCATAATATTCATAAATTCATAAATTCATAATGCATATCAATTAATTTAAAATTCATTTAAGAAGCATAACACATATTATTCAAATTCACATTGAGGAATAAAATAAATAATTGGAAACGTTCAAACAATAGTCAGTAGGTTAAATACGCGAAATGGAAATCAATTAATTTCAGAAATTAGATTAAATCAAATAATATTTAAAATATATAATAAATATATATAACATAATATATATATATACAATCATATATAATAATATACAATATATATAATATATACATATCTACACGTACACACACACACAAACCTACCCATGCATGCATATATATATTTTTTACATGCATATATAACCACAAAACCATATACACACAAACTCACTCCCCATGCATGCACACTAACACACACAACATATAGATATATATACATTACACACAGCAGAAGAAGCAGCAAAAGCCATAGATTCAATTACAGCAACCACAGTACAAGGAAGACGCAGCAGAAGTTCAAGCAAAACGGGGTGACACCCCCGTGTCACCCTCCAAACCTAGGCCGAGACACCCCCGTGTCTCGGTACAGCAACCCCAGATCACACAGCACCCCCGTTCCTCGCTGGAACGGGCAAAAATGGCACCCCCGTGCCACGCACCAGCAACCCCTGTTCTCGGACAGCAAAACGCAGAAACAGAGCAGCCCTTACCCAGCAAGAAAGAAGGCAACCAAGGCAGCTAAACTAAGCATGAAAGGCAGCAATAACACGACTAAAATACATGCTAAAAGACCAAGAAATCTGACAGCAAAAGCATGAAGGATCACGGCATTCTTGACAGCAGTTCATTATGCCAGAAAAACAGAGCAAACGCGAAGAAAAACAGGGCAAGATTGAACTCAATCAATCCGATTTCATTCAGGTCCATAAGTCCCTCAAATGTGCAGCAAAACATCATAAATCCAACCCTCAATTTAGTCCCAAACAAGCTCAAACAAGAGGAGAAGACATACGTGACCTTCAAGTGGAAATTTCTCAAAAGATCAGAAATGATATCTCATAAATATCTCAACAACCACGAAATCAAAGATCATAAATGATATGAGGAAGTCAAAACAATCAATCTCAAGCTTGGAATCAATCAAAATCATTGAGAATCGAAGAAGATCATGAATTTGCCCAAAATCTCATATTTTCGGAAAAACGGCCCAGAATAATGAAACCATGCTCAAAATCATGAATGAAAGGATGGAAATGATCAGAATTAAACATATAATACAACCCTTAACTTACCTTGTTGATTGGTTGAAGTTTGGATGGGATTTGAGCTCCAAAATCCCCAAGGGATGAAGGGTTTCGGGACTGGACTGTAGAGCAGTAGCTTTGGCTGATGTTTGGGGATTTTGTGAGAGTTATCTTGGTTAGGGCTTGATATGTAATGATAGGTGGTTGAGTTAGGGATCTAAGGAATCAAACCATGGTTAGTTTGGCTATGGTTTGGATGAGATATGGCTCATTTTGTACAGCAAGGTCAAGTTGAATGCCGTTTCGTTTTTCGGTTGGATTTCGGAGTTTCATATGACGTAGGAAAAATATATGGCTAAGTTTACTAAACTCGAATTTTCGTTACGAGTTCAGCGGAGTTGACGGAACTCGAATCCGGGTTCCCGAGCTCAAGATATTAAATTCGGAACCAAGGGTACGCTAAGTGCTCGTTAACCCCCGATTTGGTTCCTCAAAACAAATTAAATCCGTTAACCTATCAATTGAATTCGAAAATATAAATCGAGCATAAAATCATAATCATAACGCATATATTTACAACATACTACAAATTCGTGGCAATCCGAAATCATTTCATATAAGAACGAAGCTCAAAATTAACAATCAAACTCAATCATGTAATGAACATAAACCCCATGCACACTTATAATTTCCCATGCATAATTATTTTAATTTGCATGCATAATATATGATTTCCATGCATAAAACTTAAATGGATAAATTAAATCCAATATTAAATAATTTATATTAAGTCACGTAATTAATTAACTAAAACATGATTAATTAACATAACACTTAATTAGCATAATCTTTAAATTAATAATAAAATAATTCAACATATATATATAATACGAAATATATATATATATAATTAATAATATTAAAATAAGATAATATAATATAATATAATATAATAATAACAATTATAATAAAATTAAATATAAAACACATAAAAACAATTAATCACATAATTGAATAATTTAATTGCGCAATTTAGAAGCAAATATGATGTTTTAATAAAATTGAAAAACCGGGGCGTTACAGAAGTTAAGGACAAATGGGTTGAATGATGGTGGGAGCGAGGCTAGCAAGAAGTCCACTGAAAGCTCTTCTTTCAGTGGCATGTCCATGGAAGCAAGTTTCTCAGTAAGGGTGAGAAACTTGAGTCCATATTCATGGACACTTGAACCTTCCCTCATTCTCAAGTGGAACAATTCCTTCGAAGTGTTATATCTTGTAACACGTTCATGAGGGCGGTAAAGTTGCTCTAAGTGGTCGTAAATCTCCCAAGCGAATTCCATGGCCTCATGTTGCCTTTGCAAGTCCGGAGACATGTTAGCCAACATAAGGCAACGGGCTTGAAGATTATCATCCTTCCACTTCTGAATCGCTTCTCGCTCGGCCCGAGTGGGAGCCTCCCCTTCGGGACTAGGCTCCCATTCGAAGAGAACATAAGTTCTCTTCTCAGAATCTAAAATGATTTTTAGATTCCTCAACCAATCAGAATACTTGGGACCAGTCAACTTGTTTGACTCGAGGATCGATACAAGAGGGTTTTTGGTTGCCATTTCAAAACACGTAGAGAATCACAGAATCTACGACCTAAATGGTAAAACAGAGAACTAGTGAGCATGTTGAATTATAACGATATACAAAAGATAAGGTCTTTAATCTAATGTAGCTCCCACTATTTTTCAAAGATCTAGAATTCCCAAAGATCTAAGAGGTACACGTTTCCCAATGGGTACTAAGATCCTAGGCATTTTACCTCGAACCCACGACTCACGAACATTCTAAGTAAGAACCCTAGGTAGGTACAACTTACCAATTCTAACACCTTTAGAAGTCTTAGTAATTATTTTTTGCATCACCTATCTTTCAATACGGACCCACGACTCGTGCGACATCCATATTTACTTAGGCGTTAAGCTAGACCCATCAATCATAACATCATGATCAAAACTTAGTTCGAACGACCCACGACTCGTGGACATCGCCCTTGCCAAAATTGACCACGAAATATTGACCATTTAAAATGATCAATTAGGTAACTAAGAACTAATAAGCTCCACTAGCTATCCCACGTCTCGCGGACAATAACTAGTTTCACTTACTAAACTTAAAACCTATTGATGGAATGCTAGGAATTTAATTCAAAATTTGCATCTCGAATTAAATACCTATTTGTTCGAAATTAGCTTAATATTTAATGGGAATTTTCGAATCAACCGGAGAGTTTTCCGGTTCGACCTCACCAACATATATGTTATCCAATTTTATTAGTCTTGATTAATGCAAGTACACTTAAATGCATTTCAAACAAGCACATAAACAGATAACATGTCCTAGCATGATACTAACATGTAATGATCATGGGTTCTACCTATCTTATGCGTGATATGTGGGAGCTACTCCACAATCACAAGTTCTAACATACATGCCACATAAACAGTTTAAATCACATAAGGGAAAGGGGTAACAAAATACGAGCCCTATCTCTATTACATTTTTACAATTGAGATTCCCCTCCCTAACATTTTGAGGGGTCTTCACTTATGGCCTCCTTGTTACTTGAATGTGGTCCATCTTACTCCATAGGTGCATTGTCTCCAAAATGAAAATAAAACCTCACCACCTATCTCTACTCTCAAACTAAAAGAAAAAGACATAAAGTACTAAGGCTCAATCTTCATATTGGCCTTAGACAATTACACGGGGCATACCCCGGCCTCAAAAACAGTAATATGGAAAGCCACATAATAAATCACATAACAGTAAGCACATAAGTGAGGCTCCAACCTCAATTGAAAAACGCAACTATAGGGCTCCAACCCCAATTTAAACCATTCATGTGCATAAATTAAAACCATACATAAGTCTAAACCCATGATCACCTAACATGCTTTTGCGAGAATTTAAATTTAGCCAATAAATTAAAATTTCCGTTTCAAGTCATAATGACTTAAAACACGACTTGATGCGAGTCTTATTTATAAAAGTTTTCAATAAATCCCAAATTAGCAAAACAAATAAAATTCCAATTAATTTCTGAAAATTAATAATTTTATTAATGATGTATTTTTCCCAAAATATAAACCGTTTCTATTTCTCAAAAAAAAAAATCCCAATTTTAAGTTTTATTCAAAAATTAAAATAAATATTCAAAAAATAAAATTTTAAAATTAAAATAAAAATTGGGACTGGATTGCACGAAACACGAAAACGGATCACGAAAATGGGGCTCGTACGAGAAAGGAGGCCGTGCGCGTCGCAAGCGCACTGGCGCGCGCGTGGCCCTCCCGGCCACTTGCGGGCGTTGGTGGCAGGCGTGCCTAGGCACGCCCGGAAGGCCTCCCGCGCGGTTGCGGGAAGGTGCTGGGCGGTGTCGCTCATGCGTACGCCTGGGCAGGAGGGCGGTGCACGCGAAGTCCCCGCGAGCGACACCTTCGCGCGCGGGGTTTCACGTGTTCGTCGTAATCCGGGTTTTCATTTCATGTATTCGTTCAAAAGCAAAACCAATCCAAGAAATCCAAAAAACAGTTTATACAGTTTCAAATCTAAAAATAGTTTTCAAAAATTAAATTTTGCAAAAACCAATTTTCAGAAACTTTCAGAAAAAAATACAGTTTCGTAATTCAGGCTTTCTAAAACAATTACAAATACTCAATCGCATCAAGCCCAAGAATTTCTACCAAATTCAGAATAATTGAGACGAATTAGAAACACGATCAACGAGGTGGCTCTGATACCACTTGTTGGAAAACACGAATCAGAAAGCAGCGAAAATTTAAAAATTTTCCCAACAAAGGGATCTTGGACTCGCAATCGTGTAACCAAATTCGAAGGGATTAGAAACTTACTTTCTTAATTGTCTTTCTTGAAGCGTTTCAAGCCACCCAAGAACGCTCTTCTCGCGGCTTGATCCCCTCTCCTTGGTAAAGCTCGAATCTTCAAACTTCTAACTTGAATCTCTCTAGAGATAGTCCACCAACTTGATCACAATCTAACTAGTAAGGATGCTAGTTCTCTAGTTAGTGTTTAGGCTTAACCTAGGGTTTCGTTTATCTTGGAGAAAGGATGGTGTTCAACACATGAACCAAAAGAATTATCAATTCGCTCCAAGAGGAGCTCGAGCTCCCCTATTTATAAGAAGGGGAGGACCGAAAATCCTAGTCCTTATAGGCTAGGGTTTTGGTCTCTCTCTCCTATTACTTGATTATCAAGTAATTTTGACTTTGACTTTGAATTCAAATTCAAATTAACTTTCAAGAGAGCTAAAAATATCCAAATTATTTTTGGATAATTTTATACTTTATTTATTTAAAATAAATAACTTATTTTATCTAATTAATTAATTCATAATTAATTAACTAGATTATTTTCTCCAAAATTAGAATTTCTTTTTAATTCAAAATTAAACCAAAGTCTATTAAATAATTAACGCATTTAATTATTTAATATATATATATATACAATATATATATTTACACGTGTGGGATACGTGTCACAAGGACACGTGTCACTCACGTGACCCACACGCGTGGTTTCACACGTGTGGAACCCTCTTGGCCCGATTAACTCGTTTAATCATTTTAAAGCCTCAACTCATGTAACCAAGTTGTTGTGTGTGACACTCTAGGTTCTCAATTCAATTAGCAGTGACCCTAATTAATTAATTCACTAATTAATTAATCAGTCCACAGATCAAACGACCATAGTCTAGCAACAGGTGTTTAACCCCTAGCTCAATTGGAATGTTCGAATTCGACAGAACCTTTAAGTCATTGATTAATATGAGATACAATCCTCCTACTTACTATCTCTCAACCAAGATCTAGGGCAAGGGAATAATCAGAACCCTAATAATCTGGTCTTAAAGCTAAGTGCATTTGATCTCCATTTGATCTCAATCCAAGAAACTCTTTTCTTGATGTCTTAATCTACTGCCTTGGCCAAGGACTCCATATGGCATATGAATGACTTACACAATACGAGATCACCTTGCAAATGCAAGTGTAGGTCCTTTCTTGATTCTCATTCACTTTCATGAATCACTTGTGCAGCCCCAGCATAAGGCTTGAATCAGTTGTCTAAGGCGACACCCTTTAAAGCTTATACCTAAGACTACAGAGTTAACTCATAAAGCGACAAGGAATGTAGCGCCCCTATACACTACAACCCCGCACCAAAGTATCTCCCGAGTGGATGTGAAGCCTAGCACCCGAGAAACACTCCGGTGAACGGATAGTGCTATACAATATCAGAGTATTAACACACTGCAGCGGAAATTTTATAATTTTAAAACTTTCAAAACTATGATAGGGGAATGCAATAAATAAGCCAGTAATGGCATAGTATAGATATCAAAAGTAGTGACCATGCCGTAATAGATAATTACAAGCTCAGAAGCATAACTTATTCTAAATAACCTTGACTATCATGCTAACGAGAAGACACACTAGGCTTCAAGATACCTTCTAGTAAGCGCCCGTTAAACCTGAAACCATGAGTTGTAAAGTGCGAGGGTTAGTCAAAGTGATTAAGTGAGGGGGTAGTTGGAACTACATATATACGTATAGGTATATTTGAAAAAGTGTTTGACTATAAAAGTTGAAGTTTGATACTATTAATAAAATAATATATTAATAGTACTATACCGGAAATCAATAAAATAATAATCAATACAAATATTTGGTTCATATTTATTTTGAGAAAAAGGGAATAAGGGGACTGGGTATCAGATTCTTGAAAATATGAACCATACGATAATAAAGTATTAATGCCCTGCAAGTAGGCGTTCTCCATCCTTTACTCCTTAAACAGAATGAAATCAGAAATAATAGAATCAATCCAGCCTTCTTCCTCCATGATCTGTCGGGAGCAACCCCTCGAGATCCAGATACAGACAGAGGGAGGGACGTACCTTTCCCGTCACTTAATGTGGAATAACTAACCTCCAGTTAAACCATCATTAAGATCAGATTTGGCGGCAGGTATAGTAATAGATGATGGCCCTTGCCACCCGGCTATTAGTTCTACCGTACCACCGGGCCCAATAGATACAGATACAGATACAGATCTTGCATTTTGGATACAGAATTGAGTTACATTATATCAATACTCGCCAAAATGGACTTGAGTATGATATGTTTGTAACTTATACTTGGACAAGGATTTTGTTTTATATAATAGGATAATAGATATCCTTATATCAGATATTTCCCAAAAAGGGGATAATACTATAATTAGGGAAAATAAGACTGAATCCTTATTAGGATAAATAATAAAATATTTTATATGTAGACTCATGATCCCAGTTGAAAATATTTTAACCTCACCTGCTATGATACGGAATCAAGTAAAGTATTCGGGGTTCCACTGTCCAGACCTAGTTCCTGAAAGTAGTGAACTACTACGGACTTAGAGAACTAGGTTCTTTCTATACTAATGCGACACATGAATGAGTACAATTAAGGCATATTGTAACAAGGAGTAATAGTAAGGTACAGGAAATTCGGTAATCTAGAATTGGAATATTATTATAAAACACACTGATACCAAAGTCATACAACCAAATTAACCAAGAAATTCTTATTCAATTTATAAATCCAAATTAAGGTTTATTTTTAATAAAGGTGAACCCGATTTTGAAAACGTTATTTAATCCCCGATTTTGAAATCGTTAGACAAAAGTCCTTTCTTAAATAAAACCAAATTTTATTTTATATTAATTCTTGAAATTACTACATGATATTATTGGTCAAAATTCATATTTAAAGTCAAAAGTCAAAATTACTATTGAAAAACGGTTACTATTTAAACATAGGGGATTAAATACTTTTAAACATAAAATCAAACACACACTTACACACACTAGCACACGGTACACACATATTTCAAGAGCATCAAGAACATGTTCTTCATCATGTTTGAATATCCATAAGATGTTCTAGGCATTCTTGATCAAATTCATAGTCATAACATAAGATTAAAGAATAAATGAGCATAATATATAAACTTTTCATGAAACATGATTCATAAACAAATTCCTAAACATGAATTTATTCAAATCTTCAAGTATTCATAAAATGTTCTACACATGCTTGATTATATTCATATTCATAACATAAGATTTGAAGCATAATATAGCAAAATATATAAACTTTCTATGAAAAATAATTCTAAATAAATTATTCTAGGCATGAATTTAATCAAACAAGATCATAATCATTTAAATACATACTCACATTATATCATATCATAATTCATGCATTTAATTAAATAAAATTCCATAATGTGCACACATTGTATTTAACTAACAATTATGCACATATTTCATAAAATAAAATTCCTAAAGCATAATTTAATTAATCCTAGACATGCTACTATTATTATTATACTAAGAACATAATATAAAGCATGAAATAATAGAAGAAAAACATACCTTAGAGAGGGAGAGTGGGAATGGCGTGAGGAATGGAGAGAAAAGAGTGATTTTTGTGTGTTGATTTGTGAAGTATAAATGAGGCTTGAGGGGGTATTTATAGGTAGTCATGAGGGGTCTCTAAGCAATAAATGAAAGTTTAAGGGAGATGTGGATGTCTCCTAATTCATACAAATGCTTGGTGATTAATTAGGAGATGTGGTTAAATTATATTATGAACAAATGCTAGGTAATTAGTTAGGAAATGTGGAGAAATTATGTTCATTTAATTAATCCTTCTAGAAGAGCATGAGGTCATGGATGATGTCATCTTGAAATAAAAATAAATGTAAAATTTATTCAAAAGTCGAGAGGTAAAATCTTGAAGTAGTGAATTAATGAAAGATTGAGTGAAAAACGAGCTTCGTTTTGATTATAAATGTGAAATATTTGGAGTTTTTGTTCATAAGTTATGAATAATAAAGATGATGAAAATCATGAGAAAATTATATAAACGAAGCTATGATAAGGTTTAGAGTTTGGAAAAATCACTATATTGTAGAGAAAAATTCAAGGATCGTTTTAAGTATAATTTCGACTCTTGAATAAAAGCTAATCGTTTAAAATAAAATGGTGATTTTTAGAAAGAAAAATATTTATAAAATATGCTATGGTGAAATCGAGTTTTTGGTAAATGCATGAAAATTCATAAAATAATTTAAGGGTCGTTTTGGTTATAATATTGAATATAAAAAATATAGACGAGTAAGGATTTATTTATGATCGAATCATAAGCTAGGGTTTTTGCCGGTTTTTTATACTACGGAAGTTAGGATGGGAATTATGGTTCACGGAGAGTATCACGATCCTCGAAATAATGTGAGGATTCTTTTGGTTACAATATTGGGTAGTGAAAGTGCTTCGGGAGACGTAGGAGTATTTTTGAGCTATAGGGGTATTTTCGTAATTTCCATCCTAAAACTGTAGGAATGGGTTTTGAAGCATATGAAAGGGTTTTAGGTGCTAAAAGGGAATGAATACTAGAATTCTAGGATTTTATGAGAAGAGTTCCAAGGTACGAGTTAAATAAAGGAAATAATTAAATCTACGATCATTTAATTAAAGTGTAATACATAAAAGCACATAAGTCACATAAGATGTAATGCATGAAGAGAATAAATAAAGACCGAGATTATAAGTGCTTCTTGAATAACCCCTTTACTTTACCTTTTCCAACTCGGCCCAGGTTAGGGCTGTTACAAGGAACCTCAAGTCTAAGGATCAATTAATCACATCAATGACTCGTAAGATATTTCCTAATCTGGAAGTTTCCATTTCCTGAAATAGAAACTTCATTTCCCATTTAGGAATGTTCTCACACGGGGCACCTCAGTGAACTTACTTATTAAAGTAAGCACCCTCATGTATCACGCACGTATCAACTATACACTTTGCACCTCCATGAAACAAGGTGGTCCTTCTTAAGGGCGTGATCCCACAAGCAAGCCTTAGAGGAGTCAGGTTGACACTCCCACTGTCGGTAGGACTCATCGGCTTGGAGTATTTTACTAATCATGACTTATGTGATATAGGGCTCGTTTCATGAACCATTTCACCTAAATGGTAGAGTCCTAAAGTCATCAGGATTAGGGGAGTTCTCATACATGCACAGCTAAAGTAAACGCATACCAAACAAGAGCATATAAAGAAATGTTGCCTAAATTCGTTATTTCATTCAAAGATTGTCTGTGATTATAATAAGGAAAAGCACAAACCGGATATACAATCGGCTTTCTAGGGCACTATTCCTAACACTCCTCCCCTCGGAACTATGCGGGTTTTTGGAGTGACCACTACAGAAAAAATAGCATTTTGTGACGCTTAAATTCGTCACAAGAAGCGACTATTGCGACGCTTTTGATATTGCGACGCCGACTAAAAGCGTCAGCTATTCCGGCGTTGCAATACCTTTTAATGATGTGTTTCGGTGTCTCAAAATTTGCTCTGTTGTGACGACGGAAATCGTCACTAAATCGCTGATGTTGTGACGCTTTTTTGTGTTTCGTTTTAAACCCTAACTACCCAAACTAACTAAATATATGACGCTATAAAGCGTCTCAAAATATAACTTTTATGACGCTTATAAGCCTCATTATAAATGAGGGCTATTGTGACGCTCTTGTGTATCTCAAAAGTTTCATTTTGTGACACATTAATTCATCACCTAATAAGAACTCACTTATTTGAAATGCGTTTTGTGGCGGTGATAGGCGTCTCTACTTTAACATAATAATTATGATATGAAACTGATAGCCCAAGCATCCATCAACACTATATATATATATATATTTACAAATTCAACCAATAAACTTTTGTAAAGTGTTTATAAAAGCGCAAACTAGAATAAAAATAGTCAGAATATAAATTGATTTCAAATTCTAAGAGACATAACCATCATGTTCTCCAACAAAACACAAAAATAAAGAATAAAACTTCTAATTTCCAACAAAATTACCAAATAACTTGAATATAACTTTCTTGGAGCACTAGTTCCACTTGTAATGCTCTTCCTCTTCCCTAGCAATCTATACAAACAAATATTAATTAAGTTAGTATTAAATGATTGAAGAACTTCTGAGAAAACAAATGAAACGATGATCATTGGTCATTTAGGCAAATTATTAAACTTGAGGCTGGGAGAAGTCCTCCCTCATAAAAAATTGAACAACCGTATGTTTCCACTAATTAAAATTGTATTCAAGATTATAAACACAATCACAAACGTATGTTTCCACTAATTTATACCTAAATTAAAATAAGGGGCACTTACGCAATTCTTATCTCAAAGTTAAAAGCTTACACAAATGGAAGTTTGTTCTGAAGATGATAAAGAAACATTCAAATAAATATTTACCATCTTTCTTTCTTATTTAAACCCATCATCTTAAGTCTCAACTTCTTTAAATGTACAATTTCTGAAAACAGATAGTTTAAGAATGATTCATACCCAAAATAAATGAGAATCACATATCACAACAATCAAAGGAAAATCAGGAATGCATGTTACATATATATATACACCATAAGCTAGAGAAGGGAAAAAAATAGAGTATATATTAGAAGAAGCCCCCATACCTGTTGAGAGGAGCAGAGTTTGAAACTAAGCAGAAAGCATGTGGATGGGCGAAATGTTGTATCATGAAATTGATTAACGCATTCATCAGATAAGTCCATTGAAGCAGGCTGTGAATGTTTTCAGAGTTTTCTCATCTCAAAAATATTAATAAAAGCTTCAGGTTAAGAAAACCAAAAACAATAATCTGACTATTATTTGTTCATCAATTTATATGTCTCAAAGAAACACAACAATTTTGTCCTTGAACTCCATTTGCTACATTGTTGGAATATCATTCTCATAATTAAACCAACTTACATTTATTCAGAAATAAATTAAGTAACTTTACCAACAAAGGGTTGAGTAAAAGGAATAAAGAGAGAAAAAAGTTTTAATCTGCAGAAGTAATTAAACACTACAAAAAATTCCAAGAAAGAGCTTCTTATGCTACACACTTCACACTTAGCTACCACTTGAAAGAGAAGAAATTTGGATTTCCAGGAACTACTACATATTTTGATCTCATCTTCAGTTATAACCTCCAATATCTCCAAAAATTCCAAACATTTCAAAAAACAATGTAAAAAGGTAAATCCCTCTCAAAACCATCGCAAAAACAACAATCAGGGGAAAGCCTAAACCAAAAAAAAAAAAAAAAAAAGAAACAAAACACACACATACATATATATCACACTTTAGGTTATTAAGCAGTTGTATTCTATATTATATTCATGTCTATATTATATGCATGTCTTAGTTGCATGTCTACATTGCTGCTTATATAAATTTGACGTTTGGACTTGATATTATAACACAGGAAGTTTGTCTCAAGCTTCAGACCTGAGTGCAAGGGTACATTAGGGCCTTTCCTAGACATGGCAGGTAACTAGTTTTCATTCTTTTATCTTTACATGTGTTTCAGTTTAAATATTGATAAAAATAATTTAGTTTCCAAATTAAAAATGGAATGAACTATTCATGCTGTTTATATTTGACATTGGATTTGACAAATAGTCACTTATTCCATTCATAATGATGAGACATAATGCTTAATTTCATCATAAAGATTGTTGGAAGTGAAAAGGTTCTAGTGCTGGTATATTTCCATACTACCTTATCAAAGTTCTCTTAAAACTTGTGCATACTTCCTTTTAAATTTAAAACAGAGAAAAAAGCAGCATTACTAGGGCTTTACACCTTTGATAAATTTGCCATTGAGTATCATATAATGTCAAGTTTGAAACTGTTATGCAAGTCGAACCGTTTTAGTTTGCCATTTGGTAGAATACAACTGCTTAATAAACTAACCTCATACAGTTTCAGATGGAAACATATGATATATATGCATATCTTAGGTGCATATATATAGACATGCACATAAAACATGCATATAATACACTTTCAGAGCTTCTTACCTTGAATAGCAAGATATTACGTCTATCCGGAGCACCGTGTGAAGAAATTCCTCACCGACCCACCAAACCTGTTCGGTAATGCATCAGCTCGACGTTTTTCAACTGTAATTTCACAGATTAAAAATGAAGTCAAACAAAAACAAGAACTTTACCCAATAAAAATACCTAAACCTAATCATGAGATACAATGAAGAAGTACAGAGAAAGGACAATAGCCTGTTTGGATTTAAAAGAAATGGTTGATCCTTCTTCCATTCTCCACAACAAGAGCACAAATAAACATGCATGCATAAAAAATATAATAATGCTACCATTTAGGTAAACAAGCTGCGATGGCGAATTTTGACATGAGATTTTAGTAAGAAATTAAAACAGTCCTCGATACTAGCAAGTTCGTGAACTTTTAAAACAAATCAACATCTATAGATAAAGTTTGTTTTTTATTGGGATTAGTGATGCAATTGATTGATTATGATAGATTACTACCACTTAAAAAATATGGTGTAAGCTGCTGACTTTGCAGAGGAACATATATTAGCAACAATGAATCTAGTCAACACAACAACGACTTTGCAGAGGAACAAATATTAACAACAACGAATCTAGTTAACATAACAACGTTACATTCCATGATTCATTTTTTTCCAGTTTATACACATATGAATACAATAATTAAATACAATAAGCAACGCAAACTATCCACCCAGTTGCATTCAACTTCTTAGTACTCACACATTGGTAAACCACGAACACTATTAACCTTCGGATTTACACATACCACCTCATACACATCAATTAAATGTCTTTTTTGCGCCTCAAATCAACTAATCACTGATCTACGCCATGAGAGACAAACTTATTTTCACCAAAGAAGATCATACTTCAAAATTTACCAAAGTTGAACAGCATTTGCTGAGGTTTAGCTTTTCATCACTTTAATTTCAGTTATTATTACTACTAAAAAGGTCTAGAAAACTGTCTATAATTATATCAGATACCAAACATTCACACAAAGCCAGAGAAACTTTTGAAAAATAACCATAAATATCCGTAATTATACACAACATATAAACAACGCTCACCCGCTGTCGGCCTTCCTCAAATCCGCGTTCGATTTTCCTCCTTTCATATGAAACACACCAACAAACACAACAGAATCATTTCAATAAATAAATAAAAATTTAAAATCTACAAAATTCTACATGTACTGATTCTACTTCAACCTCTCAGTCCCTTATGAATCTGAATGCTTTCTTCTTCTCCCATTATCAATTAACACAAAACTCACAAGCAATCTACAAAATTGAACGTACATATGCAAAAGAACCAACCTTTCTGCTAGTTGGTGGCCGACCTGGAAGCCAATGGCTGGAACCAACCTTTCTACGAGTTCGGGCTTGTTCGCATAGAAACCCCTGCAATATGACTGGTTCCAGCATCGAATCGGAATCGGGAGGGTTCCAGCGGCTGGTGTCGAAACTCGCAGCAGCTTCAAGGCTTCTTCTCTTGCAGGTTTCTTGTCTTTCTTCAATTCGTTGATTTTCGTTGGCCGAGATTCGTCGGTCCGATTATTATTCTGAAAATAGAAGGGGAGTAGGGTTTCTTCTAAAGCATCTTAATGCAAATGCTCAAGAATGGGGAGCAGAGTCCCCTATTTTTTCGTTGATTTTTGGTTCAAGAATCGGGAGGCAGGGTTCTCTCGTTTTCTTTAATGGAAACCGCCAAAATTTCACTTCATTATATTGTAACATATATTACGAATGAATAATAATGATAATATATTGTGACATTTGTTTTAAAAATGTGATAATAAATATATCATATTAAGACCCTTTATTAAATATATCATAATAAATTTATTATATTGTGACGGCTAAAGTAAAAGTGTCTTATTATTATTAATTTACTTAATAAAGAATTTCATATAAAAAGTAAATTAAATCTAATAAGACGGATCTACAAAAAGCGTCTCAACAGTTAGTATATTATGACGCTTTTTAACAGGCGTCATAATAGGGCATCTAATCAGGCAGTTTTTGTAGTAGTGGACCGCCCGACTTTCCCCCCGGCCTCGGCCAGTTGAACTTGAACTGTGTAGCACCCCGGAGTGAAGGGCACCACATCCCCCGCACCATATCCCGACACGTGTAACGAAATAAAACTCTGCACCACCAAGCTATAGCCAACGGAAGACAAACAAAAACTTAAAACCTAAGCTAGGCGGTCTAGACCCTAATACAGAGTACGCAACAAAATATAACATACGCGGAAGCAATAGGATCAACAAATATCAACATACATGCTCAAGGGAATAAAAGTTGTACATGCAATGCCACTCCAGGGCCAAATAAAAGCTTACAAAATTTCCAAATTCGGGTCATAATCATAACCTTATACATAGATCCAAAATACAAAAGCAAGAGATAAAGATGCAATATGCAAAAGCCACGAACAACTCAACTCGAACGACCCAAAAGAAAACCGCCACCTAGCTCAGGCCGAACCCTGCACCTGCAACTTAAAGCAAGGGAAAAGGGGAAAACAACATAGAGGGTCAATCCTAAAGACTGGTGAGAGGGCTAACTCACGCACACGTACATATACATAGAGGCAGAGAATAATCAAAGTCATAATATTCATGAACTGGGGCGTGGTTTTTTCAATACAAAGCATTTTGATCCCGTGATACTATATATAGAAGAAAAGTTAGGCCGAAGGCCAAAATCCACAAATTTTAATAATTAGAAGTCCACTCCCATTTCACAATCGAGTTCATAATCAAATTCAAACTAACTCGGTGAATACGAGTTTTCAGACCAACCTCCTTCATATCAAATTCAAACTTATATTTAAATTCAAACGAAAACCAAATCAAACGTACCTTCCCCAACAACGGGTGATAGAAGGGTTGTGCACACCCTAACTATCCGAACTTTATGTATGGGTCGTGAGTTCCATCCTCCACCAAACCTCCTAGTGGGTTTCAGGTTAATCCTATCCAACAGGAGAATGTGCACAAGGGTCATAACTGGCGACCCCATGGCCGTCCCGGGTCTCCCTTACTCACATCTCCGGGGCCCAGATTCAAACTCAAACTCAGGGATTCATATAAAGGACTTATCTTTCAAAGTCAAACCTCGCTACGTAACCAAAATCAAATTACACACTCCAACCCGTTTTCAAAATAAAAAACCGAAAACATATCTACGTATATATACAAAGCTTTTTCAAGAGGGTTTCATAACAATCAGGCCAATTCCCACAAAATACATAACAAACACATATCTCTCTCTCTCTCTCTCTCTCTCTATATATATATATATATATATGTATATGTACGTAGGTCATATGCGGGCTTAAAATACATTTAGGGTTGTAGGTCATAATAACTAAAAGAAAGAAACCTCACCTCGACAAACAAACCGAACGAACAGGTTCAAAGCACACCTATGAAGCGGCTCCACACCAATGGGCTACTCCACTTGAACAATCTAAACAAGGGAACAACACTTAGACTCAATATGATCCAAGGAAATGCTCGGGAAATGCATATGAATGCATATGATGCAATGCACTTCATATAATTTCACACTTAGGCGTATCAAAGCAAATATCAAAATATCACTTAAATAATTCAAGAATCAAACTCCTAGCGTGTCAAATAAACTCATATTAAGTCATATAATAGCATACCACGAGCATCCATAGTTCATACACGTATATATATTCATCGAATTCGTTTCATTTACGTCACTTAAGATCATGATTTCAAAAGAAATATTCAAAATTAAACAAATAAAATTCACATAATTAATTAATACTTAAATATATAATGCATAATACCTCCGCCGTTGAACCATCGCTGTAAGTCACCGAAACCACCAACTACGCTGCGAATTGGGCTCAATCGAGGTATGGAACCAGAGGGCCGAAGAACCTTGGAAACCATCAAGCCCCGTCGGAAAACGATGCCGGAAGGCGGCGAAACTCGTCGGTACAGTAACTCGTGCCGCCGCCGCGAGCTTCAGGCGGTGCGTGCGGTGCCATCACGGCCCCGATGGCCGCACTACCGACGTCAGACGAAACGCCGAGAGGTCCTCTTTCTGGGTCTGGGGCGCGTGTCGCCGGTAACCGCCGCGAAAGGCCAGCAAAGTGGCGGCTCCGCCACCCCCTTTAGGCGTCTGGCGATATCTCCGCCGTCGGTCATCGTTGAATCGAGCTCTTAGTATAGCTGTGACCGCATCATCGAGCTCTTCGAAATGGACTATTTATTCATCGAATTCCGTCGAGAAACAGCCGAGTTTCGGGTTATGCGTGTGTTTACACCGTGAGTGTATGTGAATGCGTGAGGGAGAGAGCGGGAGAAGAGAGAGAGAGAGCTGAGCGCGTTCTGGCATGTAAAACAAGGATTCGGGTCTTTTATCCTGGGTCCTCGCGCACAACGATCGGGAGGAAAGGCTAATAACGTCAGAATTGGGCAAACTTAGAGTCTACGGACTCGTTTTAATGCCCCGAACACGTTGAAGGGGGTCAAAGAGGTCAAATTCTCGATCGAACGAGCAGTGACCGAAAAACCCCTAGAAAGAGAAAATTGCAAACAAACCCCTGAACTCCTAAAGAGTTGAAAATAAAGCCACTTAAAACACAAAATCACAAAATTAAACACATAAAGAAGTCAAAAGGTGGCGTACCTTGTATGTTGGACGAACGGGATGTTACAAACTCCCCTCCTTCAAAAGGACCTGTCCTCAGGTCCCACTGCTGAGTCGAAAAGTTTCTGAGTTGTATTACCTCAATCCACCTCGCGAAATCATATAGGGTCATGGCCGTGACTGGGAAGTTTATTCCCTCCAGTGTATCTCGTCGTCACAAAGGTCTGCCTGAACGCTTCACCGTTGATCACTTCAAATTCGTTCGATAACCACTATGCCACTGCACCCAAAGCTTGATACCGTCATGTCCTCGTCGCTTGCAAACCGTCTTCTGGCCAGAAGTAACGCAAATGCAACAAACAAGAGAGAATCCCATCTCCCAACACGTAAAGGAGAGAACCCCGTCTCTCGGCACACAAAAGAGAAAACCCTGTTTCTCAGCACATAAAAGAGTGAACCCCATCTCTCGGGCACAGAATTGAGAGAACCTCGTCTCTCAATCTAAGTCTGACAGATTCCATACCTCCCAGACATTCTAGTTTGAGAAAATCCGGCATTTCTCAAACCCCTAAATCCAAGAGAATCCAGCATCCCTCGAATACCTAAGTACAAGAGAATCCAGCATCTCTCGTGCACAAAACTCAGAAAGAATCCAGCATCTTTCTATCACGTAATTAGAGAGAATCCAGCATCTCTCTAACACACAAATAGGAAGAGTGAGCATCTCCCTAGCACGTAAACAGAGAGAATTAAATCTCTCTTTCACTCAAGTACATAAGTAGAATCAGAAATCACAATAATCAACACATATCACAATTGACAGGTATATCGCAAAATAACAAGAGTTAAATAAGCAAATCATGCATGTATGCTCGTTCCATGAATGCTTAGTGTACCATACATCGTGGTGTTGGAAATCTTGACCATAAAGTTGTAATGATGTCATGGAAGGTGATTAAATTGTTAGTGAAGCAGCCCTGCAGTTCAAACACTAAAGTTGATGTATGAGGGTTAGGGATGCAAATGAAATGTAACGGTCGCGTCACATAAGTGCAACAATGAGAAGCAATTAAGAGCATATTGATAAAATGTTGCACAATCACAATCATATCATATGCATGATCATATAACTCAATGCAAAGAAGTTAAAATTTCATGCCAAACAGATGCAATACGCACTTATTCCTATGCTGTACGACCTATACTAACACGACACGACTCCAAAGCACCGGTTCTGAACCTGGTAGCTCTGATACCAATTAAGATGTAACACCCCAAGCGGTGGGGCACCACACCCCCACACTATGACCCGACACGTGTACGAAATGGAGAGTCCGCTCATGCACCAAGTCACAACGAACGGGTGACAAACAAAAACACACACACTAGCTAGGCGGTACCTAACCCTGTACAAAAGAGAATATGCGAAACTTGACAGTGGAAGCAGTACGAAATGCCAATTTTTCAAAATCTTGTCATACAATAAGGATGACAGCATCAAACATACATCAAAGTCAAGTATACGGGTTCAACTAAACGATCGAACCTGTCATATCCTGTCACAAACAATTACATAACAAGACGAGTTCAACTGGCCCTAGAATCCTGTCCCGAATAATCATATAATCACAACGGGTACATCTAATTCGAGCACCTGTCCTAACCTGTCCCGAATTCCATACATTCAATTCATAATTGCAAACATGTACAGAATAAATCTTATACAAACTTTCCAACATAAGTCAAAACAAAATACTTAACCAACTGAAATGAACAGATACAGACGCAACAAACACGACACACATAGCCGCCTAGCACGAACTCCAACGATCTCCAAAGCAAAACCTGCAAACTAAAAACACACAGGGGGAGGGGTTAGTCCAAAGACTGAGCGAGGGGCTACCCACACACACCTACATATATATAGAGCACAACACATAAAAATTAGATGTTTGTGAATTCGGGATTAGTTTTTGCATGCCAAAACCTTTTTCTCATGATAATATATATATATATATATATATATATATATATATAGGGTGACTTATCCAAAATAGAACAAACAAAACTTAGCTTATACATAACTGAAAACATACGTTCAAACTCATGCAGACTAGCACATGTTCATGCAGACTTAGCACACATACCGGGGCATATTTTATTAGGTTGAAAGTATACCAAATTTTATCTTAATTTAGGAATCTACCCCCGTTTCATGAATTGAGACTGACAGACAAAACTCAAAACCAAAATGCAAATCATAAAACATAAGGCAAACGCACATACCTCTTCTTCAGATGATGGAAGGGTTGTACACACCCTAACCATCCACATAAATACGTCAAGGTATGAGTTTCATGACACTCACACCCAAGGACTCCATCCCCACCTCCACAGGGTGGGTTCCGGGTTGATCCTATCTTCGGGGCCCCAGGCATAACGCAAAAATCACACTTATCATAAAGCTTATCGTACAAACCACATCACGCTACAGATAGACTGACAGACATATCACATGCATGTCGTACTCATCATATCGTACGTATATATCACACAGACTAACATCCATCGACCTAAAATGAGCCGTCCTGGATGCCCAACACAACACCACAAAACATAACAAAATAAAACTAAGCATACATAGGCTCGTACATAGCGTTTCTTACTTCTAAACTTATGAAAAAAACATCAAAGTATATATTTCACACATATCTATGTATGCGTAAGGCTTATAAATCGTACACATTCGAAAACGAGCACATGGTACCAAACAGAGCCAAAGACACAACAAATGGTCCACCCTGGAACCTGCACGACCTACTCGTCACCACCCCGGGTGCACTTGAATCAACTGGACACACAAAACACAACACAGGGCTCAGACAGACTCAAACAACCACACAGAGATGCACGACACATGCTCAAACACTTAAGAAATGCAATCACATAAGTAGGGTTTAAATTCATATCAATTCCCTACAAAACAAATCATTATATAGTTCATAGAAATCATATTACATATTAGGACACGTTCATGTGCACAATTAATGCAAACAATAGAAATAAAAAGATAAAGCAATTCAAATTATTCATATTAGTCCATATAAAATAACCAGTTCATATTCGTACGAATAAATTATTTCTTACGTGCAAATGTTTCTAATTTAATAATATAAGTTTCATACAATTCATATATCGCATAATAGGTTGATATTAAATTAAGTAATTAAACCGAAATTGCAAAGTTTCAAATTAAATCATCCAAGACATACTAATTCGACTTCTCTTAGTCAAAATTAGCATATTTATTTTTAAAATAAAAACAATTAAACAAATCAAGTCATGCAATTCCATATTATTCAAAATTACACTAACATCGCCTTTAAGTTAGACAAATAGCTCAAATACAACATATCGGAATTTAAATTGCAAATCAAGCATCAATATATTTCATAATTCATTTAATACATGATTTCGTATACATTGGAGTTTATATTGATCCACAAATCAAACAATTAACAATTTATCGCAATTAAAACAATTAATTTCAAATATTCAAATTACACAAAATAAATCACAACAAATCAACCTGGCATCCGATTGACGAACGGAAAGTGGCATTGGACTCACCACGACGAGGCGGACAAACTGTCCGAAGGTCTCCGGAGCACCGCCGCCGGAGCTGTCGGAACAGTGGTCGACCACCGCCGGAATGTGCTTGAAAAATCCTGAAAAAACACTTGTGCAAGTACTCCTCGTGCTCGTTCCAAATCCTCGATCAATTTCTGAAAATTCCAAGAAAAACATCTCCAATTTTAGATCTAACAACACGAAACCCTAAAATCTTCAAAATCCAATTACTTCTAAACCGGTGAACGAAAATCGAATGCGTAAGAGGTATTATCTTCCCCATGACGAGCTCTTCGAAACCCCTATAGTGGTCGCCGAAAAATATACCCGGAGCTGACCTCCGTCGTTGAACCCCCTTGCAAGTCACCGAAACCACCACCTACGCTGCGAATTGGGCCAAACCGAGGCTGGAAATGGAATCAGAGGGCCGAAGAACCTTGGAAACCATAAAGTCCCATCGGAAAACGATGCTCGAAGGGGGCGAAACTCATCGCTACAGTAACTCGCGCCGTTGCTACGAGCTTCAGGCGGCGCGCGGTGCCATCGCGACCCCGCTGGCCACGCCACTGATGTCAGACGAAATGCCGGGAGGTCCTCTTTCTGGGTCAGGGGCACGTGTCGCCGGAACTCCGCCGGAAACCGCCGCGAAAGGCCGGCGAATTGGCGGCTCCGCCACCCCCTCTAGGCGCAACAGAAATCTGGAGATATCTCCGTCGTCGATCGTCGGGCTGAGATCTTTGTACGGCTGTGACCGCGTCGTCGAGCTCTTTGAAATGAACTATTTATTCATCGAATTCCATCGAGAAACGGCGGAGTTCCGGGTTGTGCGTGTGTTTACGCCGTAAGTGTGTTTGAATCGCGTGAGGGAGAGAGCGGGAGAAGAGAGAGAGAGTTGAGCGCGTTCTGGCACGTAAAATGAGGATTCGGGTCTTTTATCCCGGGTCTTCTCACACAAAACGATCGGGAGAAAAGGCTAACGACGTCAGAATTGGGCAAACTTAGAGTCTACGTACTCGTTTCAATGCCCCGAATGCGTTGAAGGGGGTCAAAGAGGTCAAAATCTCGATCGAACGAGCAGTGACCGAAAAACCCCTAGAAAGAGAAAATTACAAACAAGCCCCTAAACTCCTAAAGAGTTCAAAATAGGGCCACGCAAAACACAAAATCACAAAATTAAACACATAAAGGAGTTAAAAGGTGGCGTACCTTGTATGTTGGAAGAACGGGATGTTACAAAAACACATACACATATATATATAAATATATATACACTTTCATGCATTCACACACTAATTACACACACACACACATATACACACACACACACACACACACTTACATGTACTAACACATATATAATTCCATGCACAAATGCACGCGCACATAATCAATACACCTGCATGCACATACAAAGCTATACAAACACAACAGCAAAAAAGGCTCCCCAGCCGGGTAAAAACTCCACACAAAACTCCCCGGCCGGGTAAAGAAGAGGCAGAAGCTACTGCCTAAAGGTGTCCCCACCCATGGACACAACCAAATCAACTCTCCCCGCCCGGAGAGATCACAACAGCAGCGACGAACAACAGCTCTGTTTTCCTTTTCGCAGTAACAACAGGGCAAAGCAGCAACAGCAACAGAGGAGCAAAACGGTAGCAACACAGTAGCAAAATAACAACAAAATAAAAGGGAAAACTGACAGCACTCATGCAGCAAGAATCAAGGTTCCAATCATGCTTCAATCCTCAAATTTCAGTCCCGTTTCCAAGCTCCAAACATGGTGAAAATTCACATACTTATACATAAATCAAATTCAGGTACAAATAGGTATACAAGAAGCTAAATTGATCATGTTTCATGCATCCAATCACAAAGAATCAAACACAAGACATGGATTCAAGAATTCAAGCTAAAACCTAACTATTCATTCTCTTCATCAAAGCATACTCAAATCTCCCTGAAATTCAACAAAAAGACACTTAAAAGAAAAAGGAGAGATGGAGAATAAAACCATGGACCTACCTTTCGAATTTGAGGCGAAATGATCGAGTATTGGAGGCTCTGCAGATTCTTTTTCCCCCTTTCTTTTGAGGCGAAATGATGGAGTTCGAAGTGAGGGGGTAAGAGATGGTTAAAGTGTTTAACTAGGGTTAATTTGGCTCAAGAATCAAGTGATTTGGTTAAGAAATGAATTAGTTATGGCCAAAATACTCCAAGGTGGCGAGTCTGCTCGTACAACTCGTCTCGGGCAAAATACGGAGGATGAAACGGGCTTAGAAAAATACAAGGCTAGGTTCCTTAGCTCCATATCTTCGTTACAAGTCCAGCGCCACTTCTGGAATTTAAATCCGAATTCCTGATCTCAAGTTATGGCCTCCGGAACACAAGTTGAGTGCGTACCTGTACGGCCGCAAAACCTGGGTGTCACAATCTCTCTCCCCTTAAAAAGGACCTGTCCTCAGGTTCGAATCAGGGTCTTGATCAACGCCGGATAAGATCAACTCCACGCTTCCACTGCACCACCCGAATTCGGTTTTCAAGTGGCTTCTAGGATTTTTAAATCTCGCCATAAGAACTCTCGCCGAATGAAAACTTCCAGTCTTCGACTCGAACCTCTACTGAACCCCAAAACTCTAACCGATTGCTCACGAACAACGAACCCCTTGTAGGAAATGCTTCCGAAAGGTCTCGATCTCCCACTTCGACCCAAGGGGCCTTCATCTCCAAACTACGAAAGCTCTCACCCTAGACGATCAACGAAACCATGAGACAATGGCCAACTCATCGAAATGAGCGAACGCTCCAAATCACCTCAAAATCTCCTTAACTTTAGCAAACCGGACACGTAGTCCGTAGCTATTTGCTCCCACTTCCAATTAGAATATGGAAGTAGTTAGAGAATCCTTTCTTAGTGTCTTGATTGTAAACGAAGTAGTCTTGAGTGCCCCTGATTTGGCAAAAGCCGATGCCAAAGGCAACTCTCTTCTACCACCTCTTCCCACTCTAAAACCGTACCTCTTTCCTATCAAACGAATCAACGGTTGGCAATCTTAAAGAAAAGAATCGCCTAATATACCCCATCAACAGGAGATACTTCTTATTCTGAGGTAATTCTCGGTTCTTCTACCCAAATGCGTAGTCGGTTATACCCTTGTTAAAACCAACTCGGCGTGAACAACGGAACTCTGAAGCAAAATGAACAACTCTTCGAAGCGAGCAAAGGGTACTTATCTTCCACAGTTAACATGTGTAGCTCACAGTAGTCGATATTCATCCTAAAGTCCCATTTTTTCTTAGGCAGGACTTAAGCACTCCATGAAGTAGTACTCAATGGGTGAAACCACCTTCTAAGAGCTCTTCAAACTACGCCTTCAGCTCCAACAACCATGCTAGAGCCATTCGGTAGGGAGTCTTCAAACAAGTTCAACTCCGGGATAAAGATCAATGACATCTCAACGTCCCTATCAAGTAGTAGAGAATCCCAACTTTCAAGGAACATCAAAATGCCTTACTTCGATCTTTGTCTCCTTAAGCTTGGCTCGATCCCTCGGTTAATCCAAAGGTAAGCCACAAAGCTCATCGCACTGTCCCGGATTAAACAACCGCTTCCACAAAGGATACAAATGGGCTAACCTTCAATCTATTACCCGAAAATATTGTTGAGCCCAAAACGGACCTCCTAAAACAACACACCAACTCAACTCGGAACCCGAACAACCAACCCACGCTTAAGGTTGCTTCGTTACTGACTAGGCGCCTTCAAACGAACCCACCGGGCAAACTCGACCCTCACAACTCACAAGTCACCCGAGCACTTGAGCTCACCAAACTCTCTTCCAAGAAGAGAGTTCACACGAAGGAAATAGCAACACAAGCAACAACAAGCACCAAAGAGCAACGAAATAAGAAAGTAACCAACTAGTGGGTTTTCCCGAGATTAGATATGCATGAATGAGATGCCATGAATGCAAGTACCTCAATTTCCGGGTTCGATTTGATTCCCAACTTGAAGCCTTTGGTTCTATCTCTTTTGTTTATTAGCCCTCGAACGGTCACACTCAGGACACTTGTGCTCCGAAGACCCGCAAGCGTAACATCTCCGTAACCGAATCCAACATCCCTCGTATGTATGATTGGTCCCTCCACAATGGGCGCACGGTTGGAACTCTCTCTCTGATCGAGGTGTCTTCCGGGGCTTAGACTTCTTGTTACTCCTCTTCTGAGTTTCTATACCTTGCCGAGATGGTCTCTGCTCCACTTGCAAGATGGAACATGAACCTAATGCGAGTGGTCGTTCCGGTGCCTCTCCTTCATGTCTCTTTCTTACTATCAATCTATTTTCGACCCGTAGTGCTTTCTCAATGGCTTGGTTCTAAGTACTCGTATCTCTAGCAATCAAAGCATTTCTAAATTAACTCCGAAGGCCTTCCATAAAGTAATTAGCCTTCATCCCAACATCATTCACGATATGTGGCACATATGCACCCAACCTTTCGAACTCCTCTAGATATTCCATAACCGTCTTGTCTCCTTGTTTGAGGGTGCGAAATTCCTCGAATCTTCGATTTCGTAGAATGGTCGGTGTATACCTCTTCCTAAATTCCCGAACAAACACATTCCAAGTCAATTCTTCGCTTGTCACTTCCAGTTGTTGAGTAACTCTTGACCACCGTAATTTTGCTTGCCTTGTAGAAGTAGTGGAACAAGGCGAACCATATTTTGAGGGTCACATGGCTACACTCGAAATATTCCTTCTATCTCCGAGAGCCATTCCTCAGCCTTAATATCATCACCTCCTCGGAATTGTGACGGATTGAAGGTCCCAAACTCCCGGTATAGGGTTGCTATCGGATCCATTGGTTGTACCATAGAAGATGATGGTCCTTGATTAGGTTGGAAATGTTGAAACATCGCGGTCATGAACTCTGCGGAATTGAAGGATGGACGAGGGTGTTGATGTGAAGGTTGACCGAAGTGTTGTCGACGTGGTGACATCCTGAAAATCTCAACAACTACAGTAAAGAGATAGGTGCATGTCGGTTAGTAAATGCATTTTCATTTGAACAATTAATACAATTAATAACAATTTCTAATAAATAATCACATAAAAATGGTGCAAATGAATGCAAACAAACACATAATCCTAAGCCGAACGACCTAGACAGACCCAACGGGACACAAGAGCTCCGGTTTTGCAACCCGGAGCTCTAATACCACTTTAAGATGTAGCACCACGGAGCGAAGGGCACCACATCCCCCGCACCATAGCCCAATACGTGTAATGAAATGGAACTTCGCACACACACCAAGCTATAGCGAACGGAAGACAAACAAAAACTCAAAACCTAAGCTACGCGGTCTAGACCCTAATACAGAGTACGCAACAAAATAAAACATACATGGAAGCAACAAGATCAACAAATATCAACATACATGCTCAAGGGAATAAAAGTTATACATGCAACGATACTCCAGGGCCAAATAAAAGTTTACAAAATTTCCAAATTTGGGTCATAATCACAACCTTATATATATATCCAAAATACCAAAGGAAGAGATAAAGATGCAGTATGCAAAAGACTCGAACAACTTGACTCGAACAACCCAAAAGAAAACCGCCGCCTAGCTCAGACGGAACCCTGCACCTACAACTCAAAGCAAGGGAAAAGGGTAAAACAACATCGAGGGTCAGTCCTAAAGACTGCTGAGGGGGCTAACCCACACACACATACATATACATAGAGGCAGAGCATATTCAAAGTCATAATATTCATGAATTGGGGTGTGGTTTTTGTAATCCGAAGCATTTTGATCCCGTGATACAATATATAGAAGAAAAGTTAGACCAAAGGCCAAAATCCACAAATTTTAATAATCAGAAGTCCACTCTCGTTTCACGAATTGAATTCATAATCAAATTCAAACTAACTCGGCGAGTACGAGTTATCAGACCAACCTCCATCATAGCAAATTCAAACTTATATTCAAATTCAAACGAAAACCAAGTCAAACATACCTTCCCCAACAATGGGTGAGAGAAGGGTTGTGCACACCCTAACTATCTAAACATTATGTATGGGTCATGAGTTTCATGACACTCATGCCCGAGGATTCCATCCCCCCACCAAACCTCCTAGTGGATTCCAGGTTGATCCTATCCAATAGGAGAATGTGCACAGGGGTCATAACCGGTGACCCCATGGCCGTCCCGGGTCTCCCTTACTCACATCTCTGGGGCCCAGATTCAAAGTCAAACTCAGGGATTCATATAAAGTACTTATCTTTCAAAGTCAAACCTCGCTACATAACCAATATCAAATTACACACACCAACCCGTTTTCAAAACAAATAACCGAAAACATATCTACGTATATATACAAAGCGTTTTCAAAAGGATTTCATAACAAACGAGTCAATTCCCACAAAATACATAAACACGTATCTAAATATATATATATATATATATATATATATATATATATATATATATATATAGAAACCTCACGTCGACGAACAAACTGAACAAACATGTTCAAAGCACACCTACGGAGTGGCTCCACACCAACGAGCTACTCCACTCGAACAATCTAAACAAGGGAATAACACTTAGACTCAATATGAACCAAGGAAACGCTCAGCAAATACATATGAATGCATATGATGCAATGCACTTCATATAATTTCACACTTAGGCGTATCAAAGCAAATATCGAAATATCACATAAATAATTTAAGAATCAAACTCCTAACGTGTCAAATAAACTCATATTAAGTCATATAATAGCATACCACGAGCATCCATAGTTCATACACGTATATATATTCATCGAATTCGTTTCATTTACGTCACTTAAGATCATGATTTTCAAAGAAATATTCAAAATTAAACAAATAAATTCACATAATTAATTAATACTTAAATACATAATACATAATATATCTTATATATAGATTACGTATACACACACACAACATACATGCACTATAATAATAATACACATTCATATATATATATATATATATATATATATATATATATACTACGTACATGCATGAAATCACACATATATATATATATATATATATACATATATATCTATATATATATGTACCAACACACAAGCATGCATTAAAACACACACACATATATATATATAAATATATATACACTCTCATGCATTCATACACTAATTACAAACACACACACACACACACACACACAATATATATATATATATATATATATATATATATATATATATATATATATATATATATATATACATATATACACACACACACACACACTTACATGCACTAACACATATATAATTTTATGCACAAACGCACACGCACACAATCAACACACCTGCATGCATATACAAAGACATACAAACGCAGCAGCAAAAAGGGCTCCCCGGTCTGGTAAAAACTCCACACAAAACTCCGCGGCCGGGTAAAGAAGAGGCACAAGCTACTGCCTAAAAGTATCCCCGCCCGGGGACACAACCAAAGCAGATCTCTCCGCCTGGGGAGATCACAACAGCAGCGACGAACATCAGCTATGTTTTCCTTTTCGCGCAGCAACAACAGGGCAAAGCCGCAGCAGCAGCAGCAGCAGAGGAGCAAAACGGCAGCAACACAGCAGCAAAACAACAGCAAAACAAAAGGGAAAACTGACAGCACTCACGCAGCAAGAATCAAGGTGCCAATCATGCTTCAATCCTCAAATTTCAGTCCCCTTTGCAAGCTCCAAACATGGTGAAAATTCACATACTTATACATAAATCAAATTCAGGTACAAATAGGTATTCAAGAAGCTAAACTGATCATGTTTCATGCCCCAAATCCCAAAGAATCGAACATAAAACATGGATTCAAGGATTCAAGCTAAAACTTAACTATTTATTCTCTTCATCAAAGCTTACTCAAATCTCCATGAAATTCAACAAAAAGACACTTAAAAGAAATAGGAGAAGATATAGAATAAAACTATGGACCTAACTTTCGAATTTGAGGCGAAATGATGGAGTATTGATCTTGGAAAGGCAAAGTGGGCTGTGCAGATTCTTTTTCCGCATTTCTCTCTCATTCAGCTACTTCTCTATCTCTGTCCAAGCCTGAGTTTGAAGTGACGGGGTAAGGGATGGTTAAAGGGTTTAACTAGGGTTAATTTGGCTCAAGAATCAAGTTCCATATCTTCGTTACAAGTCCACCGCCACTTCTGAAATTCGAATCCGGGTTCCCCGATCTCAAGTTATGGCCTTCGGAACACAAGGTGCGCTAAACTCCGTTAGGCTCTCGAGTCCCCAAACTAAAATATGGTACGTTACCATATCAAGCAAGTCCGCAAAATTAAAACGAGAACATAAACGAATTCATAATACGTATAATTCATGCATATAAAATTTTCACGAAATTTCGAAACAAATTAAAACTCAAACGAATTAAAAACAAGTTCAAAAACTTAAAAAAAAGTTTAAATATACAATTATATATTTTAACAAATACTTCAATTAATTTAAAATAATTCAAGAATAACAAATAAACATTAAAATAAAAATACAATTACATAAATAAATAATTTAAATGCGCATTTAGCTCTCTCGTAAGTGCGTACCTGTACGGCCAAAAAACCGGGGTGTCACAAACTGGCCCCTTGGTGGCCTCCTCGAGCGTCTCCTCGGCCGACCCCTCGGCTATGATTTTGCCCTTGCTGATTTTGGGGCAGTTGCTGCTAGTTTTTAGGCTGCTGTTGCTGTTGCGGCTGGCGAGGATTCAGAAGATTGGCCACATTCCTCATTCCTCCTCTCCTCGCCATTAGTATACTTGCACCTGAAAAAGAGGAGAAAGAGGGTCAACTTTTACTTACAAAGATAAGGAAAATACAAGAATTAAGTCAGCAATCCTATCTAAAGTTAGTTCCCTAGGATCTAACCATCTCTCTCCAAACTTCGAGTGGGTGGATTTCTAATCATTACGGGGTCATTCATGAGCCCTCAAAGAAATAAGACCTCCTCATCATCCATCAACTCTTTGGCCTTGATAAGCCAGCGCAAGTTCCTTAGAGTGTTTGCTAGCTCTTGGGCCCAGGACAAGGGAAATGAGGGGTCCAGGCGAGATCTCACGAGGGACCTATCCCCGTGGTCAACCTACTCTTGGGGAACCCCAAAGTCCTCACCATCAGGAGCCCTCACGAAGAAAAATTTCTCCTTCCAGTCAGTTCCCTAAGAGGATGAAGATGAATCTATCAACCTCAAATTGGATTTGGCCTGGATGTAGTAAAAACACGCCATGGGGGATGAGCGTGGTGAGCGAACCACTTGGAAAAGGCTGTTGAAGTTATGGATTCACGGCTCGTTTCTGGTACATTTCATCAAAATGACAAAGACATTGATAAGGGCAATGCCATTGGGGATAATCTGAGAGGGGCTAAGGTTTAAGAGGTTTATAATGTTTGCAACAGGAACAAAAATGGGGAATCTCAACCCTCCCACTTCGACCACATCTCTATAAACTGCCATTTCCCCAGGAGGGGGATTATTAGCCCTCTCTTGCGGTGCTGGGATTCTGTATGTGTAGCGCTCGTCCCAATAACGGGGGGACCCTCATTGAAACCAAATCCCCCATAGTTATGGTACTAGGGGTCTCATCTAGTGTTCTCTCGGTGGCCTGCATGCCTGAGCCTTCACCCACATTCCCGCCTTGATAACTCCCCCAATTTTGTGAAACGCCGTCCACTTCCCTATGATCATGTGCCATTCCCTAGAAAATCATACCCATGTGCGCTACCGCATTAAATGCTGACGCTTCGAGCGGACCATGGGTCACTATGAAAGAACTTCCTTTATTGATTATTCAGACAAAGTTTTCCCAACACGCAGCCTCTTCTAATGAGCGATGCCCTCGATGTTTGGGAATGAGTTTGATTTTACAGCCCTCATTATAAAGGACTACAGAATTGGGGGGCAAAATGATGGGGTAAAAACACGCTTGACCCTCGTTGAGGCACGTGGCATCCTTAGCGTGAGATGCGTGGCAACTCAATCCCCATGTAAGCTGTCTCGAGCGACCCTTGCCCTCGCTCGTAAAGTTGTTCTGACTCTGCCAAAAGGGCTAAAATCCGAGCGTAGAATGTCATGTCCCGCATACACTCCCCTCAAAGAAACTCCCCCTCGAAGATAGACAGAGGAGCCGAACTCCCCTCATCTCACAACCCTGGCGTAGGTTCCCCGCGGATCTGCGAGCCTCTAAGGATCATGATAAACACGAACGTGCATCTCCCCTCGTCATCAACCCAAAACGGCTCTCTGACTCGTTGTACACACTCGCGCACCTGCCATTGTTGCCCGCCACCAACTTTTCATCAGCTTTTGCAGGATATTCCTCCGAGGATTCTCCTCATCACGCCAAGTGTTAGGGCAACACTAGGCCAAGACCACATGGTGACAATTACCAAAGGGTCCCTGACCCTCAACTATAAATAAGAAACTTCATCTCTCCAACTGTAAGCAATTTTATATACTTGAACTCTGCATTTTTTGCTTTATCTTCAGTTCAGATCATCAACTGACTTGAACATCGGAGAGCCAAACTGGGTATCACCCCCAGTCCCCTCAGCTTGGCTTTCTGACCTTTCTTTTCTTGGTGTTTGTCCTAGCAGGTTGAGCCCCCCATTTCCGGCGATACTCGCCTGAACTTTCATTCCCAGTTTCCCCACATTAAACAAATCATAAAGTGATAGGATTCAGATATCGCGGATCTAAGCCCATCAGCCCAGGTTTATGTATATCCCTATAGAACACATACATTTGAAATATTATATCACAAAAAATACTCTACATTTTACATTATAGTTTAATAAATGTAATTAGTAAAAAAATACAAATGTAATATTTTATAGTTGAAATTATAACTTATAAAACTTAAATGAAGATATGAATTAATTAAGTATGTATATCTATAATAAATCAACAATATCATAAATTATTTGTATTTTTAATTTATTTAGCTCTCTATAAGAATATATATTGGAAAACATTAACTTAAAAACTAAAAAAGATAACAACATATAAATTTTAAATTAAAGTCAAAATAAATGAAAGAAAACACAACTTCTGAAATACATAAAGATAAAAATACACAAAACAAAAACAACGAAGAAGAAAAACTCAAAGTATAGGAGATAAATTATAAAAAGAAAATAAAAATTACAACTAAAATACTAAAGGCAATGAAATAAAAATAGAAAAAATTAAGAAAAAAATATAAAAAGTATTTAAAAATTTAATAGAAATATATTAAAACGTACAAATACTTATAAAAAATTATATATATGTTAAAATAGATATAATAATATATATTAAATATACATAATTTCGTATCACACAAATGTGGTAGAATAAGTACACAATATATAATTTAAAATAAAATTTTCAATTAATTTAAAATATATTTTTAAAAATAAGAAATTAAAATAAATAAAGTGACGAAATAATTTTAGATATATTGTTAAATTTTTAATTTTTTTACTAAAATTTATATGCTATCAAAAGCATGATACGCTCATTTTTTATCTCTCATATTTCAAAATAATACTTAATAACAATTCGGGTGAAATCAAAATAATTTATATATAATTCGAATGAAAATAACCTACTACTAAAATAATTTATACACAAATTACATATTAATTATTTTGATTTCACCCGAATTGTTATTAAAGTATTATTTTGAAATATGAGAAATCGAAAATGAAATGCATTATGTTTTTGATAGAATGTAATTTTCAGTGAAAATATTAAAATTTAAAAATATATCTAAAATTATTTAGTCATGTTGGTATTATCGCAATATTTTTTTTAATTTTTTGTTTCTAAAAATATATTATAAAGTACTTGAAAATTTTATTTTAATTATTGTTAGGTCAAACGCAAGCGTACATATCACAAACAAGTAATATAGATAAGCAGAGTGTCGATCCCACGAGAAACCAAATAAATTCACGACTGAGTACTAAACTAATGTAACTTATTTTATTTAGACAACCGAATCGGACGAATTAAGAACTAATATAATTTAACTAACTAAATAAAATAAAATTAACTAACTAGTTTAAGAACAAAATTTACGAAATCAAACACTCGTATGATAACTAATTCTAGAATTATATAATCTCCACATTACTAATTTGACTCGTCGCTCTATCCTAATCAAATCATATGAATCAGTTGCTAGGTTTTAATCACATATCGTTACAACCTTCTCCTGAAGTCATGTCTCGCTATTCTCGCTATTACAGCTCTATATCCCTATGCAAGTTGTCAATAAACAAGAACGATTCAAGCGCAAGTTCGGATTAACCTACCTAAGGGGATTAAGTATATCCGTATCCTAATCACAATCAAGTTATTCGACTCTTGAAAATAATTGAACAAAGGCTCTTATATATCTAACCTCTCCTAACTTATCACTCCAGAGCTTCGCTAATAGTTAGAGACACGACTCAATTGGTGGCCAAACAACTAATCGAATAAGCACACAATATAAGAAACAACTGAAATTCATACTATTCAAAAGTCAAGAAACAACAAGGTTCAAACTAAATAAAGGGTTCATCCAAAATCCGACAAATCTAAATTAGTTCATAACGAATTGAATTGAAAACTATAATATCCCGACCGTTTGGACTTTCAGATATGATGTCAAGGGTGTGTTACGTGTGTAATTTAATTATTTAATTATGCAATTATGTTATATTTTAATGTTTTTGTAATTATTTGAATTTATTTGGAATTATTTGTTTAAGTATGAAATTGGTTTTTGAACGTGTTTGCCTTATGCCTTCTGAATTGATCTATATGTTTTCGAATTCGATTTCGATTTTTATGGAATTTCGATAGGCATGAATTACATGAGTCATGAACATTCCCCCGAGAGCTCCTATTCAGGCTAGGGCTTATGCACTTGAAGGTGAAGAAGAGGATGCTGAAGTTGATGCTACCGCCGTCGTGGAAGGTACTATTAGCATTCATGGTATTCCATTGCATGCATTATTTGACCCGAGAGCAATGCATTCTTTTATTGATTCCCGGGTTGTTCCTACTCTTTCCTTGCCTACTGCTTGTGTTGTTGATTCCTTTATGATAAGTTCTCTTCTCGGGGGGAGCTTGGTGACGAACCGGGTGTTCCAAGAGTGCCCGGTGAGTATTGAGGGCCAAGAGTACTCGGCGGACCTGATGGAGATGCACATGAAGAAGTATGGGGCAATTTTGGGGATGGATTGGTTGTGCTAGCATAGAGCAAAGATGGATTGTTTCACGAAGAAGGTTACTCTAGGTTCTACGGTGTTTTTGGGCCAGAGGTTGAAGACCTACCCGTTTATTTACTATATGGAAGCTAACAGGTTATTCTGGGATGGCGCGACGGGCTATGTAGCTTATCTTTTAAATAAACCAAAAGATTAGGCCAAGCTTGAGGAGATGGAGTTGTGAAGGAATTTCTCGATATGTTCCCGGAGAGTTTGGGATCTCTACCTCCATATCGAGACATTGAGTTTGTAATTGATCTCTATCCCGGAGTGGAACCTTATGCAAAATCTCCCTATAAGATGGCTCCAGTGGAGTTAAAAGAGCTGAAGATGTAACTTGATGATCTCTTAGAGTGTGGTTACATTCGTCCGAGCACTTCTCTGTGGGGTGCTCCTGTCCTGTTTGTAAAGAAGAAAGTGGGACGTTGCGGATGTGTATTGACTACCGTGAGCTGAACCGGTTAACGGTTAAGAATAAATACCCACTTTCTCATATTGAAGAGTTGTTTGATCTTCTTCAAGGTTCGTGTGTCTACTCCAAGTTGGATTTGAGGTAAGGGTATTATCAGTTGCGTATCCGAAGACGGGTTTTAATACTCATTATGGGTATTTTGAGTTCGTGATCATGCCTTTTGGCCTTACAAATGCCCCAGCTGCGTTTATGGACATGATGCACCGAATATTCCGGCCTTACCTCGATAAATTCGTGGTCATCTTTACAGATGATATTCTGGTGTATTCGAGGTCTCTGGAAGAACATGCGCAACATTTGAGAACGGTATTGACAACGCTTCGAGAACATAGACTGTTCACCAAGTTCAGTAAGTGTGAGTTCTGGATTGATTGAGTTTTCTTTTTTGGTCACTTCATTTCGGGGAAAGGTGTAGAAGTGGATCCGACAAAGATTGAGACAGTTACGCTATGAAAGCAGCCGAAAAATGCCTCAGAAGTGAGAAGTTTTCTTGGGTTAGCGGGATTATAGGTGATTCGTAAAAGATTTCTCGAGGATTACCTCCACGTTGACTCTGTTAACAAAGAAAGAGGCTAAGTTCGAGTGGGATGAGGCGTGTGAAAAGAGTTTCCAAACTCTTAAGGAAAGGTTGACTATGGCACTTGTTCTAACCCTACCCGAGGGTTTTGAAGGCTACTCAGTTTACACTGACACATCGAAGGAAGGCCTCGATCGTGTGTTGGTGCAGAACGACAGAGTTGTAGCGTACACCTCTAGAAAGTTAAAAGATCACGAGAAGAACTATCCCACTCATGATTTGGAGCTTGCTGCGGTTGTGTTTGCTTTGTTGAAGTGGCGCCATTACCTCTATGGAGCTACTTTTGATGTGTTCACCGACCACCAAAGCCTCAAGTATTTGTTCACTCAGAAGGATATGAACGTGAGGTAGAGGCGATGGGTGGAGTTCCTTGAAGACTATGATTGCAAGATTCAATACCACCCGAGTAAGGCTAACGTGGTTGCCAATACTTTAAGCCGTAAAATAAGTGTTTTGAGTTTGGAAGCAGGTTCGAGCAAGCAGAGTTCAGTAGTTTTAGTATCAGAAGCTCGATTGGCGAATATCTCTATTCAACCGGGGTTGAAGCAAAGGTTGATTGAAGCTCAATCTAATGATCCGAAAATTCAGAGATTGATGGCGAAAGCAAGGATTGACCCAGAGACCAAGTTTGGATTTGATGATTCAGGTTTTTTTCGTTTCAAGGCTAGGGTTTGTGTTCCGGAAGAGCTCAAGCGGTTGGTTCTTGATGAGGTACATAGGTCGGCTTACACGGTACATCCTGGTACCACGAAGATGTACAAAGATTTGAGGTCTTTGTATTGGTCAAACAACAAGACGAGAGACGTCGCTAGCTTTGTGAGAAGATGTGTTGGTGAAAGCTGAGCATCAGAAACCGGGAGGAACTCTCCAACCACTTCCAATTCCCGAATGGAAGTGGGAGCAAGTGGCAATGGACTTCGTGTTCGGCTTGCCAAGGACTAAAGGAGGTTTCGATGGGATTTGGGTCATTATTGATCCATTCTCGAAGTCGGCCCATTTTCTTAAAGTTCGGATGTCCGACAAAGTACCTAAGCTAGCCAAGTTATATCGCAAGGAGATTGTGAGGTTACATGGTGCACCAGTTACTATTGTTTCAGACTGAGATCCTCAGTTCACCACGAGTTTTTGGCAAGAGTTGCAGAAGTGTATGGGTACGAAGCTGCAATTCAGCACCGTATCTCACCCACAAATGGATGGACAATCCGAGAGGTTAAAAAATTATCTCGAGGATGTGCTTTGTGCTTGTGCCTTGGATTATCAAGACACGTGGGATGAGCATTTGGACTTGGTCGAGTGCGCCTATAATAACAACTTTTAGACATCGATTGGTGTGGCTCCGTATGAGGCACTATACGGAAGGAAGTTCCGGTCACCTCTCTTTTGGGACACTAATGAATGGAGATGGACCAAGGACGGTAAGCTCAATAGAGCTAAGAAACCAGCGGAGATTTAGGATACCATTGAGAAAGTGAATGTGATTCAACAATGGTTAAAGGCAGCTCAGGACCGATAGAAAAGTTATGCAGATAAAACAAGACGACCTTTAGAATTTGAAGTGGGAGATAAAAATTTCTTGAAAGCATCTCCTAGAAAGGGGTTTTCTTGGATTAGTAAAGGCGGAAAGCTTAACACGCGCTATTTAGACCCCTTTGAGATTCTTGAACGAGTTGGGGAGTAGCCTACCGATTTGACTTACCACCGAGCTTGACCGGGATTCATAATGTTTTCCATGTCTCTTAGCTTCGAAAATATTATCCCGATGAGTCTTCTATACTTCCAGTTGAAGATGTACAACTTGAGCCGAATTTAACAATCAACAAGCACCCGGTTAAGATCTTGGACCGAAAGATGCAAGAGTTGAGGAACTGGCAAATTGCGTTGGTGAAAGTCTTGTGGAGTGATCAAAAATCTTAAGAAGCCTGTTGGAAGACTGAGGAAAAGATGAAACAGTTGTACCCAGAGCTTTTCAAGACCTCGCTTCGGACCTGAGGACAGGTCCTCTTGAAAGAGGGGAGTTCGTAACATCTCGACCGTTCGGACTTTTAGGTATGACGTCACGAGTGTGTTACGTGTGCAATTTAATTATTTAATTATATAATTATGTGATATTTTAGTGTTTATGTAATTATTTGAATTTATTTGGAATTATTTTTTTAAGTATGAAATTGAGTTTTGAACGTGTTTGCCTTATGCCTTGTGATTTGATCTACATGTTTCCGAATTCGATTCCGATTTTTATGGGATTTTCGATATGCATGAATTACAGGGAGTTATGAACATGAGTTTATGCTTTTTATGTGATTTTGAATTTATTTGATTTAGTTTTGGCTCGTTTTTATTTTGCGGGACCTAAAGGGGGTTAAAGGGGTATTTAGCGCACCTTGGGTTCTGGGCGGCGTAATTTGAGATCTGGAATTCGGATTCGAATTCCGTAAGAGGCGTTGGACTTGTAACGAGATTTGGGAGCTTAGGAACCTAGCTTGTAATTTTCTAAGCTTGTTTGGGCCTCCGAAATTCCACAAACGAGCACCTCACACCAAAGTGACACTTTGTGACTAGTCTTGAGTTTGTGGGACCACCTTAGCCCCAATTTAGCCTAAACCTTCATGTAGCACCCGCAACGCCGGGTCACCACATCCCCCGCACCCATATACCCGAACCCATATATGAAATGGATTTCCATACATAAGCCCAAGTCTAAGCGAATGGGGGACCTACACACACACACTAGGCTAAGCGGGGCTAAGACCAAATAGAGCGAGCTAAACAGTCAAACATATAAGCCGAAGCAACAAAACAGGATCCATAAAAGAGCTCAGTAAAACATATAACCATATACAATGGCCACACGGCCCAAACAAAAGATCGAGTATACAAATAGTATCTAAAAGTAGCATAATGTGAATCCAAATACATAATCATAATAACAGTATCCAAAATGCAACATGTACATATGCAGACTCTACCTAAGCCAACAAGCACTACTCTACACGACACACTTTCCCGCCTAACTCGAGTAAACCTAAAAGGGGGGGGGGGTGGGTGTAAAGGAGAGGGTCAGTCTACAACTCAACTGAGTGAGGGGGCTAACACACACCCACACACATAATTACCTATATAACAGAGCATAAATCAAAAGGGATGTTCATGAACCGGGCTAGGGTTTTGCATACCAAATAGTTTTGAAACTTAACATATTATATATAAAGAAAACCTATCCCGATTCATAGTCCAACAATGCAAACAAAAGCATACGTCCGGCGAGTACGAACCTCCAACATCTCCTCATATCATAACATAACATAAAATGCATAAATCATAAATATCAATCCAACCCCAACATTAACGGTGATCGGGAATCAAACCCTTTCCACCTACAATACAAATACATTCGGGGTAGCTAACTCATACTGTGCCTTCCCCGGTTATCCACTGAGGGCTCAAAGCACTATGCCTTTCCTACCTCCACGAGTCGTGCATGAATACTTCAAATGGGAATCATGCACAGGCCAAACCCGACGGCCCTTGCAGTCCTGGGCATTTCTTAACCACAATTCCTGCGGCCCATCATGCCAATACATACCAAACTTCCCATATTTCAGGGCATACCTCGCTCATACCAAACATAAACATACCAAAAGGATTCAAAACTTAGGCTTACATACGCTCATACTTATACCATTTTCATAAATCCGAGACGTATTCATAAGGTCATAATTATAGCTTAAGCAGTCATATTTACTAGAAAATAAATATATAGTCGCATGCGGGGTGGGAAATCAACAAATAAAGGCCATAGGATTGATATTCTAAAAGAAAAGTCCTAAACCTCACCTTAAAGCAAAAGAGTAGGAGTAGAGGGGCCAAAATGAGCAAATAACCACCTAAACCTCGGGTTCGTCGGCTTCCGGAAGAGGCTCTGAAACACAAGAACACAACACCCAAGACGTAGACTCAAATATGTAGCAAATAGATGCTCGACAATGCCCATGAGTGTAAGGTATGCATATGAAGTGCAAGGATGCAACACTTAAGTCATTCATGTTCATATATTTCAAATAACGTATCAAATCAAGACATAAACTTAATACGGAACTGATAACACATAATTAGGCAGGTATACAAAGCATTCATATCGTATACGAGGTATCGAATGAGTAAACAAAGTAAGAAAGAAAGCAAACAACACACGCATAAGCAAACAAGGGGGTAACGGCCGTTAGCCCCAAAACACACACAAGCTCCTAACGACCATTACCTAGGTCAGAAACTCTGGCCTAGGACTAACGGCCGTTACCCCCTGATAACACACAGGGGGCTAACGCCCGTTACATGGGCCAGAGGCCAGGGGTGATGGGGTAACGACCGTTACCCCCTCCAAGCACAAAATGCCCTAATGGGCGTTAGTGCCTTCGGGGCTGGAATAGGTGCAATTTCCAGCCCTAAACAACCCCGAAACTCACACACAAGCTTCAAAACGCCAAAAGAAAGAACTAAGGCATGCTAAGGCTTCAATTAGACAAGGATTCATGCATCAAAACTCCATAAAAACAAGCCACAAATGAGCATACATCAAAAGCATAGCTTGAGTTCAAGTAAGGCCATGAAATGAGACCAAATTCTTGCAAGACTTCATGAACATTAATAAAAATCCAACAACCAAACTTCTAACATTAAATAAGGCTCAAGATATGCAATTAGTATCCCATCATGATCAATATATGAAGCTCTAATCAACAAATAGGCAAGAGATTAATATATCCTTCAAAACCTAACTATTTACATGTAATTCAAATCTAAGCTTCTCTAACATAAAAACAAGATTCAAGGAGTGCAAAATGATCACCATAACAAGGGGAGCAAGAATCATGGATTACCTCAGGAGATTGGAGCAAGAAAAACACAAAACTTGAGCTTAAGGGTGCAAAAATGAAGGTTTGTCTTCCCTTTTCCTTCTCTAAAAGGTTCAAATTTCAACATGTAGGAGAGAGAGATGGTTGAGTTTTGAGATACAAAAGTCAAGGGAAGGACAAGGTCATGATAGGCTAGTCTCCAAGTGGCTAATAGGGCTAAAATCTGTGTCGTTAGGGGTCGAAACGGTATTCAAAAAGGACAAGGCTTGTTCCATTGTCTCGGAATCATCGATTCAAGTCTAATGGAAAAGACAGAGCTCGATTTCAAGTTCCCTAGCTCAAGTTACGGATTAAAGACTCAAGAATGACCAAATTGCAAATTGGCCCCAAAAGTTAAAACAAAGAGCAATTGAGTCCTCTAAAGAACAATCAAGTCCAAAACGAATTTAAAGCTTGCAATTAAGTCCAAAATCATATACGTCACGTAATTCACGAAGTTAGCATGCTCAAAATTTAAAATTCACAAGTCGAAACTTACACGCATAACACGAATTCTGTAGCACCTTGTACGTGAGGCACCATATCCCCGCCGTATAACCCGACACGTGTAACGAAACAAAGACTCCGCACACATACTGAGCCATAGCGAACGGGAGATAAAAAAAAATACCAGGCCTAAGCTGGGCAGTACCTAACCCTGTACACAAGAAAAGATACAAAACGTGATAGCGGAAGCAATCAAAATGCCAACTTTTAAAAACTTTCATACCTCAAGTATAACCATGCAATACATACATCAAAATCATCTACACAAGTTCAACTAATACACTGAACCTGTCCTATCCTGTCCCGAATAACTATACAACAAAACGGGTTCATCTGGCCTTATAAACCTGTCCCGAACAAACATATAATCAAACGGGTTCATCTAATCCGAGCACCTGTCCTAACCTATCCCGAATTCTACATATTCGAATCATACATGCAAACCTGTACAGAACAAATCTTATACAAAATTTCCAACATAATTCAGAACATAATACTTAGCAAATTAAACGAACAAACACGGACTCAGCAGACACGACACATCGCCACCTAGCACAAACTCCAACGACTTGAACCTGCAACTCAACAAATAAAAGAGGAAAAAATGAAACAACGAAGAGAGGTCAGTCCTAACGACTAGTGAGGGGGCTAACACACTCACACGTACATATACATAAGAGCAAAGCATATTCAAAGCTGAAAGGGTTCATGAACCGGGCTTGGTTTTTGCATTCTACAACGTTTTAGCCCATGGTAATAGATATATAAAGAGAGAAGTTTAAAGCCGAAGACCAAAATCAACCAAGTTTTAGAGTTTAGAAATCCACCCCCGTTTCATAACCATGAACAAAAGCATGAGCTTACCAACCCGGTGAGCTCGAGTTCCAACACACTTACTTCATAAGCAAAGGGAAAGAGAAAATAAAACAAAGGCATAAATCAATCCCACCTCCACACCGTTTGGGGAAGAGAGGTGCCACTCTCAACCCCCACACATATACATAACATGAGTCGGGGGATCCCGCCCGCTCCTTCGACGGGCCACGAAGTGCACCGTCGGTATAAGAGAACCTACTTTCCCCTCAATCTCCCGAGGTTGAGCTAAGTCCTTTACCTATTCAAGTGAAGCCCTTTCTAGGAGATGCTTTTAAAAAGACTCTATCTCCGACTTCGAACTCCAAAGGCCTTCTCCTCTTGTCAGCATAGCTTTTCTGACGAGCCTGAGCTGCTTTCATCCGTTGACAGATTTACTGAACCTTCTCAATGGTCGCAACAATCTTCTCCTCAAGCTCTGCTCTCTCGAGCTTATCTTCCTCGGTCCACCTCCAATCCTCAATATCTCAAAATAGAGGTGACCTACACTTTCTCCCATAAAGTGCCTCGTATGGAGCCATCTTGATCGAAGCTTGAAAACTGTTGTTGTAAACAAATTCAACCAAAGGTAGGTGCTCATCCCACTTATCCTGTAAGTCCAAAGCACGCGCTCTAAGCATATCCTCGAGATACTGAATTAGCCTTTCAGATTGTCCATCGGTCTGAGGATGCGAAGCGGTGTTAAACTTGAGCCGGATGCCCAAACACTTCTGAAGATTCTGCCAAAAGATTGAAGTGAACCTCGGATCTCGGTTTGAAACAATACTAGTCGAAAACCTCTGCAATACCGCTTGACTAGTTTTGGAACCTTTTCGGACATCCGAACCTTGAGGAAATAGGCTGACTTAGTGAGTCTGTCAACAATTACCCATATTCCATCAAACCCTCTTTTAACTCTAGGCAAGCCGGACATGAAGTCCATAGTCACTTGCTCCCACTTCCATTCAGGAATAGGAAGAGGTTGGAGAGTTTCTCTTGGCTTCTGGTGCTCTGCCTTCACCCTTTGGCACGCTAGACATTGCTTCACGAAGTTCGTGACATCCCTTTTCATGCCCTTCCACCAGAATTGTTGTTTCAAGTCCCAGTACATCTTGGTACCTCCCAGATGGATCGAGTACCTTGAGCGATGTGCCTTCTCAAGTATCAACTTCTTGAGCTCTTCTGGGACACATATTCTCACTTCAAACCATAGCAACACCGAATCATCTAAACTAAAATTGAAATTCGGATCCATTCTTGATCGGGCAACCAATCTCTGAATCTCGGCATCTGAAGTCTGAGCTTCTAGGAACTACTGTTTCAAGTCTGGCTTTAACTTTGAGGTTAGACAACCAAGTTCCCGACACTAGAACTTCTGAACCCTCTGAACCTGAACCCGAAGAACCAGCTTCCAAATTGGAACACTCGCCTTCCTACTCAAGGCATCGGCTACCACCTTAGCCTTACCGGGGTGGTACTGAATCTTACAGTCGTAGTCCTCCAAAAACTCCATCTAATGCCTCTGACTCACATTAAGATCCTTCTGAGAAAAGAGGTACTTGAGGCTTTGATGATCGGTGAACACCTCGAAAGTCGTACCGTAAAGATAGTGTCACCATTTCAACAATGCAAACACAATGTCGGCCAATTCAAGATCATGGGTAGGGTAATTCTTCTCATGCTCATTCAATTTCCTCGAAGCATAAGCTACCACTCTACCGTTCTGTATCAACACACAACCGAGACCTTCCTTGGAAGCATCTGTACACTACATAACCCTCGGTGCCCTCCGGTAGGGTAAGAACCGGCGCTGAAGTCAACTTCACCTTCAAAGTCTGAAAGCTCGCTTCACACTTATCATCCCACTCAAACCGAACCTCCTTCTTCGCCAAATGAGTCAATGGGGTGGCAATCTTAGAGAAATCCCTAACGAACTGGCGATAGTACCCTGCCAACCCAAGAAAACTTCTAATCTCTAAAACATTATTCGGTCTCTCCCAGTGAAGCACTGACTCAATCTTGGACGGATCAACTTCAACTCCATTACCTGAGATTATATGGCCAAGAAATATGACTTTATCGATCCAAAACTCACACTTGCTGAACTTAGCATAGAGCTTGTGTTCCCTTAGAGTTTCCAAGACAATCCGGAGATGCTGTGCATGCTCTTCAGCGGACTTGGAATAGACCAGAATGTCGTCTGTAAAGATCACCACAAACTTATCAAGAAACGACCTGAACACTCGGTGCATTATGTCCATAAACACAGCTGGGGTATTCGTCAACCCAAACGGCATCACAACTAACACAAAATGCCTATACCAACTATTGAACCCGGTCTTCGAAATATGCTCCTCCCTGATACGCAGTTGATAGTAACCCTGCCTGAAATCTAACTTGGGGTAAACCTTAGAATCCTGCAGAATATCGAATAACTCCTCGATATGAGGCAATGGGTATTTGTTCTTTACGGTCACCCTTTTCAACTCGTGGTAATCTATACACATCCGTGACGTTCTATCCTTTTTCTTTGCAAACAAAATGGGAGCACCCCACGGAGAAGTGCTTAGACGGATGTACCCGCAAGCTAGAAGCTCATCAAGCTACGCCTTTAACTCCTTTAACTTAGTAGGAGCCATCCTATAGGGAGTCTTCGAGAAAGACAGGCTCTGCTCTGGGATAGAGGTCTATCATAAACTCAATGTCCCTATCGGGCGGTAAAGAGCCCAACGTCTCAGGGAAAACATCTGTATACTCTTGGATGACCTCCGTCTCCTCAAGTTTAGCCTGATTCTTAGGTTTATTGAAGAGATAGGCCACAAAACATATCGCACCATCCCGGACCAGTTTACTTACCTCAACAAACGAAACAAACGGGCTGGACTTCAACCTCTAGCCCGTGAAGACCACTGAACCCAAAGAAACCTTCTTCCCACGACAATCCATCATAGCTCCATGCTCAAACAACCAGTCCATTCCAAGGATCACATCATACCTCTGCATCGGCATCTCAATTAACTCGACGAGGAAAACTCAGCCCTCAAAGCTCACCGGACACTCCTGGTACACTCTAGAAGTCACCAAACAACCCCCAAGGGGAGAACTAGCCAAATAATCATACATAGAGAGAGAAACAGGCAAAGGAAAAGAAGACGCAACATCCTAAGAAATGAAAGAATGTGTGGCCCTGGGATCAAACAATGCATGCAATGTAGTGCCATGAATGCTAATGGTACCTTCAATCATGGTATTTAGATCAATCTCGACCGTCTCTTCTTCCTCGCCTCCCAAAGCATAGGCCCTAGCTTGAATCGTGGGCCTTTGGTTATCCCTGGTCTTCTTCTTTGGGCACGTACTTACCATATGATCGGGTGCCCCACAAATGAAACACCTCTTGTGAAGTTTGAAGCAGTTCTCCACTAGATGAGGACCCTTGTAATATGTGTAGTGAGCCTTGACCGGTGCTGGAAGTGCTAAGGGTTGATTTTGTCCGGCGGGGCGTGGTTGCTTGTTCTGAAGCTTTACCGATACCCGGTGTGAGAAGTCTTCCTCCTAGCCACTACTCGTTCCTCCACTTTCAATGCCTTTTCAGTGATAAGGGCCCAAGTATCGGTATCAATGACCTCGAGAGCATCTTTCATATCCTCCCTCAAACCCTGAAGAAACTGGAGAGCTTTGTGTCGATCATCATTGGCAATGTTAAGAGCATATCGAGATATACGATAAAATTCATCAATATATTTCGTGACCGTCTTTCCCCATTTTTTAAGATCCATGAACTCCTTAAGCCTCCGGTCTCTCGCAACGATGGGAATATACTTGTTCCGGAACTCCCGATGAAAGGTTTCCCAATTTACTTCCTGTCCTGCAATATCCAAGCGAATCCGAAAGGTACTCCACCAACTGTAAGCTTGCCCTTGCACCATGGTAATAGTGCATCTTGCCTTTTCCACCGAGCCCAAATCCTCTGAATTTGTATAAGCCACTCCTTGGCTTATATATCATTCCCACCCTCGAACTTGGGAGGGCTTTGGTTTCGAAATTCCCTCAAGATATGTGTGATTTGTGTTAGAAATAGTGCCCTAGAAGGCCGATTCGACGTAATCTGCTTTGGGACTTTCCTTATGTCACAAACAATCTTTGAATAATACACGATTGATTATTATCATAGGCAAACACTTCTTTACGTACACTACATGTGTTGTGTGTTTCCAATATGTGCCATGTATTAGAACTCCCTTAATCCATAAGGCTATTAGGGACTTTGTCATTAGGTGAATGGCACATGAAACAAGCCCTAACTCAAGGCCAGATTAGAAACCACTCTAAGTTAATGAGTCCAACAAATAGTGGGAGTGTTGATTAGGCTCGATTGAGACTTGCTCGTGGGATTGCGTCCTTAAGAAGGAGCATCCTGTTTCATGGGGTGTGAAGTGCATAAGTTGCTGCGTACGCAATACATGAGGGTGCTCGTTGTTAGAACGGGTACACTGAGGTGTCCCGCATGAGAAGATTCCTAAATGGGAAAGGAAGTTTCCACTTCAAGAAGAGGAAACTTCCAGATTAGGAAATATCTCACAGGTAAATGGTGTGAGTAAAGTAATCCTTTGACTTGAGATTCCATTGATGCTTTGTATGCTAACTCTATAGCCTTTGGTATAAGCTTTAAAGGATGTCCCCGAGACATCTGACTCAAGGCTTATGTTGGGGCTGCACAAGTGGCACATGGAAGCATATGAGAATCAACAAAGGACCTACACTTGCTTTAATACAAGAAGATCTCATATTGCATAAGTCGTTCATATGCCATCCTAAACCCTCGACCGAGGTAGTGGATCAAGACATTAAGAAAAGAGTTTCTTGGATTGAGATCAAATGGATATGAAACGAAGTTAGCTTTATGATTGAGATTAGTGGGGCTCTCATTTATCCGATGCCCTAGATCTTGATCGAGAGATGAGATGGTAGGAGGATCATACCTCACAAGTTGTCATTGACTGAAAGGTTCTTTTGAATATATATTCATTGTTTGGGTACGAGTCACACACCTATTGCTAAACTATGGTCGTGTGATATGTGAACCAATTAATTAATAAAGAGTATTAACTAATTAGGTTCACTGCTAACTGAAAATGAACCTAGGGGGTCACACACAAGCGCCAGGTTCAAAGGGTATTGAAGGAAAGATCAAATAGTTGATCGAAACGAGACCACACGTGTAAAGTACACGTGTGGCACGTGAGCATGGACTGGGTGTGTTGTCCAATTGTACAATTAGACCATGCGTTAGTTAATTGGAGAATTAATTAAAAAGCCCAAATATAATTAATTAGAGAATTAATTATGAATCCCTAATATATAACTAATTGAGAGAATTAATTATATAACCCAAAGAAATTAATTAGAGAATTAATTTTAGCCTGTTAGAATTAATTAGAGAATTAATTCTAAAGCCCGTCATGGAATTAATAAGAGAATTAATTCTAAGTATTTAATTATTTAGTTATTCTAATTTGATTAGAATAAATAAATAAATATGAGATATCTTCTATTTATTATTCTAATATATATTAATTTTAATGTGATTAGAATAAATATTAATTAGATAAGATATTTAATAATTAAATAGTCCTAATTTGATTAGGAGCTCTTTTTCTAGAAGAATAATATCTTATTTAGATAAGAGGTTATTACTTGGAGAGAAAGAAATAGAAGAAAAGTCAAAGTAGGAATCCTGTTCCTACACAGACTTGGGATCTAAGAAATCCCATATAAATAACACAAGGGCTGGTGGAACGATTTGAACCCGAAAAATTCTGAGTGAAAAAATCGATCCACACAAGATGGTGAAAACCGTTCGTGCATACGAAGAACGACCAGTTTTTTCACGAGGGTTTTTGGCGTGCAGATTTATGTCTTCGTCAAACTGGGTTTCGAAGGGAGATTTAAGTATACTCTTATTTTCTTCTCGTTTTGTTTCTTTCTTTACACAAGTAATAGTACTAGCATGCTCACTCACATGATTTGAATCTAGGACTGGTGTGGATTATTACTCTAGAGGAGACCTATCGTGGAATCTAGTAGAAAGAATCTTTTGAGGGACGGGGTTGCCATTACAACATGAAGCGCGTTTGAGGCCGGCTCAAAACGTGTCAAGAAAGCGTCGATTCTTGTAAGTTCTTGAATCCCTAAGATTTGGAAATAGAAATTGCAAGTCACGATCTTGCTTTTTGGGAAAAATTTTAAATTCCACTGTGCTTTCTGATTGTGTTTTTCCCAACAAGTGGTATCAACGCCACCTTGAAATGTCTATTTTTAATCTATCTTTTAATTGAATTTGATAGAAATTCTTAGATTTAGATGTCATTGAGTATTCATGTGTTTTTTAGAAATTTAAGAAAAATTGAATCTGTGTTTTTCCTAAAATTTCTAAAAAACTTTTTCTGAAAATTTTGACTAAAACTGTTTTGAATCAAACTTGATTAGATGGAGTTTTAATTTTTGATTGATTTGAGTTTTTGAGAAACTGCAAAAGTTACGAAATCGCGTTACGAGAACACGAGGGTTGGACGTGCTAAACTATCGCATAACCCAACCCCGAGCAATAAGCCACCATCGCCGCCGCCCAGCGGGAAAGACTGGGTGCACGCCTCGCGCAGGAGTACGTGCAGGAGCCTAGCTCCTACCCGCAAACGCCGCCCATCCCTCCCATCTCGTCTAGGACAGCCTCCGCGAAGCGTGCAAGGGTTGTGTAACAGCCGTACTCAGGGCCAAGTAGAGAGAGGTAAGTAAAGGGTTACTCAGGAAGCGTTTATAACCTCGATCCTTACTAATTCTTGTCATGCATTGCATTTTATGTGACTTATGTGCTTTTATGTGCTATAGTTTAATTAAATGTTCGTAGATTTAATTATTTCCTCTATTTAACTCGTACCTTGAAACTATTTTCATAGAATCCTAGAAATCTAGTATTCATTCCCTTCTAGCACCTAAAACCCCTTCATATGCTTCAAAACCCATTCCTACAGTTATAGGTTAAAAATTACAAAAATACCCCTAAAGCCCTAGAATTTTCCTACGTTCTCCGAAATACCTTACCTATCCGATATTATAGTCAAAATGATCCTTGAATTATTTTATGAATTTTCATACATTTACCAAAACTCGATTCCACCCATAGCATATTTTATAAATATTTTCCTTTTTAAAAATTGTCATTTTATTTTAAACAAATTAACTTTTATTCAATATTCGAAATTATACTTAAAATGATTCTTGAATTTTTCTCTAAATTATAGTGATTTTTCCAAACTTTAAACTTTATCATAGCTTCCTTTATATAATTTTCTTATGATTTTCATCATCTTTAATATTCATAATTTATAAACAAAAACTCTAAATATTCCACATTTATAATCAAAACGAAGCTTATTTTTCACCCTTTCTTTCATTAATTCACTACTTCAAGTTTTTACCTCTCGACTCTTGAATAAATTTTATATAATTTTACATTTATTTTTATTCAATATGACATCATTCATGACAACATGAGCTTCTAGAAGATTTAATTAAATGAATGTAATTTCCCCACATTTCTTATATTATTACCAATCATTTGTTTAAAATGTAGTTTAACCATATCTCTTAAATAATTACCAAGCATTTGTTGAAATAATAGACAACCACATCTCCCTTAAACTTTCATAAATTGCTCAAAGACCCCTCATGACTACCTATAAATACCCCCCTCAAGCATCATTTATAACTCACAAAATCAACACAAAAAACACTCCCTCTCTCCCTAAACCTCACGCCCCAACTCTCTGTAAAGCTCAAAGTGCTTGTCCCACATCGGTTGGAGAGGGGAACAAAGCCTCCTTTATAAGTGGGTGGATACCTTTCCCTTGTTGAGGCCTTTTCCTGGGTGGGCGCCTTCGGGCTTAAATTCCACCGGGAGAAACAAAACCGTGAGGGTGGTGTCGCTTAACCCACCAAAGCGGACAATATCGACAGGTGGGTTTTCGGGCTGTTACAAATGGTATCAGAGCCGGGACCCGGGCCGGTGTGCCAGCGAGGACGCTGGGCCTTTATGGGGGGGGGGTGTGGAGTGTAAAGCTCAAAGTGCTTGTCCCACATCGGTTGGAGAGGGGAATAAAGCCTCCTTTATAAGGGGGTGGATACCTTTCCCTTGTCGAGGCCTTTTACTGGGTGGGCGCCTTCGGGCTTAAATTCCACCGGGAGAAACAAAACCGTGAGGGTGGTGTCGCTTAGCCCACCAAAGCGGACAATATCGACAGGCGGGTTTTCGGGCTGTTACACTCTCTCTCTCTCAACAAGGTATGTTTTCTTCTATTATTTCATGCTTTATATTATGTTCTTAGTATAATAATAATAGTAGCATGTCTAGGATTAATTTAATTATGCTTTAAGAATTTTATTTTATGATATATGTGCATAATTGTTAGTTTTAAATACAATGTGTGTACATTATGGAATTTTATTTAATTATATGCATGAATTATGGTATGATATAATGTGAGTATGTATTTAAATGATTATGATCTTGTTTGATTAAATTCATGCCTAGAGTAAATTATTTAGAATTATTTTTCATAGAGAATTCATATATTTTGCTATATTATGCTTCAATCTTATGTTATAAATATGAATATGAATGAACATGTTACACACCCTCTTTGAATATTCAAATAAGCTCAAGAACATGTTCTTAATGTTCTTGGATGTGTGTGTGTGCGTGTGTGTGTGTGCCGTGACTAGTGTGTGTGTGTGAGTTTGATTTTGTGTTATAGAGTGTTTAATTCATAACAAATTGAATAGTAAATGTTTTCAATAGTAATTTTGACTTTTTGGTCAACTAAAATTTAATTAATTTCGAAATTATTTTAAAAATAATTATAAAATAGGTTTGGAATTTTTAAAGAAAGATTTTTCCCAAATTTTCCAAAAATCGGTAAACTATGTAATATTTTCAAAAGATAACCTACATTGTCAAATTAAACCTTAAATTTCATTTCAAATCTTACAATTAGAATTATAATATAGTTAATAAATATTTCACTAGTTAAAGATCCCATAAACCCTGAATTTATTAATTAAACGGGTGAATTTAGGATTTACGGGGAAATCTTTAACGTATTACATAATATGTACCCTCTATAATTATTTCGTTATGATATTGCATGCAATTAGATTAGTTGGGAACTAAGGACCTAGTTCTAAGTCAGTAGTAGGTATTACTTTCAGGCGACAATAGGATCGAAGAGTGGAATCCTCACAATTCCACTTAAATCTCGGTACTCGGTGAGGGTCTTAGATCTTTTCAACTGAAACCATGATAAAATATTTTACTTTATTTCCTTGAATTTCCTTTCAAGCTATCATTTCCTTTATGGGAAAATAATTCTTATCAATTATTCAAGAACATATATTTACCCGAAAGTACTTAGTACTTTCTTACCGGTAAATATTCTCGTCTTGCAAGTAAAATTATTGTTTTTCCTATGGGCCCGGTGGTCTTGGTAGAAGTAGTAGTCTGGGAGGCACGGGCCGAGGTCTACTATTGTACCAGCCGCCAACTAGATCTTGATGATGGTCTAACCGGAGGTTGGTTATTCCACATCAAGTGACGGGAAAAGGTACGTCCCTTCCACAATCTTGATCATCGTCACTAGGGTTTGCTCCCCTACGTGACACTAAGGAGTGAAGGTTGGAATTCTCGTATTTGTTTTATTAAGTATCGACACCTTGATCAGTGTCGTTACTATTTTTCTCGGATTTTAAGGAGTTAAGGTTAGAGAAGCCTTGCTTGCGGGCATCAAAATCATTTCTTCAAAACGGTTCATAAGTTTTCTAAAAGTATAACTTATATTACCCCTACTCCTATTGTTTCAAAATAACATGAACCGGATATTATTGTCTTATATTTATTTGTTACTATATAGTATATTTTTAAACCAAGATTCTCCTGGTCAAAAGATTTCAAAAGAAAACCTTACTTATAATTATAAACCTCAAACCCCCGTCACTTAGTCATTTTGACTAACCCTCCTATTCTTTTAATTCATGATTTCAGGAATCTATGCGTTGACGCCTTAGAGGTATCTTGAAGCTTTAAGGTGTCACATGTGATCACGAGTGCACGTACATCTTTCAATAAGCACTCTCTTGTGAAGTTAGATCTATCACTGTAATTACTTATCCAACTTAATAATATGTGTTTCGTTATGTATTGTCCCCTTTTATTGATCTGAAATTACAACGGTGCGGGGTTGTAGTGTTAAGGGGCGCTACAGCTAAGGTGGTATCAGAACGTCAGGTTTAGATAGAGAGAACTTAACTTAAACATTAGGTAGAGAAAGTATTTCACTGTAATTTCTTCGCTTTAATAATTTGTAAAGTGTTTTTCTTGTAGTAAAAATGGCTGGCTACGGTGAGCTTCCACATTGTGACAGCATAGAGTGGCTTGATCAGTACGAGCCTCCTAGGACCTTAGTTGTTACTCGTAGTGGGGGTTCTAAATACTATCCCTGGCAGAGGATTAGGCAGCATAGTCGGGATCCGCATCAGGAGGCCTTTCCCAGATATGCTTATCCAAACCAAGCAGTCCATCTATTAGAGACCAAGAGAGATGCCTATTTCTATGAGTATCAGAGGACTGGTGAGTACCGATTGGAGGCTGAGAGGAACAGAGAGATGGCTAGACAGACAACAGTGGATCGTGATCATGCTCGGGACCAGTTAGCCGCATCTCAGATTGCTATTTCTCAGTTGGCAACACGGGTAGCTGAGCTCGAGGAGGATGTGGTCAGTTTGACTTTGGATCGTGAGGCTTCTATTGTGATCCATGATCAGTAGCGAGCCCAGATGAGGAGCCGCGTGGAGGATGCATTTCACCTGAATGATACTCAGGTTATGGAGCAGGTTCTAGAGATGCAGCCCGGACCCGCTCAGCCCGGAGGAGATAGTGAGGCTTCAGAGGCTGTAGTCCATTCTGACGATGAGGGGGAGCCCCAGCAGGTTGGTGAGATCGGCGAGGACTCTGACGGATTGCAGGTTGTTCCTGAGGAGGAGGACATTGTTGAGCCCAGCGAGGAGTGGAGTCCTATTAGGGTTCCGGATTCAGATGATACAATTGACCTTGAGGCAGATAGTACTAGAGAGGATTGAGTTCAGATCGGGGGATACAGTATGTAGGATAGTTATCCGGGGGTATGTATATAGCAGCCAGTGGAGATACTCCCATTTTTGCAGCAGTACACAGTAGCAGCAGCAGACAGTAGCAGCTTTGACTTACTAGGAGTGATAGTACTTGTAGGGTGTAACTCGAGGTAGATCGGGTCCACCCCCCCTCTTTTTGCTTTTACTTTTGTAGCTCTTGAAGTATACTAATCTTGATGCATACATATATGACACATTTTGATCATTTTACACTGTTATTTCATGCTGCTTTACATTTCTTGCATCACGAGTCTTAGAGTTGCTTGAAGATACCAACAGGACCGTGAGTATTAATGTTATTTCTTTCTGTACCTTATGTTTAATAATTCATGTTATTTGGTGATTATTGTTCTTTGATAATCTTTGAAAAATTCTTACCCCACATGCATTATATTTCCTATGTGATTGTGATTTCAGCATTCATAATGCCTCTACAAAAAACGTTACGAAACAACTCGCCATCGCCACAAGACCCACCAGGACACCCAGAGGTTGTGGAAGCTTTAAGGCAGTTTGGTCGAACTTGTACACCTGGGAATAACCCTACCAACGAGCGATCCTTAGAAAGGTTTCTCCGAATGAATCCCCCAAAATTCTTTGGAGAACCTAACGACTTGATGGTTGAAAACTGGATAGCCAGTTTAGAAAAGATTTATGAGGCTGTGGATATATTTCCCGAGGAACGGGAATGAGTGCAGTACGCAGTCTTTCTCTTAGAAGGACCCGCTATGAGTTGGTGGAAGCACGTCAAGCTAACCTGGATAGAAGACCAGACTGATTACAGTTGGGCAGAATTTGTAAAGGAGTTTCAGAATAAATATATTCCTCAAGTGATAAGGGATACTTGAGAGGCTGAATTCATGAATTTAACTCAGGGTTATATGTCAGTGGCTTAATACGAGGCAACGTTTGTGAGACTAATTCAGTATGATCCACACATTTTGAATGATGAACGATGAAAGACCAAGCGATTCATTGATGGACTCAAGTCAGAACTTCGATGGGCTTTAGCTTCCTTGGATATTGAAACTTATAATAAGGCGGTAGATAAAGCCCTGAAAACCGAAACAGCTCATAAGAATATTCGTTTGGTAGCTAATCGCCCTGGTCCCCCTCAAAATAAACCTTCTCAAGGAATGAAACGTCCCGCTGGACCATCTAACCAGAAATTTGGGAAGAAACCCACACCAGCCCAGCAAAAGCCTAAGTCAGTCCCGTCCAATTCACAAGAGGAGATCACTTGTGAATATTGTCACAAACCAGGACATACTGAACAAGAATGCCGAAAGAAAGCTGGCACGTGTTTATGGTGTGGAAACCCTGATCACCAGTTTAATTCATGCCCAAAGAGACCAGGACCTAAGGAAAAACTGAAAGTTGTGGGAAAACCGGGAAAGCCACTTGTCAAGGGTAAAGCTTACGCGTTGGATGGAAACGAGGATCCAGACCCTTCGGATGTTGTCGAAGGTACAGTACACATTCTAAACATGCCAGTTAAGGTCTTATATGACCCTGGTGCCACGCATTCATTCATTGTATCAAATTTATGTGCGCGTTTAAATTTTCCACTCGAATGTTCATCATATAATTTTGAAGTAAGTTCCCCTTTGGGAGCTTGTCTCATAACGGATCGAGTATATAAACGCTGCCCTATACAAATCCGTGACCAATACTACCCTATGGACCTCATCGAACTTCCGATAATAAGATATGGAATCATTCTGGGAATGGATTGGCTCTACAAATACCATGCTAAATTAGATTGTTTCAAGAAAGAAATCATCTTAGGACAAGATGAAAGTTGGATTTCCGAGGACAAAAGATCAGTGGCAATGATTTCTATGACAGAAGCTAAGAGGTTGGTTCAGAAGGGAGCTACATGATTCATTTCCTATCTCCTAAATAGGTCAAAGGACCAACTCAAGGTTGACGAGGTAGAAGTGGTAAATGAATTTCTCGACGTATTCCCAGAAAATTTAAACTCGTTACCTCCGGATCGCGAGTTAGAATTTGTCATCGATACAATTCCTGGGGCAGAGCCTTTCTCTAGGACCCCTTATCGGATGGCCCTAGCCGAACTTCAAGAGTTGAGAAAACAACTTGATGATTTGATTGAATCAAGATATATTCGTCCCAGTACATCACCCTGGGGAGCACCAGTACTGTTCGTAAAGAACAAAGATGGGTCATTGCGAATGTGCATCGACTACCGAGAACTTAACTGAATAACCATAAAGAACAAATACCCTCTACCCCATATAGAGGAGTTATTTGATGTCCTACAAGGATCTCAAGTCTATTCCAAGTTAGCTTTAAGGCAAGCGTATTATCAATTAAAGATTAGGGAGGAGGATATCCCTAAAACAGCTTTCAATACCCGTTATGGACACTTTGAGTTCATAGTAATACCTTTTGGATTGACTAATGCACCCGCTACATTCATGGACATGATGCATCAGATATTCCGACTATATCTGGATAAATTTGTGGTCATTTTCATCGATGACATTTTGGTATTTTAAAAAATACCTGAAGAACATGCTGAACATCTTCGCATAGTGTTAAGCACTTTACGAGATCATAAGCTATATGCTAAGTTCAGTAAATGTGAGTTTTGGATAGAAAAAGTTACATACCTTGGACATATCATCTCGGGATCAGGTGTTGAGGTAGATCCTTCAAAGATTGAAGCAATTACAAACTGGAAAATACCAAGAAATCCATCAGAGGTAAGAAGCTTCCTAGGACTTGCAGGATATTATCGGAGGTTTGTAAAGGACTTCTCCAAAATAGCTGCACCTCTTACTAAGCTAATAAAGAAGGAAAGAAAAATTGAATGGACCGAACAGTGCGAACGAAGTTTTCATGAATTAAAGCAATGACTGACATCTGCACCAGTATTAACTTTACCTGAAGATAAAGAAGGATATACGGCTTATACCGATGCCTCTAAAGAAGGGCTAGCTTGTGTATTGATGCAACAAGGAAAAGTTATAGCCTATGCCTCAACAAAACTCAAACCTCATGAAGAAAATTATCCTACTCATGACTTGGAATTAGCAGCAATTGTATTTGCTCTCACCAAGTGGAGACATTATCTCTACGGGGTTACTTTTGAAGTTTTCACTGATCACAAGAGCCTGCGGTACCTTTTTACTCAAAAGGAGTTGAATATGAGGCAAAGGAGAAGGATGGAATTTCTGGAGGATTATGACTGTATAATCCAGTACCATCCAGGAAAAGCTAATGTAGTGACTGACGCTTTAAGTCGAAAATCAAGCTTAGCGTCACTTCCAGGAAAGCTTTTAAGTAACCTACGAAAATTGGTAAAGGTAGTCTCAAAGGCTCGATTAGCGAATTTAGTGGTATTACCACCACTAAAGGAGAAGACAAAAGAAGCTCAAGTTCAAGATGAATGGATTCAGAAATGTCTCAAATCCAAAGAAAGGGATCTCGAGGAAAAATTCAAAACCGATGATCAAGGGATTTTAAGATACAAGGATCGGGTCTGCGTGCCTGGTATAATTCGAAAGGAGATATTGGATGAGGCACACAAAACTCGTTACTCGATACATCCTGGAGGGACTAAGATGTATCAAGATCTTAAAAGGTATTTTTGGTGGAACGGTATGAAAAGAGACATAGCCAATTACATCAAGAAATGTCTAACTTGTCAACGAGTTAAAGCAAACATCAAAGACCTGGAGGATTGTTGCAACCATTACCTATCCCTACCTGGAAATGGGATCAGGTAACCATGGATTTTGTTTATGGATTACCAAAGGTTAAAGGAGGATTTGATGGTATTTGGGTTATCATTGATAGATTAACAAAATCCGCACATTTCTTACCTGTCAAAACAATCGATAAAGTTAACTCACTAGCAAAGCTCTATCAAAAGGAAATTATTCGGTTGCATGGAGTACCTATTAGTATAGTATCAAACAGGGATCCAAAGTTCACCTCACAACTTTGGCAAAACATTCAAGAAATGATGGGTACCAAGCTGAACTTCAGCACAGCAGCACATCCTCAAACCGATGGACAATCTGAAAGAACCATCAGATACCTGGAAGATATGTTGAGGGCTTGTGCCTTAGATTTCCAAGATAATTGGAAGGACTGCTTACCCCTTGTGGAGTTTGCATACAACAACAGTTATCACGCTTCTATCCAAGCTGCACCATACGAGGCCGTATATGGAAGGAAATGTAGATCCCCGTTATACTGGGATATGGAAGAAACCAAAGGAGTTAAAAGGAAACCCCAAGGGAATACTGCTAAGAGTTAGGTAGAAGAAGCAACAGAAAAAGTTGAAATCATCAAGCAGAGGATGAAAGCTGCCCAAGATAGGCAGAAAAGCTATGCTGATAATCGAAGAAGGGACATAGAATTTGTAGTAGGCGAAAAGGTATTCTTGAAAGCATCCCCAAGAAAAGGGTTCATACGAACTAGGAAAGGAGAAAAGTTAAACCCTCGATATATTGGACCTTTTGAGATACTAGAACGTATCGGTCCAACAGCCTATCGCCTAGACCTACGAGCAAGTCTTATTGGGATACATAACGTATTCCATGTGTCCCAACTCCGAAAGTACTTTGCTGATGATTCACACATTCTACCAATTGAAGAAGTACCACTAGAACCCGACCTTACTTATGAAGTGAAACCAGTCAGAATCTTGGAGAGGAAATTCCAAGAATTGAGAAACCGAAGAATTCCTCTTGTCAGAATCCTATGGAAAAGAAATGGTACAAAAGAACATACTTGGGAAACAGAGTAAAAGATGTTGAAACATTATCCAGAATTGTTCAGGGATAGTAATAGAATCTAAGGACAGATTCTTTTAAAGGGGGAAGATTATAACAGCCGTACTCAGGGCCAAGTCGAGAGAGGTAAGTAAAGGGTTACTCAAGAAGCATTTATAACCTCGATCCTTATTAATTCTCTTCATGCATTGCATTTTATGTGACTTATGTGCTTTTATGTGCTATAGTTTAATTAAATGTTCGTAGATTTAATTATTTCCTCCATTTAACTCGTACCTTGAAACTCTTTTCATAGAATCCTAGAAATCTAGTATTCATTCCCTTATAGCACCTAAAACCCCTTCATATGCTTCAAAACCCATTCCTACAGTTTTAGGTTAAAAATTACAAAAATACCCCTAAAGCCCTAGAATTTTCCTACGTTCTCCGAAATACCTTACCTGTCTGATATTATAGTCAAAACGATCCTTGAATTATTTTATGAATTTTCATACATTTACCAAAACTCGATTCCACCCATAGCATATTTTATAAATATTTTCCTTTTTAAAAATTGTCATTTTATTTTAAACAAATTAATTTTTATTCAATATTCGAAATTATACTTAAAACGATTCTTGAATTTTTCTCTAAATTATAGTGATTTTTCCAAACTTTAAACTTTATCATAGCTTCGTTTATATAATTTTCTTATGATTTTCATCATCTTTAATATTCATAATTTATAAACAAAAACTCTAAATATTCCACATTTATAATCAAAACGAAGCTTATTTTTCACTCGTTCTTTCATTAATTCACTAGTTCAAGTTTTTACCTCTCGACTCTTGAATAAATTTTATATTATTTTACATTTATTTTTATTCAATATGACATCATTCATGACAACATGAGATTCCAGAAGATTTAATTAAATGAATGTAATTTCTCCACATTTCTTATATTATTACCAAACATTTGTTTAAAATGTAGTTTAACCACATCTCTTAAATAATTAGCAAGCATTTGTTGAAATAATAGACAACCACATCTCCCTTAAGCTTTCATAAATTGCTCAAAGACCCCTCATGACTACCTATAAATACCCCCCTCAAGCATCATTTATAACTCACAAAATCAACACAAAAATCACTCCCTCTCTCCCTAAACCTCACGCCCCAACTCTCTCTCTCTCAACAAGGTATGTTTTCTTCTATTATTTCATGCTTTATATTATGTTCTTAGTATAATAATAATATTAGCATGTCTAGGATTAATTAAATTATGCTTTAGGAATTTTATTTTATGAAATATGTGCATAATTGTTAGTTTTAAATACAATGTGTGTAGATTATGGAATTTTATTTAAGTATATGCATGAATTGTGGTATGATATAATGTGAGTATGTATTTAAATGATTATGATCTTGTTTGATTAAATTCATGCCTAGAGTAAATTATTTAGAATTATTTTTCATAGAGAATTCATATATTTTGCTATATTATGCTTCAATCTTATGTTATAAATATGAATATGAATGAACGTGTCACACACCCTCTTTAAATATTCAAATAAGCTCAAGAACATGTTCTTAATGTTCTTGGATGTGTGTGTGTGTGTGCCGTGACCAGTGTGTGTGTGTGTGTGAGTTTGATTTTGTGTTATAAAGTGTTTAATTCATAAGAAATTGAATAGTAAATGTTTTCAATAGTAATTTTGACTTTTGGTCAACTAAAATTTAATTAATTTCGAAATTATTTTAAAAATAATTATAAAATAGGTTTTGGAATTTTTAAAGAAAGATTTTTCCCAAAATTTCCAAAAATCGGTAAACTATGTAATATTTTCAAAAGATAACCTACATTGTCAAATTAAACCTTAAATTTCATTTCAAATGTTACAATTAGAATTATAATATAGTTAATAAATATTTGACTAGTTAAAGATCCCGTAAACCCTGAATTTAATAATTAAACGGGTGAATTGAGGGTTTACCGGGAAATCTTTAACGTATTACATAATATGTACCTTCTATAATTATTTCGTTATGATATTGCGTGCAATTAGATTAGTTGGGAACTAAAGACCTAGTTCTAAGTCAGTAGTAGTTATTACTTTCAGGCGACAATAGGATCGAAGAGTGGAATCCTCACAATTCCACTTAAATCTCGGTACTCGGTGAGTGTAACAGCCCTAACCTGGGCCGAGTTGGAAAAGGTAAGTAAAGGGTTACTCAAGAAGCATTTATAATCTCGATCCCTATTTATTCTTTCATGCATTGCATTCTTATGTGACTTATGTGCTATAGTTTTTAATTAAAAGTTCGTAATTTAATTATTTCCTTTATCGAGCATGTATCTTGAAACTTTTCTCATAAGAATCTTAGAACTCTAGTATAAATCCCTTTCCAGCACCTAAAACCCCTTCATATATTTCAAAACCTATTCCTACAATTTTAGGTTAGAAATTACGAAAATACCCCTACAGCCCTAGAATTTTCCTACATTCCCCGAAGTACTTTTACCACCCAATACCATGACCAAAAGAATCCTCACATTATTTCGAGGATCTTGGCACTCTCCGTGCGCCATGATTCCTATCCTAACTCTAGTGGCATCAAAAACCGGCAAAACCCTAGCTTATAGTTCGATCGTAAATAACTCTTTACTCATCTACTTTTCGATATTCAATATTATAACCAAAACGATCCTTGAATTATTTTATGAATTTTCATACATTTACCAAAACTCGATTCCACCCATAGCATATTTTATAAATATTTTCCTTTTTAAAAAATTGTCATTTTATTTTAAAGAATTAGCTTTCATTCAATATTCGAAATTTTACTTAAAACGTTTCTTGAATTTTTCGCTAAAATATGATAATTTTTACAACCTTTAAACTTCATCATAGCTTCGTTTATATAATTTTTTCATAATTTTCATCATCTTTAACGTTCATGATTTGTAAACGAAAACTCTAAATATTCCACATTTATAATCAAAACGAAGCTTATTTTTCACTCATTCTTTCATTAATTTACTACTTCAAGTTTTCACCTCTCGACTCTTGAATAAATTTTATACCATTTTATATTTATTTTTATAGACCTTCTAGAAAGTTTAAATAAATGGATATAATTTCTCCACATTTCTTATTTAATTACCCAACAATTGTTTGATAAAGAATTAAACACATCTCTTACACATTTCCTACAAGAATACCATATACTTGTATGAGTTAGAAATATTCCACATTTCCTCCACAATTTCACAACACTTGTGTGATTTAAAAATTCCCACATCTTTAACATATTCTTAGAAATTGCACTAAAACCCCTAATTCCTACCTATAAATACCCTTTAAGAGATCATTTATATCTCACAAATTCCTTCATTTCCTACACACAAAACTCTAGACTCTCTCTCTCAAACCTCATGCCGCACCCCTCCCAAAACTCTCTCAAGGTTAGTTTTTGTGCTTTAATTCATGCTTTAATTTATGTCTTATTTTATATTTAAATTATACAATTTAAATTATATTTTATATGCTTTAAATTATGCTTAGAAATTCATTATAGGGAATTATGTTCTAGGAATTTATATTTCATGATTTAGGAATTTATATTTCATGAATTAAAGTAGGAACTTAATTTATAAAATGCATGCCTATTACATGAATTTATTTAAATATGTGTTCATATATTCATGACTATGATCTTGAATATTAGAAGAAATGCATGTCTAGGTAATTTAATTAGGAATTATTTTTCATGAGAAATTTATATATTTTGCTACATTATGTCTCAAATCTTATGTTATGAATATGAACATGATCTAATATACCTAATATGTCCTAAGAATATTCAAATAAACTGAAGAACATGTTCTTGATTTTCTTGAAGTATGTGTGTGTACCGTGTGCTAGTGTGTGTAAGTGTGTTTGATTTTGTGTTTAAAAACATTTAATCCCCTAAGGTTAAATAGTAACCGTTTTTCAATAGTAACTTTGACTTTCAACTTTAAATATGAACTTTGACTAATAATATCATGTAGTAATTTCAAGAATTAATATAAAATACAATTTGGGTTTTTAAGAAAGGACTTTTATCTAACGATTTTAAAATCGGGGATTAAATAACGTTTTCAAAATCGGTTTCACTTTTATTAAAAATAAACCTTAAATTTGGATTTATAATTTGAAAAAGAATTTCTTGGTTAATTCGGTTGTATAACTTTGGTATCAGTGTGTTTAACAATAATATTTCAATTCTAGATTACCAAAATTTCCTGTACATGTACTGTTACTCCTTGTTACAATATGCTTTAATTGTACTCATTCATGTGCCTCATTAGTATAGAAAGAACTTAGTTCTCTAAGTCCGTAGTAGTTCACTACTTTCAAGAACTAGGTTTGGACAGTGGAACCCCGAATACTTTACTTGATTCCGTATCGTAGCAGGTGAGGTTAAAATATTTTCAACTGGGATCATGAGTCTACATATAAAATATTTTATTATTTATCCCAATAAAGGATCAGTCTTATTTTTCCCTAATAATACTATTATCCCCTTCCTGGGAAAATATCTGATATAAGGATACCTATTATCCTATTATATAAAACAAAATCCTTGTTTAAGTATAAGTTACAAACATATCATACTCAAATCCGTTTTGGCGAGTATTGGTATGATGTAACTCAATTCTGTATCTAAAATGCAAGATCTGTATGTGTATCTGTATCGGTTGGTGGTACGGTAGAACTAATAACCGGGTGGCAAGGGCCATCGTGTATTACTATACTTGCCGCCAAATCTGATCTTAATGATGGTTTAACTGGAGGTTAGTTATTCCACATTAAGTGACGGGAAAGGTACGTCCCTCCCTCTATCTGTATCTGGATCTCGAGGGGTTGCTCCCGACAGATCATGGAGGAAGAAGGCTGGATTGATTCTGTTATTTCTGATTTCATTCTCTTTAAGGAGTAAAGGATGGAGAACGCCTACTTGCAGGGCATTAATACTTTATTGTCATATGGTTCATATTTTCAAGAATCTGATACCCAATCCCTTACTGCCCTTTTTTCTCAAAATAAATATGAACCAAATATTAGTATTGATTATTATTTTATTGATTTCCGGTATAATACTATCAATCTATTATTTTATTAACAGTTTCAAACTCCAACTTTTATAGTCAAACACCTTTTTCAAATATATCTATACGTATATATGTAGTTCCAACTACCCCCTCACCTAGTCACTTTGACTAACCCTCGTACTTTATAAATCATGGTTTCAGGTTCAACAGACGTTTACTAGAAGGTATCTTGAAGCCTAGTGTGTCTTTCATTTGGCATGATAGTTCAAGGTTCTTTAGAATAAGTTATACTTATGAGCTTGTAATTACCTAATACAGCCATTACATGGTCAACACCTTTGACATTTATTATGCCATCACTGGCTTGTTTTTTCCCCTATCATCATTTTAAAAGTTTTAAATTATCGATATTTCTGCTGCAGTGTTTTAATACTCTGATATTGTATAGCATTGTCCGTTCGCCGGAGTGTTTCTCGAGTGCTAAGCGTCACATCCACTCGGGAGATACTACGGTGCGGGGTTGTAGTCTATAGGGGCGCTACAGTGAGGGTCTTAAATCTTTTCAACTGAAATCATGATAAAATATTTTACTTTATTTCCTTGAATTTTCTTTCAAGCTATCATTTCCTTTATGGGAAAATAATTCTTATCAATTATTCAAAAACATATATTTACCCAAAAGTACTTAGTACTTTCTTACCGGTAAATATTCTCGTCTTGCAAGTAAAATTATTGTTTTTCCTATGGGCCCGGTGATCTTGGTAGAAGTAGTAGTCTGGGAGGCATGGGCCGAGGTCTACTATTATACCAGCCGCCAACTAGATCTTGATGATGGTCTAACAGGAGGTTGGTTATTCCACATCAAGTGACAGGAAAAGGTACGTCCCTCCCACAATCTTGATCATCGTCACTAGGGTTTGCTCCCCTACGTGACATTAAGGAGTGAAGGTTGGAATTCTCGTATTTATTTTATTAAGTATCGACACCTTGATCAGTGTCGTTACTATTTTTCTTGGATTTTAAGGAGTTAAGGTTGGAGAAGCATAGCTTGCGGGCATCAAAATCATTTCTTCAAAACGGTTCATAAGTTTTCTAAAAGTATAACTTATATTACCCCTACTCCTATTGTTTCAAGATAACATGAACCGGATATTATTGTCTTATATTTATTTGTTACTACATAGTATATTTTTAAACCAAGATTCTCTTGGTCAAAAGATTTCAAAAGAAAACCTTCCTTATAATTATAAACCTCAAACACCCGTCACTTAGTCATTTTGACTAACCCTCCTACTCTTTTAATACATGATTTCAGGAATCTATGCGTCGACGCCTTAGAGGTATCCTGAAGCTTTAAGGTGTCACATTTCAGTTATTTAGAGTGACCACGAGTGCATGTACATCTTTCAATAAGCACTCTCTTGTGAAGTTAGATCTATCACTGTAATTACTTATCCAACTTAATAATATGTTTTTTGTTATGTATTCTCCCCTTTTATTGCTCTGGTTTATTTTTTGTTGCGTTTAAATTTCATACTTTGGTATTGTATAGTCTTGTCCGTTCACCGGAGTATTTCTCGAGTGCTAGGTCTCACATCCACTCGGGAAGTACAACGGTGCGGGGTTGTAGTGTTAAGGGGAGCTACAGGCTACGCGCTGTACGCGCACGCTGGCAGCTTCCACTGCTGGCTGCGTGCGACGCTGGCGCACGGCCTAGTGCGCGATGAGCGCAGCGTCCCAGGAGGGCGAAAGGGATCGCGTGGGGTCCATCTTTGGGGCTCGTTTTCGTGTTTCATTTTTGATCCAATTCCAATCTATTTTTTTTAGATATAAAATTTGTTTTACTAAAATTAATATTATTTTTGAAATAATTTTAAAATTGGAATTTTGAGAAATTAAAACGGATTTAATTTATGGGAAAAATTGAAACCTGTTATTTTTGATATAATGAAGAATAAAATTATTAATTTTCGGAAATAAATTGGAATTTTATTGATTTAATGATTCTTAGATTGTTTAAAAAAGCTCATGAACAAGAATTACGTCTAGGTAGTGTTTTAAGTTATTAGAACTTACAGCAGGAATTTTAATTTATGGGTAAATGTAAATTCTTGCAATTTTATGCATATTAGGTGATCATGGGTTTAGTTTTGTGGATGTTTTAATTTATGTACATGGACGGTTTAATTTGGGGTTGGAGCCCCAGAGTTAAGTTTTTCAATTGGGTCGGGGTATGCCCCGTGTATTTGTCTATGACCAATATGAAGGTTGAGCCATATTAATTTCTATAAAGAGAGTAGATCTAGGCAGTGAGGTTTTTCTTTTTTACTTGGGAGATTTTGCAACCATGGAGTAAGAAGGATCCACACAACAAGTAACGAGGAGGCCATAAGTGAAGACCCCTCAAGATGTTAGGGAGGGTTTCTATTATTGTAATAGATAGGGCATCGTTTTATTTCCAATTTCCTTATGTGATTTAAACTGTTTTATGTGACATGTATGTTAGAACTTGTGGTTGTGGAGTGACTCCCACATATCACGCATAAGATAGGATAACCCATGATCATCTCATATTTGTATCATGCTAGGACATGTTATCTGGTAATTGCTTGTGTGTAATGCATTTATGTAAAACTGCATTAAACAAAACCAATTAAAATGGATAACTGTACATGTTGGTGAGGTCAAAACTGGACAACTCTCCAGTATTCGAAAATCCCATAAATATTAAGCAACTCCGAAAAATAGGTATTTTGTATAAAGTGAGAACTTTAAATAAAATTCCTAGCATTCCATCAATAGGATTTAAGATTAGTAGGGGAGCTCGTTGCTGTCCATAAGCCATGGGGTGGCTATGTGAAACCTATTAGTTCTTAGTTTCCTGATTGATTACTTTAAGTAATTAATATTTCATGGTTATTTTGGAATGGGGATGTCCGCGAGTCGTGGGTCATTCCGGACTAAGTTTAATCATGATCTTATGATTGATGGGTTCTGCTTAACACCTAAGTAAATATGGATGTTGCACGAGTCGTGGGTCCATATTGAATGATGGGTGATGCAAAAATATTACTGAGAGTTCCATAGAGATGGAATTGGCCAGTTGTACCTACCTAAGGCTTTATTGAAGATGTCCGCGAGTCGTGGGCCCAAAAAATAAAGTTTTTGGGATCTTAGTACCCATTGGGAAAATAAGTTTCCTCTAACATTGTTGAGATTTTAAGATCTTCTAAAAACAATAGGATCTACATATGATAAAAGCCCTAAATCGTATGTATTACGTTATTATTCAACCTGCCCACATTTTCTCGACTTAGCATTTAGGTTGTAGTTCTGTGATTCTCTACAATATGAAATGCAAACCCATTCGTATCCATCCTCAGGCCAAACAAGTTGACTAAGTCCTCACTAACTCTAATTGGCTTTGGATCCTAAAAATTCATTTTAAATTCCGAAAAGAGAAAGGTGTTCTCTAAAAGGCGAGATTTCGCTTGTGAAAATTCGACCCCGGTGTTGTGTGTAGAAATTGCATGATTTTGAGCATTAATTAGATTATATTTTTGTGCCGTTTGATGCGTTTATGTGTTTATTTTGCTCCGTTCAGGTGATTTTAGAGTTGGAGTTACGAAACGGCGAAGCGAAGCGATTTCACGTATTTTTGGAGGAAATTGTGGTAACCCCCGTTACCACTTAGGAGTACAAAACTGGTAACCCCCGTTACTAGCCATAGGAGTGGAGCTGTTGGCGAGAGAAGAGCGGTAACGCCCGTTACCCCTGTGCAGAGGGAAAGTGGTAACGCCCGTTACCACTAATAAAAAAGTTTTGGCGATTTCAAGCAGTAACGGGCATTAACAAGAAATGTACATGGAGAGGTAATGCCCCGTTACCTAGGGTGGCGAGAATTATTTTTTGGGCTGCTATATTATTGCGTTTTTGGAGTCTTTTTCAGAGAGCTTTTCTTCCAGGTCAAGACCTAGGGTTTGGAAAGAAGACCAAGAGTTTCAGAGATTTTTCAGAGAATTCGAGAAGACGAGAGGATTGAATTCCTAGAACGATCTTTGGTTTTATTATTGCTTTAATTTACAAACTAATTCCTTTGAATTTAGTTTTGATTAGTTTTCGTATGCTAGATTCGTTTTTAGATATTGCTGAATGTTTATGCTTTTATTTTTGAGACTTTGTTTAGATTTTATGACTATGATTTATTTTAAAGCAATTTCCTTTAGTTTGATGAGCTTTGCTTTAATTATGACTAGCTAATTCTCTAGGGCTAGGGGAAGTGATCGATGATTGCATGATAGATGTTTGATAAGATGCTTGAATGACTTGTGTTAATTCTTAGTTTGAAAACAGGCCTGAATTGACTTGCCATGGCCTGATCACCCTTAGCATGTGTCATAATTGCCTATAGATCGAAAGAGTGATGGTAATTTAGATGGTTTTCATAACTTGTAAGTTGTAGGGTACAAAGAGATTTTGTTCTAGCTTATACAACAGTAATCTTATTCCATGCACACATGACAACTATCTTGATTCAGTGACTTGGGTGCTAGTCCATAGGATTTTAGCCCTGGGATTCTGTGCTAGATATGGAAGAGATAGCCACATTACTGAGACTGAGTTGGGCATAATGTACATGATGAAGGAAGGCATCAAGTTTGATGGTACGGTTGAGTTCCTATGGAAGCTTGAGGAGGGTGCTGGGAGTGTGACTGGTACGATTGCTCACGGTGCTTTTGTGATGATGTTTGCTCGGGAGATGAAATGGAGAACGCGAGGAGCTTTGCCTATTGACTTTAGATATATTGGCCCGCAGTATTTAGAGGCTGTGGGCTTGGCTATTGCTTGGGAGAGTGGGGAGCTGAAGGACTGGAACTTGCCATGGTGGCAAATTCGAGATAGAGATCGTCTCTGGCAGATGTACAACTGGGTTAAGGCCCAGTTTGATGAGCTTTTTGAGAGGCAGAAGGAGCTTTTAGCCCGGATACCTTACAAGCCAGATGATGAGTTTGGGATTCTTCGCAGTACATCGCCTGTTGTTGCTGAAGCCAGTGATGAAGCTCTTGTGACTTTGAGAGGCATGCATGCAGAGTTAGCAGGATTGAGGGCTGATTTGACCACCGTGATCGCGAGAGTTGAGGATTTAGCAGATTATGTGGATGAGCGATTCGATGCGTGGGAGGCGAGATTGGAGGCCAAGTTTGATGGGTTTTGTGCTCGTGTTGATCAGTAGTTTGGAGGACCCCCATCACCCTGATTCTGTTATTTTGTTTCTCCCCAGATTTCTAGACATTCTTGCTTCGTTTGTTCGTTGTTATGTTTGGATTTTTTACACTTTAATTTTTGCATATGTTTGGATTCCTGAGTTTTTTTATGCAATGGTGCTTTTCTTTAGGTGATTTTGTGACTTATGTGTTGATTGTTGAATGCATGTTGATTGTCAATTTCCTGTGCACTTGATCCGTGTTTTCTAGTCACTTGTTTAGGTTTTGGAAGCTTTGCAAGCACGTTGCCGGTTCTTCAATTAATTAGGGAGTTTTCTTGAACTTTAATTCTTTCATTTGCATGAGAACATTGCAAAGTTTAAGTTTGGGGAGGAAAGTGCATGTTTGTTATGACTTTTATTGAATATTTGTATGTTTAGATGTAGTTTCACTTGTGATTTGCTAAAATCGAGTAATTTTGAAAATTTTTGGAAATTTTTCCTCATTTTGAACTTTTTCTTTGAAGTTTGATTGTTGAGCTTTTGCTAGAATAAGTTAGGCTTTTTTTTGAGTTGAGGAAACTTGCATGAGATTTGATAATTTAGTGTGTTAGTATGCCCTTATATTTGAGCACTTTTGAACGAGATAATGTACTTTGCTTAGAAAGATGAGTTGATGATTTCCGAATAAGTCTAAGATTTGATTAGGATGCACTTCAGTCCTATTGAAGCGAAATTTTGAATTAATGAAAGATTAAGGAAGTGAAGTAGGCATTTGTTGTCGGAGGATTTTAAGCTTTTTTATTTAGCCGTTTTTCACTAGATAACGTAATCTTATTGGCCCTGCTGAGCCTAATTGTTGTGCAAAGATTTTTGTAGCCGCATTATAAGCCAATGCACAACATAGAAACACCTACCTTGATAATTTTTACACCAAGGCTTGCTCATTTGATTTTTATGGTAATTATCTATCTTTTGACCCCTTTTTATTGTTCTTGTGATTGAAATTGAGAGGTTATTGTAAAGAGAAAGAAAAATAATGAGAAAAGTGTGAAAAAGAAAAGATAAGGAAAAGAGAAAAAAGAGAGAGAAAGAGCAAAAGAAAAGAAAAGAAAATTATGCAAAGTGTGAATTTGAGAGTGTGGGATTCAAATGAAGAGTTTGGGGTGATTCTCGTGTTTAATGGCGAATGGAAGTGCTTCGTGTTTTGTATAGATTGAATGATGTAAACTTGGTGAGTAGTCACTTGATCCAAATTTCCATAACCTTACCCTAAGCCTACATTATAAGCCCGAAAGACCTACCGATCCCAAGTCTTGATTTAATTCCATTAGTGGAGATAGGTGCAAAGATTGTATTCCGAAGTTGATGATTAGAGCTTAGGAGACAATTGTGAAATTGTCATTCTAATTTTTATACATTGTTTTGTTCGACTCACACACTACACAAGGGTATACTTTTCATACTAAATTTTGAGGATCTTATGTTTATGATTACTTGATTAGATGAGCTAGACTTGTTTAGGCGAAGGTTTGATGATTGCTTTGAGGAGATGGTTTGATGAGGATGTGTTTTCTTGATTTCCGTATTACTCGGGGATGAGCAATATTTAAGTGTGTGGGAGTTTGTTGTGTGTAGAAATTGCATGATTTTGAGCGTTAATTAGATTATATTTTGGTGCCGTTTGACGCGTTTATGTGTTTATTTTGCTCCGTTCAGGTGATTTTAGAGTTGGAGTTACGAAACGGCGAAGCAAAACGATTTCATGTATTTTTGGAGCAAATTGTGGTAACCCCCGTTACCACTTAGGAGTACAAACCTGGTAACCCCCGTTACTAGCCACAGGAGTGGAGCTTTTGGAGAGAGAAGAGGGGTAACGCATGTTACCCCTGTGCAGAAGGAAAGTGGTAACGCCCGTTACCACTAATAAAAACGTTTTGGTGATTTCAAGCAGTAACGGGCGTTAACCAGAAATGTACATGGAGAGGTAACGCCTGTTAACTAGGGCGACGAGAATTATTTTTGGGCTGCTATATTAGTGCGTTCTTGGAGTCTTTTTTTCAGAGAGCTTTTCTTCCAGGTCAAGACCTAGGGTTTGGAGAGAAGACCAAGAGTTTTAGAGATTTTTCAGAGAATTCGAGAAGACGAGAGGATTGAATTCCTAGAACGATCTGTGGTTTTATTGTTGCTTTAATTTACAAACTAATTCCTTTGAATTTAGTTTTGATTTAATTTTCGTATGCTAGATTCGTTTTTAGATATTGCTGAATGTTTTTACTTTTGTTTTTGAGACTTTGTTTAGATTTTATGACTATGATTTATTTTAAAACAATTTCGTTTAGTTTGATGAGTTTTGCTTTAATTATGACTAGCTAATTCTTAGGGCTAGGGGATGTGATGATGATTGCATGATAGATGTTTGATAAGATGCTTGAATGACTTGTGCTAATTCTTAGTTTGAAACCAAGTTTGAATTGACTTGTGATGGCCTGATCACCCTTAGCATGGGTCATAATTGCCTATAGATCGAAAGAGTGATGGTAATTTAGATGGTTTTCATAACTTGTAAGTTGTAGGGTACAAAGAGATTTGGTTCTAGCTTATACAACAGTAATCTTGTTCCATGCCGAGCCGTTAGAATATTGAATTGCACTAGTCTTGTTCCTATGGTTTAATTAACTATTGGTGATTACGAGAGCAACATTGAACACTAATTAAGTACTTGGTTACACCTTCAGAGAGGGTAATACAAATATAAGTGACTAGGTTGTAGAATTACACTTGTCAGACGAGTATCATATCAGCTCTTGATTGTATGATTCATTACTTTTCCCCTGCCTGTTTAGTTTACTGAATTTATTCGTGTGTCTTAGTATTACTAGTGTTTAATTCTAGTTAATTGCTGATTTCTGTTTTAGTAGATTAATAGATAAAACCACAATTGTTTTCATTAGGTAAAATCCTACAACACCGGTCCAAAAGAAAAGCAATCTAGATTCGATGGATTTTTCCAACCACTTAAGAGCAATTATACCTCATTAATATGTAATAAAATATAACATTATGGAATTGTTCCATATGACAATGGGGTGCACATATACTCGAACGAGAAAGATCCTTTCAAAGATCTTGAAGTCTCAATCTTAATTGCTCACATTGCTTCCACCATCATTTAACCCCTTTATACTCAACCACAATGATGTCATTGTAGCATAGTTAATCATTTAGTTGATAATGGTTGAAAGCATCCTTAAGAAGGAATAAAAGGTTATGATGGTTAAATCTTCTTCTAATCCCACTAAGGTAAAGGTTTGAATACCTTTAAGAAGAAAAAACACTTAAAGCCCAATGGATGGAAAAATAAAGGGTCACGCCCAAAAGATAATAGAGATCAGGTAAGGACGTTTGCTTCTATAATAGAAAATAAGGACTTTGAAAGGGAACCGCAAAGAGTATGGGTACTCTGATAGGTTATCTCGTTTAGTAATTCTAATAGGAATAGAATTCACAAGTCTTGAGTTGATTTTGCAAAATCCGTTGTGTAAAACTCAAAGCACTAATGTTTGGAACATACAATGAGATAACAAAAGTAAGTGAGATGACAAAGTTTCGAATTGCCTTGGCACGTTGAGACACAAAAGGATTAGCGAGTTAGACATCTTAGGATCCTTTTACGAAAATGGACCTAGAGAGTTAACTTTCTGTGATTCCTGTCTTAAGGGAAACTTCCCAAAGCACAGTTTAGGTGAAACGTGAAACGTGCTAAAGTTACAATGGATTTTGGTCCATACTAAAGTTTATCTATTGCTCAATGTAAGCACTAGAAACAATCATCAATTTGATCATTATGAATGAGTGTACTTGTTGAAGTACAAATTCGAAACTTATATGAAATTCTTAGAATTTAAAAAAGGAGGTTAGGAACTGAAGTAGTCATAAGTTATAAACAACTCGATTTGATCGAGATGTTGAATACCTTAGTGACTAATTTCTTTGTCATCTTAGATATTACATAGTTCCCTAATTTTTCTTATCAAAGAATTTAGGGTAATCCTCTTAAGTGAAGAGGATAGTGGGAGATAAGTTTGAAATGAGTTCAAGTTTACACAACAATATAGGATATTATTTCTGTAATTCTCTTGAACAAAGGTTGTTTGTTTCATGAATGTACCTTTATTAAGGAATTATTCCTATACGACAAGAAAGGCAAGTAGGCAGACCTCAAAGAAATTTCAAGATAAATACCCCACACCACATATAGAAGAAACAAGCCCATTTTATAAAACTTAGCCAAATTTTAGAGTAAGTACACGTGTGAAACCCTCCTCTTAAGATGTGTTTAAAACGTATTCCTAGATAGCCAAGGAATTACTTAAAGAGGAAGCACTGTCCGATTTGGAATCTGAGTAGTGTAATTAAGCCTTGAAATCCAATATGGATTCCATATACTCAAACCAAGTTTGGACCTTGGTTGATCCACCTGATAGGATCAAGACCGTAGAGCTTAGAGTAAATGGAAAGTATTAGAACCTTCTTGACGGTTGAAATCCAAAAGCCCATTCAGATTGTGTTTAGCATATCTGCGTATTCTGACTATGAGATATGATAAATGAATATGAGATCTGTCTTACTTAATAGGAGATTGAAAGAGACTTAAATATGGTATTTCTATGAATCTCCTATTCAGTGGGAGTATGCATAAGGTATGCAAACCCCGAGGTCAATCTATGGATTAATGAAGGCTTCTAGGAGTTAGAAAATTCGACTCCATAGGGTAGTCAAATTGTTTGACTCAGATGCAAGTCGAATAAGTCTCATGTGTATACGTAAAAGTTAGTGATGTTAGATTCGACTTTTGGTACATTATATATGACATCATTCTCATTATGAATGAGAGAGATGACATTAAAGTTACCAAAATCTTGTTTAAGAAACAATTTTACATCAAAGATCTTTGTGGTGAATCCTAAATTCTCGACATTGAGATCTATAGAGATAGATCTAAGAGAATAAATGGATTGTCACAAATGAGTGCGTAACCATCATACTAAAAAACTTTGATATGGACAATGGAACATCTCTTTTGAGAAGATGTCTCCTAAGATTACTTTAAGAAAATTAGAATGTCCAAAACCCCTTTAAGTTAAAGGGTGCTTAATGTATGCAATGTTATGTACTAGATTTGATATGGCGCAACACTAAGCATAGTGGGCCGAATCTAATATGACCTTAGAGAAGGTCAATGGATTGTTATAATCCATTCCCTCAAAGTACTTTAGAAGAAATGAGAATATCTTTATTGTAGCACCCTAACCCCCAGGGCACCACATCCCCCGCACTATAGCCTCGATCCACGTATGAAATGGAAAGTCCATATATAAACCAAAACTATAGCGAACGGGTGACAATAAAAATGACGAGCTAGGCGGGACACTCTCCCCAACAACACCTAAGCAAACATGATAATGGAAGCGGAAATGATAAATCATTCATACATATAGGTACCATATTTACCGAATAGATATGTATAGATACCAACTTAACTATCAATACATTATCATCTCTTAATAATATACATAATCAGGTATCCAAAATGTGACAATAATGATCATAACATGAAACTAGCATAAGACTATACATGAGGGTATGAGACTAGACCCGTGGAAATGCAAGACTCGAACAACTCCCGCCTAGCACGACCACGCTCAAGGTGTACCTGAAAAGTGAAGTATCAGTCTACCGAAGACTGAGTGAGGGGCAATAATTATATATAACACACATCACATACAAGTTGTAGCCTCGGGTGAAGACTTTGCGAATAAAATAGATATGTAGTTCAAGAAACTTAATCCTTGCCCGAGATTACAACCAATCCCTTTAACATTTTAGCTTGAACATTTCATGAACATGTGACCCCGACGAGTAGGGGCGATTCTCCAACCTTTACACCAAACGTGACAATACGTGCTTGCTTTATCAATTCAATACATTATCATGCAATTTCATTTAGTGCTCACATAGACAATTTCATGCTTGAAATCATGCGATAACCTGAGGATAACCCGACATGCCGGATTAATCCCCAGTCTCCTTCTTCCTCCGGGTGATAGCGAGTTTGCAAGGCTCGACTATCCACGACATGGTGTGTGTAGAGGACATGACCCTCTAGACACGGAACTCCTTCCACCACTAATCTCCTAGTGGCTTCGGGGGTGATCCCAACAATGTGAGGATAATTCAGGAGTTACCCGTCAGCCCTTGCTTTCCCGGTTGGCTCAAGAATTACCCTCGGGCCCACGTGCAATCATGTACTCGCCAAACATGCTTGAAATCATGACTTGCTTGCTTGAGATATTCATGGTTTTGAAATCATTTATAAATATAGTATGTTTTTAGCCGAAATAGCACATAAGGGTGGTAGGGTTCTATATACATAACCTAAAACCTCACCTTTTCCTTGCAAAATACAATAAGGAAGGGTTCTAAGGAGCCTGCTCCTCGTCCACGCCCTCGTGACCTGTGTAAACACGACGTGTATACGTGAGACATGCCCTAAAATGAACAAAATATGACGAACGACGGAAATGTATCGAGACGACCACGAAAATACAATGTGGCATGATAACATGTTGTTTCACTACATATTAGCACATATTATAGCAATTCGGGGTCAAAGAAGTCGTCGGATCGAGGGGTCATTTTCGTAATTTTATGCAGAGAATTTTGTTCTGCATTCCAGGTAGGAACAGCCGTTCCGGTCCCCTTCGAAAAATGGGAACGGTCGTTCCCATGAGTTCCCCAAAACGCGCCAACGATTTCAAAAAAAATAAAAGAGCGCCTTTTAGCTGGGAACGACCCTTCCGGCAGCAAGGCCAAAGTGGGAACGGCCGTTCCCATGCTCGGCCGCCCAGTTCATTTGAAAAGGTGGGAACGCCCGTTCCCTCAATGCCTTGAGGCTGGGAACGGTTGTTCCCAGTTTCTGCAAATTTGAAGAACAGAGCAGAAACAGGGGATGGCTACGGGAATGCAAACAAAACCACCAAAAATTCCATTTTCAATCCACAAGTTATGGTTTTCTGGAAATATACATGCATATAGGTTCATAAGATGATAAACTAACACTTAAATTCACCAACCATGGAAAATCATCATGAAATCCAAGTTCCAAGCTTATGACCAACTTGTTCATTCAAGCTATGTATCCAAGGATTTGAGCTAGAAATCATGCAATAATTCCTGAGATGATCACATAATCATGCTTTGCACAACACCTAACTCACCTAGCATATCAAACTCAAACCCTAGCTATACCACATATAATCAAGAATCATGGATTTATCCAATTACCAACCTTAAATGAAAAGAAATGAAGAAGATAGGTGATGATGATGATGATCTCCCTAATTTCTTGAAATATTTCTTGAAATCTTGATGATTGAATGAAAATTTACTCCTTTCTACTTCCTTCTTAATACCGAGAATGAGGAAGCAATTGTGTTGGGAAAATTTTGGATGATTTGAGAACATGGAAGCCTTATAATATTATATCCCAATTTTGAAAAGTGTGAAATGTGAAAATTGCTATTTAATCCTTAAGCTTTCAAATTATGCAATCAAGGATGTAAGGTTTTGAAATTTGATCAATTAAGTCCTTGAAAGATCATGCAATTAAGTCCCTAGAGTTTAAAGAAATATTCAACTAGGGACAATTTGGTAATTTAAAACACTCTCGGTAATTGTTTCATGCAATAAATATTTTCCGTGTCATGAAATAATATTTTCAATGATAGGAATTCATATAATTCACATAAAGGATGTTTCGTGAATTTTATAAAATATGAATGCCACGTAAGAATATATTATGAAATTAAAGAAATAAAATAAAACCTACGCTCAAACTCACACGTGGCGTGCTTACCTGTTCATCCGGAACCAGGGCGTTACAACTCTCCCCCCCTTAAAAGAATCTGGTCCCCAGATTCTCTAGTCTTGCTCGAACAACTCCGGGTATAACCGTTTCATTTTCCCTTCCGTTTCCCATGTAGCTTCCTCGGTTTTATCGCTTCTCCACAAAACCTTAACTATGGGAATTCTCCGGTTTCTCAATTCCTGAAATTTTCGATCCAAGATTCTAACCGGCCTCTGAATAAATGTCAAATTCGGTTCCAGTTCAACTTCTTCCACAGGGAGAATCGTAGTCTCATCGGGGTAATATTTCCTTAATTGTGAAACATGAAATACGTTGTGAATCCCCGTAAGACTCGGTGGTAGGTCCAGTCGATAGGCTACCTCGCCTATTCTTTCAAGAATCTCAAACGGACCTAAGTAGCGAGGATTAAGTTTTCCTCCTTTCCCGATCCGGGTGAAACCTTTCCTTGGTGACACCTTCAAGAATACCCGGTCACCAACTTCGAACTCTAGATCTCTTCGGCGCTTATCGGCATAGCTCTTTTGCCTATCTTGCGCGGCTTTCATCCGTTGTTGAATCATTTGAACTTTCTCGATCATAGCTTGGACGACTTTGGAAGGCCTTTCGAATCTTTCACCTTTCTTTACCCCTTCCAGTTTTGGCCATTTCCATTCTTCCAAGTCGAAGAACAACGGAGATCGACACTTTCTTCCATAAAGTAACTCGTAAGGAGCCATCCCGATCGAAGCCTGAAAGCTGTTATTATAAGCAAACTCGATCAAAGGAAGCTGTTCGGCCCACGAGTTCTGAAAATCCATCGCGCAAGCCCGAAGAAGATCTTCCAAATATCTGATTGACCTTTCAGTTTGACCGTCTGTTTGTGGGTGAAATGCCGTACTGAACTTAAGTTTTGTTCCCAAGACGGCCTGTAACTCTTGCCACAACTTAGAAGTAAATCTCGGGTCTCGGTCTGAAACTATGCTCACCGGAATACCATGAAGTCGAATAATCTCTTTGTTATAAATTTCAGCCAACTTTGGAATCTTATAGGACATCCGGACCGGTAGAAAGTGAGCAGACTTTGTAAATCTATCCACGATTACCCAAATTCCATCAAACCCGCCTTTAACCTTTGGTAATCCAGAAACAAAGTCCATCGTTACTTGTTCCCACTTCCACTCGGGAATAGGTAACGGTTGTAGAAGTCCCGCGGGCTTTTGGTGCTCAGCTTTCACTTTCTGACAAGTCAAGCAATGTTTCACATATTCTGCCACGTCTCTCTTCATCCCGTTCCACCAATAGTATTGCTTCAAATCCTTATACATTTTATTTCCTCCTGGGTGGATCGAGTAGGCTGACTTGTGAGCTTCTTCAAGTAGGACCCGTCTCAATTCTTCAGGTACTACTACTCTGTTTTTAAACCGAAGCAATCCGGTCTCATCAAACCCAAACGGACTCTCCGGGTCATCCTTAGCTTTACTTACAAGCTTTTGAACTTCCGGATCCTTATTCTGAGCCTCAAATAACTGATACTTTAATTCCAGCTGAATTGTGATATTAGAAACCCGAGCTTTTAACACAATCGGGGCAACTTCCTCACTTTCCTTTATTTCCAAACTCGATACACTCGCCTTCCTGCTAAGTGCATCGGCGACAACATTGGCTTTCCCGGGATGGTATTTGATTGTACAATCATAATCTTCCAACTTTTCCATCCAACGCCGTTGCCTCATATTCAAATCTTTTTGAGTGAACAAATACTGGAGGCTCTTGTGATCGGTAAATATCTTAAAGGAAGTCCCATAAAGATAATGTCTCCATTTCCCGAGAGCAAAGATCACGGCTGCAAGCTCTAGGTCGTGTGTTGGATAATTCCTTTCATATTCCTTTAGCTTCCGAGAAGCATAGGCGATCACTTTTCCTTTCTGAGTCAAAACACAACCTAAGCCTTCTTTAGAAGCATCTGTGTACACTGCATACTCCTCTGAACCCTCGGGTAAAGTTAACACCGGAGCTGAGACTAACTTTTCTTTCAAAAAGTTAAAACTTTGATCACACTTCTCGTCCCAGACGAACTTAACATCTTTCTTTGTCAATCGGGTTAACGGTGCAGCAATCTTAGAGAAATCCTGAACAAATCTTCTATAATAACCGGCCAATCCCAAGAAGCTTCTTATTTTCGAGGCATTCTTTGGTTTCTCCCACTTGAGCACGGCCTCGATTTTCGAGGGATCGACTTCCAACCCTTTTCCCGAAATTACATGTCCCAAGAAAGAAACCCGATCAATCCAGAATTCACACTTGCTAAACTTAGCAAATAACTGATGTTCTTTTAAAGTCTGAAGAACGAGCTTAAGATGTGTCGCGTGCTCCTCGGTTGATTTTGAGAAAACCAGAATATCATCAATAAAAATCACCACAAACTTGTCGAGGAAAGGCCTGAATATCCGGTGCATCATATCCATAAAAGCTGCAGGGGCGTTCGTTAATCCAAACGGCATAACCATGAACTCGTAGTGCCCGTACCGAGTATTGAATCCTGTCTTAGGAATATCCTCTGCTCGGATTCGCAGCTGATAGTATCCCTGTCTTAAATCCAATTTCGAATAAACTTTGGACCCCTGAAGTATATCGAATAACTCCTCGATATGTGGGAGGGGATACATGTTCTTAATAGTCATCCTGTTCAACTCCCTGTAATCGATGCACATCCTTAAAGTCCCGTCCTTTTTCTTTACAAATAAAACGGGTGCTCCCCAAGGTGAAGAACTCGGCCGAATGTACCCAACTTCCAACAATGCTTCCAGCTGGACTTTTAATTCCTTTAATTCAGCTGGAGCCATCCGGTATGGAGTCTTTGAATATGGCTTGGCATTCGGAAAAAGATCGATCACAAACTCTATTTCTCGCTCAGGAGGCAAAGAATCCAACTTTTCTGGGAAAACCTCGGGAAACTCCTTTACCACCTCGATGTCCTCTAACTTCACCTGATCTTTTGGCTTGTTCAGAATATAAGCAATAAACCCGGTAGCCCCGTCTCTGACTAGCTTCTGAGCCTCTGAAAACGAAAGTAAGGGCACGGTCTTCGAAGTACAACCCGTGGTAACCTCTGAACCCAACTGAACCTTCTTAGCCCGACAATCGACGGTAGCACAATGCCTGTATAACCATTCCATCCCCAATATAGCCCCTTATCTCTCCATCGGCATAACAATGAAATCTGTCAGAAACTTTCGGCCTTCAATCACCACTGGAACATCCCTGTAAACCTGATCCGTCTCTCGCCTACTACCGAAAGGAGTACTAACTAAATAGCGCACAGAAGTACACATAGCAGGCAAAGATAAAGTAATAGCAATAGAGTGCGCAAGAAAGGAGTGTGTAGCTCATGGATCAAATAATGTATGGATGTTCGTACCATGGATGCAAATAATACCTTCAACTACCGCGGGGGGGTCTATCTCTGCATCCTGCTCCTCTCCTGCGAGTGCATAAGCCCGAGCTCTCACAAGTGGCCTCGAACCTGCAGGTGGCGGATCCCAACGATCCGGACAGCCGTCAACCATGTGCTCATCGCTCCCGCAGATCAAACATAACCTTAACCGACGTCTGCAGTTATCATAAGTATGCGTAGGAAGTTCACAAAATCAGCAGCCCGGTCTCTGAGGTGGTTGGGGTGGTGCTGGAGCTCTCGGACCCCTCTGGAATGACCCTGTCACCTTAAACTTCTTCCCGGAGTCCTTCGGTGCTGGAGGTACAGACTAAATCATCGGCCTCTTTCCCGAACTCGATCCCTGACCTGCTCTCGAGCCCGAAGCCTGTTCAGTCCGTGGAGTAGCTCTCCTAGCAATGTCAGAATCCTCAACCTTTAGAGCTTTGGTGGTAGCTTTGGCCCAGGTGCTGGTATGGGCTGCTTTCAGCGCATCCTGAATGTCTGGCCTGAGTCCCTGGACGAACTGCATCGCCTTGTGAAAATCATCATTCGCTATGTTGGGTGCATAGCGAGAGAGCCTCTCGAACTCGGCGATATACTGCCCCACAGACCTTCCTCCCTGTTTCAACTCGGTGAACTCCCTCAACCTTCGGGTACGGGAAGCCGGAGGAATGTACTTGTTTCTGAACTCCCGTACGAAGACCTCCCAAGTAATATCTGTCCCGGCTGCCTCTAGAACGATCTGGGTACTCTCCCACCATGAATAGGCCTCGCCCTGAATAAGAGTAAGTGTACAGCGAGCCTTCTCCTGAGTGTCACAAGGGATAAGCTGCCAGATCCTCTGGATCTCCTTTAGCCACATCTCCGCCTGTATATCGTCACCCTTGTAGAACTTCGGGGGACGCTGGTTCTGAAACTCTCGCAATATGGTAGAAATAGGGTTCTCCTGAGGTGCTAGTGGTGCTGGAGGTGGTGGAGGAACCCTTTCCTGTAACCTCTGATCAATTAGCCCCACTACCGCGTTCATGAAGTCCTGGGGCTGTGCCTGAGTAGGTGGAGGAGGTGGTGATCTCTCGCGGCGATGATGTCGGCGGTGATGATGCCTGTGCCTCGAGGATCGGTCACTGGAACGTCTGTCGTGCTCCATCCTGAAATCAAATCACTACACATGCATGGCTTGATTAATACATGCAAATGTGTGCATATAATTCAATGATAACAATAAGCACAAATTCAAGAATGGTCAACTATCTCAAGTAATGCAAGAAAACACTTAAATCAAGTAATTCAACGAAATGTAGACTCTCACATAACAAGTAATCCTATGCCGTGCGACCTAGATTGACTTGACACGACTCGAAAACCTCGGTTTTGCAACCGGGCTCTGATACCACCTGTAGATGTAGCACCCTAACCCCCAGGGCACCACATCCCCCGCACTATAGCCTCGATCCACGTATGAAATGGAAAGTCCATACATAAACCAAAACTATAGCGAACGGGTGACAATAAAAATGACGAGCTAGGCGGGACACTCTCCCCAACAACACCAAAGCAAACATGATAATGGAAGCGGAAGCGATAAATCATTCATACATATAGGTACCATATTTACCGAATAGATATGTATAGATATCAACTTAACTATCAATACATTATCATCTCTTAATAATATACATAATCAGGTATCCAAAATGTGACAATAATGATCATAACATGAAACTAGCATAAGACTATACATGATGGTATGAGACTAGACCCGTGGAAATGCAAGACTCGAACAACTCCCGCCTAGCGCGACCACGCTCAAGGTGTACCTGAAAAGTGAAGTATCAGTCTACCGAAGACTGAGTGAGGGCCAATAATTATATATAACACACATCACATACAAGTTGTAGCCTCGGGTGAAGACTTTGCGAATAAAATAGATATGTAGTTCAAGAAACTTAATCCTTGCCCGAGATCACAACCAATCCCTTTAACATTTTAGCTTGAACATTTCATGAACATGTGACCCCGGCGAGTAGGGGCGATTCTCCAACCTTTACACCAAACGTGACAATACGTGCTTGCTTTATCAATTCAATACATGATCATGCAATTTCATTTAGTGCTCACATAGACAATTTCATGCTTGAAATCATACGATAACCCGAGGATAACCCGACATGCCGGATTAATCCCCAGTCTCCTTCTTCCTCCGGGTGATAGCGAGTTTGCAAGGCTCGACTATCCACGACATGGTGTGTGTAGAGGACATGACCCTCTAGACACGGAACTCCTTCCACCACTAATCTCCTAGTGGCTTCGGGGGTGATCCCAACAATGTGAGGATAATTCAGGAGTTACCCGTCAGCCCTTGCTTTCCCGGTTGGCTCAAGAATTACCCTCGGGCCCACGTGCAATCATGTACTCACCAAACATGCTTGAAATCATGACTTGCTTGCTTGAGATATTCATGGTTTTGAAATCATTTATAAATATGGTATGTTTTTGGCCGAAATAGCACATAAGGGTGGTAGGGTTCTATATACATAACCTAAAACCTCACCTTTTCCTTGCAAAATACAATAAGGAAGGGTTCTAAGGAGCCTGCTTCTCATCCACGCCCTCGTGACCTGTGTAAACACGACGTGTATACGTGAGACATGCCCCAAAATGAATAAAATATGACAAACGGCGGAAATGTATCAAGACGACCACGAAAATATAATGTGGCATGATAACATGTTGTTTCACTACATATTAGCACATATTATAGCAATTCGGGGTCAAAGAAGTCGTCGGATCGAGGGGTCATTTTTGTAATTTTATGCAGAGAATTTTGTTCTGCATTCCAGGTGGGAACGGCCGTTCCGGTCCCCTTTGAAAAATGGGAACGGTCGTTCCCATGAGTTCCCCAAAACGCGCCAACGATTTCAAAAAAATAAAAGAGCGCCTTTTAGCTGGGAACGGCCCTTCCGGCAGCAAGGCCAAAGTGGGAACGGCCGTTCCCATGCTCGGCCGTCCAGTTCATTTAAAAAGGTGGGAACGCCCGTTCCCTCAATGCCTTGAGGCTGGGAACGGTCGTTCCCAGTTTCTGCAAATTTGAAGAACAGAGCAGAAACAGGGGATGGCTACGGGAATGGAAACAAAACCACCCAAAATTCCATTTTCAATCCACAAGTTATGGTTTTCTGGAAATATACATGCATATAGGTTCATAAGATGATAAACTAACACTTAAATTCACCAACCATGGAAAATCATCATGAAATCCAAGTTCCAAGCTTATGACCAACTTGTTCATTCAAGCTATGTATCCAAGGATTTGAGCTAGAAATCATGCAATAATTCCTGAGATGATCACATAATCATGCTTTGCACAACACCTAACTCACCTAGCATATCAAACGCAAACCCTAGCTATACCACATATAATCAAGAATCATGGATTTATCCAATTACCAACCTTAAATGAAAAGAAATGAAGAAGATAGGTGATGATGATGATGATCTCCCTAATTTCTTGAAATATTTCTTGAAATCTTGATGATTGAATGAAAATTTACTCCTTTCTACTTCCTTCTTAATACCGAGAATGAGGAAGCAATTGTGTTGGGAAAATTTTGGATGATTTGAGAACATGGAAGCCTTATAACGTTATATCCCAATTTTGAAAAGTGTGAAATGTGAAAATTGCTATTTAATCCTTAAGCTTTCAAATTATGCAACCAAGGATGTAAGGTTTTGAAATTTGATCAATTAAGTCCTTGAAAGATCATGCAATTAAGTCCCTAGAGTTTAAAGAAATATTTAACTAGGGACAATTTGGTAATTTAAAACACTCTCGGTAAATGTTTCATGCAATAAATATTTTCCGTGTCATGAAATAATATTTTCAATGATAGGAATTCATATAATTCACATAAAGGATGTTTCGTGAATTTTATAAAATATGAATGCCACGTAAGAATATATTATGAAATTAAAGAAATAAAATAAAACCTACGCTCAAACTCACACGTGGCGTGCTTACCTGTTCATCCGGAACCGGGGCGTTACATTTATAGAGCCCAAAAATATCTTATTGTTAAAAAAGATATTTTGATGTAATCGTTGAATCAAACATAGATGATTGTAAATCATTGAAAGGATACGACTTCTACCTAAATTTTAATGCAACATGTTGGAAAGGCGTTCCAAGCGCGAATGTTGCAAATCTCGACTATTTTAGTTGAGAAATTAGCTGTAGTGAATATTGCCAAGTTAAGTGTTTCGGTAAGAAAACCATCTAACTAGTTAGATGAAGTTCCTAGCATGAAACAACTCCATTATCATATTGTATGATTAAATGGGTGGTTGCTCAATTAAGAGAACCAAGACCGCACCAAGAGACTAAACACGTGATTACTAATCACTTAATGAAGAAAACATGTTTCCTTACAGATGTGTAAATAAGAGGGTCACATAAGCAAAGAACATAGCAGATCCACTTTGGAAACGTCCAAAGTCAATAGGCTCTCGAAGTACATCTTGAGAAGATGGGATTTAGAGTACCTGAAAGACTTTTATGGGTAAGTGGGAGATTATTAAGAATAGTGCCCTAGAAAGCTGATTCGACGTAATCTGCTTTGGGACTTTCCTTATGTCATAGACAATCTTTGAATAATACAAGATTGAATATTATCATTGGCAAACCCTTCTTTATGTGCAATTCATGTTTTGTGTGTTTCCATTGTGTAAGCATGTATTAGAACTCCCTTAATGTGGCACCCCGTCTTCTCGGTAATCCATGTATGATGTCACGAGAAAGTTTAATTCTGTATTTTCATGATTTATGCGACTTCGCATGCCTTATGTGTCAATTTGCATTTTATTCAATTATTTACGCATTAGAATTTAAATGTACTTGGAATTAATCGTCCAACATTTTCAAATTAGCGACCTAATTTTAATTAGGGAGTTGAGCCGTTTTTCGGCTATCTGAGCTCGGGGAATTCAAAATCAAATTCTGACTTTGCCATTGGATTTGTTTCGATGATTCAGGCCCAATGGAACAAGCCTTGCCTTTTTCTACAACCGTTTGGAACCTCTACCAATTTAATTTCAAACCTTTTGAACCGAACCCATCGTGGACCGAACTGAACCGGTTTTTCCTTGCCTTAAAACCGAACCGCCCCATCGTTTCTCTCATTCTCCACATATAGATCAAGAGGGGGAAGAAAAGAGAAGAAGAAGGCTACTATTCACCCCGAACTTTGAGCTCAAGTTCCCGCTTCCTCGCTCGCCCGATCAACAATCCAAGCTAAGCAATGTATCCCTCTCTTCGAGTGCCTCATTCCTCGCGATTGTATCTTATTTTTCTTGCTCGAATCTATGGCTTTCACGAAGATGGTGAATAGTGTAAAAATATGAAAATTTGATCTCTTGCCTTCATACTTGAATTATATGATCTAAATTTGATGTATGCTCTTCTCTTGAGCTCTCTTGTTGCATAATTGTTAGATTATCCCATGTTAAGCCCTGTTTTTGTTGCGTTTTTGTTGCCTAGAAAGGTTCCCCGGACGGGGAACTTTGTGCCCAAAAAGGTGAGCTTCTGGACTATTTTCCCCTGGCGGGGAACTTTTACCTTGTAATCTCCCAGGCCGGGTACCCACTCATCCAACCTCCGTTTAACCTGAATTTCAGAAACAATCAACTTCTTTGAGTCTAGAATACTCTCCAATTGGAATCACCTTAAAACTCATTTTAGATTGTGAGATATAACCATTTGAATCATGATTGGTGCCATATATCATTGGAAAGCGCTTTGTGTCTACTTTCATTTCCAAGAAAAAAAACTTAATTCCCAATTCTCAAACTCAAGTTATGCCTGTTTCCTTACAGCTTGTTTGTTCAGTAAAACTATCACCTTTGGCCTATTTTCACTCGAAGCCCTATTTTGTGCTTTTAGTCCACTTTTCTCGTATCTTCCCACCTCCGAACTTGTTTATCTGTAGGTACTTGTTCTTAAATGTCCTTTATGTTGCTTAAGTAATGTGAATTGTTTGAACGAAGCACATATTCACCTTGTTATGTATCTCCACTTTGTGAAATGCATTCCTTTGTGTGAAATGAGCTCGAATATAAACCTTGCCTATGTGTTTGCCTCTCTTAAGTGCTTATGCATACACCGTGTGTCTACGTGGTTCATCTTTGGGTCTAAGCTTTCTGTTTTGCCTTGAGTTTGTTCGGGTGCACCCGGGGTGGTGTTTCGTTAGCCGTGTTGATTCCAGGGAGGATCACTCATCTTGTTACCTATTCTATTTGTATAAGGTAAGGTTAGGTTATAGTTAAACCCTATAAATAACCTTAAGTCGAAGTAAATGTGTTCGAACTCTGTAAGTTGATGAATGTGATAAGCCTTTGCAAGTATGATATGCTATGTACATGCCTATGTACACTTGTTTTGGTATGTTATGATTTATTATGGTTGCAACATAAAACTATGCTTCAAACCGTGAGCCTCTTACTAGCCGAGAGCTACGAGCTATAGATATGTTATGGATTTGACACGGAGAGGTATGTAAAGCATAGTTGTTGCAAGGTAAGGTTGTTATGTAAGTTCATTACGTTAAGTCCTGTAGTGGCTTATGTTATGATCTGTTATGTTATGTATTGGTTTGATGGGCCCCAGAGTTATGGGTTAGGGAGACCCGGGACGGCCATGGGGTCGCCGGTTATCACCCCTGTGCACATTCTCCAAGTTTGATAGGACTAACCCTGAACCCACCAAGAGGTTTGGTGGGGGGACGGGAACCTGAGGGTTTGAGTATTCACGCTCCCCTCATCTGTATGGATAGCTAGGGTCGCGCAACCCTTCCATCACTAGAGAAGGAGGTATGTATGATATGTATGCTATGTTATGATTTGATTTGTTATATATGTTCAGTTAGACGAGCCCGGGATGTGGTTAGGTACTTGTACCCGCCGAGTTACGTATGTATGCTATGTTAAAGTTCATGGAACAGGGATAGACTCATAATTAAGATAAAATATGAATCTTTTGGAACTATAAGTTAAATAGGATTTGATAAGATTTAGTATGGTAAGCTACATTTTGATATGTTTCGTATGTATGAAATTGTTAAGTTAAGCTTTGTTCTATTTTGTTAAGAATCCCTATATATGTGTATCATGGGAAAAATTTAGTGTGCAAAAACTATCCCTGAGTTCACGAACCATGTGTGATTGAATGTGTTTTGCTCCTTATACGTACGTAGCGTGTGTGGGTAGCCCCTCACTCAGTCAGTGTGACTAACCCCTCTCCCCTTTTGTTTTTTTAGTGTGCAGGAGTGGCATAAAGGTCGTATTAGGCGGAGTGAGTCTTGTCCTGGAGTCTGTCGAGTCCTTTGTTAAGTTTGAGTCTTTTGCATTCCTTACGACTTAAATTTTGTATAAGTATGTTATCATGCTTTTGTAAGGATTGTTATTTATGTATTTGATTACGGGACATGCTTCTAGGGACAGATTTGAACCCGTTTGCATTTATGATTTATGTTATTATTCGGGATTAGGTATCTATGCTGGCTAAACCCGTTACCTACTGCTTGTACTTTGATATTTGAATAAAATGTTCCGCTTTCGCATACGCATATGTTTTTTTTTTTGTGGGTTGTGTTTATTAGCAGGGTCTACGTTCCGCCTATCTTAGGTGTGTGTTTGTCTGTCTCCCGTTCGCCTCTGCCTGGTTCATGTACGGGTTTCTCCATCTCGTATATGGATTTGGCTTAGGTGCGGGGGATGTGGGGACCCACCGTGTGGGGTGTTGCATCCTAAAGTGATATCAGAGCTCTGGGTTGCAAAACCCGGGCTAAGGGTCGTGTTGTATCAGTCTAAGTCGAACGACATAGGACAATGTGGCTTTGTTTGTGTATTTGCATCATGATTTGCTATGATATACGTTTGATATCTATTTTCTTATTATTTTTACCTTTCGTGATGTATTGCATTTTCCTAATTGCTTTTACCTGACTTACCTAAGTGGCATTCTCACATATTAACCAACATGCACATATCTATATTGTAGTTGTGGGATTTTCAGGATGCCACCACGTCGACAAGATATTGGTCAATCATCACATCCACAGCCATATAATCAAGAGCAATCAACAACCGAACTGCATTCTATGAATCCAATAGCAATATTGTATCGTGACTTCAGAACTTTCAATCCTCTTCAATTTAGAGAAGGTGATGATATGGGGCTGAAGAGTGGATTTCAGAGTTAGAGAGTACATTCGAAGTATGGCCATGTAACTTGCAAGACATAGCTCGTCTTGCTATATTACTTCAACAAGGATATGTAAGACAGTGGTGGAAAAGAATTGCCCCACCAATTGAAGCAATGAGCAAAGGATTGACATGGGATACATTTGTTCGGGAGTTTAGAAAGAGGTACACACCGGTCACTTTACGAGATCGAAGATTTGAAGAGCTTCGTAACCTAAAACAAGGAGATAAAATGGTCATGGAATATATTGAAGAGTGCGAAAGGTTAGACGTATACGTGCCATATGTTATTAGCAACGATGAAATGAAGACGTGGTACTTCCTGGAAGGTCTTCGGGATGAGTTTTAGAAGGTACTTTTTGCGGAAGATACGAGTACGTGGGACAAAGCTACAATGAAAGCTTTAAAGGTTGAGAATCGAAGAGTAACAAGAGGCAAGAAAGAACAGAATTTGGGATCGAACCCCAATCGTACACTTATTGTGGAGGAACTAACCACGCCTACAACATGTGCTGGGATAGGTTGAAGAAGTGTTATGCGTGCGGATCAAAAGAGCATATGGTTTCTGAATGCGAGCAATCAAAGGCCAACAAACAATGGAGGCGAGATGAAATGCTTCAATATGGAAACCAATATGAATCTGAGGATGGAGGTATTTGCATTCATGGCACGTGCATTCACGACATCTTTTAATTTCTATAATTATTTACCTATCGTTCTATAATTGCTACTTTTAACTTTCTTGTGCCCTTGAGTGGAAATTACGTGGCGCATAGCAACGGCATTATAACCCAACATGCATATTCAATGTTTGCTTGATAGGATGTCGCTTCTTTCGACCTTCAAGTTTTGAATGCAATGAAGTTGGAAGAAAAGGTTAGAGTAAGAGTCGAATTTAAGACCCTTTTTAGGATAGGGTTGAAGATTGTAGGTTAATATGAAGAAGATGTTGAAAAGATTGGTTTGGGTAGCCGAAATGAGGTTGGAGATTTGGAGAATGGAGTACATCACGAAGGAAGTTCATGTTTGAAGAAGGATTATTCTAACCGAGCATAAGGCATGATTTATTTAGAATACGGGTGCGAGGAGTAACAGAGGTACCAGAGCTAATCCGTGACAAATATTGGGGGAAGAAATGTTGAGGATTCTGTCTAACGACGTAATCTAAACAAACTCAACAAAGATTATAACGAGGGTTTAACTCGGAACTTGGAGATAAAATTTGATCAATCATGATTCCGGGAGCATAGTGATTGCCTTCCTATTTAACCTTGCCTTTGGAAAAGAGAATTGAAGAAAATTGCTAGGAGGCATAGTTTGGATATCCTGGACTCTAGAATTTCCAAGAAGAAGGGTGCCAATCAAGGGGAAATAGTTCCAAACCCCGAAGGAACTTTTTGTGCGGAATAATTATAATTATGTAGCGAGGTAAATTCTCGGAATTCCTACGAGACGTGCGAAGGAATTTGAATTATGAGAGTGAAGATGAGGCACCAGACTCATAAATCGTATGAACTATGAAGAATCATTGTAACACCCCAAACGGAGGATGCCACATCCCCCGCACTAGGACCCCGACCCGGTCATGAAATAGAAAGTCCATGCCCGAATCCGAATCATAGCGAACGGGAGACAAACTCACACACTAGGCTAGGCGGATCTAACTCGACAAACTCAGAGTGCGGAAGCAATTAAAACCAATAACAAAAGATAGCGGAAGCATTTAAAACAAAACATGCAAAGCAGGTGACGGGTTCAACTAGCATAGATACCTAATCCCGAATAATAGATCAACAAACATAACAAGTGACGGGTTCAACTAGCATAAATCCCTAGTCCGGAATATTAACATAAAGTAATAATCATCAAGTGCCACAAGGGGCCGAATGAGAGTGCCACACAGGGCTACCGAATAGTAAAGTATAATCTCAAGTCTACGAGTCAAAGCATAAGTAAAGTGTATGAAAAGACAAATGCAAATAGAAAGACTAGACCAACGAAGTGCAACTCAAATGACTCACTTCCGCCGAGCAAACGCCAACAACCTGCAACTAAAAGTGTAAATGAGGGGTCAGTCAACTTGACCGAGTGAGGGGGCTAACGCACACCCACAATATATATATATATAAGGAGCATAGCACAGAATAAAAAGGATGGACTCATGAACCGGGGATAGGTGTTACATACCAAAACGTTTTGAAAGAACCCAAATAAGGTATAGATATAAGTTTAGAAACCATTTTCCAGAAAGACTCTATCCTGATTCATAATCCCATAACATAACATAATCAACTGCTCGGCGAGTACGAGATTCTCACCTTTACTCCTCAGAACATAAATCACAATCAATCCAACCGCTACACCAATGATGGAGGGGATGTACAGTCCCCAAAACCATCTATAATAACACCGTCTAAAAATAGACTCGATCTCAAGAGGGTAGCGAACCCACAAGAGTCATCCCCGACCTTAGCCGAAGGCTCAAGATATCACGCCTCCCTCATCACCCTAAGGTCGCGCAATGATATCTCAAATGGAACTATGCAATGGGTAAATAACCCGACGGCCCTAACCGTCCCGGGGGACCCATTACCCGTAGCTCCTAGGATCCACAACAGAACAGATCATAACATAACATACGCCAATCTTTCATGGCAATCTCGCTACAGAATTAGAACACAACTGTTTTCGAAAATAGCTTACATATACCTCAAAAACTGGTTTTATATTTACACCCTTCCTACGCGATGGAACTTTAAGCCTCATGACCTCCATCCACGCAGGACTCACACAAGATCATCAACATATCATATTCAACACATACATATCTATAATAGAGTATACTCGCATGCAAGGGTAGAAATCAACATGTAAAGGCCATAGGTCTGAGAGTGTGAAGGGCCAAACACTCTAAACCTCAGGCCCATCGGTACCACAAAACTCTGTGACAAGACATACAGAAGCCCAGACTTAGACTCTATATGAACCAAACAAGACGCACGGCGTTGCTCAACATGATCGTGGTTATGCATAAGTGTTCATGTTGTGCTTGGATAAGGTGTCGTGGTCAGGGATATCAATGCTCAACAAGGTCATATTTACAAGCAATCGACACGTAATTCCATATCCAAAGATGCAAGATCAATTTAGGAAGTCAATGTATTCACAAAATGCATATTAAATCATCTAATGTCACAGGATTCAATTATAATATTAGAATTAAGCATCAAGTTCATGTCGAGTTATAAAGTGCATAAGTAAGAGCAACTTGATCATATAAACATACAAAGTCGTTGTACGTAGATGGCATGCTTGTTACAAATAAAGAGTGCATTTAATTCACTTAAGATCATACTTTACGACTTCACAACATGTTTGGTACACAAGCTCAAGTCACATTCATAGTTTCATAAATATTACACTTACATCCCCTAAGTCATTTATAAAAGTTTAGAATTATTACGCATACATCCCCTTAGTTTAGAATTATTTATAAAAGTGTTTATACAATTATTCAACTAGGAATTAATTACTTACAAACATGAAAATTATCAATTTATTGTAATTCATAATATACTATTTTCAAGTAGTAAGAGTAAATCAAGATATTACAATTCTAACTCCTATCATGCATAAAGTCTCAAGTTGTTCAAGCATTTTTCATGTATCTCAATTTAATATTGGAAACACAATTTACAACAAACATAACATTGAGAATGTCTCAAATCCATATAGAGAAATCACAACATGTTCGTTCTTCTAAAATATCATTCAAGTTCATTTAGTCACATAAAAGACTAGTTTCTAGATATTACACTAACACCCCTTCATATCTAAACAAATAGTATAAATTCATCACATCGGGATTTAAATTGTAAATTAAAACATTCATGCATATCACAATCCATTCAATACATGTTTTCATATACGATTGGAATACATCTCGATCAACAAACCAACAATAACCGATTTATTTGCACTTAAAAAAATTAATTCAAATAATCACAATTACGCAAAATAATTCGTAATAAATAGATCGAGTGTCCGATTAACGAACGGAAAGTGGCGTTGAACTCACCACAACGAGACGAACATTCTGACCAAACGCTACCGGAATGCCACCACTGTAGCTATCGGAATTTGGCTGGACCGCTGCCGGGCCGCCACCGAAGGTCCCCGGAAAAATCCTGAAAAATCAGTCCTGAATGAAGTCTGCGTGCCCGTTCCGAATCCTTGATCAATTTCTGAAAATTCCAAGCCGATTGTCCTGGATCTGAAATCTAAGAACACGAAAACCCTAAATCTTCAAACTCAAATTACTTCCAAACCGATGAACCAAAATGCGATCCGTAAAAGCCATTGTCTTACCCATGACGAGCTCTTCGAAAGCCCTAAGGTAGCTTGCCGGAAAAATCCTCGGAGCTAGTGCCGCCGTTGCACCGCCACTTTGCCGCCACGATCCGCCGTCAAACCACTGAATCTGGAGTCGCCTGGTCACAGACCACTAGTTCTCGTCGTTCCGAACAACTTTCGTGAAGAGCCCGAGGCCAAAAGATTGCCGGAAAAGGCCCCCGTTGGCCGCCGAAGTTTCTACCGCCGCCCACATCACCGGAACCACCACCTACGGTCAAGATCTGGTGAAATTGATGCCGGAAATGGACTCAGGAGGTCGAAAAACCATGGGAACCATCAAGCCCCGTCGAAAAACCCCGCCGGAAGGCGGCAAAACCCGCCGCTACAGTAAAGGCCGCCGCCGCCCCGAGCTTTGGGCAGCGTGTGCGGTGCCGTCTCTGCTCCGATGGCCGCGCTGTCGACGTCACCCACTGCACTGGGAAGTCCTCTTTCTGGGCACATGGCGCGTGTCTCAAGAGGAGGGCCGGAAACCGCCGCGAAACGCCGGCGAAGTGGCGGCGGTCTAACAGCTCCGCCGCTGCTACTGAAATCCGGCCATAACTCCGCCACTGTTCCTTGTTAGGCTGTGAAATTGGTACTCTTGCGTACGTCTCGCCGAGATAATCGAAATGGACTATTCGTTTGTTGAATTCCGTCGAGAAACGATCGAGTTATGGGCTCGTAACCAAAGCCGCACATAGTACCCGTGGGAGAGAGAGTGGGAGAGGAGAGAGAGAGAGAGAGAGAGAGAGAGAGAAAATGGATTGGGAGAAATGTGTCTTGTGCACAAGCTATATACAACCGGGTATCCTTATTGCGTTGCAAAGAGAAATATCGCGTACAAATAATCGTAAATAAAATCGGTAAAGTTACGACTAAACATTCAAGCTCCGCATAAATTTTATAAATTACAATGAAAGAGAGAGATTTACCAATTAGAGTGTAATTCAATTTAATTTTGGAAACCTTTCATACAATTTAACGACACTTCGTAAACACATAATTGAAAATTAATCTCAAGGAATTCAGGTAAACCGAAATTAAACAAGTTAAGTAACATGATGGATTTAAAATCAACTTGACAATTATTTCATGGAATAAATTGAATTAAATCAAATTAGAAGGTTAGGGTTAAATATGCGCGTAATTAATCAAGTTGGCAATTAATCTTAGAATAATTCGAATGAACACATATTAAATTGAATTTACATTAAATCACATAATTCAAAAACTCTTAAATTAAACACATATAAGTGTAGAGACTTACTTGTTGATGTCGTAAGGACACCCTTCGAGAAAACAGGGCGTCACAATCATAATGATTAACCAAAGTCCGACAAATTCAAGTTCTACAGGAACATGTTTAAGACTAAGAGAACACTTAAGAATTTAAGGGTGGGATTCAAGGGATTTTAATGATAGGCAACAACTATGCGATAAAGACCTGGATGATGTTTGTTGCACAAGGTGCAATGGGAATTTGAAGGCATGATTACGGGCTAAGAGACCTCGACTTTGATCATATCATCATAAAATCAGATTTCCCACTTCGGTGAATGGTACACTAAAGCATACATGTCACGTGCATCATGTATCATTAGTTTTGTTTTGTGTTTTGAGTGTTCGAGAGTGTTGTTTCGGTGAGGTGAGGGTCGTGCTTTGCAACAATCCAATAAGACTCTTTGAAGAGTCGGTGATGCATGAAGGGGGTCCGGATTTTAGAAACATTGGACCTTGGACCGTGGACAAGGAAGAGATTTGGTGTGAGCTTGGTTAGGTAAGTGGTATGAGTTTGGAGCTACGCCCTTCGATGGAATACCGAGCTCGAGAGTTGACTCAAATGAACTCAGACGGTGAGAGTTGCATCTACTTTAGACCCTCTTTATCGTGTGAGTCAATCAAGCAATTCAAATGACCGGATCGATGTGAAGATTCAAACCCGTTATGCTTGAAGACCTTTCTCGAGCTAACCCTTCTCGAGACGTCATGAACCTCGAACTTGGGTGAGTACGGAAAGTTGTTCGAGATTGAAACTCGAGCAGATGAACCTGGGGACCAGGTTCTCTTAAGGGAGCGAGGGAGGGCGTTTGTGACACCCCATCTTCTCGGCAATCCAGGTATGACGTCACGAGAGAGCTTAATTCTGTATTTTCATGATTTATGCGACTTCGCATGCCTTACGTGTCAATTTGTACTTTACTTAATTATTTGTGCATTAGAATTTAAATGTAATTGGACTTAATCGTCCAATATCTGCAAATTAGGGACCTAATTTTAATTAGGGTGTTAAGCCGTTTTCCGGCTATCTGAGCTTGGGGATTCGAAACTGAATTCCAACTTTGCCATTTGATTCGTTTCGATAATTCGGCTCCAATGGAACTAGCCTCGCCTTTTTCTACAACCGTTTGGACCCTCTACCAATTTAATTTCTAACTGTTTGAACCTAACCCATCGTGAATCGAACCGAACCGGTTTTACCTTGCCCTAAAACCAAACCACCCATTCCTTTCTCTAATTCTTCACATATTGATCAAGAGGGGGAAGAAAAGAGAAGAAGAAGGCTACTATTCACCCCGAACATGGAGCTCAAGTTCCCGCTTCCTCGCTCGCCCGATCAACAATCTAAGATAAGCAATGTATGCCTCTCTCCGAGTGCTTTGTTTCCTCTTGATTGTATCTTATTTTTCTTGCTCGAATCCATGGCTTCCATGAAGATGATGAATAGTGTAAAAATATGAAAATTTTGATTTCTTGCCTTCATACTTGAATTATATGATCTAAATTTGATGTATGTTCCTCTCTTAATCTCCCTTGTTGCATAATTCTTGGAATTTTTAAGTGTTGAGTAATTTTTTCTTGAAACTCCATTAATGGATCTTGAAGAAGACAAAAATGGTAACTTGTTATATGCTTGATTTCATCCCTTAAGATTGAGATATGTGATTGAGCTTATATATATGAACTTATGCTTTGAATTTGATGTGTTTTGGTTGATACTTGAGGTGGTTTTGGTGAATTTTTGTTTCTCCTGCGTTAAGCCCTATTTTTGTTGTGTTTATGCTGCCCAGAAAGGTTCCACTGGCGGGGAACTTTGTGCCTAAAAAGGCCCCCGGGCGGGGACCTAAGGCAGTGAGCTTCCGGACTGTTTTCCCCTGGCGGGGAACTTTTCCCTTGTAATCTCCCTGGCCGGGTACATATTTATCCAAGCTCCGTTTGACCTGAATTTAGGACACAATCAACATATTTGAGTCTTGAACACTCTCGAATTGGAATCACCTTAAAATTCGTTCTAGATTGTGAGATATATCATTGGAAAGCCCTTTGTGTCTACTGTCATTTTCTAGAAACAAAACTTAATTGCCATTTCTCAAACTCAAGTTATACCCGTTTTCTTACAGCTTGTTCGTTCAGTAAAACTTTCAGCTTTGGCCTATTTTCACTCGAAGCCCTATTTTGTTCTTTTAGTCCATTTTTCTCGTATCTTCTCACCTTCGAACTTGTTCCAAACTTTTTATATCATGTTTATGTGTAGGTACTTGTTCTTAAATGCACTTTATGTTGCTTAAGTAATGTGATTTGTTTGAACGAAGCACATATGCACCTTGTTATGTATCTCCACTTTGTGAAATGCAGTCCTTTGTGTGAAATGAGTTTGAATATGAACCTTGCCTATGTGTTTGCCACCCTTAAGTGCTTATGTATACACCGTGCATCTACGTGGTTCATCTTTGGGTCTAAGCTCTGTGTTTTGCCTTGACTTTGTTCAGGTGCACCCGGGGTGGTGTTTCGTTAGCCGTGTTAATTCCGTGGAGGATCAATCATCTCGTTCCCTGTTCTGTTGGTACAAGGTGAGGCTAGGTTATAGTTAAACCCTCTAAAAAGTATTTGTTTTTAATGCATGAGAACTATAACCTTAAGTCGAAGTAAATATGTACGAACTATGTAAGTTTATGAATGTGATAAGCCTTTGCAAGTATGATACCCTGTGTATAAGCCTATGTACGCTTGTTTTGGTATGTTATGATTTATTATGGTTAGAACATCAAACTATGCTTCAAACCGTGTACCTCTTACGAGCTGAGAGCTACGAGCTATGGATATGTTATGAGCAACGATGACATGAAGACGTGGTACTTGCTGGAAGGTCTTCGGGATGAGTTTGAGGGGGTATTTTTTGCTGAAGATACGAGTACGTGGGATAAAGCTACAATGAAAGCTTTAAAGGTTGAGAATCGAAGAGTAACAAGAGGCAAGAAAGAAGAGAATTTGGGATCGAACCCCAACCGTGCACTTATTGTGGAGGAACTAACCACGCCTACAACATGTGTTGGGATAGGTTGAAAAAGTGTTATGCGTGCGGATCAGAAGAGCATATGGTTTCCGAATACGAGCAATCAAAGGCCAACAAACAATGGAGCCGAGATCAAATGCTTCAATATGGAAACCAACATGAATCTGAGGATGGAGGTATTTGCATCCATGGCACGTGCATTCACGACATTTTTTAATTTCTGTAATTATTTACCTATCGTGCAATAATTGCTACTTCTAACTTTCTTGTGCCCTTGAGTGGAAACTACGTGACGCATAGCAACGACATTATAACCCAACACGCATATTCAATGTTTTCTTGATAGGATGTCGCTTCTTTCGACCTTCAAGTTTTGAATGCAATGAAGTTGGAAGAAAAGGTTAGAGTAAGAGTCAAATTTAAGACCCCTTTTTGGGATCGGGTTGAAGATTGTAGGATGATATGAAGAAGGTGTTGAAAAGATTGGTTTGGGTAGCCAAAATGAGGTTGGATATTTGGAGAATGGAATACACCATGAAGGAAGTTCAAGTTTGAAGAAGGATTATTCTAACCGAGCATAAGGCATGATTTATTGAGAATATGGGGTACGAGGAGTAACAGAGGTACCAGAGGTAATCCGTGACAAACATTGGGGGGAAGAAATACTGAGGATTCCCTCTAACGACGTAATCTAAACAAACTCAACAAAGATTAGAACGAGGGTTTAACTCGGGACTTGGAGATAAAATTTGATCAATCATTATTCCGGGAGCATAGTGATTGCCTTCTTATTTAACCTTGCCTTTGGAAAAGAGAATTGAAGAAAATTGCTAGGAGGCCTTGTTTGGATATCCTGGACTCTAGAAATTCCAAGAAGAAGTGTGCCAATCATGGGGAAATAGTTCCAAACCCGAAGGAACTTTTTATGATGAATAATTATAATTATGGAGCGAGGTAAATTCTCGAAATTCCTACGAGACGAGCGAAGGAATTTGGATTATGAGAGTGAAGATGAGGTACCAGACTCATAAATCGTATGATCTATGAAGAATCATAATGATTAACCAAAGTCCAACAAATTCAAGTTCTACAGGAACATGTTCAAGACTAAGTGAATACTTAAGAATTTAAAGGTGGGATTGAAGGGATTTTGATGATAGGCAACAACTATGGGATAAAGACCTGGATGATGTTTGTTGCACAAGGTGCATTGGGAATTTGAAGGCATGATTGCGGGCTAAGAGACCTCGACTTTGATCATATCATCATAAAATCAGTTTTCCCACTTCCGTGAATGGTACACTAAAACATACATGTCACGTGTATCATGTATCTTTAGTTTTGTTTTGTGTTTGAATGTTCGAGAGTGTTGTTTTGGTGAGGTGACGGTCGTGCTTTGCAACAATCCAATAAGACTCTTTGAAGAGTCGGTGATGTATGAAGGGGGTCCGGATTTTAGACACATTGGACCTTGGACCGTGGACAAGGAAGAGATTTGGTGTGAGCTTGGTTAGGTAAGTGGCATGAGTTTGTAGCTACGCCCTTCGATGGAATACCAAGCTCGAGAGTTGACTCAAATGAACTCAGACGGTGAGAGTTGCATCTACTTTAGACCCTCTTTATCGTGTGAGTCGATCAAGAAATTCAAATGACCGGATCGATGTGAAGATTCAAACCCGTTATGCTTGAAGACCTTTCTCGAGCTAACCCTTGTCAAGAAGTCATGAACTTCGAACTTGGGTGAATACGGAAAGTTGTTCGAGATTGAAACTCGAGCAGACGAACCTGGGGACCAGGTTCTCTTAAGGGAGGGAGGGAGGGCGATTGTGACACCCCATCTTCTCGGCAATCCAGGTGTGACGTCACGAGAGAGCTTAATTCTGTATTTTCATGATTTATACGACTTCGCATGCCTTACGTATCAATTTGTATTTTACTTAATTATTTGCGCATGAGAATTTAAACGTAATTGGACTTAATCGTCCAATACCTGCAAATTAGGGACCTAATTTTAATTAGGGTGTTGAGCCATTTTCCGGCTATCGGACCTTGGGGATTCGAAATTGAATTCCGACTTTGCCATTTGATTTGTTTTGATAATTCGGGTCCAATGGAACTAGCCTCGTCTTTTTCTACAATCGTTTAGACCCTCTACCAATTTAATTTCAAACTGTTTGAACCTAACCCATCGTGACTCGAACCGAACCAGTTTTACCTTGCCTTAAAACCAAACCACCCATTCCTTTCTCTCATTCTTCACATATTGATCATGGGGGGAAGAAAAGAGAATATTGAGGTCAAGTTCCCGCTTCCTCGCTCGCCCAATCAACAATCTAAGATAAGCAATGTATGCCTCTCTTCGAGTGCTTTGTTTCCTCTTGATTGTATCTTATTTTTCTTGCTCGAATCTATGGCTTCCATGAAGATGATGAATAGTGTAAAAATATGAAAATTTGATCTCTTGCCTTCATACTTGAATTATATGATCTAAATTTGATGTTTGTTCTTCTCTTGAGCTCCCTTGTTGCATAATTCTTGGAATGTTTTAAGTGTTGAGTAATTTTTGCTTGAAACTCCATTAATGGATCTTGAAGACGACAAAAATGGCAACTTGTTATATGCTTGATTTCATCCATTAAGATTGAGATATGTGATTGAGCTTGTATATATGAACTTATGCTTTGAATTTGATATGTTTTGGTTGAGACTTGAGGTAGTTTTGGTGAATTTTGGTTTCTCCCGCATTAAGCCCTATTTTTGTTGTGTTTATGGTGCCTACAAAGTTTCCATGGGCGGGGAACTTTGTGCCTAAAAAGGCCCCCGGGCGGGGACCTAAGGCAGTGAGCTTCCGGACTGTTTTCCCCTGGCGGGGAACTTTTCCCTTGTAATCTCCCTGGCCAGGTACCCATTCATCCAAGCTCCGTTTGACCTGAATTTGGGACACAATCAACATATTTGAGTCTTGAACACTCTCCAATTGGAATCACCTTAAAATTCGTTCTAGATTGTGAGATATAACCGTTCTAATTTAGTCTCGCCACTTCGCCGAAATTCTGCACTCGTTCAACTTCAAACCTTTGCCATTTTTGGATCCCTTTGAATCAAAATTCGTGCCATATATCATTGGAAAGCCCTTTGTGTCTACTTTCATTTCGGAAACAAAACTTAATTCCTATTTCTCAAACTCGAGTTATACCCGTTTTCTTACAGCTTGTTCATTCAGTAAAACTGTCAGCTTTGGCCTATTTTCACTCGAAGCCCTATTTTGTTCTTTTAGTCCATTTTTCTCGTATCTTCTCACCTTCAAACTTGTTCCTAACTTTTTATATCATGTTTATGTGTAGGTACTTTTTCTTAAATGCACTTTATGTTGCTTAAGTAATGTGAATTGTTTGAACGAAGCACATATGCACTTTGTTATGTATCTCCACTTTGTGAAATGCATTCCTTTGTGTGAAATGAGTTTGAATATGAACCTTGCCTATGTGTTTGCCTCTCTTAAGTACTTATGCATACACCGTGTATCTACGTGGTTCATCTTTGGGTCTAAGCTCTACGTTTTGCCTTGACTTTGTTCAGGTGCACCCGGGGTGGTGTTTCGTTAGTCGTGTTAATTCCGTGGAGGATCAATCGTCTCGTTCCCTATTCTGTTGGTACAAGGTGAGGCTAGGTTATAGTTAAACCCTGTAAAAAGTGTTTGTTTTTAATGCATGAGAACTATAACCTTAAGTCAAAGTAAATATATGTGAACTATGTAAGTTTATGAATGTGATAAGCCTTTCGAAGTATGATACGCTATGTACGCTTGTTTTAGTATGTTATGATTTATTATTGTTAGAACATCAAATTATGCTTCAAACCGTGTACCTCTTACGAGTTGAGAGCTACGAGCTATGGATATGTTATGGATTTGACACGGAGAGGTATGTAAAGCATAGTTGTTGCAAGGTAAGGTGGTTATGTAACTTGATTACGTTAAGTTCTGTAGCGGGTTACGTTATGATTTGTTATGTTATGTATTACTTTGATGGCCCCCGGTGTTCTAGGGAAGGGAGACCTGGGACGGCCAAGGGGTCGCCGGTTATCACCCCTGTGCACATTCTCCAAGTTTAATAGGACTAACCCTGAACCAGCCAGGAGGTTTGGCAGGGGGACGGGAACCTGAGGGTTTGAGTGTTAATGCTCCCCTTGTCTGTATGGATGGCTAGGGTCGCGCAACCCTTCCATCACCAGAGAAGGAGGTATTTATGATATGTATGCTATGTTATGTTAGTCAGAGGAGCCCGGGATGGGATTAGGCACCCGTACCCGCCGAGTTGCGTATGTATGCTATGTTAAAGTTCATGGAACAGGGATAGACTCATAATTTAGATAAAATATGAATCTTTTGGAACTATAAGTTAAATTGGTTTTAATAAGATTTGGTACGATAAGCTACATTTTGATAAGTTTTGTATGTATGAAATTGTTAAGTTAAGCTTTGTTCTATTTTGTTAAGAATCCCTATATATATGTATCATGGGAAAAGTTTAGTGTGCAAAAACTATCCCTGAGTTCGCGAACCGTGTGTGATTGAATATGATTTGCTCCTTATACGTATGTAGCGTGTGTGGGTAGCCCCTCACTCAGTCTGTGTGACTGGCCCCTCTCCCCTTTTATTTTTTTAGTGTACAAGAGTGGCGTGGAGTTCGTGCTAGGCGGTGTGAGTCGTATCCTAGAGTTTATTGAGTCCTTTGTTAAGTTGAAGTCTTCTGCATTCCTTACGACTTAAATTTTATATAAGTATGTTAACATGCTTTTGTAAGGATTGTTATTTATATATTTGATTACGGGACAGGCTTCTAGGGACAGAGTTGAACCCCGTTTGCATTTATGATTTATGTTATTATTCGGGATTAGGTATCGATGCGAGCTGAACCCGTCACCTGCTGCTTGTACTTTGATAATTGAATAAATGTTCCGCTTTTGTATACGCATATGTTTTTTTTGTGGGCTGTGTTTATTTGCAGGGTCTACGTTCCGCCTAGCTTAGGTGTGTGTTTGTCTGTCTCCCGTTCGCCTCTGCTTGGTTCGTGTACGGGTTCGTTATCTCGTATATGGATTGGGCTTAGGTACGGGGGATGTGGTGACCCACCGTGCGGGGTGCTACACCTAATCCATAAGGCTGTTAGGGACTTTGTCATTAGGTGACTGACATATGAAACAAGCCCTAACTCAAGGCCGGATTCGAAACCACTCAAAGTCAATGAGTCCAACAAACAGTGGGAGTGTTGATTAGGCTCGATTGAGACTTGCTCGTGGGATTGCGTCCTTAACAAGGAGCATCCTGTTTCATGGGGTGTAAAGTGCATAAGTTGATGCGTATGCAATATATGAGGGTGCTCGTTGTTAGAATGGGTACCTCAGTGTCCCGCGTGGGAAGATTCCAAAATGGAAAGGAAGTTTCCACTTCAGGAATAGGAAACATCCAGATTAGGAAATATCTCATAGGTCAATGGCGTGAGTAAAGTAGTTCTTTGACTTGAGATTCCATTGATGCTTTTTGCGCTAACTCTGTAGTCTTTGGTATAAGCTTTAAAGGATGTCCCCAAGACAGCTGATTCAAGGCTTTTGCTGGGCTGCACAAGGGGCACATGGAAGCATATGAGAATTAACAAAGGTCCTGCACTTGCTTTAATACAAGAACATCTCTTATTACATAAGTCGTTTATATGCCATCCTAAACCCTCGGCCGAGGTAGTGGATCAAGACATCAAGAAAAGAGTTTCTTAGATTGAGATCAATTGGATATGAAACGAACTTAGCTTTATGATTGAGATTAGTGGGGCTCTCATTATTCCCATGCCCTAGATCTTGATCGAGAGATAGGATGGTAGGAGGATCATACCTCACAAGTTGTCATTGACTGAAAGGTTCTTTCGAATATATATTCATTGTTCGGGTAGGGCTCACACACCTGTTGCTAGACTATGGTCGTGTGATCTGTGAACTAATTAGTTAATAATGTGTATTAACTAATTAGGTTCACTGCTAATTGAAAATGAACCTCAAAGGGTATTGAAGGAAAGATAAAATAGTTGATCAAAACGAGACCACATGTGTAAAGTACCCTTGTGCCACGTGAGGATGGATTGGGCGTGTGGTCCAATTGTAAAATTAGACCATGCGTTAATTAATTGGAGAATTAATTACCAAGCTCAAATATAATTAATTAGAGAATTGATCATCAATCCCTAATATATAATTAATTGAGAGACTTAATTATATAACCCAAAGAAATTATTTTGATAATTAATTTTAGTCCGTTAGAATTAATTAGAGAATTAATTCTAAATCCCTTCATGTAATTAATAAGAGAATTAATACTAAGTATTTAATTATTTAGTTATTCTGATTTGATTATAATAAATAAATAAATATGAGATATTTTCTATTTATTATTCTAAAAAATATTATTTCTAATGTGATTAGAATAAATATTAATTAGATAAGATATTTAATAATGAAATATTCCTAATTTGATAAGGAGCTCTTTTTCTAGAAGAATAATATCTTATTTAGATAAGAGGTTATTACTTGGAGAGAAAGAAATAAAAGAAAAGTCAGAGTAGGAATCCTGTTCCTACACAAACTTGGGATCTAAGAAATCTCATATAAATAACACAAGGTCTGGTGGAACGATTTGAACCCGAAATATTCTGAGTAAAAAAATTGATCCACACAAGATGCAAAAAACCATTCGTACATACGAAGAACGACCAGTTTTTTCACGAGGGGTTTTGGCGTGCAGATTACTGTCTTCGCCAAACTGGCTTTCGAAGAGAGATATAATCATGCTGTTATTTTTTTCTCATTTTGTTTCTTTCTTTACACATGTCATAGTACTAGCATGCTCACTCACCTGATTTGAATCTAGGACTGGTGTGGATTATTACTCTAGAGGAGACATATTGTGGAATCTAGTAGAAAGAATCTTTCGAGGGATGGGGTTGCCATTACAGCATGAAGAGCGTTTGAGGGCAGCTCAAAACGTTTCAAGAAAGCGTCAATTCTTGTAAGTTCTTGAATCCCTAAGATTTGGAAATAGAAATTTCAAGTCACGATCTTTCTTTTTGGGAAAATTTTTAAATTCTGCTGCGCTTTCTGATTGTCTTTTTCCCAACAATTTGGCCTCACTATTGATTCCCAATGGGGGGTGTATTCTGACGATAGAGGGTATCCAAGAATGCATCCAAGAATGCACATAATCTCTCCATAAATTCCTCCGATTCCATCTGAGGTGGGGGAGTATTCTCGGCCTGAGGTGAGTGGTATCTATCATGTCGGCGACCCGGTGACCTATCACGTTAATGTTCTCTTCGTGGAGGTATCCTGAAAAACCAAGGAATTCCAATATTCATGCGTGATGGTTAGTATATGTTCATGTATACAATTAATAAAAGGGAAGTGAGCAAGTAAGTCATATAAAGTCACATAACCACGTTGTCCTATGCCGTATGACCTAGACAAACTCAACATGATGCCAGAGCTCCGGTTTTGCAATCGAGAGCTCTGATATCACTTTAGGATGTAGCACCCACAATACCGGGTTACCATATCCCCAGCACCTAGACCCGAACCCACATATGAAATGGATTTCCATACATAAGCCCAAGTCTAAGAGAACACACACTAGGCTAAGTAGGGCTAATACCAAACAGAGTGCACTAAATAGTTAAACATATAAGCGGAAACAACAAAACAGGATCCATAAAAGAGCTCAATAAAACATATAACCATATACAATGGCCACACGACCAAAAAATAAGACCGAGTATACAAATAGTATCTAAAAGTATCATAATATGAATCCATATACATAATCATCATAAGTGTATCCAAAATGCAACATGTACATATGCAGACTCGACCTAAGCCAACAAGTACGACTGAGTGAGGGGGCTAACGCACACCCACACACATAATTACGTATATAACAGAGCATAAATCAAAAGGGATGGTCATGAACCGGGCTAGGGTTTTGCATACCAAATCATTTCGAAACTTAACCTATCGTACATAAAGAAAACCTATCCCTACTCATAATCCACCAATACAAAAAAAAAAAAGCATACATCCGGCGAGTACGAACCTCCAACATCTTCTCATATCATAACATAACATAAAATGCATAAATCATAAATATCAATCCAACCCTAACATCAACGGTGATCGAGAATCAAACCCATTCCACCTGTAATGTAAATACATACGGGGTAGCTAACCCACACTATGCCTTCCCCGGTTATCCACCGAGGGCTCAAAGCACCATACCTTCCCTACCTCCACGATTCGCACGTGAATACTTCAAATGGGAATCATGCACAGGCCAAACTCAATAGCCCTTGCCGTCCCAAACATTCCTTACATGCAATTCCCGAGGCGTATCATGCCAATACATACCAAACTTCCCATATTTCAGGGCATACCTCGCTCATACCAAACATAAACATACCAAAAGGATTCAAAACTTAGGCTTACATACTTTCATACTTATACCATTTTCATAAATCCGAAACGTATTCATAAGGTCATAATCATAGCTTAAGTACTTATATTTACTAGATAATAAATATATAGTCGAACATGGGGTGAGAAATCAACACATAAAGGGCATATGATTCATATTCTAAAAGAAAAGTCCTAAACCTCACCTTAAAGCAAACGAGTAGGAGCAGAGGGGCCAAAACGAGCAAATAACCACCTAAACCTCGAGTTCGTAGGCTCCCGGAAGAACACAACACATCGAGACTTAGACTCAAATATGTACCAAATAGATGCTCGGCAATGCCCATGAGTGCAAGGTATGCCTATGAAGTGCAAGGATGCAACACTTAAGTCATTCATGTTCATATCTTTCAAATAACGCATCAAATTAAAACATAAACTTAATACGGAACTCATAACACGTAATTAGGCAATACAAAGCATTCATATCATATACGAGGTATAGAACGAGTAAACAAAGCAAGAAAGCAAGCAGACAACACACACACAAGCAAACAAGGGGCTAACGCCAACAAACACAAGACCCTAACGACCGTTACCTAGGTTAGAAACTCTAGCCTAGGACTAACGGCCGTTACCCCCTGATAACACACAAGGGGCTAACACCCATTATAGCGGTCAGAGGCCAGGGGTGATGCGGTAACGACCGTTACCCCCTCCAAGCACAAAATGCCTTAACGTGCGTTAGTGCCTTCGGGGCTCGAATAGGTGCAATTTCCAGCCCTAAACACCCCTGAAACTCACATACAAGCTCCACAAATCCAAAAGCAAGAACTAGGGCATACTAAGGCTTCAATTATACAAGGATTCATGCATCAAAACTCCATGAAAACAAGCCACAAATGAGCATACATCAAAAGCATAGCTTGAGTTCAAGTAATGCAATGAAATAAGACCAAATTCTTGCAAAACTTCATGAACATTAATGAAAATCCAACAACCAAGCTTCTAACATTAAATAAGGCTCAAGATATGCAATTAATATCCCATCATGCTCAACATATCAAGCACTAATCAACAAATAGGCAAGAGATACATATAACCTTCAAACCCTAACTATTTACAGACTCTCCATTTTGTTACACGTGTCAGACTCTAGTGCGGGGGATGTCGTGCCCTTCGCTCGGGGTGCTACAAAAATACAAATAAACTAGAGTTCCCTATCAAGAAAGATTAAAGAAGGAAAAACTCCATAGGCAAAGTCTTCAAACTTCAACTTCTTGGCATCAATCTCCAATCTTGGTTGCCTCCGATGAATTCTATGTGAAAACCTATCAATGGCGTGTTCTCTCTATATCAAAATATCTCCAGAAGACGTCTTATATGTTGGGGATTTTTTTAGAAAATGAAGAAAAAAATGAATTCTTAAGACAATGTTTTTAATAGAATGATTTTTACTTGTTTTTACTTGCTTGAATTTTCAATTATATATAAAATATTTATAGGCTTAGATACCTATCAAGATACATGCACAAAATGTACCATTCCAACATCCTAATTTAATAAGACACTTGAAAGACACCTAAATTATACAAAGAATTTAGGAAATACTTAGAATATAGTCTAATATTTAATTTTCCCAAATACATTTAACTAATTAAATTCAAATTGGACACTTAACATCCGCTCTCAATTTATAATTTTTAACCACTTCTTGAACTTCTGGAACTTGTCACTTGTCACACCCTTAGTAAGAAAATCTGTTACTTGATAATTTGTGTTGGTGAATTCATGTGAATTTCGCCTTCACGTACAAGATCTTGAATGAAATGATGTCAAAGCTCAATATGCGTAGACCTCACATGAACGATGGGATTTTTCATCATTGCAATGGTTAACATGTTGTCACAAAAAAGCGTAGTAGGCTGCGCTTATTTTTCTTGCAAATCAAAGAGAATCCGTCTTAGCCAAATTGCTTCACAAGCTGCATCTATGGCTGCAATGTACTCGGCTTCACATGAAGAAATTGCTTCACAAGCTGCATCTATGGCGGCAATGTACTCGGCTCCAAGCTATCACCTTTGAACCAAGATAAAAAACATAGCCCGAAGTGCTTTTTCGATCATCCAATGATCCTGCCCAATCACTATCCGTGAAGCCAATCAACTTGTTATTTTCTTCTTCTTCATACTTGATCCCTTATTTCTTAGTACCTTGAAAGTACCTAAGAATTCATTTCCTAGTGGAAGATTATTTCTTTCTAGGATCACTCATGAATCGAGAAATATAACTCACCGAATGAACAATATCCAGCCTTGTGTTGGTGAGATAAATCAAAGAACCAACAAGATTTCGAAACATTTTCAAGTCAACCTTTTTAACACCATCCTCTTGTTGAAATTTCTCATTCAATGCCAAAGGTGTTGCCACCAGTTTACAATTCTTCGTGTGAAACTTCTTCAACAAATCATCAATGTACTTTTCTTCAGAAATAAAGACTTCACCTTCCGTTTGTTTTACTTGAATTCCAAGAAAATATCTCATGATCCCAAATCTGTCATCTCAAATTCTTGCATCATATTTTTCTTGAAATCCTCACTATTTTCATGTTAGTGCCCAAATAAATAAGGTCATCAACATATAGACAAACAATCAAAAAATCTTTTGTACCTTTCTTTTGAACATAGAGTGATGACTCACTTGGACTGTTTTGGAATCTATTTTTGCAAAAAGTATCCATCAAACTTGCTATTCCATGCTTGTGGTTCTTGCTTTAACCTGCAAAGAGTTTTCTTCAAAAGGTACACTTTTTCTTCCTCTTTTTCCACTTCATGTCCTTGAGATTATTGTACATAAACCTCTTCCTCAAGCTCACCATTGAGGAATGCAGATTTTACATCTAGTTGATAGATTTTTAGCTTTAATTGTGCTCCAAGTGCTAAAACAGTGCGAATTATCTCCATTCTTGCTACCGGTGCAAATGTCTCATTGAGGTCAATTCCGGGCTGTTGAGAATATCCCTTTGCCACCAAACGTGGCTTTTGCTTTTGAACGGAGCCATCTTCATTGAGCTTGGTTTTGAACACCTATTTCAGTCCAATCACTTCTTTTCCTTCAGCAAATCCATAAGCTCCCAAGTTCTATTTTTCTCAATTATTTTAATTTCTTCATCCATGGATTTTCTCCACACTTCTTCTTTAATTGCTTCTCCAAAATTATGAGGTTCAACAACAAGAAAAGCAAAATCACAATTTTCATAAGTTTCTCTTAAAGATCGTACCTTCCTCGGAGGTGATTCGGAATCTAAACTTTCTTGGCTTTGAGAACTTACTTGTGAATTTTCAGGACTTGTAATTTGATTTGGTGTTTGAAATTCTTGTTGTGGTTGATTTTTTGGTGGTGACAACTCCAAAAATTCATTTGAGGATAAACATTCCACCCGGTTCCAAACTCCTTGTTCATCGAAAATCACATCTCTTGAAATGATCAATTTGTTCTTCCTAGGATTATAAAGTCAATAACCCTTTGACTCATCGCTATATCTAACAAAGATGAGTTTTTCTCCTTTTGCTTCATATTTTTCTTTGTTTGGATCTGCAACATGTGAGTATGCAATATATCCAAAAATTTTGAAATGATCAACAATGGGTTTTCTTTCATACCATGCTTCAAAAGGAGTTTTATTGAGAACTATCTTGATAGGTGAACAGTTGAGGATCACTACAAGAAAACAGGTGCATTCCGAGAGAAATTTCCGAGGGAATTCTGAGGGATTCCCTCGAAAAATGCCATTTTTCGAGGAAAACCATTCCCTCGGAAAAAAGCCTCCTCGGAATTGGTTCCGAGGGAAAAATTCTCGAGGGAATTCCTAGAGAAATAAAATAATTCTGTGTTTATTTCCCTCGGAATTCCCTCAGAATGTACCCAATGACGATATTCCCTCTGAAAATTTTCCGAGAAAAATATTTCCGAGGGAATTCCCTCAAAAAATAGAATTAAAAAAAATTGGACAAAAACATTTCCGAGGGAATTCCCTCTGAATTTCCCTCGGAAAATTTAAAATTATTTGTTTTTATTTTATTTATTTATTATTATACCTGTTTGGAATCTAAAAATTTGAGATACATTCTAATTCTAAATACATTCTGTATATGAGTAATCAAGTTCTGAAAATCCAAATGCATTCTTTTACTCAAAATTTTTAAACATTCTCCGCATTGAACCTAATCCATATTACAAATAATGTAATAAAAGTACGCAAATCTATATTATATAGCCAGAATCTAACAAACTTATGCAAAACTATGCAATTTCATCTAATTCATTACTCCAATCAAGCATATTACAAGGCAATCTTATAAATCCGTAATTCAAAACCATACAGTTTTATCTTGTGACACCCCGTTTTTCCGGTAAGCCAGGTACGACGTCACGAGAGAGTTTAATTTAGTAATTATGTGATTTATGTGACGTCGCATGCTCTACGTGTCAACGTGTGATTCTATTTTAATTACGTGCGCCTTAGAATTTATTTAAATTGTTCTTGGACTCAATTGTCCAATATTTGTAAGTTAGGGACCTAATTACAATTAGGGTGTTTTGGGCCATTCATGGCTAGCTTGAGCTCGGAAATTCGGATTCGAATTCCAACCTTACCATTGAGTACGTTTCGACGATTCGGATTCAATGGATTAACCTTTTAATTTCTTAAAGCCATTTGATCGCCCTACCGTTTCAAAATCCGATTCGGACAGACCAGGTACCGTTTGACCCTGCCCATTTCAACCGACCCATTTGCCCAGCCCTAAAAAAGGCCTAGCCCCTTCTCTTTCCCCTCATTTGATCGAGCAGCTAAGGAAGAAAAGAAAGGAGAAAAAATCTCCCCTTTTTGGCCTCCAAGGTCTCGAGCTCGAGCAAGCGAGATCCAGCCATCCGATCAATGACCCAAGGTAAGATTTATGCTCTACTCATTACGTGCTTTGATTTATTTCCTCTTTCGTGTCTCGGTTTAGTGCCTACGTTCTATTTGGGGAAGATGGTGAATAGTGTTAGATCGGGAGTTTTTTATGTTCAGGCTCCTTTCGCGAACTCTTATGTGCAAATATGTGATTTACATATTGTATAGGCCTCGTGGTGTGATTTTTGTGTGTTTCGGTGCTGTGTGTAGCCGTGTGTGAGTGTGTTGGGTGTTACCTTCCGCCATGGTTGCTGTTCCTCTTCTTTTTCGAGCAGACAGGGCCAAAACGGCTGTCTTGGGTTTGCCTTATGGCTCCGAATGACCGTTTGCATGTAGTTCACGCGCGGGCAGCGAGGGCCGGAATGGCCTTTTCGAGGTGTTGCGAAGCCTGGGGATAGAAGGTCCCCAAACGGTCGTTTGGTTGAACTTCGGTTGATATTCGGATCGATCATTTTCGCCCGGGAGTGGTCCGTTCTTGTCCTTGCTTGCTTGTACATGTTATGTTTGACCTTTATATGCTTGTAATTGATGCCCCTTGCTCTTTTATAACTTGTATCTAGTTTTAACGCATGTTTTGTTAAGAATTCGTACACTTGTCTATTTGTGGGAATATTAATTGTGCACATGAACACGATCACACTAATTCATGATATTCTTATGATTTATTTCATATTAAATCATTCCATGACACATACATCACTTCATGAATATTACCACGTGTCCTACTTGGTTCCATATTGAGTTATGTCTCACAAGTACACTGTGATTCCTTTCTTGTACAGTGATCTCCTCGGTGGAGACAATCGAGGCTCGTGGTTCCTCTCTTGGTCCTTCTTGCACATGAGGTTGATAATTTTCTTTTATAGTCGACCTATAACCTTGCATGAACTAAACAAGCCAAATGATTTACATATTAAACGAGCCATATCTCTTATACCGGGTATGTAGCGAAAATGCATTATAAACTGTGTAGTGTTAACCTTGAGCCTATTTTGTGAGATCTTGTTATTGCTCCCGGCACTCCTAGCACTGGGCTAGCCGGTGTGGATTCCTATACCTATTCGTGGGGCCCAGGGGCTTGTGTTTTGAGTGAACCAGAGAGGTATCGGGCCGACGGTGACCTCTTGCACAAGTCCCATCCTGTTGGACCAACCCGGATATCCGCCAGGAGGTTTGGTGGAAGATGGGATTCCGGTTTGTGCAGTCATGAACCCGCAGACCACTGTAACCTGGATGGCGAGGGTTAGCTACTCGGACCATCACCGGAGAAGGAGGTTAATTTGTACATGTTTTCCCGCTATTGGTAAATGAAATGAATTTCTGATTCCTACTTGTTTGATTGAATACGTGTCCTGTTCTTGTCATGTTAATAAGTGGAAAGTAGAGTTAAGGATGGAATAATTACCTGTTCTTGTCGGGTCCCCTAAAATGTAATACATAGATATCCGTAACGTCTGACATGCCCTAGTCCCTCTTCAGCAACCGGAGCTCGTGGATCATTAAGGTGTATTGGGCCTTGTAGTCCACATTGTATTCTTTATCACTTTATTGAACTCGGGACAGGATTCTAGGGCTGTAGATGAACCCGTTTTAAGCTATTACTTTGTATTGTTTTGGGACAGGTTTCTAGGACATTAGTAGGACCCGTATTTACTTTCCTGCATTGATATTGAATGTTTTTTGCCTTGCTTCCGCACTTCTGCTTTGTTGATTTGTTAGTACAGGGTCTAGTCCCGCCTAACACAGGGTTCTTTTATCTTGTCTTCCATTCGCTGTAAGTTTGGTTCATGTATGGACTTCCCATTTCATGTGTGGATCGGACTCATAGTGCGGGGAATGTAGTGCTCTCCGTTCAGGGTGCTACACATCTTATCACCACTCCATCAGCCTTTTGCCTTCTCATAAGCATCCCTCCTAAAATACCAAAGACTCGAGTCCAGTTAAAATGTTCTACATTCAGCAAACAGTAACCCTGAAAAACAAATTAAGGGTAAGGAGATTATCACCCGCTCCAATTAATTTGAGAAATTCGTATAAATCAGAGAATACATTTATCCCAAAAAATATTTAACCATATGAAAGCATAATAACAATAAATATAAAGAAGAAAAAACAAAAACAAATCCTCAATATTTTAAAACTGAAATTTTACAATAAGAAATCTTGAGTGTTAGGATATGTAATCTGGAATTAATATTTGTATTGTTACATTTTCAAGAAATACTATAATGTAAATATTCAAAACTAAGTAAAAACTATTAAAAATATTCTTGTAATGCAGCTTTGTTTATTCCAAGTCTAGCTTAGTTAAAAACTAAAAAGTCTAGCTTTGTTTATTCCAAGTCATCTTCAACTATAAATTACCAAGTCTAGCTCAAAAATGTGGTAATGCAGATTTTAATTACGTCTTGTTCCATAAACAAACATATTACATAAGCTCTTAGTCAAATTACTTGTAAGAACAAAGTTAGATCATATTCTGCATACTGTTCCAAAAAGAATATTGAACTAAAAATTTTTTACTAAAGACTTTGAATAAACAAAGTCTAGCTAAAAATCTTCACATTTAATATCTAACTTGGAATAAAGAGATCTTCATTATAGTATTCCATGTTAAAAGCTAAACTTTTTAGTTTTTAAACGCATTACCCCCAAGAAAAAAACAAATTACTATAGCCATCTTCAACTAAAAAGTTAAAAATGTAGTAATGCAGCTTTGTTTATTCCAAGTCTAGCTTAGTTTTAAACTAAACCTCATGTATAGTCATCCTCATATATATATATTATCACAGAGTATTTATCATCCACCTATTCCATCACAACAAGCAAGCAACAATAAACCAACAGCAAATAATAGGAAGGCTCCACCCCTTCTCCTAAGTCCTAAACTCCTTCACTACATAAGACTAACCCAAATTACTAAGATAAATAGAAAATAAAATATGAAATTTGTAGCAACACTTACTTTCTCTTGCACAAGTCTCGGGTCCAGTTAACATGTTTTATATTAAGTAAACATTAAACCTCTACAACATTAAGGATAAATAGTGAAATTTGGAAAAAAAACAACTTAACGCCAAATAAGGATGTTCCAACTTAACAGTACAAGGATTTCCAACAAACAAAGACAGATAATTGGGAAATTGAACAAAAGGAAGTATAGTCTAAGAATTTCAAAAGTATATAATATTCTGATAAGAAGTTAATTGCATAATTGAGTCCATAACGAGGTAATTTGTTTTCCTCCTAAAATCAACATTACCAACTCTAGCAAGAAAAAACCCAGTGATGGTGTCCTACATGAATGAGTGTATCATCAAAAATTACATCAAATTAACAAGAGGATACATCTAACTTTTTAAACAAATTAAACTGACTTTTGCAAGAAGAATAAGCTACTCGAGGAATTTACATCCAAATCTATATCATAGTACTAGTATGAAAGAGCACTGTCCAAGAAACACCAAGAGTGCACATAAATTCTGAACCAAAAAAAAAAAAAACACAAAAAAAGAGTGCACAAAAATATTATAGGTGATAAGGTCAGATTATAAACGGAATCATCCATTCAAGAACAGCAGTTGCAAAAGAAATTAAAATCACATTAATGTACCTTACGAAGTACAAACGCATCGTTTTCAATTTGCATAATATATTTCGCCAAATCAACTGCTATCTTACTGGGAAAACCTCTGGATCTTAGATATAAAGCAACTATCACAAAATCTAGAAAGTCCAAGAATTGTAGCCAAGCTATAGGATGATCAAGTTGTCTGATTAGTAGGTATGTTAAGATGAAATCTAACATAAGAATTACTATCATATTTCCTGTCTGCTACTTGTATGAGTAATTATAGTACTCCATACTACTTGGCATATTCAAATACTCAATAAGCTAGATTAGAGAAGAACACTACACTTACAAAATCCTAAATGAGATCGGTTGTTGAATTCTTGAAGGCTGGGGAATCTGTTTTAGTATCCTGATGAGTTCGTAAGTTCTAGATCTCTACCAGAATAGAGGTAAAGATCCAGCGCAGTCAATCCATCCTGATAGAGAGAATGTTTAAGAACACACAAAAAAGTAATCAAAAGAAAATAAGATGTTTCACAGACAATTTTTTTAAAGTATAAAGAATACTATTTAATTTGCAGATCTAATATATGTTTCAAACACAGGCAAAAAACTGAAGCAAACAAACACAATCTAAGTATCTAAAAGGGATTTTAAAAGCCAGAAGTAGATACATGAATAATTTAGGCAACAACTTGGAGATTTCATAAGATTAATGCATGGAGAAAGAAGAATGCACACACACTGATTTGAAATCAGAAATATACAAAGTAAGATACAAAATAAACCAACAAATTAAGCCATTAACTTCAAAAATCTCCCCCTAAACATGAACTGGTAGCTAAAAACCCAATGTACAAAAACACATCAAGAATTGACAAGAACTGTGTAGCACCCGGAACGAAGGGCACCACATCCCCCGCACTAGTGTCCAACGCGAGTAACGAAATGGAGAGTTCGCACCCGTGCCGAACAATAGCGAACGGGAGACGAACAAAACACACCCATGTTAGGCGCCCTAGACCCTCAAGAACTAAGCTAATTAAAATCAGAGTAGCGGAAGCAATTAAAACATCAAACATGAATCCCAAGATCTCGTATATACGTAGCAAAATAGGGTCAAGGTAACAAGCAAGTCATGCTAGAATATATACAAGATATACAATGCCCATCGGGGCAAACACAATAAGAGTATTCATATTGCATAAACCCAAAAGTGCATAAGTAAATAAAATGTAAAACCACTACAATGCATGACGACTCAAGCTACACCACAAGTAAAACCCAACCGACACTTGCCGCCTAGCTTGCTCGGAAGTTCCTGTAACTCAAAAGAGAAGGGAAAAAGGGAAAAACAACAACGAGGGTTAGTCCTAATGACTAGTGAGGCGGTTAACTCACACACCCGATATACATATAGAGAAAAGCAATTAATCAAATCGAAAGGATCCTTGAACCGAGAGTGGTTTTTGCAAGCCAAAGTGATTCCCGTGATATAGATATACATAAGTTTAAATTAGGAAAGTTAAGGCCAAAGGCCAAACATCACGTTTTAGACATTTAGAAGTCCACTCGCGTTCCCTAGATCAAACAAAATCAACCAACTCGGCGAGTTCGAGTCACACCTTCCAACTTCCATATACAAAGGAACATAACAAAGCAAAGCAAAAATCATAATCCATCCCCACACAGAGTGATAGAAGGGTTGACGACCCTAACTATCCATACACACATGAGACAAGGTTTAATCACGACCTTGAAACCTTCGATGGTTATCTCTGTCAGCTCAAGAGAAACACCCTTCCTCGCTCCTCCCAAGGTTGGGTGAGTCTCTCAAATGAAGGGTGTTGATGGAAGAGCTCGGCGACCCCTCGGTCGTCCCGAGATTGCCATACTACTCTCCGGGGCCCAAAACTTATCACAAAGATCACACACACATACCATAAAGCTTATCCTTCAAAGCCACATCTCGCTTACACACACACACACACAAATATCCAAAGTTTTCCAAACAAAGATAAAATAGCTTATATACTTATACAAAACGTTTTTAAAATCTTATAACAAATGGGACAAGCCCTGAACATACGTGTCATATACTTCTCTAACGTATAATATACATATTCGCATGCAAGGCTTCAAATCAATTAGGGTTGTACGTCATTTAACTAAAAGAACAAAAACCTCACCTTAACAACGCGTGTAGTGGAGAGAAAAGTGTAATACGAACCCCTAAGGGGCAATCTCATCCACAACGAGAAGGTCCTCTGAACAAACAAACAACAAGAGACACTCTTAGACTCAACATGAACCACATTGATGCTCGGTAAATGTGTATGTATGTTTATGATGCACTCGATATGAAATGAATCCATACTTAGGCCATATAAGAGCATACATTGCATGTAAGCTCATATCTCACAAACGAGAGCATAAAACGAGGCACAAAATCACATAATAAAGCTTAACACATACTATAACAAGTTAATCATGCATACAAATCATAAACGAGACAAGAAAAGCCAAGAAAAAGCAACGAAATAACGAAAGAAACTTCCCCGGACGCCACAATGTTGGACACGGTCGTGTCCAAAATACAATGGAAATGGACATGACCATGTCCGATATATTTAAATTCAAAGAGCCCAAGTCGAACTCCTAACATGGCCGTGTCCATATATAGTTGTTTCATGACACGGCCGTGTCATGAATTCGTTCGCAAAAAAAATAACGCAGCAGCTCAGTTTTAAGGGGCAAAAACAGGGCAGTTCCATGGCAGCACTTAGGGAGCTTCTTAGGCCATTAAAGCTCACATATCATGCATGAAAATAACACCAAATCAACATACATTCAAGCCATACAAAGCTTGCAACAAGATCAGCTCCAAACATACAAGAAACAAGGCAAGAAAGGGAATGGATTGAACATGCCACCTCTTCAAGTTCCCAAGACTGCATTTATGGTGGATCATCCAAATCTCAGCTACCATGAAATAACAAGTAGTGAATGTAATAAATAAGGCCTTAGGAACAATATATATGCATCAAACCTCAAGGAATTCAAGCATGGAACCAAGATTCAGCAAAATTCTCCCAACCTACACTATTCATCAATATATCCAAAATGCAATCAAACCACCATGGATTTCAGCCCAAAAGAACATAAAGGAAATATGAAAGAATGTAGAATAAATTCATGGACTTACCTTTCAAGTTTGGGAAGATTTGGAGGTGATTAGAGCTCAAAATCACAAAATGGCCAAAGGGTTTCTTCTCTTCTCTCTTCACTTGGAGCTGAACTTGTGTGGTTTGGGGAAGCGTTTGGTTCCATTTCTTAGGCTAAGAAGCAAGGGAGAGAGTTAACTCAAGGGCAAGAGTCAAGGTTTAGGTTTGGTTAGGGTTAAGAAGGACCCACTAATCAAGGTTAGGTCAAAAGAGGTCTCTTAAGCGTAAGGTGCTCGTTCCGATCGAATTTCAGAGGTCTAAATGAACTTAGAAAAATGTGAGGCTGATCCATTGAAGCCTAATTGTCGAAAAGAGTTCAACGGAGGTGACAGAATTTGAATCCGAATTCCCGAACTCAAGATATGCCTCCCGGAACCCAAGGTGCGCTAAATGCTCTTTAGCCTCCTTTAGGTCCCGTCTCCAAAACGAACCAAAAAGGCAAATCAAACAAGTTCCAAAACATACAACGAGCATATAAACAAGTTTATAACTTACATAACTCATGCATATCAAAAATCCAGAGAAATCAGAATTAAATTCGGATACAAATTGAGCAAAATACAAGGCATGAAAGCTTAAACGTTGAAAATAATCATATTCATATTAAAGCAATTAAATTCAAATAGCTTCAAATATTCATGTTAACATTTAAATATCAAGTAATCACACAATTAAATAATTAAATAGCGCACATAATAGGTTACCTGAAAGTCCGATCGGTTGGGATGTTACAAACTACTATCAATTGATACCAATTTGTTTAAGCTTTTAAAATAATCCAACTTCAAATACAATATCTACTTGAAGAAATCTCTAATAATTGCAAAGATTTCGATTTTCAGACTTTCTCAATCACAAGAAAAAACATTTTTGTCATTGTTTTTGATTCAGAAATGTAGTTTAAGGAAGAGAGAAATGAATAGCAAATCTTAGGTCATAACGAAAAAATGACGAAGTTAGGTCAAATAAGAAAAAACTAATTAATCAATACAATCTTAGATAGTTAAAAAGGGCTTTCAGACAACAGAAAACCTAAAATAAATTTAGAGTTCATCCGAATCTAAATAATTAAGATAATATAAAACCTCAAATCTCGGCCACAACCACTGCATTAGAGTGAATAGTGAACTTTCCACCACTCCTCGACCATAACATCCCGCTCGTCCGACTATACAGGTACGCTATAACTAGAGTATTATGTGTATTTTTAAATTATTTGATTATGCAATTATGTGTTATTTTAATGATTATGAGATTATTTGAAATTATATGAAATTATTTGTTTAACTTATGAACTTGAATTTCAAACGTTTATGTGTACGTGCCTTACAATTTGCTCTATACGTGTCCGAATTTAATTTCGATTTTTGTGAAATCTTGATATGCATGAATTATGTAAGTTATGAAAGTTCTTGCATGATTGTTACATGTTTTAGAGTTTATTTAATTTGGTTTTTAGCTCGTTTTGTGAAACGGGATTGGTGAGGGACTAGAGGGCCTAAAACGTCTTAGCGCACCTTGAGTTTCGGGCGACATAACTTGAGCTCTGAAATTCGGATTTGAATTCTGACAAAAGCGTTTGACTCGTAACAAATAATAAAACCCAAGGAATCTAACTTTGTATTTTTATAAGTCCATCTGAACCTCCAAAATTCAACCAAAACGAGCAACTCGTACAGGAAGTACCTCAATTGACTTAAATGGCCATAACGTTTTCATATGAGCACCTTTTTGACCAATTCTTGGCCCCAGCATACACTAACTCTCTTCTCTACGCTCCCGTCCAGCTCAGTTTGAGCTCACACCAAGAAACAAAGAGAAAATTGGCCTCCAAACCTGATCTCCAAGAAGAAAAAGGAAGAAAAAGAGCCAGTATTCATTTCTTGATATTTTGAGTTCTAATCACCATCAATTCTCTCCCAATCAAAGAGGTAAGTTAATATTTGTAATCTCCATGACTTTTTGATCATTTTAACTTCGGCTTTGCAAGATTTCACCATGATTTGAGCATTATATGGCTTATGTGATGAATAGTAACGATTAGAGCATATTTGATGAATTTGGGTGATCTCTTGTGTTTTCTTTAGATTTTATGCATCCTTAATGATCATAAGACACTCATAAATGTTTATATGAACTGATTTTGCATGTGGTTTAAGGGATTTATTAGTTACCATTGTTGTTTTTGATGATTTATGCATGAAGAAGAAAAGAGAATTCTCACCCTTCATTTACCTCTTGATGTGGAGCTTGTTTGATCTTGTTTTTGAGCTTTTATTCCATGAATTATATGTCTCATATTTGCCTTAACATGTTAGCGTTATGGTGGTTTCATTGGAGTGAGTTTTGTGGTATTTTTGGCCTGGAGATCGCCATTGTTTGCTGCTCGAATTTTGGGACTGCCAGGGGTGACACCCGAGAGTGACCCCTGTCATTCTTCATCCTTTGCCCCTACCTATAGTAACGGGGGTTACTCATTTTGGACTAGAAAATGGTGACACCCTTCACCCCTTCCCCCCTTTTTCCCTTGTGTGTGTGTTTGTTTGCTTCTTGCTTTTTGTATTCGTTTTCTTTCTTCGTTTGTGACTTACATGTTGTGGTAACATGCTATAATATGTGTTACCTTGTGTGATATAAATTTATGATCGGATTTAGATGTTCGTTTTTTATTTATGCTCTCATGTGCTCTTATGTGACTTAAGTGTTTTTCAATGTGCTTGAATGAGTTAAAACTTTGTTCATTTGTTTAATATGCTAATCTCTTGTTTCTTTTATGACTTAAGTGATATAATAACATGTCATATTATGTGTTAACTTGTGTATTATGAATTTATGGCTCATTTTATGTCCTCGTTTATGAATTATGATCTCATATGTTAACATATATCCTTATATGATCTAAGTGTGACTCCCGTTCATTTCATTTGCATCATTTACATCCATGAGCATTTTTCGATCGTATATTTGGTACATATTGAGTCTAAGAGTATCCTTTGATGTTTTGTTTGTTCAGAGTTTGGTCCTACAGGTAACGAGGAGGTCCCATAGACGTCCGTTTTATATCCTTTTGCTCCACTGCGTTGGAAAGGTGAGGTTTTCTTACTTTTAGATAAAATGACCTACAACCCTATATGTTTTGTAGCCCGCATGCGAACTATGTATATTATATGATAAATATGTGTATGATATGTACTTCGAGGGCTCGTCCCATTTTGTTATAAGACTTTGAAAAGGCTTTTATAGGTATATAAGCTTTATTTTGATCTTCATTTTGAAAAGCTTTGAATATGTGTGAGTGAGTAGCGAGCTTTGAACTTTGAAAGATAAGTTTGTGAAAATTATGATTTTTGAATTTTCAAATGGGCCCCGAAGAGTGGTATAGCAACTTGGGTCGACTGTGGGGTCTCCGAGCTCTCCCATCAACACTTTTCTTTGAGAGTTTCACCTAACCATTGGAGGTTGAGGAAGGGTGGTTCTCTTAAGAAGGTGGTAGCACCGCCTAAGGTGCAAGGAAGTAATTAATCCTTGACTCGTGTGAATTATGACCGATAGCTAGGGCTTGCTACCCTGCTATCACCCGGAGTAAGAATGGTTTATGATTTATATTTTGATTATGAGTATGTCATTGAATATGAGAAGTTGGGAAGGAGAACTCGTACTCGTCGAGTTAGTGTGATTATGAATAAATTTATGAAACGAGAATGGACTCTTAAATACTTAAAATTTGTTGTTTTAGCCTTTGGCCTTTAACTTCTTTTAAGTATATATATTTAATATCACGGGAAATGTTTTAGCTTGCGAAAACCATCCGCGATTCATGGATCGTTTTGAATTTGCTAAGTGCTTTACTCTATATGTATATGTGGGTGCGTGTGTTAGCCCCCTCACCAGTCTTTAGGACTAACCCACGTTGTTGTTCCTCTTTTTCCCCTTTTCTTTTGAGTTACAGGTGCTTTTGGAGGTTCGAGTTAGGAGGTTATCCTTGTGTCGTTGTTTGAGGCTAGCTCGAGTCATGTGCATTATATTTCATTTTATTCTATGCATTTTGATAATTTTGAGAATATATATAATTTGACACTTAGATTTTGGCCTGGGATAAGTTTTATATAATTGTTTTGTATATAAATTGTATAAGTTGTAAATGATGGATATGATATGTTAATTACTATCGTGAAATGATTTGTAGGTAATCGCTTCCGTGTATTTATCTTTAATGCGCACTCTATATTGGGGTCCGGACCGCCTAGGTAGGGTGTGTATTTTTGTTTGTCACCCATTCGCCATGGCTTGTCACGTGTGCGGAGTTCCCATTTCGCTACACGTGTCGGGCTATGGTAAGGGGGATGTGGTGCCCTTCGCTCGGGGTGCTACATCGACGTACTAGAGCAGGAAACTGGAGAGTGAGAGGGAAGACCTGCCTGGCCACCTTATTAGGAATAGTGACCTTCAAGCCGATTTTATATCTGCTTTAGTACTTTCCTTTGTAAATCACAGACAATCTTTGAATAATAAACGAACTTTGGCAACACTTCTTTATAAGCTTTTGTTTGATTGTATGATTACTTTAACTACACATGTATAAGAACTCCCTAACAAATATGACTTGTAGGACTCAACTGTTTAGGTGAAATGGTTTATGGAACAAGCCCTATACCACATAAGTTCTGATTAGAAATCACTCCAAGGCGATGAGTCCTAAAGACAGTGGGAGTGTCGACTTGACTCGTTTGAGGCTTGCTCGTGTGATCGCGCCCTTAAGACGGACCATCTTATTTCATGAGGTGCAAAATGTATTGTTGATACGTGCGTGGTGTATGGGGGTGCTCACTTATTTTAAGTAAGTACACTGAGGTGTCCCGTATGAGAAGATTCCTAAATGGGAAAGGAAGTTTCTATTTCTGGAAATAGAAACTTCCAGATTAGGAAATATTTCACGAGTCATTGATGTGATTAAGTGATCCTTAGACTTGAGGTTCCATTGATACTTTATGAGTTAACTCTGTAGCCTTAGGTGTAAGCTTTAAAGGGTGTCGCCTTAGACAACTGATTTAAAGCTTATGCTGGGACTGCACAAGTGGCACATGAAAGTATATGAGAATCGATAAAGGACCTACACTGGCATTATCAAGTTGATCTCTTATTGTGTAAGTCATTCATATGCCATCTAGGAGTCCTTGGCCAAGGCAGTGGATCAAGACATCAAGAAATGAGTTTCTTTGATTTATATCAAATGGATATGAAATGCACTTAACATTAAGATCAAGATTATTAGGGTTCTAATTATTCCCTTACCTTAGATCTTGATTGAGAGATGGGATATAGGAGGATTGTATCTCACATGAATCAATGACTTAAAGGTTCTTTCGAATTGACACATTCTTATTCAACTAGGGGTCATAAACCTGTTGCTAGACTATGGTCATATGATCTGCGGACTGATTAATTAATTAGGAATTAATTAATTAGGGTCACTGCTAATTGAATTAAGAACCTAGAGGGTCACACATAGCAACCGATCGGAGATTGGCGGGGTCCACACGTGTGGAACACATGTGGGACACGTGTCACGTGTGTGTATGTGGTTGAGTAATTAATCTTGATTAATTATTTATTGGAATTTAATTTAATTATGAATTAATATTAAACTTCTAATTTGGAAAAATAAAGTCTAATAAATAATTAATTGAGAATTAATTAATTATTAGTCTTCAAGTTATTTATTATTAAATAAATAAAGTAAAATAAAATATCTAAGAGCGTTAGATATTATTCTTACTTGACAAGTTGGTCAAAAGGAGACTTTTGGTCAAAGTAAGAGTCTGTCCCTCCAAGAAAAAAATCCCTTACAAAAAGAGTTTTGGAATTCTTGTCCAACAAGGAAAAGGGGTTCGAACCCCTTATGCTATAAATAAGTGTGGTTCGAACCCCATTAAGGGTAATAGCAAAATTCTCCTTCTCCAAGATTATATGCTAAATCCTAGAGCCTAAACACCGAATATAGAACGAGCATCCTCCCTATTCGGATCGTGATTGAGGTTGGTGGACTAATTCTCTAGAGGGCTACTATCGTGAACTCTTGAAAGATTTGAAGGAGCTTTTGGGGACAAGCCGCGTGAAGAGCGTTTTTGGGCTGCTAGAACGTGTCAAGAAAGCTACTATCTAATTGAGTTTCTTGATCTCTACGAATTTGGGAATAGGAATTACAAGATCCGATTCTAACTTTTGGAAAAAAATTTAAATTTCTGCTGCGTTTCTGTTTCGTTTTCCCAACAAATGGTATCAGAGCCACTTTGCAAGTCCTATTTCTGATTCGTCTCAATTATTACAAATTTGGTAGAAATTGTTAGATTTAGATGCGATTTATTATTCATGAGTTTTTTAGAAATCTAAGAATAATTGAATCTATATTTTTTCCTAAATATTTCTAAAAACATTTTCAAAAATTCTATTTGGAATCGTTTTGAATTAAATAGATTGAATCGAGTTTTTAATTTCTAGATTGAATTTGTTTTTGAGAAACTTGTAATACGAAATGAGATGAGATACGAAAACATGAGCCTAGACGTGCTAAGGCGTAGCACGGCTAGGCCTGCATCGTCCAGCTGCACAGCAGTCCCACAACCGCACGGGTCTGTCTGCCCAGCCATCCCGCAACCGCGTGGGAGGCCGCCCGCCAGCGCCTAGGTGCGCCCGTATGCCCCTCCCGCAACCTCGCGGGAGTCCTGCTGATGCCGCCTGCACAAGTTGCCCATCCCGCCTGGAAAGGTTGCACGCGATGCGCGCGGTATTCCTGGCGGATGGGAGAATTTTGTTTTCGTGCATTATTTTTCAAATTTCGTGTTCAATCCAATCCCGATTTAATTTCTGTTAAAAACTTGTTTTATTAAAATATTTTTTTTCTCTTGAAATAATTTTTAAAATTGGGATTTTATGAAATTAAATTGGATTTAATTTTTGGGAAAAATTAACACTTATTATTTTTTGAAATAATGCTGAATAAAATTATTAATTTTCAGAAATTAATTGCAATTTTTATTGATTTAATATTTCTTGGTTTATTTGAAAAGGCTTATGCATAAGAATTGCATCTAAGTCGTGTTTTAAGCTATTAGAGCTTAAAGCGAGAATTTTAATTTATGGGTAAATTTAAATTCTTGTAATTTATGCATGTTAGGTGATCATGAGTTTAGTCTTATGAATGGTTTTAATTTCTGCACATGGATGGTTTAAATTGGGGTTGGAGCCCCATTGTTGCGTTTTTCAATTGGGGTCGGTGCCCACTTATGTGCATACTGTTATGTGTTTATTATGTGGCTTTCCATATTACTGTTTTTGAGGCCGGGTAATACCCCTTGTAATTATCTAAGGCTAATATGAAGATTGAGCCTTATTACATTATGTCTTTTTCTTTTATTGTAATTTGAGAGTAGAGATAGGTGGTGAGGTCTTTTTCTTTCATTTAGGAGACAATGCACCCATGGAGTAAGATGGATCCACACAACAACTAACAAGATGGAGGCCATAAGTGAAGACCTTTCAAAGTGCTAGAGAGGATTTCTATTATTGTAATAGATAGGGCATCCTTTTATTTCCAACTCCCTTATATGATTTAAACTGTTTTATGTAGCATGTATGTTAGAACTTGTGATTGTGGAGTGGCTCCCACATATCACGCATAAGATAGGTAGAACCCATGATCATCACATGTTAGTATCATGCTCGGACATGTTATCTGCTAAGTGCTTGTGTGAAATGCATTTAAGTTGTACTTGCATTAATCAAGACTAATTAAATTGGATAACATATATGTTGGTGAGGTCGAACCGGACAACTCTACGGTTAAATAAAAAATTCCCTTAAAACATTAAGCTAATTTCGAAAATAGGTGTTTAATTCAAGGTGCAGATTTTAAGTTAAATTCATAGCATTCCAATCAATAGGATTTAAGTTTAATAGGGGAAGCTAGTTGTTGTCCATGAGTCGTGGGGTGACTATGTGAAACCTGTTTTTTCTGAGTTTCCTAATTGATCATTTTAATGATCAATATTTCAAGATCAATTTTGGGGAGGGCGATGTTCGCGAGTCGTGGGTCGTTTGAGCTAAGTTTTGATCTTGATCTTATGATTGATGGGTCTAGGTTACCGCCTAAGTAAATATGGATGTCGCACGAGTCGTGGGTCCATATTAAAAGATAGGTGATTCATAAATATTACTAAGAATTCCACCGTGTTGGAATTGGTAAGTTGTACCTACCTTAGGCTTTATTAAGAATGTCGACGAGTCATGGGTTCAAGATAAAGTGCTTGGGATCTTAGTACACATTGGGATAACAAGTATCCTCTAAGATCATTGGGAATTATAGATCTTCTAAAAATAGTGGGAGCAACATAGATTTAAAACCTAATCTCATGTATATCGTTATTATTCAGCATTCTCACTTAGTTCTCTGTTTTTCCATTTAGGTCGTATATTTTATGATTCTCTATGTGTTTTGAAATGGCAACCAAAAACCATCTTGTATCGATCCTCGAGTCAAACAAGTTGAGATCTAAAAATCGTTCTAGATTCCGAAAATAGAACTTATGTTCTCTACGAGACGGAGCCCGTTCCCGAAGGGGAAGCTCCGACTCGGGCTTAGCGGGATGCGATCCAGAAGCGGAAGGATGATAATCTCCAAGCCCGTTATCTCATGCTTGCTAACATATCTCCGGACATGCAAAGACAACATGAGTCCATGTAATTCGCTTGGGAGATTTACGACCACTTAGAGAAACTTTACCGCCCTCATGAGTGTGTTACATGGTTTAACACCTCAAAAGAATTGTTCCATTTGAGAATGAGGGAAGGTACACGTGTCATGAATATGGACTCAAGTTTCTAGCTCTCACTGAGAAACTTGCTTCCATGGACATTCCACTGAGAGATGAGCTTACGGTGGATTTATTGCTAGCCTCGGTCCCATTATCATTCAACCCATTTGTCCTTAACTTCAACATGAATCATGCAAATGCTAGTGTAGCTGAGCTGATTAGTCAGCTTGTGGCTGGTGAAAGCACGATCAAGAAGGACAATAAGGTTATGATGGTCGCTGCTCCATCTTCTTCTAAGCCTTCTAAAGGCAAGGGCAAGAAAGCCCAAAAGAAGAAGAAGTCCTTTAGGCCCAATAGAGGCATCACGAAGGGAAAAGCCCAAAAGAAGAAACGTGATCAGAAAGAGGACGTTTGTTTCCATTGTGGTAAACCGGGGCATTGGAGGAGAAACTGGCAGGAGTACAAGGAAACTCTAAAGAAAGGTGTGTTTCTCGTTGAAGTAAACCTTTCTATTAATTCTAACTCTTGGGTACTTGATACCGGTTGTGGATTTCATATCTATAATGATGTACAGATGCTAAGTGAGGTCCGACAGCTGAAGGGAGGAGAATATGTCTTGAAGATTGGGGAACGCTCAATGGTCGAAGCTCAAGCTTTAGGCACAATTAGATTAGATTTAGGTCATTGTTTTAATTTTAAATAAAGTCCTTTATGTACCAGACATTATTCGTAACATAATTTCAGTTCCAATACTTGATTGTGAAGGTTATGAAATTAATATGAAGAATGGTAACTTTTTCCTTAAAAAGAATAATTTTTCAATACATCTTTGTACATTAAACAATGGACTTTATCTAACTCAAAACAGTAATATTTTGAATATACAACGAGAAATAAAACGTAAGAGAGATGATGAAGTCTCAGCATCTTTGTGGCACTCTAGATTAGGACATATGTCCAAGAACAAAATTAGCAAGTTAACTACCTTAGGGACATTCTTTGAAAATGAGCTTAAACAGTTAACTTCCTGCGAATCCTGTCTCAAAGGTAGTGTGGATGAAGCTACAAGGACCTTGGATTTGATCCATTCTGATGTTTATGGACCGCTTAGTGTAAGCACTCGAAACAATCATTAGTACTTCATAACCTTTACTAACGCCTTTATTGGTTATGGTTATGTGTACTTAATGAAGTACAAATCTAAGGCTTTTGAGAAATTCTTAGAATTTCAAAAGGAGGTTGAGAACCAAACTGGTCACAAGATCAAGACACTTCGATCTGATCGAGGTGGCGAGTATCTTAGTGAAGAATTCCTAAGTCATCTCAGAGATAATGGAATTATCTCTCAGTGGACTACTCCGAGAACTCCTCAGCTTAATTGAGTTTCTAAGAGAAGGAATCGAACACTACTTGATATGGTTCGTTCCATGATGAGTTTCACTGACTTACCACCTTCTTTTTGGGGTTATGCCCTAGACAGTGTAGCCAAGATTTTGAATCTTGTTCCTTCTAAATTAGTCCCTAAAACACCCTATGAAATGTGGCACGGTAAAATCCCTAGTTTTTCTTACTGCTTATGTGAAGAGGATAGTGGGAGATAAGTTAGAAGCTCGTTCTAACTTATGCTACTTTTTTGGCTATCCTAAGGAATCCATAGGATACTACTTCTATGATCTAACTGAACAAAAGGTGTTTGTTTCTAGAAATGCAACTTTTCTAGAGGATCCTTTCCTAGAAGAAATGAAAGGCAAGATCACAGAACTCAAAGAAATTCGAGACAGTCCTACACCATATTTAGAAGGCATGTCCCATTCTGACATCCCACAACCAATCACGAAGTTCGATACACGTATCCTCCTCTAAGGCGTTGTGAACGCACTCCTAGACAGCCTGAGAGATGGTATGATTTTCTCCATGAAATCTCTAAAGAGGATAATGATCCTCTAACTTATGAGATGGCACTTTCAGACTCGGATTTTGAACAGTGGAAACAAGCAATGAAATCCGAAATGGATTCCATGTACTCCGACCAAATTTAGACCTTGGTTGATTTGCCTGATAGGGTAAAACCCATAGGTTGCGAATGGATCTTTAAGAGAAAGCTCGGAGTAGATGGAAATGTTACAGCTTATAAGGTAAGGCTCGTTGCCAAAAGCTTCACTCAAATGCCCAGCGTGGACTTTCATGAAACCTTCTCACCGGTTGCAATGCAAAAGTCCACTCAGATCATGCTTTCTATAGCTGCATATTTTGACTATGAGATATGGCAAATAGATGTGAAAACTGCCTTTCTCAATGGAGACATTGATAAAGACATTTATATGGATCGACCCGTAGAATTCACATTCAGTGGGAGTAAGGAAAAGATTTGCAAGCTCCAAAGATCAATCTATGGATTGAGATAGGCTTCTAGGAATTGGAACATTCATTTTGATGAAGCGGTCAAAGAGTTTGGCTTTGTTCAAAATTTGAATGAGCCCTGCACGTATAGAAAGGAATTGGAGACTTCAATGTAATTCTTGGTACTTTATGTTGATGACATCCTTCTAATTGGGAATTCGAAGGATGACATGAAAGTTACCGAGTCTTGGTTATCGAACCAACTCGAGATGAAAGATCTTGGTGATGAGTCCTACATTCTCGGAATAAAGATCTATAGGGATAGATCTAAGAGATTGATTATAACGCCCCGCATTTTCGTACGATTAGGTAAGTGTTATGTGCATTATTTCATTCATTATTTGATTTATATTCCATTTATATATATATTTGAATAGTTACAACTTGAAATAATTTCTCTAAATTTTGTTTGATGTTATATTTGGATTATGAATATGTGAACGAACTCGTATGATTGTGAATTTCATGACTTTGGTGTTAATTGAATGAGATTTTGTGATTTTCGTATTCCGAGGACATGATTGTAACTTATTTGAATGTTTTGAACTCAAGTGGAAATTGGATTTGGGCTTAATTACCACTTTTTGAAAGTTTCGGGACCTATTTGAGTAATAGGCGATCCTGAATGGTTTTCTTAATATCTTGAGCTCCAGACCTCGAAATGAAGATCCATTTGTGGTGCTGGACTCGTTTTGACGACTCGGATCCAATGCAATTGACCTTATACCTTTTCAATATCGTTTGAACCTCTGACGACGCGCATTTCATCCAACACAAACTTATGACTTGATTTGAACTGTTTGCACCAAAACCGGACCTGAAGCGACCCGTATCCTACCCGTGTACTACTTAAAATATCAGAAATTTGTTTTATCTTCTTCCATTTTCCATGATCAAACTCAACACAAGAGGAAGAGAAAAGAAGCCCCAAGAAACCCTCAACTTGATCAACCATATTTTGAGCTCAAGATCAACCATATTCCAATCTTATTTCAAGGTAAAGATTTTAATGAAATCTTCTCATCCTCATACTTATTTTCATCCATATAAAGAATGATATAAGTTAGTGATTCTTGAGTTGGGAAGAAGAGCATGAATAGTGAAGTTGAAACTTGATTCTTATTGTATGATCATCTATGGTTTAAATTGAGTTTGATGCATGAAACTTGTTCTATCTAGCTTCCTTATCAGTTCAACAAGCATGAATCAAGAGTTACTTACATGATATGAAAGTTGCCATTGATGGAGCTCAAAGCTCAAGCTTGAAAATATGGAGTTTTAATGTGGATTTTCAACATATTTGGATGAATTTTTGTTTGGGAAGTTGAAATACATATATTTCTAAGTTTTTGTGATGAATCCTTGGCACAAGATGTTGTGTATTTTGTGTTGTTGTTGCTGCCATGGAACAGGGGAAGTAAAGGTGTATGTGTGCGTGAGTTTGCAGGTTGAACTTTCAAGACGACGAAGTCTCTATACCGAGCCACCGTCGTGGCAGGTTTTGTGAAGGGAATGAGACACGACCGTATCACCAAGTAATTTCGTGAGGGGAATGTTTCTGTACTGAGACACCGGCGTGTCTCACTTTTTACTAAGTTAGAGACACCCCCGTGTCTCCTCTATTTTCTTGTATACTTGTAGCTTGTTTTATACCTTGTATTGTATGTTCCTTTTACGTATTTCTTGAGCTTCATTTATGAATATCGAATGTTTTATGAACTATTATGCTATGATATGACCTTGCTTCTTAATTATATGATATATATATATATATGTATGAAGCTCAAGTATGAACCAACGTATGAATTGAATTGGAATTTAATGAATGAATGAACATGAAAGAATGCTATTTCTTCATGTATTGAATGAATAACTTGTGTACATGTCTAAGTGGCCTATTTGTACACATGAATACCTCCATTACATGATTATTCTTGCTTATGAATTTTATGGCACGTTTACTGCATTGCCGAGCGTCAAATATGGTCATTTGAGTCTCACACTAATTTTAGTGCATAGATCTTAGTCCAGTAGGGGACGAGGCCGGGCAGTGAGGTCTTTGATCCATTTCTTTTATCTACCAGGTGGGGTTTTATTCTATTAGTTAAACATATGACCCGATATACCCAATGTACAAGCTTTCGGCCAAAGTATATCTACATTTATATCGAGTCTTTCAAGAGTAAATGTTTTCAACAGTAAAGCCTTTATTTTATGAACCCTAACAAATGTTTTGGCGAGAATTTATTGAGCATAACGAATGGGGGTCCTGGGACTTAGTGTACGTGGCTGTTCGGGGAAGCTCGGGCTGAAAGTGAACCCCATACACTAGTTCCACCAAACTACGATGATACCGGACTTCACTAGGAGATTAGTGAAGGAGGGGAATCGGGCTTTTGGGTATTCATGTACGCCACTAGCCATAATTAATGGGTGGCCGGGCTTTGCAAACCCGTCCACTACCCGGAGGGAAAAGGGTTATGTGAATGATTATGGATAATCAATGATTATGCACGAAAGATTATGTGTATGGCAATTAACGATAAAGTGTTTAAGGATACACAAGGTGCAGGTTGGAGAGTTAGCCACTCTCCGGTTCATGTTTAACCTAATGAACAAAATTGGTTGTTATAATTCCATTCATTGTATTTCTTGATTTGTCCCACTTGGTAAAAGGATTTAACACCTCGCTTGGAATTATAACTTGCATGTTTGTGTTTCAATTTCGCCCTATTGTTGTATTATGCCTGTTTTATACCCACTAATCTATCCAAGACTGAACCCGGAGTTGTTTCAGTGTCTCTTTTATAGGTGGGAATGCTAGGCTGGAATACAAGTTTAAGAGAGTCTTACATTGGTGTCTAGCGTTTCTTTATGTATACACTTATACCTTCATCACTTTTGGATATTATATGTATTATGGAGCATATATGAATGTTATGAGGCCGTATGGGGCCGTACATTGATATCTCTTGTAAATATATTATATTATGCTTCCGCTTTTAATGCTTACTTTGTTGAGTTATACTTGAACGAATGGTTAAGGGTTAGTCCCGCCTAGCTTAGTGTGTGTGTTGTGTCCCCGTTCGCCACGATTTGACACGTGTATGGAAATCTATTTCATATATGGGCCGGGTCTTAGTGCGGGGATGTGACATCTTGCGCTTGGGTATTACATCCTTAAGTGGTATCTGTAACATCCCGATTTTTTGGCCGTACAGGTATACTCTAACGAGAGTGTTATATGCGTATTTAAATTATTTAATTATGCAAATATGTACTATTATAATGATTATGTTATTAATTGAAATTATGTGAAATTATTTGTTTAACTTATGAACTTGAATTTTAAACGTATTTGGCTACTTGCCTTGGAATTTGCTTTCTACGTACCCGGATTTAATTCCGAGTTTTGTGAAATCTTGGTATGTGTGACTTATGTAAGTTATGAATGTGTTTGCATGCTCGTTATGTGTTTTAGACTTTGTTTAGTTTGTTCCTTCGCTCATTTTTGTAAAACAGGATTTGTGAGGGACTCGAGGGCCTAACTAGTTTTAGCGCACCTTAGGTTCTGGACGCCATATCTTGAGTTTGGGAATTCAGATTCAAATTCTGGAAGAAGTGTTGGACTCATAATGAAGAAAGGAAACCAAGGAATTTAATTTTGTATTTTTCTAAGCCCGTTTGGACCCCCGAATTTCATCCGAACCGAGTGTCGCGTGCAACTTGGACCCTTTTGTACTCTTTTAGCCATAACTTGAGCAATACTTGACCAAATTAACTAATTCTTGGCCCCACATCTCCAAGAATTAAACCCCTTTCAGACCTAATTCCCCATTTTGTCCACAACACAGAAAAGAGAAGGAAAAAGAGGGTTTTTGCTCTGCTCCACGAAATCCCAAAGAGAGGAAGAAAGATACTATTCATTTTCCAAGTTTTGAGCTCGATACTCATCCGATTCGCCTAAAATTTGAAAGGTAAGTCCATGAATGTTTTCTAAATCTTATCCTCTTTAATTTAACACCTTATTTGCTGATTTCCATGGAGAAATGAGTGAGATATGGATTATTTGGTGAATAGTGAGGGTTAGGACCAATTTGATGAATTTGTATGATCTCTTATGTTTTTCTTGGAATTTATGCATCCTAATTGATCCTAAGACATCCATGAGTAATTGTATAATATGACTTTGTATGCTATTTGAAATTTTTTTGAGATACCATTTAAGAATTTGAAGATTTTTGCATGAAGATGAACATGAACTTATGTCTTGTATTTGTTACACATGTTGCTTCAAGTTTGGTTCAGATTTTGCCATGAAACGAATGAATTCTTGCTATATTATCTTACCATGATGTGTTAGTTTTATGTTAGCATGATTTACCTTGAGTTTTGGTTGAGTTTTTGGCCTTAATTTCGTGTTTTGCTCTGCTATCGCCTGTGGTCGCAGCCGCGATCCCGACCTGTTCATTTTTTGTCGTGACTGTGACCACTTTTTCCTCTTGTTTCAACCTTGTTCGTGACCGCGACCATTTTTAGGTCATTTTTGGTTGCGGCGGTGACCCTATTTTGCCCCAGTTTCGAGTTGCACTTGTGTGATATGTTGTTTTCGCTTCGTTTACATTTTTCGTGAACTTCTTTCTCCTTTTTCACTTCATATGTATTATATACTTGATGAATTATGTGTTATATGATTTTTTATGAATTTATTATGTGAATTCGGTGTTTTTTTTTTTTTATATACGTAATATATGACCTAACTTGCTCTAGATGTCTTTGTACGTGCACGCATGCAAGAGTACTTCTTTTATTTAATTGGTGTGACTTCTATTTTCTCCTTTTGTGATATGTATGATTTGTATACGTGTTATATAACATGTTATATTTGTTGTAAGATAGGAATTTGTGATTTAATTTAATGCTCGTTCTTGATTTATGCTCTCACGTGCTCTTATGTGACCTAAGTGCTTCTTAAAATGCATGAATGAGCTCGTACTTCGTTTATTTATTTAATTACTAATCTCTTGCTTCTAGTATGATTTAAGAGATATGTTAACATGTAGGTTATGTATTACTTTCATAGTATTGCATTTATGGATCCATTTAATATGAAATACGTGAAATATGAACACATATGCCTTAAGTGTTGCATTTCATATGCATTTTATACATCATATGCATTCGCCGAGCGTCAATTTGGTACATTTTGAATCTAAAAGCATCCTTTGTTATTTCCTTTGTTCAGAGTTTGGTCTCGGGGGTAACGGGGAGGTCCCGTAAGCGTCCGTGTGTATCCGCTTTTATATCCTTTTGCTCCACTACATTGGAAAGGTGAAGTTTTCTTCCTTTTAGATATTACGACCTACAACCCTATGTGTGTTGAAGCCCGCTTACGAATTATGCATACTATATGATAAATATGTGTAAAATATGTAATTTGAGGGCCCGTCCCCTTTTGTATAAAACTTTGAAAAGGATTTTATACGTATATAAGCTCTATTTTGCCTTTCTTGTTGAAAAGGTTCTAATATGTGTGAGTGTGTAGCGATCTTTGAACTTTGAAAGATAAGTTTAGAAAATTATAATTTTTTTCAATTATGAATTGGGCCTGGGGAAGTGGTATGTAATTCTCGGGTCGGCTATGGGGTCGCCGAGCTCTGTCATCAACATAACCCTAATTTTTATGTAAGGAAATTCGCCCATCCTCGAGAGTTCGAGTGGAAGGTGGTTTCTTGAGAACCGGCTGTTAACCCCGTCGGGGAGCGGGTAGGATCCCCTGACTTAAGCTTACAACGAGAGCACGGGGTCGAGGAAGGCATTCCTCATCCCCAACCGGAGAAGCAGGATTGATTTGAACCTTGTCTGTTTTCTATTTTGAATATGATTATGAAAGGAGTTTGGATGGAGAACTCGTACTCACCGAGTTACTGTAATTATGTGTAAATCTAAGAAACGGGAATGGACTCTGAAGTACTTAAAATTGGATATTTTGGCCTTTGGCTTTAACCCTTTTTTCCTATACATTTATTATCACGGGGGAAATGATTTAGCTTGTAAAAACCATCCCCGGTTCATGGATTCTTTTAGAATTGGTACGTGCTTTGCTCTATACTTATATATGGGTGTGTGTGTTAGCCCCCTCACCAGTCTTTAGGACTGACCCTTGTTTTTGTTTCTCTTTTCCCCCTTTTCGTTTAAGTTGTAGGTACTTTTAGAGGTTCGAGCTAGGCGGTTGTTCTTGTGTCGTTGTTTAAGGATAGCTCGAGTCACATGCATTGTATTTCATTTATTTTTACGCATTTTGTTAATTTTGAAATATGTATAAATTCGCTATTTAGACTTTGTCCCGGGATATGTTTTTCATAATTGCCTTGTACATAAATTGTATAAGTTATATATGATGGACATAATTTGAGAATTTCTAGCATGGATGTAGCACCCCAACCGGGAGGCGTCACATCCCCCGCACTATGAGCCCGATCCACAAATGAAATGGAAAGTCCAAGCATAAACCCAGCTCATAGCGAACGGGGACTCACTCACTCCATAGGCTAGGCGGGAACTAAACTTACGCAACCAATTTAAAACAATTTCAATAAAACAAATGCAATGACCTAGTCCTGAAATTCAATAAAATCATAAAAGATCAAATATTCGGGTTCATGATAGTAGTAAGAATCAATACAAATATTACACTCTTCAACTTAACAAATCATGTTACAATATGCATATGAACCGACTCTGACTTGACCAAAAGACTTAACTTCCCGCCTAGCACTCCAAACTTGCAAGAAAATTAAAAACAAACCGGGTTCAGTCTATAGTAGACTGGTGGGTATAAAATTGGGCATATTAAGATAATACTGCAGAATTTAAACACCGCCGCATGCAAGCTATAATCCCGCGTGAGGTTTTTAGAATATTTCCCAAGTGGGTGAAAATAAAATGAAACAACGCTCGGGATTACAACAATCAATTTAATTCAATCAATCAATCGGTCAAAACGTGAGCCCGGCGAGGGGGGTAAAATTTCCAACCTACACCTCGTGTGTGCAAAACTTTATTCATTAGCGATCATGCAACAGTTATTTCATTCATTCGATCATTCAATCATTATCATTCATTCATGCATTAACAATTACACCTTCTTCCTCCGGGTGGTGGGTGGGTTAGCAAGACCCTGCCACCCAATCAATAACCAATGGGGTTACATGAATTCCCCAATTGGCACTCAGCTCCCATTCCCCGCTAAAACTCCTAGCGAGGGCCGGTATCACCGCTACGATGTGGGACTAGCCCACGGGATCACCGTCGGCCCTTGCCTCCCTGGATAGCCACATGTACTATGTCCCTGGGCCCCGTGCAATCAATCAATCATGTCCTTGCCAAACAATCGGTAAGTATTCATAAAAGAAAAAGGGGTTTAACAATCAAAATCATAGACTCCTTGAAAACGACTCGATATATATATAGTACCTTTGGCTTGAAATATACACATTGGAATATATCGGGTCGGTTTTTAACTAATAGAAGAGAAACCCACCTGTTACACTTTACCGGACAAGACCAAAGAAGAAAGAAGACTTGAGAATAACCTACGAACCCGGCATCTCCGCCCTGGAGAACGCTGTATAAAGGATAATACAACGAATTCGAGAGACTCAAGACTCTAAATGAACCAAATATGATGCACGGCGATGCATTGATCATGATATGAGATACAAAGGAAATAGGATTCATACCATGAGGTCATAGATTCAAGTAACTTATCAAAACGTGCAATACGATTGGATTCATTCTCATAGGTTTGGTATCTTTCATATCTTACATTAATACGAGTCATAAGCCATATATAATAGGAATAACATTAGTTATGAATGCATAAGATATGATATCATGCTATAGAAACATTCTTGTGCACAATTAATGTCTTCAAGATATGTATACAAGCCCTTCATTCCTTTCAAGAAGCGTTCATATCCATATGAGTTAATGACTTTCATAAATCATACCAAATTAATTCAAGGGATTCAAATAATACGCATAACACGTAGCATAACATGTATAAAATTCATACAAGCCATTAAGAAGGAGTAAGATGTCACTTAGGGTTCAAACATGGAGCATCAAAGCATACAAGTATCATTTAAATTTGTTCAATTTCATATCCTTCATATATCCAGCCAAATCAATCCAAGGACTCCAATTAATGAACATAACACGTCATATAACACGTATACATATTATACAAGTCATAAAACAAGAAATAAGAAGCAATTAAGATTCATCTTTAAGAGCAACATTCCATGCATGCACACATTGGGAGCGTTAAAGACATATGGAGCCATAACTCGGAAAATATTCAACGAAAACTTGCCAAACTTCACAACACATAAGATAACCCATTATATGACATGCTAATGAAGTGATTAAACCAAAAATAAGCCAAAGAAGCCATGTAAATAACATTTCAAATCTGAATTTTCATGCAGTTAAAATGAGGGTCGTGTCCTTCATGAAATGGTAGCGGTCGCTACCCATGAAAATCCCGGATTTTTGTTCAATTTTACAAGAACTCAAAACTTGGCAAATTTAGGGTGTTGGCCACGACCAGAAATGCATACAATTGAGGTCGTGGGTGTGACCTGAAGACTTCCAAAATTGTGAGGGGGTCGCGGCCGCTACCAAGTTTGTTCTTGGTTCGATCACGGCCGCGACCCTGCTCATTCCAACAACAAAACGCCATGAAAACAGAGCAGTATCCATGCCAAAAATTCACCAGCATGCTCAGATATGATATGATCACAAATAGGCAATAAAACAACTCCAAAACAACATATAAACAAGCTCCCAAAGTGCTCAACCGTGAGATGAAGGATGAAGTGATCAATGCATACATTTTCTTCAAAATCTCATTAACGGAAACTCATGAATGCTTCAACTACCGTATAATACATCACCATAATTTCAATGAAGGAGTCAAGACAATCATATTCACGCTTGGAATCAACCATATTCATCAAGGAATGAAAGAGATCAACACATTTCATCATAACCTAACTATTCATCTTCTTCTCCAAAAACTCATGAAAGCATGCTCAAAATTGGGGATGAATGGATCAAAATTACTCATGATGGATGTATAATACAACCCTAAACTCACCTTGTGAATTTGTGGAAGGTTAGAAGAGATTTGAGCTTGAAATCTCCAAGTAGGGCATGGTGCGGGATGAACTGGAGCAGGGGATTGGGGCTGATATTTCTCTTGAGTGTGATTGTTGGTTCGGTTGAGGGAGATAAGGATCAGATAGTTGGCTTAACTGGGGTTCCAATGCCTCCAACTATGGTTAATTTGGTCAAGGTTTGAATGAGTTATGGCATTTTTAGTAAAGGGTGGCAGATTTGCATATGTTTCAGTTTTCGGTTGAATTTCGGGGTTTCAAACGGTCATAGAAAAATATAAGGCTAAGTTCATTGAACTCAAATTTTGTTATGAGTTCAAAAAAGTTGACGGAACTCGATTTCGAGTTCCCGAGCTCAAGATATCACATACGGAACCAAGGGTGCGCAAAGTGTTCGTTAGCCCCCGGTTTGGTTCCAACATACCAAATAAATTTAAAACACAATCAAACGAACCCAAAAATGTAAAATGATCATATATACATGTTCATGACACACGTAGCTCCAACATATTAAATTTCCATGAAATTTCGAATTCAAATCATATAGAAACGACACGTAAACAAATCACACATGCGCAAGTATTTCAAATAATCATATGAATTTAATTCGAACAATTTCAAATAATTTTCTTATTCAAATAATAATAAAAGTAAATCATATAATTACGTATTTATAATTATTTAAACGCGAAATTAGGGAACACATAAGTTATTAAGGCACAAGCGGTTCAAGTAATCTTATACATTCCAATTCAAATATTTCATATATTTCAATTAATCAGATATTTAACAATTAAATAATGGAGTTTAAATATAGAAATCACTTATAGCCAATTAATTCATGCAATTTAGTAAACACAAATGCCATTTTAGGATACGGAAAATTTGGGGCGTTACAATGTATGATTTGAAATTTATCGCTTCCATGATTTATGTTTAATGCGCACTCCGATTTGAGGGTCTAGACCGCCTAGCTAGGGTGAGTTTTTGTTTGTCACCCGTTCGCCATGGCTTGGTGCGTGTTCGGAGTTCCCATTTCTTGACACATGTCGGGCTATGGTGCGGGGGGATATGGTGCCCTTCGCTCGGGGTGCTACATCTTAAGTGGTATCAGAGCTCTTGGTTGCAAAACTGGAACTCTAGTGTTGTGTCGGGTCCGTCTAGGTCATTCGGCTTAGGATTATGTGATTGTATGCATTCACTTTCATCTTTATGTGATTTATTTGATTTCATTTGTATTAATTGTTTACACGAACATGCACTAAACCCTTCCATACATCGATATTTTCTTGAATTTTGTTTCTTATTCAGGATGTCATCTCATTATACATCCATGGTAGGGGAATGAATGCCTTTGATCTATCGAGAATTTCAAAATTGCAACACTCCGTTATGGTTTGGGGATGATGATGTGAAAGCCGAAGAATGGATCACCGAAATCTCATGGATTTCGGATACTCTATCGGGGGCATCACAAGATAGGGTGAATTGCACTTCCCTCTTAATTCAGGGATAAGCTTCAATTTCGCTTAAGGAGATCAGATCGTGGTTTGAGAGGTCCGGGGAAGAGTTTACATAGGAGAACTTTGTTCGGGAATTTCACAACAAGTACATTCCCTCTAGTGCAAGAGTAAAGAGACTTCAAGAATATTTAGATCTCCAACATGACTTGAAAATCGCAGAGAACTATATGGAGGAACTTGAGAGATCGGGCCCTTATGCTACATAAGTTGTTAACAACTACCGACTTAAAGCTCAAAATTTTATGGAAGGACTTTAGAGTGAGATCCAACAAGCCCTCTCTATTTCAACGGTGAACCAATGGTCCGAAGCACTGAGAAAGGTAGTTTAATGCGAGATGGAAAAGCAACGTCTGAAGTCTCACTCTTTTCAATTGGGACAAGGATCGGGTTCAAGCTCAAGTTTAGGTAAGAGGCTTGTGACACAAGAAAAACCCCAAGGATCTCAAGGTGTTAAGCAATCTAAGAACAAGAAACCTCGACTACCAAAACTGACTCCGGAGCCTATTCTAACGGCTCCAATTCAATGTGCTTATTATAAAGGTCCGAATCACACGGAGGAGAAATGTCGGAAGAGGTTTAAGCGCTTACTTTGGATGTGGAGAGATCGGATATATGGTGAACGGTTGCCCCACTAAACCGAATCCCAGACCCACAGTGAACCATGGCTCCGAGATCTCGACTCAAGCCAAGTGCATACCGAGTTTGACACAATCGCTTCGGTGAAAGGTACATGAAGCATTCATGGCATCTCATCTCATGCATATTTTAATATCGGGGAAACCCACGTGTTGTTACCTTATTCCTTATCCTTGATGCCTCTTGGTTCTTGCTTATTATGTGTTTCTTTCACTTCTTGGTTCTTGTTTGTGGTGTGTTTCTTTTCTTTCTTATTTTTCGTTTGTTGTGTGCTTTATTTTCCCTTTTGTGTTGGCTCTCTTTTGGAGAGAGTTTGGTGGCGTTGAGTGCTCGTGTGTTGGGTAAGTTGTGAGGGTCGAGTTGCTTTCGGTGGGTTTGTTTAGAGGAGTTTTCCTCTTGTTGAAGTTGGCGCTTGCTTTTAGGAGGTCCCTTCAGGGCTCAACGGTGTCATCGGGTATGAGATTGAAGACTAACCCATTGATATTCCTCATGGAAGAACCGAGGATCACCTCAGAGTAAGAGGTACGGTTTTGAGTGAGAGGAGGCGGTTGAAGAGAGTTGCCCTCGGTATCGACTTTTGCCTAACCGGAGGTACGAAAGGCTACTTTGTTTCCAATCGAGTTACCAAGGAAGGCCTTTATTATATGTTGTTTGCAGAAGAACTGTAGCCTACGCCTCGATAAGTACAAGGCCACAAGTTTATCCCGCTCATGGTTTGAAGTTGGTAGGAGTTTTGGGAGACCGGATGTAGTGGCATAACAAAGACGTTATAGACTTTGTGTAGTAATGTCTATATGCCAACGGTTGAGGATTCTCCAACCACTCCCGAATTTATTTGGGAAGTGGGGGCAAACAGCTAGGACTTTGTGTCCGGTTTGCTATTTAAGGAGGCAGGGTCTCGAGAAGTCTGAGATTAGAGTGGCACAGTAGAAGTGTGGAGTTGGGTTGTCTTTGGAACCATTCAAGACCCCTTAGGACCTAATGACAGTGCCTTTTGAAGGGGGAGAGGTTGTAACATCCCGATTTTTTGGGCTTACAGGTACGCTCTAACGAGAGTGTTATATGCGCATTTAAATTATTTAATTATGTAAATATGTCCTATTATAAACATTATGTGATTAATTGAAATTATGTGAAATTATTTGTTTAACTTGTGTACTTGAATTTTAAACGTATTTGACTACATGCCTCGGAATTTGCTTTCTACGTGCCCGGATTTGATTTCGATTTTTGTGAAATCTTGGCATGTGTGACTTATGTAAGTTATGAATGTGTTTGCAAGATTGTTAGGTGTTTTAGAGTTTGTTTAGTTTGGTCCTTGGCTTGTTTTTGTAAAACGAGATTTTTGAGGGACTCGAGGGCCTAACTAGTTTTAGCGCACCTTGGGTTCCGGAAGCCATAAGTTGAGTTTGGAAATTCGGATTAGAATTCGGGAAGAAGTGTTGGACTCATAACGAAGAAAAGAAACCAAGAAATCCAATTTTTTATTTTTCTAAACCCGGTTGAACCCCCGAATTTCATCCGAACCGAGCCTCTCGTGCAACTTGGACCACTTTGTACTCTTTTAGCCATAACATGAGCAATACTTGACCAAATTAACTAATTATTGGCCCCACATCTCCAAGACCTAATCCCCTTTCAACCCTAATTCCCCCATTTCGTCCAAAACATAGAAAAGAGAAGGAAAAAGAGGGTTTTTGCTCTGCTTCACGAAATCCCAAACAGAAGAAGAAAGATACTATTCATTTTCAAAGTTTTGAGCTCGATACTCATCCGATTCGCCTCAAATTTGAAAGGTAAGTCCATTAATGTTTTCTACATCTTCTCCTCTTTAATTTGACACCTTATTTGCTGATTTCCATGGAGAAATGAGTGAGATATGGATTATTTGGTGAATAGTGAGGGTTAGGACCAATTTGATGAATTTATATGATCTCTTACGTTTTTCTTGGAATTTATGCATCCTAATTGATCCTAAGACATCCATGAGTAATTGTATAATCTGATTTTGTATGCTGTTTGTAGAACTTTTGAGATACCATTTGAGAATTTGAAGATTTTTGAATGAAGATGAATATGAAGTTATGTCTTGCATTTGTTGCACATGTTGCTTCAAGTTTGGTTCTAATTTTGCCATGAAACAAATGAATTCTTGCTATATTATCTCACCATGATGTGTTAGTTTGATGTTAGCATGATTTACCTTGAGTTTTGGTTGAGTTTTTGGACTGAATTTCGTGTTTTGCTCTGCTATCGCCAGTGGTCGCGGATGTGATCGTGACCAATTCATTTTTGGTCATGACTGTGACCACTTTTTTGTCCTGTTTCGACCTCACGACCATTTTTAGGTCATTTTTTGTCACGGCGGTGACCCTATTTTACCCCAGTGTCGAGTTGCACTTGTGCGATGTGTTGTTTTCGCTTCGTTTACATTTTTCGTGAACTTCTTTCTCCTTTTTTGCGTCATATGTATTATATACTTGATGAGTTATGTGTTATATGATTTTTTTATGAATTTATTACGTGAATTCGGTATTTTTTTTTATATACGTAATATCTGACCTAACTTGCTCTAGATGTCTTTGTACGTGCACGCATGCAAGAGTACTTCTTTTATTTAATTGGTGTGACTTCTATTTGCTCCTTTTATGATATGTATGATTTGTATACATGTTATATGACATGTTATATTTGTTGTAAGATAGGAATTTGTGATTTAATTTAATGCTCGTTCTTGATTTATGCTCTCACGTGCTCTTATGTGACCTAAGTGCTTCTTAAAATGCATGAATGAGCTCGTACTTCGTTTATTTATTTAATATGTTAATCTATTGCATCTAGTATGACTTAAGAGATATGTTAACATGTAGGTTACGTATTACTTTCATAGTATTGCATTTATGGATCTATTTAATATGAAATATGTGAAATATGAACGCATATGCCTTAAGTGTTGCATTTCATATGCATTTTATACATCCTATGCATTCGTCGAGCGTCAATTTGGTACATTTTGAGTCTAAGAACATCCTTTCTTGTTTCCTTTGTTCAGAGTTTGGTCTCAGGGGTAACGAAGAGGTCACGTAATCGTCCGTTTGTGTCCGCTTTTATATCATTTTGCTCCACTACGTGGGAAAGGTGAGGTTTTCTTCCTTTTAGCTATTATGATCTACGACCCTATCTGTTTTGAAGCACGCATGCGAATTATGTATACTATATGTTAAATATGTGTAAAATATGTAATTTGAGGGCTCGTCCCATTTTGCATAAAACTTTGAAAAGGATTTTATACGTATATCAGCTCTATTTTGCCCTTCTTTTTGAAAAACTTTGAATATGAGTGAGTGTGTAGCGAGCTTTGAACTTTGAAAGATAAGTTTATGAAAATTACGATTTTTTTGAATTATGAATTGGGCCCGAGGAAGTGGTACGTGATTCTCGGGTCGGCCATGGAGTCGCCGAGTTCTCTCATTAACACAACCCTAATTTTTATGTAAGGAAATTCGCCCATCCTCGGGAGTTTAAGGGGAAGGCGGTTTCTTGAGAACCGGCAGGTAACCCCATCGGGGAGCGGGTAGGATCCCCCGACTCAAGCTTACGACAAGAGAACGGGGTCGGGGAAGGCGTTGCTCATCCCCAACCGGAGAAGGAGGATTGATTTGAACCTTGTATGTTTTCTGTTTTGAATATGATTATGAAAGGAGTTTGGATGGAGAACTCGTACTCGCCGAGTTAGTGTAATTATTTGTAAATCTAAGAAACGGGAATGGACTCTTAAGTACTTAAAATTGGATAATTTGGCCTTTGGCCTTTAACCCCTTTTTCCTATATATTTCTTATCACGGGAAATGATTTAGCTTGTAAAAGCCATCCTCGGTTCATGGATTCTTTTAAAATTGCTACGTGCTTTGCTCTATATGTATATATGGGTATGTGTGTTAGCCCCCTCACCAGGCTTTAGGACTAACCCTCGTTTTTGTTTCTCTTTTTTCCTTTTCGTTTAAGTTGCAGGTACTTTTGGAGGTTCGAGCTAGGTAGTTGTTCTTTTGTCATTGTTTAAGGATAGCTCGAGTCAAATGCATTGTATTTCATTTATTTTTACGCATTTTGTTAATTTTGAAATATATATAAATTCGGTATTTAGACTTTGGCCTGGGATAAGTTTTGCATAATTGCCTTGTATATAAATTGTATAAGTTATATATGATGGACATAATTTGAGAATTGCTAGCATGTATGATTTGAAATTTATCGCTTTCGTGATTTATGTTTAATGCGCACTCCGATTTGAGGGTCTAGAACGCCTAGCTAGGGTGAGTTTTTGCTTGTCACCCGCTCGCCATGGCTTGTTGCGTGTGCGGAGTTCCCATTTCGTTACGTTTGTCGGGCTATGGTGCGGGAGATGTGGTGCCCTTCACTCGGGGTGCTACAATATCAGAGCTTAGGGTTGCAAAACCCAGGCTCTCATGTCGTGTCGAGTCAGTCTAGGTCGTACGGCTCTAGGAACTATTTGTCAACGTGTTGCTATTATATATTTTATGTGATTATGTGCATTATTTCTTGAATATTGATTGGAATACTTGCACTATCATGCATGGACTAAAACATCGCATGCATTTCAGTGTCTCCTCTTACAGCATGCCTCCGAGAAGGGCTACAGAGAGATCTCCGGGATGACGCCATCGCCGAGGTTGATCTCCTACTCCTCCACATTCTCAAGCCCTACCTATGAATATAGAGCGTTTCATAGATGCGGTGTATAACTATGTTGAACATAGAAGAGCTCAAGCTCCGCCTCCTCAACAACTGCCAATCGAGCAACAAGCACCAACACCTCGTATTCCACGAGATCCCCACGGGTTATTGTTAAGCTATAATCCTCCAAAATTCTCCTGTTCTGTTGATGATTTCATATAAAAGGATGGCTTACTCGAATTGAAAGGATTTACAATATCCGACAATTCACCTAGCAAGAGAAGGCCCAATTTGCAATCTTCCAACTCGATGGTGAGGCGTATGGTTGGTGGGAGAGAACTCAGGAAAAATTTGAAGTGAAAGGAGAACCCATCACTTGGGAAGTCTTCACAAGGGAGTTCCGGGAAGCCTTTGTAACGAAAGTTGTTCGGGAGAGAAAGGAACAGGAATTCATGGACTTGAAACAAGGAAACCGGACAGTGGCTCAGTATCCTGCAGCCTTCAGTCGACATGGAAAGTATACCCCACATGTTACCCGGGACGAAAAGAGGAAAGCAAGGAAGTTTATAACTGGATTGAGACAGGACCTACGACACGGGCATGTCGGTCACAACTTTGAGTCTTTCGTTGATACGGTGCAAAGAGCATTAGTGCAAGAAGAGGAGTATAAAAAGAAAGATCCGGTCCCTAGGCCACAAATGGGACAAGGATCCGGCTCGAGAAATGGAAAAAGGCCTATTACTTATGCTCCTCAGCAATTTAAGTGTAACGCCCCAACTTTTGGCCTTTCAGGTAAGTAAGCCACTTGTGAGTTTTGAGAGTTAGAATTTATTTTTAACTTGTTCTTTTCTTCAAATTTTACATTTCATGACATAATTTTGTAAAATTATATTTCAAGTGTTTTACGAATTTCATATTAAATTGATGATTATTGCATAAATGGAGTGTGATTGAAACGTGAATTAATTACCGAACGTGATTTAATTAGTTTTATGTCCTTATTTGATCATTTTCTTAAATTTGGGGGACTTAATAGCATGAATCTTGCATTAGACTTTAGTGATCATTTAGTATGGAATTGGACTCAATTACATGACTTAATAAGTTGAGGGATTTAATAGCAAATTGGAGTATTTCTCTTGCCCTTATAGCAGCATCACGTACCATTCCTTTCTTCATACATACAAACATTTCATACAATTGCTCCTTGTTTCCCTTTCGTATCGATCCAAACCCAACAAGAGAAGGAAGGATTTCATCAATTGAAGCTGTATTTTGTGAGATTTGTGGACATTGGAGCATCATTATCATCATATCTTCATCTTTTCTCTTCTTTCTTTCATTTAAGGTAGGCATGGTGATTTTGATGAATTCTTGAATTATGAATGGTAGCTAGGGTTATGATATGAATATGAATTGGTTGAAGTGTGTTAGTTATTGGAGATATGAATACTTGATCAGGGCTTGAATTTGATGTATATATATTGAAGTTTATGAACTTGGAGAATGAGTTGATATATGGGTTTGAAGTGATGATTCTTGATGATTTGAGCTTGATATAAGTGTTTGGATTGGATTTTATTGATATATAAGCATGCTAGAGTGTGTATTGCATGATTTATAACATTTGGAGATTGAATTATGGATCATTTGTGCTTTGTAGTTTTGGTTCGTATTTCCCCTGCATTGCCCTGTTTCTGCTGCTGCAACTGTATAGCGGGAACGACCCTTCCCGTCCCAGTTCATTCTGGGAAAAGCCGTTCCCACCCCTGACACTTGTCCCGCGAGACTGGGAACAACCCTTCCCAGTTTTGGCTTACAGCCAGAATGGCCGTTCCCAGCCATGAACAAAATGTAAATTTATTACAGACGTGCGGGATTGGTTCGGGGAGCCGGGAACAAACCTTCCCATTTCCAGTTGAAAACCGGAACGGCCCTTCCCATGCTCCCGGGGGTTTTGTGAATTTTCTACATAAAATTGAGTATTACAGATCCGTTTCTAATGCCATAATCGACCGATATGTGTTATTATATGCTAATTTTATGCATGAATATGATCATACCATTCGATAAATTATCAAAGCACGTTATATTGTTCATGATCACGCCGTTCGTCCTAATTGGTACATTTGAGTCGTGTCTCACGGACAGTTATCTTTCTTGCACAGACCATCTTCCTAGTGACGAGGAGCAGGCCCCGTAAGCTGTATCCTTATTTCTTTTGGTCACACAGGTGAGGTTTAATTTCTAGATATATATAGAACCCTTATAACCCTATGTGAACTTTTCGGCCAAAATGTATATATATCTATAAATCTTTTAAAACCTTGATTGATTGAGCTGAATGACTATTTTGGCGAGTAACTGTATTGCACTGTGGGCCCGAGGGTAGTGGCTTGAGCCAACCGGGAAAGCATGGGTTGACGGGTAACTCTAGCCCTATCCTCACCATTTGGGATGACCCCTAAATCCATCAGGAGGTTTGGTGGAGGAAGGAATCTCGTACGTGGGAGTCATGTTCCTGACATACGCACTGATTGGATGGTTAGGCCTTGTAAACCCACCATCACCCCACAGGAAGAATGGTTAATGAAACTGCTAATTGTGCATTGTAATAAGTTGCATGCTCATTATTGAATTGAAACACGGTTATAGTATTGTTCACTATCAAGAGTAAAGGTTTGAGACTGCCCTCACTCGCCGGGCGACTGATTGACTGGAATTGTTAATAAATTGATGAAATTGATAGTTGTAATCTCGGGCGATATTATATCTTATTTCTTGACTTATATTGTTCTTTTACAAAAAAATTACCCGAGATTATAACTTGCATATATGTGCGCTTACATTTATATACCCCTCACTCAGTCTGTTGTAGATTGACGCCTCAACCTTTCAAATTTTGCAGGTGCATGCTAGGCGGGAATTAGAGTCGAGTCTTGTCTTTAATTTGGGTCTAGCACACTTCACCTTCATATTACTTTCATGTATTGATACTTAAGATATTTCGACATGTCTTATGGAATATTTTGGAGATGATAATGTGTTGATATGTATATGGATAGATAGTATGCTTTTGGATACTTGATATTTGATAATGAAAATTATGCTTCCGCTTTTATTGTTCTGAATTGATTATTTGGTTTGGGGTTACTCCCGCCTTGCTATTGTTGTTTTTTTTTATTATCTCCCGTTCGCTATAGCTTTGGTTCATGTATGGATTGTCCATTTTATATATGAATTGAACTATAGTGTGGGGGATGTGGTACTTAGCCTTCCGAGTGCTACATCCTAAGGTGGTATCAAAGCCCAGTTGCAAAACTAGGTCTCTAGTGTCGTGTTTTGTGAGTCTAGGTCGCATGGCATAGGAAGTAATTGTCAACTTGAAAGTCTTGCATTGTTACTTGAATTCTTTGAATTATATGATTTACGTGCAATTTGAGAATTATTTGCACACATTTGCACCTACTTATTGAACATGCATACTAGTGTTTTGATTTCAGGATGGCTCGCGATAGACATCACCGTGATCGTTCTCCGGGACAGCGACAACATCATCATCATCGCCGTGAGAGATCACCACCTCCTCCTCCACTTCCTCAGGCTCAGCCACAGGACTTCATGAATGCAGTGATTGGTCTTATTGATTAGAGGTTCAGGGAGTATGTTCCTCCAGCACCACCAGTTCCACCACCACAGCCGGGGGTACAGATTTCAGCGGTATTTAGGGAGTTCCAGAACCAGCACCCACCAAAGTTCTTTAAAGAAAATGATATTCAGGCCGAGCAGTGGCTAAGAGAGGTTGAAAGAATTTGGGAGCTCATTCCTTGTGAGTCCCAAGAGAAGGCCCGTTGCACCATTTCATTGATTCAGGGCGAGGCTTATTCATGGTAGGAGAGTGCAAGGATAGTGCTAGATGTCGCCCGTGAGAAAGTAACTTGGGAGGTTTTCACCCGGGAATTCAGAAACAAGTTTATTCCTCCATCTTCTCACACCCGAAGATTGAAAGCGTTTACTGAGCTTAAGCAGTGAAGTAGGTCTGTTTCAGAGTATATCATCGAGTTCGAGAGATTGTCTCACTATGCACCTAATATAGCGAGTGATGACTTCCATAAGGCGATGCAGTTTATTCAGGGCCTTAGACCGGATATTCAGACAGCGATTGAGGTGGTTAACATGAGTACCTGGTTGAAGGCTACTACAACGGCATTGAAAGTTGAGCATTTAGTGAATGCAAGACAATCTACCTATCGTTCAGGTTCGGGTTCAGGTTTAGGATCGGGTTTTAAAGGTTCTGGTTCAGGTTCTAGTTCAAGCAAGAGGCCTATGACTTATTCTTCTCCACCACCATCCTCTAAGGGTCCTGGGAAGAAGCCCCGACCCACAGGACCCATTATGAGAGCTCCAGCTGCGCCTGCTTTGCCACCACCACCCGAGAGGCCTGTATGTACCTTCTATGGATAGACTACGAACACCTACGAGGGTTGTAGACGTCGACTGGGCTTATGTTTGATTTGTGGGAGCGCCGAGCACATGCTAGATAGATGTCCGGATCGTAGAAATCCTCCACCTGGGGGTCAGAGACCACTGATTAGAGCTCGTGCTTATGCTCTGGATGGAGAGGAGCAGGATGCTGATATTGATCCAGCTGCAGTAGTGGAAGGTACCATTTGCATACATGGCACGAACATTCATACTTTATTTGATCCGGGAGCTACACACTCCTTTCTCTCGAGTGCTATATCTGATTCTTTGCCTTTCCCTGTTATTCGCTCTCTTGCATGTTATGTGGTTAGTTCTCCTTTCGGTGGTACTATAGAAACTGACTGGGTGTTTAGGGAGGTTCCGGTGAGTATCGAGGGTCGAGTTTTCCTGACAGACTTCATTGAGATGCCGATGACTCGCTACAGATCTATTTTGGGTATAGATTGGTTGTACAGACATTGTGCTACAGTTGATTGCAGGGCAAGGAGAGTTCAGTTGGGATCAGATTTGACAGGGGTTGGAGTTCTAACATAGCGCCTCTGCTTTCTTTTACAGAAGCTCAGAAACTGGTCCGAGAGGGAGCTACGGGTTTCATTGCATATATTCTCAACAAGCCCAAGGATCAGATTAAGTTGGAAGAAACAGAACTGGTAAAGGATTTTCCCGAGGTCTTTCCAGAGAAGTTAGATTCCTTACCTCCTGAACGAGAGATTGAGTTTGTGATCGATTTGTACCCTAATGCAGAGCCATACTCCAAGTCTCCGTAACGGATGGCTCTGGCCGAGTTGAAAGAGTTGAAAACTTAACTTGATGCGTTGTTGGAGATTGGGTACATTAATCCGAGTTCTTCTCCTTGGGGTGCACCGGTTTCGTTCGTAAAGAAGAAGGACAGAACTTTGAGAATATAAATAAATTATATATATATATATATATATATATGTATATATACTATAGGGAGTTGAACCGGATGACTATCAAGAACAAGTATCCCCTTCCACGTATTGAGGAGTTATTTGACATAATTCAGGGATCTAAAGTTTATTCAAAATTGGATTTAAGACAGGGATACTACCAACTGCGAATCCGAGCAGAGGATATTCCAAAGACAGGATTTAATACTCGGTACAGGCATTATGAGTTTGTGGTGATGCCGTTCGGATTAACAAATTCCCCTACAGCTTTTATGGATATGATGTACAGGATTTTTCGACCTTTTCTAGATAAGTTTGTCTTGATTTTTATTGATGATATTGTGGTATTCTCTAAATCTGTCGAGGAGCACACAAGACATCTTCAGTTGGTATTGAGGACTTTAAAGGAGCATCGGTTGTTTACCAAATTCAGTAAGTGTGAGTTTTGGATCGACAGGGTTTCTTTCTTAGGTCATGTGATATCGGGCAACGGTTTGGAAGTTGATCCTTCGAAGATTGAGTCGGTTTTGAAATGGGAGAAATCGAAGAATGCCTCGGAGATTAGAAGTTTCTTGGGATTGGCAGGTTATTACCGGAGGTTCGTGAAGGATTTTTCCAAGATAACCACTCCTTTAACCCGGTTGACAAAGAAAGATGTGAAATTCGTTTGGGATGAGAATTGTGAGAAGAGTTTCACCTTCTTGAAAGAAAAGTTAGTCTCCGCTCCAATGTTAGCCCTTCGGGAAGGTTTAGAAGGGTATGTTGTTTATACGGATGCTTCTAAAGACGGTTTGGGTTGAGTGTTGTCTTAGAAAAGGAAGGTAATTGCTTATGCATCCCGGAAATTAAAAGAGCACGAAAAGAATTACCCGACACATGATCTTTAGCTTGCCGTCGTGGTCTTTGCACTTGGAAAGTGGAGACATTATTTATACGGGCTGTCTTTCGATATTTTCACTGACCACAAAAGCCACCAGTATTTATTCACTCAGAAGGATTTGAATATGAGGCAACGGCGTTTGATGGAACGGTTAGAAGATTATGATTGCACTATCAAATACCATCCCGGTAAAGCCAATTTGGTCACCGATGCACTTAGTAGGAAGGCTAGTGTATCGAGCTTAGAAGTGGGTGAAAGTAGTGGAATCGAGCCAATTGTTATAAGGGCTCGAGTTTCTAATATCTCTATTCAACCGGATTTGAAGCACAGGTTATTTGAGGCTCAGGCTAATGATTCAAAAGTTCAGAAATTGGTAGCTAAAGCAAGAGCTGATCCGGAATGTCCATTCGGGTTCGATGAAACCGGTTTTCTTCGTTTCAAGAACCGAGTGGTGGTACCCGAAGAGTTAAAACGGGTATTGGTCGAGGAAGTTCACAAATCGGCTTATTCTATCCATCCTGGAGGAAATAAAATGTATAAGGATTTGAGGCAATATTATTGGTGGCGTGGATTGAAGAAAGATATGGCCGAGTATGTGAAGTATTGTATCACTTGTCAGAAAGTGAAAGCCGAGCATCAGAAACCTGGAGGTCTTCTACAGCCGTTACCTATTCCCGAGTGGAAGTGGGAATAGGTAAAGATGGATTTTGTGCCCGGGTTACGCAAAGTGAAAGGAGGGTTCGATGGTATTTGGGTGATTGTGGACCGTTTGACTAAGTCTGCACATTTTCTACCGGTTCGGATGTCTTATAAGATTCGCAAGCTAGCCGAGCTTTATAACAGGGAAATTGTTCGACTTCATGGGATTCTGGTTAGCATTGTTTCAGATAGGGATCTGAGGTTTACTTCGAAGTTGTGGCGAGAATTACAAGAGATTTTGGGTATGAAGCTTCAGTTCAGTACATCATTTCATCCACAAATCGACGGTCAGTCCGAGAGATTAATAAGATATCTCGGGGATTTACTTCGAGCTTGTTCTTTGGATTTTCAGTCTTCTTGGCATGATCGGCTACCTTTAATTGAATTTACTTACAACAACAGTTTCTAAGCCTCGATTGGAATGGCACCGTATGAGCTGCTTTATGATCGGAAATGTCATTCTCCTTTGTTCTTCGACTTAGAAGAATGGAAATGGACTAAACAAGAAGGCGTTAAGAAGGGTGAGAAGTTAGAGACCTTCTAAAGCCGTGAGAGAGATGATTGAGAAAGTCCAATTAAAACAACAACGGATGAAATCAGCTCAGGACAGACAAAAGAGCTACGCCGACCGTCGTAGAAGGGATCTGGAATTTGAAGTTGGAGACCGGGTACTCTTAAAGACATCTCCACCTAAGGGATTTTCTCAGATTGGGAAAGGAGGTAAGCTTAATCTTCATTATTTAAGTCCATTCTAAATTCTTGAAAGAATTAGAGAAGTTGCCTATCGGTTGGACCTACCACCGGGCCTCACGGTGATTCACAATGTATTACACGTATCTCAGCTGAGGAAATATTACCCCGTTGAAACCTAGATCATTCCAGCTGAAGAAGTGGAATTGGAGCTGAATCTAACCTTTGTTCAGAAACCGGTTAAGATATTGGATAAGAAGTTTCAGGAATTGAGAAACCGAAGAATTCCCATAGTTAAGGTTCTTTGGAGAAGTGATAAAACTGAAGAAGCCACGTGGGAGACCGAAGATAAGATGAGACAGTTCCATCCAGGCTTGTTTCCTTCCGATCAGTGAATCTGGGGACCAGAATCTTCTAAGGGGGGAGGATTGTAACGCCTCAACTTTCGGCCTTTCAGGTAAGTACGCCACGTGTGAGTTTTGAGAGTTAGAATTTATTTTTAACTTGTTCTTTTCTTCAAATTTTACATTTCATGACATAATTTTGTAAAATTATATTTCAAGTGTTTTACGAATTTCATATTAAATTGATGATTATTGCATAAATGGAATGTAATTGAAATGTGAATTAATTACCAAATGTGATTTAATTTGTTCTATGTCCTTATTAGATCATTTTCTTAAATTTAGGGGACTTAATAACATAAATCTTGCATTGGACTTAAGTGATCATTTAGTATGGAATTAGACTCAATTGCATGACTTAGTATGTTGAGGGATTTAATAGCAAATTGGGGTATTTCTCTTCCCCTTATAGCAGCATCACGTACCATTCCTTTCTTCATACATACAAACATTTCATACACTTGCTCCTTGTTTCCCTTTCATACCGATCCAAACCCCAACAAGAGAAGGAAGGATTTCATCAATTCAAGCGGTATTTTGTGAGATTTGTGGACATTGGAGCATCATTATCATCATATCTTCATCTTTCCTCTTCTTTCTTTCATTTAAGGTATGCATGGTGATTTTGATGAATTCTTGAATTATGAATGGTAGCTAGGGTTATGATATGAATTGGTTGAAGTGTGTTTTAGTTATTGGAGATATGAATACTTGATCATAGCTTGAATTTGAGGTATATATATTGAAGTTTATGAACTTTGAGCATGAGTTGATATATGGGTTTGAAGTGATGATTCTTGATGATTTGAGCTTGATATAAGTGTTTGGATTGGATTTTATTGATCTATAAGCATGCTAGAGTGTCTATTGCATGATTTATAACATTTGGAGATTGAATTATAGATCATTTGTGCTTTGTAGTTTTGGTTCGTATTTCCCCTACATTGCCCTGTTTCTGCTGCTGCAACTGCATAGCGGGAACCGCCCTTCCCGTCCCAATTCATTTTGGGAAAGGCCGTTCCCACCCTTGACAGCTGTCCCGCGACACTGGGAATGGCCGTTCCCAGTTTTGGCTTATAGCTGGAATGGCCGTTCCCAGCCATGAACAAAATATAAATTTATTACAGACACGTGGGATTGGTTCGGGGAGCCAGGAATGGCCCTTCCCATTTCCAGTTCAAAGGCAGAACGGCCGTTCCCATGCTCCAGGGGGTTTCGTGAATTTTCTGCATAAAATTGAGTATTACAGATCCGTTTCTAATTCCATAATCGACCGATACGTGTTATTATATGGTCATTTTATGCATGAACATGATCATACCATTCCATAAATTATCAATACACGTTATATTATTCATGATCACGCCGTTCGTCCTAATTGGTACATTTGAGTCGTGTCTCACGGACAGTTGTCTTTCTGGCACAGAGCAGCTTCCTGGTGACGAGGAGCAGGCCCCGTAAGCTGTATCCTTGTGTCTTTTGGTCACACGGGTGAGGTTTCATTTCTAGATATATATAGAACCCTTATAACCCTATGTGACCTTTTCGGCCAAAATGTATATATGTCTATAAATCTTTTAAAACCTTCATTGATTGAATTGAATGACTGTTTTGGCGAGTAACTGTATTGCACTGTGGGCCCGAGGGTAGTGGCTTGAGCCAACCGGGAAAGCATGGGTTGATGGGTAACTCTAGCCTATCCTCACCATTTGGGATGACCCCTGAATCCATCAGGAGGTTTGGTGGAGGAAGGAATCCCGTATGTGGGAGTCATATTCCTGAAGTACGCACTGATTGGATGGTTGGGCCTTGCAAACCCACCATCACCCCCGGAGGAATAAGGTTTCATGAAACTGCTAATTGTGCACTATAATAACTTGCATGCTTATTATTGAATTGAAACACGGTTATAGTATTGTTCATTGTCAAGAGTAAAGGTTGGAGACTGCCCTCACTCACCGGGCCACTGATTGACTGGAATTGTTAATAAATTGATAAAATTGCTAGTTGTAATCTCGGGCGATATTATATCTTATTTCTTGACTTATATTGTTCTTTTACAAAAATATTACCCGAGATTATAACTTGCATGTATGTAATTTTATATTTATATACCCCTCACTCAGTCTGTTACAGACTGACGCCTCAACCTTTCAGATTTTGAAGGTGCGTGCTAGGCGGGAATTAGAGTCGAGTCTTGTCTTCAATTTAGCTCTAGCACACTTCACCTTCATATTACTTTCATGTATTGATACTTATGATATTTTGGCATGTCTTATGGAATATTTTGGAGATGATAATGTATTGATATGTATATGGATAGATAGTATGCTTTTGGATACTTGATATTTGATAATGAAAATTATGCTTCCGCTTTTATTGTTCTGAATTGATTATTTGGTTTAGGGTTAGTCCCACCTAGCTATTGTCGTTTTTTTTATTGTCCCCCGTTCGTTATAGCTTTGGTTCATGTATGGATTGTCCATTTCATATGTGAATTGAACTATAGTGTGGGGGATGTGGTACCTAGCGTTCCGGGTGCTACATTAAGGTCCAGAATAAGAAACCTCGAGTACAGCACCGGCATTACAAGCACCTCCTACACTATCGGCTCTATCTAGACCACGACAGGACATGCCACCATGCCAACATTGCAGAGGACATCCTCATTCTTATAACAACTGTCGTAAGAGATTGGGTCTATGCTTAATTTTTGGGAAATGAAATCATCTAGTAAATACCTATCTTGACAAGACTCAGGGATATCAACCAGGAGCTTAGAGACCGATGATTCAGGCTCGAGCTTATGCCTTGGCAGGGGAAGAGCAGGACGTGGAAGCAGACGCGACAACCATGGTGGAAGGTACAATATGCTTACATAACACGTACATTAATGCACTTTTTGATCCGGGAGCCACAGATCTTTTACTGAGATCTTGGTCCAGTAGGAGATGAGACCGGGCATTGAGGTCTTTGATCCATTTCTTTTGTCTACCAGGTGGGTTTTTCTTCTATTAGTTAAACATATGACCCGATATACCTAATGTGCAAGCTTTCGGCCAAAGTATATCTATATTTATATCGAGTCTTTCAAGAGTCAATGTTTTCAAACCTAAAGCCTTTATTTCACGAACCCTACCAAATGTTTTGGCGAGAATTTATTGAGCATAACGAATGGGGGCCTTGGGACTTAGTGTGCGTGGCTATTCGGGGAAGCTCGGGCTGACGGTAAACCCCATACACTAGTTCCACCTAACTACGGTGATACCGACTTCACTAGGAGATTAGTGAAGGAGGGGAATCGGGCTTTTGGGTATTCATGTACCCCACTAGCCATAATTAATGGGTGGTCGGGCCTTGCAAACCCGTCCACTACCCGGAGGGAAAAGGATTATGTGAATGATTATGGATAATCAATGATTATGCACGAAAGATTATGTGTGTGACAATTAACGATAAAGTGTTTAAGGATACACAAGGTGCAGGTTGGAGACTTAGCCACTCGCCGGCTCACGTTTAACCTAATTAACAAAATTGGTTGTTATAATTCAGTTCGTTGTATTTCTTGATTTGACCCACTTGGGAAAAGGATTTAACACCTCGCTCGGAATTATAACTTACATGTATGTGTTTCAATTCCACCCTATTATTGTATTATGCCTATTTATACCCACCAGTCTGTCTAAGATTGAACCCGTAGTTATTTCAGTCTCTCTTTTGTAGGTGGGAATGGTAGGCGGGAATGCAAGTCTAAGAGAGTCTTGCATTAGTGTCTAGCTTTTTTTTATGTATGCACTCCTACCTTCATCACTTTTGGATATTATATTTATTGTGGAGCATATATGAATGTTATGAGGCCGTGTGGGGCCGTACATTGATATCTCTTGTAGATATAATATGTTATGCTTCCGCTTTTAATACTTGCTCTGTTGAGTAATACTTGAATGAATGGTTAAGGGTTAGTCCTGCCTAACTTAGTATGTGTGTTATGTCCATGTTCGCCACGATTTGACACGTGTATAGAAATCCATTTCATATATGGGTCAGGTCTTGGTGCAGGGGATGTGACGTCTTGCGCTCGGGCATTACATTTATAGGGCTGTCACAATCGATGTACATAGACAAAGTACTGAAACGGTTCAGTATGGAAAATATGAAGAATGAAGTTCTTCCCATGATTGTAGGAACATGTCTTTCTCAGAAGATGTGTCCTAAGATAAACCTTGAGAAGGAAAGGATGACTTATGTGTTTTATGCCTCAGCAATAGGTAGCATAATGTATGCAATGGTGTGTACTCGACCGGATGTGGCATATGCACTTAGTGTAACGAGCCATTTTCAATCAAACCCTGGAGAAGGTCTCTGGACTGTCGTGAAGAATATCCTAAAGTATTTAGGAAGCACTATGGATTTGTTCTTAGTATACGGAGGACAGAACGATCTTGTAATCGGAGGGTACTGTGATGCAAGCTTTGCATCTGACTTAGATGATTTTAAGTCAATATCAGGATACATTTTCTTCCTTAACGGCAGAGCAGTGAGTTGGAAAAGTTCCAAGCACACAACCACTGCAGATTCGACCACTGAGACCAAATACTTGGCTGCAAATGATGCAGCTAAGGAAGGTGTTTGGATTAGAAACTTCATTCAAGAATTGAATGTCGTTCCTAGCATGAAAAACCCCATTACTGTGTTTTGTGACAACACTAGGGCGGTTGCTCAAGCAAGAGAACCAAGATCTCACCATCGGACCAAGCATATTGTGAGGAAGTATCACCTAATCCGTGATATCATGAAGCGAGGTAATGTGCAAATTGAGGGATCGCATCAGCAGAGAACGTGGCAGACCCACTTACTAAACCCCTTAGTCGGGAAGCTTTCGAAGGTCATCTTCCGAAGATGGTACTTAGATTAGCTCCTGAATGGCTTTGACGGGCAAGCAGGAGATTGTTAGGAATAGTTCCCTTAAAGGCGATTGTATATCCACTTTAGTACTTTCCTTTTGTAAATCACAGACAATCTTTGAATAATAAATGAACTTTTGCAACACTTCTTTATATGCTCTTGTTTGATTGTATGATTGCTTTAACTGCGTATGTATAAGAACTCCCATAATAAATATGACTTGTAGGACTCGACCATTTAGGTGAAATGGTTCATGGACCGAGCCCAATATCACATAAGTCATGACTAGAAATCACTCCAAGCCGATGAGTCCTAAAGACAGTGGGAGTGTCGACTTGGCTCGTTCGAGGCTTGCTCGTGTGATCACGCCCTTAAAAAGGACCATCTTGTTTCATGAGGTGCAAAGTGTATTGCTGATACGTGCGTGGTACATGGGGGTGCTTACTTATTTTAAGTAAGTACACTGAGGTATCCCGTGTGAGAATAAAAACTTCCAGATTAGGAAATATCTCACGAGTAATTGATGTGATTAAGTAATCTTTAGACTTGAGGTTCCATTGATACTTTATGAGCTAACTTTGTAGCCTTAGGTGTAGGCTTTAAAGGGTGTCGCCTTAGACAACTGATTCAAAGCTTATGTTGGGACTGCACAAGTGGCACATGAAAGTATATGAGAATCGATAAAGGACCTACACTTGCATTAGCAAGTTGATCTCTTATTGTGTAATTCATTCATATGCTATCTAGGAGTCCTTGGCCAAGGCAGTGGATAAGACATCAAGAAATGAGTTTCTTTGGTTTAGATCAAATATATATGAAATGCACTTAACATTAAGATCAAGATTATTAGGGTTATAATTATTCCCTTACCCTAGATCTTGATTGAGAGATGGGACGTAGGAGGATTGAATCAATGACTTAAAGGTTCTTTCGAATTGAAACGTTCTGATTCAGCTAGGGGTCACAAGCCTATTGCTAGACTATGGTCGTATGATCTGTGGACTGATTAATTAATTAGAAATTAATTAATTAGGGTTGTTGCTAATTGAATTAAAAACCTAGAGGGTCACACATAACAACCCGGTCACGTGGGTTAAGGCTTAAAATCGATTAAACGAGTTGATCGGACCAATAGGAGATTGGTGGGGTCCACAAGTGTGGAATGTCATATGTGTATATGTGGTTAAATAATTAATCTTCATTAATTATTTAATGGACTTTACTTTAATTATGAATTAATATTAAAGTTCTAATTTGGAGAAATAAAGTCTAATAAATAATTAATTGAGAATTAATTAATTATTAGTTTTCAAGTTATTTATTATTAAATAAATAAAGTAAAATAAAATATCTAAGAGAGTTAGATATTATTCTTTATTGACAAGTTGGTCAAAAGGAGACTTTCGGTCAAAGTAAGAGTCTTTCTCTCCAAGCAAGAAATCCCTTACCCAAAGAGGTTTGGAATTCTTGTCCAATAAAGAAAAGGGGTTCGAACCCCTTATTCTATAAATAAGTGGGGTTCGAACCCCATTATGGGTGATAGCAAAATTCTCCTTCTCCAAGATTATACACTAAACCCTACAGCCTAAACACCGAATATAGAACTAGCATCCTCCCTATTCAGATCGTGATCAAGGTTGGTGGACTAATTCTCTAGAGGGCTACTAGCGTGAAGTCTTGAAAGATTTGAAGAAGCTTTTGGGGACGAGCTACGTGAAGAGCGTTCTTGGGTGGCCAGAACGTGTCAAGAAAGCTACTATCTAAGTGAGTTTCTTGATCTCTACGAATTTGGGAATAGGAATTACAAGATCCAATTCTATCTTTTTGGAAAAATTTTAAATTTTCGTTGCGTTTCTGTTTCATTTTCCCAACACACCTATACTTCAAGATCTGAAAATACATAAAACAAGGACATAAGGTAAACTGAAATAGATGTTTATAAGAAGAGCAAAAGTGTGCACAATTTCAAAAACGGCCACACAAATCTCTGTTAAATACCTTGACTGGTTAGACTTGAGCGGCGAATTATCAGAGAGAAGTCGTGAAGCAGAGACCGCACGGCAAGATGGCGAAGTCGTAGCAGCGAGGATGGCGTGACAACGCGAAGCGGAGCGAGACGCTAGGGTTCTAAGGTTTTTCCACAAATTTGTTCGAGATTACCTGTGTTTTCTTTCTCAGTAATGTTTTCTGAAAATAAATTAAGAGAAAACGTCATTATGTTATAGAAACGTTTTTGTGTACAAAAAACATATTCTTTATTGCAAGAACCTAAAAAACGTTTGACTTTAATATTAAGAATGAGAATTAATAAAGTCTTTAATTTTAAAAATATAGTTGTAGCATATTCATTAATACAATTGTTCGCTTAATAACTTTAATTTTTATTTATTAATGAATTAAATTAAAAAAAAAAAACTCTTCACATAAATATGTAAAATCAAAATTTTATTTCATTTTAGAAATAAGAACATGAACATTTACAATGATATCACCAATAATACATATAATCGTTATGGTTGTAGTTAAAGTGAACAAATTATTATAATTCTTTAATTTACAAATAATAAGTATAAAATAAATTAAAAAAGAGAAAAAATCGTGCTTTTAAAGATTCAATTTAATAACATAAAATTTTGTTCATTAATGAATTAAATAAGAAAAAGGTAATGTTTTAGAAATATATAAAGGCGAAATTCATTTTTAATTTAAAAGAATACGAACATCTACATTGATATCGTTTAAAAACTAGTCGAAAGTTTGATTAATACGTGTGTATAAGAAGTAACTATTAAATAAATAACTATCATTAGCTTACTCTTTTCACCAATAATACATATAATCGTCATGGTTGTAGTTAAAGCGAACAAATTATTATAATTCTTTAATTTAAAAATAATAAGTATTGCAAATTCCGAGGGAATTCCTTGGGATTTTCGAGGGAATTTCCATTTTTCCTCAGAATTTTCGATAAAATAAAATATAAGAAAAAATCATACTTTAAAATATCAATTTAATAACATGAAATTTTATTTATTAATGAAATAAAAAAAAATGAATGTCACACAAATATATTATATACGAAGTAAAAATTCGATTTCAATTAAAAAAAAAAAAACACGAACTACTACTACATTGGTATCATTCAAAATACTTATCCAAAGTTTAATTACATTCGTATAATTCCCAATTATTAATATAATAACCACCATAGCTTACCAAATTTACTAATAATGCATATAATTATCGTGGATTGTAATTAAATTCAACAAATCATTACATAATGTGTAATAATTAAAAATAGTTATGCCAAATTCCAAGGGATTTTCGAATATGAATGTGTGCAACACTTGAACTTATACTCCTAAAGCGTGATATAAATGAACCGGAGACATGTTGTTTACCTTGGAAGTATGATTTGTTCTTGCCATGTTTATAATATTACGAACCTCACACATACTTAAATGATCAATTGCTTTTATCTATGCACTTTATGTCTAAACATGAGCTTGATGCTCAATTACAAGATTTTAATTGAAATTTATAACCATGAATGATTTAATATTCGTATTTTGAAAGTCTTAATTGTCTAAATTAATCTTGCATGCTATGAATGATTAAATTTGGGACATTATATTTTAATTTAGGTGATGACATGAGTTGAATTAACACGAGATATGTGTACAACATGTAAATTTTATACATGCTTTATATGTACATGAAAATGACTTTGTTGGGATTCAGTATATGGTTCTTTGACTAAATTGCTCTTAGTTGCATCTTTTAAAGATTAGTTGTAAATTGTAACTTGTTTTCATGGTATAATTAGATAAGTCATGCTCTCACCCTTATTACGTGAATAGATGATACACCTAATCTTAGATGCTAATGTATGATCTATTTTACCTTGCAATACGTGAATTCTATATGAAACGTGGTATATGAATGCCAATTGTTAGTTTTGCAAATGTGCATCGTATGTATTTCATTTTGTGCATTCATGAGCATTGTCGTGCGTCTTTGTGGTTCATTCTTGAGTCTGAGTCCTTCATTTTGTGTTCAGTTTGGTACAGGTGCAACTGGAGTGGTAACAAGTGGGTCTTGTAGGTTCCGGGGTGAACCGTTTGCTTTGCCTTCAGCTTCGTTTGGTACCACATGAGGTTTTCTTTGTTTGTTTAGTTATGTCGACCTACAACCCTATATGTGTTTTCAGCCCTGCATGCGACTACGTATATATATGTATTTAAATACGTGTTTGATATGTACTTTGAGGGATTTATCCCGTTTGTTAAGAACCTTGAAAAATGTTTTTAGTTATATGTATGATATTTTCCGTTTGATTTTGAAAAGCTTTATAATGTGTGTATGTGTGTGTGTGTGTAGCTAGGTATGACTTTTAAAGAAAAGCTTTGTGAGAATATGAATTTGAATTTGACTTTGAACTTGGGCCTCGGAGAAGTGGTACGGTAACTCGGGACGACAGCGGGGTCGCCGAGCTCTCCCATCAACACAACTCCATTGAGAGATTCGCCTAACCTTAAGAGGTTGAGGAAGGGTAGATTTTTTGAGCCGGTAGTAACCTCGTCGAAGGTTCAGGGAAGTGATTAAACCCTGACTCGTGTGACTTTGAACTATAGTTAGGGGTTGCTACCCTTCTATCACCCGGAGTAAGGTTGGGTTCTGATTTTGTTTTGACTATGAATACGACTTTGAATATGAGGAGATGGTTGGAAAACTCGTACTCGCCGAGTTAGTTTGAGTTTGAATTTGAATTTGGTTCGTGAAAAGGGAATGGATTCTAATTCGTAAAATTGGTCGATTTTGGCATTGGGACTTAAACTCTTTTATATATCTATTATCACGGTAAAAATATTTTAGATTGCAAATACCATACCCTGGCTCATGAGCTTTCGAATTTGATATATGCTTTGCTCGTATGTATATGTATGGGTGTGTGTGTTAGCCCCCTTACCAGTCATTCGGACTGACCCCACTTCGTTGTTTCTTTTTTCCCCTTTCTTTGTTTGTTTGAGTTATAGGTTTACATTTGGAGTTCGTTGCAGCTAGGCGGTTGAGTGGAGTCTTTTGTTTATGTTCGAGTGGAGTTTGGTCTTTGTATTGTATATGTCTTGCATAAATTTGAATTCGTTATACATTGTAATTTGTATAAGTTTATTTTATTCATTATGTTATAATATTCGGGACAGGTTAGGATAGGTTCTTGAACTAGTTGAACCCGTTTTCTTGTATGTTATTGGGGACAGGTCCTTGAATTAGTTGAACCCATGTAATTGATTTATTATATATGAGTTATATTAATTATGCTCGGTGCATAAAGTTTTTTTGAAAGTTCATGTTTTGCATTGCCTCCGCATTCAGGTTTTACATCTTTTCTAGTGTACAGGGTTTAGGTGCCGCCTAGCTTAGGTTGGATTTTTGTTTGTCTCCCGTTCGCTATGACTTGGCTTGTGTGCGGACTTTCCATTTCGTACACGTGTCGGGTCCTAGTGCGGGGGATGTGGTGCCTTCCGTTTGGGGTGCTACAAAATATCCCACGCTTCTTTGCTCCTTTTTTCTCCAAATATTTTTGGAAATATTATTTAGTTACACCTGGTTGTAGATATCTCAAGGTGCTTACATCGCTTCGAATATTCTCTTTGTAGGATTTTTGTTGTTGCTCGGACCAACTTGCGCTGCTTAATTCGGGTGGAAGCTTGGGAAAAAAAGTCTCCACAATATCCCAACGATCTATAGAGATGAATAAAGTTTGCATTTGGCCGCTCCAGTAATCACAGTGTTCGCCTTCAAAAACTGGTATTTGGTTAGACGTATAGGCAAACATTGTCAAGACTGAATTTGAGGCCATTTTTAGTATATAGAAGTTGGCTCTAGATACTAAATTTGTTGGGGATTGTTAGAGAAAATGAAGAAAAAAAAAAAAAAAAGAATTCTTAAGACAACGTTTTTACTAGAATGGTTTTTACTTGCTTGAATCCTTAGAATATGGTCTAATATTAATTTTCCCAAATACATTTGGCTAATAAATTCTGTAACGCCCCGTGTTTTCGTACGTGCAGGTAGGTGAGATGTGTGTTTATTTTATGTTTCATATGATTTTATATTCATTTCTATGTTTTAACTTCTTTTATAATTTGAAATATTTGTCTAAATCTCTCTTGTATTCCAATTTGAAATATGAATATATGCTCGGATTTTCAAAATTATGAATTGCATGAATCTTATGTCAATTTTATGAAATCGTATGATTTATGTATGTCGAGGGTGTAATTGCAACTTATTTGAAAGTTACAGACGTGATTGGAAATACGCTTTGGGCTTATTTGTCACTTTTCAAAAGTTTAGGGACCTATTTGAATAGTAGGCCACCCTGAACGGTTTTGCGAATATATTGAGCTCGGGACCTCAGATTCTAGATCCGTGTTTGGCATTGGGCTCATTTCGACTATTCGGACCCAATGAACTTGATCTTATACCTTTTTCTCCAGCGAAGCAAATTTCAGCCAATGTGACCTTATAACTTAGTTTCAACTATCCTAATTGTAGCACCGGCGACGGTAGGTACTACATCCCCCGCACTATGAGTCTAGTCCACATATGAAATGGGTAGTCCATAATGAACCAGACTCATAGCGAATGGGTGACAAATAAAAATGACCCTGACTAGGCGGAATCTAACCGTGTACCAATTTAATCACAGTGCCAAAACATGGTGCGGAAGCAATAATTAAACATGAATTCCAACAAAGGCTACCATCCCAACAATTTCATAACATAAATAAAATCCAACATGTATCCTAACAACGGTTTCGTTTAAGCAGGCAACCTGTCCCGAATCAATATTCAATAAACATAATTGGTACACAGGCCCAAATACATAATAAGATACAATTAAAGTCATAAAATGTAAATATGACTCGAGCGTACAAGTGTGACCCGAAATAAGAAAGCTAAAACTCGACTCCCACCTAGTAAAACCTGCAAGAAGCTAAGAAAAAGAGAAAAGAGAGATCAGTCTCTAGAAGACTGAGTGAGAAGGAGCTATACATATATATCTAAAATATGCGCATGTAATCCACAAATTTCGAACAAAGTTTTATATATGATTAGTTCCTGCAAAGGGGCAAGAAAATAGTTAAGCAATGCTCGGTCATTACGACTAATTGATATTAAATTCATTAATTTCATAATCTATAATCATAACCATTATGGCTTGGCAAGTCAGCGTGCATAATCTCCAACCAAACTCCGACTGTATACAATAAACATGACTTAATATTTTAAGTACATGATCATGCAATACATAATGATTCATGCGAACCATATAACATGAGGCATAATTGTTTGGGCAATCCGTGTCCCGGCCTTTCCGCTCGGTGCATAACAATAATAATCATATGCATAATCATAATCATGAAATAGTTCCAACCTTCTCCCTCCATAATGGTCAAGCCTGCAGACCTAAACCATACCATTACAATATTGAGACGGGGGCTCATGACTCCTACCCGCTCCTTCGATGGGTTAACGATCGGCTCAAGAATAACTCACCTTCCACCCTACACAGTCGCGTGAGAGATTCTCAATGGGTACTTTTTGCAATGGCTTGGCTATACGTCAGCCAGATGCTGAACCGGTCTCCATTCACACATTTCTCTGGGGCCCAATAACATGTGCATGGTTAATGTTCATAATCTTGTCAAAACATTTCAAGTCGTGAGAATCGTAATACATTTCATAATCAATGAGAAAAGATTTACTCGATTGGAATTTACTCGATGACTTCACTTGAAAATCAATATATATATACGTTAGGTTTTTTGCCAGAACTTATCAGATAAAGGTTGTAGGGTTCGATACATAACTAGAATGAAAAAACCCTCACCTGGAATACCATAAGACAAGAGACATGCATAATACGGTGCCTATTCGATCCGAAAGTCTCCGCCCTAGAGATGAACTATACAAGAGAAGCAACAATGTGTACTCGTGAGAAATGACTCAATATACAACCAAGTAAGACGCACGACATTGATATAAGGTGTCGTAAAAAGATATGAGATGATATGACATGACATGTTTGTGAGAATTATAAAATGATATGCTATGTCATGACAGTGTTCATGTGCACAGTTAATGTTCCACATAATTAAACAATGAAATAAATTCATAACATAGCAAGCAATTATTCATTAACTAATTATCAAGCCATGGACACCTATGTATCATGTATAACATTCATCTAGCATATAAATGTTACAATAACTCTGAAGGAGGTCACGTATATAAACCATTCAATTGAACGGATTCAATTCATATTAACCAAGAAGTTAAACAATCAAGTTCGAGAAATTAAGGATCAAGGGATATAATTAAAAAAATAATAATCAATTAGGCATGTATAACATGCATTTGAATCACATAAGAGGTCGGGGAAGTGAAAGAAAATCAATAAAACGAGTTTAGGTAAAGTTTAGCAAAAGTTAGGAATTTTGAAAAACGTGCAAGCTGTAGGAAAAAGGAAATATCTTGAGTTTTAAAACTTGAAATGGGTTTTGCTTGTTGGATATGAAAGTAGACAAATATTCATTTCCGATGATATATGGCGCGAATCGTGGTTCAAAGCGATGTGAAAATGGCGTAGGCCCAAAGTTGGATGAATGCAGATTTCCGGTAAAGTGGCGACACCAAATTGAAATGGTTATAACTCACAAATCAGGAATGATATTGAGGTGATTTCAATTGGAGATTACTCTAGACTTCAAAAGGTTTCTATGCTTAAAAATTCAGGTCAATCAGAGCACGTTTGAGGGGGTAAACGGGCGTTTGAAATTTGAACTGAAAGAAGAAACGGGCGTTTGAAGTGCCGGGGTGAGACAGTAGCTTGTTAAACGGGCGTTTGGTGAATGAAATGAGTATCCAAACACCCGTTTGGATACGTCCTATCAAAAAAAAGAGCAGGGATCATATATAGCTCGAAGGGTTGGTTCCAAAGTCACCCCAAATCATCATCCCAACCAAAATAACTCACAAATACAAACAATAAACAAGTATTTAAGCATTTAGGAGCAAGAAATCATCAAAACTCATGCTTCCAACCATAAATTATTCAAATGCACAAATATATATATATATATATATATATATACACACATACACATACTTATATATATACATTATAACTTGGAAAAGAAGGAGGAGATGAAAAAGGAATGGTTGAAGCTTGAATTCTTGTCAAGACTTGAAGAAATCCTCTTGTCTCCTTGTTTGCTTGCTTGAATTGATCAAATGGAGAAGGGAGAAGACTGTTGGAACCCTTGTTGGTAGGAGAAAATGAAAGAAGAAGAAGAAGAATGAAGAGAGAGAGGGGGGTTTGATCGTGTAATAGAGGGAGAGAAAGAGGGGAAATTGCCATCAAGTCCTTTGAGAATTTAAGTGATACGATTAGGCCTCCAGGCTTTGGTAATTGAGCAATTGGAACCAACTTCAAAGTTTGATTGGGTCCAAGGATTTCATATAAGTTCAAATAAGCATATAATCGAAATAAAATATTTAATTAACAAGTAAACATGTTCTAACTGAATTTAATTAACATCGTTAAGGCCATATAAATCATGTAAGTCACGTAATTAAATAATAAAAACACGTAGCCCTCGATCTAACCTCACTTGTGACGTCATACCTTATTAGTCTTGAAAACATGGGCCGTCACACTAACCACCTCCGAATCCGGTTCGACCCATTTATTGACCCGATTTTCATCCTTAAGAGCTGAAATCTTTCCTTTTTCTTCCATTATGTTCGATCAACTTCAGCCAAGGAAGAGAAGGAGAGAAACCAACAAACCCTAACCTTGATCCTCCAAACTTTGAGCTCAAGATTAACTATCTTCCATTCTTCTTCTAAGGTAAAGATTGATTTGTATTCTCTTCATCTTCATGCATATTTTCATCCATAAAAAGCTTAGTTTAAGGTAGGAATTCTCGGACTTTGAAGAAGAGCATGAATTGTGAAGATGAAGCTTGATTCTTGTTCCATGATTATCCATGGTTTATCTTGAGTTTTTATGCATGAAACATGATCATCCTAACTTCCTTTTCACTTCTAGAATCATGGATTAAGTGTTAGTTGATTAATTCTTGAGTTTCAATTAATGGAGTTCAAGCTCCATGTATGAAAAACTTGAAGTTTGGTTTGGAATTTTCAGTATATTTATATGGAGTTTTGTTAGATTCTTGAAGTACATGAGTTTTTCTAAGTTTTTAGGGTGAGTTATGTGGCTCAGATGGTATGTATCTTGTTGTTGATGTTATTGTCGAAACAATGGAGGAAGGAATGTGTATATACGTGTGTTTGCAGCTAAAAATTCTTGAAGATGATGGTCACTGGTACGAGACACGGGCGTGTCGGCCTTTGTACTTGAAATGAGACATGGCCATGTCACCAGCCAATTCGTGAAGGAAAACCTTCTGTCCCGAGACATGGGTGTGTCTCATTTACAACTACGTTTGAGACAACCCCGTGTCAGAACAGGTGACTAGGCTACTGACTCAAGTCACGCCCGTATCCCCACTTCTACTGTGAGGGAGACATGCCCGTGTCTCCTCTATTTTCATAAATGTATATAACGTGTTTTATGTATTGAATTGTATGTCTATTTCGTATATGTTATGAGCCTTATTTATAAATATTCAATCTTATATGAATCCTTATGCTATGATATGAAATTGTGTAACACCCCAAACGGAGGATGCCACATCCCCCGCACTAGGACCCAGACCCGGTCACGAAACGGATAGTCCATGCCCGAATCCGAATCAGAGCGAACGGGAGACCAACTCATACACTAGGCTAGGCGGATCTAACTCGACAGACACAGAGCGCGGAAGCTATTAAAACCAACAACAATAGATAGCGGAAGCATTTAAAACAAAACATGCAAAGCAGGTGACGGGTTCAACTAGCATAAATCCCTAGTCCTGAATATCAACATAAAGTAGTAATCATCAAGTGCCACAAGGGGCCGAATACGAGTGCACGCAGGGCTACCGAATAGTAAAGTATAATCTCAAGTCTACAAGTCAAAGCATAAGTAAAGTGTATGAAAGACAATGCAACTAGAAAGACTAGACCGACGAAGTGCAACTCAAAGGACTCACTCCCTGTAACGCCCCGATTTTCATTAAACAATTTCTTATGTTTATTATAATTTTATAAGTTGTATTTCATCAAACTTTCATAAAATTTCATGAATTTATATTAAAGTTAGAATTTATTTCATAACTTGAAAATATTTATCACGTGAAACAAAACCCGAGAGTGCTTCAAATTACCGAATTATCCCTACTTGGTCATTCTCTTAACTTTAGGGACCTAATTGCATGATCTTTCAAGGACCTAATTGATCCCATTTCAAAACCTTACATCCTTAATTGCATAACTTAAACATTTCAAGGATTAATTGGTAAAATTGGAACTTTCACACATTTCAAAAATGGGATGCATCGTTATTTCATCTCCTAGCTTCGATGATCCCATTTCAATCCAAAAATCTCCCAACAACTTTGCTCTCTCTCTCTCTCGGTATCAAGAAGCAAGGAGAAGGAAAGAGAATCTTATCATTTTCATCAAGAATTTTCAATAAATTTGCCAAGTTTGGGAGTTGCTCATCATCATCATCTATTTTCTCCATATCTTCATCTTCAAGAGTATCTTCTCGTGACGTGGAGCAGGGACCGTAGGCCGTGTCTTGACTTGCATTTTGGCGGTAAAGGTGAGGTTTAGTTATTAATTATCTAGAACCATATAACCTTTATGTGGATTTCGGCCAAATTACATATACATATATCTTTATAATCGTGTTCATGACAAGCAATCCGTGTATCGTGTTATCGTGTTACCGTGATCGTGTTTGGCAAATTACCGTGTATCGTGTATCGTGTCTATGGGCCCGAGGGTGAGTGTTTGAGCCAACCGGGAAAGCATAGGGCTGACGGGTAACTCACACACCTCTCTCACACCGTGGGGATGCCCCTTGAATCCACCAGGAGGTTTGGTGGAGGAAGGAGTCCCGTACGTGGGAGACATGCTCCCGACGTGCAATGTGTTATCGTGGGTGGTTCGGGCCTTGCAAACCCACCACCAATGGTGAAGGATGGATTTCGTGTTATTGATCGTGTGCACTTTAATGACTTGCATGATAACTTAATTAAATAAAAGTGCAACCCTTGTTCACTGTCGAGATTGGTTGGAGATCGTGCACGCCCCTCACCAGGGCCACTGATTGTTATAATAAACGTGATTATCGTGTTAAACTTGATAGTTGTAATCTCGGGTGAGTTTTATGTTATTCTTGCACCTATATTATTATAGTTACAAAACCTTACCCGAGATTATAACTTGCATGCTACTTGTGTTTATATATATTTATGCCCCTCACTCGGTCTTCACAGACTGACGCCTCCACCTTTCAGGTTTTGTTCGTGACGTGGTAGGTGGGAGTCGGGTCGTGTCGTTTATCCAGCTGAGTCTAGCATAGTTTTCTTTCCATGTATTGGCATTTCAGAGTATCATGTTAATAGTTATGAGCACTTACACGTGAATGTTATGTGGGAGATGGTAATGTATTGGCATGATGATGTTATAATATTATTATGCTTCCGCTTTATTTTGTCGCATGTATAAGTTATCCCGCCTAGCTTGTCGTGTATTGCATTGTCACCCGTTCGCTATAGGTTGATTCATGTACGGATTGGACGTTTCGTATGTGGATTGATCTATAGTGCGGGGGTGTGGTACCTCCACGTGTTAAGGGGTGCTACATCTAAGGTGGTATCAGAGCCAGGTTGCAAAACCGAGGTTCTCGTGTCTTGTCGTGTCATGTCTAGGTCGAACGGCATAGGATTAATTGATACTTCGTGAGTCTTGCATCTTATTTGGAGCTACTTGGATTTACCTGAATTTACTTGAATTATTTAAATTACTTGATGACTGTGCCTTGCGTTGATTCCTGCTATTAATTGTTAATTGATTGACCTTGAGTTATTTGAATTACATGTTATACTTGCATTTTATGATTTCAATTATGTTCATTAGCATTTCCTAATCCAACATGCATATCTAGTGTTTCGGTTACAGGATGCCTCTAGATAAATCTCGCCGTGATCATTCTCCCGAACATAGGAGACATCCCCATGATCATTCTCCTCGTGCTCCTTCACCCCCTCCCGCTCAACCACAAGATTTCATGAATGCAGTTGTTGGGTTAATTGATCAGAGACTTCAAGAACGGGTTCCTCCTGCACCGCCTGCACCATTAGCCCCACCAGAGAACCCTATCTCCGCGATACTACGGGAATTTCAGAATCAACAACCTCCCAAGTTTTACAAGGGCGATGATACTCAGGCAGAGATGTGGTTAAAGGAAATAGAAAGAATTTGGCAGCTTATTCCTTGTGATACTCAGGAAAAAGCACGTTGCACTCTTACCTTGATCCAGGGCGAGGCTTACTCATAGTGGGAGAGTACCCAAATCGTATTAGAGGCTACCGGGGAAGCTATTACTTGGGAAGTATTCATTCGGGAATTCAAAAATAAGTTCATTCCACCAGCTTCCCGCACTCGTTGGTTGAGGGAATTCACTGAGTTGAAGCAAGAAGGGAAATTTGTTGGCGAGTACATCGCAGAGTTTGAAAGATTATCTCGTTACGCTCCCAATATAGCGAACGATGACTTCCACAAGGCAACACAATTCGTGCAGGGACTTAGGCCGGATATTCAGGATGCCTTGAAAGCTGCTAACACAAGTACCTGGGCCAAGGCTACCACTAAAGCATTGAAAGTCGAGGATTCGGACAATGCAAGGAGGTCGAGAGTATTCAATCCGGATCCAGCTTCGGGATCTGGACAGGACCCTGTTACAATGAAAAGGTCCAATGCTGCTTCCATTTTATTCTCCCAGGAGAGGTCGAAAAAGAAAAAGTCTCAGATTGATAGATCAATTTCCAAGAAGGGTTCTATTAGGGCATCACCATCACAATCAGGGAAACCACTCTGTACCTATTATGGATGGGACACACATACCTACGATGGATGTAGGAAGCGCTTGCGTTTATGTTTCCGTTGTGGAAGTTCTGAACATCAAATTGATACGTGTCCAAAACGGAAAGAACGGTCCACCGGGGGTCAGAGCTCACTTAACAGGTAAGAACCACGGTGAACGGTACCTTCAAACATGTATATCACGAGCATCATGGAATTTTATTATTAATATAGCTTTTGCTAGCCATAATGTGCTTCGATATAAAGGATAAATTAATGTGATTAGCGTGACTATACCTGCTCCTTATATGATAAATGTTTCTAGCATTGATTGGTTTGTTACGTGGTATATGTCCGAGAGACGGGGCTCTATCCTAATTCGTTCGAGAGACGGGGCACTCTCATCCTTTACCGAGAAACGGGGTTTTCTCACTTCTTGTTGAAAGACGGGGTTCTTTCATTCTTGTTCAAGAGACGGGGTCTCTTATGCATCATTAAACTCGACAGTGGACCTGGGGACCTGGTCCTTTTAAGGGGGGGGAGAATTGTAACGCCCCGATTTTCATTAAACAATTTCTTATGTTTATTATAATTTTATAAATTGTATTTTATCAAACTTTCATAAAATTTCATGAATTTATATTAAAGTTAGAATTTATTTCATAACTTGAAAATATTTATCATGTGAAACAAAACCCGAGAGTGCTTCAAATTATCGAATTGTCCCTACTTGGTCATTCTCTTAACTTTAGGGAGCTAATTGCATGATCTTTCAAGGACCTAATTGATCCCATTTCACAACCTTACATCCTTAATTGCATAACTTAAACATTTCAAGGATTAATTGGCAAAATTGGAACTTTCACACATTTCAAAAATGGGATGCACCGTTATTTCATCTCCTAGCTTCGATGATCCCATTTCAATCCAAAAATCTCCCAACAACTTTGCTCTCTCTCTCTCGGTATCAAGAAGCAAGGAGAAGGAAAGAGAATCTTATCATTTTCATCAAGAATTTTCAATAAATTTGCCAAGTTTGGGAGTTGCTCATCATCATCATCTATTTTCTCCATATCTTCATCTTCAAGAGTATCTTCTCGTGACGTGGAGCAGGGTCCGTAGGCCCCGTCTTGACTTACATTTTGGCGGTAAAGGTGAGGTTTAGTTATTAATTATCTAGAACCATATAACCTTTATGTGGATTTCGGCCAAATTACATATACATATATCTTTATAATCGTGTTCATGACAAGCAATCCGTGTATCGTGTTATCGTGTTACCGTGATCGTGTTTGGCAAATTACCGTGTATCGTGTATCGTGTCTATGGGCCCGAGGGTGAGTGTTTGAGCCAACCGGGAAAGCATAGGGCTGACGGGTAACTCACACACCTCTCTCACACCGTGGGGATGCCCCCTGAATCCACCAGGAGGTTTGGTGGAGGAAGGAGTCCCGTACGTGGGAGTCATCCTCCCGATGTGCAATGTGTTATCGTGGGTGGTTCGGGCCTTGCAAACCCACCACCAATGGTGAAGGATGGATTTCGTGTTATTGATCGTGTACACTTTAATGGCTTGCAGGATAACTTAATTAAATGAAAGTGCAACCCTTGTTCACTGTCGAGATTGGTTGGAGATCGTGCACGCCCCTCGCCAGGGCCATTGATTATTATAATAAACGTGATTATCGTGTTAAACTTGATAGTTGTAATCTCGGGCGAGTGTTATGTTATTCTTGCACCTATATTATTATAGTTACAAAACCTTACCCGAGATTAAAACTTGCATGCTACTTGTGTTTATATATATTTATGCCCCTCACTCGGTCTTCACAGACTGACGCCTCCACCTTTCAGGTTTTGTTCGTGACGTGCTAGGCGGGAGTCGGGTCGTGTCGTTTATCCAGCTGAGTCTAGCATAGTTTTCTTTCCATGTATTGGCATTTCAGAGTATCATGTTAATAGTTATGAGCACTTACACGTGAATGTTATGTGGGAGATGGTAATGTATTGGCATGATGATGTTATAATATTATGCTTCCGCTTTATTTTGTCGCATGTATAAGTTATCCCGCCTAGCTTGTCGTGTATTGCATTGTCACCCGTTCGCTATAGGTTGATTCATGTACGGATTGGACGTTTCGTATGTGGATTGATCTATAGTGCGGGGGTGTGGTACCTCCACGTGTTAAGGGGTGCTACATCTAAGGTGGTATCAGAGCCAGGTTCCAAATGGAGGATGCCACATCCCCCGCACTAGGACCCAGACCCGATCACGAAACGAATAGTCCATGCCCGAATCCGAATCAGAGCGAACGGGAGACCAACTCACACACTAGGCTAGGCGGATTTAACTCGACAGACTCAGAGCGCGGAAGCAATTAAAACCAACAACAATAGATAGCGGAAGCATTTAAAACAAAACAAGCAAAGCAGGTGACGGGTTCAACTAACATAAATCCCTAGTCCCGAATATCAACATAAAGTAGTAATCATCAAGTGCTACAAGGGGCCGAATACGAGTGCCACGCAGGGCTACCGAATAGTAAAGTATAATCTCAAGTCTACAAGTCAAAGAATAAGTAAAGTGTATGAAAGACAATGCAACTAGAAAGACTAGACCGACGAAGTGCAACTCAAAGGACTCACTCCCGCCTAGCAGATGCCAACAAACCTACAACTAAAAGTCTAAATGAGGGGTCAGTCAACTTGACCGAGTGAGGGGGCTAACGCACACCCACAGTATATATATATGAAGCACAACACATAACATAAGGGTGGACTCATGAACCGGGATTAGGGTTTTGCACGCCAAAACAGTAGAAATACCCAAAATAGTATAAGTTTGGAAAATCGTTTAAAGAAGCCTATCCCGTTTCACAAATCCCATACATTAATAACATATACTCGGCGAGTACGGGCTTCCAACCTTTACTCCTCATAACTGAACAGAACATAAAGCAGAATCAATCCATCTTCTACTCCAATGATGGAAGAGCCACGCGTTAGCCCTAACCATCAATAACATACAAACCCTCAAGGGGTAGCGAACCCACAAGAGTCCTCCCCGGCTGTACACCGAAGGCTCAAGATATCACGCCTCCCTCATCGCCCTAAGGTCGCGCAATGATATCTCAAATAGAACTACGCACAGGTATATCCCCGACGGCCCTAACCGTCCCGGGGGCTCCTTACCCATAGCTCCTCGGATCCACAAACATACATACATACTGATACCATATTTCATAGCAACTCGCTAAAGAATCATAACATATCAGAGTTTTCCAAAATAGCTTAAATATGCCTTAATACTTAATTTTTCTTCAAAACCAAGGATGGTCCACAAGGTCATAATCATATCATATCCAACACAAATCTAATCATACATAGTATATAACCGCATGCAAGGATTGAAATCATCATATTAAGGCCATAGGTCACTTAACTATACAAAATCCTAAACCTCACCTCGTGAAAGTAGAGTCTGAGAGTGTGAAGGGCCAAACACTCTAAACCTCGGGCCTACCGGTACCACCAAACTCTGTGACAAGACATACAGAAGGCCAGACTTAGACTCTATATGAACCAAACAAGACGCACGGCATTGCTCAACATGATCGTGGTTATGCATAAGTGTTCATGTTGTGCATGGATAAGGTTTCGTGGTCATTCAAGGCATATCAATGCTCAACAAGGTCATATTTACAAGCAACCATCATGCAATTCCATATCCAAAGATGCAAGATCAATTTAGGAAGTCAATGTATTCACGAAATGTATATTAAATCATCCAATGTCACAGGGTTCAATTATAATATTAGAATTAAGCATCAAGTTCATGTTGAGTTATAAAGTGCATAAGTAAGAGCAACTTGAACGTATAAACATATAAAGTTGTTATAGGTAGATGGCATGCTTGATACAAATAAAGAGTTCATTTAATTCACTTAAGATCATACTTTATAATTTCACAACAAGTTTAGTACACAAGCTCAAGTCACATTCATAGTTTCATAAATATTACACTTACATCCCCTAAGTTATTTATAAAAGTTTAGAATTATTACACATACATCCCCTTAGTTGATTACTAAGCATAATTGTTTGCTTAAAGTGGTTATACAATTATTCAACTAGGAATTAGTTACTTACAAACATGACAATTATCAATTTATTGTAATTCATAATATACCATTTTCGAGTAGTACGAGTAAATCAAGATATTACAATTTTAACTCCTATCATGCATCAAGTCTCAAGTTGTTCAAGCATCCTTCATGTATCTCAATTTTATATTTGAAACACAATTTACAATAAACATAACATTGAGAACGTCTCAAATTCATATAGAGAAATCACAACATATTCGTTCTTCTAAAATATCTTTCAAGTTCATTTAGTCACATAAAAGATTAGTTTCTAGATATTACATTAACACCCCTTCATATCTAAACACATAGTATAAATTCATCACATCGGCGTTCAAATTGTAAATCGAAACATTCATGCATACCACAATCCATTCAACACATGTTTTCATATACGATTAGAATACATCTCGATCAACAAACCAACAATAACCAATTTATTTGCACTTAAAACAATTAATTCAAATAATCATAATTACGCAAAATAATTCGTAATAAATAGATCGAGTGTCCGATTAACGAACGGAAAGTGACGTTGAACTCACCACAACGAGACGAACCTTCTGACCAGATGCCGCCGGAACGCCACCACTGTAGCTGTCGAAATTTGGCCGGACCGCCGCCGAAGGTCGCCGGAAAAATCCCGAAAAATCATTCCTGAATGAAGTCTTCGTGCCCGTTCCGAATCCTCGATCAATTTCTGGAAATTCCAAGTCAATCTCCTCCAATTTCAGATCTAAGAGCACGAAAACCCTAAAATTTTCAAACTCAAATTACTTTCAAACCGGTGTACCAAAATGCGATCCGAAAGAAGCATCGGCTTACCCATGACGAGCTCTTCAAAAAGCCCTAAGGTGGCTCGCCTGAAAAATCCTCGGAGCTAGCGCCGCCGTTACACCGCCGCTATACCGCCGCGATCCGTCACCAATCAGCCAAATCTGGAGTCGTTTGATCACAGGCTACTAGTTCTCGTTGTTCTGAACAACTTTCGTAAAGAGCCCGAGGCCAAAAGATGGTCGGAAAAGGCCCCCGTTGGCCTCCGAATATTCTGCCACCGCCCACGTCGCCGGAACCACCACCTACGGCCAAGATCTGGTGAAACTGATGCCGGAAATGAACTCAGGGGGTCGAAAAACGTTGGAAACCATTAAGCCCCGTCGAAAACCACCGCCGGAAGCGGCGGAATCGCGCCGCTACAATGACGGCCGCCGTCGCCGCGAGCTTCAGGCGGCGCGTGCGGCGCCGTCGCGGCTCCGATGGCCGCACCGTCGACGTCAAACGAAGTGCTGGAGAGTCTAGATTATGGATCTAGGGCGCGTGCATCAAGGAGTGGGCCGGAAACCGCCTCGAACGGCTGGCGAAGTGGCGGTGGTCGGACACCTCCGCCGCTGCTACTGAAATCCGGCGATAACTCTTCCACCGTTCGTCGTTAGGCTGTGAAATTGGTATTCTTGCGTACGTCTCGCTGAGATAATCAAAATGGATAATTCATTTGTTGAATTCCGTCGAGAAACGATCGAGTTATGGGCTCGTAACCGAAGCCGCATATAGTGACCCGCGGGAGAGAGAATGTTGGGAGAGGAGAGAGAGAAGAGAGAGAGAGAGAGAAAAGAGATTGGGAGAAATGTGTCTTGTACACAAGCTATATACAACCGGGTATCCTTGTCGCGTAGTAAGGAGAAATATCGCGTACAAATAATCGTAAATAAAATTGGTAAAGTTACGAATAAACATTCAAGCTCCGAATTAATTTTATAAATTAAAATGAAATAGAGATTTACCAATTAAAGTTTAATTCAATTTAATTTTTAGAAACCTTTCGTGCAATTTAACGACACTTTGTAAACTCATGATTGATAATTAATCTCAAGGAATTCAAGTAAACCGAAATTAAACAAGTTAAGTAACATGATGGATTTAAAACCATCTTAACCATTAATTTTAGAATAATCCAAATGATCTCATATTAAATTAGATTTATATTACATTACATAATTCAAGAACTCTTAATTAAACACACACAAGTGTAGAGACTTACTTGTTAATATCGTCAGGACGCCCTTCGAGAATACGGGGCGTCACAAATTGATCCTTGGATTGTATGATATGAATACATGAAGCTTAATTATGAGTCAACGTGTGATTGAATCGAAAATTGAATAAATGAATGAACATGAATCAATACAAATTCTTCATGTATTGAATGAATAACTCATTTGCTAGTTTAAATGGAATTAATTGTGCACATGAACATCTCCATAACATGATTGTTCTTGTTCATGCACTTCATATCACGTTTATTGCATTGTAGTGCATCGTTATGGTTATATTGAGTCTCACACTACTGCTGTTACACAGATCTTGGTCCAGTAGGAGACGAGGCCAAGCAGTGAGGTCCTTGTGTCTTTCTTTTGCGAATCAGGTGGTTTTTTCTTCTAGTAGTTAACAAAATGACCCGATATACCCTAATGTGCAAGATTACGGCCAAAAGTACATATATATATATATAATCTTTTCAAAGAGCCAATGTTTTCAACGTAAAGCCTTTCTTTTATAATCCTTACCTAATGTTTTGGCGAGAATTGATTGATCACAATGAATGAGGGCCCTGGGACATAGTGTATGTGGCTATCCGGGGAAGCAAGGGCTGACGGTGATCCCATGCACTGGTTCCGCCAAACTACGACGTTACCGGCCCTAGCTAGGAGATTACCGGGGAATGGGAATCGGGCTTTTAGGGATTCATGTACCCCACTAGCCATAATGAATGGGTGGTCGGGCTTTGCAAACCCGTCCACTAATCGGAGGAAAAATGAGTAAATGAATGATTGAATGAATGATCATATAATCTGTGTATGATCACTAATGAATGAATGATAATGATACACGAGGTGAAGGTTGGAGATTTAGCCACTCACAGGCTCACGAATGACCTAATGATTGAAAATGGTCATTATAATCACGTTCGTTGTCTTTTTTTGTTTTCCTACTTGGGTTTTATTCCTGAAATCTCGTTCAGGATTATAACTTACATGTATGTGCTTAAATTCAGCAATATTATCATATTATCCTTGTTTTATACCTACCAGTCTCTTTAAGACTAAACCCGGTGTTGTTTTCAATTCATTTTACAGGTAGGAAGTGCTAGGCGCGAATACGAGTCTTTCGGAGTTTTGCATTAGTGTCTAGCATTTCTTTTACATATTCACTCATACTTTTACTTATTATGATCTTATGAATGTATGAAGCGTACTTGAATTGTAGTAGGCCATTAACTTTGCTACTTGTATTCATTTTGATGATGTACGGAGCTTTGATGGCTCAACATATTTATTATGTTTATATGCTTACGCTCTTAGGCTACTCTGTTATCATAATTGTTGTTGATTTGGTTTAAGAGTTAGTTCCCGAATAGCGTAGTGAGTGTGTTATGTCCCCGTTCGCCTTGATTTTCCACGTGTATGGATTTTCCATTTCATATACGGGGGCGGGTGATGGTGCGGGGGATATGACGTCTCGCACTCGGGCGTTACATCCTTAAGTGGTATCAGAGCCTAGGGTTGAAAAACCCAATCTTTCGTGTCTCTGATGAGTCAGTTTAAGTCGAACGGCTTTAAGAACTACTTGTAAATGTTCTCCTATGCATTTCTTATGTGATTATGTGCCTTAATTCTTGATTATTGATTGAATTAATTACATTATCATGCATGGACCAAAATACAACATGTATTTCAGTGTTTGCTTTACAGAATACCTCTGAGAGGACATGGAGAGAGATCTCCCGAATGCCATCATGGTCAAGGTCGTTCCCCTACTCTACAACACCAGCAACCACCACCTATGAATATGGAGTATTTCATGGATGTTGTATTGATAACACGCTTAAATCTCGTATTTGGCGTGCTTTTGTGACTGCATTTAGCTCTTATTTTGATAATAATTTGGTGCTTTGACCGAGTTTTGTATTTTGAGTGCCGCCTAGGTGTTTTGTGTTTTAATTGACTAAATTTGTAGCGTTTGTGCTACTGGACATGTACGCCTAGTTCGGAGATCAAGTCCTAGACGTTATTCACGTACCTGCATGCAAGGAATTGGCTATAGTTTTATTGCGACTGACTTTTAATTGGAAGCATGGATTTTAATGCTAATGGGCCGAAGAGTGGTTTCTTGGGAATTAATTAAGGCCCAGTTGAAGAGCTTAATTGTTTTGGCTAGTCTTGGGCAGCAAGACTCTCGTGAGACATTTCTTTTCCAATTTAGACTAGGAATCTTGTGGATTGGATGCTATATATTCACACCTTTGGGTTGTAGATTTCACACGACATTTGCCTGAGAGCAGTTTGACGCAGCAACACTTTGGGAGAGAGCTTGAAGATTCATCCGAGAGCAAAATCTTTCCTCCTTTCTTAGTTAGCTTATGTCTTTACTTTATTTCCTGCTTTTGAACAATATGGATATGAGTGGCTAAATCTTTAGTACCTAGATAGGAATTTACAATTTATGTTTTTGACATCATGAGACCTAATTGGCGTTTATCATTCAGTTTTAATTCAAGTATTTATTAACTCTCCGTGTGTCATGATTATTGTGATTTATTTACTTAGTTGATTAGGGCCCAATTTTCTTAGTAGATGATTGTATGTTGCTATTCTTGATTGCATGAAGTATACGTAGTGCTAGATAGATAATTAGCGGCGTATTAGTGATAGGAAGTCGTAAAGTCCAATCGGATTCACTAAGGGAGTTAATAATCGAATTTGAATCTTGCGTGTCGTGACTAGGTTAATTTGGGATAGTATTTTCTTAATTCTTAATGTTGTTGACTCATTGAATACTGTCGAGTGTTTCTAGGGGTTGTGAGTTGATTAGGGAATAACTGTCGAGTATCTCTAGGTTATTCTATTATTTAAGAGAAAATGAGGTGAAGTCGAGTGTCTCTATCTGCTATAGCTAGTCTATTTGAATGACTGTATCTTTGCGTCTATGATCGATGTCCTAAACTGAATTGTGATTCCTTGCTAGGTATTGTTTCCCCATTGATTTATGAAAACCCAACTTCTAAGTAAATTATTGTTTTTCCTCTAGTTTATTTAATTATTAATTAGTTAATTAGTTTACTAAATCTCAAACCCCCCGATTTTTACTCGTTAATTTTAGTAAGTTCTTTTGTGATTAATTAGAATTATTTTCACCCAATCTCTGTGGACTCGACCTGTTTGCACTATACTTAGTTTAACTGTGAATCGGATAACTGTTTATTTTGACAATTTCGACACTTGTCAAATTTTGGCGCCGTTGCCGGGGATTGGTACTAATCGAATTTAATTCTCTTTTATGAATAGGAGTATTCACGAAATTGACGAGCCAATTTTTGATCCTGAGATCGAGAAAATTGCAAGATCGTTGAGGAAACAAACCAAGACACGCAAGAACCTGGAGGAGAGTTCCAATCTGATCAAATCTGAAGAGTCCAGCACTGAGTCGGAACATTCAGAAGATGAACAGACAGGTTTGACGTAAGGTCCGATCATACCTTAATGATGGCAGTACAATCGGCCCGCGTAACCATGCGTGACATGGCACTCCCTACTACTGCACAACAACCCCTCTGTATCACTTTTCCAGAGGTGGTGCCTGTTTTGAGCTGAAGACGGATACAATTCATTTACTTCCCATCTTTCGTGGTTTGGAAAACGAAAACCCCCACCAATATCTAAGTAAATTCCACACAGTTTGTTTCTCTACCAAGCCTCACGGGGTGACCAAAGACCAAATCACGCTGCGAGCCTTCCCATTCTCCTTGCAAGATGCAGCCAAAATTTGGCTTTACGCTCTTCCACCTGGAACCATCCCCACTTGGGCACAAATACGGGAGATATTCTTGGATAAATACTTTCCAGCTTCGCGGGAACTTGACCCACATCAGGAGATCATTGGAATCTAGTAAAAGGATGCCGAGGGTGTCCATGAGTATTGGGAACGTTACAAAAAATTGCTTGCCCTTTGCGCACATCATGGTTTCCCAGAGAACAAAATCATCCACTACTTTTATAGAGGTTTGATGCCGGAAGACAGGAAGATGTTGGATGCTACAAGTGGAGGAACCATTATGGACAAGACTCCAGCAGAATTGAAGGACATGATCGAAAAAGCCTCGGCTCATTCTTCAAAGTTTTATGCCACCGAGTCCACCTCTCGAAATACTAATGCGATCAATTCTTCCTCTCTAGATGAAACTAAAAATATGTTGAATGTTTTGGTTTCTAATCTTGGTGCAGGTAACCATCAAGTTGCCAAGGTTTGTCAACTTTGCGCAAGCATAATGCATCCCACCAAGGTCTACCCAACTCTCCAAGAAGAAACTGTGGAGAATGCTAGCGCAGCAAGTTACCAACAACATAATTAAAACCCCTACTCCGACACTTACAACCCCGGGTAAAAAAATCATCTCAGTCTTAGCTATGCTCCTAAACCTCAACCACCAAATTTTCAAAACTTTTTACCTAGACCTCCACAGCCTCAGCAACAAAATCCTCAGCAAAACCCACCTCTCAACCCACAAACAATCCGATTGAATAACATGGAATAAAACCTTTAGAACATAGGTTCCACCGTACAAAACTTAGGCTTCTTGGTTAAAAATTTGGAAACCCAACTGGGGCAGATTGCGGCTGCGTTGAGTAGATTGGAGAATCAAGGGAAATTGCCTTCTCAAACAGAGGATCCTAGGTAGAATGTCTATGCAATCACGCTGAGATGTGGCAAAGAGCTTCCTCCACCACTGGAGAAGAATCAGGGATGAAAAACTGGGATCGAAAAGAAGGTACTATTTCAAAGAATGACCATACCTTAAACCCAAATTGTAACAGCGAGACTGAGATTGTCATACAGCCTAAGCCCCTGGTGATAACACCTCCATTCCCTCAACTTCTGGCCAAAACGAAGAAACAGAAGGAAAAAAGAATATTCGAGAGGCGTTTCGAAAAGTTGAGGTGAACATACCATTGTTGGACGCGATCTAACAGTTTCCCAAATATGCTAAATTCCTCAAGGAGCTCTGTACTAACAAGAGGAAACTGAAAGGTAAGTGTGGGGGAAAACATGTCTGCTGTTTTACAAAAGAAACTCCCCCCTAAATGCCGTGATCAAGGTATGTTTTCAATACCATGCAAAATTGGCAATTTAGGAATTAAGAAAGCTATGTGTGATTTAGGTGCATCTATTAATGTTATGCCACTATCTGTTTATAATGCACTTAATCTTGGTCCCTTGAAAGGTGCAAGTGTCATCATACAACTGGCGGACCGTTCTATCGTGTATCCGGAGGGTATTCTAGAAGATGTCCTAGTTCAAATCAATGAATTAGCTTTCCCAGCTGATTTCTTCGTACTAGACATGGAGGACAACAATTCTGAGAAATGCTCTGATATCCTTTTAGGTCGCCCATTTTTTAGCACTGCTAGGGCTAAGATAGATGTCCATGATGGTTTATTAACTCTTGAGTTTGATGGTGATGTGGTTAAGTTTAATGAGTATGATGCTATGAAAAGGCCTGATAAACTTTCTAGAGTGTTTAACATTGATGTAGTTGATGATTTAACTGAAAAAGTGTTTGAATTGGATAATTTAGAGACCTTGAATTATCCTCTTTGTCAAAGTCTTAGCACTAAGGAATTACGTGATTTTGCAAGAGAATTTGAACTACCTAATGAACTCTTTGATGTAGTGTATGAATTAGACGTTCCAAATCATTTTGTAGGTAGTCTGTCAAAGCTTGAATTGCCTATTTCACAAACTAAATTGCTTTCTTCAATTGTGTAGGCCCCCAAATTGGAAATGAAGAGGTTGCCGGATCATCTCAAGTACGCCTCCCTAGGCGCAAAGGAGACCGTTCCCGTGATCATCTCCAATACACTAAGCCCGTTGGAAGAAGAAAAATTAATTAGAGTGCTTAGAGAGTTCAAGGAGGCAATTGATTGGAACATAGCCGACATCAAGGGGATAAGTCCATCAACCTGCATGCACATGATAACCCTAACCGATGATGCAAAGCTGAAACGACAAGCTCAATGTCGGTTTAACCCACCAATGATAGAAGTCGTTAAAAAGGAAATATTAAAACTTTAAGATGCAGGTGTGATATTTTCGGTCTCAGACAGCGAGTGGGTAAGCCCGGTTCAGGTAGTTCCGAAGAAAACTGGCATCACGGCTATTGAGAACAATGAAGGTGATATGGTACCCACCCGCGTTCAAAACGGGTAGAGGGTTTGCATGGACTATAGAGGCTTGAATTCTTTAACTAAAAAGGATCATTTTCCCCTCCCCTTTATTGACCAAATGTTAGAACGTTTAGCCAGTAAATCTCATTATTGTTGTCTTGATGGCTATTCAGGTTTCTACCAAATTCCCATGCCTCCCCGAGGATCAAAGTAAAACTACTTTCACTTGCCAATTTGGAACTTTCGCGTTCAGAAGGATGTCGTTCGTACTTTGTAATGCTCCAACAACTTTTCAGTGATGTATGGTGAGCATATTCTCTAATTTTGTCGAGCAAATTATTGAGGTATTCATGGACGACTTTACAGTTTACTGTAATTATTTTGATGAATGTCTTGGAAATTTGGCTAAAGTGTTAAAAAGATGTTTCCGAAAAATGACTTGGTTTTAAACTTTGAAAAATGCCATTTTATGGTGGATAAAGAATTATTCTTGGTCATGTGGTTTCACATAAGGGAATTGAGGTTGATAAATCGAAAATAGATGTTGTGAAATCCTTGCCTTACCCCATGAGTGTACGGGAGATTCAATCTTTCCTTGGCCATACAGGTTTCTATAGTCATTTTATACAGGATTTCTCAAAGATTAGTAGACCTCTCTGTAAGCTCTTGCAAAAGGATGTGGAGTTTGATTTCAACGAAGAATGCAAGGAAGTTTTCGATATATTAAAGGAAAAGTTGGTTTCCACACTAATTATGCAACCACCGAATTGAAACTACCCATTCGAGATCATGTGTGACCTGAGTGACTACGCGGTTGGAGCTGTTTTGGGTCAACGAATTGACAAAAACCCGTATGTCATTTATTATGCATCTAAGATGCTTGATAACGCGCAGATCAACTACACCACTATGGAAAAAGAACTCTTATCCGTTGTCTTTGCTTTACATAAATTTAGATCAAATCTTTTGGGTAGTAAAGTGGTTATATTTTCTGATCATGCAGCTTTGAAGTTCCTGTTGACAAGGAAGGATGCAAAGCCAAGGTTGATCTGTTGGATTTTATTCCTATAGGAGTTTGATCTAGAAATTTGCAATAAGAAAGGTTTTGAAAATCTCGTTGCTAACCATCTGAGCATAATTCTAGGAGAAATTACAGCTTCAAGGCCAATATGTGACCAGTTTCCTGACGAATAGCTTTTTACGGTGTATGACTGTGAGGTACGATCACGCCTTACACCCCCACCCTGGTATGCGGACATCGCTAATTACTTAGCATCATGTATACAGCCTAAAACTCTGTCTCGTGCTGAAAAGGATAAGATAAAAAGTGATGCAAAGTATTTTATTTGGGATGACCCTTTTTGCGAAAAATTAGTTTAGACCAAATCATTAGGCATTGTGTTTCTGCGAGTGAATTTGAATCAATTCTGAAATTTTGGCACTCTTATGCATGTGGGGGTCATTTTGGGTTAAAACGAACAACTTTAAAAGTTCTTGCATGTCGTTTCTTTTGGCCTACCTTGTTTCGAGATGTATACTTATTCTGTAAAAGCTGTGAAAATTATCAGAAGATGGGGAACATCGGCCCTAAAAATCAAATGCCACTGAACCCTATTCAACCTTGCGAAATTTTTGATGTTTGGGGCATTGATTTTATGGGCCCGTTCCCTTCGTCTTTTAGCAATACTTATATACTTTTAGTTGTTGACTATGTTTCTAAATGGGTAGAAGTTAAGGCCACCCGGACTAACGATTCAAAAGTGGTTGTAGAATTTGTCAGGTCTAACATTTTCTCTAGGTTTGGAACACCTCGCGTTATTATTAGTGATCGAGGCACACACTTTTGCAAGCTGTTGGTGGAATCACTTTTGGCCAAGTATCATGTCATACACCGAACTTCTACGGCTTACCACCCTCAGACGAATGGACAAGATGAGATATCTAGTAGGGAGATTAAGTCTATCCTGGAGAAGACGGTAAACCCGAACAGGAAGGATTGGAATCAGAGATTAAATAATGCCTTATGGGCGTATCGAACAACGTATAAGACGCCAATGGGGATGTCCCTGTAGCGCCCGAGCGCCTGATGCCACATCCCACGCACTCAGACTCGACCCATTTATGAAATGGATAATCCATACACGTACTGAATCAGAGCGAACGGGGACACAACTCACTCGCTATGCTAGGCGAGAACTAGAACCTCAAAACTAATTAAACAATTTCATAAGATAAAAGCACATGCGGAAGCCAAACATATATTCATTTACAATGTAAATCATAAAAGACGGGTTCCTCTAGCATAAATACCTAGTCCCAAAAATTCAAAGTAAACATGATCATAATATTGCAATCATAGCCTTCATACATATTTATAAGAAACTTATGCAATATACAATATGCGTGAAGTGACTCAAACTTGACCACATGAATCGACCGACTCGAAATCCGGCCTAGCAGTCCAACACCTGCAGAAGAAAACTGAGAACAAAATCAGGGTCAGTCTATAGGAGACTGGTTGGTATAAAATAGGGAATATAATAATAATATCGCAAAATTTAAACATATAAATGCAAGCTATAATCCCGTACGAGGTTTTGAAATATTTCCCAAGTGGGTAAAAAAAAAGAAAATAGCGCTCGGGATTACAAAAATCAATTTATACTTTCATTTCATTCATGAGGACAGTACGTAAGCCCGGCGAGTGGGCGAAATCTCCAACCATCACCTCGTGTGTGCACATATTCATTCATTCCTTACGATCATGCAACAACCAATTATTCTTTCGTTTATTCGATCATTCAATCATTATTATTCATTCATTCATAATATTTACTCCTTTTTTCTCCGGTTAGAAACGCATCTACCATGCGCAGCGGAAGATATTGTCCTGGTGGACTATGGGCGAACCCATGCCACTAACAGGTTTTGTTCCTCCCGATGGTGTAACCGGTGCCCCAGGGGGGCCCATCCAGGAGAATGCGTCTCTCAATCAATACGGCTAGTTGGGGGTCCATGAAGCACCAAAAGCCCGGTTCCCCTTCCTCGCTAACTCCTAACGAGGTCGGTTCCGTAGTTCATGGTGGGACTACTACACGCGATCACCGTCGGCTCTTGTCTCCCCAGATAGCCACATGCATCAAGTCCTTGGGCCCATGCGTTCAATCATGTTCTCTCAATAATCATTCGGTGGGGATACATAATGGAAAAAGGGGTTTTACGTTCGAAATCATTTACTCTTGAAAAGACTCGATGTATATATATAAATAATACTTTTGTTTAAAAGCTTTGCACATTGGATGAATAGGGTCGTTTTAACTAATAGAAGAGAAACCCGCCTGATCCACCTTACCAAACAAAATCAAGAAGATAGGAGACTTGATTAAACCCTACGAACCCGCAAATCTCTTCCCTGGAGAAAACTGTACAAAAGATAACATGGTTTATTCGTGAGACTCAAGACTCTATATGAACAATAAATGACTCACGACAATGCAATAAACATGATATAAAGTGCATATGAGACAATGACATATTATGAAGGTGTTCATGTGTACAATTAATGCCTTAGAAGCACATAAACAAGCAATTCATTCAAGTTCAATCAATACATGAAGGTTTGAAGTTCATTCATTCAGTATCTTTCACGAATCGTATCAATTCGACCCATAACCTTAAAACAATAATCATAACATACATATCAACATGTTTATAATGCATAGGAATCAGTTTAAGGTGAAAGGAATCCATTAACCTATAAAGAAACAATAGTTGCTAGGAAGGCCATATTATAGCGTTTAAACTTTCACATTTTCATTTCACATTTACACATTGGATTCACAACATGAAATCCATAATCATATCAAAATATATCACATATTATCAATTAATCATGTATACAATTCATTCAAATCACATACGGAGTCCGAGGAAGTGGAAGGAAAGCAAGAACACGGAGTTGAGTGAGTTTTGGTGAGAGCTGACAGTTTTTGAAATGCACAAGCTATAAAGAATTGAACATATCTTGAGTTCTAAAAGTTAGAATTAGGTTTTTTTATTAGATATGAAACTAGATACATAGGCCTTTTGAATGATATATGGTTGGAATTGTGGTTCAAAGCGAGGTGGAAATGGCGTAGGCTTGAAGTTGGGTGAGTGTAGTGTTTCGGTAAAATGGCGACACAAAATTAAAATGGTTATAACCCCCAAACAAGAAATGATATTGAGGTGATTCCAATTGCAGAATGCTCTAGACTCAAAAAAATTTCTACAGTTCGAATTTTAGGTCAATCAGAGTTCATTTGGGTAGGTAACAATGAGCAAATAACGAACAGAAACAGAAAAACTCATGCAATACACAAGAGGGGACCTAAAGTCAAAAGTTGGCTGAAAAATGGTCGCGACTGTTGGGAAAACGAACAGAAATGCAGTGGAAATTTAAAATATTTCCCAACTAAGCAAGGATCAAATCTTGCAATTCCTATTTCCAAATTCGTAGAGATCAAGAAACTTACTTAATTAGAAGCTTTCTTGACACGTTCTAGCCATCCAAGAACGCTCTTCATGCGGCTTGATCCCCAAATTCCTTCGAATCTTTGAAGACTTCACCATAGTATCCCTCTAGAGAAATAGTCTACCAACCGCGACCACGATCCGAATAGGGAGGATGCTAGTTCTATATTCGATGATTAGGCTCTAGGGTTTAGTGTATAACTTAGAGAAGGAGAAATTTTTGCTATCATCATCCCATGGGGTTCGAACCCCCCTATTTATAAGGGTAGGGTTCGAACCCCTTCTACCTTTTGGAAAAGGATTCCAAACTCTTTTGCAAAGGGATATCTTGTTTGGAGACTAAGTCTCCTACTTTGACCAAAAGTCCACCTTTTGACCAACTTGTTGGGCAAGAATAATATCTAGCTCTTTTAGATATTTTATTTTACTTTGTTTATTTTACAATAAATAACTTGAGAACTAATAATATAATTGGTTCATAATTAATTATTTATTAAACTTTATTTCACTAAAATTGGACTTTAATTTTAATTCAAAATTAAATCAAAGTCCATTAAATAATTAACACATTAATTATTTAATATACACATATACGCACACGTGACTACACGTGTCAATAATGACAGGTGTCATCCACACGTTCCATACGTGTGGACCCCACTATTGACTTAATGGTTCGATCAACTCGTTTAATTAATTTAAGCCTTAACCCACGTGACCGGGTTGTTGTGTGTGGCCCTCTAGGTTCTTAATTCAATTAGCAGTGACCCTAATTAATTAATTTCCTAATTAATTAATCAGTCCATAAATTAAACGACTATAGTCTAGCAACAGGTGTTTGACCCGTAGCTGAATATGAATGTCTCGATTCGACAAAACCTTTAAGTCATTGACATATCTCAATCCTCCTACGTCCCATCTCTCAATCAAGATCTAGGGCAAGGGAATAATTAGAACCCTAAAAATCTTGTTCTTAATGCTAAATGCATTTCATATCCATTTGATCTGAATCCAAGAAACTATTTTCTTGATGTCTTGATCCACTGCCATGGCCAAGGACTCCTAGATGGCATATGAATGACTTACACAATAATATATCATCATCTTGCTAATGCAAGCGTAGGTCCTTTATCGATTCTCATATACTTTCATATGCCACTTGTGTAGCCACAACATAAGCCTTGAATCAGTTGTCTAAGGCGACACCCTTTAAAGCTTACACCTAAGATTACAGAGTTAGCTCATAAAGTATCAATGGAACCTCAAGTTTAAGGATCACTTAATCACGTCAATGGCTCATGAGACATTTCCTAATCTGGAAGTTTCTATTTCCAGATATAGAAACTTCCTTTCCCATTTAGGAATCTTCTCACACGGGAGACCTCAGTGTACCTACTTAGAATAAGTAAGCACCCCCATGTATCACGCATGTATCAATTATACACTTTGCACCCCATGAAATAAGGTGGTCCTTCTTAAGAACGTGATCACACGACCAAGCCACGAACAAGTCAAGTTGACACTCCCATTGTCTTTTGGACTCATTGGCTTGGAGTGATTTCTAATCATGACTTATGTGATATAGGACTCGTTTCATGAACCATTTCGCATAAAGGATTGAGTCCTATAAGTCATATTGATTAGGGGATTTCTTATAAATGCACAGTAAAAGTAAACACACAATCAAACAAGAGCATATAAAGAAGTGTTGCCTTAATTCGTATTATTCAAATATTTCCTGTGATTTATAAATGGAAAGTACTAAAGCAGACTATTACATCGGCTTTCAGGGCACTACTCCTAACAGCGGCCTCGACCCAAAATGACCTGAAAATGGTCACGGCCACGACCTAGCACTATAGAAGTCGAAACATGGTTGATTTGGGGTCACGGCCGTGACTCCTCGCGGCAACAGGGGAAAAACACGAAAACAACCCCAAAACTCAACAAATACTCAACCAACTTATGCTATCGTCAATTTAACACATAATAGTAAGTTAAGGTAACAAAAATTCATGCATTTCATGCTAAAATCTGGGCCAAACTTGAAGATATACTTGAAACATATGCAAGAGATATAAAAAGCTTCAAGAACTCCAATGGTAACTCATGAATTCCTTAGACAAAATCAGTTCATATAATCACTCAAAAATGAGTTAGGATCATTTAGGTAGCATTAAACCCAAAGAGAGCACAAGACATCAAGCAAATTCATCAATATAGCTCTAAACCCTTACTATTCATCATGCTATCCATAACTCATTCATATGTCCATGGATTTCAACAAATAAGGTGTCAAACGAAGAAAGAGAAGATGGAGAATACATTTATAAGCTTACCTTTCAGATTTGGAGTGATTTGGGTGAGGTATTGAGCTCAACCCATGAAAAAGAAATAGTGTCTTTTTCTCTTCTCTTCAAACTCAGTTTGGAGCTGATGCAACCCTTGGTTTTTCTTCACTTGGGATGAAATGAGATAGCTGGAGATTAAAGAGGAATAATTCTTGAGAATGTGGGTCCAAGTCTCACTCAATTTGGTCAAGACTTGAAATAGTTAGGGTCAAAATGGTAAAATATGGTCAATAAATGCGGGTTGTGTGTTCCGACAAGGTTTTGGGGGTTCAATCGGGATTAGAAAAATAAGAGTCTTAGTTCGGTGAACTCAAATCATCGATATGAGTCCGACGGAGTTGACGAAACTCGAATCTGAGTTCCCGAGCTCAAGATATGCCGCCCGGAACCAAAGCTACGCTAGATGCTCTTTAGCCTCCATTTTGGTTCCAAAACCCAAATTAAATCTAAAACCCCAAGAAACGAATCTGAAAATATAAAGCGAGCATATAGACATGTTCATAACACACATAACTCCAACATACCAAATTTTCACAAAAATCAAAAATCAAATTAGATAGAAATGGCATTCAAACATAACCATATAGGCATAAACGCTTCAAGAATTTTATATGAAAATTCATATTCAAATATTCAAATAATAACAATTAGTAAAAGAATTAGTATATGAAAGAATATATAATTAATTTAATTACGCATAGAGGTAGACACATATGTCATACTTGCACGACTGAAAAATCGAGGCGTTACAATCCCCATTTCAAGTAGTTTATGGCAAAGCTTGCCATTTTCCTGTAGAGTTGGAACATAGGGCTTTTTGGGCTATTAAGAGTCGCAATATGCAAATGGATGCAGCAGGGGAGAAACGGAAACTCCAACTTTAAGAGTTGGAGGAAATTCGGAATGATGCATATGAGAATTCCATAATTTATAAATCTAAGACTAAGAAATTTCATGATTTAATGATTTCTAGAAAAAAATTCTTGGTGGCTCAGAAAGTCTCACTTTTTAATTCTCGTTTGCGTCTCTTCCTAGGCAAGTTGAAGTCCTGCTGGACAGGTCCCTTCGTGGTCACAAACATTGCTGCACATGGAGCAGTTGAGATTAGAGATATGAAGAATATAAATATTTTAAAAGTAAACGGGCATCGGTTGAAACCTTTCTATGAGTTTTCCCAGCCTTCTGATATTGAGGATATCTGTTTAGAGGCCCCACCTCCAGTTGCTTAATCGCTTCTGAAATGCCTCGTCGAGTCCGAGGGAATAAACAAGGGCGCTCTTGGGAGGTAACCTAAATTGTGACGATTCAGGCGTCAGCTTAGTCCCATTTTTCTTTTATTATTTTCCTTTTTCTTTATTTCTTGGTTCTACTGTCGTGTTCATTTTGAGCTCTCGTATTCTGCAGGAATAAGTATCATTGCCCAGAATTCAGGATTACGCAGCAAAGTGAGTGGAGGTTTGGCCATACCCAGAAACCATACAATATTTATTTTAGATGGAAAATACCTGAATTTTAAAATAACAGATCCACCTGAATAATACCCTACCCGTTTCCCCATCCGTGGACTTCGCCCTACCTAGAACCTTGACCCGTGGCCCTTCCCCTATCCGTAACCCTGACTCGACAACCCGCTGCGGAAGACAAATCGACTCAGCCATCCCCCAAACCCTAATTGCAATTTCACTTTCACTTTTACCCTTCCCATTTTATAGAACCACCACCTTCACACTTACTGCGACTAAGATCCTCCATGAGCCACCACCAAACATCGTAAAAATCACCATCATCATGCCTAAGATCACCAGTCCACGGATACTTAGCACCATACCTTCCCAACCATTAAACCCTATTCCACCGCCCTTCGTCCCTCAAGACTGTGGCACCGTCGCTGATGCCTTCCCCATCATCCATACAGTGGCGGATCTAGACAGGTTTCTGATGGCAAGGATACACGCATGCCACACCGCCGTAACTTAGGCTAAATCCATCACACCACCGTTAGATTCCGCCACACAAGCCACCACTGAAACCTAAACCACCGCGACGCCTCCACTCACGGCTACAGAAAGAAAGGCCAAACGCCGTAGAGACAACATTGACACCGCCACCGCCGTTGTTGCCATTCCGGTACCCCTAAAGTTTCCATCGCTGCCATTCGAGGTCCGGAGTTCTTCCCGAATTCGAGACGGCTCAGCGCCTCACGTGCCGCCACAGCCACTTGTGATGATAGATCTCAGTCATTTGCCGCCAAGGAGACCACGCCGGCAACCACCGCTTCCAATACCAATCGATCTCTTTCCTACTGTTACAAAGATAATGGGCGATTCTATTCATAAGGATGAAGCCGGTATAGCTACCACAGAGCCACTTGCTAGAGCAGCAAAGACAGTAGCTGCCCCCCTCAATTCTTCTTCATCTCCACTATCGGTCACCACAGGAGATGGTGCCAACTCTGAATCAGACACTTGCCCTCCTCCGATTTTGGTATTTGCTAAAGCAGGGCCGTCTAAGCCTTATTCCCCCCTTTCTGGTTCCCCAAGCATGCCAACCTCCCTTTCTGTAGACGAAATTTCAACCAATTCCGGGTCAGATCTAAAATTCACTTTTGAGGGAGAGATTTCGCCATGCCCCGAGCCCTTGAGACGTGTTTCTACACGTTCGCAACTGGGATGCCCTATCCAGTACACTATTCCTCTTCCAGTTGATGATTCAGATGTTGTCGAGGATTCAGAGGAAGAAGCTCCGACTGGCAGGAAAAAGCGCAGGTTAAATGCCCAAACAGCCTCCAGCATAGCAGGTAAGCTTTCGGACTTTGAAGCTCTACGTAAATTGGGACTGTATGATGATGCCTGTGATTTTATGCGTTCTATAGAGTGGTATGATTTTTTTGTGCTGGATGACCCCATTTATGTGGAGTTAGTTAGGGAATTCTATCATACTTTCCGTTTTCAGATCGCCAAGGATTTTAATTTGGATTTGCCTTGTATCAGCTTTTCTTTAATGGGTGCTCACTTTTACATGTCTGTTAATGAATTTAATATTGCTATCCGTTTTGTACCTACCACAAATTTGAGTAGTGAAGAATTTTTGCACATGATTTCTGATTTTAAAAGTGAACCTGACTTTGTGGATAATGATGTTTTTAGGGAACTTTCTGGTAGAGGTGCACCTGCATATAATTCCAAAACCTCAAAAGACTTTGATTTAATTGACCTCACTCTTAGATATTTACACTGATTTATTTTCTCCACTTTCTCTCAACGAATAAATGGACTTGGAGTGCTAAATAAAACTGAATTATTCTTTTTGTGGGGTATGATGTAAAAGAGAAAAGTCAATTTGGGACTTTGGTTTGCAATTGCTTTTAGAGATGTTAGACGAGGATGTCGGGATTTGAGCCTAGGACATGTTATCACTCATATTACACATTGCTTGGACTTAATTGATCGTTATATGCCTAATTTAACTGTCGTATGTCGTATGTCACGTCTTAACTTGTATAGTTTAGATAACATGGCCATGTTAGTCAAAACCGATGAAGGGTATTTCATTTACCGTGCAAGTGTGAAGCCCGAGGATGTCCTGAGAGTGTTTCAAAAGAAAGATGGTCCTCCCGTTGACCAGCAGCCCCGTGCGACTGAACAGACTTGCGTACGAGATTGGACCAAGTCGAACGCGAACTTGTTAAGCTCCGGGAAACCACTAACCGCAAATTGGACATCATCCTTGCTTCCTTTGGGCATACACAGCCCCCGAGTTAACACTGTCGCGCCCCTGCGCTTTCGGCGAATTCCTCAAATTAAATTCTGTCAATGACTAGGGACTATGCATGATTTACGTGTGGGGGAGGGATACGAGCCGAGCTCACTTTGTAGGCTCGTTCTTTTTTTAATTTTTGGGGCTGTCTTTAGGTGGTAATTTGATAAGTTTTGCATGTATATTCTGCTGTTCCTTTTTCTGATTTTGGGCAGATTATATTCTTGGATTTTGGCTGACTTTTGGTGACCATTGGCTGCTATTTTGAGGGAATGTATAGCTGATAGTTTAAGGCAGATTGGGGGGGGGGGGTTGATTTTTGTTTGATTTAACTTGTTCTATTCACTTGAATTCAAGGATGTTAGAAGTACGAATAATTTGTTTCCATTTTGAATTTGTTTACTTAAGCTTGAACTTTGAATTTTTGCTAGAACTTATTAGGTGATTGAACAAGTGAACAATTATGTGTAATTTGGTTACTTAGTATGACTTCATGCCCTTATTCTTCACGCACTAATTGAACAATTTATGTACTTTGCTTAGACAAGTTGGTTGTGTTTTTTAATAAAGGACTAAAAATTGACTACAGTACACTTTAATTCCCTTCCAGGCAAAATAAATTGGTTAATGAATGATTCGAGAAATGACTAAGGCCTTCATGTCGGTGTTTTTAGCCTTTTAATTGGTTTTCACTAAATAACATTACCCTATTGACCCCCTTGCGCCTTATGTATTGTGAAAATATTTCTTTCATAGCCAAGTTACAAGCCAAAGCACAATACAAATTTCCTACTCTTAATTTCTTTTTACCTTGCTTATGCATTTTCTTTTCGGAGGATACATTGATCTATGTCTAGACTTCCATACATTGATCTATGTCTAGATTTGACAAGAGATGAAACAAAATAGAAAAGAGAGAGAAGTTAGAAGAAAAAAAAAAAAAAAGAAAATGAGAGGAAAAAAAGAGCAGAAAAACAAAGCAAGAGAAAAGGGAGAAAAAAAAATTGAGAGAAGAAGAATTTGTGCCTTGTTGAATATCCAAAAATGGGTAGTGAGATAGTAAAGAAATGGGAGTCTTTTGGGGAGTTTAAAAAGGGGAAACACTTGGGATTTATTTGAAATGCGTAAGATGGGTGTTAACCTTTGATTTACTTTTTTCTACCTCGGCCCTAGCCTTCGTTACAAGCTCGAAAGACCTTTCGATCCCGAGTTATGAGTTGGTCAAATTAACGGAGATTGGAGTGAATAGTGTGCTCGAAATTGCTGATTGGTCCTTGTGCGAAAAACTTCAACTTATTTGGCTAATCTTTGTACATTCTTTGGTTCAAATCACACCACACACAAGGGTATGATTTTCGTACTAATTGATTGAATTTTGTATGATCAAGTAATGTGTTTAATTTGCTAGATTTGTTTTTGGCGAAATTTCGAGGGTCGTTTTTGTAAGCATGTTTGATGGGAATGATGTTTCAGAGTTTTATTTCCCTCGAGGATGAGTGAATGGGCAAGTGCGGGGGAATTTGATAACACACTTAAATCTCGTATTTGGCATGCTTTTGTGACTGCATTTAGCACTTATTTTGATAATAATTTGGTGCTTTGACCGAGTTTTGTGTTTTGAGTGCAGCCTAGGTGTTTTATGCTTTAATTGACTAAATTTGTAGCATTTGTGCTACTGGACCTGTGTGCCTAGTTTGGAGATCAAGTCCCAGCCGTTATTCACATACCTGCATGCATGGAATTAGCTATAGTTTTGTTGCGGCTGACTTTTAATTGGAAGCCTGGATTTTAATGCTAATGGGCTGAAGAGTGGTTTCTTGGGAATTAATTAAGGCTGAGTTGAAGAGCTTAATTTTGTTGTCTTGTTTTGGCTAGTCTTGGGCAGCAAGACTCTCGTGAGACATTCCTTTTCCAATTTGGACTAGGAATCTTGTGGATTGGATGCTATACATTCACACCTTTGGGGTGCAGATTTCACATAACATCTTCCTGAGAGCAGTTTGACACAACAGCACTTTGGGAGAGAGCTTGAAGATTCCTCCGAGAGCAAAATCTTTCCTCCTTTCTTAGTTAGCTTATGTCTTTACTTTATTTCCTGCTTTTGAACAATATGGCTATGAGTAGCTAAATCTTTAGTGCCTAGTTAGGAATTTACAATTTATGTTTTTCACATTGTGAGACCTAATTGGCTTTTATAATTAAGTTATAATTCAAGTATTTATTAACTCTCTGTGTGTCGTGATTATTGTGATTTATTTACTTAGTTGATTAGGGCCCAATTTTCTAAGTAGATGATTGCATATTGCTATTCGTGATTGCATGAAGTATACGTAGTGCTTGATAGATAATTAGTGGTACATTAGTGATAGGAAGTCATAAAGTCGAATCTAATTCACTAAGGGAGTTAATAATCGAGTTTGAATCTTGCACGTGTCGTGACTAGGTTAATTCGGGCTAGTGTTTTCTTAATTCTTAATATTGTTGACTCATTGAATCCTGTCGAGTGTCTCTAGGGGTTGTGAGTTGATTAGGGAATAACTGTCGAGTGTCTCTAGGTTATTCTATTATTTAAGAGAAAACGAGGCGGAGTCGAGTGTCTCTATCTGCTATAGCTAGTCTATTTGAATAACTGAATTTATCTTTGCGTCTATGATTCGATGTCCTAAACTGAATTGTGATTCCTAGCTAGGTATTGTTTCCCGATTGATTGATCAAAACCCAACTTCTAAGTGGATTATTATTTTTCCTCTAGTTTATTTAATTGTTAATTAGTTAATTAGTTTACTAAATCTCAAACCCCCCGATTTTTACTAGTTAATTTTAGTGAGTTCTTTTGTGATTAATTTGAATTATTTTCACCCAATCTCTGTGGACTCGACCCATGTGCACTATACTTAATTTAGCTGTGAATCGGATTACTGTTTATTTTGACAATTTCGACACTTATCATGTATATAATTATGTAAAACATAGGAGGGATCAAGCTCCACAACCGCAATAATCACCGGTCGAGCAATAAGCGCCACCACCTCCCCTTATTCCATGAGATTCACATGGGTTATTTTTGAGCTACAACCCTTCTAGATTCTCGGGTTCCATTGATGATACAATATCGGAGGGTAGGTTAACAATAATTGCGAGAATCTACAATGTTCGTCAACTCACTTCATAGGAAAAAGCTCAATCCGCTATCTTTCAACTTGATGGCGAGGCTTACGATTAGTGGGAGTGAACAAGGGAAAAACTTGAGATGGACGGAGAAGCAGTCACTTGGGAGTTTTTCAAAAGGGAGTTTCGGGAATCTTTCGTACCTGAAGTCATGAGAGAAAGAAATAAACAAGATTTTATGGACCTGAAATAGGGGAATCGAACCGTTGCTCAATATCTTTCTATTTTCAACCATCTTGGAAAATATACTCCCCATATTACTCGAAATGAAAAGACAAAGGTAAGGAAGTTTACAGTTGGATTGAGAGAGGATCTCAGACATGGACATGCAGGGCATAATTTTGAATCCTTTGCTGATACCGTGTAACGAGTAATGGTTCAGGAGGAAGAGTATAGGAAGAAGGATCCCATCTCTCGGACACAGATGGGTCAAGGATCAGGTTCTGGAAGCGGGAAGAGATATATACCATATATCCCTCAACCATTTAAGTGACAGAGCAATAAGCCCCGTGCTATAGGATTGGCTCCACAAGCTTTACCGACTCCATTTGAACCTCGACAAGATAAGCCACCATACACGCATTGCACTGGATCTACTCACACCTATCTCAATTGTCAGAAAAGGTTGGGCCTATGCCTGATTTGCGAAAAAGGGACTCACATGGCTAACGCATGTCCGAACAAGACTCCGGGATATTAACCGAGCTCAATGGCCTATGATCCAGGCTCGTGCCTATGCCCTCGAGGGTGGGGAGCAAGACGTGGAGGCAGACCTGATAGCCGTGGTGGAAGGTACTATATGCATACATAACATGACCATACATGCACTTTTATTTAGTGTGGACTTGTTGCTACTTTGTGTTTTCCTGTTGTTTGTTTGGTTGTTTGTTATGTGGTTAGTTCCCCTTTTGGGGGAAGCCTTGAGACAGATCAGGTGGTCCGAGATTGTGTGGTCAGTTTGGAAGGTAAAGATTATCTAGCGGACTTCATTGTGATGTGGATATCTAAGTATGGAGTAATTCTAGGGATGGATTGGTTATTGAAACATCATGCCTTGGTTGGCTGTTTTGCTAAGAGAGTCTGGTTGGGTGAAGAAGCGATAGTGGGAAATAGATCAAAGATTGTGCCTCTCTTGTCTTTTACCGAAGCTCACAAGTTAGTGAGAGATGAAGCCATGGGATACATTGCTTATCTACTTAATAAGCCGAAGGACCAAGCACAGCTCGAGGAGGTAAAAGTTATCCTGAAGTTTTTTCGGAGAATCTGGGTTCTCTACCACCAGACTGGGAAATCGAGTTCGTAATAGACCTGTATCTAGGATCAGAGCCTTATTCTAAGACTCCCTGTGACACCCCAGTTTTCCAGCAAGCCAGGTACGAGGTTATGTGAGAGTTTAATTCAGTAATTATGTGATTTATGTGACGTCACATGCCAACGTGTCAACGTGTAATTTTATTATGTGCGCATTAGAATTTATTAAATGTACTTGGACTCAATTGTCCAATAATTGCTCGTTTGGGACCTAATTATAATTAGGGTGTTTTGGGGCCTTCGTGGCTACCTTGAGCTCGAGAATTCGGATTTGAATTCTAACCTTACCATTGAGTTTGTTTCGGTGATTCGGATTCAATGAATTAACCTTTTTAATTTTCTAAAGCCATTTGATACCCCTACCATTTTAAAATCCGATCCGAGTGGACCGGATCCCTTTTGACCCGACCCGTTTAACTCAGCCCCAAAAGGAGCCAAGTTCATCTCTCTCCCTCATTTTCACGTTGGAAACAAGCAACAAAGGAGAAGAAGAAACCCTCCCCATTTGGCCCTTCAAGCTTTAGCTCAAGCTTGTGAGATCCGACCAACCGATTGAAGATTCAAGGTAAGATATGTGATCCTCTCATTACATGCTCGTTTTCTCCCGATTGAATCTCATGTCTCTTTCTTGCTTCCATGAATATGAAGAAGATAATGAATAGTGCCAATATGTCAAAATTTGAGAATTTTCTTTGTGCTTTGGTTCCCTTAGTTCAAGCTTGATATATGTTGTTCCTATGAGCTTATATGATGAATAATTGTTGGATTTTGAGTTGTGGCTTGAAGCATGAGTGTTCCACCATATTTGGAGCTTGAATGTCTGAAAATGGCAACTTGTTATATGCTTGAATTCATGGCATAAGATTTGGATATGTGAGAGATTATGTGTATATGAATTTATGCCTTCAATTTGGAGTGTTTTAGTTGAGTTTTGGTGTGGTTGTTGCTTCCTTTTCTTCCCTCCACGCACAACCCCTACTGTTGCCCCTTTTTCCTGCTCTGGAGGACTACCCATCCGGGTAGATTTTTGCCCACAAAAGTACCCGGGCGGGTAGTTTGGTACCGAGGAGTTTCTGTACTTGCTCTACCCGGCCGGGTAAATTTCTTCCTTGTTTTTACCCAGCCGGTTAATCCCTCATCCGAACTCCGATTGATCTGATTTTTGAGCCGTTGGAAACCTCTTGAAGTCTAGCACAATCTCCAATTGGAATCATCTCAGTATCTTTTGTCAATTGTGAGATATAATCAATTCTTTTGGTGTCGCCACGTTACCGACAATCTGCTTTCGCCCAACTTCGAGCCTACGCCATTTTCACCTCGCTTTGAACCACAAGTCGAGCCACATACCATTTTAAAGGTCTATGTGTCTAGTCTCCTCTACAACAAACAAAACTCAATTCTTACTTCTATTACTCGAGATATTCCAGTTTTCCTTCCACTTGCGCGTTTCCAAAACTGTTAACTTTTGCCAAACTTTGCCAAAACCCGTCTTATCGCTTTCCTTTCACCTCCTCGACCTCTTATTTGACTTACATGAATTATATACATGCCTAATTGAATGATCAAATCATTTATGTGTCTAAATGACATTACTTGTGCTCATGAACACGATCACACCATTTCATGACATAATTATGATTTAATGCTTATTGAATCATGCCATAACATGATGCACCACTTCATGAACATCGCCGTGCGTCCTATTTGGTTCCATTTTGAGTCTTATATCACGAGTATTATCCTTCTTGCACAGTGATCTCCTCGGTGGAGACTTTCCGGTTTCGTGGTCCTTCTCTTGGTCTTTCTTGCTCTTGGAGGTGAGGGTTTTCTTTGATAAATGACCTATAACCTTGCATGCTCTAAACAAACCAAATGATTTTCATATAAAACCTTACCATATCTTATATACCGGCTATGTATCGGAAATGATTTATATATTGTGTAGTGTTAATCCTGGCCTGTTTTGTGAGATATTCCTGATTGCCCCCGGCTTTCCTAGCGCTGGGCTAGCCGGTGTGGATCCTGTATCTGTTCCTGGGGCCCAGGGGCTTGTGTCTTGAGTGAACCGGGGAGGTATCGGGCCGACGATTACCTGTTGCGCAAGTCCCATCCTGTTGGACTATCCTGATATCCACCAGGAGGTTTGGTGGAAGAAGAAGCTCGAGATTTGGGGAGTCATGAACCTACAGATCATTCCTGCCTGGATGGCGAGGGTTAACTACCCGGACCATCACTGAAGAAGGAGATTACTTGTACTTGTTTTCCCGCTTGCATTAATTATAACTCCTGTTTCCTGCTTGTTTCCTGATTACCTGCTTATACTTGTCATTTAATAAGTGAAAAGTGGAGTCCAGGATGGAATAAATACCCGTTCTCGCCGGGTCCCCTAAAATATTAAGCATAGATATCCGTAACCTCTGGTATGTCTCAGTTCGTGTTCAGCACGAGAGCTCGTAGATCGTATAGGTAATGTGGGCATCAACAGTGACTTGCATGCCCTGACATAATTCCACCCGTACGTATAGATTTAATCCTGATTCCTGTCTCCTGTTTATTTAATCCTAAAAAGTATAGTGGAATTATGCCTGCCTGATTTCGTGAATATATATATATATATATATATGCGTGTGTGCCCCCTTCACTCAGTCAGTTGGCTGACCCCTCCCTCTCGTTGTTTTTAGTGTCTGTCTTGCAGGCTCTGTGGTCGTTAGGCGGGAGTCTTTTGAAGCCTTTAATCGAGTCTGTTTGCACTGCATCGTACCGTACCTGTATTTCCTGCTTGTAACTGGGCTTTGTAAGCCACTCTGTGTTGTTATTACTTTATTGAACTCGGGATAGGTTTCTAGGGCCCTAGTTGAACCCGTTAATATGTTATTGCATTGTACTGAATTCGGGACAGGTTAGGACAGGTTTACCTGATTAGTTGAACCCGTATTTACATTCTTGTATGAATTAAAATTTTATTCTGGATAGTGATTGCATGATTGCATTGCTTCCGTATTCTTTGTTTCGTTGAATTGTTTGGTACAGGGTCTAGTCCCGCCTAACAGGTTGATTTTATTCTGTCTCCGTTCGCCGTGAGCTTGGTTCATGTATGGACTTCCATTTCATGTGTGGACCGGGGTCTCGGTGCGGGGGATGTGGGGCCCTCCGTTCGGGGTGTCACACTCCCTACCGTATGATTCCAGTTGAATTGAAAGAATTGAAGATTTAGCTTAAAGAATTGCTCAAGAATAGGTATATGCGATTGAGTTCTTCGTCGTGGGGTGCACCGGTTTTCTTTGTCAAGAAGAAGGATGGAACTCTGAGAATGTGCATCGATTACCTAGAGTTGAATCGGATGACAGTGAAGAACAAGTATCCTTTACCTCATATACAAGATTTGTTTGATCTCTTGCAAGGATCGAAGGTGTACTCGAAGCTTGATTTGAGACAAGGGTACTATCAGCTGAAAATTTGAGAAGAAGATATTCCTAAGATGGGATTTAGCGCCTGGTATGGGCATTACAAGTTTGTAGTGATCCCATTTGGATTGACTAATGCCCCAACAACTTTCATGGATATGATACACAGGATTTTTCGTCCTTATCTCGACAAATTCGTGGTGATTTTTATAGATGATATCCTTGTGTATTCAAGATCAGCAGAAGATCATGCTCAACACCTCAGATTCGTGTTAGAGACTCTGAGAGAACACCGGTTGTACGTGAAGTTCAGTAAGTGCGAGTTCTGGATTGACTAGGTGATTTTCTTAGGCCACATTGTCTCGAGTAGAGGGCTAGAAATAGATCCTTCTGTAACACCCCAGAGCGAAGGGCACTACATCCCCCACACCGTAGCCCGACACGAGTAACGAAATAGAAACTCCGTACACACACCAAGCTACGGCGAATGGGTGACAAACAAAATCTCCCCTAGGCTAGGCGGTCTAGACCCTAATATATGGTGCACAATAAGAACAAATAACAAATGCGGAAGCACCAGGAATCCAAAATAAAGACATACATGCTCGGAATATAAACAAGATAAACAAAAGGTAACGAGTTAACTTATACCAATACTCATAAGTTCAAATTTCAAAACATAGCTTATACATGAATTCTTAAATTCGAGTTATAATAACATATACATAAATTCCATAAGCTCAAAAGTGTCGAAGAAACTAAATAAAATGCATGAGACTCGAACAAACTCCAAGACTCAAAAGAAGCCCCCCACCTAGCACAAACTGTCCAAACGGATACCTACAACTCAAAACAAAAAGGGGGGAAAAGTAAACAACGAGGAGGGGCCAGACCTAAAGACTGGTAAGGGGGCTAACACACACACACACATACATATACATAAGAGCATAACATATTCAAAATCTAAAGAGTTCATGAACAGGGGCGTGGTTTTTGCATTCCAAATCGTTTTAACCCATGATACTACATACAGTGAAAAAGGGGTTAAGGCCGAAGGACAAAATCAACAAATTTTAGAAGTTAGAAGTCCACTCCCATTTCATAACTATAAGTAGAAACAAAAGCACACCAACTCGGCAAGTACGAGTTTCCAACCCACCTACTTCATATACGTAAGAGAGGCGTGCCTTCTCAACCCCGAGGTAAAATGCATAGATGAGTCGGGGGATCCTACCCACTCCTTCGACGGGGTTACCACCGGCAAAAGAAGACCCGCTTTCCCCTCGACCTCCCGATGTTGGGCTATGTCTCCCTTTTGTAGAGTAGTGTTGATGAGAGGGCTCAACGACCCCACGGCCGACCCCGAGATCACATACCACTACTTCGGGGCCCAAGGCAAAAAGGCAAAACGGTATATACGTATTCAAAAACTTATCTTTCAAAGCCCAAAACTCGCTTAGGAAAAACACATACCAACCCTTTTCGAAAACAAACAAATAAAAGCATAGCTTATATATATATATAACGTTTTCAAAACTTTAATTGCAAATGGGCCAATTCCCACAAAATATGTATCATACACATATCTAGCTACATATATATATATAAAAGTCGCATGCGGGCTTAAAATCCATGTAGGGTTGTATTTCATTTTAACTAAAAGAAAGAAAACCTCACCTTGTTGACCAACTCGAGTGAAACGAGCAGAAAGACACCAAAAGAACCACCTCCTCAACAACGGGACAAACCTAAGAACCAAAGAAAGAACGAGAGGTAAACTTAGACTCAGTATAATCCAATTAGATGCTCAACTTATGCTTATAAATGCAAATGATGCATAAGGAATGCAATGAGAAAGCACTTAGGTCACATAGTGCCATATTAAGCCATACCGGATCATAGCTCACATATTTCACGTTAGAAGAATCATAATTCTCATGCAACACTCATAACACATCATATAACATGTTAGCTATGCATAGACTTTAAGAAAGATCAAGGAAATTACATGCAAGGCGAACAAACAAGGTATGAAATCATGCATGCATGTAGGAGGACATATCAAGGCATATAATGCACATTTCACATTAAATGAACCTATAAACTTAGTACAACATGCATAACACATTATTCGAACATAAAACATACTAAATCCAAGAATTAACAAGTCGTAGCACATCATTCCATACATATAAACAAGTATACATCACATTAGGATCAAGATCGAGGAGGTAAACGAACGAAACGAACAAACAAACGAATAAAACACTCAAACGGGCAAGCAAGGGGGACTAACGACCGTTAGCCCCCAACACACACTTCGCCACTAATGTCAGTTAGTGGGGACAGAGGTTCCAGGCTAGGAGTAACGGCCGTTACTCCCAAAACTCCCCAAGACGCTAAAGGGGTTAGGCGGCACGGGTCTGGAAAACTTCGATTTCCAGCCCCGAAACTCCCAAGAAAACCCAAGAAAACCAACCCACAACTAAAACAACATATCATACAAGGTTTATGCAGAAAATATACAAAGATTCATGCCCTAATTCATGCAAAAACCGAAGCTAAAGTGAGGAAAAAGGAAGAGATGCATAGACAAGTTCATACTCTTGCAAAAGCTTCAATGTACAACAATGATATCTCAAAAATCCCTCACGTAGCATACAAAATCAGTTCACATAATCACTCATGGATGTCTTAAGATCAATTAGGATACCTCAAATCCAAAGAAAACACAAGGAAGTAAGCAAATTCATCAAACAATCTACAAACCCTTACCATTCATGCTATAAATCATAGAATGCTAAAAAATGGATGAAATCTTGAAAAAGTTGGAGTTAAAATGTCCAAAAGCGGAAATAGAACATGAATATTAACTTACTTCTTGAATTGGGAGAGATTTGATCAAGGTTTGAGCTCAATTCTTGGAGAAATGAATAGTTGCCCCTCTTTCTTCTCTCTTCTTCCTTGGAGCTGAACTTGGCTGCTCTTTTTCTTCTTTTAGGATGGGTTTGGTTTGAATGGGAGGGTTAGGGAAGATAGAGAGCTGAACCAAGGTTACAAAATTCAAGGGTTAAGGCTTAATTGGGGAAAGTGTGGTCATCACAAGCTCAAGACTGGTCAAAAGGTATCTCTTTGGTGCAAGATGCTCGGTTCGGGTGAAATTCGGAGGACCAAATGAGCTTAGAAAAATATGAGGCTAGGTTATTTGTCTTCCTTTATTCATTATGAGTCCGAAACATCTTCCAGAATTTAAATCCGAATTCCCGAGCTCAAGTTACGCCTCCCGGAACCCAAGGTGCGCTAATGCTAGTTAGGCCCTTAAGTCCCTAACAAATAAAACGGTTCGAAAACTGTAACAAACAAATCCAAAAACATGAAACGAGCAATTAAATACATTTATAACACATATGATTCATGCATATCACATAGTCACAAAAATTGGATAAAACGCTCAAAATTCTAAACACGTACTTATCAAATAATTCAAACAAATTCAAGAATAGCAATTAAACATTATAATAAACATATAATCGCATAAATAAATAATTTAAATGTGCAAGTAGCACTCTCGAGATGTCGTACCTGTACGGTCGGACGAGCGGGATGTTACTGCTGGGATGCGGGCCCAGAACAGTAGCAGTCCGGGACCACATTTTAAAATTTTTTATTATAATACAAGTTTTAAAATATTTCTAAAACATTTTAATACAAAGGCGGAAGACTTAGCCGGATCAACTCAAGTATATACATGCAATTGATAATGAATTTTAAATCACTTAAGCAGATAAATATCTAAGATGCAATTAACACTTAAGAGCACATAATTTATCATGCTTAAAATAAACAACTGTAAAATATTACCGTACTGCAAACATGGCTATCTAACGACATTTTTCCAGCTCCCGAATTCACCTCCCGAGAATCCGAAACCCGATCTCCTCGTGAAACCGACAGAGCTTCCCTGCAATAACCCCAGGGACACCCTCGGAGTGTGAGCTCCGAAAGTATTTCTCTAAATACTTAGAGAAAATAAACTTTAAACGAGGAAACCCTTTTCAGGGTTTATTCTCCGGAAATTAGGCGTTTTATATAAACACCTAATTAAAATTAATTCCAAAATCAATCGGAATTAACTAGGAGAAAAGGGATATGGTTTCAAAGCTAAGGACTAGCGATAACCTCTCCCAAAATGTTGAATGAGAAATGAGGTGGGTATCATCCTATTTATAGGCAAATATATAAGGGCAGAACGGTCATTTTGGATACAAAAGCAAGGGCAAGATAGTCATTTCACAACCCACTTGCGTAGGCAACTTGGACACACAAACCAAGGTGACTACGCGTAGATCTCTCCGCCACGAATCCAATGCCGCCGAGAACGCGCCGGTTGGAGCCCGCACGCGCCTCCACGCGCCGCCTGAAGGCGGCGCGTGTGTAACACCTTCGGCCTAGGGTTTCAGGTGACGTCGCCGCTTCTGGATCTGCCACGTGTCCGGGTCGGTCCAACCTGAAACCGGACCCGGTCGGATCCTATCCGAGACCCGATTCGTTGACCCGGCCCGTTGACCCCCGGTCCAGACAAATCTGGACCGTTGTTCGCGCTGACGTGGCGCGATCTGGGCCGTCCACGTGTCGCACACGTGGCGTGCCACGCGGCTGCCCAATCAGTGCCACCTGGCCCACCTTGCTGACGTGGCATGCGACGCCACCTGCCACGCCATCACCAAATAATTTTTTTTTTTTTTTCGATGAAAATTTTATTTTCTCCAAAATAAAATTCCGGGCATTTCCAACTCTTTGGAACTTTAATTTATTTTTTTAAAATAAATTCCTTGGCTATTTTCAAACACTTTGAGAAATTAATTTCTCTTTCTCCTTTTAATATTTTCTCTTTGGGTTTTCAATTGGGGCTTGCAGGGGGACCTGCAGGACTAATTAATTTTAGCTCCAAACGGATTAATATATTATCATCCCATGATAATAATTAATTGTCGTTTAATAATATTTAATTCCACTAAATAATCTATTTCAAGGATATCTTTTACCTTCCAGCAAGGCCACAGATTCCTCGATCAATATAACTCTTTAGCACATTTCATGCTGTCACCGAATCATACAAAGTATTTTGGCCACCTGTTACCGAGACCTCACTTCAAGTATATTACAGTGACTAACACTACATGCCTAAAGCCGAAATATTATCAGGATTAAGAGTACAATGCTTCCTGAGATTTTATTCATTTTAGATAGCAGTATAAAATAAATAATCTCAGTGGTCCAGTTCGATGTTTCCAATCCTATTGAAAATCATCAACGTGTTATAATTGGAATAACCATTCCCTATGACGAAAGACTAATCAGCTTATATAACCACGTTATAGCCTTGATAAGAACATATTCTTATGTTATCGACTAGAACTTTAATGACACGTGATTTCGGTATTCAAAGTCTTTTCCTATGAAACACATTTCATATAAGAATACCACCACACGTCATTAATTATTAATATGTGAAATACTCATAACTTGCTGTAAATTCAGTTTAATTAATTCAACAAATTGAATTTTCAGGGCACCATTCCCAACAATCTCCCACTTGCCCTAAATTCAATTTGGCCATACATCTAAGTCTTATTCCTTTCACATGAGTGTCAAAACTCGTTTTACACTCTTTTGCGCCAATACTTTAGTGAAGGAATCTTTTAGATGTTTCTCTGAGCCAACAACTAGGAAATCATGAAACCAATACATCTAACTGGCTGCTTCTCAAGCTACCATGTATTTGACTTCCATGGCGGTGTAAGCAATACAAGTCTGCTTAACATTCTCCAATTAACGATTGCTCTTTCTCGAGTAAACACGTATTCTGATGTCAAACATCTAGAATACAAATCAGATTGTAAATCCGAATCTCTGTACTCTATTGAAATGAGCTCACCACTGTGGTAGACAAGCATATAATTTCAAGTCCTTCTCAAGTACTCCAATATATGCTTTCACTACTACCCAGTGTCAGATTCTAGGGTTTGACTAATATCTGCTGACTTAGACCTATTTCATAATAGTCAGCTGGCCTTGTATATAATATGACATATATAAAGTTTCCGTTGCGGAACTCTAATCATGTCTTCTATCTCTTCAGTTGTCTCAGGACACTGATCCCGAGATAAATAAATTCCATATCTAAAAGGTAATGAACCTTTCTTGGAATTTGTCATATTATACCTTGCCAGCATCTTTCCTATATATGTTTCTTGTGATAAACCAATCTCCTTATTCCTATGATCATGACAAAAGTCTGATCCTTGGAATAACATTGGTTTCACATAGTTCTTTTCTTGTCAAAAGATTTGACGTCCGAATCTTGACTACTGACAAAATCCTTGCATCATTTCCAATGAGCAGAATATTAATTACGTACAAAGTGAAAATGTTACAATGCTATCATGATGTCATTTTGTACACTTCATGGTTCATCAGGCAATTATACAAATCCAAAGAATCTAAATTACCTTATAATTCTGATGCTCCATAATCTAGACGCTTGCTTAAGATCATAAAATGATCTATTAAATTTGCAAACTATATGCACCTGATTTCTGGCTGTGAAGCCATCAGGTTGTACCATGCATCTCTTCTTCTTGAAGTTGCCCGTTCAAGAACATAGTCTTTACATCCATTTATCTAATCTCATAATCGATAATGTAACGCCCCGACTTTTCAGACGTAAAGGTACGACGTATGTGTTTTTTATTATGCGCGAATTAATTGTTTTTACGTGTTTTGTATTTAATTTTATTATAAATTGTTATTATTTTATTTTATTATATTATATTTTAATTTAATATTATTTTAGAATATTTCGTTAATTTATATATATATATATATATATATATATATATATATATATATTTCTTTTATTATTATTAATTTAATGATTAATGCTAATCAAGAGTTATGTTAATTAATCATGCTTTAATTAATTAATTACGTTTGACTTTAATTTTATTTTAATATTAGAATTTAATTTATTTGATTTAAATTTCATTATGCATGGAAATTGTATGAAAATGTGTATGGTTGTTTAATTTGCGCATCGTTCCTATATGAAATGATATCGAAATGTCGTGAAAATGGAGTATGTCATAAATATGTGTGTTATAAATATGACTATATGCTTATTTTGTGTTTTCGAATTCATTTGACGTGTTAACGAATTTAATTTGATTTGTGGAACCAAATCGGGGGCTAATGAGCAATTAGCGCACCCTTGTTTTCGTATGCGTCTTGAGCTCGGGAACTCGGATTCGAGTTCCGTCAACTTCATTGAACTCGTATCGAAGATTAGAGTTTAATAAACTTAGCCATATATTTTTCCGAAATCATTTGAACCTCCGAAATTCAACCGAGAAATGAAACCGCATCAATATGACCATCTTTCACTATATTGGCCATAACTTGATCACAACTCAACCAAATTAACTATGGTTGGTGGCATATTAACCCTAGTTCAACCCTCTATCAGTCCTTACCTACCCCATCTCGATCCAACCCTCACACACACCAGAAATTTCAGCCAAACCCTTTTACAGCCAGTTCTTCCCGTAACTGTGCAAATCCTTGGGATTTTGGAGCTCAAATCTCAATCATCTTTCATCCAATCAACAAGGTGAGTTAGGATTATGTTGTACATGCATCTATGGTTATTTTTATCCTTTCATCCCTAATTTTGACTCAGATTTCATAAGGTTTGGAGCTTGAGAGTGAATAGTTAGGTTTTTGAGGGTTTTGTTGATTTCTTGAATCTCTTTGATCTCTGATGTGTTTCGGTGATATATATATGATCCTTTTTCCTTCATTTATGACTGAGTATACTTGTATTAATTGTTAGTTAAGAGGTTGGTGAGATATCATTAACGAAATGGATATGTATTGATTGATTTTCAAACTGGATCTTGCCTCCCTTCACGTATAGGACTGCTGCTAAGCTTTTGGAGCTTTTTTTAATGTCAAATGTTGTTCCTTTTTATCCTATTTGCATCTGTATTGTTGGGTGATTGATCATGTATTGGTTTGTTCTATTCTTTCCTTTCCTTCCCCCTGTTTTTCCGTTTACGGTTGCTGCATATGTGCTGCTTCTGTAACACTCTCCCCGGGCGGGGAGAGTTTCCTCTTGGTGAGTACCCGGCCGGGTACTCCTGCCGCAGCTTGTAGAAGCTCTCTGTACTCCCTACCCGGTCGGGGAGATTAGAGAAGGACTGTCTACCCGGGCGGGTAGCCACTGCGTTTTGCTTCTGTACTTTTCTCCTTCTTCTTCTGCTATTTTCCCTTCTTCTTTCTCTTTTCTTTTTCCTATCTTTTGTTGCTGCGTATACGTATGCTTGGGAGGGCTTGAATGTGCTGCTGTTGCTGTTCTCCTTGTTGCAGGGGTGTTTGTCAGTTTTGTGCAGAATGGTGAAGAAAGATGCATGCATGGGTGTTCTATATATATAAATATATTGTGTGTGTGTATTTGCTAATTATGCATGGCTGTGTACGTGTGAGTGTATGATATATATCTATATATTTAGTAATGGTGCGTGCATGGCTTTCATTTCAATTCCATGCATGACTTTTAGTTTAATTTACATGCATGGTTTTGTGATATTACTTGCATGCATGTATGATATATATATATATATGTATATATGTGTGCGTACGTGTAAATATGTGTATATATTTATTATATATATATATATATATATATCTATATTGTATAGTTAATTATTATATATTTTCACTATTAATAGATTTAATTCAATTTTTGAATCTAATTGATTTCTATTTCGCATATTTACTTTACCGATTATTGATTAAACGTTTTATTTATTCTATTTCTAATTGTAAATATGAATATTAAGTGTTATGGATATTAAATGAATTCTTGGATTAAATTGATATTAATTATGAATTTATAAATTTGAATGAAATGAATGAACGAATAGTTGATTATGTGCTTTAAATTCCTTAATAGTGCACATGAACACTTTCATAATACAATATGATCTTTTATGCATTCATGTCATATTCACTTCATTGCCGAGCGTCATATATGGTCATTGAGTCTCATACCTTTTATTTTGCACATATTCAGGTTTGGTCGGAGACGAGGGCGAGCATTGAGACTCTTGTGCCTTTCTTTTTACTTGAAAAAGGTGGGTTTTTCTTCTAATAGCTAAAACGACCCGATATATCCCTTATGTGCAAGGATTTAAGCCAAAATAGTATATTATGTAAATCGAGTCATTTCGTGCAAATGATTTCAAACGTATGCCCCTTTTTATCTATGAAACCCTACCTTATGTTTTAGCGAGACATGATTATGATTGCACGGGCCCCGGGACTTAGTACATGTGGCTAACCGAGGAAGCAAGGGCTGACGGGGATCCCATGTACTAGTTCCAACCAATTACGGCGAAACGGACCTCGTCAAGGAGTTTTTGACGAGGAAACGCTAACCGGGCTTTGTGGACTCATGAACCTCGTAGCCACATTGATATGACTAGGTGGTCGGGCCTTGCAAACCCGTCCACCACCCGGAGGAAGAAGGTGTATATGAATGATTATGATCATAATATGTATGATAATGAATGAATAATTGATTATAATTACACGAGGTGTAGGTTGGAGATTGTGCACGCCCACTCACCGGGCCATAAACCCTTATGAACAATTATGAATGAATATGAACGTCGTAATCCCGTTGATGTTTTCTTTTGTTTTAACCACTTGAGAAATTCTTATCAAACTTCACACGGGATTAGGGCTTGCATGTATGTGTTTAATTTCTGCAATATTATATCTTATGCCCCGTTTTATACCCACCAGTCTCTTTTAGACTGAACCCGATTTGTTTTCAGCTGTTTTGTGCTGGTATAGGAGTGCTAGGCAGGAATACAAGTCGTCTAGGTCTTGCATTTATGTTTAGCACTTCTTTTCAGCATCTCATACACTTATTGCTCTTTTATATATGATCATAGTATGGAGCGTTATGATTTTTGTAGGCCGTGTGGCCTTGAATACTCGAATGATTTTGTATATCTATTTTGGAGCTTGGTGGCTCATTGTATATATTATATGTTGTTCTTGCTTCCGCGTTTCATTATAACTCTGATTTTCTATTGTCTTGAGTTGATTGGTTTAAGGGTTAGTCCTGCCTAGCATAGCGTGTGTGTTGTGTCCCCGTTCGCCGTGGATTTAGCACGTGTATGGACTTCCATTTCATATACAGGTCGGGTCTCGGTGAGGGGGATGTGGTACCTTACGCTCGGGTGCTACATCCTTATGTGGTATCAGAGCCTAGGGTTGCAAAACCCAGGCTCTAGTGTCGTGTTGAGTCGGTTAAGTCGTTCGGCTTTAGGAACAACTTGTCAATGTGTTACATATGCATTGTTTACGTGCTTGTGTGCTTTAAAATTTGAATTTTGATCGAATTAATTGCACTCGCATGCATGGACTAAAAATAGCATGCATTTCAGTGTTTCTTGGACAGGATGCCTCCACGTAGACACCGTGAGAGATCTCCAGTGCACCGCCGTCATCGTGACCGATCCCCTACGCCTCCACCACAACCACAAGCGCCTCCAATGGATATGGGGAATTTTATGGAAGCAGTTTTTAACTATGTCGAGCATAGGAGGGCTCAAGCTCCCCCACCACAACAAGCAGAACAACAAGCTCCTCCACCAAACCATAATAATAGAGATCCTCATGGGGTGTTTCTGAGCTACAATCCCCCTCGGTTTTATGGTTCTATTGATGATGCGGTCTCAGAGGGTTGGTTGATTCGATTAGAGAGGATATTTGGAGTCCGACAGTTTACTACGCAAGAGAAGCCTCAATTTGCTATATTCCAACTTGATGGAGATGCGTATGAATGGTGGGAAAGAACGAGGGAGAAACTCGAAGTGGTTGGAGAGGAAGTGACTTGGGAGGTCTTCAAGAGAGAATTTAGGGAAATTTTGTACCGGAGGTAGTGAGAGAAAGGAAGGAGCAAGAGTTTATGGATTTAAAGCAAGGTGCGCGTACGGTGACTCAATATCTTACCGTCTTTAATAGACTTGGAAAATATGCTCCTCATGTCACCCGGGATGAGAAGAGAAAATCAAGGAAATTTATTGCGGGATTAAGACAAGATTGGAGACATGGCCAGGAGGGCCACAATTTCGAGTCATTTGCCAACACCGTGCAAAGAGCTTTGGTTCAAGAGGAAGAATTCAAGAAGAAGGATCCGGTTTTTAGAGCTCCAATGGGAAGAGGTTCCGGAACGAATTCGGGAAAGAGACCGATGATTCAAGCTACTCCCCCTCCTAAAGGTCCTTTTAAGAAGCCAAGAATGGGAGGACAAGCCCCACCGGTTCTAAAAGCTTTGCCTGCACCAACGAGAGATCGACAAGGTCCGAGTGAGGCGAGATTGGCTCAAGCTCCTTGTACACATTGTGGAGGACCAACTCACAATTTCTATAATTGTCGGAAGAGGTTGAATTTGTTTCTTATATGTGGGAAGGGTGACCATATGGCTGATAGTTATCCTGACAAGGACCCTGGATTTCAAAGACGAGTTCAAAGGCCAATGATCCCGGCTCGTGCTTACGCCCTCGAGGGTGAGGAGCAAGATGCAGAGATTGATTCTACCGCAGTGGTGGAAGGTATACTATGCATACATAACATGAACATTCATGCACTCTTTGATCCTGGTGCCACGCATTCCTTTATTTCTTGTGACTTAGTTGCTACTCTGTGCTTGCCTGTTATTTGTCTCTCTTCTTGTTATTTGGTGAGTTCGCCACTTGGTGGGAGTCTTCAGACAGATCGGTTGGTTCGGGAGTGTTCAGTTTTTATTGAGGGGAAAGAATATCCGGCTGATTTAATCGTTATGCCTATGAAGAGGTATGGAGTTATTTTGGGTATGGATTGGTTGTCCAGGCATCGGGCCAATGTTGATTATTTTGCGAAGAAGGTGATTTTGGGGAATTAATTGGTGATTGGTAGTGGATCAAGAACGGTATCTCTCTTGTCTTACATGGAAGCTCATAAGTTGATGAGAGAAGGAGCAACGGGATTTATAGCGTATCTTCTTAATAGGCCGAAAGATCAAGTTAAGTTGGAGGATACCGCGGTTGTTAAGGATTTTTCCGATGTGTTTCCGGAGAATTTGAGTTCTTTACCCCCAGACCGTGAGATTGAATTTGTTATCGATTTACACCCAGGATCCAAACCGTATTTTAAGACTCCGTATCGGATGGCACCGGCCGAATTGAAAGAGTTAAAGATTCAATTAGAGGAATTACTCAAAGTTGGATATATACGGCTAAGTTCGTCACATTGGGGTGCTCCGGTTCTCTTCGTTAAGAAAAAGGATGAAACTTTAAGAATTTGTATAGATTACCGGGAGCTTAACAGGATGACCGTAAAGAACAAGTATCCTTTGCCCCATATTGAGGAATTATTTGACATGTTACAAGGTTCGGGGGTATATTCGAAATTGGACTTGAGACAAGGGTACTATCAGTTGAAGATCCAGGAAGAGGACATTCCGAAGATGGGATTTAATACCCGGTATGGGCACTATGAGTTTGTCGTGATGCCTTTTGGACTGACTAATGCTCCGGCTGCTTTTATGGATATGATGCACCGAATTTTTTGGCCCTATTTGGATAAGTTTGTGGTAATATTCATCGATGACATCTTGGTTTATTCGAGAACTCTGGAGGATCATGCCAGGCACCTCAGAATTGTGTTGGACACCTTAAGAGAACATCGATTGTATGCTAAGTTTAGCAAATGTGAGTTCTGGATTGATCGGGTAGCATTTCCGGGCCATATTATCTCAAGGAAAGGTTTGGAAGTAGACCCTTCTAAAATTGAGACAGTTATTCAATGGCAAAGCCCGAAAAATGCTTCAGAAGTAAGGAGTTTCTTGGGTTTGGCAGGCTACTATCGAAGATTCGTACAGGATTTTTCAAAGATTGCGGCTCCTTTAACCCGATTGACTAAGAAGGTGGTTAAGTTTGAGTGGGACGAAGCATGTGAGGCTAGCTTTCAGCTTTTAAAGGAAAAGTTGACCACTGCCCCTTTATTCGCGCTTCCCGAAGGTACAGAAGGATATACAGTCTATACGGACGCATCAAAGGACGGCTTGGGATGTGTGTTGATGCAGAATGGAAGGGTAATCGCCTATGCCTCAAGGAAATTAAAAGATCATGAGCAAAACTACCCCACTCACGATTTGGAATTAGCGGCAGTGATCTTTGCTTTGGGTAAGTGGAGACACCATCTTTATGGAATATCATTCGAGGTCTTTTCTGATCATAAGAGTCTCCAATACTTATTTTCACAAAAGGAATTGAACAAGAGACAACGACGTTGGATGGAACTTTTGGCGGATTATGAGTGTACAATCCGATACCATCCCGACAAAGCCAATTTGGTCGCGGATGCACTTAGTAGGAAAGCTAGTGTGTCCAATGTGAAAGTGGAAATTGGGGATGAGAGTGAGATGTTCAAGCTGAGGGCTAGTATTCGGAATATCACGGTTCAACCAGATCTTAAACAGAGATTATTTGATGCTCAGAGGATTGATCCCGAGGTTCAGAATTTAGCTGAGAAAGCTCGAGCTGATTTAGAGTGTCCATTTGGGTTTGATGATACGGGACTTCTAAGATCTAAAAACCGAATTGTTGTGCCGGAAAAGTTAAAAAGGATTATTCTTGAAGAAGCCCATCGGTCAGGATATTCGATACATCCCAGAGGGAACAAAATGTATAAGGATTTAAAACAATTTTATTGGTGGAAAGGTTTGAAAAGGGATGTGATCAACTTCGTGAAACATTGTATGACCTGTCAAGTGGTAAAGGCAGAACATCAAAAGCCATCGGGGCTACTTCAACCACTGCCTATCCCGGAGTGGAAATGGGAACAAATAGCCATGGATTTTGTTTCGGGATTACCAAAAGTGAGTGGCGGTTTTGATGGAATTTGGGTTATCGTGGACAGGTTGACAAAATCAGCTCATTTCCTTGCTATCAGAATGTCCGATAAAGTGAGTAAGTTGGCCAAGAGATATAATGATGAGATTGTCAGGCTTCATGTTGTACCTGTTAGCATTATCTCAGATCGGGATCCAAGATTTTCTTCACGGTTATGGTAAGAATTACAGAAATGTTTGGGAACAAGGCTTCAATGCAGCACAACTTTCCATCCTCAGACCGATGGACAATCAGAAAGGTTGATTAAGTATCTGGAGGACATGTTGAGAGCATGTGCATTGGACTTTCAAAGCTCGTGGAATGAACAGTTGCCGTTAATCGAGTTCGCTTACAATAATAGCTATCAAGCCTCGATTGAAATGGCCCCTTATGAAGCTCTTTATGGACGTAAATGTCGATCCCCGTTGTTCTTTGATTTGGAGGAATGGAGTTGGACCAAACAGGAAGGTGTTAAAAGAGGGGAAAGGAAGGAAAAACCCTCTACGATTGTGCAAGAGGTTATTGACAAGGTCCAGATAATTAGACAACGGATGAAGGCCGCTCAGGATCGACAAAAGAGTTAGGCCGACCTTCGGAGAAAGAATTGGGAGTTTGAGATTGGAGATAGGGTTTTCTTAAAGGCTTCTCCACGAAAAGGGTTCTCAAGGATTGGACGAGGAGGAAAATTAAACACTCGGTATATGGGACCGTATGAGATCCTAGAGAAGGTTAGGGATACGGCCTATCGATTGGACTTGCCTCCAAGTTTAACCGGAATTCATAATGTGTTTCATGTTTCACAACTCCGAAAATATTATCGAGACGAATCCGAGGTTCTACCGATTGAAGAAGTGGAATTAGAACCGGATCTCACCTTCGTTCAAAAGCCGATTAAGATATTGGATCGAAAATTTTAGGAACTTCGAAATCGGCGTATTCCACTAGTCAAGGTTCTTTGGAGAAGTGATAAAACCGAAGAGGCTACGTGGGAGACGGAGGAAAAGATGAAGAAATTCCACCCCGAACTATTTCCAAGCGAGCAATGAATCCGAGAACGGATTCTTTTAAGGGGGAGAGATTGTAACGCCCTGACTTTTCAGACGTAAAGGTACGACGTATGTGTTTATTATTATGCGCGAATTAATTGTTTTTACGTGTTTTGTATTTAATTTTATTATAAATTGTTATTATTTTATTTTATTATATTATATTTTAATTTAATATTATTTTAGAATATTTCGTTAATTTATATATATATATATATATATATATATATATATCTTTTATTATTATTAATTTATTGATTAATGCTAATCAAGAGTTATGTTAATTAATCATGCTTTAATTAATTAATTACGTTTGACTTTAATTTTATTTTAATATTAGAATTTAATTTATTCGATTTAAATTTCATTATGCATGGAAATTGTATGAAAATATGTATGGTTGTTTAATTTGCGTATCGTTCCTATATGAAATGATATCGAAATGTCGTGAAAATGGAGTATGTCGTAAATATGTGTGTTATGAATATGACTATATGCTTGTTTTGTGTTTTCGAATTCATTTGACGTGTTAACGAATTTAATTTGATTTGTGGAACCAAATCGGGGGCTAATGAGCAATTAGCGCACCCTTGGTTCCGTATGCGATTTCTTGAGCTCGGGAACTCGGATTCGAGTTCCGTCAACTTTGTTGAACTCGTATTGAAGATTCAAGTTTAATAAACTTAGCCATATATTTTTCCGAAATCATTTGAACCTCCGAAATTCAACCGAAAAATGAAACGGCATCAATATGAGCATCTTTCACTATATTGGCCATAACTTGATCACAACTCAACCAAAGTAACTATGGTTGGTGGCATTTTAACCCTAGTTCAACCCTCTATCAGTCCTTACCTACCCCATCTTGATCCAACCCTCACACACACCAGAAATTTCAGCCAAACCCTTCTGCAGCCATTTCTTCCCGTAACTGTGCAAATCCTTGGGATTTTGGAGCTCAAAACTCAATCATCTTTCATCCAATCAACAAAGTGAGTTACGATTATGTTGTACATGCATGTAAGGTTATTTTCCTCCTTTCATCCCTAATTTTGACTCAGATTTCATAAGGTTTGGAGCTTGAGAGTGAATAGTTAGGTTTTTGAGTGTTTTGTTGATTTCTTGAATCTCTTTGATCTCTGATGTGTTTCGGTGATATATATATCATCCTTTTCCTTCATTTATGACTGAGTATACTTGTATTAATTGTTGGTTAAGAGGTTGGTGAGATATCATTAACGAAATGGATATGTATTGATTGATTTTCAAACTGGATCTTGCCTCCCTTCACGTACAGGACTGTTGCTAAGCTTTTGGAACTTGTTTTAATGTCAAATGTTGTTCCTTTTTATCCTATTTTCAGCTGTATTGTTGGGTGATTGATCATGTATTGGTTTGTTCTATTCTTTCCTTTCCTTCCCCCTATTTTTCCGTTTACGGTTGCTGTGTATGTGCTGCTTCTGTAACACTCTCCCCGGGCGGGGAGAGTTTCCTCTTGGTGAGTACCCGCCCGGGTACTCCTGCCGCAGCTTGTAGAAGCTCTCTATACTCCCTACCCGGCCGGGGAGATTAGAGAAGGACTGGCTACCCGGGCGGGTAGCCACTGCGTTTTGCTTCAGTACTTTTCTCCTTCTTATTCTGCTATTTTCCCTTCTTCTTTCTCTTTTCTTTTTCCTATCTTTTGTTGCTGTGTATATGTATGCTTGGGAGGGCTTGAATGTGCTGTTGTTGCTGTTCTCCTTGTTGCAGGGGTATGTGTGAGTTTTGTGCAGAATGGTGAAGAAAGATGCATGCATGGGTATTCTATATATATAAATATATTGTGTGTGTGTGTTTGCTAATTATGCATGGCTGTGTACGTGTGAGTGTATGATATATATCTATATATTTAGTAATGGTGCGTGCATGGCTTTCATTTCAATTGCATGCATGACTTTTAGTTTAATTTACATGCATGGTTTTGTGATATTACTTGCATGCATGTATGATATATATATATATATATATATATATATATATATATATATTGTATAGTTAATTATTATATATTTTCACTATTAATTGATTTAATTCAATTTTTGAATCTACTTGATTTCTATTTCGCGTATTTACTTTACCGATTATTGATTGAACGTTTTATTTATTCTATTTCTAATTGTAAATATGAATATTACGTGTTATGAATAATAAATGAATTCTTGGATTAAATTGATATTAATTATGAATTTATGAATTTATGAATTTGAATGAAATGAATGAACGAATAGTTGATTATGTGCTTTAAATTCCTTAATAGTGCACATGAACACTTTATAATATAATATGATCTTTTTTGCATTCATGTCATATTCACTTCATTGCCGAGCGTCATATATGGTCATTGAGTCTCATACCTTTTCTTTTGCACAGATTCTGGTTTGGTCAGAGACAAGGGCGAGCATTGAGACGTTTGTGCCTTTCTTTTTGCTTGAAAAAGGTGGGTTGTTCTTCTAATAGCTAAAACGACCCGATATATCCCTTATGTGTAAGGATTTAAGCCAAAATAGTATATTATGTAAATCGAGTCGTTTCGTGTAAATGATTTCAAACGTATGCCCCTTTTTATCTATGAAACCCTACCTTATGTTTTGGCGAGACATGATTAGGATTGCACGGGCCCCGAGACTTAGTACATGTGGCTAACCGAGGAAGCAAGGGCTGACGGGGATCCCATGTACTAGTTCCAACCAATTACGGCGAAACGGACCTCGTCAAGGAGTTTTTGACGAGGAAACGCTAACCGGGCTTTGAGGACTCATGAACCTCATAGCCACATTGATATGACTAGGTGGTCAGGCCTTGCTAACCCGTCCACCACCCGGAGGAAGAAGGTGTATATGAATGATTATGGTCATGATATGTATGAGCACAAAAGATATGTATGATAATGAATGAATAATTGATTATAATTACACGAGGTGTAGGTTGGAGATTGTGCACGCCCACTCACCGGGCCATAAATCCTTATGAACAATTATGAATGAATATGAACGTCGTAATCCCGTTGATGTTTTCTTTTGTTTAAACCACTTGAGAAATTCTTATCAAACTTCACACGGGATTAGGGCTTGCATGTATGTGTTTAATTTCTGCAATATTATATCTTATGCCCCGTTTTATACCCACCGGTCTCTTTTAGACTGAACCCGGTTTGTTTTCAGCTGTTTTGTGCAGGTATAGGAGTGCTAGGCGGGAATACAAGTCGTCTAGGTCTTACATTTATGTTTAGCACTTCTTTTCAGCATCTCATACACTTATTGCTCTTTTATATATGATCATAGTATGTAGCGTTACGATTTTTGTAGGCCGTGTGGCCTTGAATACTTGAATGATTTTGTATATCTATTTTGGAGCTTGGTGGCTCATTGTATGTATTATATGTTGTTCTTGCTTCTGCGTCTCATTATAACTCTGATTTTCTATTGTCTTGAGTTGATTGGTTTAAGGGTTAGTCCCGCCTAGCATAGCGTGTGTGTTGTGTCCCTGTTCGCCGTGGATTTGGCACGTGTATGGACTTTCATTTCATATACGGGTCGGGTCTCGGTGCGGGGGATATGGTACCTTACGCTCGGGTGCTACAGATAATGAGATAAAATGGAGAGGATAATGGACTTAAGCACTGTTATAGGTGAGAAGATCTCATAAATGATTTCTTCTTTCTGGGTAAAATCCCTTTCCATAAGCTTTGCTTTAAAGTCTCTACTTTTCCGTCGATTCTTTTCCTTTTATTTTCTTGTAGAACCCAATTGTATCTAATGGGTTTAATGCCTTCAGGCACCTCTACAAGCTCAAGACTCTGTTAGAATACAGAGATTCTAACTTAGATTACATGGCTTTTGACCTAACGGTCAGCGTCTATATCATCCACAGCTTTATTACACGTGACAGGATCAGATACGTTAGATTTAACCACTTGGGTTAATCTTAGGTATCTTGTCAGGTGTCCTGACAATCCTCCCACTACAATGATGCTCTCGTGTACACGTCTCTACATCACATGTTGTATTTGGTACATCACATGTATCTAATACATTTTCAATTATCACGGGTTTATGGAAATCAGTGTCTAATACTGTTATTTCTTTTAACACTACTTTGCTTCTACCCTTTGTGGTTATCTATGTAATTATCTTTGAAAAATTCACAAACATCTTTTGTGATTTCTCAAATTACAAAATATACCACCTATTGGTCTTCTTAGGATAACCTTAGAACAAGTAAACATTTGTTCTTTATTCTAACTTGTCAGGATCCATCCTTAACACGTGGACCAGGCTACCTTAAATCCGAAGATAAAAGATACAGGGTTTTCACCCTAGCTACCGATCCATCAGTTGACTTAGATAGAACTAGGTTTGTCTTTTTGTGTGCAAGACCCCAAAACGAAATTCATAGGGTAGCATGACTCTTCATGAATCTTACCATCATTATCAGAGTTTTATTTCTCCTTTCTGCAATACACCTTTGCTAAGACGTATCTCATATATATAGTTGAGATCTAATCTCAATTGAGAAATTTTATTTAACTCTGAACTTAGATACTTATCACTACTTCGATCTAATCGAAGTGCCTTGATGTTTTTCTGATTTGACTCTTTGACTTCAGTCTTTTATTCTTTGAACTCTTCAACAATTACAGACTTAAGTCTCATCAAATACACATATATGTATCTAGAGTAATCATTCAAATGAATGATGAAGTACGTAAAAACTTTCTCTTGCTTGAACATTCATAGTATCATATGTCCGTATGAACTAACTCAAGCAAGTTCATGGCTTAATACCTTTTGTCTCAAAAGGAACTTTCTTGGTCATTTTACTTTTCTAAACAGGATTCGCAGGCTGACAGCTGTCAAGTCGAAAAGACTCGACAATCAGTCTTTGGATCTTATTCGGATAAAAGTGACCAAGACGTTAATGCCACGTAGAAGTTTTTCCTCTTAGATGGTAAGTCAAAAAGCTTCTTAATGTTAAATTAGGGTTTTTCATTGAGGTATAAAAGACCATCTTTTTTTGTACCAGAGCAAATAAACCTTTTATTTTGCTTAATCGTAATCTTTTGTTCAAAACAAACTGTTAGACCATTAATTATCAAATAACTTACAGAAATCAAATTTCTGTTTATACGGCACGCGTAATATAAAACCCTATTGCCAAAAATATGACTTTATTGTCCTTACTGCTAATACAATTACACTTGTATTATCCCCGAGCAGTAGTTGTGTGTTAGCCGTTTTTCAAACTTTCTGATTAGTTTGAATCTTCGCAACGACTTTCAAATATGATTAGTTGATCTCAAGTTCACATACCGGGAGTCCGGTGAATTTTCAATTAAACATATTTTCAACGAGTAAGATATCTTCATATCTTATCTAAATGGCGTAACAAATAGACAGACTAAGTATTTTGGACAATTTCTTTTTCCAATACCCGTTACCACCGAAATAGAAACACTTTTCCATTGTCGGATTTGACTTTCAATTTCTAAACCTTAGATTGGGAACTTTTTCCTTTTCTTTCTTCCACTTACTGGCTTTCTAGGCCGTGGATATTGATGTATGATTAAAGAGAACTTTTCCCTTAGTCTATATCACCCTTTCTGCCATATTGAGGTCGTTCATTCGTTTTTTTTTTAAAAAAAATTTATTTAAAATAATCTTGAACATTCAAATGACTTAGGCAGAGAGTATAGGATCGTATCCTATCAGTTAAGATTGTTTCTTTAAGCACAGAGGCTTTCAATCTCGCTCAGATCAGTTATCATATCCATAATATGATTCTGAAAGAGTGATCCTTCAAACATCTTTAACTAACAACCTTTTTCGTGGCTCGTACCTTCGTACGATTCTGTCTCCAAAACATGTTCTTATCAGTAGACATCTCATGTGTCTGATGCTCAGGAACATTTAAAACAGATGTCAGGATATAAGACTAGCCAGATCATCACACTTGATCCATTTGGGATAAACGTCTTTATAATCCTGGCTGGTTGTAGTTTTCGAAATTTTCGGATAAGGTTCAGTGAGTACGTAAACTTTCGTGTCCCAACACGATGTCAAGATTCATTTCCTAGTCAGCATAGTTGAACCCTTACTAGCCTATTTCCTTGTAGATACACAGTCTGGAGTGGGCTAAGAGAGATCGTAATTATAAAAACTGAAATAAATAAATAAATGCAAGTTATGATTATGTATTTCACTTTCTTCTGCGTCCAACCAATAAATGAAATCCACGTAAGCATTTTGATTTACGCAATGGTGACTTAACTAACTGCAGTTGACTCCCCGGAGGCGAGGTCGAAAACCGCTTAGAAAAGCAGGAACTATTCTTTATTAACATGTCATCTAGGTAACTCTTCCCAAACAATGTTAATCCACCACGTCAACCCTTGGCCTCTAAGTAAATCTAACAGAGCTCCGAAGGGAGGTTAATATATTACTTAGTCAAGTGTGTACCATTACCTAGAAGTCTGTACGAGTAGTTCAAGACACTCCACGGAGGCGTGGTCGAGCTGACTTTCCCATATTTCATTCTATCCGTAGAAGTCTAATCTTGTATACCGCGAATATATACCTGCCGAAGGGAGTAGTATATATTCACTATACTATAGACGGGTAATGGAGGCCGTGAGAATCCAACTCTTTTCATCTCGCTCCCACTTGAATTTTTAAAAGGTGTGGATTATCTTTTGATTATTCAATAATCACTTTTGGCGTCTTATTATTGGAAGTAATTAATCAAATTAATACCCTCCCACTAGGATTACTAAATCATATTTAAAAATCCCAATAATAATATTTTAAGGCAATTTAATAACTATTTATTAATTAGGCCGAAAAATATTAGTTCAATTCTGCATCGCGTCTAATCTCTATTAAACAATACTATTTAATCATATTAAATAAAATATGCATAATTGTAAATATCATAATATCTCATATTATCATGATCATGCCATAAAATAAAATAATTAAGCATGCTTTCATATAATTATCACATAATTATCATGCTTAAAATTTTAAATGACACAAAATAAATATGCCATAAATTAAATCAACTAAGCATGCTGGTATAATTATCACATAATTATCATTCTTAAAATAAATGGCATAAAGTAAACATGTTATAAATAAATTATCTCATAATTTAAATCATGTTTACTGATTCGGTAATTAACCAGGAAGATTATTGAAATCGATTCCCAGAAAATTACCATTCCACGTAAATTCCCAGGAAACACTGGAGGGGTCACAAACGGTCCCACTTAAAAACCAGTCTCCTTCGATAAAATTTACGTGCACAGTAGCAGATTTAAAATTATGCATCGCATGCATCATATCAATGCATGTATATATCTAGAGCACGGCTCTGATACCAGTTGCTGGGATGCGGGCCAAGAACAGTAGCAGTCCGGGACCACATTTTAAAATTTTTTATTATAATACAAGTATTAAAATATTTCTAAAACATTTTAATACAAAGGCGGAAGACTTAGCCGGATCAACTCAAGTATATACATGCAATTGATAATGAATTTTAAATCACTTAAGCAGATAAATATCTAACATGCAATTAACACTTAAGAGCACATAATTTATCATGCTTAAAATAAACAACTGTAAAATATTACCGTACTGCAAACATGGCTATCTAATGGCATTTTTCCAGCTCCCGAATTCACCTCCCGAGAATCCGACACCCGATCTCCTCGTGAAACCGGCAGAGCTTCCCTGCAATAACCCCAGGGACACCCTCGGAGTGTGAGCTCCGAAAGTATTTCTCTAAATACTTAGAGAAAATAAACTTTAAACTAGGAAACCCTTTTCAGGGTTTATTCTCCGGAAATTAGCCGTTTTATATAAACACCTAATTAAAATTAATTCCAAAATCAATCGGAATTAACTAGGAGAAAAGGGATATGGCTTCAAAGCTAAGGACTAGCCAAAACCTCTCCCAAAATGTTGAATGAGAAATGAGGTGGGTATCAGCCTATTTATAGGCAAATATATGAGGGCAGAACGGTCATTTTGGATACAAAAGCAAGGGCAAAATAGTCATTTCACAACCTACTTGCGTAGGCAACTTGGACACGTAAACCAAGGTGACTACATCGTAGATCTCTCCGCCACGAATCGAACGCCGCCGAGAAAGCGCCGGTTGGAGCCCGCACGCGCCGCCTGAAGGCGGAGCGTGGGTAACACCTTCGGCCTAGGGTTTCGGGTGACGTGGCCGCTTCTGGATCTGCCACGTGTCCGGGTCAGTCCAACCTGAAATCGGACCCGGTCCGATCCTATCCGGGACCCGATTCGTTGACCCGGCTCGTTGACCCCCGGTCCAGACAAATCTGGATCGTTGTTCGCGCTGACGTGGCGCGATCTGGGCCGTCCACGTGCCGCACACGTGGCGTGCCACGCGGCTGCCCAGTCAGCGCCACCTGGCCCACCTTGCTGACGTGGCATGCCACGCCAGCTGCCACGTCATCACCGAATAATTTTTTTTTTTCAATGAAAATTTTATTTTCTCCGGGCATTTCCAACTCTTTGGAACTTTAATTTATTTTCTTAAAATAAATTCCTTGGCTATTTTCAAACACTTTGAAAAATTCATTTCTCTTTCTCATTTTAATATTTTCTCTTTGGGTTTCAAGTGGGGCTTGCAGGGGGACCTGCAGGACTAATTCATTTTAGCTCCAAACGGATTAATATATTATCATCCCATGATAATAATTAATTATCGTTTAACAATATTTAATTCCACTAAATAAATATTGTTGCACTCTAAAATTAATTAAATTATTCACAAATTTCTCGATCTAGAATAATTTCTCATTTTACTCCTCCGTGTAGATATCCATGAAAAATAAATTATAACTACTATCATTTATTTTTCATTTCCAATTTGAAATTTATGGATTCGCCTTAAGTTCAAATTCTCTGTACGTGAAACAGATTCAACATACAACTTCGATGACGTATCATGCGAAATGCTTTGGCCAAAGTCTTAATTCGAACTTTTGCAAATCTATTTCAAGGATATCTTTTACCTTCCAACAAGGCCACAGATTCTTCGATCAATATAACTCTTTAGCACATTTCATGCTGTCACCGAATCATACAAAGTATTTTGGCTACCTGTTACCGAGACCTCACTTCAAGTATGTTACAGTGACTAACACTACATGCCTAAAGCCGAAATATTATCAAGATTAAGAGTACAATGCTTCCTGAGATTTTATTCATTTTAGATAGCAGTATAAAATAAATAATCTCAGTGGTCCAGTTCGATGTTTCCAATCCTATTGAAAATCATCAACGTATTATAATTGGAATAACCATTCCCTATGACGAAAGACTAATCATCTTATATAACCACGTTATAGCCTTGATAAGAACATATTCTTATCTTATCGACTAGAACTTTAATGACACGTGATTTCGGTATTCAAAGTCTTTTCCTATGAAACACATTTCATATAAGAATACCACCACACGTCCTTAATTATTAATATGTGAAATACTCATAACTTGCTGTAAATTCAGTTTAATTAATTCAACAAATTGAATTTTCAGGGCACCATTCCCAACAGTTACAAACTCCCCTCCTTCAAAAGGACATGTCCTCTAGAGCATAATCCGGGATGTTAACTAAAAGAAAGAAAACCTCACCTTGTCGACCAACTCAAGTGAAACGAACAGAAAGACACCAAAAGAACCACCTCCTCAACAACGGGACAAACCTAAGAACCAAAGAAAGAACGAGAGGCAAACTTAGACTCAGTATGAACCAATTAGACGCTTGGCCGATGCATATAAACACAAATGATACATAAGGAATGAAATGAGAAAGCACTTAGGTCACATAATGCCATATTAAGCCATACCGGATCATAGCTCACATATTTCATGTTAGAAGAATCCATAATTCTCATGCAACACTCATAACACATCATATAACACGTTAGCTATTCATACACTCCAAGAAAGAGCAAGGAAATTACATTTAAGGCAAACAAACAAAGAATGAAATCATGTATGCACGTAGGAGGACATATCAAGGCATATAATGCACATTTCACATTAAATGAACCTATAAACTTAATACAACATGCATAACACATTATTCAAACATAAAACATACCTAATCCAAGAATTAACAAGTCGTAGCACATCATTCCATACATATAAACAAGTATACATCACATTAGGATCAAGATCGGGGAGGGAAATGAACGAAACGAACAAACAAATGAACAAAACACTCAAACCGGCAAGCAGGGGGGACTAACGGCCGGTAGTCCCCAACACACACTCCCCGACTAATGTCCGTTAGTGGGGATAGAGGTTCCAGGCTGGGAATAATGGCCGTTACTCCCAAAAACTCCCCAAGATGCTAACGGGCGTTAGGCGGCACAGGGCTAGAAAACTTCGATTTCCAGCCCTGAAACTCCTAAGAAAACCCAAGAAAACCAGCCCAAAACCAAAACAACATGCCATAAAAGTTTTATACAACAAATATACAAAGATTCATGCCCTAATTCATGCAAAAACCGAAGCTAAAGTGAGGAGAAAGGAAGAGATGCATAGACAAGTTCATGCTCTTGCAAAAGCTTCAATATACAACAATTGTATCTTGAAAATCCCTCAAGTAGCATATAAAATCAGTTCATATAATCACTCATGGATGTCTTAAGATCAATTAGGATGCCTTAAATCCAAAGAAAACATATGGAAGCAAGCAAATTCTTCAAAGTAGCTATAAACCCTTACTATTCATGCTATAAATCATAGAATGCTCAGACATGGATGAAATCTTGCAAACTTGGAGTTAAAATGACCAAAAAGGGAAATAGAACATGAATATTAACTTACCTCTTAAATTGGGAGAGATTTCATCAAGGTTTCAGTTCAATTCTTGGAGAAATAAATAGTTGCCCCTTATTTCTTCTCTCTTCTTCCTTGGAGCTGAACTTGGCTGCTCTTTTTCTTCTTTTGGGGTGGATTTGGTTCGAATGGTAGGGTTAGGAAAGATAGAGAGCTGAACCAAGGTTACAAAAGTCAAGGTTTAAGGCTTAATTGGGGTTAGGGTGGTCCCCACAAGCTCAAGAATAGTCAAAAGGTGTCTCTTTGGTGCGAGGTGCGGGGTTCGGGTGAAATTCGGAGGACCAAATGAGCTTAGAAAAATATGAGGCTAGCTTCCTTGTCTCTCTATTATGAGCTGGATGCATCTTCCAAAATTCGAATCCGAATTCCCGAGCTCAAGTTACGCCTCCCGGAACCCAAGGTGCGCTAATGCTAGTTAGACACTTAAGTCCCTAACAAATAAAACGGTTCGAAAACCGTATCAAATGAACCCAAAAACATGCAACGAGCAATTAAATACATTCATAACACATATAATTAATGCATATTACATAGTCACAAAAAAAAAAAATTAATTCCGAGTCTAACGGATAAAAAACGAGGCAAAAGAGACAAAACGTTCAAAATTCTAAACAAGTACTTAGCAAATAATTCAACTAAATTCAAGAATAGCAATTAAACATTATAATAAACATATAATCGCCTAAATAAATAATTTAAATACGCAACTAGCACTCTCGAGACTACGTACCTGTACGGTCGGACGAGCGGGATGCTACACCTTCGAAGGTTGAGACAGTTTTACGGTGGCAGAGTCCAAAGAATGCCTCAGAGGTTAGAAGTTTCCTGGGTATGGCGGGTTTTTATCAGAGATTTGTGAAGCATTTTTCAAAAATTGCTGCCCCTTTGACCCGACTAACCAAGAAGGAGACTAAGTTTGAATGGTATGAGACGTGTGAGGTGAGCTTTCAACTTTTGAAGGAAAAGTTAACGTCTGCACCAGATTAGCACTTCCTGAGGATACCAAAGGGATTGTAGTATATACCGATGCTTCGAAAGAAGGTTTGGGCTGTGTTTTGATGCAACAAGGGAAGGTAATTGTGACACCCCGCTCGTTCGGACATACAGGTTTGTACCACGTGTGAGTTTATTTTTCGTAATTGCATTTATTTTCATTTTTATTTGGTGCATTCATATTTTATTTCTATTGTTTTCTATATAAATTATTTGAAATTATGTGAAATATATGATTTAAATGTCAAGAAAATGCCCTAAGTGAAACTATGATGTGAATTCTTGTGAATCATGAATTTATGATATGTGAATTTTATTCCCGAGCATGCTAATTTTGTGAACTATGTGAAATACATGATTTAAGGATGTAACGACATGATTTTAAAATATGTGGGCTTAATTGAAAACTTGGTTTTGGACTTAATTGTAACTTGATTTTAAAATATGTGGACTTTAGTTGATTTTAACGGCATGAAATTTTTGGATTCATTTGGAAAATGAGTCATTTTAGTACACTTGTGTACGTTTTATTTTATATCATGAGCACTGGCACTCGGATTCGAGTGCCGTCTTCAGCGTTCAACTCCTTTCGACGACCCGGACGCAATGGAACAAGTTTCGTAACTTTTTGATGCCATTTTGACCCCCAACGATGCAGATTTCAGTCATACGTACCTAGTACGCACCTAGGAGCCACTTTTGAGCTAGGCCACTCATTCTTTTGTACTTCCTTTGACCTTATACACCAAATATCAGCTCTCCCTCGCTCTTTTGGATACTGATACATGAACCAAACACCAAGGAAAGAAGGAAGAAGAAGCCATTAAAGAAACCCCCTTTTTTTAGACCCTTAAATGCTCGTTTTCTAGCCCGCATGCGACTATATATTATATATAGTTAAATATGTGTAATGTACGATATGTTTATGATCTTGTTATCAAGTTTTGGCTTTCAAAAGGGCTATATCTACGAGCATATATGAGCTCTTGGTTTTAATGAAAGTTTAATGCTAATGTACGTAATGTTAATGATTTGTAATGAGCGAGAATGCAATGAAAGGTAAGGTAACGGTAAAGTTGGATCCATGGAGACTACGGGTTAGGAAGCCCGGTACGGTAGAGGGCCGTCGGGTTAAGCCTAAAGGTGGTTTCCCTCCGAGGTATTACACGTGACCCCGGGAGTTTGGGAAGGCGTGGTGCTTTCGATACCTTCGGTATGTAGCCGGGGAGGACTCGTGTGGGTTAACTACCCCTCGAGGAATTTATAATAGCACTCATGTGGGTTAATCGCCCCTCGAGGAATTTACCAATGGATGGTTAAGGGTTGGCCGACCCTTCCATCACCGAATGGGGGATTGAATGTGATTTATGTTTTGTATAATGTAATGTAATGAGAAGTAACTGTGGATGCTCGTACTCACCGATCTTAATGAAATGGTTGGATTATGGAACGAGAATAGAGTCTTTATTAATGTAATGTATACGTATATGATTTGTAATGTTCTTTGAAAATGTTTTGGTATGAAAAACCTATTACCGGTTCATAATCTTTATCTTTTACGTGCTTTGCTATTTATATGTATAGTGTGTGGGTGTGCGTTAGCCCCTTCACTCAGTCGAGATATGGATGACACCTCTCTTTTACCACTTTTAGTTTGTAGGTCTTTTGAGCACGAGCTAGACGGAGAAGTGGGTCGTTCGAGCCTCACTTTTGGGTATAGGTCGTGCTAGGTGCATTGCATTATATTTTTGACATGTACTTAATGATTTGATCGTAATTTATATTTTGTTATGTAAATATGAATCGATACGGATTTGTATAATTGGATACTTGGTGCCTATGTTTGATCTTGAATTTTATATTACTAGAACTCCTTGCTTCCGCTACTTGTGTATTTGTTACGCGCTCTGGTTTAGTTTTAGCTCCGCCTAGCCTAGTGAGTGTGTAGCCTCCCATTCTCTTAGACTTGGGCTCGTGTATGGACTTTCCATTTCATATGCGGGTTCGGGTTTAGGTGTGGGGGATGTGGTGGTCCGCTCTCCGGGTGCTACAGTAATCGCCTATGCCTCTAGGAAGTTGAAGGAACATAAGAAGAATTATCCCACGCATGATCTGGAATTAGCAGCCGTGATTTTTGTATTACTGAAGTGGAGGCATTATCTTTATGGAGTTTCATTCGAGAATTTTACAGGCCACAAAAGTCTCCAATACTTGTTCTCTCAGGAGGAGTTGAACACGAGCCAACTGCGTTGGATGGAGATTCTTGAGGATTATGAGTGCAAGATCCGGTACCATCCAGGTAAAGCCAATGTGGTCGTAGAGGCGCTTAGCAGGAAGGCTAGCGCCTCTATTTAGAAGTGGACATTGGAGATAAAGTAGAGCCAATCAAGATAAGATCTTGTATCTCTTACATCTCGATCTACCCTGATTTAAGGCAACGAATATTTGAGGCACAAAGAAGTGATCCTGAGCTTCAGAAATTAGCAAAGAAAGCTCGAGATGATCCTGAGTGTCCGTTTGGGTTTTATGACATGGGAATTCTCAAGTTCAAGAACAGGGTTGTGGTTCCTGAAGAGCTGAAGCGAGTTGTTCTGGATGAAGTTCATAAGACTGCTTATTCTGTACATCCTGGAGGGAATAAGATGTACCGAGACCTCAGGCAATACTATTGGTGGAATGGATTAAAGAGGGATGTGGTTAATTATGTAAAACAGTGCTTCACTTATTAGTTGGTGGAAACAGAACATCAGAAGCCGTCAGGGCTACTTCCACCATTGCCAATTCTAGAATGGAAATGGAAACAGATAGCAATGGTCTTCATATAGGGGTTACCATGAGTTAAAGTTGGTCTTGATGGAATTTGGGTAATTGTGGATCGATTAACTAAGTCAGCATATTTTTTTTGCCATACGGATGTCCGACAAAGTAAACAAGCTAGCCAAGAAGTACTACGATGACATTGTTAGACTTCACTGAGTACCGGTTAGTATTGTGTCGGATCGGGATTCAAGGTTCACCTTAAGGTTTTGGCAAGAACTTCAAAAGTGTTTGGGGACGAATCTTCACTTTAGCATAGCTTTTCATCCATAAACAGATGGACAGTCTGAGAGATTAATCAGGTATCACGAGGATATGTTAAGAGCTTGTGCGTTAGATTTTCAGAATTCATGGAATGAACAGTTGCCATTGATCGTGCTTGCTTACAATAATATCTATCAAGCCTCGATAGAAATGGCACCATATGAATTTCTCTACGGACGAAAGTGCAGATCTCTATTGTTTTTCGGTTTGAAGGAATGGAATTGGACTAAACAAGAACACGTGAAAAGAGGTGAGAAGAAAGAGAAACCCTCTAAGGATGTTCAAGACGCCATTGAAAAGTTCTAATTAATTCGGCAACGGATGAAAGCAGCTCAAGATCGTCAAAAGAGTTATGCTGATAATCGGAGAAAAGATCTTGAGTTCGAAGTTGGGGACAAAGTTTTCTTAAAGCCTCTCCACGTAAGGGATTCATGAGAATTGGTAAGGTAGGGGAGCTAAACCCTCGATACTTGGGACCGTATGAGATTCTAGAAAGAATCAGCGATACAGCTTATCGGTTGGATTTACCTCCAAGTTTAATAGGAATCCATAACGTGTTCCATGTTTCTCAGCTTCGAAAATACTTTTTAGATGAATCAGCAGTCCTTCCATTGAAAGAAATGGAACTTGAACCTAATCTCACCATCGTTCAGAAGTCGGTTAAAATCTTAGATCTAAAATTTCATGAACTCAAGAATCGGCGTATCCCACTAGTAAAAGTTTTATGGAGGAGTGATAAGACAGAAGAAGCTACGCGGGAGACGGAGGATAAGATGAGAAAGTTCTACCCTGAGCTGTTTTTGGGCGAGCAGTGAATCCGAGGACGAATTCTTTTTAAGGGAGAGAGGTTATAACGCCCCACGTTTTCATACGTGCAGGTAGGTGACACGTATGTTTATTTTATGTTTCATATGATTTTGTTTTCATTTCTATGTTTTAACTTCTTTTATAATTTGTAATATTTGTCTATATCTCGTTTGTATTCCAATTTGAAATATGAATATAAGCTCGGATTTGCAAAATTATGAATTGCATGAATCTTATGTCAATTTTATGAAATAGTATGATTTATGTATGCCGAGGGTTTAATTGTAACTTATTTGAAAGTTATGGACTTGATTGTAAATAGAATTTGGGCTTATTTATCACTTTTCAAAAGTTTAGGGACCTATTTGAATAGTACCCTGAACGGTTTTGCGAATATCTTGAGCTCGGGACCTCTTATTCGAGATCCATCCTCAGCATTAGGCTCCTTTCGACGATTCGGACCCAATGAACTTGATCTTATACCTTTTCAATTTCGTTTGAATCTCCGACTAAGCAAATTTCATCCAATGTGACCTTATAGCTTAGTTTCAACTATCCTAAATAACTCCGGATCCGGTTTAACCCATTTCTCGACCCGATTTACATCCTTAAGAGCTGAAATCTTTCCTTTTCCTTCCATTATGTTCGATCAACTTCAGCCAAGGAAGAGAAGGAGAGAAACCAAGAAACGCCAACTTTAATCCTCCAAACTTTGAGCTCAAGATTAACCATCTTCCATTATTCTTCCAAGGTAAAGATCTATTTGTATTCTCCTCATCTTCATGCATATTTTCATCCATAAAAAGCTACTTTAAGGTAGGAATTCTTGAAGATGAAGCTTGATTCTTGTTCCATGATTATCCATGGTATATCTTGAGTTTTTATGCATGAAACATGATCATCCTAACTTCCTTTTCACTTCTACAAGCATGGATTAAGTGTAGGTTGATTAATTCTTGAGTTGCCATTAATGGATTTCAAGCTCCATGCATGAAAACATGAAGTTTGGTTTGGAATTTTCAGCATATTTATATGGATTTTTGTTGGATTCTTGAAGTACAAGAGTTTTCCTAAGTTTTTAGGGTGAATTATTTGGTTAAGATGCTATGTAGATTGTTGTTATTGTTGCTGTCGAAACAGGGGAGAAAGGAATATGTTTGTACGTGTGTTTGCAGCTGAAAATTCTTAAAGGTGATGGTGACTGGTACAAGATACGGGCGTGTCTGTCTTGTGCATGAAATGAGACACGCCCGTGTCACCAGCCAATTCGTGAAGGAAAACCTTTTGTACTGAGACATGGTCATATCTCACTGATAACTACATTTGAGACACCCTAGTGTCAAAACAGAGGACTAGGCTACTGACACAAGTCACGCCCGTGTCCCTACTTGTACTGCAAGGGAGACACGCCTGTTTTCATAAACCCGCTATACACTAATGTGCAAGATTTCGGCCAAAAGTACACACACATATATATATAGTCTTTCAAACAGCCAATGTTTTCAACGTAAAGCCTTTCTTTTATGAATCCTTACCTAATGTTTTGGCGAGAATTGATTGATCACAATGAATGGGGGCCCTAGGACTTAGTGTATGTGGCTATCTGGGGAAGCAAGGGCTGACGGTAATCTCATGCTCTAGTTCCGTCAAACTACGATGTTAGCGGTCCTCGCTAGGAGATTAGCAGGGAATGGAAATTGGGCTTTTGGGGATTCATGTACCCCACCAGCTATAATGAATAGGTGGTCGGGCTTTGCAAACCCGTCTACTAATCAGAGGAAAAAGGAGTGAAGGAATGATTAAATAAACGATCGAATGAATGAGCACAAAAGATTATATGTATGATCACTAATGAATGAATGATAATGATACACGAGGTGAAGGTTGGAGATTTAGCCACTCACCGGCTCACGAATGACCTAATGATTGAAAATGGTCGTTATAATCTCGTTTATTGTCTTTCTTTATTTTCCCACTTGGGTATTATTCCTAAAAGCCAGGATTATGGCTTGCATGTATGTGCTTAAATTCAACAATATTATCATATTATCCCTGTTTTATACCCACCAGTCTCTTTAAGACTGAGCCCGGCGTTATTTTCAGTTCATTTTACAAGTGGGAAGGGCTAGGTGGAAATACGAGTCTTTCGGAGTATTGCATTAGTGTCCAACATTTCTTTTACGTATTCACACATACTTTTACTTATTATGATCTCATGAATGTATCGAGCGTACTTCAATTGTAGTAAGCCGTTAACTTTGATACTTGTATTCATTTTGATGATATATGGAGCTTTGATAGCTCAATGTATATATTATGTTTATATGCTTCCGCTCTTACGCTACTCTGTTATCATAATTGTTGTTGATTTGGTTTAAGGGTTAGTTCCCGCCTAACGTAGTGAGTGTGTTATGTCCCCGTTCACCTTGATTTGGCACATGTATAGATTTCTCATTTCATATGCGGGTCGGGTCACGGTGCGGGGGATGTGACGTCTCACGCTTGGGAGTTACAAATTCAAATTGGCCTCTTAACATTATATACTCCCTACACGTCCCCAAATGTTAGCAAAGTTCAAAAGGGAAAGAAAATTGAGTTCTAATCAAAATAGACTCTCTCACTCGTCAGCCTCTATGTTCGAATATACAGATGGTTATTTTGAACATAAATTCTCGCCTACTTTCTATGTCAGCCCCATGTTGCAACACAGCAGCTCATGTTCGAATATACACTTTGTTTTCCTGAAATTTGCACAAAAGTCAGTCCTTTTCCCTTCTTTTGCTGTTTACATCCCTAAGTCCAGCAAAATGACAAAATATTCGGATCATGTACCAATAATACATTAAACCACCCTAAAAGTGCTTAAAACTCATTCATAACGCATGCAAAACTAAGTACTAAAAGCAACTCATCAATTATCTATTGTACTTATTCTATAGTATTTGTGTGGTATGAAATTATTTATATTTATATTATATTATATATTTTAATTGATATATATATATATATATATATATATATAAATGCAATTTTTTGTAAGTAATTGTACATTTTTATATATTTCTATTTAATTTTTATACATTTTTATATTTTTTTCGAAAATTTTTCAATTTTTATTTTATTATCGTTAATATTTTAGTTGTGGTTTTTATTTTTATTTTTATAATTTATCTCCTATACTTTGGGTTTTTTTTCTTCTTTGTTTTTGTTTTGTATATTTTTATGTTTATATATTTTAAATTTTGTGTTTTTCTTTCTTATTAATTTTGACTTTTATTTAAACTTATATTGTTATCTTTTCTCGTTTTTAAGTTAATGTTTTTTTATATACACTTTTACAGAGAGCCTAATAAATTAAAAATGAAAACAATTTATGAGATTGTTCATTTATTATATATATACATGTAGCACCCCAGACGGAGGATACCACATCCCCCGCACTAGGACCCAGACCCGATCGTGAAGTAGAAAGTCCATGCCTAAATCCCAATCATAGCGAACGGGAGACCAACTCACACATTAGGCTAGGCGGATCTAACTCGACAAACTCAGAGCGCGGAAGCAATTTAAAACAATCATCAAAAGATAGCGGGAGTAATTTAAAACAACATGCAGAACAGATGACGGGTTCAACTAGCATAGATACCTAGTCCCGAATATCAATTTATAATCCAATATAATAATCAACATAAGTATCATCAATATCTGGCGACATCCAAGTACTAGCTTACTAACCCCACACGAGTTTAAGTCTAAGTAAGACATAAGACATAATCTCCAAGTGTGAAACATGAATACATAACATAAGTAGAGTATGAAACAAATGCATCCTAGTACCACTAGACCGACAAGTATGGCCCAGAAGACTCACATCCGCCTAGCTCAAGCCAAAAGAAAACTGCAACTAAAAGATAAAATGAGGTGTCAGTAAACTGACTGAGTGAGGGGGCTAACGCACACCCACAATATATATATATAAAGAGCATAGCACAGAATGAAAGGATGGACTCATGAACCGAGGATAGTTGTTGCATACCAAAACACTTCGAAATAACCCAAAATAGATATAGATATAAGTTTAGAAATCATTTTCCAGAAAGACTCTATCCCGATTCATAATTCCATAACAGAATAGAACACATGCTCGGCGAGTACGAGTTTCCAACCTTTACTCCTCAGAACATAAATCAAAATAAATCCATCCGCTACACCAGTGATGGAGGAGATGTGCTATCCCCAAACCATCTATAATAAACCGTCTAAAATAGACTCACCCTCAAGGGTTAGCGAACCCACAAGAGTCCTCCCCGGCCTTAGTCGAAGGCTCAAGATACCACACCTTCCCTACAGCACGGGTCGCGTGAAGATATCTCAAATGGAACTACACACAGACTGATCCCTGACGGTCCTATACCGTTCCAGGGCTATCTATCCCATAGCTCCTTGGATTCACAACAGAACAGATCATAACATAACGTATGCCAATCTTTCATGGCAATCTCGCTACATAATCAAAACAAAACTGTTTTTCCAAAATAGCTTACATATGCCTCAAAAATTGGTTTATGTATTTTTATCCCTACGCGATGGAACTTTAAGCCTCATGACCTCCACCCACGCAGGACGCACGCAAAATCATGAACATATCATATCCAACACATACGTATTTATAGTAGGGTATACTCACACGCAAGGGTAGAAATCAGCATGTAAAGGCCATAGGTCGCATAACTATACAAAATCTTAAACCTCACCTAAGAAGCGACAAGATACGAGAATTGACGATACGGATGCATACTCGACCAAGTTATCTCCGCCCTGGAGATCACTGTACTGAAGAGGAAATACAGTGTACTCGTGAGACTCGACTCAGACAAGAACCATCTAGAGACGCACGACAATGCTCAACGTGATCGTGGTTATGCATAAGTGTTCATGTTGTGATGTGATTGTGTTCATTTGCATAATTAATATCCCACATAACAAATAACCACTAATAGCAGAAGCTCATTTCAATTTAATATCCATCGTTACCAATCTCATACTAACATGGTTTGAGTAATAAATAACAGACATGCATTTAATGAAATGTCCACTAATCTCAAACATTTCACCTAGTAATATATAACAATTAGAGAATTATTCAATATAGCAAACAATTCAACTTGTTCAAAATATAATATACATATATATTAATATTCTTTACCTCAGACACACGCACACACCGAGGCTAAATTGATAACCAAATAACCCAACAACACTCCCATAATAATTTACACACGTGCATTCAATACACATTATCATAATTAAAGCTCAAGTCCATTATACTAATTGATTTCATAATTTACACACACACACGCACACTCACAAGGCACAGTTAGTATTATTTAATTTGTTTGTAACATATACACAGCATACACACACATGTGCAATGTATACCAACACTCACGCACCCACACGACATCATACACAAATTCACAAGTTATTGAAACCAACAGATTTTGCAATTCAGCAGCATCAAGCTTAAAACGTATTTTAATTTAATTTATTCAATAACTAAACCAAATTACAATACACAATTAGATCATTTAACTTACACATCTAATTAAACCATCTCACTTAAATCACAGTTGCAAATCTCCAAACCGTCCCAAACTTTACAGTTATTGAAGACCAGCCCAAATATACCTCAATTACCAAAGTCACTGAATCATATTTACCCAAAATCCATTATTTCCATTATCAATAGCATTTCAAATAGCTATTAGAACTGCATAATCATACATACCACACAAATACTTTTCGGAGTCTTTAAAATAAAGCTTAAACATTAAATCAGGAAAATGCAGTTCACGAATCTATAAAACAAACACCAACTCACTTAACAAATCTAAATTACATAAATACAATCCATAGTTTGAGAATAATTTACAATTAACATGAAACAAATGAAATTGATTAGGCTCACATTAAAAGGGGAAGGAACTGAAACTGGGGGCGTAAATTCCAGCAGTAACGATTGAAACGGGGGCGGTGGCGGTGAGAGGCTGTCGGAAGCCATTGCTATCCCTTCGTTTCTCTATTTCTGTCCAAGAGAGAGAGAGAGAGAGATCTAAATGGAGGGGCGTCGGAGATGGTGGTCGGTGGCTACAACGGAAGCTGAAAACAGGGGAGACGATGGTGATGGGGCGGCTGCAGGCGGTGCGATGAGGGAAGAAGCTGCTACGTCGTTACTGCTTTGAGAAGATGGGGAGGAATCCTGGCCGGAAACGAAGCTGACGGATCTCGGCATTGTGAATAGGAAAATAGAGACAGGACTCCGGTGGTGGCACGGTAGAGGATCGGAACCCTGGTGTTCTTGTGGAGGCATGTGAGATGCCAGAGAAGGTATGGTGTTTCCTCGCTTGGAATTTTGCCGGAATCCATTGCGTAAACCTTCGAAAATGGCGAGGATCTTCGTCGGAAATAGAGCCGAAAGCTTCTATCGGTATTCGCGGTGGTGGAGGCAGTCAACGAAGAGGTAGAGAGGAAAGGATTGTTGCGTTGCTGCTAACTCAGAAAAGAGGAGGACAAGAATCTGTTGGCGGCAAGAATGGCGGTCGGCGGCGGCTGATCATCGGTGGTTGGGGATGCTCGCGCCGCTGCTGTAGCTGAAGACCGAAAGGGAAGAAGGAGAAAAATATCGTGCAGCAGCTAGGGTTTCAGATTATAAAAAGACTCTTCTCTCCAAAATTGCAAACAAGTCCCCCGAAAGTATAAGTCATGCAATTGAGTCCTCCAGTTCCCAATAAGATCAATTAAGTACAATCAAAGATTAGAAAATTATAAAAGTACCCCCAAGATTAAGAGTAGTGTTCAAATAAGTCCAAATTGAATTTCTCATAATTAGAAATAGATCCCCAACTTTTATTAATTTCAAATTAGCCCACATAATTTAATCTAAAGAGCAATTAGACACTACACACATATTTCAATTAAGTCCACATATTTTCATAAGGTTGCAATTGAGTCAATTAAACTACTAAAACATAAATAAAGTAATTCAAGCACGAGCAGAGTTAACAATCTAATCGCACGAAAACGATATCGTATCATGCTCCGAAAATGCGGGGTGTTACACCCTTCCCCCCTTAAGTGAACCTGGTCCCCAGGTTCAACTCCTGAGCTGGAAAAGCTTCGAGTTGAAAGAGTCTTAACCCTTCTCAAGGGATTACGTAAAATATAGCCTTCGTTGTGAAGTTTACTCTCATTATCTTTACTGGACCTTTCTCGGGATATCTCGTTGTCATTGGGATCCATTTGAGTACTGGACCGTTGCTTTCATCAAGTTGTTCGATCATTCCCGTAAGTCGAATAGTTATCACTGCACTCAACTTCGATGGCGTCGTAAACTCGTCACTTGCGGACCGTAGCCAGGACGACACGTAACGCAACCACAACAACCAAGAGATAATCCCATCTCTTGGCGCAAGAGGTGATAGAACCCCGTCTCTCGAGCACAGATTTGAGAGAACCCCGTCTCTCAAGCACAGAATTGAGAGAACCCCATCTCTCAAGCACAGATTTGAGAGAACCCCATCTCCCAAGAACAGAATTGAGAGAACCCCGTCTCTCAAGCACAGAATTGAGAGAACCCCGCCTCTCGGCCTAAGTCGGACAGATTCCAACATCTCCCAACATTCTAATTTGAGAAAATGCAGCATTTCTCAAACCCCTAAATTCAAGGGAATCCAGCATCTCCTGAATACCTTAGTACAAGAGAATCCAGCATCTCTCGTGCACGAAACATAGAAAGAATCGAGCATCTTTCTAGCACATAAATAGAGAGAACCCCACATCTCTCTAACATGTAAAAGAGGGAACCTAAGGTCTCCTTTGCACATAAATCCACTACTCAGTTATTCATACATACACACATCAGAGTAACACTTGACGAAAAGTAGGCGATACATGTTTCATGTGCCTTATACAACTGATATCGGTGTCCCTTGAGTATATATTCAACGCTCGTACCTTAACTCAAGGGGGAATATCGCGATGGAATCCCTGTACAACAAGGTTACAGTATGTATGTATGTTATATGAGAAGTTAGTGAGCAATCAAGAGAGTTTTAAATCATATAGGCATGAATAGTTCACATAAGTACATCACTCATTCATTTCAACAACGGCTCATAACAAGTAGAAATTTCAAGTTACAAATACTAGATCAGGTATCCAAGTTATAACAATTAAGCAACAATAGTCATCATCCACATCAAACAAAATAAGGTAAGAGTATTTAAGCGATGCATGTATGCAAATGCCATGAATGCTTGGCGTACCGATAACCGAAGTGTAACAATCTTGTCAAGAGAGCCGAGATGAAGTAGTAGGAGTTGATTAAGCCGATAATGATGCAATCTTCGTCGTCTGAACTTCTTTATCTTTAGTCTTTTCGTGAAGTGGTAACTCAGCAAAGCTTGTTTGTCACCCAACCCCTTACTAGACCGTAATCCTTGCTCAACTAGAATCATTCCCAGTTTCTCCCAGAATTCTGATTTATGTGTTAAATCTTAGTCTGCTCATTTTCAAGGAATTGCCCATAGTTCGATTGCCAATCAGAAATCTATCTCAGAGCTACATTGGACGGTCGTGGTATTAGGCATTTCCCAATGCAATTCATGGGTTTCGATTCTAAAACTTGATTAAAGTCTTTCGACATCTAAGTGATCTATTCCCACCTCAGTAGAATCTTCCATCTCAGTAGAATCTTCCATCTCACCTTGAAGAAAACACCTAGAGAGCCAACAACCAATCTTGTCTTATCGTTTGTTAACTCTAAACGGTGCCAAAACCTTCAACACTCACCGATGGTTTGTAGCTCATTGCCTAAGTTAGCACCAACATGGTTACTTATCCGCATTCCCTAGAACTTGATCGGATTCTTCTACATTAACTCGTTTCCATCAACAAGGTGACTACTTTCAAATGAACGAATCCTCAAGGTGAAAATTCGTCAAACTCCATCTTTCAATTGACTTTAAGATAGTAAGTAAATATAGCAAGTCTCATTCCTTCAACTCTGCACTTTTTCATGACCATTGATCTTGGTAAAGAATCCTTTCATCTTTGAATTATGGCGTGTTTTCGTTGTAGTGCTAATAGGTAGTGTTGTCGGAGGGAAATCTCAGTGTTGACTCATAGGGCACCCTTAAATTCAAACACTAAATTCGATGCATGCGGATTAAGAAGCAAATAAAATGTAACAAGTATATCACGTAAATGGAACAATTAGTTGTAATTTAAAAAGCACATAAAATAAGACGTTGCATAATCAAAGTCATAATGTGCACACAATCATATAATCACGAAACAATTCATGCCGAAGGGTCAAAGTATCAAGTCAAATAAATGCAATGCGCAGTTATTCCTATGCCGTACGACCTAAACAAACTCAACACGACTCAAGAGCTCGGTTTGCAACCTAGAGCTCTGATACCACTTAAGGATGTAGCACCCCAGAGGGAGGATACCACATCCCCCGCACTAGGACCCAGACCTGGTCGTGAAATAGAAAGTCCATGCCCGAATCCGAATCATAGCGAACGGGAGGCCAACTCACACACTAGGCTAGGCGGATCTAACTCGACAAACTCAGAGCGCGGAAGCAATTTAAAGCAATTATCAAAAGATAGCGGGAGTAATTTAAAACAACATGCAGAACAGGTGACGGGTTCAACTAGCATAGATACCTAGTCCCGAATATCAATTCATAATCCAATATAATAATCAGCATAAGTATCATCAATATCTGGCGACATCCAAGTACTAGCTTACTAACCCCACACGGGTTTAAGTCTAAGTAAGACATAAGACATAATCTCCAAGTGTGAAACATGAATACATAACATAAGTAGAGTATGAAACAAATGCATCCTAGTACCACTAGACCGACAAGTGTGACCCAGAAGACTCACATCCGCCTAGCTCAATCCAAAAGAAACCTGCAACTAAAAGATAAAATGAGGTATCAGTCAACTGACTGAGTGAGGGGGCTAACGCACACCCACAATATATATATAAAGAGCATAGCACAGAATGAAAGGATGGACTCATGAACCGAGGATAGGTGTTACATACCTAAACACTTCGAAATAACCCAAAATAGATATAGATATAAGTTTAGAAACCATTTTCCAGAAAGACTCTATCCCGATTCATAATTCCATAACAGAATAGAACACATGCTCGGTGAGTATGAGCTTCCAACCTTTACTCCTCGGAACATAAATCAAAATAAATCCATCAGCTACACCAGTGATGGAGGAGATGTGCTGTCCCCAAACCATCTATAATAAACCGTCTAAAATAGACTCACCCTCAAGGGGTAGCGAACCCACAAGAGTCCTCTCCGACCTTAGCCGAAGGCTGAAGATACCACACCTTCCCTACAGCACGGATCGCGTGAAGATATCTCAAATGGAACTACACACAGACTGATCCCTGACGGTCCTATACCGTTCCAGAGCTGTCTATCCCATAGCTCCTTAGATCCACAACAGAACAGATCATCACATAACGTACGCCAATCTTTCATGGCAATCTCGCTACATAATCAAAACACAACTATTTTTCCAAAATAGCTTACATATGCCTCAAAAATTGGTTTATATATTTTTATCCCTACGCGATGGAACTTTAAGCCTCATGACCTCCACCCACGCAGGACGCATGCAAAATCATAAACATATCATATCCAACACATACGTATTTATAGTAGGGTATACTCGCATGCATGGGTAGAAATCAGCATGTAAAGGCCATAGGCCGCATAACTATACAAAATCCTAAACCTCACCTGAGAAGCAACAAGATACGAGAATTGACGATACGGATGCCTACTTGACCAAGTTGTCTCCGCCTTGGAGATCACTGTACAGAAGAGGAAATACAGTGTACTCGTGAGACTCGACTCAGACATGAACCATCTAGAGACGCACGGCAATGCTCAACGTGATCGTGGTTATGCATAAGTGTTCATGTTGTGATGTGATTGTGTTCATTTGCACAATTAATATCCCACATAACAAATAACCACTAATAGCAGAAGCTCATTTCAATTTAATATCCATTATTACCAATCTCATACTAACATGGTTTGAGTAATAAATAACATACATGCATTTAATGAAATATCCACTAATCTCAAACATTTCACCTAGTAATATGTAACAATTAGAGAATTATTCAATATAGCAAACAATTCAACTTGTTTAAAATATAATATACATATACATTAATATTCTTTACCTCAGACACACGCTCACACCGAGGCTAAATTGATAACCAAATAACCCAACAACACTCCCATAATAATTTACACATGTGCATTCAATACACATTATCATAATTAAAGCTTAAGTCTATTATACAAATTGATTTCATAATTTACACACACACACGCACACTCACAAGGCACAGTTAGTATTATTTAAATTGTTTGTAACATATACACAGCATACACACACATGTGCAATATATACCAACACTCACGCACCCACACGACATCATACACAAATTCACAAGTTATTGAAACCAACAGATTTTGCAATTCAGCAGCATCAAGCTTAAAACGTATTTTAATTTAATTTATTCAATAACTAAACCCAATTACAATACACGATTAGATCATTTAACTTACACATCTAATTAAACCATCTCACTTAAATCACAGTTCCAAATCTCCAGTGGTCGGCGGCTGCGACGGAATGTAAAAAACAGGGGAGACGATGGTGATGGGGTGGCTGCAGGCGGTGCGAGGAGGGAAGAAGCTGCTACGTCGTTACTGCTTTGAGAAGATTGGGAGGAATCATGGCCGGAAATGAAGATGACGGATCTTGGCGTTGTGAATAGGAAAACAGAGACAGGACTCCGGTGGTGGCGCGATAGAGGATCGGAACCCTGGTGTTCATGTGGAGGCATGTGAGATGCCAGAGAAGGTATGGTGTTTCCTCGCTTGGAATTTCGCCGGAATCCATGGCGTAAACCTTCGAAAATGGCGAGGATCTTCACCGAAAATGGAGCCGAAAGCTTCTATCGGCATTAGCGATGGTGGAGGCAGTCAATGAAGAGGTAGAGAGGAAAGGATTGTTGCGCTGCTGCTAACTCAGAAAAGGGGAGGGCAAGAATCTGTTGGCGGCAAGAATGGCGGTCGGCGGCGGCTGATCATCGGTGGTTGGAGATGCTCGCGCCGCTGCGGCTACTGAAGACCGAAAGGGAAGAAGGAGAAAAATGTCGTGCAGCAGCTAGGGTTTCAAATTATAAAAAGACTTTTCTCTCCAAAATTGCAAACAAGCCCCCCGAAAGTATAAGTCATGCAATTGAGTCCTCTAGTTCCCAATAAGATCAATTAAGTCCAATCAAAGATTAGAAAATTATAAAAGTACCCCCAAGATTAAGAGTAGTGTTCAAATAAGTCCAAACTGAATTTCTCATAATTAGAAATAGATCCCCAACTTTTATTAATTTCAAATTAGCCCCCATAATTTAATCTAAAGAGCAATTAGACACTAAACACATATTTCAATTAAGTCCACATATTTTCATAAGGTTGCAATCGAGTCTATTAAACTACTAAAACATAAATAAAGCAATTCAAGCATGAGCAGAGTTAAATAAATAACAATCTAATCGCACGAAAACGATATCGTATCTTGCTCCGAAAATGCAGGGTGTTACAATACATACTTAAATATTTCACATTTTCATTTAAGTTTTATAATTATAATTTCAATTATAAAATAATACATTTGTATTTTTTCACTAATTACTTTTATTAAAATAATGTAAAATGTATGATTTTTTTATAATACAATATTTCAGATGAATTTTTTAAGATCATGCATAGTCTGAGATGTAAGCTCATTATAATATATACACGTATACACATGGAGAATGAAATAGTTCATGATAATATCCTTTCATCGTACTATTTATTTAATTCTATTCTCAAGCTTTTTATTCTATATATACCGAATATCAAGTTTATAATTGTTTTGAATGACAAATATTTATTTTGATTTTAAAAATAACACGCTCTTTTTTAATTACTTAATTTTGTATTAATTAATTAAAAAATATGATTGGTAAGTAGGTTATTATTAATTATATTTTAAAAAGATATAATTATTTTAAAATCCTAGCATAGCACGGGATAAAATGCTAGTTTTTATATGTTACATAATCATCTCTAAAAATTTATTATTCTATCTTAGGTCTTTAATAAGTATTGTTGGCATCGAAAACTTGAAGATAAAATTATTACTTAATGGTGCAAATGAAATTAATTGATAATTATTAATTTTAGTAATAGACCTACAACAAATTTGAGCTTACATATTTAATTCAAAATAAAAATTATGAAATTTTATTCTAATTTTTGAATTAATTAAATGGATTAAATAAATAATTCATTAAATAGAATAAAACTCATTTATATATAAAGTGGTCTCTAAATTCAGGTCCAAGCCCACTGAGTAAAAAAAAAAAAAAAAAAAAAAAAGACCTATAGATATAGGTTTCTAAGACCAAAAAAAGAAAGGATAAATCAACAAGCCAACAAAAGGAATCAAGGCATACGAATCCTCAAGTCATCAAACACTTAAGGAATCAAAGGAATTCAGGCATTCAAGTTCTCAAGTCCGTTTCCTTGTCATTCTACATTCGATTCAACCAAACTATACCTAATCTAAGAACCAACATAATACCCTCGAATCAATTCATCCCGAAGAACCAAAGAAATTTAAGAGGTTGCACCACTTTTAAATTAAATTAAATATTGTCTTTGTTCTGCTATTTTCTAGTTCTGTGTAATCATTTATTGCAGATTCAACAAAATCTTTTGTAAATAATCGTATTTTACCATCAAGTGGTGTAGTTTAGCAGTTCAGTGATGTGCTAGTTTGACAAGAAGTCTCGTGTACGTGTCTCTAAAAATACAACTATTATTAATAGGAAGAGTTTTATACTTAAATGGTATGTATGCTTGGACCTTATTTAATTTCAAAAATTACACTTTAACCCATATTAATTACTAATGAAATATAAATATTCCTTCCTCCTACCCTTCTAAGGCTCTATATATTAGGTAAAAACGTTTCTCGTCAAGGATTGGATGTAAAGTCAAAGTCATCTCCCCACTACTAGCGAGAATTTCTTATCTTCCAATAGTTGTAGCCTAGATTACATAAAAAGGGTGCGGGTATGAATGTCGGTATAGGTGCATAAATGTGTAAAAAAAAAAAAAGTAAGTATGAGAACCTCTTAAAACGTTTAATTAAAAATAATTTTATTAATTATATATTTATTTATTTCCATTCAATAAAATGTATTTTAAATAAAAAATATTTAAAAGTAGTTTTATAAAAGAATGAGCTTCAATTATATCCTTCACAATTTGCAATCAACACTAAAATTCAATCAATTTTCTTACTAACAATGTTTTAGCACAATAAATATAAATCTTAAGAAAAAATAAATCTTAAAATATTCTTAAACTAACTAAATTTCATTGTGACGTACATTTATTTCTAATTAATCTAGCTTAAAAAGGTGACAATGTTAATAAGAAAATATATAAAAGCATTCAATAATTTGAAAATGATTTAGTTTTTTGATCTTTTAGAGCCTCCATGTCATCTTCAAGAAAGTCTTCATCAAGTATTCTAATCTCAATTTTTATTAGACTTCTCATGATCTTCGTATGTTCTCATAATTCGATTGTTGTAATATACAAAGACCAAAGAATCAGCTCAATCAACATTTAGTTGTTTCTTCGAACACTACGAATGAAACTATATGAATTTCATGCCCTCTCCGCATACGAACTGCTCACAGATTGAGATAAAACCTTAGTAGTCAAAGAATACAATTGTAGAGTAGCAACCATAGTTATTAAAGGCGAGACGTGAGGGTCAAACACAGGGTCTATTTTCAAGGCGACAGTAAAATAAAGAAAAAGTATTAAAAAATATATATAATGCAATTATAATATAAAAAATATTATTATTGATAATTGATAAAGTTTTTCCCTCCATAAGTACTAGAACTAAACTACTAATAACCATATTACTTAATAATCATCCATAGCAAATCCAAAATCATTTCCATCAACAGTTATAGTTCATCCTCATCTTCATCCAAATCTTCATTGTCCTCAACTTCATCGAATAGTTAAGTGGTGGTCATAGAATGCTTTTTGGCTGAATTCTCAATTTCAACGCTTGTGCTTGGCCTTGATTTGAAAACAATAAGATCGAGCACAAGTCTCGATGAGGACGGTCGTACTCTAGTGTTGTATAACAGTTCCTCAGCTCCAGTAAGCAATGAAATATCACACCAACTTCAATATTCACCAAACATCTCATTATCATTTTCATCATCATCACCATCACCAACCAACCGTTCACTACTCTTGTCAATATTAGCTAAGAATAAGCCATCAATCATGTCTCGTTAGTTCTGTCTTTTTCTCAGTACTCTATTACACTTTATATATACCAAATTCTCTAACTTTTTCTGAGCCAACCTATTTTGCTTTTCAGTATGAACTTGTCAATTATGTAATGAAATCAAAACAAACTAATAAAAATAACAAAAATAATTCAAAAGTAAGAATTTTTAAAACTCATATGTTCAAACACGCTCTAATTTCTCTCATATCCAGATGAACTACAAGTTAAGCTCAGAAACTTGATTCTAAAATCTTTCAAGTGATGAGTAGAGCCTCCAAGTATTTCCATCACTCAGCTTTAAATAAAATTTATATAGTTCGTATATTAAAATTGTTTGATAATTAAACATAGATAATTTTAAATTATCCTTGTACCAGGTTGCTCAGTATATCTTTGTCTCTTGGCCGTGTTAAACCCCAACATACCCACAATATCTCTATAATATGACAATTCATCAATAATCAAAACTTGAGTACGTGTCACACCAACCGTTCAAGAGTCTTGTAGAACTCACCTATAAGCTCTTTGTCATTCTCCACATTCGGGTTCTTGTAGAGGTACTCTGAGTTCAAAAAGTGGCCAGCCGCGTGAAAGGACGATGGAGTTGAATTTCTCACAGTGCATCACTGATCTCAAAGTACCGCTTGTATTTGTCTTCATCATTTTGAAAACTCCTTGCTATCGTCTCTTTTTCTCTATCCATTGCTTCCTAGATGCATCCCATAGCAGACTTAACCTCTCCATAAACTAATCATAGAACTTTATAAACAGGACAAGTTTATTTGAGAGCTTTTAGAACTTCTTGCCAAAATCGATCAGATATGACAACTTTTGCTGCTTGTATACCTTTTTGTTCTCTTGCATAACTACTACTCGTCCAAGACTCTGAAATGAACAAAGCCCTCAACTCCTTCCTCAACTTATGCATTCGAGAAAATGTGATAGTTGTGGCAAAATGAGTCACACCAGCTCTAATCAGATCTAATTTAGTAAACTTTCTCACTAGAGCTATGAAACTCGGGCAACTATAGATATCACTGTCCATCCTCACAGCTTTTAGGTAGACTTTATTGATTTCTTTTTGTTTAAACATGTCCTCCAACATTAAATCTAAACAACAAGCCACACATAATATCCAAAACAAATGTGGATATTTTACCTCCAAGTCCTCATAAATAAAAATAAATAATTAATAAGTATAATTGATAATTTTATATATACAATATTAAAGCTAATAATATATATTAAATTATAACCTAACCCGCCAACTTCATACTTGAAGCGTCAGTCACTACTTGAACCACATTCTCTGCTCCAACATGCTTTACAAACTCATCTAAAATTTTGAAAATCTTTCCCCCGTCTTTGAAAAGTATGAAATATCAATAGATTTTATGAACATGCTTCCTTTAGGACAATTTACCATAATGTTAACATATTGACAATTTCTACCATCTTTCCATCCATCCAACATAATTGAGCAACTGTATTTTTTCCACTCGGCTTTATGGTCGTCTATTGTTTGATTTACTTGGTTGACCTCCTTTTTTAGTAAAGGAACCCTCACTTTATGATATGTGGTTCGTTTCATAACCGGGCCATATTCTCCAAGTAATTGAGTTGTTGTTTGAAAGTTATCGTAGTTTATAACATTGATAGCTAAGCTAGCATCATATATCCATTGAGCAAGGGCAGAACACGCTAAATTCCTCATCTCTTGTCTAACCTCTTCATTATATCCTTTTGCTTCTTCATGTCTTTTGCAGTAGCTTCACTATGGCTCACAAATAAACCCATAGGTCCCTTTTTAGTTAAGTTTGCTTTTTTGTTGAGGTGACTATCATCTTCATCTTCCTTCCCATCCACTTTGAAACAATTCACCCTTTTCTCCTTTCTTAATCTATTTTGAGTATCTTTTTCAAGTATCAATTGTTCTTTTGCTTTCATTTTATTATTCATACAACCACTAATCTCATTTTTCACTTCATCCAGTACTTTTTCGCATGGCTTAACATTGGCATAACCACCAACTATATGTTGTTTAGCTCTACATATCCTCCTGGTATATTTTTGCTCAAAAAAGATATATATAGTATTGCGGGTGTTGTTTGGATTTTCTTACCGAACATATGGATTTTTTCTGGACATTGACATGACTTATTTATAAAACAAATAAAGAATAATAGTAAAGATCAGTTAAGTAAATAATAAAATAATAATATAAGTTATAGAATAATTTTAACAACTTCATGTGCAATAAAATAATAACATAGTTGTATTATAATTTCGACTCTATAGAACAATAGAATAATAATTAGGTAATAAAATAATCATTAAACAATATGAATACTAAACCATTGTTTGTCATAAACAAAAAAAAAATATGAATATTAAAAAAGTATTAAATCTTTGTCGGTCATAAAGGTTGAAACTTAAAATAAACAATATTACAACCATAAGTGGACTAGTATTTATTATCAGTAACTTAGTTAGTCAATAAACAATATTACAACTATAAGTTGAAACTTAAAATAAACAATATTAAACCTTTATTGTCAGTAGCTTAGTTAAATAATAGAAGAAGAAAAGAAGTAAAGAACTAACTTTAAACGGTTGGAGAAACGGCAACACTACCGTCATGGCTGTTTTATTGGCTTATCAGAATTTCGTTTGTCTTCTCGAGAGAATAGCTCTTGTGTCTTTTTCGTGTTTTTACCGTAATTATTAGGGTTTTACTTTTTCTCTTGTTATATTCAAATTTTAATTAGTTAATGGGCCCAAATTTTTTTATTTTATTGAACTAAAAAGACCCACTAAGAATTGGTAGAGAAAAAAATATTATAAAATTAACAAAAACAATAAAACTTAAGTCAATACTCAGGCGCACCTGAACTTAAAGCGAAAGGCGTCTGAAAGTGAGCACATTTCCAACAACGCCTCTCCTGACCCCTACTAAGGCGATAAAGCCACGCCTCTCGCCTGAGGTGCCTCAGGCGAGCGCCTCAGTCATCTTTAACAACTATGGTAGCAACACGATATAAATTCCGCTATTCCACTGAACTCATTATTTTTTAATCTTCAATTGCTTCAGGTTTGGCAAAAATGCGACTATTACAAGTAAAATCAATGAGTTGTCGTCGAGCAATGAAATCATCCTCTCAACTCACAAGCTTCTGAACTGTATCTAAGTATATACCTTGTACAAAAGGATCTACATGAGGCTTACATTGTTTTCTACCACCAAAACCTAAACTTCCCAACCATTCCTCTGAATCATAATAGGGGTTAAGCACTTAGGAAAGTGTATGCAATGGAATATTCACGCTAGCCCACCTTAACATCATCAAAGATTAAAGTTCTTCAAACATTTCTAAGCTCTCATGCAATGCCTCTTTAATTGAACTTATCATATCTTTCATTCTCTGATACACTGCACCAATTACGATCTTATCATAATCACAAAAGCAAGGGAAATTTGCAGGATTACCAAATAGTAGGGTCAGAAAATTTCACCTCATAATAAATAAATACTTAAAAAAATACTTTATTTAAAATATTTATTTTAAAATTATCCTACATGATTTTTCATATTATCGAACCGCACCAAAATTTTATTATTACTAATTGTATTGAACACATCCTTCTCAATACCCAACAATCATTAATAAATTAATCACCAATATGGTTTCGTGGTCGATGCTTTACAATCTTCTTCGTTGAAAATGTCTTTTCAACCATTGCAGTAGTCATAGGTAAAATCAGAGATAGTTTAACAAGTAAATAAATTAGATGATATGTGGTGTTTTTCTTTTTCTCTACCAATTTCTCTGCAAGGTTTGCAACTCCAGATAATCCAAAGAAGTTAACACTTGACCGTATATTAATTATAGAAGTGTCAAATTGACAATCTAGTGCTAGGAGCTCAACTGTGGAGAACTCAGATGAATAAAATTCATCCACTCAAATTAATTTCTTTTTATCAAAATTCTCAAACGAATTGCTTAGATTGAGGCAAGCCACACAACAAAGTAATTTAGTATTTAACTCGATACACTGATTGTGACACCCCAGTTTTCCAGCAAGCCAGGTATGAGGTCACGTGAGAGTTTAATTCGGTAATTACATGATTTAAGTGAATCACATGCCTACGTGTCAACGTGTAACTCTATTTAATTACGTGCGCTTTAGAATTTATTTAAATTGTTCTTAGACTCAATTATCTAATAATTGCTCGTTAGGGACCTAATTTTAATTAGGGTGTTTTGGGCCTTCGTAGCTACCTTGAGCTCGGGAATTCGGATTCGAATTCCAACCTTAACATTGAGTTCGTTTCAATGATTCGGATTCAATGAATTAACCTTTTAATTCCTGATTACCTGCTTGTTTCCTGATCACCTGCTTGTACCTGTCATTTAATAAGTGAAAAGAGGAGTCCAGGATGGATTAATTACCCGTTCTCGCCGGGTCCACTAAAATGTTAAGCATAGATATCCGTAACCTTTGGTATGTCTCAGTCCCTGTTCAGAACCGGAGCTCGTGGATCATATAGGTAAAGTGGGTATCAACAGAGGCGTAAGGATATCGACACATGCATATTATATCTCGTTTACGTGACTTGCATGCCCTGACATAATTCCACCCGTACGTATTGATTTAATCTTGATTCTTGTCTCCTGTTTATTTAATCCTAAAACGTATAGTGGAATTATGCCTGCCTGATTTCCTGATTATATATGTATATGCGTGTGTACGCCCTTCACTCAGTCATTTGGCTGACCCCTCCCTCTCGTTGTTTTTAGTGTCTGTCTTGCAGGCTTTGTGGTCGTTAGGCGGGAGTCTTTTGAAGTCTTTGATTGAGTCTTGGTCATGTTTGCATTGCATCGTACCGTACCTTTATTTCCTGCTTGTAACTGGGCTATGTAAGCCACTCTATATAGTTATTACTTTATTGAACTCGGGACAGGTCTCTAGGCCCTAGTTGAACCCGTTTATATGTTATTGCATTGTATTGATTCGGGACAGGTTAGGACAGGATCTTGAACTAGTTGAACCCGTATTTACATTCTTGTATGAATTAAAATTTTATATTAGATTGTGATTGAATGATTACATTGCTTCCGCATTCTGGGTCTTGTTGATTTGTTGGTACAGGGTCTAGTCCCGCCTAACACAGGATATTTTATTTCTGTCTCTGTTCGCTGTGAGCTTGGTTCATGTATGGACTTTCCATTTCATGTGTGGACCGGGTTGATAGTGCGGGGGATGTGGGGCCCTCCATTCGGGGTGTCACATCCTAAGGTGGTATCAGAGCTCCAGGTTATAAAACCGGAGTTCTAGTGTCGTGTCCTGTCGAGTCTAGGTCGTACGGCTTAGGAACTACTTGACAACGTGAGCATTGCATTGACCTTAAGTATGGAGTTGCATTTCTTTCTGAGCCTTGTTGAATTAATTCCTACTTATTACGTTAGATTCATGCCTTTCGTGTTGAAAATGTGACAATGTGTGCATTGCATCGATCTTGAGCATGGAATTGCACCTCTTTTGAACTTTGTTGAACTAATTGATGCACCTTGCGTTGAATCCGTGTTTTCACGTTAAATACGTGATATGAGCATGCCCTAATCGCATGCATATATATTCTTAAAATGAGTTATGATTTACGGTTTACGAAGATAATATCAAACCACGGCCAATCTCTACAACTACGACAAGTACCACGGATTCTACGTTCAAACCGAATTATGTGAGGAATGCACCGGGGACTCCTACACTGGAATCCAGGAACCATGACCTGCCCTAGATGGTGTTATGGTTCAAGGATTTGGATCTGGGATAAAAGGATCGAGTTGGATGGATTGATAAGTTCTACTCTGGTAGAGGGATATTTAATGAAATAAGGGTTGATCGTGGAATGTTTGTGACTTAGAAGATTGACATATATGTCTCTACTACATAGGATGCCTTATTCGGATTCCACAGGGTGATCTAACTCAAGGAAACATAGATCCATGGGATGACAAGCAACGAAGAATGTTTAACCGGCTTAACAGGACCATCTAATTCAGAATGTGAGTGTTATTACCGGATATATGACTTGATTGGAACTACTTATATGAGGAGACTAGGTCGTACAAGTTGGAAGTCTTCGGTCCAAGAAGCGAAGGATGAGTTCGATGTATGAGAATCGGAATTTCTAAGTCAGAGAAGAAGAGATGAATTGAGATGCTTCGGATTTCGATTAGGATAGAAGTTTGATTCGAAAGGGATTAAAGAAAATCAATCAACGAGGTAAATACATATTCATAGAAGGTGACAATGCTAAGGAATCTATCTTCGGCCAGATTTGAGTTCATCTTCCCGATCCAAGCTGAATTGTCGTATTGTGAGGTCGAAGTGGGAAATATAGAACAACAAATGGAAACGATAAAGAAAGGCAAAGAATCCTTAGAAGGAGATTACGTACTCAAATGTAAGAAAGTAAACGACAAGTTATACTATCGATTCAAATTCATAACAGAAAATAAGAGGACTTCATTCGAGGTGACATTTGGAGAAAGATTCGGGACAACGAGTGGAAGAACGATTATTAGGATGAAGTCAAGACACCAAACCCATGGACATAGAAGAATTTGGGTTCAAGAGGTCGTGATCTCGGACCATGGAGATATATAAGTTGATGCAAGGAGGTTCATAGAAATCTTGAAGACCGTAGGAAAACAAGAAATGATCGACAAGTCCAAGCAAGCCGTGACTAGAGAAATGAGGATAAGCTGCTGAGTTAAAAACTTACCATAACGGTGACAGGTTTAAAACATTCATTGTACGTGCATCATACATCTCCTTAAATTATTTAAATACGTTTATCTATGTGTACGTGCATCTTTAATTGATATAGTTGCTCCAATGTGTTGCATCTTTAATTGTTTGTTACGTGCATTGGCATCTTAATCCGACATGCATAGTTTAGTGTTTATTTGATAGGGAATTTTCCCCCACTTCGTTCATCGAATCCTACTTTAACCGAACCATATTCGAATCGAGCTAAGGAGGAATTTTGGGTTATAAAGTATGGATTAAAAGAAAGGAAAAAATACGGAAGCTCGGGAAAGTAGAACCGGATTTTGGAATAAATGAATGAGATGGCCATCCCTACTAATTTCTTGAAAGTGATTGTGACCAAGATCAACGGACATATAGCTTAGCTAGGACCACTTACGTTAAGGAACTCGATGACCTTGGTTTGTGAAGCATTAGTGCAAGTCTAAGGAATTTGGATAGGAGTTCTTAAGGGGGAGAGCATGACTGGGAGATGATTTCGAAATCCTTAGTTGTGCTCGAGTGGATTATTCTTAGAGGGAACAATGGAAATGAAATGAAAGGGTTAACAAGTAATCGGATCTTTATAAAAGATGCGTGATGAAGGGAAGATAGAGCACTCGATAAGACCCCAAGACTGAATTGGGAAGATCAAGCAGGTTATGGAGTACAATAAACAAGCAATGGAAACGTGGTAGGGAAAATAAATGTCAAGGTTGGAAAAGAGACATGGGCTTCAAGGGACGAAGATAGGTATTCGGGGAATGCTTGGGAAATGAAGTAACAAGACCGAATCCTCATGTCGCGTCGTTACATCTTGCTATGGGAGATATGCAAACTTAAGTCTGCCATGATTGGACATATTGTATCTGGATTATCGTGTCTCATAATTTAAAGATGATGGGACCATGAAAATTCACAAAGTTGATAAGAAAGGATAGATCGAGGATAATCTTGATTGCCAACTCAAGTTAATTTATAATGGATTCGTGCAAAGAGTTTGCAAGAAGCGGTAAGGAACGTAGTGAATAAGTGAAGCCGAGTCAATCACTATACTTGGCGACCGACATAGGGAGAGAAAATTCAACCGTGGGCTTTCCAAGCATAATAAGGTTTGAGATGGGCGTCCGAACTATTCGGGATAAACTAGAGCATCCAAGGAAGGGCGAATGAGATTGTGGTAAAGAATGAATTGAATGGATTAAGATCATGAGACTTCCAAGATTGGAACTTTGGACCATGGTATTTAATAAAGGTAAGAGAATTAAATGCGGAACTTCGAATCGTGGGGGCTAGCAAGGGTAAAAGAATAAATTGAGGGTAAAGATCAAGTGATCATCGAAAAATCAAATACATCGGGGATTATGAAAACAAGACTCTATGAGCAAAGGAACCATCAACAAAGAAATAAAGTAGCTTTCGGATTCACTACAATGAAAACCTCCAAACAATGGTGAACAGTACATTAACCATACATATCACGTGCATCATGCATTCCTTAATTCCTGTTGTGTGTAATTGCTTGTTAAATGCTTTTGGAGTGAGCGAGTGCCTTAGTAACACGGTGAGACGAGGATTGTGCCGTGTAACGGACTTTACAATGGGTCTTTGGAGACCCCATTTAGAAGATGGTGGCGGCTCAAGAAACCAACTCCAAACCATGAAGTTGATATGGTGATTGAAGACCCATTTGGGGATTGGAGAACGAGTGGTGGAAGTTCTTTAACTACTACATTTGTGATACCGAGTTGTGGGATGGTTAGGATTGATTCAAACGGTGGGAGTTGAATCTCGTTTAGACCCTCCTATCCTGCCAAACGTCCGGGTTACTCATGGTCGGATCTAGTTTGTAAGCAGCTTGAAGCCCCTTCGTGCTTGAAGACCCTTCTCTGAACTAATTCCTGTGGGGAGGTCGCGAACCCCGCATGGGATGAATACGGAGAGGTTTGCTTAGAGTCCAGTACTCGAGGCAGTGGACCTGAGGACAGGTCCTTCTTAAGGGGGAGAGGTTGTGACACCCCAGTTTTCCAACAAGCCAGGTACGAGGTCACGTGAGAGTTTAATTCGGTAATTACATGATTTAAGTGAATCACATGCCTACGTGTTAACGTGTAACTCTATTTAATTACGTGCACTTTAGAATTTATTTAAATTGTTCTTAGACTCAACTGTCTAATAATTGCTCGTTAGGGACCTAATTTTAATTAAGGTGTTTTGGGCCTTCGTAGCTACCTTGAGCTCGGGAATTCGGATTCGAATTCCAACCTTAACATTGAGTTCGTTTCAATGATTCGGATTCAATGAATTAACCTTTTAATTTCTAAGCCATTTGACCACCCTACAATTTTAAAATCTGATCCGAATAAACCGGATACCACGTGACCCTACCCGTACAACCCTACCCGTTCAACTCAGCCCCAAAAAGGAGCCAAGTTCATCTCTCTCCCTCATTTCACGTACAATCAAGGAAGAAGAGAGAAGAGAAGGATTTCCCCCCTTTTGGCCATGAACCCTTGAGCTCGGGTTTTCGAGATCCAACCGTCCGATCAATGACCTAAGGTAACCATTGTATTCCTCTCGTTACGTACTTCTTTTCCTCCCGATTGTATCTTGTTTTTCTTGCTCAGATTCATACCTTTCATGAAGATGATGAATAGTGATTATATATGAGAATTTGCTCCTAATGTGTTTATATGTGATCCTTTTGAGCTAGAATTTTAGTATGTTGCTCCCGTGATTGTGCTTGTCGTTTATTTGCTAGATTTGTGCCCGTTTCTTGCCCCGAACTTGAAACACCATTGTTGCATCTTGCTTCAGCTTTAATGGCAACTTGATACATACTTGGTTTCATGGCTTGAATTTGAGATATATGATAGAGCATGTTTACATGAACTTATGTCTTCAATTTGGAGTGTTTTGGTTGAGCTTTGAGGTGGTTTTTGCTTCCTTCTCCTTCCCCTTTGAGCAACCCCTGTTTCTGTCTCTTTTTCTCGCCCAGAAGGTCTACCCGGGCGGGTAGATTTTTGCCCACAAAACTACCCGGGCGGGTAGTTTAGTACAGAAGCTTTCTGCACCTGCTCTCCCCGGCCGGGTAAATTTCCGCCTAGTTTTTTCCTGGCCAGGTACTCCCTCATACGACCTCCGATTGACCTGATTTTTGAGCCGTTGGAAACCTCTTGGAGTCTAGAACAACCTTCAATTGGAATCAACTCAATATCGTGTCTCATTTGTGTGATATTATCAATTCTTTTTGGTATCGATACGTTACCGACAATCTGCTTTCACCCAACTTCGAGCCTACGCCATTTTCACCTCACTTTGAAACACAAGTCGAGCCACATACCATTTTAAAGTTCTATGTGTCTAGTTTCATTTCCAACAAACAAAACTCAATTCCAACTCCTATAACTCAAGATATATTCAATTCTTTATAGCTTGTGCATTCCCGAAAACTGTCAGCTTTTCCTAACCTTTGCCAAAAATGTTTTATCGCCTTCCTTTCACCTCCTCGGCCTCTTATTTGACTTACATGCATTTTATAAATGTATAATTGAATGATTAAATCATTTATGTGTCTAAATGACATTACTTGTGCTCATGAACACGATCACACCATTTCATGACATAATTATGATTTAATACTTATTGAATCATGCCATAACATGATCCACCACTTCCTGAACATCGCCGTGCGTCCTACTTGGTGTCATTATTGGGTCGTGTTTCACAAGTACACCGTGTTTCCTTTCTTGTACAGTGTTCTCCTCGGTGGAGATGTTTGTGGTTCGTGGTCTTTCTTTCTTGGTCCTTCTTTCACACTTGGAGGTGAGGGTTTTCTTTATAAACGACATATAACCTTGCATGAATTAAAAGTATGCCAAATGGTTTTCATATTAAAGTTGACCATATCTTTTATACCGGCTATGTACCGGAAATGATTATGAACTGCATAGTGTTAATCCTGGCCTGTTTTGCGAGATATTCCTGATTGCCCCCGGCTTTCCTAGCGCTGGGCTAGCCGGTGTGGATCTTGTACCTGTTCCTGGGGCCCAGGGGCTTTTGTACTGAGGGAACCGGGGAGGCATCGGGCCGACGGTGAACTCTTGCACAGGTCGCATCCTGTTGGACTACCCGGATACCCACCAGGAGGTTTGGTGGGAGATGGGGCTCCGATCTGAGGGAGTCATGAACCCGAAGATCACCCTGATGGGCAGATGTGGAGGTTAGCTACCGGCCACATTGCACCCGGAGAAAGGAGATTAATTTGTACTTATTTTTCCCGCCTGATAATTAATTATAACTCTTGTTCCCTGCTAGTTTACTGATTACCTGCTTGTACCTGTCATTTAATAAGTGAAAAGAGGAGTCCAGGATGGATTAATTACCCGTTCTCGCCGGGTCCCCTAAAATGTTAAGCATAGATATCCGTAACCTCTGGTATGTCTCAGTCCCTGTTCAACACCGGAGCTCGTGGATCGTATAGGTAAAATGGGCATCAACAGAGGCGTACGGATATCGACACATGCATATTATATCTCGTTTACGTGACTTGAATGCCCTGACATAATTCCACCCGTACGTATTGATTTAATCTTGATTCCTGTCTCCTGTTTATTTAATCCTAAAACGTATAGTGGAATTATGCCTGCCTGATTTCCTAATTATATATGTATATGCGTGTGTACCCCTTCACTCAGTCAGTTGGCTGACCCCTTCGTCTCGTTGTTTTTAGTGTCTGTCTTGCAGGCTCTGTGGTCGTTAGGCGGGAGTCTTTTGAAGTCTTTGATTGAGTCTTAGTCCTGTTTGCATTGCATCGTACCGTACCTTTATTTCCTGCTTGTAACTGGGCTATGTAAGCCACTCTGTATAGTTATTACTTTATTGAACTCGGGACAGGTTTCTAGGGCCCTAGTTGAACCCGGTTATATGTTATTGCATTGTATTGATTCGGGACAGGTTAGGACAGGATCTTGAACTAGTTGAACCCGTATTTACATTCTTGTATGAAATTGAAATTTTATATTAGATTGTGATTGCATGATTACATTGCTTCCGCATTCTTGGTTTTGTTGATTTGTTGGTACAGGGTCTAGTCCCGCCTAACACAGGATATTTTATTTCTGTCTCCGTTCGCTGTGAGCTTGGTTCATGTATGGACTTTCCATTTCATGTGTGGACCGGGTTCATAGTGCGGGGGATGTGGGGCCCTCCGTTCGGGGTATCACACTGATTATTAAACTCTTGAAGCTGAATATCAATAACATTATAAAATAACTCGATGTGATAATGATGTAAATTAGTAACTTTTGAGACGTTGTGTCTTGATCGCCCTTGAATATGAAAATGATTCATGCCTGGAATGTCGACTTTATTCTTTTCCCAAAATAAAAAAACTTGAGCGAGCAAGCTATCCAATTTTTCATTTTTCACACTTTATAGTTGTTCTTTTGTAATCTCTACAAGTTTTATTTTGTTAATTATGTCTTGATCTTTTTTTTGCAATGTTCGTGATAGTTAGTTAGTGATTCCTAACACCTTCCATATCAAATGCAACTTAAAAATGAAATGAAATAAGAAAATAACATCTAGCAACAAAGAAACCTCAGCTCTTTGCTCAACATCTAATTCATCTTTCAAAATAACCTTAAGAAGATCTGCCACTGAAGAAAACATATCAAGCAAACTAATAAGCGTACCATAATGAGAACCCCATCGAGCATGTGCAGAATATTTCAATGTAGTCTCTTGATTCAATCCTTGACCACTAGAGGTTCTCCATTACCTAATGCTTCAACAACTTTCTCAAGTTATTTTTGTCAAAGAATATCTCGACATTTACAAGAAGCTCCAACAATATTTAACAAGGTAGCCACCAAATTGAAGAATAAACAAATTTCTACATGCTATTTTAAATTAGAAACAAGTGCTAACCGAAATTGATCAGCAAAACAATGGATATAAAAATTTGAGGAGTCCTTACATATTACTAGCTCAATTTATATTTTGATAATAATGACTCAACTACTTCCTTCGTAGACAAAGAAATTGTATCAGCTACATGAATAATACTAATAAAGCATTCAATGTAGCACCCGGAACGCCAGGCACCACATCCCCCGCACTATCGCCCCAATCCACATATGAAATGGACAATACATACATGAATCAAAGTTATAGCGAACGGGAGACAATAAAATGACTCAAGGCTAGGCGGGTACCCTCAATTTAAAACCAACCAGGAAGCAATAACATTCATTCGATATGTATAGGTACCATATTTATTTATTTACTTATAGGTACCAACATTCACACTATCAATACATCATCATCTCCCAACAATATAGATAACAAGGCAATATACAAAATATCCCAAATAGCTATACATAACAAAATGTGGGAATGAAGTGTGCTAGACCCAAATTTAAAGACCACTAGACTCTAAATTCCCGCCTAGCACGCCCTGCAAAACACTGAAAAGTTGAGGTGTCAGTCCAACACAGACTGAGCGAGGGGTATAATAAATATAAGCGCACATACATGCAAGTTATAACCTCGGGTAATAATTTTGGAAAAACAATACGATCTAATAGGTTAAAAGAGATACTATCGCCCGAGATTACAACTATTCCAATTTCAATTCAATCAATTCAATACAATCAATTTGTGGCCCGGCGAGTGGGGCAATTCTCCAACCTTACACCGACTGTGTACAATCAATCAATCAATTATTAGGTGATTAGGTGATCAAGCAATTCCTTACTGTGCACAATTAGCAGTTTCAATAACGCCTTCTTCCTCCGGGTGATGGTGGGATTGCAAGGCCCCACCATCCAATCAATCTGGGCAGAGGGTACATGAATCCCTAAGCCCGGAACTCCTTCCTCCCCTAATCTCCTAGAGGGTTCAGGGTTCATCCCAGTTTGGTGAGGATAGCCCTCGAGTTACCCGTCAGCCCATGCTTTCCCGGTTAGCTCGAGTCACTACCCTCGGGCCCACAGTGCAATACAATACTCGCCAAAACAATCAATCAATCAATCAACTTCTTCAATAGTTCGGTAAAACATTTGAAAACTAATCTCTTTTAAAACTATAAGTTATATAGATAGGTTTTGGCTTAAAATTCACATAGGGTTGTACGGGTCCTATGTAGCTAAAATTAAACCTCACCTGAACGACCCAAAATAATCCAAGGAAACAGCTCACGGGGCCTGCTCCTCGTCACCAGGAAGCTGGTCTGTGCAAGAAAGACAATTGTCCGTGAAACACGACTCAAAATGTACCAAATATGACGAACGGCGGAAATGCAACTAGACGACGGGAAAAATACAATGTACCATGAAATTATTGCGTTTCAACATGTAATCAGTCATATAATAGCAATTAGGGGTCAAAGAAGTCGTCGGATCGAGGTGCTAAAAATGCAATTTTATGCAGTGAATTTTGGGCACTTTCTGGACTATGGGAACGGCCGTTCCGGCTTCCCTTTGAAAATGGGAAGGGCCGTTCCCATGGCTACAGAAAACGCGCCAGCGTTTTCTTAAAGGGAAAAACGTTTTAGCTGGGAACGGCCGTTCTCAGTCTCGCTGGCCTACTATCTCAGCATCATGGGAACGGCCATTCCAGTTTTGAACTGGGGTTGGGAAGGGCCGTTCCCAGAATACGAGAGCAGCTGTATGCAGAGCAGAACAGAGCAGCAATGGCAACACAACAATCAACCACCAAAAATGGATTCAAGCCAAGTTTAAATGCACATATTTGATGCCATAGATATGTTAACATATATATTGATCAACAACAAGTCATAAAAACACATAATCCCATGATAGATCATCCATAATCAATCATTTGAAACCCATATACTCAATCATGCTTCAAGTCCACAAAACTCAAGATAATTGCATCAATCTCAAGCTTAAAGTTCACAAACAGATTTCCAACAACAAATACACCAATTAACCAAACCATTGCAAAGCCCTATATCTCATATATTTTCAAGAAAATCAACCAAACTCCATAGTTACCTCAAATGAGAGAAATGAGAGACAAGATGAAGAAGTGATGATGATGATGCTACTATGATCACAAATCCCACAAAAATTGATGCTTGCAAGATGAAATCTCCCACTCCTTCAAGTAGGGTTTGGTTCGGTTGAGCAAGGAAAGCAAATGAAGCAAGATGATATGTTTGTATGAATGAGAAGCCAAAGGTACGTGATGCTGCTAATGAAGAGAAAAGATGGCCAATTTGCAATTAAATCCTTTCACTTGTTAAGTTAAGCAATCAAGTCCAATTCCAATATTAAATGATCAATGTGGTCCAATGCAATTAGATCCCATATTCATGAAAATGAGCAATTAAGGCCATAAAAGAAATAAATCACATTCGGGAAAATAATTCACATAGCAATCACGTTCAATATATCCAATAAATATGATATGATATGAATTTTCAATAAAATGTTAAGAATATAATTTTTATAAAATTATGTCATGATAGGAAAATGAATTAAATGATCAATTAATAATTCAATTACAACTCTCAAACGCACACGTGTCGTTCATACCTGAATTGCCGAAAGTTGGGGCGTTACAATCCTCCCTCCTTATAAGAATCTGGTCCCCGGATTCACTGATCGGAAGGGAACAACTCTGGATGGAACCGTCTCATTTTGTCTTCGGTCTCCCACGTGGCTTCTTCGGTCTTATCACTTCTCCAAAGAACCTTAACTATGGGAATCCTCCGGTTTCTTAATTCCTGAAACTTCTTATCCAAAATCTTAACAGGTTTCTGAACAAAGGTAAGACTCGGTTCCAATTCCACTTCTTCAACAGGAATTATCTCTGTTTCATCGGGGTAGTATTTCCTCAGCTAAGACACGTGAAATACGTTATGAATCCCCGTGAGGCTCGGTGGTAGGTCCAATCGGTAAGCAACTTCTCCAATTCTTTCCAAAATCTCATAAGGACCTAAATAACGAGGTTTAAGTTTACCTCCTTTCCCAATCCGAGCAAATCCTTTTCGTGGAGACGCCTTCAAGAATACCCGGTCTCCAACCTCAAACTCGAGATCCCTTCTGCGACGATCGGCGTAGCTCTTTTGTCGGTCCTGAGCTGATTTGATCCGTTGTTTTATTAATTGGACTTTTTCAATCATAGCTTCAACGGCCTTGGAAGGTTTTTCAAATTTCTCACCTTTCTTAACACCTTCCTGCTTAGTCCATTTCCACTCTTCCAAGTCAAAGAACAACGGAGAACGACACTTCCGATCATAAAGTAGCTCGTACGGTGCCATTCCAATCGAAGCCTGAAAACTGTTGTTGTACGCAAACTCAATCAAAGGTAGCTGATCATGCCAAGAAGACTGAAAATCCAAAGAACAAGCTCGAAGCAAATCCTCGAGATACCTTATTAATCTCTCGGACTGACCATCCGTCTGAGGATGAAAAGCTGTACTAAACTGGAGCTTCGTACCCAAAACCTCTTGCAATTCACGCCACAACCTCGAAGTGAACCGTGGATCTCTGTCAGAAACTATACTAATCGGAATCCCGTGAAGTCTAACGATCTCCCGGTTGTAAAGCTCGGCTAACTTGCGAATCTTATACGACATTCGAACCGGCAGAAAATGTGCAGACTTCGTCAAACGGTCCACAATCACCCAAAGCCCATCAAATCCACCTTTCACCTTAGGTAATCCGGACACGAAATCCATCGTCACCTGTTCCCACTTCCACTCAGGAATAGGTAACGGCTGAAGAAGACCTCCCGGTTTCTGATGCTCGGCTTTCACTTTCTGACAAGTGAGACAATGCTTCACAAACTCGGCCACATCTTTCTTCAATCCACGCCACCAATAATATTGCCTTAAGTCCTTATACATCTTGTTTCCTCCGGGGTGGATAGAATAAGCCGATCTGTGAGCTTCCTCGAGCAATACCCGTTTCAACTCTTCGGGCACAACCACTCGGTTCTTGAAACGAAGAAGACCGGTTTCATCGAACCCGAATGGACACTCTGGATCAGCTCTTGCCTTAGCTACCAATCTCTGAACTTCCAAATCTGTACTCTGAGCCTCAAACAACTTGTGCTTCAATTCTGGCTGGACCGAAATATTAGAAACTCGAGCCTTTAAAACAATTGGCTTGATTCCACTACTTTCACCCACTTCCAAGCTCGACACACTAGCCTTCCTACTAAGTGCATCGGCGACCACGTTGGCTTTGCCGGGATGGTACTTGATCGTGCAATCATAATCTTCCAACCTTTCCATCCAACGCCGTTGCCTCATATTCAAATCCTTCTGAGTGAATAAATACTTGAGGCTTTTGTGGTCGGTGAAAATCTCGAAGGACACCCCGTACAAACAATGTCTCCACTTTCCAAGTGCAAAGACTACGGCAGCAAGCTCAAGATCATGTGTCGGATAATTCTTTTCATGCTCTTTCAACTTTCGAGATGCATAAGCAATCACTTTACCCTTCTGAGTCAACACACATCCCAAGCCTTCCTTAGAAGCATCCGTATAAACCGCATATCCTTCAGAACCTTCCGGAAGGGCTAACACTGGAGCAGACACTAACTTTTCCTTCAAGAAAGTGAAACTCTTCTCACAATCTTCATTCCAATCGAATTTCACATTCTTCTTCGTCAACTGGGTTAAAGGAGCTGCTAACTTGGAGAAATCCTTAACAAACCTCCGGTAATAACCTGCCAATCCCAAGAAACTCCTAATCTCAGAGGCATTCCTAGGTTTCTCCCACTTCAAAACTGACTCAATCTTAGAAGGATCGACTTCCAAACCGTTGCCCGAAATCACGTGACCCAAGAATGACACCCTGTCAATCCAGAACTCACACTTGCTGAACTTGGCAAACAACTGATGCTCCTTCAAAGTCCTTAATACCAACTAAAGGTGTCTTGCATGCTCCTCGGCAGACTTCGAGAAAACCAGGATATCATCAATAAAGATGACCACAAACTTATCCAGAAAAGGCCTGAAAATCCTGTGCATCATATCCATAAAAGCTGCTGGGGCATTGGTCAAACCAAACGGCATCACAACGAACTCATAATGCCCGTACCGAGTGTTAAATCCTGTCTTAGAAATATCCCCTGCTCGGATACGCAGCTGGTAGTATCCTTGTCTCAAGTCCAGTTTCGAATAGACTTTCGATCCCTGAAGTATGTCAAACAACTCCTCGATGTGTGGAAGAGGATACTTGTTCTTGATCGTCATCCGGTTCAACTCTCTATAGTCTATGCACATTCTCAAGGTTCCGTCCTTCTTCTTTACAAACAAAACCGGTGCACCCCAAGGAGAAGAACTCGGTCTAATGTACCCAATCTCCAACAACGCATCAAGTTGAGTCTTCAACTCTTTCAACTCGGCCGGGGGGTACATGAAACCCCCAAGGGCGCTCAGCTACCATTCCACGCTAATCTCCTAGTGCGGTCCGATCTCTGTTAAATGGTTGGGACTAGCACATGGGATCACCGTCGGCCCTTGCCTCCCCGGATAGCCACATGTTCTAGATCCCAGGCTCATGCATCATTATCATGCTCTCGCCAAAACATAGGGTAGGATTCATAAAGAAAAGGCTTACGTTTGAAATCATTTACTCGAGAAAAGACTCTAAATACGTATATTATACATTTTGACGTAAACTTTGCACATTGGTTGTATATAGGGGTATTTTAACTAGTAGAAGAGAAACCCACCTTGAAGCGGCAAAAGAAGAAAAACAAGAGCCTCAAAGGTCGCCCCCGTCTCCAACCAAACCTGAATCTGCACAAAAGAGGTAGTGTGAGACTCATCATGACCATATACGACGCTCGGCTATGTTATGCATCTGATATGCGTTTTATAAAGGTAAGATGATGTCAAGAAGTCACATATTCACATAATTCATTCAAGCCATGAAGATAACACGTGCAAGCAAGGGAGTTCTTAGATCACTCAAGGCACATTTCTCGTCAAACGAATTCAAAAATGTAATGCAACACACACGACACTCATAACACATTATTCAATCATGAAACATTTTAAAATCAAGCAATGACAAGTCATAGCATAGCACATTATACATATAAATAAGTACATATCACACTAGGGTCATAAACGGGGAGGGAATCGAGCAAAACAAGCAAGAAAACAAGTACGAGGCCAAAGTATGACCGTACCTCAGACCCATGGCCGTGGATTTTTACAAAGAGGAGATCCATGGCCGTGGATCTCAGCCCAGAAACACCCCTGTTTCTGCCTCCATATCCACGGGCGTGGATTTGGTGTGAAGAAAAATCCGCGGCCATGGATATAGTTCCAACGGCCAAAAATGCATGAAAACAGGGCATGAACGAAATGGAAGCCAAAAATCACATGACCAACCCAAAACTCAACCTAAAAGCACCCTAAATCAAGTCATGAACTCAAGTATTCAAGCTATAACACATTAGGCATCAAAACTCCAAGACAAAGCATTAAGAGATCATTATCAAATTCATATCTTCAAGCTCCAACAATGGCAATTACAAAAATCTCCAAAAATCATGAAAAACAAGTTCATAACCAACTAATTACATGCCTTAGGAACACATAATACTCATGAAATTCAAAGGAAAATTCAAAGGATTCAATTGATCATCCAAAGGGGTAAGAAACACACTATTTATCATCATCCCCCAATCTACTACATGAATGGATAAAACCAACCAAATCTCAACATAAAGGGATTACCAAGAGTTATACTGCTCAAAAATAGGCTTACCTTCAAAAATAAATGAAGAAAGAAAGGGAGATGAGCTCAATTTCTCCAAGGGTTTGCTATGGGGTTTGCTCCTTCTTCTTCCTTCTCCTTTCTTGCACTTTGTGGCTGAATGAGGGGGTTGTGAGTGAGGGATGGTTCGGTTGGGGCAAGTGGGAAGGAAGAGAGAGTGATGCAAGTGGGAGTAGGCCAAGGTTTTAGGGTCTAGGGTCATCTTTTAGGGCCGTAGCTTGAAGAAAAGTCAATCGTTTGTCGTTTTAGGCGAGAGGTGCTCGTTTTGGTCAAGATTTGAAGGTCTAGATGATCTTAGAAAGGTATGAGGCTTATCCCATTCACTCTAAATCGTCGATACAGATTCAATGGAGGTGACGGAACTCGATTCCGAGTTCCCGAGCTCGAGATATCACATACGGAACCAAGGGTGCGCTAATTGCTCGTTAGCCCCCGCTTTGGTTCCAAGAATCCAAATAAATTCAAACTCATGCAACCAAGAACAAAATCATGCAACGAACAAATAGGCAAGGTCATAATACACATAATTTGCTCATACCAAGTTATCACGAAAAACGATATTCGAATCGAAATCAAACGAGGCATAATCATACGCATATAAGCAAATATGTTCGAAATCCAAATAAAATTCAAATGAAACAAGAAATAAATTTCAAGTATGGCAAGAATGAAATAAATAAATGAAAGTTAATGTAATTAAATAATTAAATCGCGTAAATAGTAAACACATACGTCATACCTGTAAGGTCAAATAGTCGGGGCATTACAGTGAATCTTCCAACCCGCTCGTGGAGAATGCTTGAGTCCATATAGGGCTTTACGGAGTTTGTAGACCTCGTTTGACCTGAAACAATCGGAAAAACCTAGCGGAGCTTCCAAATATACTTCATCTGGTCTCACCCTTTCCACTTTTATCCCTTCAAGTTCTTGAGTGTGCGCTTGACTTTAACTAGATCAACTCACTTTCCATTCGAGTTGTATTCAACTATCTCGAAAGTTCGAGCTAACTCTCTAATAGCTCAAGTCACGGCTTCCAACCCCTTCAAGTGTCCCAGGCTCATTATGGAAAAACAACTGACGAACTGGTCACTCTATTTATTCATGTGGTGCTTCACCTTATAAGTGTCCCATCTTCAATGCTCGTTTGAATTAACTCCCACTTTCACCATCACGGATTATGATAATTAGATCGAGCATCCCTTGCACGATCCTATTTTCACCGTCTCTTAAGATTCTTTCACGACCTCATCAACTTTGGTATTAGAGACTTGTAGTACAAAACTCAACCCTTCTTAAGTCATGGAAGATTGAGTTTGTGCATGCCTATAATGAAAGATCGATGATTTTGACTCATATCTATTGACCATCCTTATTCCCATATTGTCAATACAATTTCCTAAACATCCTCGAGCTTACACCTTTACCCCGAATTACAAATTTTGTAGCACCTGGAACGCTAGGCACTACATCCCCCGCATTATAGTTCAATTCACATATGAAATGGACAATCCATACATGAACCAAAGCTAAAGCGAACGGGAGACAATAAAAAAAACGACAATAGCTAGGCGGGACTAACCCCAAACCAAACAATCAATTCAGAACAATAAAAGCGGAAGCATAATTTTCATTATCAAATATCAAGTATCCAAAAGCATACTATCTATCCACATACATATCAATACATTATCATCTCCAAAATATTCCATAAGACATGCCAAAATATCATAAGTATCAATACATGAAAGTAATATGAAGGTGAAGTGTGCTAGACCCAAATTAAAGACAAAACTCGACTCTAATTCCCGCCTAGCACGCACCTGCAAAATCTGAAAGGTTGAGGCGTCAGTCTACAATAGACTGAGTGAGGGGTATATAATTATAAGCGCACATACATGCATTTTATAATCTCGGGTAATATTTTGTAAAAGAACAATAAAATTCAAGAAAATAAGATATAATATCGCCCAAGGTTATAACTATCAAGTTTAACAATTATTTCAATTTCAGTCAATCAGTGGCCCGACGAGCGAGGGCAATTCTCCAACCTTACTCCGACTGTGTACAATAATTAGGTTATCAATATTTTAAGTGATCAAGTAAGTCATAACAGTGCAATGCATTCAATAGCAGTTTCAGTCCCTTCTTCCTGCGGGTGATAGTGGGTTTGTAAGGCCCAACCATCCAGTCAGTGTGAGCAGAGGGTACATGAATCCCTAAGCCCGGAACTCCTTCCTCCACTAATCTCCTAGTGGATTCAGGGGTCATCCCAAAATGGTGAGGATAGCACTAGAGTTACCCGTCAGCCCATGCTTTCCCGGTTGGCTCAAGCTACTACCCTCGGGCCCACAGTGTAATACAGTATCCTCGCCAAAATACGGTCAATTCAGTACAGTAGACTCGGTGAAGTTTGAAATCATTTTAGGTTTATGAAAGTCTATAGATATATTAATACATTTTGGCCAAAATTCACATAAGGGTTGTAAGGGTTCTATATATCTAGAAATTAAACCTCACTTGTGTGACCAAAATAAACAAGGATACAGCTCATGGGGCCTGCTCCTAGTCACCAGGAAGCTGGTCTATGCAAGAAAGACAATTGTCCGTGAGACACGACTCAAATGTACCAATTAGGACGAACGGCGTGATCATGAACTATATAACGTGCATTGACAATTTGTGGAATGATATGATCATATTCATGCATAAAATGAGCATATAATAACACGTATCGATCGATTATGACCTTAAAAACGGATTTGGAAAGTTACATTTTATGTAGAAAATTCATGAAACCCCCTGGAGCATGGGAACGACCGTTCCGATTTTGAACTGGAAATGGGAAGGGCCGTTCCCGACTCCCCGATTCAATCCCGCGTGTCTGTAAGTTTTTGGAAATTTCTGAGGCTAGGAATGGCCGTTCTGGCCACAGGCCAAAATGGGAAGGGTCGTTCCCATTCTCGCGCTCCAGCTGTCAGGGGTGGGAATGGCCGTTCCCAGAATGAACTGGGATAGGAAGGGTCGTTCCTGTTACGCAGCAGAGGCAGAAACAGGGGATTACAGTGGCATGCTCGAACCAAATATCAATACCAACAAACAATTATAATTCCAACTCCAAATGACATAAATCACGTAATATACATACGAGCATGCTTATAGATAATATACATACTAGCATGCTTATAGATCAATAAAATCCAATCCAATCACTTATATCAAGCTCAAATCATCAAGAATCATCAATTAAAACTCATATATCAACTCATGCTCCAAGTCCATATACTTCAATATATATATATATACATCAAATTCAAGTCATGATCAAGTATTCATATTTCCAACAACTAAAGCACAATTCATCCAATTCATATCATAACCCTAGCTACCATATTGAATTCAAGAATTCATCAAAATCTCCAAAGTTACCTTGAATGAAAGAAATGGAAGAAGAGATGAAGATATGATGATGATGATGATGATGATGATGATGATGATGATGATGATGATGATGATGATGATGATGCTCCAATGTATACAAAACCCACAAAATATAGCTTGAATGATGAACTTCCCTTCTCTTCTTGGTAAGGTTTTTGATCGATGGAAATGGAAGCAAATATATGAAATGTTTGTATGAGAGAAGGAAATGGTACGTGATGTTGCTATAAGGAAGAAAGATATGCTCCAATTTGCTATTAAGTTCTCCAAATTATTAAGTCATGCAATGGAGTCCAATTCCATAATAAATGATCAATTTAGTCCAATAACATATTCATGCAATTAAGTCCCCAAATTCAAGAAAATGATCACATAAGGACATAAAAGAAATTAACTCTTGCTCGGGAATTGATTCACGCTTCAATCAAATTGAAGGAATGATCAAATGAATTTTAAATTCTGACTCTCAAACGAACACGTGGCATTAATACCTGAAAGGCCGAAAGTTGGGGCATTACAAATTTCCTTCCAATGTGTCCTCGGAGCTCTAACCAACTCAGTCTTGAAATTCATAGAGCGAAAAGAACACCCAATTTGTCCCTTGTCACTTTTTTAAAGCACCGTGACTTGTTAAATCTTGCATCTCCGTTGTTCCTGCTTGAAGTAACTTCCTTGGTACAACTGAGAGCTTAAGTTTTATTTCTTGGTCATGCTCTCCCCGTTAAAATTTCCATCTTCCTTTGTTGATCTTGATCCATTGTTTCCTTATCCAAAAGTCTCGATCTCCCCCGAATGTACCTTGCTTAGGTTGAACGACTCTACTTATAAAATGTGTTCGGTTTTAACGAGTATAGGTCCTTTATCGATTTTACTAATTCTACATATGCACTCGTGTAATCACAACATAGGTCGGAATTCAGTTGTCTATATGGCGACACCCTTTTCAGCCCATATCAAAGATTACTGAGTTAGCTCATATGAGACATTACAGAATCTCAAGTCAAAGGATTTTTAATCACGTCATTGACCTGTGAGATATTTTCTAATCTGGAAGTTTTTGGAAACTTCCTTTCCCGTTTAGGAATGTTCTCACGTGGGATATCTCAGTGATGAAGTTCTTGTAACAATCACCCTTATGTATTATGAATGCATCATCGTATGCACTTATCATCCCATGAAACCGGGTGATCCTTCTCAAGGACATAATCACATAAGCAAGTCTCAATGGAATCAATGTCGACACTCCCATTGTCTGTTGAACTCATAGACTTGGAGAAGTTTCTAATCCTCGCCTATGGAGTTAAGAACTTGTTTCAGGTGTCGTTATCATAAGGAGAAAGTTCTTAACGGCCTCATCGGATTAGGGGTATTCAAAACATGCAAAACACAGTCAAACTCAAACAGACATAAATAAGCACATAAAGAAGTGTTGCCTATGAACAAAATCGTTTCGTTTATTATTTAAAGACTGTTTGTGATTTCACAAGGAAATAGTAAAGAAAAATCGCTGCTTTAAGGGCACTATTTCTAACACTTGCTCCCTTTCCATCCTCTTTTCTCCATTAAACAAGCGGCAAACTCACACCCCGACACCACCCTCCTCCATGAAGCTCCACAGTCGGCTATCCTTTGTTAAACTTCTGACCACTAGGAATCGCCATCAACCACCCTGATTCTCCCATGGTAAAACTTCTCTCCATTGGAAAATACGAGAGTAAAGTAGCAAAAATTAAAAAAATTTCCAAACAAGGAACTGAAAACACAGCAATTTGTAATCTAAAACAGGATAGATTCGAAACTTATTTTAAGTTTGTTCTTTCTTGAGATGTTCGATCGCCTATATCGCAAAACGTTTAAGCGATAATGAATCCACTCCTTTGGATGGATCATTCTCCCTCTTAAAGACTCCAACGTAGAATCCCTCCAGAAGTATCCACACCTCTAATGCATGGACACTTCAAATTTTAGCCCCGTGCAGTGTCGGACATGTGTTGGACACCGACACGCGTCGGACACGACCACGACATGTGTGGGACACATTTGATAAGTGTCCAAAATAAATAAATAAATAAATAAATTTCAAAATGGCAAGGACACGGCGGGGCCAAATTTGCAATTATATGAAGTTTTTTTGGCCTCTTTTGATATATTTAGAACTTTGGTGGGTTAAAACTAAAAACAACAAAAGTTTATTTGCAATTTTACCGTCATCTATGATGAATGGATACGGACACGGCGACACGGACACGACACGATACGGATACGGTGATACAGATTTTTTCTTGAATTTCCCACTTAAGGAGTGTCGGACACGGTGTCCGACACGACACTGTTGGAAAACAGGAATCAGAAAGCAGCGGAAATTTAAAAATTTTTCCAACAAAAGGATCTTGGACTCACAATCGTGCATCCAAATTCGTAGAGATCAAGAAACTCACTTGGGTAGTAGCTTTCTAGACACGTTTTGAGCCGCCCTCAAACGCGCTTCATGCAGTAATGGCAACCCGTCCCTCGAAATCTCTTTCTACTTCAGAATCCATTGTAGGGATAACAATCCACACCAACCTAGATTCAATTCATGTTAGGGAAGTTCTTAACGATATAACATAAAGAGAGAAACATGAAACGAGAAAGGCATGATCGAAACTCCCTTCGAAAACCAGTTTTGCAAAAGTAGAAATCTGCCAGTCATATGGACGAACGGTTTTCGCCATCTTCTTTGGTTCGATTTTTTCACTCGTTTTTTGTTGGGTTCAGAATCGTTTCATCATCCCTTCTGATCGTTTTGCTTGATCCCCACTTTTTGGTAAAGCTCGAATCTTCAAAAACTTCTAACTTGAAGCTCTCTAGAGATAGTCCACCAACTTGGCTACAATCTAACTAGTAAGGATGCTAGTTCTCTAGTTAGTGTTCAGGCTTAACCTAGGGTTTCGTTTATCTTGGAGAAAGGATGGTGTTCAACACATGAACCAAAAGAATTCTCGATTAGCTCTAAGGGGAGCTCGAGCTCCCCTATTTATAAGAGTGGAGGACAAAAAATTCCTAGTCCGTATGGACTAAGGATTTGGTCCCTCTCTCCTATTACTTGATCATCAAGTAATTTTGACTTTGACTTTGAATTCAAATTCAAATCAACTTTCAAGAGAGCTAAAAATATCCAAACTATTTTTGGATAATTTTATACTTTATTTATTTAAAATAAATAACTTATTTTATCTAATTAATTAATTCATAATTAATTAACTAGATTAATTTTCTCCAAAATAAAACTTTCTTTTTAATTCAAAATTAAACCAAAGTCTATTAAATAATTAATCACATTAATTATTTAACACATAAATAAATATACACATATATTCACACACGTGTGAGACACGTGTCACAATGACACGTGTCACTCACGTGAGCCACACGTGTGGTTCACACGTGTGGAACCCTCTTGGCCCGATTAACTCGTTTAACCATTTTAAAGCCTCAACTCATGTAACCAAGTTGTTGTGTGTGACCCTCTAGGTTCTCAATTCAATTAGCAGTGACCCTAATTAATTAATTCACTAATTAATTAATCAGTCCACAGATTAAACGACCATAGTCTAGCAACAGGTGTTTAACCCCTAGCTTAATTGGAATGTTCGGATTCGACAGAACCTTTAAGTCATTGATTCATGTGAGATACAATCCTCCTACTTACTATCTCTCAACCAATATCTAGGGTAAGGGAATAATCAGAACCCTAATAATCCGGTCTTAAAGCTAAGTGCATTTCATATCCGTTTGATCTCAATCCAAGAAACCCTTTTCTTGATGTCTTGATCTACTGCCTTGGCCAAGGACTCCATATGGCATATGAATGACTTACACAACAAGAGATCACCTTGCAAACGCAAGTGTAGGTCCTTTCTTGATTCTCATTCACTTTCACGAGTCACTTGTGCAGCCCCAGCATAAGCCTTAAATCAGTTGTCTAAGGCGACACCCTTTAAAGCTTATACCTAAGACTACAGAGTTAACTCATAAAGTGACAAGGAACCTCAAGTCTAAGGATCAATTAATCACATCAATGACTCGTGAGATATTTCCTAATCTGGAAGTTTCCATTTCCTGAAATAGAAACTTCCTTTCCCATTTAGGAATCTTATCACACGGGGCACCTCAGTGAACTTACTTATTAAAGTAAGCACCCTCATGTATCACGCACGTATCAACTATACACTTTGCACCTCCATGAAACAAGGTGGTCCTTCTTAAGGGCGTGATCCCACAAGCAAGCGTTAAAGGAGTCAGGTTGACACTCCCACTGTCTGTATAACTCATCGGCTTAGAGTATTTTACTAATCATGACTTATGTGATATAGGGCTAGTTTCATGAACCATTTCACCTAAATGGTAGAGTCCTAAAGTCATCAGGATTAGGGGAGTTCTCATACATGCGCACATAATGGAAACACACAAAACACGTATTGGCATATAAAGAAGTGTTTGCCTATGATCAATCGTATATTATTCAAAGATTGTCTGTGATATAAGAAAAGTCCCAAAGCAGATTACGTCGAATCGGCTTTCTAGGGCACTATTCCTAATAATCTCCCACTTGCCCGTAAAAACCATTTATTTACTCTAAGTCCCATCTTCTCAAGATGCACTTTGAGAGCCTATTGACTTTGGGCGTTTCCAAAGTGGATCTGCTATATTCTCTACTGATGTGACCCTCTTGTTTACACATCTCTTAGGAAACACCTTTTCCTTATAAAGTGATTCGTAATCACGTGTTCAGTCTCTTGGTGAGGTCTTGGTTCTCTTACTTGAGCAACCATCCATTTTATCATACAATATGATAAAGGAGTTGTTTCATGCTAGGAAGTTCATCTAACCAGTTAGATGGAGTTTCTTACCCAAACACTTACCTTAGCGGTATTTAATACGACTAAGTACTCAACTACAATAGTCGAGATTTTGCCACGTTCATGCTTGGATTGTTTCCAACACGTTGCTTTTCCATTGAGGCAAAAATTGCATCCTTTCAATGATCCTTCTAACACCAAGAACTTTTGGGCTCTGTAAACTAATACATATCCTCATTTCTTCTCAAGTACTCTGAGGACATCCTTTACAGAAATCTAATGACCTACTCTAAGGTCATATTAGATTCGACCCACTAAGCTTAGTGTTGCGCCATATCAAGTCTAGTACATAACATTTCATACATTATGCACCCTTTCACTTAAAGGGATTTTGGACATTCTAACTTTCTTAGAAGTTATCTTAGGACACATACTCTTCAAAAGAGATGTTCCATTGTCCATACTAAACTCCTTTTAGTACCGTGGTTATGCACTCGTTTTGTGATAATCCATTTATGCTCTTAGATCTATCTTCTATAGATCTGAATGTCGAGAATTTAGGATAATCACTAAGATCTTTCATGCCGAATTGTTTCTTAAACAAGAATTGGTAACTTTCACGTCATCCTTGACATTCCTAATGAGAAGAATGTCGTCTTCTAAAGAACCAAAAATTGACTCTTACATCACTAACTTTCATATGTACACTTTTGAGACTTATTTGACTTCCATTTGTGTCAAACGATTTGACTGTGGAATCGAATTGTCTAACTCATAGAAGCCTTTATAAATCCACAGTTTGACTTAGGGATTTGTATACCTTATGCATACTCCCACTGCATATGAGACTTATAGAAATACCTTATTTCAGTCTCTTTCAATCTCATATTGAACAAGATAGTTCTCATATTCATTTATCATATCTCATAGTCAGAATATGAGGATGTGGTAAACATAATCCAAATGGACTTTTGCATTTCAACCGTCAAGAAGGTTGTAATGCTTTCCATTTACTCGATGCTCTATTAGCTTGATCCTATCAGGTGGATCAATCAAGGTCAAAACTTGGTTTGAGTATATGGAATCCATATTGGAGTTCAAGGCTTGCTTACACTACTCAGATTCCAAATCTAACAGTGTCTCCTCTTCAAGTAATTCCTTGGCTATCTAGGAACGCGTTCTAAACGCGTCTTAAGAGAAGGGTTTAACACGTGTACATACTCTAAAATTTGGCTAAGTTTTATCAGACGGGCTTGTTTCTTCTATATGTGGCGTGGATATTTATCCTCAAATTTCTTTGAGGTCTGCTTGCTTGCCTTTCTTCTTCTATAGGAACGATTCCTAAGAAAGATACATTCCTCGAGACAAACAACCTTTGTCTAAGGGAATCGCAGAAACGATATCAAATATCATTGCATAAACTTGAACTCATTTCAAGATTATCTCTCACTATCCTCTTCACTTAAGAGGATTCCATTAAATTCTTGGATAAGAATAATTAGGGAATTTAGTATGCCACACTGTATAGTGCAACTAAAGGACTGATTTTGAAAGGTGCAAAATTCAAAATCTCTAACTGCATATTCTGGGAGTTTCTTCCTAGAATGATTATAAGTCAGTAAAGCTTGCTATGGAATGGACCATATCCTATAAGGTTTCATTCCCTCATTCAGAAACACTAAGGTGTTCTCGAATTAGTTTACTGCGAGATAATCCTATTATCTCTAAGATGACTAAGGAATTAGTTGCTAAGATATTGGCTATCTCGATCATATCGATTTACCTATAACTTATTACTACTTCGGTTCCTAACCTCCTTTTGAAATTCTAAGAATTTCATATAAGTTTTGAATTTGTACTTTAACAAGTACATTCATTCATAATGTTTAAACTGACGATTGTATCTAGTGCTTATATTAAGCATCTTACACTCATCAGCATGGATCAAAATCCACTATAATTTTGGCACGTTCCACGTTTCACCTAAATTATGTTTCGGGAACGTTTCCCTTCAAGACAGGATTCATAGGAAGTTAACTCTCTAGGTTCATTTTCGTAAAATGATCCTAAGATATCTAACTTGCTAATCCTTTTATCTCTCAACGTTCCAAAGTAATTCGAAGCTTTGTCATCTCACTTACTTTTGTTATCTCGTTGCATGTTCAGAACATTAGTGGTTTGAGTCTTTGCACAACAGATTATGCAGAATCAACTCAAGACTTGTGAATTCTATTCCTAGTAGAATTACTAAACGAGGTAACATTTTAGAGTACTCATACTCTTTGCAGTTCCCTTTCAAAGTCCTTATTTGCTACCATAGAAGCAAACGTCCTATTTGATCTCTAGTGTCTTTTGGGCGTACCCCTTACATGCCCCTCTACTGGGTTCTTAAGGGTTTCTTCTTCTTTAGGTCTTCAAGCCTTTAACTTAGTGAGTTTAGAAGAAGAATTAACCATCTCAACCTTTTATTCCTTCTTAGGGATGCTCTCAACCGTTATCAACTAAATGATTAACTATGCTACAATAACATCATTCTAGTTGAGCATAAAGGGTTTGAATGATGGTGGAAGCAATGTAAGCAATCAGTGCATTGAGAACTCTTTTCTCAGTTAATGATCGAGACCACAAGATCTTCAAATAAGATCTTCAGACCTTGTTCGTGTGCACTTGTTTCCTCATTTGGAATATTGAATAATTCCATCATGTTATACCTTGTAACATTTTTATGAGGTGGTTCAATTGCTCTTAAGTGGTTTGGAGAAATCCATTCACCTCAGATTGCTTCTCTTTTGGCCCGGGTCGAATTTTCACAATTGAAAATCTCGCCTTATAGAGAACAATTTCTCTTTTCGGATTCTAAAATGAATTTTAGGATCCGAAGCCATTTTGGAGTTAGTTAGGACTTAGTCAAGTTGTTTGACTTAAGGATGGATATGAATGGGTTTGCATTTCATATTGTAGAGAATCACAGAACTACAACCTAAATGCTAAGCAGAGAAAATGTGAGCATGCTGGATTATAACGATATACAAAAGATAAGGTCTTTAATCTAATGTAGCTCCCACTGTTTTTCAAAGATCTATAATTCCCAAAGTTCTAAGAGGAACACGTTTCCCAATGGGTACTAAGATCCCAAGCATTTTACCTCGAACCCACGACTCGCGGACATTCTAAGTAAAACCCTATGTAGGTACAACTTACCAATTCTAACACCTTTAGAACTCTTAGTAATTGTTTTTGCATCACCTATCTTTCAATATGGACCCACGACTCGTGCGACATCCATATTTACTTAGGCGTTAAGCAAGACCCATCAATCATAAGATCATGATCAAAACTTAGTTCGAACGACCCACGACTTGCGGACATCGCCCTTGCCAAAATTGATCACGAAATATTGATCATTTTAAATGATCAATTAGGTAACTAAGAACTTATAAGCTCCACTAGCTATCCCACGACTCGCGGACAATAACTAGCTTCACTTACTAAACTTAAAACCTATTGATGGAATGTTAGGAATTTAATTCAAAATTTGCATCTCGAATTAAATACCTATTATTTGAAATGAGCTTAATATTTAATGGGAATTTTCGAATCAACCGAAGAGTTGTTCGGTTTGACCTCACCAACATATATGTTATCCAATTTTATTAGTCTTGATTAATGCAAGTACACTTAAATGCATTTCAAACAAGCACATAAACAGATAACATGTCCTAGCAAGATACTAACATGAGATGATCATGGGTTCTACCGATCTTATGCGTGATATGTGGGAGCCACTCCACAATCACAAGTTCTGACATACATGCCACATAAACAGTTTAAATCACATAAGGGAAAGCGGTAACAAAATATAAGCCCTATCTCTATTACATTTCACAATTGAGATTCCCCTCCCTAACATTTTGAGGGGTCTTCACTTATGGCCTCCTTGTTACTTGAATGTGGTCCATCTTACTCCATGGGTGCATTGTCTCCAAAATGAAAATAAAAACCTCACCACCTATCTCTACTCTCCAATTACAATAAAAAGAAAAAGACATAAAGTAATAAGGCTCAATCTTCATATTGGCCTTAGACAATTACACGGGGCATATACCCCGGCCTCAAAAACAGTAATATGGAAAGCCACATAATAAATCACATAACAGTACGCACATAAGTGAGGCTCCAACCTCAATTGAAAAACGCAACTATAGGGCTCCAACCCCAATTTAAACCATCCATGTGCATAAATTAAAACCATACACAAGTCTAAACCCATGATCACCTAACATGCTTTTGCGAGAATTTAAATTTAGCCAATAAATTAAAATTCTCGTTTCAAGTCTTAATGACTTAAAACACGACTTGATGCGAGTCTTATTTATAACAGTTTTCAATAAATCCCAAATCAACAAAACAAATAAAATTCCAATTAATTTCTGAAAATTAATAATTTTATTAAAGATGTATTTTCCCAAAATATAAACCGTTTCAATTTCTCAAAAATCCCAACTTTAAGTTTTATTCAAAAATTAAAATAAATATTCAAAAATAAAATTTTAAAATTATAAAAAATAAAATTGGGACTGGATTTCACGAAGTACGAAAACGGATCACGAAAAACGGGGCCCGTATGCGAAAAGGGCTGAGCTCGCAGCCGTGCGCGCGCACGCCGCGCTCGAGTTCGCGCAGCCCCTCTCGGCAGCCTTGCGGGCAGGCTAGGCGAGGGATCCCGCACGCTTGCGGGATACTCTCCCAGCAGGGGGCGGACGGCCTCTCGGCCAGCCCTAGGCGCGCCCGGAAGGCCTCCCGCACGGTTGCGAGAGGGAGATGGTGCTGGGGCCTGCGCGCGCCTAGGACAGGCGGGCGGCGGCGCGCGACGCCTTCGCGCGCGGGGTTTCGCGTGTTCGTAATCCAAGCTTTTCATTACGTGTTTTAGTTTAAAAGCAAAACCAATCCAAGAAATCCAAAAAACAGTTTATACAGTTTCAAATCTAAAACAGTTTTTAAAATGAATTTTACAAAACAGTTTTCGGAAACTTTCAGGAAAAATACAGTTTCGTAATTTAGGCTTACTAAAGCAATTACAAATACTCAATCGCATCAAGCCTAAGAATTTCTACCAAATTCAGTAAAATTGAGACAAATCAGAAACACGATTAACGAGGTGGCTCTGATACCACTTGTTGGAAAACCGGAATAAAAAAGCAGCGGAAATTTAAAAATTTTTCCAACAAAAGGATCTTGGACTCGCAATCGTGTATCCAAATTCGTAGAGATCAAGAAACTCACTTGGGTAGTAGCTTTCTTGACACGTTTTGAGCCGCCCTCAAACGCGCTTCATGCGGTAATGGCAACCCATCCCTCGAAATCTATTTCTACTTCAGAATCCATTGTAGGGATAACAATCCACACCAACCTAGATTCAATTCATGTTAGGGAAGTGCTTAACAATATAACATAAAGAAAAAAACATGAAACGAGAAAGGCATGATCGAAACTCCCTTGGAAAACCAGTTTTGCGAAAGTAGAAATCTGCCAGTCATAAAACCCTCGTTAAAAAACTCATCGTTCAGGATATGGAAGAACGGTTTTCGTCATCTTCTTTGGTTCGATTTTTTCACTCGTTTTCTGTAGGGTTCAGAATCGTTTCATCATCCCTTCTGATCGTTTTGCTTGATCCCCACTTTTTGGTAAAGCTCGAATCTTCAAAAACTTCTAACTTAGGAAGTACTCTAGAGATAGTCCACCAACTTGGCTACAATCTAACTAGTAAGGATGCTAGTTCTCTAGTTAGTGTTTAGGCTTAACCTAGGGTTTCGTTTATCTTGGAGAAAGGATGGTGTTCAACACATGAACCAAAAGAATTCTCGATTAGCTCTAAGGGGAGCTCGAGCTCCCCTATTTATGAGAGGGGAGGACCGAAAATTCCTAGTCCTTATGGACTAAGGATTTGGTCCCTCTCTCCTATTACTTGATCATCAAGTAATTTTGACTTTGACTTTGAATTCAAATTCAAATCAACTTTCAAGAGAGCTAAAAATATCCAAACTATTTTTGGATAATTTTATACTTTATTTATTTAAAATAAATAACTTATTTTATCTAATTAATTAATTCATATTTAATTAACTAGATTATTTTTCTCCAAAATAAAACTTTCTTTTTAATTCAAAATTAAACCAAAGTCTATTAAATAATTAATCACATTAATTATTTAACACATAAATAAATATACACATATATTTACACACGTGTGAGACACGTGTCACTCACGTGAGCCACACGTGTGGTTCACACGTGTGGAACCCTCTTGGCCCGATTAACTCGTTTAACCATTTTAAAGCCTCAACTCATGTAACCAAGTTGTTGTGTGTGACCCTCTAGGTTCTCAATTCAATTAGCAGTGACCCTAATTAATTAATTCACTAATTAATTAATCAGTCCACAGATTAAACGACCATAGTCTAGCAACAAGTGTTTAACCCCTAGCTGAATTGGAATGTTCGGATTCGACAGAACCTTTAAGTCATTGATTCATGTGAGATACAATCCTCCTACTTACTATCTCTCAACCAAGATCTAGGGTAAGAGAATAATCAGAACCCTAATAATCCGGTCTTAAAGCTAAGTGCATTTCATATCCGTTTGTTCTCAATCCAAGAAACCCTTTTCTTGATGTCTTGATCTACTGCCTTGGCCAAGGACTCCATATAGCATATGAATGACTTATACAACAAGAGATCACCTTGCAAACGCAAGTGCAGGTCCTTTCTTGATTCTCATTCACTTTCATGAGTCACTTGTGCAGCCCCAGCATAAGCCTTGAATCAGTTGTCTAAGGCGACACCCTTTAAACATAGTATTACATAATTCCGACGGGGATTCCGAGGGGAATCCCGTCGGTTTTTTTAATACATAAAATTTAAAAAAGAGTTAAAAAAAGTAAAAATATCAGCAGCATATGGGTTTCAAACCCAGGGCTTCATAGAACTTAGTAGCCTTATTTAGCGATCACGCTAACTGAAATATTAGGCAAAAGTTGAAATATATTATATAAAATATAATGATATACAAACCGATGGGATTTCCCCTCGGAATCCCATCGGAAGGCAATGTTAAAATTAAAATAATTAAGGCAGAAATCCCTCAGACAACTTTGCCCTAAAATTCGAAGAGATCTCAATCCTGCGCAAGTCACCACCTCCGCTTCGCCTGCCTTGGCCGGCTCGTACATCCGCCGACCTGCTCCTGTGCCGCCTCCACCCACTCTCTCCTCTGCTTTTTGTCCCTCGTTTCGCTGCTCAGCCGTCGTCTGCGCCTGCCTCCGCCTTTGGCCGACTACGTTCACTGCCTCTACTCCGTCTTTTGTCCCTTATTTCGCCGCTCCACCATCGTCTGCGCTCGCCTCCGTCTTCGCCCGACTGCGTTCGCCGCTTGCTGCTTCTCTCCTCAATCGCTATCGTCTGCTCCGGCCCTGCTCCGCCCAGGTTTGATTTATTGATGTTTGTGCAGTTATTTTCAAGTTTTGAAGGAATTTTGTGCTGCATATTTCTTACCCGCTAGTTTTTGGTTTTGTTTGCGTATATCTAATTTCAGCCTATTTTTCTGTATTGGAGCTATAGGAAGATTCAACTTTAAACGGTTTGATTGTTGTAGAATCCTACATTGGAGCATTAAAATGTATATGTGAAATTAAACTGTATATAGACTCTTTGAGGTGGGTGCATTAGTAATTTAGTTTGTGGATTAGAGTGTTGTTGAGCTGATGATTGATTTTAGGGTTTTCGAGATTTGAAGAGCAATGTTGATAGATGAATGAACTTGTGATTAATAGTCATTGTGGAAAGATTGGAGGATTTGTCGTTTTATTTTTCTTCCTCCATTTGACATCAACTCTTGGAACTTTTTCTTAATCCATTTAATGAATTTTGTTGTTGCTTCCTTAAACTGTCATTTTCGGGTGTGGATATCCATTTAAATGTTTGTATTGATTCCATTTCTTCTCTCTGATATGTTAAGGGTTTGGTTTTCCAACTTGTGTATAGGTAAGTCGGGCTCTGTTACTCACATCATCTTTATGCAGAAAACAACTTGTAGCCAAGAATTTATGTACTTGCAAATAACGTTGATTTTTCGAGTTTCGTAACTATAACATATTGTTTTGGTTGCCAGAGTGGATGGTGCATTTCAACAGCATGAGATTTTTTAATTTGATCATGTATATCCATATTCAACTATTGGAAGTCCCAATGTCATTCTTTATGGAGCTCTAGGGACTGAATGCTTTAAGGAATTTCAAACTGCCTTGTTGGTAGCTGCTAAAAAGGTACAAATTAACTAACTCTTTTTCTTCTATCTTATTTTCTATCTGAATTTTTTTTTTTAATCTTTTATGCTCTCTAGGAAGTGGATATATATAATATGAAAATTTTGAAGTGTGCAAATTGAAATATAATATAGTGATGTATTACATGTCAATTGTTCCTTCATCGTATTTTTCTTCTTTATTGCGGGTATCCTTGTTTCATCGTCAAGTACTTGTCGATGATATTTTAAGATCTTTTCAGGGAAAAGTCAAGTATGTTGTCAGATCTGTAATTCCCTCTGGGTATGAATCTGTAACACCCGAGCGCAAGGTGCCACATCCCCCGCACCGAGACCCGACCCGGATATGAAATGGATAATCCACACACGAGCTAAGTCACGGCGAACGGGGACACACACACACACTCTCTAGGCTAGGCGGAACTAACCCTTAAACCATAAATCAGAGTAACATCAATAAAGCAGAAGCAATAACGATCATATATATATGTACCATGAGCATTCAAGCTCCAAAAATAGAATTCATATATAATATCCAACCAAGTGTTTCAAGTCCTAACAACATAACGCTCGATAATCATATTCATATACAAAAGGAAATCATGAGTGCGAGTGTAACAAAATAAGAGTGCTAAACACTAATGCATGACCTAAACGACTTATATTCTCGCCTAGCACTCCTTAACCTGCATAGAAACCACTGAAAAACAAAACGGGTTCAGTCCAAAAGGGACTGGTGGGTGTAAAATAGGTATAGTATATAAATATGACAGAATTTAAACATATACATGCAAGCTATAAACCCATAAGAAGTTTTTAGAAGATTTCCCAAGTGGGTGAGACAAAGAAAGACATCTACGGGTTTACAACGGTCATATTCAATCATAATTAATCATAATGTTTCAAGCTCGGTGAGTGAGCGTGCATAATCTCCAACCTTCTCCTCGAGTATTCATATCATAATTATTGATTTTCATACATATCTTTCGTGTACATACATACATGATCATAATCATACATATACACCTTCTCCCTCCAAGTGGTGGACGGATTTGCATGACCCGACCACCGATCCATACATAGGCCAGAGGGGGTACATGAATCCCCCAAAGCCACTCAGCTCCCATTCCCCGCTAATCTCCTAGCGACGTCCGGTATCACTGTAGTTGGTTGGGACTAATACATGGGATCACCGTTTGCCCTTGCCTCCCCAGATAGCCACATGCACTAAGTCCCAGGGCCCGTGCATAACAATCATATCAATCATATCTCGCCAAAACATAAGGTAGGATTCATAAAAGAAGGGTTATACGTTTGCAATCATATATATATAATCATATTACTTTGGCTTAAAACTTTTCATATAGGGAGATATATCGGGTCAATTTATCTATTTAGAAGAGAAACCCATCTTGAACCGACAAAAGAAGACACGAAAGCCTCACTGACCGGCCTCGTCTCCAACGGGGTCAAAATCTGTGCAAGAAAGGCAAAGTGAGACTCAAAATGACCAAATAAGACGCTTGGCAATGTAAGGATCATGATATGGATGCAGAAAAGATGATATAATGTAATGAACACGTTCATGTGTACGATTAATGTCTTAAAGACATATAAACATTCAATTTATTCATTCAATGAAGCGTTCATACTCAAACGAGTTCATATCTCTCACATTTCACGTCAAATGAATCCATAAATTTAATAAAATGCTCAAAACACCTCATTTAACGTATTAACAATTTACAAATATCATGAAGGAATAAAGAAAATATTAAACGAATTACATAAACAACACCTTAGTTCATGCATTGCAAACAAGGAAGCATATGATCATATTTCACGTATAAGCATCGAAACCACATCAAAATTCCAAAGCATGAAGTGTAACATGTAGTGTAGCAAGTTAACAACATATACAAGGCATAAAGGAAGCTAAAGAATCAATTAAACCACAAAGAAAGCCAAGAAGAAACGCAACAATTGCAGTAGCTCACGAACGGGGCTTCAAAATGCCATGCATGGTCGTTCCTCAACACAGAACCAAATCTGGTACCAAAAAGGGGACTGAACGGTCGTTCAGTCCCATGCATGAAGAGCTTGAACGGGGGTTCAGGTGTACAGACCAACAGCGATGGACTGAATAGCCGTTCAGTCCATTCTTCCTTCCGGGCGAACGGGCGTTCGTGCTGACCGACAGCAGATTCCTCTTCGTCTTTGTAGCTGAAAACCGACCCAAAAGCTTGGCAAACAGGGGATCCACATAGAGAAACATATATACTTCAAAACCATGACATAACACATGAAAAAGAACATAAAAACCCATCAATTCAGTCCCCAAAACATGACAGCAACAAGGCATGGAAGAGCAGATTATTTCTTGCACTTTCCTTCAAGTTTTCATGAAAATCAACAATGGTAATTCATGCTAGGATCAAGTACCATGAAATATAAAGCAAATACTAAATTTAAGAAGTTCAAAAGCTCAACAAACATGCATCAATTCAGCTCATAAAGCAAGCAACATCATGGATTCAAGAAATGAAGCCTAACCTAACTATTCATTCATCATCTCCAAACTCTATCAATATGTGCTAAAATTTAGGGATGCATGGATCAAAATGACTCGTAATGAATGAATATTACAACCTTAAGCCTACCTTGTGGATTGGATGAAGGTTGGAAGAGATTTGAGCTTGAATCTCCAAGGATGGCTTGAGTTACGGGATTTTCTGGAATGCAGAGGAACTTTGTCTAATTTCTCCATGTGAGAGGGTGTGGTTCGATTAGGGTGATTAAGGTCAGGTAGATGGTTGAGTTAGGGTTCCATAGGCTCAAACCATGGTTAATTTAGTCAAGATTTGAATAAGATATGGCTTATTTAGTAAAATGTGGCAGTTTAGTCGTCCGTTGCGTTTTTCGGTTGAATTTCGGAGGTTCAAATAAATTTGGAAAAATATAAGGCTAAGTTAATCAAACTCAAATTTTCGATACGAGTTAAACGAAGTTGACGAAACTCGAATCCGAGTTTCCTAGCTCAAGTTATCAAATAAGGAACCAATGGTGCGCTAATTGCTCGTTAGGCCCCGTTTTGGATTCCACAATCAAAATAAATTCCAAAACTCAATCAAAAAAATCCAAAAACATGGAACTAGTATTTAACCATATTCATAACACATATAAGTCCAACATATTAAATTTCTACCAAATTCCGAATTCATTTCACGTAGAAACGGCAAGCAAACAATTCATTCAAGCGCAAATAGTTCAAAGAAAATTCATATAAATTCAAATTCAAATATTTTCAAATAATTAAATATTTATCTAATTAACATAATATAAAATAAAGAAATGAAATAATGTAATTAAAATAAATTAAACGCGTACGTAATTATCACATAATTCATACCTGAACGATTTGGAAAAGTCGGGGCGTTACAGAATCCAAAAGTGGTTCTTGTGGAGCCATTGGTGCAGGGGAACCTCTTAACTTGGGTGGATATGGTGTGGAGCTTGCCTTCAAGAATATGGAATACAAGGCTATGGATGATACTGCAGTAAAGAAAGGTCAAATTTTCATAATGCTGCTATGATATTGATAACATTGAAACATGTCTATATGAGGTGGCAATGGGCAATCATATATTGTAAAAAAATTGTATTATGTGCTCTTACACTTTACTTGTATTATCTACCAATAGTTCTTGTCTGAAACTCTAATATTAAGTATAATACTCCTGATGAACAATTGAGATTGTATCCTAACATAGTGTCGTTCTTTTATGCTACCCATAATTCATGTTTGTTTACAATTTATATGCTGAACTTAGAAAAATCCTTGTGTTTTTTTTAGTGTTTCTATTCATTCCTTCTTATGTTAAGTGGTTTTTCCACCTATTTGTTAAGCATTTTAGCTTACTGACAACAGTTTGTTGCATAAACTGGTTTAGCATCTTTCGAACACCACCTAAAGGGATCATTAGCAAATTTGCATGTGATAATACCCCTGTCTAGCGAACAAAATTATAGAAGATGTATTGTTTATTTGTTTTCATTGAAATTTGGATATTATTTTTGAAAATTTTAAATTTTCATTGAATGTGTTCTGACATCTTATGATTGAAACTCAATTTCATGTGTTCTCTAATTTGGCAGGTGGGTCGATGAGATATGCTACAGGGGTAACTAATCAAGGCTTCCTGGATTAGTGTATTTATTAGTTGGTTCCCCTGAGAAAGCAAAATTTTTTCGTTTTTATCAATCATAAATACCCCACTAACACATGATATTGACATTGTTATTGATTGTTATTTTTTTTAATAACTACAAATATTGCGGTTTTTCTTGGTAAAATTTTGACTCCCAGAATGTTGTCCAGGAATATAATTCAAAGTATACTCAAGCTACAGGTTCCTCTAGAATGAACTTGTGATTTAAGTTGGAAGTGTTGCTGTGTAATGGAGCAAGGACCATGTAGTTACAACGGGGAAAGAAAGGAGAGAAGCATTGATGAGGACCAAGCGTTTATGCCGTGCAGGAGTTAGCAGTGACGATCTCGACATTACAACAGTTGTATAAGAATTGTCAAAGTACTATTTAATAGATTATGAATAGATAATTTTTGTATGGATTAGTGTGTGTATTTGTAATGTTATTTTATGAAATTGTTCTGAAAAAAATTATTTTGAATGATTGTAAAATAATTTTCGACGGGCTTCCGAGGGGAATCCAATCGGAATTATTTCTTTTTTTTTTGTAATTTTAATAATTCTGACGGGATTCTGAGGGAAATTCCGTCGGACTTAATTATCATTTTTTCATTTTAAGATTATTCCGACGGGATTCCGAGGGGAATCCCTTCGAAATTAATTAATTATTTTTTTATTTTAATAAAAAACCGACGGTATTCCGAGGGAAATCCCGTCGGAAGATATATTTTCTCTTTTTCAAAATATGACCTTTCCGACGGGATTTTCCTCGAAATCCCGTTGGGATTATTTTAATTATATCTTTTTTTTGTTTTTTTCCCCTCGGTATTCCGTCGGTTTTTTGTCGGTTTTTGAATTCCGAGAAGGATTTTTCCTACGGACTGTGTCCCGCCAGAATTCCCTCGAAATTCACTGTTTCCGAGGGAATTCCTACGGAACGTTCCGTCGGAATTCGCAGGATTTCTTGTAGTGTCTGTGGATTCAATGAACATACCATCTTTTAGGCAAGAAGCTTATGAACCTAAGAAAAGAAAGGTTGGGGGTACTAGTGACTTGGAGAAATCATTTAATCTTCAAACTAGAGAGAAACTATATTGAGAAATAACAAGGATGTTTTATTAGGGGGGGGGGGATTCTATTTAATCTTGCTCGAAATCCTTACTATGTGAGAGCGTTCTCTTTTGCTGCAAATAACCACATTGCAGGTTATATCCCACCAAGCTATAATGTATTGGGAACAAAATTATTGCAGAAAGAGAAAACAAATATTGAGAATTTGCTTGAGTATACTAAGAGTACGTGGAAAAGTAAGGGTGTAACTCTAGTATGTGATGGTTGGACAGATCCTTAAAGGAGGCCATTGATTAATTTCATGGCTGTTAATGAGGGAGGAACAATGTTCATACGGGCGGTTAACTGTGAGGGGGAATATAAGGATAAACGGTTTATCTCTAATTTAATTAAGGAGATAATGATAGAGGTTGGAGTTTTTAATGTAGTTCAAATCATTACTGATAATGCTCCTGTTTGTAAAGCTGCTGGGTTATGAATTGAGCAAACTTATCCTCATGTCTTTTGGACATCATGTGTGGTTTATACTGTTAATCTTGCGTTAAAGAATATTTGTGCTGCAAAGAATACTGAATCAAATGAAATCACATATGAAGAATGTCATTGGATTACTGAAGTTGTTGGATCAGCTGTGTTGATAAGGAATTTTATTATGAATCACTCTATAAGACTTGCAATGTTCAACGAATTCTCCAAGTTGAAACTTCTGGCTGTTGCTGAGACTCGTTTTGCTTCCGTCTTAATCATGTTGAAAAGGTTTAAACTCATAGAGAAGCAATTGTAAAGTATGGTTATTAGTGAACAATGATCTTGCTATCGTGATGATAATGTTGATAAGGCAAGAATTGTGAAAGAGAATTTGTTCGATGATTTTTGGTGGGATTCCATTGATTATATTCTTGACTTTGCTGATCATATATATGAGATGCTTAGAGCATGTGATATAGACAAGCCTTGCCTTTATTTGATTTATGAGATGTAGGATACTATGATAACTGAAGTGAAGGCAGATATTTGTAAACATGAGAGGCAGATATTTGTAAACATGAGATGAAAACTGATAATGACGATTCAAGCTTTTGGTATGTTGTCTTGGCAATTTTGGAGGATAGATGGAACAAAAGTAATACACCATTGCATTGTCTTACCCATTCATTAAATCCAAGGTAATCAAATTTATGTCTTTTGTCTTAGTTTATTCTTCAAGCTTATTTTATAAAATGTAATGCTTTTATTTTTTTAGGTGTTCTACCAAAGAATGGCAAATTCAACATCCATACCTCACTCAACCTCAAAGTGATGTAGATGTTTCTCGGATGAGAAAAATATGTTAGAATCGCCTCTTTCCTAGAATAATTAAATATTCCTAAATTAGTTAGGATATCTTTTTCTAGAAAAATAAATATCTTATTTTAGATGAGATAGTATTTACTTGGAGAGAAAGAAAAAATAGAAGAAAAGTCAAAGTAGGAGACCATCTCCTACAAGGTTTTAGGGTTTTGAACCCTAGCCTATAAAAGGACTAAGGGGTTCAAATTTTTGAGCTTACACGTGATTTGGAGATCACGTCCAACCTTCATGTAATTTTGGGGATAATTCTCTTGCTCTCTTTTCTCGTTTCATGTTTGTTTAATACGCATGTTATAGTACTAGCATACTCACTAACATGATTTGAATGTAGGTTGGTGTGGATTAATACTCTAGAGGATTTCTACTTTGGAATCTCGAAGAAAGAATCGATTAAGAAACGGGGATTCATTCCGCATGAAGAACGTTTGAGGGTGGCTCAAAACGCTTCCAGAAAGCTTCAATTGTTGTAAGTTTCTTGATATCCCACTTTGTTTTGAAGCGAACATTTGCAAGATCACGATCCCTTTTGGAAATTTTTTTAAATTTCCATTGCTTTAACACTGCTGTTTTCCAACACTGGGTTGATCCTTTAAGTTAAAAGACCGTACTTGGGAGTGACCCGACGGCCCCGACACCGTCCCGAGGCTCCTTTGCACAAATCTCCGGAGCCCAGTTCCAACTTACATAATCCAAAATTCATAATTTTCAAAATCAAACTTATCTTTCAAAGTCATAACTCACTATTTTCAAAACACACACACCAACCCTTTTCAAATCAAACGAACGAAAATATAACTTACATATATATATAAAAACGTTTTCAAAAGTGTTTCATAACAAAAGGGCCAATTCCCACAAAATACGTACCAAACACGTATCTAAATACATATATATATATATATATATATATATATATATATATATATATATATATACGTAAGTCACATGCGGGCTTAAAACACATGAAGGGTTATAGGTTATAATAACTAAAAGAAAGAAAATCTCACCTTGTCGACCCAACCGAACGAAGTGGACCAAAAGACACCTAAGGGACCACCTCCTCTCCCACGAGATGCACCTCTGGACAAATCAAAGGGCAAAAGACACACTTAGACTTCACATGAACCAATTAGACGCTCGGCAAATGTATATCAATGCAAATGATGCATATGAAATGGAACGAAGTAGCCTTTAACCCATATAAGTTCAAATTAGATCATCATTCTCATATAACACGTCAAACGAATTCATAAATTTCATACAATGAGCATAATACGTCACATAATATGTTAACAAGGCATACACTTCATAGAAAGGGCAAAGAAATGTCATGCAAGGCAAATAAACAAAATAAGAAGTCATACATGCACGTACGTGAGTATATAGAACATATATTATCATGTATCACGTATAAAAGCATCGAATACATTTAATAAATTCATAATTAAGCATATAACATATAATACAGAGTTAACTGCACCAAACCCCCTGTGTTTGCTTCAATTTGCAAAAAAAAACCCTATGTTATAAAAATTAGTTAAAAAAACCCCATGTTATTTTAATTTTTGCACACCGCCCCTCCACTCCATTTGGTCAACTCATAAATGTTTTAATCCTAAAATACCCTTACTTTATATATTAAAATATACATATATGTATTAAAAATATAAATATCATAATTACATTATTTTAAAATATACATATTATATTAAAAAATAAAAATTATATAAATAATAAAAATCAATTTTTATATTTTTAAATATATATTGAAATACGGATATATATAAATAGTTTTTTTTTAAATATTATTAATAAATAAAAATATACATAGATATTATTTATATATTTTCATTAAAAAATATTATATATACAATTACTTATACATATATATACTAAATAGATCTGTACATAATACAATATACAATATTTATATTATACAATATTTTATATTTATACTATATAATACTATATTATATATAAATATAAAATCTAACAAAAATCAAACCCCCCCCCCCACCCATCTCCTTCCCCAGAAGCCCACGCAGAACCAGGGAGAGAAGCCCTCTGAATATCGGTCATTCTTGAATAACCTCCCGCAACCAACCCATCCTTGGTTTTCTTTGAGAGTGGCAACTGGCTGAATTTTTCAGCACCGGAGTAAGACGAGAAAGATCCATCCAGGAGAATACCTACTGGTGATTTTGCTGGTCGCGGAGTCAGGGAGAGTGGGTTGGAACCAGAGTCGAGTTTGGCTGAAGCTATCCACGATTCGAGGAGCTCAATCTCTTTCACCTCCGACACACGATTCTGGAGCTTGAATTTCCTTGATTTAGGTCTTCTCATTTTTGCTCAATCTTTGGCACTCTCTTCCTTCCCCGCTGCCGCCATAATCTTCTATTCTCCTTCCTCAGATCCTCCGCCCAGCAACCACCCACTCTTCTCTTCTCCTTCCTCAGATCTGCCGCACCGCCGCCACACTCTTCTCCTTCCTCAGATCCGTCGACTCCTTCCTCACTCTTCTCCTTCCGCCCACACCAGACACCGCCATTCGCCGAAGTAGGACTTGAGACGTGGTGGTGGCGGCGGCGATGGCAGTGGTGATGGTGATGATGGCGGCAGCGATGGCAGTGGTGATGGTGGTGGTTCTTTTTTTTTTTTTTTTCAAATTATATATATATATATCATGAGGGCATTATGGATCAGATAAAAGCAAAACAAAGTAAGGGCATCAGTGACTTTTCACTCCCAAAAACCCTTCCACACATACAGGCAACGCGCGTGTGGGTCACACAACGCGCTCAGGGTTTTTTTTGCAAATTTTTAGAAAACATAGGGTTCATTTAATGATTTTCCATATGACGGGGTTTTTTCTACTCATTTCGCCTAACACGAGGTAGTATCCTGCATTTTTCTCATATAATACATGAAGTTAACAATACATAAGAGGTGAGAAAGAAGCAAGAAAATCAAGCAAAACGCAAACAAAACAACAAATAACAAAACACAACTCGAAAGTGCCCCAAAACAAGGTCGAGGCAGTTACCAAAAACAGGCATAAAAGGGTCGCAGCCGTGACCAACGCCAGTCGAAGTTGGACTAAAAACAGGTCACGGTAGTGACCAAGAAAAGCCTTGGTTTGGTCGCGGCAGCAACCGCGAGTTGCAGTAGAGGAAAAGGCTTTGTCTAGCCCCTGTTCTTCATCTCCAACACCACAACACCAATAAGACATGAAAGAGAAACAAAAAGGTAATAAAAGAGCAGCTAAAACATAGCTAAAAGCTCCCTAAAACTGATCAAATCCACACGGCAAAGGCACAAAAGCAAATCTGTCACACAAAGCTTCAAAACTTCATAATTCATCAATGGTGGATCGATTTCATCAAGTTTCCATGAAAATTTAGATTATATTAACATAGAAGAAGGTCTAGAGATCACATATCATTCATCAATTCAAGTTATGAGGCAAGTATGGCATGAATTCATCAAAGAAAATGCATATGACCTAACTATTCATGCATCAGCGCCAATCATGCTCAAACATGGATGAAAATGGAAAAATCATAGTTCTAAAGACGCACAAGAATATAGAGGACACAAAAATGTACTTACCTTTGAGATTTGACGAAGAATGGAGGTTGAACGAGCTAAAAAATGGACTTTATAAATAGCGATTGCCCCTTCTCTTTTCTCTTTTCTCTCTCTCGTTTCTACTCCTTCTTCCTTTCTCCTTGGGCTGAGTCTGAATGAGGGGGGGGAAAGAGTGATTAAGGGTTGAATAAGGGTCAAATGGGTTCAAAAACGGGTCGATTTGGTTAAGAAACGGGTCGGATATCAGCAAAACGGGCGGGGATAGCAAATCTATCACATGGGGCTCGGTTCAGGCAAAATTTAGGGAATCAAATGGGCTTAGAAAATTATGAGGAAAAGTTTTATAGCTTCCAATCATCGTGACGAGTCCAACGCCACTTCCAAAATTTCGAATCCAAATTCCCGAGCTCAAGTTATGCCTTCCGAAACCCAAGGTGCGCTAAAACGAGTTAGGCCCTCGAGTCCCTAACAAATAAAACGGTTCGAAAACCATATCAAACGAACTCAAAATAATACAACGAGCACATAAACAAATTGATAATACATATATTTCATACATAGAACATATTAACAAAATTTAGAATCGAAAATGGTTTCAAAAGAATCAATAACGAGGCAAATAGGCCAAAAACGTTCAAAAATCCACACACATACTTAACAAATAATTCAAATAAAATTCAAGAATATCAAATAAACAATATAAGAAACATATAATTATATAATTAACTCATTTAAAAGCGCAAATAACACTCTCGTTACGATGTACCTGTATGGCCGGACGAGCGGGATGCTAGAAACTCCTCCTTCAAAAGGACCTGTCCTCAGGTCCTAAGGCAGGGTCTTGAAAAGCTATGAAAACGAACTCAACTCCACGCTTCCACTGCGCCACTATGATCCAAGAAGACGGTAGACTCCCCGGCCTTCTCTCCGAACCACGACGCTCTCGAAACCTCATCAAACAACCTTGGTGTGAGAAAATAAGCCAACTCCTTGTAACGAGTAACCCCTCAAATTCTCATTAAAGTCTCCTTAGCCTTAGCAAACCGGACACGAAGTCCTCGGTCATTTTCTCCCACTTCCCAATAGAATTTGGAAGTAGTTGGAGATCCTTTCAAACTCAAGATCCTTTCTTCGACTATCGGCATAACTCTTCTGTTGATCTTGAGTCGCTTTCATCCGTTGCTGGATCAATTGGACTTTCTCAATGGCGTCTTGAATAGCTTTAGAGGGTTTCTCTTTCTTCTCCCCTCTTTTCATGCCTTCCTGCTTAGTCCATTTCTACTATTCTAGGTCGAAGAACAACGAAGACCTGTATTTTCGTCTAGAGAGCTTTATGTGGTGCCATTCCGATCGAGGATTGATAGCTATTGTTATAAGCAAACTCGATTAATGGCAACTATTTATTCCATGAACTCTGAAAATCCAATGTGCAAGCCTTTAACATATCCTCGAGATATATAATTAATCTCTCGGACTGTCCATCCATCTGCGGATGAAAAGTTGTACTGAAGTGCAGACTCGTCCCCAAACAATGCTGAAGTTCTCGCCAAAATCTTGAGGTAAACCTCGGATGTCGATCCGATCCAATACAATACAAGTCGGCACTCCATGAAGTCGGACAATTTCATCACAATACTTTTTGGCTAGTTTGTTTATCTTATCGAACTTCCGGATAGTAAGAAAATGTACTGACTTGGTTAACCTGTCCACGATTACCCAAATTCCATCAAAACTACCTTTCACTCGCGGTAAACTCGATACAAAATCCATTGCTACATGTTCCCACATCGACGCTGGAATAGGCAATGGTTGTAACAATCCCTATGGCTTCTGATGCTCAGCGTTTACTAACTGACAAGTCAGGCACTGTCTCGCGTAATTCACCACATCTCTTTTTCAATCCATTCCACCAATAATATTGTTTTAAATCTCGATACATCTTATTCCCACCAGGATGCACAGAGTAAGCAGTTTTGTGAGCTTCATCGAGAATAACCAGCTTTAACTCTGTTGGGACCACAACTCTGTTCTTAAACCGAAGAATTCCCATATCATCAAATCCAAATGTACACTCAGGATTTCCTCAAGCCTTTTCTGTTAACTTCCAAATCTCGGGATCATTTCTTTGAGCCTCAAATATCTGTTGTCGCAAATCTGGCTGAACCAAGATATTAGAGATACGAGCTTTTATCTTAATCGGCTCTACCTTATCTACAACATCCACTTCCAATTGAGATACACTAGCCTTCCTGCTTAGCGCATCTGTGACCACATTAGCCTTACGTGGATGGTATTTGATTAGACACTCATAACCTCCAAGAGTTTTCATCCATCCCCATTATCTCATGTTTAAATCCTTCTGAGAGAACAAGTACTGGAGACTTTTGTGGTCGGTGAAAATCTCGAAAGAAACGCCATAGAGATAATGCCTCCACTTCCCTAAAGCAAAAATCACGGCTGCCAATTCGAGATCGTGAGTCGGATAATTTTTCTCACGGTCTTTCAATTTTCTAGAGGTATAAGCAATTACTTTTCCATTCTGCATCAGAACACGACCCAATCCTTCCTTGGAAGCATCGGTATACACGACGAACCCTTTGGTACCCTCAGGAAGTGCCAAAATAGGGGCAGAAGTTAACTTCTCTTTCAGAAGCTGAAAATTGGCTTCACACATCTCATCCCAGTTAAACTTAGCCTCTTTCTTGGTTAATCGGGTCAAAGGGGCAGCAATCTTCGAAAAGTCCTTCACAAATCTGCGATAATAACTAGCCAAACCCAAGAAACTCCTAACTTCTGAGGCGTTCTTCGGACTCTGCCACTGTGAAACTGTCTCAACTTTTGAAGGATCTACTTCTAGCCCTTTACTCGAGACGATGTGGCCTAAGAAAGTCCCCCTATCAATCCAAAACTCACATTTGCTAAATTTAGCCTATAGCCGGTGCTTTCTCAAAATCTGCAACACTAATCTAAGATGTCTGGCATGATCCTCTTCTGACCTCGAATACACCAGGATATCATCAATGAAGGTTACCAGGAATTTATTGAGGTAGGGACGGAAAATCCTGTGCATCATATCCATAAAAGTTGTTGGCGTATTGGTTAGTTCAAATGGCATTACCACAAACTCGTAGTGCCCGTACCGGGTATTAAATCCCGTCTTAGGAATATCTTCTTCCCGGATTTTCAGTTGATAATATCCTTGCCTTAAATCAAGTTTAGAGTACACCTTTGACCCCCTGTAACAAATCGAACAAGTCTTCTATATGAGGTAAAGGATATTTATTCTTTACAGTCATCCGATTCAATTCCCGGTAATCAATGCACATTCTTAGAGTTCCATCTTTCTTCCTAACAAAAAGAACTGGTGCTGTAGCACCCGAACGCAAGGTACCACATCCCCCGCATCGAGACCCGACCCGAATATGAAATGGACAATCCATACCCGAGCTAAATCACGGCGAACGGGGACATACACACTCGCTAGGCTATGCGGGTGCTAACTTTCGCGACCAAAGAAACACTAAAATAGAAATATTACCAATGCTGAAGCAAGGTACATAAGTAAATATCAAGATAAGCAAAGAGCAACGAGTTCAACTAGCATAGATACCTAATCCCGAAATTCGATAAAATCATAAAAGTTCAAATCCAGATTCTTTCTATTTCTGTAAGCTTATCTGGAATTCATGATAAAAGTAACAATCAATACAAATCTTACATCTTCATACTTAAACAAATCATGATTCAATATGCACATGGACCGACTCTGACTTAACTGAAAGACTTAATAGACTTGACTTCCCGCCTAGCACTCCAAACCTGCAAGAACACTGAAGGTAATCCGGGTTCAGTCTATACTAGACTGGTGAGTATAAAATAAGGCATAAGTAGCATATATAACAATATTTAAACATTCACATGCAGGTTATAATAAAAAATGAAGTTTTTAGAGCGTTTCCGAAGTGGGCAAAATAAAGAAGTCATCAAAAGGGATTATAACGTTCATTTCTCATTAGGTCGTTTGTGGCCCGGCGAGTGGGCGTGCATTATCTCCAACCAACACCTCGTGTAGCTCATTAGACATTCATTCATTCATTCTTTCTTTCATGCATTACATTTTTTTGTACACATTCATGAACATTTACACCTTCTTCTTCTTCCGGGTGATGGCCGGGTGATCGGCCCGAACCATCCATTCATTGAGTAAGGGGAACATGACTCCCCAGATGGCACTCAACGTCCATTCCTCACTAACTCCTAACGAGGTCCGGTTACGCCGTCATTGGTGGAACTAGTGTGAGGGATCACCGTCAGCCCATGCATCCTCGGGTCACCACTCACACTGTAACGCCCCGAATTTCAGACAGTCAGGTACGCTCGACACATGTGAGTTGAGCGTTAGGATTTTATTCTATTATTTTCGTTTATTCAATTTATACGTATTATATGAATTTTGTAAATTGCATTTCAACATGATTACGTGAAAATTTTATGATATTCATTTCAATTTGAGAATTCTTGCATGAATGAAATTTAATTGTTACATGAATTAATTGTCCAATTTGTATTAATTGCTTAATTGTTCTTAATTGCTCATTTCCTTTTCTTTGAGGACCTAATTGCATGAAAACATTAGGGGACCTAATTGATCATTTTCCAAACCTTTTATCCTTAATTGCATAACTTATAGAACTTGGAGGATTTGATCATAAATGCTACATTTTTCCCCTAATATATCGGTATATGCATCTCTTTCTCAATCATCATTTTTCATTTCATGCTAAACATTCCCCATATTTGCTTTCACCTTCACCGAACCAACACCATGGAGAGGGAAGGAGGAAATCATCATCTCCATGTTAGAAGTTGCTAAGGAATTGTATGACTAGAGCCGAAGCATCATCTTGCTATCATCTTCTTCCATTTAATTTCATCTCAAGGTATATATGAGCATATATATATGATTTCTTGGAATTTATATACAAAGCTAGGGTTGGGGATTGAATTAGATATTATGTGTTTTAGTTGCTAGAAGTATGATTTTAAGTTCTGGAATTGAATTGTTGTATGAAATCTTGAGAATTATGAGATTATATGGTGAATTCATATGTGAGCTAAAAGTGATGATTATGATGATCAAAGCTTGATTTATGCATTTAAATTGGTTTTTATTATACCTTAAGCATGAATATATATTATTTTCATGAATTCTTGCATTTGGAGTTGGAGTTATAGGAGTTATGAAGCTTTGTTGTTGAATTCGTGCCTCCCCTGTTCTTCGTCCCCTGCTTCTGTATCTTCTGTAAAATGGGAACGGCCCTTCCCGTTCCCTTTGTAAATGGGGAACGGTCGTTCCCATAGTTTGAATAATGTGCATAGCGGCGAGGACGGGAACGACCGTTCCCACTTTGTCTCACAGACGGGAACGGCCGTTCCCATCTTTGGGGAGCATTTTCGGGAGTGGGGGAACGGCCCTTCCCATTTTGTACTAAAACTTGGAACGGCCGTTCCCAGGCTTCTGGGAGTGCAGAAACATTCTGCACAAAATTGTAATTTTGGATCTTAATTCCAATGATTTATTTAACCCCAAATTGTTATTATATGATTGATTACATGCCAAGACGTGATATTTATATGCCACATTGTTCATTTCACGATGTCTCGTTACTTGACCATGTCGTGCATCACATTTGGTACCATTGTCGAGTATTGTCTCACGAATGCATGTATGTTCCCATTTCTTGTTCAGTTACTCTCCAGGGAGGAGATTGGCGAGCACGAGCACGAGCACGTTCACGTGTCCACAAGTCGTGGTGTCGCCTGTCAGGTGAGGTTTAATTGCTAGTTATATAGAATCCGTATAACCTTTACGTGATCTTTCGGCCAAAGGTATTTATATCTATAATTTCCATGAAATCAATTATCATTTCAAGTCATGTTCATGAAACGTAAGCAAGCAAGCAAGCCATGTTATTGTCATGAATCAAGCATGTTTTAGGCGAGTAACATGACCGTTTACGTTGGGCCCGAGGATAGTAACTAGAGCCAACCGGGAAAGCAAGGGCTGACGGGTAACTCTGGCACTATCCTCACCACATTTGGGATGACCCCTGAATCCGCTAGGAGATTAGTGGAGGAAGGAGTTCCGGGCTTAGGGATTCATGTACCCTACGCTCAACATGTCGTGGATGGCGAAGGCTAGCTACCTTTCCATCATTGGAGGGAGAAGGAGACTGGGGACGGGTCCGGCACCACGGATTGTCCTCGGGTTATTGCATGATTTCCATTCCAAGAATATGTTACCTGATTACACTATCGCACGATTGCACGGTAAATTGAATTGCATGATCACCTATTAATTAACAATCAAGCAAGCATGTTTCATGTACAAATGGAGTAAGGTTGGAGACCGCCCTCACTCGCCGGGGCCATGTATTGATTGCATGAAAATGACCAAGTGTTTAATATTGATAGTTGTATTCTCGGGCGAAGTTATACTATTATTGAACTCATATATTTATCTTCTATAATCTTTACCCGAGAATATAACTTGCACGTTATCTGCGCTAATATGTATTTAAACCCCTCACTCGGTCTTCACAGACTGACACCTCCACCTTTCAGGTTATTGCAGGTGCACGCTAGGCGGGAGTCGAGTCGAGTCGAGTCCAGTTCATGTAGTTGAGTTAACCATGGTTCGTGTATTTGGTTATTTGTTATTACTCATGAAATTGTGGTTAATACTATTGTTTTATAGTTGAATATGATAATGTATTGGTATTTAAAGTTAGAATATATTTTAGATGGTAAATGAGAAATGTCATGACCTGATAAATGGAAATATATGATAGAGAATATTCTATGCTTCCACTTTATTTCGTTGTATGTGTAAGTTAATCCCGCCTAGCTTGTCAGTTATTGCATTGTCACCCGTTCGCTATAGGTTAGTTCATGTACGGATTACCCGTTTCGTGTGTGGACTGACCTATAGTGCGGGGGTGTGGCACCTCCACGTGTTCGGGGTGCTACACACACCAAGTCCCTGGGCCCCATTCTGTGCATTCATTCATTCTTTTCTCGCCAAAACATTTGGTAGGTTCATAAAAGAAGGGTTTTACTTTTAAAATCATTGACCCTTGAAAACGACTCTATATACATATATACTTTTAGCTGAAATCTTTACACATTGGGAGTATATAGGGCCATTTAACTAAATAGTAGAGAAACCCGCTTGTACGCCTCTTACCGAACAAAACCAAGAAGACAAGAAGACTCGAAAGTGTCCTAAGAACCCGGTACGTCTCCGCCCTGTAGAAAACTGTACAAAGGACAACGTAACGTGTTCATGAGACTCAAGACTCCAAATGAACCATATATGACGCACGGCATGCGATGAACATGATATGAATGCGTAAGAGATGATGTTATGTCATGAACATGTTCATGTGTACGATTAATGCATCTAGAACATATAGACAAATCATTTATTCGTTCAAGGAAGCGTTCAAACTCATTCAAGTTCAATCCTTATACATTTCATAACAATTTAATCCAAGAACTCAAATAACGATCATATCACGTACTATAACATATTTACAATTATAGCATAGACAAATAATTACATTCAATTTAAAATTGGAAAGTAGAAAAGAACATGAAATAGGTAACAATTTAATTTTCATAGTTCAATTAAATCAAATAATGTTTAATATAATATATATATATATATATATACGTACCATACCATGCATGCATTAACATATACATAACTATACACAAAATATAAAATTCATGCATGTAAATTTTATAAATCAAACATGCATGCAATATTTATATATGTATACGTATAGTCATGTATGCAAATATTTATAAATAACCAAATGAATGCATGCACAAGCAATTATATCAAACACACACCCCCCTGCATGCATGCGTATATATATTAATACACAAACACACACCTGCATGCATGCATATATATATATATATATATATATATATATATACACAAACACACACCTGCATGCATTAATTACATATTATACATACACATTTGCATGCGTTCACAACAATTAACAAATTAAAGAGAAGAAGAAGGAATGAAATGCAACAGCAGGGTAGCGGATCTTCTGCACAAAGGCTCCCCGGCCGGGTACTTTCATGCTCAAAATCTCCCCGTCCGGGGAGATGCAATACAAACACTTTCAGCAGTTCATTACAAAGCTTTTCCCCTGTTTTAAAGTAAGAAACGCAGCAGCAGGTCAGGCCAAAAACAGGGGATAAATGGAAGGGAAACAGAGCAACAACCATTCCATTCCTTAGGCAACATGATCAGGTATGTGTGTGCAACAAACAAGGCAAAAATGAGCAGCAATTGGCAGCAATTTCAATCCTAAAACGCAGCAGCTGCAGTTCATGTCGTGAGGGAGGAAAAGAAGTCAAGTTTCACCCAATTCTTTCAAGTTTCATCAATGGCATCACATTTAATTCTCAACTACCACAAAATACATTACCATAAACGTAAGGAGGGAGTTAAAAAAGTCGTATTCATGCTTTGAATCGATTAAATCCATCAAGTAATGCATGAGATCATTATATGGCTCCAAAACCAACTATTTATTCATCTTCTCCAAAATCCCATGAAAGCATGCTCAAATTTGGGGATGCATAGCTTAAAATGACACATATTGAATGTATATCACAACCCTAAACTCACCTTGTGGATTGGATGGAAGATGGAAGAGATTTGAGCTTGAATCTCCAAGTATGGCAAGGGTTACGGGATTTTTCTGGAACAGGGGCTTTTGGGTGATATTTCTTGGTGTGAGGTGTGTGGTTCGCTCTGGGGCTGATATGGAGTGTTAGTGGGTTGAGTTAGGGTTCCATATCCTCCAACCATGGTTAATTTGGTCAAGGTTTGAGGGAGTTATGGTATTTTTAGTAAAGTATGGTAGTTTTGCATTGGTTTCGGTTTTCGGTTGAATTTCGGAGGTCCAAATGGTCTTAGAAAAATATGAGGCTAAGTTCACTAAACTCGAATTTTCGTTACGAGTTCAGCGAAGTTAACGAAACTCGAATCCGAGTTGCCTACCTCAATATATCACATACAGAACCAAGGGTGCGCTAATTGCTCATTAGCCCCCCGATTTGGACTCCAAGAACAAAATAAATTCGAAACTAATGCAAATGAATCCGAAAACATGAAACGAGCATATGGTCATATTCATAACACGTATATCTTCGACATATTAAATTTTCACAAAATTTCGATATCAAATTGTAGCACCCCTATACGTAGAGATATCACACCCCCGACTATAGGCCGATCCACATACGAAATGGACAATCCGTACATGAACTAACCTATAGCGAACGGGTGACAAATAAAAGAAACTGGCTAGCTAGGCGGGACTATACCCCAAAGCAATACACAACCAAGACACAAAAGTTAAAAGCGGAAGCATTAATTCATAAATACATATAGGTACCATATTTACATCAACGATATAAATACTAATAGATACCAACAGATATCAATACATTATCATCTCCTATATATTATATAACCAAAAGTCCCCAAATATGCCAATAACTATAACGTACTAACTCAGGACATGACAAAAGCAAGATCATGGAAATATGGGCAATGCTAGACCCGGCTGGACGACAAGACATGACTCCGACTCCCGCCTAGCACATGACCGCGACAACCTGAAAGGTGGGGCGTCAGTCCATGGAAGACTGAGTGAGGGGCAATACATATATATTAGCGCAGTTAACATGCAAGTTATATTCTCGGGTAAAGGTTTATAAAAGATAATTATATGATTTCAAGACTAAAGTATTCTTCGCCCGAGAGTACAACAGTCAATATTAATCACTGGTTTGTTTCATGCAATCAATCAATACATAGCCCCGGCGAGTGAGGGCAGTCTCCAACTGAACTCCAAATGAACATGTACATGCTTGCTTGATTATTAATAAATAGGTGATCATGTCATTCCATTATCGTGCAATCGTGCAATAGTGTAATCATATAACACGTTCATGGAATGGAAATCATGCAATAACCCGAGGCGCATCCGTGGTGCCGGACTCGTCCCCAGTCTCCTTCTTCCTCCGGTTTGATGATGGGATTGCAAGGCCCCAACATCCAATCTCATTGAGCAGAGGGTACATAAATCCCTAAGCCCGGAGCTCCTTCCTCTACTAACCTCCTAGCGGATTCAGGGGTGACCCCAAACATGGTGAGGATAGTGCCGGAGTTACCCGTCAGCCCTTGCTTTCCCGGTTGGCTCTAGTCACTACCCTCGGGCCCAAACGTTAACGATCATGCTACTCGCCTAAACATGCACGAAACAATACATGGCTTGCTTGCTTGCTGGAACACGACTTGAAATGATCAATGATTTATAGAGACTATAAATATAAATACCTTTTTGGCAGAAATATCACATAAGGGATATACGGGTTCTATATAACTAACAATTAAACCTCACCTTTATCGACAAAAGTCACGTAGGGCACGGCCTACGGGGCTTGCTCCTCGTCCCTACGAAGCTGGTCTGTGTAAAATAGACGTGTACACGTGAGACTTGACTCTAAATAGACCAAATATGACGAACGGCGGAAATGTATCGAGATGACGAGGAAAATACAATGTGGCATGATAACATGTTGTTTCAGTACATATTAGCACATATAATAGCAATTCGGGGTCAAAGATGTCGTCGGATCGAGGGGCTAAAAACGTAATTTTATGCAGAAATTTTTGTTCTGTATTCCAGGTGGGAACGGCCGTTCCGGATCCCTTTTGAAAAATGGGAACGGTCGTTCCCATGAATTCTTAAAACGCGCCAACGACTTCCCTTTCAAAAATGCGCCTTAGCTGGGAACGGCCCTTCCGGCGCAAGGCCAAAATGGGAACGGCCGTTCCCATGCTCGGCCGCCTAGTTTTAGTTTAAAAGAGGGGAACGCCCGTTCCCACAATGCCTTACGGCTGGGAATGGCCGTTCCCTGTTTCTGCAACTTACAGAAACCGAGCAAAACAGGGGAGGCTCTCGGCAATGAGCAACAAAGCAACAAAATTCCAATTTCAATCAACAAAGTTAGGATTTTCTGGTAATATGATGCATATGTGCTCAAGAAATGATATCATAACACTTAAACACTCAAAGCATGAAATATTATCAAGAATTCCATGTTTCCAAGCTCATGATCACACTTGATCATTCATGCTAAATATTCAAGAATCTCATGAATTAATCATGCCATAATTCAAGATAAGATCACATAATCATGCTTTGCACAACCAAGAGTTCATCTAGCGTGCAATTCTCAAACCCTAGCTCCATCAAATATGCCCAAGAATCAAGAATCATCAATTGACGTAACTATCACCTTTGAAGCTCAAGAAATGAAGAAGATGGATGATGATGAACAAGCTTCAAAGCTTGGAATTTTCTTGAATAAACTTGATGAAATTGATAAATCCTTTCTCATTTTTCTCATGAAAGAACCGAAGCAAGAAGGAAGCAATATGTTGGTAAATTTTGAATGAAATGATCTTAGGAAGCTTGGAGATGCAATATACCGTGATTCATCGTCCTTGAAATTAATGAAATGATCAATTTACAATTTAGTCCCTCAAGAGTTTAAATTATGCGATTAAGGATGAAAAGCTTTGGGAATTGGTCAATTAAGTCCTAGGAAAAGTCATGCAATTTGGTCCTTGAATTTATAAGAATGAGCATACCGGGACAAGTTTAATATAAATTTCATGAAATTTTGATAAAATATAATTTATAAGATTATAATAAACATAAGAATGTAATTAATGAAATTCGGGGCGTTACAATTCTCCCCCCTTAAAAGGACCTGGTCCCCAGGTCCACTGTCAAGTTTTGAAACGATGCACAAGTCATAAGAGAACCCCGTCTCTTGAACAAGAATTAAAGAACTCCGTCTTTCAGTAAGAAATGAGAAAACCCCATTTCTCGGCAAGAAGTGAGAGAACCCCGTCTCACAACAGCAGAGGAGAGAGCCCCGTCTCTCAACATGCATGAATGTAATACAAAAAGCCAATTGAAGAAACAATGGCATGGATGTTACATAGATAAACAGAATCATATTAATTTCATAAATATCATATAGACAATTAAAAATCATTTTAATCACATATTTATCACTCATAATTAACTAATTTGCAATGAATAAGAAATTAAATACGATAGTAATAAGATCCGTGATGTATGTGGTATGCATGGTTAAATGTACCGTTCACCGTTGGTTGTGTCATGCATCTAATTGGTACCTTCTTCTTCCCGGACCAGATTTGCGTTTACATTTTGCATTCCCCTCTCATGAACACCTTCCTGTGCTCGTACAAGAAATCTTCCACCCCCGGTCGATTTCCCTCGTAGCCTTGACCATGTGTCTATGTGATGCTCATCACTCCCACAGTAGAGGCATAATCCCAACCGTCTCCTACAGCCATCATAAGTGTGATTATCTCGTCCACAATAATTGTAAAGAAGTTTCCCGGAAGATGTTGTTGAAGCTGGGGTACGTGAAGCTCCCGAACTCGATCCAAGTGATTGTTTCTTTTTCTTGCGAGATCTTTCTTGAAATGCCGGAGTAGGATAAGAGATAGGCCGCTTTCCTTCGTTGAGAGTTTGTCCTGATTTTGAACTTAAGGTCTACCCGGGTTGAGGATTAGACCTTCTTGCCTCCAACGAGGTGGAGCCTCGAACCTTCTCTTGGGAGCCACGTGGAGTTAATTCCCACACACTTTTAACTTTCTTAAATTGCGGCTCAACTGGAACATTATTTCCTTCAAAGACCTTTGAGGCTTGTTGATTTTGGAATTCTTTGAAGGCTATCGAAATTTGGCCCGGCCGTGGTGATGAAGTTAGTGGCGTTGAAGAAATATACTCTCTTATCCTCTGATCCACTAAACAAATCAAGGACTCAAAAAACTCCTGAGGTTGAACCAGAGGGGGTAAACGTGAGGAAACTTTGGGCACTCGTTCATAATGAGGGTAACCTTGAGACATCCTGCAATTAAAACACTAGATATGCATGTTGAATTAATATGCCAATGCAGGTAGCACACTTGGAAATGATAAAGTTTAACATAGTGGAATAATTAAGCTCAAACAGGAAAAAAAAAAACATGTATATGTATAGAAATTTAAAAAAAATTTAAATAGCGTATGATGCACGTGCTTATGGATGCATTGAACCTGTCACCGGAGTAATGGAAAATTTTATCTCAACATGTAATTCCTTGTTCGTTGAATTATAAGCTTGTATTGAGCTGGTAATCATTTCTTGTTTTCCCACAGTCTTCTATTCTTCAGATTTATCTAACATTCACTTGAACATTTCCACGGCCCAGTATTATGATTTCTGAAACCCGAAGTCTTCTATGCTTACGGAATTAATATCTAGTTTACTCTTTAATAGTTACTCCCCGATTGTTGCCCGAATCCTCTTCATGGTTGCCACTTTGATCCAAATTTCCTTGTTTACTCTTTAAGAGTTTGAATAATTAACTGAACTCCCTTTCCACTATTTATACTTGATCGCCCGATATCTACCTAGCAACTCCTTGCCTTTCTTTATCGTTTCCATTTGTTACTTCATGTCCCTCAATGTAATCCACAACACGATAATTCAGCTTGGATCTGGAAAATGTTCAAACCGGGTAAACCTTTAACAAAATTTTCTTCTCTAACTTATTCCCACCGCGACGCTCAACTTCTTTTACCCTGCCTTGATTGAAATCCCAAGTCAGATCATCTTCCATATTTTCCCCTTGCTTCATTTCTTCGAAGATTACCCTTTATTGTCTTTTCCCTACATACCTCATTGATCCAACTTCTTGCGTTAACTCGTGTAATTGTATAATCCCCAACAGAAACTCTTTGAATTAAATTTCCGCTCCACTTATGGAATTAACTTCCTGACTTTCCCCAAATAATTAATCTCCATTTATTACCCTGACTTTTCAAGTTGCTACCGCGATTGAAATTCTTTAAATCTACTCTCGATGAGTCGAAATGGACATAAGACCTATCCCTCCACTTTTTCCTCTTTCTTTACTTTACGGAAATCAAGCTTTGTTGCCTCTTACCATACTTACTTCCTTGATCAACAATTTTCTTCCATTAACTTGTATGATTGTAGGATCCCAAACACGAACTCTTGAATTCAACTCTTTATCACTTGTGAAATTAGCTCTCAAGCTTTCCTTGAAGAAACAACTTCCAATTAGCCTCCCAGTATATCAAGTTACCACCGTGACTGAAATCCTTTAAATCTAATCTTTAGGAATTGAAGAAATTATAGGACTTGTCTTCTTACTTGCCTATGCCTTGAACATATATCTTCCTTTCCATACTTGATCCTTAGTCTAAAATTCCTTGGTAACACTTTCTGTGAATTGATGATCCGAATTGGTAATTCTTAGTTTTAGATGCTTCTACTTGTTACTCCATATCTTTCAATTCAACCACATCGTAGTCGACAATCTTGAAAGCCCTTTTTCCGAGAATACCTCTCGAATTAATCTCCAACAGCAATCCAGGTATTCTCTCTCTAATTAGTACTTTGCCTTTCTTGAGTGCTTTCATTTACCGCTTCCCATATCCTTCAATATATTCGCTCAACATGACAATTTATCTTGAATCAGAAAATAACTCGTCTTACTCGAATGTAGAATCCCTAACATGTTGGTTTTCCATAACTGGTTGTTTGATCCTTCTGGCTGTCATGTTAGAAATTTGAATCCAATTGATTTGAACCCAAATGTAATTCCCAACTTGTACTTCGATCAGGGACACTTAATTGACTTTCCTTCCACGCCCTAATTGGCCTCAACTTACACACCCTTCTCAAATCCTATAGTAGCCCAAAAATTTCCGAGCAATTGGCAGTGATTTGATATCATTTCCATAACCTATAACTCACAACTTACTTTGAAAATAGATGCATGTGGGTAAAGTGTGCTCATGTCACACAATTGTCACATAATTAATGCCACCAACAAGAATTTAATACAAGATGCAACAGGTAATTTATCAAGATTTAAAATAAAACACATTAAGCACATAATTTCAGATAATTCAAGATCAGTTAATTAACACTAAATGGTAGAAATAAGTGCAAAGCACAGGTTGTCAAGTAATCTAATTAATTCAGAGAATTCAAATAGGTTCAAATAATATGCAAGACTCTCAAATTACCAATTAGTTCCTATGCAGTTCGACCTAGAATTGACACGACACGACACTAGAACCTCGGTTTTACAACCGGGCTCTGATACCACTTAAGATGTAGCACCCCTATACGTAGAGATACCACACCCCCGCACTATAGGCCGATCCACATACGAAATGGACAATCCGTACATGAACTAACCTATAGCGAACGGGTGACAAATAAAAGAAACTGGCTAGCTAGGCGGGACTATACCCCAAAGCAATACACAACCAAGACACAAAAGTTAAAAGCGGAAGCATTAATTCATAAATACATATAGGTACCATATTTACATCAACGATATAAATACTAATAGATACCAACAGATATCAATAAATTATCATCTCCTATATATTATACAAGCAAAAGTCCCCAAATATACCAATAACTATAACGTACTAATTCAGGACATGACAAAAGCAAGATCATGGAGATATGTGCAATGCTAGACCCGGCTGGACGACAAGATATGACTCCGACTCCCGCCTAGCACACGACCGCGACAATCTGAAAGGTGGGGCGTCAGTCCATGGAAGACTGAGTGAGGGGCAATACATATATATTAGCGCAGTTAACATGCAAGTTACATTCTCGGGTAAAGGTTTATAAAAGATAACTATATGATTTCAAGACTAAAGTATTCTTCGCCCGAGAGTACAACAGTCAATATTAATCACTGGTTTGTTTCATGCAATCAATCAATCAATGGCCCCGGCGAGTGAGGGCAGTCACCAACCGAACTCCAAATGAACATGTACATGCTTGCTTGATTATTAATAAATAGGTGATCATGCAATTCCATTATCGTGCAATCGTGCAATAGTGTAATCATATAACACGTTCATGGAATGGAAATCATGTAATAACCCGAGGCGCATCCGTGGTGCCAGACTCGTCCCCAGTCTCCTTCTTCCTCCGGCTTGATGATGGCATTGCAAGGCCCCAACATCCAATCTCATTGAGCAGAGGGTACATAAATCCCTAAGCCCGGAGCTCCTTCCTCCACTAACCTCCTAGCGGATTCAGGGGTGACCCCAAACATGGTGAGGATAGTGCCAGAGTTACCCGTCAGCCCTTGCTTTCCCGGTTGGCTCTAGTCACTACCCTCGGGCCAAAACGTTAACGATCATGCTATTCGTCTAAACATGCACGAAACAATACATGGCTTGCTTGCTTGCTGGAACACGACTTGAAATGATCAATGATTTATAGAGACTATAAATATAAATACCTTTTTGGCCGAAATATCACATAAGGGATATACGGGTTCTATATAACTAACAATTAAACCTCACCTTTACCGACAAAAGTCACGTAGGGCACGTCCTATGGGGCTTGCTCCTCGTCCCTACGAAGCTGGTCTGTGCAAAATAGACGTGTACACGTGAGACTTGACTCAAAATAGACCAAATATGACGAATGGCGGAAATGTATCGAGATGACGAGCAAAATGAAATATGGCATGATAACATGTTGTTTCAGTACATATTAGCACATATAATAGCAATTCGGGGTCAAAGATATCGTCGGATCGAGGGGCTAAAAATGTAATTTTATGCAGAAACTTTTGTTCTGCATTCCAGGTGGGAACGGCCGTTCCGGATCCCTTTTGAAAAATGGGAACGGTCGTTCCCATGAATTCTTAAAACGCGCCAACGACTTCCCTTTGAAAAATGCGCCTTAGCTGGGAACGGCCCTTCCGGCGCAAGGCCAAAATGGGAACGGCCGTTCCCATGCTCGGCCGCCTAGTTTTAGTTTAAAAGAGGGGAACGCCCGTTCCCACAATGCCTTACGACTGGGAACGGCTGTTCCCTGTTTCTGTAACTTACAGAAACAGAGCAAAGCAGGGGAGGCTCTCGACAATGAGCAACAAAACAACAAAATTCCAATTTCAATGAACAAAGTTAGGATTTTCTGGTAATATGATGCATATGTGCTCAAGAAATGATATCATAACACTTAAACACTCAAAGCATGAAATATTATCAAGAATTCCAAGTTTCCAAGCTCATGATCACACTTGATCATTCATGCTAAATATTCAAGAATCTCATGAATTAATCATGCCATAATTCAAGATAAGATCACATAATCATGCTTTGCACAACCAAGAGTTCATCTAGCATGCAATTCTCAAACCCTAGCTCCATCAAATATGCCCAAGAATCAAGAATCATCAATTGACGTAACTATCACCTTTGAAGCTCAAGAAATGAAGAAGATGGATGATGATGAACAAGCTTCAAAGCTTGAAATTTTCTTGAATAAACTTGATGAAATTGATAAATCCTTTCTCCTTTTTCTCATAAAAGAACCGAAGCAAGAAGGAAGCAATATATTGGTGAATTTTGAATGAAATGATCTTAGGAAGCTTGTAGATGCAATATACCGTGATTCATCATCCTTGAAATTAATGAAATGATCAATTTGCAATTTAGTCCCTCAAGAGTTTAAATTATGCGATTAAGGATAAAAAGCTTTGGGAATTGGTCAATTAAGTCCTAGGAAAATGCAATTTGGTCCTTGAATTTAAAAGAATGAGCATACCGGGACAAGTTTAATATAAATTTCATGAAATTTTGATAAAATATAATTTATAAAATTATAATAAACATAAGAATGTAATTAATGAAATTCGGGGCGTTACACAAATCATACGGCTCACCAACTTGATCTTCCGCGGGAACCGTATGTCCGAACAGGCCTGGAAAAGAAAGTCAACCTAACCGGTTACCTTTGCCACTCAAGTGGACGGCATCTGCCGTGCTTAGGCCCCTTCTCCCCTTCCAACATGAAAGAGTCCACCGCCTGCCTTAGTAGTCTCAAATAAGGCATGCGGGCCTGCCCCTTTTTTGAGTAGGTGATTCACTACCGAAGCGAAGAAAAGGATCGATCAACTATGCATAAATAAACTCATATCATTTCATAATAATTAACAAAATTTAAACCCATTCTAAATATAACTCAAAATGCATGAATTAAAGATAATTTAAATTAAAAGTGCACAATTAAATTATACTTTACAACAAATGTACAAATTAGTTTAATTTAAAGTCAAAGGCACGAATTTAATATAGTTTAAATTAAAATGCACTGAATACATATATTTCATTAAATCAAATTGTACAAATTTAATATATATATATATATTTAGTATTAATAACATTAAGATATGATAATTAACATTTAATATAAAATTAAATATACAAAACTCTTATAAACAATTTTATTCACGCAAATTGATAAACACATACGTCATGCTATACAACTAAAAAAAAAAACGGATTCACATCTCCCCCTTAAAAGAATCCATCCTCGGATTCACTACTCGCCCACACAACAATGAGAGATTCCCCGTCTCTCACAAGCAACAAGGAGAGAGCCCCGTCTCTCGTGCAGCAATGAGAGAACCCCATTTCTTGCAAGCAACAAGGAGAGAGCCCCGTCTCTCGAGCAGCAATGAGAGAACCCCGTCTCTCGCAAGCAAAGAGAGCACCCTGTCTCTCAAACAAAGATAAGAGAATCCCTGTCTCTTATAATCAACGAGAGCACCCCATCTCTCTTACAAAATAAAGCAAGGAAGTCTCCAATACTCCCAAGCAACACACGTGAAACCATAATTAAAATCACGTAAAAGACTCAAAGCAGGTAATAGATATCATCCACGTTGATTATCAATTACTCCAAGTAATTTAACATGATAAGGAATCAAAGCACCTAACGTAAAAATTATTTAAGTTAAATTTGCATGGATGCATGTATCATGGATGCTTCATGTATCGTTCACCGTAGTTGCATAATTCAGAATGGTAAGTTTCGTTGTCCAAAGCGTGATCTGCCCCGAAAGCGAGTTCAGTGCTCGACTTGTCTTTAAGCTCTTCAGGGTACCCCAGCAAAGCAATTGATAGATCCTCTAAGGATTTTATTCTTTATTCCCTTCTGACTTGTACTGCTTCCACTCTTCTTCGATCTTTCCTCATTTCCCATAATCTTCATTCGACCAACAAACTTTTTTTAATTAACCGAGCTTGGCCTCCCCGAATACCCTTAAATCATCCGTCCCAAAATCAGATCCATAGTTATTTCCTTTACCTATATCAAAACCTAGCCTACCATTGATAACTACCCTTGGCGTCTTTAAAAGTTTATTCGGCCACTGTTGCATTTCCTTTGAAGCAAGTCTTGAGTGATAACTACCGAGCTTGACAAGTCTTGAGAAAATCTTTGAAGCAATGGGCGTTGGTCCTGAAGAATCCGAAAGACTTCAATATGCTATCTTTATGCTAGAAGAAGCAGCCTTAAGTTGGTGGAAATATATAAAACGAGTTTGGGCAGAGAATCAAGTCAACTATGGATGGAACGACTTTGTAAGAATCTTCTATGTTAAGTGTATCCCTCAAGTAATTAGGGATGCCCGAGAAGCATAATTTATGGATCTTGTGCAAGGAAATGCATCAGTGGCCGAATATGAAGCTTAGTTTGTCAGATTAATCCAGCATGCCCCACATATTCTACACAATGAATGCTGCAAAACTAAGCGGTTTGTTGATGGTCTTAGATTCGATCTTCGATGGGCCTTAGCTCCATTTGAATTGGAAACTTATACCAAGGCTGTGGAAATAACTATGAAAACGGAGGCCATACATAAAGAAGTCCATCTGATGGATAATTGTTCCGAAGCATCTTATAAGTTACCCCAAGGATCAAAACATTCCGCTGAATCAACTAAGTTAGTTCCAGGAAAGAAACAAGTACAATCCTGGCCCAGGCCTCAACAGACACCACCAAAACTTCAGGAAGAGATTATTTGTGAGTACTGTCAGAGGTGAGGGCATACTGAGGAGGAATGTCGAAGGAAGGTTGGTACATGTTTATGGTGCGGAAACCCTGATCATCAAATGGATAATTTTTTGAAAAGATAAAAACCAAGGAATAAAGAAAAGGCTATAGAAGGCACATCTGGGAAACCGATGGTCAAAGGACGAGCTTATGATGTGGAAGAAAACATGAAACCGAATCTTACCAATAATGTTGAGGGTACGGTACACATTCTAAACACGCCAGTTACTACTTTATATGGTCCTGGCGCCACACATTCATTGCATCACTTATGTGACCATTTAAATTTCTTACTTGAATAATTACCTAAAGTGTTTAAAGTAAGTCCTCCTTTGGAAACCTGCTTATCATGGATAGAGGATACAAACATTACCTAAAGCTATTATGAAACATGAGTAGAATCTGAGGAACTCAGACAGATTTTTTTTAAGGGGGAAGGATTGTAACAGCCCAAACCCTAATTCTCATTATAACCCCCTTAATAACCAAAATCGGCCAAACACCCTACTTTAACTCTAAATTTAGAGATTTCCAAATTTCAACATTTCTCTAATCAATATTATAGTCAAAATGATCCTTGAATTATTTTGTGAATTTTCATGCATTTACCAAAACATGATTCCAACCGTAGCATATTTTATAAATATTTTATTTTTTTAAAAATTTTCATTTTATTATAAACAATGAGCTTTCATTTGATATTCAAAATTATACTTGAAACGTTTCTTGAATTTTTCTCCAACTATGATAAGTTTTCCCAACCTTTAAACTTATCATAACTTTGTTTATATAATTTATCATGATTTTTATCATCTTTAACATTTATAATTTGTAAACGAAAAACCTAAACGTTCCACATTTATAATCACAACAAAGCTTATTTTTCTCTCATTCTTTCATTGTTTTTACCACTTCAAGTTCTCGTCTCTCGACTCTTGAATAAATTTCACATTAATTTATATTTATTTTTATTTACCATGACATCATTCATGACGTCACTTTCCTAAAATAGCATTTCTAAAAATAGAAAGTTTAGAGATGTGAATTTAATTCTTCCATATCTCTTACAAGAATTCTATACAATTGCGCAATTTATAATTCTTCCATATTTCCTACAAGAATACCATATACTTATATGAATTAGAAATATTCCACATTTCTTACTAAAATACTATACAAATATGTGGGGTAGAAATCTTCCACATCACTCATAAATTTTTAGAAATTGCTATAAGACCCGTTATTCCTACCTATAAATACCCTTCATATGAACCATTTCTAATTCACAAAATCAACACAAATCACTCTCCCTCTCTCCCATTTCCTCACGCCAACCCCCCTTTTCAAGAGACAAAAAGATTAGTTTTTATGCTTTAATTTATGCTTTAGTTTCTGCTTTATTTTATATTTAAATTATGCAATTTAATTTATATTTTATATGTTTTAAATTATGTTAGAAATTCATATTAGAGAATTATGCTTTAGGAATTTATATTTCATGAATTAAAGTTAGAGATTTAAATTATAAAAATACATGTTTATTATAGGAATTTATTTAAATATGTCTTCATATGCTCATGAATATGTTCTTCAATATTAGAATGGATGCATGCTTAAGTCATTTAATTAGAAATTATTTTTCATGAGAAATTTATATATCTTGCTACATTATGTCTCAAATCTTATGTTATGAATAAGAATATGATCTACATGTTAATATGTCCTATGAATATTCAAATAGACTTATGAACATGTTCTTGAAGTATGTGTATGTACCGTGTGCCTAGTGTGTGTAAGTGTGTGTTCAATTTTCTGTTTAAGAGTGTTTAATCCCCTATGATTAAATAGTAATCGTTTTTCAATAGTAACTTTGACTTTTAATTTCAAATGAAGAATTTGACTCATAAAATCTTGTAGAGATTAATATAAAATAATATTTTGACTTATTTAGAAAGAACGTTTATTCAGAATTTTTAAAAAAGGGGATTAAATAACAATTTCCAAAATATAACTCTAGCTTGTTAGAATTTCTTGTGCATTGTTTATTTGGGTATTAAGACTTAGTCCTAAGCCGATAGTAGTACTTTCAGGCGAGGATATAATTGAATAGTCGTATCCCAAGGATTTTATCTAGACCATCAAGACACTCGGTGAGGGCTAAAATGTTTTCAACTGGAATCATGCTATACATATGTATCTATATAAAAACTATTTCCAAGCCTACCTATCATTTTGATTTATTACTCTCTCTATATATTATTATACTACAATGTCCCTCTTAAAGGAAAAATACTTTCATGCCGGAATCAACGTTTTACTAGGACGATATATATTTCAAGTCCACTTTATCAAAACATTGATTCCAGGTAATGCAAGAAGAATATTATTCTTGATTCATGTTATGGGCCCCGGCTGTATCCTTAGCGAGCAATTACCCGGAAGGTATCGGGCCGAGGGTATTGTTGGTGCTGCGGACTGTCACCTCTTGGTAGTGGTCTAACTGAAGGTTAGTTACTCCATGCCAAGGGATGAGGGGGGGATAGCTGCCTCCCGAATCGTTTTCATGGTCTGTAGCGTTGGCTTCCCTATTGGCACCAAGGAATAGCGGTGATTATCGTATTGAGTTTTATTGAAGTATCGGCACCATGTACAGTGCCGGTACTATTTTTACCAACATAATAAAGGAGTTATGGATGGAGAGGCCTCGCTTGCGGGCATTAATGTTCTTGTCACAAACGGTTCATATTTCTACAAATATTCCAAATTAACCCCATCCCTATTTTAACAATTATTATGAACCGTTTCCTATTTGCTATATCCTATTGCTATTATTTTAGATCAAGATCTTCTTGATCATATAAATATATATACATATACATATATTAATAAGTTACTATACCCCTTCACTTAGTCACTTTGACTGACTACTCTCCTACTTTAAAATGCATGATTTCAGGAATCCACGGAACGACACCATAGAGGTATCTTGAAGCTTTAAGGTGTCCTATCTTAGCAAATCAGGATTTTATTGAGAGTGCATGTACATCTTTCAATAAGCACTCTCGTGTTGGCCCTAGACTTATTACTGTAAATATCTTACTTCTTAATCTAGTAATATAAATTTCTGTTGACTTGAGATATCAAATTCTTTTGTTTTAAATTGTTTATCTTCTGCTGCAGTTTAAATTCCATGTTTTGGTATTACATTGTCCTGTTCGTTCGCCGAAGTAATTCTGGAGTGCTAGGACTCACATCCACTTGGGAAGTGCTACGGTGCGCGGTTGTAGTGTTAGGGGGCGCTACAGCTAAAGTGGTATCAGAGCCCGGTTAAGTTAAGAAGAGACTTAATTGGAAGGGTGCTCTATTCTCTTGTCTGTTGCTTTATAAGTTAACATTGCTTCAAGATACCAGTGGACCGTAAGTTAACATGTTATTCTCCTGTATCTTTGTATGCCTTATCTCTGCTGCGATTTATGTGATATTACGTGTATTGATTGCCACTACTTGGAAAATTCCTACATAAGTGATTATCTGCGAGTCATTCTTAACCATCATGCATCCTATTCTTTCCAAAGTTGTTGCAGCTCATAATGACCCCACGAAGAACCACCCAAGATAGCACTCCGCCAAGTGAAGATGTATCATCGGCTGGAGGAAACTCTGAGTTAGTAAATGCTTTAAAGGAAATAGTGCAAACATTCGCCAATCGATTAAAAGGTGATAATGAGAAGACTCTTGAAAAGTTTCTACGATGGATCCACCTAAGTTCCTTGGAGAACCCAACGATTTTAAGGCTGAAAACTGGATAACAAGTCTTGAGAAAATCTTTGAAGCAATGGGTGTTGGTCCCGAAGAATCCGAAAGACTTCAATATGCTATCTTTATGCTATAAGAAGCAGCCTTAAGTTGGTGGAAATATATAAAACGAGTTTGGGCAGAGAATCAAGTCAACTATGGATGGAACGACTTTGTAAGAATCTTCTATGATAAGTATATCCCTCAAGTTATTAGCGATGCCCGAGAAGCATAATTTATGGATCTTGTACATGGAAATGCATCAGTGGCCGAATATGAAGCTTAGTTTGTTAGATTAATCCAGCATGCCCCACATGTTCTACACAATGAATGCTGCAAAACTAAGCGGTTTGTTGATGGTCTTAGATCCGATCTTCGATGGGCCTTAGCTCCATTTGAATTGGAAACTTATACCAAGGCTGTGGAAACAACTATGAAAACGGAGGCCACACATAAAAAAGTCCATCTGATGGATAATTGTTCCGAAGCATCTTATAAGTTACCCCAAGGATCAAAACATTCCGCTGAATCAACTAAGTTAGTTCCAGGAAAGAAACAAGTACAATCCTGGCCCAGGCCTCAATAGACATCACCAAAACTTCAGGAAGAGATTATTTGTGAGTACTGTCAGAGGCGAGGGCATACTGAGGAGGAATGTTGAAGGAAGGTTGGTACATGTTTATGGTGCGGAAACCCTGATCATCAAATGGATAATTGTTCGGAAAGACAAAAACCAAGGAATAAAGGAAGGGCTATAGAAGGCACATCTGGGAAACCGATGGTCAAAGGACGAGCTTATGATGTGGAAGAAAACATGAAACCGAATCTTACCAATAATGTTGAGGGTACGGTACACATTCCAACCACGCCAGTTACTACTTTATATGGTCCTGGCGCCACGCATTCATTGCATCACTTATGTGACCATTTAAATTTCTTACTTGAACAATTACCTAAGGTGTTTAAAGTAAGTCCTCCTTTGGAAACCTGCTTATCATGGATAGAGGATGCAAACATTACCTAAAGCTACTATGAAACATGAGTAGAATCTGAGGACAAATTTTTTTTAAGGGGGAAGGATTGTAACAACCCAAACCCTAATTCTCATTATAACCCCCGTAATAACCAAAATCGGCCAAACACCCTACTTTAACTCTAAATTTAGAGATTTCCAAATTTCAACATTTCTCTAATCAATATTATAGTCAAAATGATCCTTGAATTATTTTGTGAATTTTCATGCATTACCAAAACATGATTCCAACCGTAGCATATTTTATAAATATTTTCTTTTTTTAAAACTTTTCATTTTATTATAAACAATGAGCTTTCATTCGACATTCAAAATTATACTTGAAACGTTTCTTGAATTTTTCTCCAACTATGATAAGTTTTCCCAACCTTTAAACTTATCATAACTTTGTTTATATAATTTATCATGATTTTTATCATCTTTAACATTTGTAATTTATAAACGAAAAACCTAAACGTTCCACATTTATAATCATAACAAAGCTTATTTTTTCTCTCATTCTTTCATTATTTTTACCACTTCAAGTTCTCATCTCTCGACTCTTGAATAAATTTCACATTAATTTATATTTATTTTTATTTACCATGACATCATTCATGACGTCACTTTCCTAAAATAGCATTTCTAAAAATAGAAAGTTTAGACATGTGAATTTAACTCTTCCATATCTCTTACAAGAATTCTATACAATTGTGCAATTTATAATTCTTCCACATTTCCTACAAGAATACCATATACTTGTATGAATTAGAAATATTCCACATTTCTTACTAAAATACCATACAAATATGTGGGTTAGAAATCTTCCACATCACTCATAAATTTTTAGAAATTGCTATAAGACCCGTTATTCCTACCTATAAATACCCTTCATATGAACCATTTCTAATTCACAAAATCAACACAAATCACTCTCCCTCTATCCCATTTCCTCATGCCAACCCCACTTTTCAAGAGACTAAAAGATTAGTTTTTGTGCTTTAATTTATGCTTTAGTTTCTGCTTTATTTTACATTTAAATTATGCAAATTAATTTATATTTTATATGTTTTAAATTATGTTAGAAATTCATATTGGAGAATTATGCTTTAGGAATTTATATTTCATGAATTAAAGTTAGAAATTTAAATTATAAAAATGCATGTTTATTATAGGAATTTATTTAAATATGTCTTCATATGCTCATGAATATGTTCTTCAATAATAGAATGGATGCATGCTTAGGTCATTTAATTAGAAATTATTTTTCATGAGAAATTTATATATCTTGCTACATTATGTCTCAAATCTTATGTTATGAATAAGAATATGATCTACATGTTAATATGTCCTATGAATATTCAAATAGACTTATGAACATGTTCTTGAAGTATGTGTGTGTACCGTGTGCCTAGTGTGTGTTTAATTTTTTGTTTAAGAGTGTTTAATCCCCTATGATTAAATAGTAATCGTTTTTCAATATTAACTTTGACTTTTAATTTCAAATGAAGAATTTGACTCATAAAATCTTGTAGAGATTAATATAAAATAATATTTTGACTTTTTTGGAAAGAACGTTTATTCAGAATTTTAAAAAAAGGGGATTAAATAACAATTTCCAAAATATAACTCTAGCTTGTTAGAATTTCTTGTGCATTGTTTATTTGGGTATTAAGACTTAGTCCTAAGCCGATAGTAGTACTTTCAGGCGAGGATATAATTGAACAGTCGTATCCCAAGGATTTTATCTAGACCATCAAGACACTCGGTGAGGGCTAAAATGTTTTCAACTGGAATCATGCTATACATATGTATCTATATAAAAACTATTTCCAAGCCTACCTATCATTTTGATTTATTACTCTCTCTATATATTATTATACTACAATGTCCCTCTTAAAGGAAAAATACTTTCATGCCGGAATCAACGTTTTACTAGGACGATATATATTTCAAGTCCACTTTATCAAAACATTGATTCCAGGTAATGCAAGAAGAATATTATTCTTGATTCATGTTATGGGCCCCGGCTGTATCCTTAGCGAGCAATTACCCGGAAGGTATCGGGCCGAGGGTATTGTTGGTGCTGCGAACTGTCACCTCTTGGTAGTGGTCTAACTGGAGGTTAGTTACTCCATGCCAAGGGATGAGGGGGGGATAGCTGCCTCCCGAATCATTTTCATGGTCTGTAGCGTTGGCTTCCCTATTGGCACCAAGGAATAGCGGTGATTATCGTATTGAGTTTTATTGAAGTATCGGCACCATGTACAGTGCCGGTACTATTTTTACCAACATAATAAAGGAGTTACGGATGGAGAGGCCTCTCTTGCGGGCATTAATGTTCTTGTCACAAACGGTTCATATTTCTACAAATATTCCAAATTAACCCCATCCCTATTTTAACAATTATTATGAACCGTTTCCTATTTGCTATATCCTATTGCTATTATTTTAGATCAAGATCTTCTTGATCATATAAATATATATACATATACATATATTAATAAGTTACTATACCCCTTCACTTAGTCACTTTGACTAACTACTCTCCTACTTTAAAATGCATGATTTCAGGAATCCACGGAACGACACCTTAGAGGTATCTTGAAGCTTTAAGGTGTCCTATCTTAGCAAATCAGGATTTTATTGAGAGTGCATGTACATCTTTCAATAAGCACTCTCGTGTTGGCCCTAGACTTATTACTGTAAATATCTTACTTCTTAATCTAGTAATATAAATTTCTGTTGACTTGAGATATCAAATTCTTTTGTTTTAAATTGTTTATCTTCTGCTGCAGTTTAAATTCCATGTTTTGGTATTGCATTGTCCTGTTCGTTCGCCGAAGTAATTCTGGAGTGCTAGGACTCACATCCACTTGGGAAGTGCTACGGTGCGCGGTTGTAGTGTTAGGGGGCGCTACAGCTAAAGTGGTATCAGAGCCCGGTTAAGTTAAGAAGAGACTTAATTGGAAGGGTGCTCTATTCTCTTGTCTGTTGCATTATAAGTTAACATTGCTTCAAGATACCAGTGGACCGTAAGTTAACATATTATTCTCCTGTATCTTTGTATGCCTTATCTCTGCTGCGATTTATGTGATATTACGTGTATTGATTACCACTACTTGGAAAATTCCTACCTAAGTGATTATCTGCGAGTCATTCTTAACCATCATGCATCCTATTCTTTCCAAAGTTGTTGCAGCTCATAATGACCCCACGAAGAACCACCCAAGATAGCACTCCGCCAAGTGAAGATGTATCATCGGCTGGAGGAAACTCTGAGTTAGTAAATGCTTTAAAGGAAACAGTGCAAACATGCGCCAATCGATTAAAAGGTGATAATGAGAAGACTCTTGAAAAGTTTCTACGATGGACCCACCTAAGTTCCTTGGAGAACCCAACGATTTTAAGGCTGAAAACTGGATAACAAGTCTTGAGAAAATCTTTGAAGCAATGGGCGTTGGTCCCGAAGAATCCGAAAGACTTCAATATGCTATCTTTATGCTATAAGAAGCAGCCTTAAGTTGGTGGAAATATATAAAACGAGTTTGGGCAGAGAATCAAGTCAACTATGGATGGAACGACTTTGTAAGAATCTTCTATGATAAGTATATCCCTCAAGTTATTAGCGATGCCCGAGAAGCATAATTTATGGATCTTGTACATGGAAATGCATCAGTGGCCGAATATGAAGCTTAGTTTGTTAGATTAATCCAGCATGCCCCACATGTTCTACACAATGAATGCTGCAAAACTAAGCGGTTTGTTGATGGTCTTAGATCCGATCTTCGATGGGCCTTAGCTCCATTTGAATTGGAAACTTATACCAAGGCTGTGGAAACAACTATGAAAACGGAGGCCACACATAAAAAAGTCCATCTGATGGATAATTGTTCCGAAGCATCTTATAAGTTACCCCAAGGATCAAAACATTCCGCTGAATCAACTAAGTTAGTTCCAGGAAAGAAACAAGTACAATCCTGGCCCAGGCCTCAATAGACACCACCAAAACTTCAGGAAGAGATTATTTGTGAGTACTGTCAGAGGCGAGGGCATACTGAGGAGGAATGTTGAAGGAAGGTTGGTACATGTTTATGGTGCGGAAACCCTGATCATCAAATGGATAATTGTTCGGAAAGATAAAAACCAAGGAATAAAGGAAGGGCTATAGAAGGCACATCTGGGAAACCGATGGTCAAAGGACGAGCTTATGATGTGGAAGAAAACATGAAACCGAATCTTACCAATAATGTTGAGGGTACGGTACACATTCCAACCACGCCAGTTACTACTTTATATGGTCCTGGCGCCACGCATTCATTGCATCACTTATGTGACCATTTAAATTTCTTACTTGAACAATTACCTAAGGTGTTTAAAGTAAGTCCTCCTTTGGAAACCTGCTTATCATGGATAGAGGATGCAAACATTACCTAAAGCTACTATGAAACATGAGTAGAATCTGAGGACATATTTTTTTTAAGGGGGAAGGATTGTAACAGCCCAAACCCTAATTCTCATTATAACCCCCGTAATAACCAAAATCGGCCAAACACCCTACTTTAACTCTAAATTTAGAGATTTCCAAATTTCAACATTTCTCTAATCAATATTATAGTCAAAATGATCCTTGAATTATTTTGTGAATTTTCATGCATTACCAAAACATGATTCCAACCGTAGCATATTTTATAAATATTTTCTTTTTTTAAAACTTTTCATTTTATTATAAACAATGAGCTTTCATTCGATATTCAAAATTATACTTGAAACGTTTCTTGAATTTTTCTCCAACTATGATAAGTTTTCCCAACCTTTAAACTTATCATAACTTTGTTTATATAATTTATCATGATTTTTATCATCTTTAACATTTGTAATTTGTAAACGAAAAACCTAAACGTTCCACATTTATAATCATAACAAAGCTTATTTTTTCTCTCATTCTTTCATTATTTTTACCACTTCAAGTTCTCATCTCTCGACTCTTGAATAAATTTCACATTAATTTATATTTATTTTTATTTACCATGACATCATTCATGACGTCACTTTCCTAAAATAGCATTTCTAAAAATAGAAAGTTTAGAGATGTGAATTTAACTCTTCCATATCTCTTACAAGAATTCTATACAATTGTGCAATTTATAATTCTTCCACATTTCCTACAAGAATACCATATACTTGTATGAATTAGAAATATTCCACATTTCTTACTAAAATACCATACAAATATGTGGGTTAGAAATCTTCCACATCACTCATAAATTTTTAGAAATTGCTATAAGACCCGTTATTCCTACCTATAAATACCCTTCATATGAACCATTTCTAATTCACAAAATCAACACAAATCACTCTCCCTCTATCCCATTTCCTCATGCCAACCCCCCTTTTCAAGAGACTAAAAGATTAGTTTTTGTGCTTTAATTTATGCTTTAGTTTCTGCTTTATTTTACATTTAAATTATGCAATTTAATTTATATTTTATATGTTTTAAATTATGTTAGAAATTCATATTGGAGAATTATGCTTTAGGAATTTATATTTCATGAATTAAAGTTAGAAATTTAAATTATAAAAATGCATGTTTATTATAGGAATTTATTTAAATATGTCTTCATATGCTCATGAATATGTTCTTCAATATTAGAATGGATGCATGCTTAGGTCATTTAATTAGAAATTATTTTTCATGAGAAATTTATTTATCTTGCTACATTATGTCTCAAATCTTATGTTATGAATAAGAATATGATCTACATGTTAATATGTCCTATGAATATTCAAATAGACTTATGAACATGTTCTTGAAGTATGTGTGTGTACCGTGTGCCTAGTGTGTGTTTAATTTTTTGTTTAAGAGTGTTTAATCCCCTATGATTAAATAGTAACCGTTTTTCAATAGTAACTTTGACTTTTAATTTCAAATGAAGAATTTGACTCATAAAATCTTGTAGAGATTAATATAAAATAATATTTTGAATTTTTTAGAAAGAACGTTTATTCAGAATTTTAAAAAAAGGGGATTAAATAACAATTTCCAAAATATAACTCTAGCTTGTTAGAATTTCTTGTGCATTGTTTATTTGGGTATTAAGACTTAGTCCTAAGCCAATAGTAGTACTTTCAGGCGAGGATATAATTGAACAGTCGTATCCCAAGGATTTTATCTAGACCATCAAGACACTCGGTGAGGGCTAAAATGTTTTCAACTGGAATCATGCTATACATATGTATCTATATAAAAACTATTTCCAAGCCTACCTATCATTTTGATTTATTACTCTCTCTATATATTATTATACTACAATGTCCCTCTTAAAGGAAAAATACTTTCATGTCGGAATCAACGTTTTACTAGGACGATATATATTTCAAGTCCACTTTATCAAAACATTGATTCCAGGTAATGCAAGAAGAATATTATTCTTGATTCATGTTATGGGCCCCGGCTGTATCCTTAGCGAGCAATTACCCGGAAGGTATCGGGCCGAGGGTATTGTTGGTGCTGCGGACTGTCACCTCTTGGTAGTGGTCTAACTGGAGGTTAGTTACTCCATGCCAAGGGATGAGGGGGGGATAGCTGCCTCCCGAATCGTTTTCATGGTCTGTAGCGTTGGCTTCCCTATTGGCACCAAGGAATAGCGGTGATTATCGTATTGAGTTTTATCGAAGTATCGGCACCATGTACAGTGCCGGTACTATTTTTACCAACATAATAAAGGAGTTACGGATGGAGAGGCCTCGCTTGCGGGCATTAATGTTCTTGTCACAAACGGTTCATATTTCTACAAATATTCCAAATTACCCCTATCCCTATTTTAACAATTATTATGAACCGTTTCCTATTTGCTATATCCTATTGCTATTATTTTAGATCAAGATCTTCTTGATCATATAAATATATATACATATACATATATTAATAAGTTACTATACCCCTTCACTTAGTCACTTTGACTAACTACTCTCCTACTTTAAAATGCATGATTTCAGGAATCCACAGAACGACACCTTAGAGGTATCTTGAAGCTTTAAGGTGTCCTATCTTAGCAAATCAGGATTTTATTGAGAGTGCATGTACATCTTTCAATAAGCACTCTCGTGTTGGCCCTAGACTTATTACTGTAAATATCTTACTTCTTAATCTAGTAATATAAATTTCTGTTGACTTGAGATATCAAATTCTTTTGTTTTAAATTGTTTATCTTCTGCTGCAGTTTAAATTCCATGTTTTGGTATTGCATTGTCCTGTTCGTTCGCCGAAGTAATTCTCGAGTGCTAGGACTCACATCCACTTGGGAAGTGCTATGGTGTGGGGTGATAGTGTTAGGGGGCGTTACAAAGGCTCTCTGCACCGTGTCCGCGAAGGATTCAAATTTATATCATGCATGCCCGTGTCGAAGATCTTCTCTCAAACCTGCTATAAACTTCCGAACCTTTATCTTTTCATCCCGAGTGATGTGAGGTGCATATTTGCCCAGTCTATTGAAAATTGAGAGATATTGAGCAATTGTCCTATTCCCCTGTTTAAGATCGATAAACTCTTGTTCCTTTCTTTCTCGGACAACCTCAGGTACAAAGGCTTCCCGAAATTCTCGTATGAAGACCTCCCAAGTAATTGCTTCTCCTTCCACCTCAAGTTTCTCTCTAGTCCGTTCCCTCCAATCACAAGCCTCACCATCAAGCTGGAAAATTGGAAACTGAGCATTTTCTTATGAGGTGAAATGATGAACATTATAAATCTTTTCAATTCAGGTCAGCCATCCCTCGGATATAGAATCATTAATAGAACCTGAGAAGCTTGGAGGATTATAACTAAAAAATAACCCGTGAGAATCTCGTGGAATAGGGGGAGGTGGTGCTTGTTGTCCAACTGGTGGTTGTTGAGGAAGTGGAGCCTGTGCTCTTCTGTGTTCCACGTAGTTATACACCACATCCATGAAATGTTCCATACTCATAGGGGGAGGTTGCGGTTGTGGAGTAGGGGAACGACCTCAACGATGGTGTCATTCCGAAGATCTTTCTCTATCTCTCCTTGGAGGCATTCTATCAAGAAAACACTGAAATGCATGCTAATTTTAATCCATTCATGATAGTGCAATTAATTCGATCAATAATCAAGAATCAATGCACATGTTCATGTAAAAGGTGCAATGAAACATGTTGACAAGTAGTTCCTAAAGTCGTGCAACCTAAACTGACTTAACACGACACGAGAGCCCGGGTTTTGCAACCCTAGGCTCTGATACCACTCAAGGATGTAATGCCCGAGCGCAAGGCGTCACATCCCCCACACCATGACCCGACCCGTATATGAAATCAGATTTCCATACACGTGTTAAATCACGGCGAACGGGGACACAACACACTCACTGTGCTAGGCGGGAGCTAACCCTTAACCAAATATATAACAATAAATCAACAGATCAATCATCAAAAGTGGAAGCATAGCATTTACATTGGGATATTCACATTAAGGTTACAAAATTATCATTTACCGGCCCACACGGCCCCATGTCATCCGTTTATACTCCATACATATACAATACCAAAAGCATATAAAGTATGAGTGTAACTAAAAAGAAATGCTAGACACTAATGCAAGATTCTCCAAGACTCGTATTCCCGCCTAGCACTTCCCACCTGCAAAAGATCACAGAAAACAACACCGGGTTCAGTCTTAGACAGACTGGTGGGTATAAAAGAGGCATAATACAATAATAATGCAGAATTTAAACACATACATGCAAGCTATAATCCCGTACGAGGGTAAAATAGTTTCTCAAGTGAGATAAATCCAGAAAGACACCGAACGGGATTATAACGATCATTTTCATTCGTTAGGTCATTCATGAGCCGGCGAGGGGCTAAATCTCCAACCTTCACCTTGTGTATCTTTAATCATTTTATCTTTAATCGTCACACACATAATCTTTCATGCATAATCATTGATCATTCAAAATCACTCACATAATCCTTTTTCCTCCGGGTAATGGACGGGTTTACAAAGCCCGGTAACCCATTCATTGTGGCTAAGGGTACATGAATCCCCAAAAGCCCTGTTCTCATCCTTCACTAATCTCCTAGCGAAGTTCGATATCACCGTAGTTTGGTGGAACTAGTATACGGAGATCACCATCAGCCCTAAGCTTCCCCGAATAGCCATGTACACTAAGTTCCAGGAACCCCGTTCATTGTGATCAATTAATTATCGCCAAAAATTTTGGTAGGGTTCATAAAATAAGGGCTTTACGTTCGAAATCACTGACTCTTGAAAGACTCGATATAAATATAGGTATACTTTGGCCGAAATTGTACATATTAGGGTATATCGGGTCATTAGTTTAACTAATAGAAGAAAAACCCACCTGGTCTCATTTTGCCTTCGCATGTGACATCCCCATATCTAAGGGTCATTTTCAAGGGTTTCGCTACTGCATTAGGACACTGGAGTGTCACCTTTTTGCCTTGAGAGATGACACCCCCGTATCACATACTTTCCCTTACATGCATGATTAACTCTTTATTTATTCATTTTGTATGTTATTTCCCGCTTCTTTTATGACTTACATGCCTTAATAACATGTTAAATTATATGTTATGATCCTTGTATTAAATTTATGGATTCATTTGACGTGTTATGTGCAAGATATGAACTCATGTGCCCTACTTGATACTTTGTTCATTTCATTCACATCATTTGCATTCATATGCATTTGCCGAGTGTCTAATTGGTGCAAATTGAGTCTAAGAGTGTCTTTTTTTGTTTACTTTGTTCAGTGGATCGTCTCGTGGGTGACGAGGTGGTTCCATAGGCGTCCATTTGGTCTCTTTTTGTTCCCGCTAAGTCTCGAAGGTGAGTTTTTCTTTCTCATAGTTAATATGACCTACAACCCTATGTATTTTGAAGTCCCTATGTGAATTATGTATGTTATATGATAGATACGTGTATGATATGTATTTTGAGGGCTCGTCCCAGTTGTTATAAGACTTTGAAAATGTTTTTATACATATATAAGTTCTATTTTCGTTTGTTTTGAAAATCTTTTATATGTGTGAGTGTGTAGCAAGATATGGCTTTGAAAGATAAGTCCTGTGGGATTCTGAATTTGATTTTGAACTGGGCCCCGGAGAGTGGTACGACAACTCGGGATGACCATGCATGTTTTGTGAAGGGATGGCGTGAGTCCATGCGCCTATCCTCGGCCATGTGTTTAGTTGGCTTTTTCTTGCTTTGTTTTGGTGTAATTTGAAGCTTAAGCATATATGTGGGGTGATTTATGAGTGTTTGTTGATGGTTGCTTGCTTTTCATTGTCACTTCCCACCCTGTTTATGACCCGTATGTGTCGTTAACTTGTTAATATCTATGTTATGGTTTATGTTTGAATTTATGGCATGATTTCGATGCTTTTATTCGACATATGAACTTGAATGCTCTAAGTGTTACCTCCTGTTGATTCATTTGCATCACTTGCATTCATATGCATTTGCCGAGCATCAATATGGTTCATATTGAGTCTAAGTGTTGCCTTTGGTGTTTAGATTGTCCGTGTGAAGTGGCTTGTTGGTGTGGAACTGCTCCGTAGGTGTGATTCGGTCCGCTTTGTTAGTCTCGTTTGTCAAGGTGAGGTTTTCTATCTTTTAGTTACTTCGACCTATAACCCTAGTTGTGTTTTGAGCCTGCATGTGACGTACGTATATATAAATGTATTTAGATACGTGTTTGATATGTATTTTGAGGGATTTGTCCTATTTGCTTTGAACCTTTGACAAATGCTTTTATATATACGTAAGCCATGTTTTTCCGTTGTTAGTTTTGAAAAACTTGAAGTGTGTGTGAGTATGTAGTGAGATACGACCTTGAAAGATTGAAAGGTGTCGAATCCGCCAAAATAAAATATTATTTCGGTGCAACAAATACAAGTATAGTGCAACGGGTTGAACCACAAAGATTGAACGAATTAATTCAATTAACTCACAGGAAAATCGCACGAACACAAATCAATTAGAGAAAAAATGGGGTTTTTAGGTTTTAAACTAAACTAATTAACTAATCAATCACAACCGCATTAGATTTAAATCCGATTATTAACTCCTTTAACAAGTTGAGAACTGTAACCAATCCTTCTCGCTAATGTACCACAAATATCAATAAAACATTACATATACTTCATGCAATCAAGAATGACTATATGCAATAAACTTACTTAGCAAATTGGGCCCTAATCAACTAAGTAAATAAATCACAATAACACGACACACGGAGAGTGAACAAATACTTAAAATTAAATTAAATTATAAGACAAATTAGGTCTCACGTTGTCAAAACTAAATCATAAATTCCTAGCTAAGTACTAAAAGATTTAGCTACTCATAGCTAAGGTGTTCGAAAGTAAGAAATAAAATAAAAACATGTATCTAACTAAAGAAAGAGGAAAGATTGTCTCGAATAAATCTTCCAGCTTCTCTCGCCGCAATTCTCTCGCCAAAGCTGCTACGTGAAAAGGGTGTAAAAATTATCTCTCAAATCTGCTCTAGGCGTGATATATATAGCTTCCAAAATCCAAGAACCCTTGTCCAATTTGGATACTAATTCCCCACGCACACTGGCTGCCCAAGACTTTCATTTCAAATTGATTTTCTATGCAAAATACACGCACGGGCCAACACGCCAGGCCCAAGACTTTAATTAGAATTAAGTCAGCCTCATCAATTTTAATTCTAAGTCCAGCAACTCTAATTCTTCTGCATGCATGCACATGTGCATAGCTCCAACCTACTCCTCACTTGAATTCAACCCATCAACCAACACTTTATGCTCCACGCCTACAAATCAACCCAGCCACCAAGAAATAGATTTCGCTTTGATTGTTAATAATCTCATACTTTGGCCTATAAAGTCTTCAGTTTTGTAAAACCGGCCCAACTGCATTTGACAATGTTAAACACATCAAAAGCACCAAAATATATCCAGTTTAAGCTCTAAAAATTCAGTCACACATGTACGAAAAATACGAGGTTTAAGCATGTTATCAAATTCCCCCACACTTGTCCATTCACTCGTCCTCGAGGGAAAAAAAAATCAATGAAACATCACTCCTATCAAACATATTCACCGAAGCGAACCTCGAATTTCCACCTAAACGAATCGAGCATATCAAACACATTACTCAATCACAAGAAATTCAACCAATTATTACAAAAATCATACCCTCGTATGTAGTGTGAATTGTGTTGGAAAACACGAATCAGAAAGCAGCGGAATTTAAAAAATTTTCCCAACAAAAGGACCTTGAACTCGCAATCGTGTAACCAAATTCGTAAAGATAGAAAACTTACTTTTCTTTTATTCTTTCTTGAAGCGTTTCAAGCCACCCAAGAACGCTCTTCTCGCGGCTTGATCCCCTCTCCTTGGTAAAGCTCGAATCTTCAAACTTCTAACTTGAAGTCTCTAGAGAAAGTCCACCAACTTGATCACAGTCTAACTACTAAGGATGCTAGTTCTCTAGTTAGTGTTTAGGCTTAACCTAGGGTTTAATTTAATCTTGGAGAAAGGAAGGTGTTCAACACATGAACCAAGAATTGTCTATTAGCTCCATAAGGAGCTCGAGCTCCCCTATTTATAGGGAGGGGGGTGCCGAAATTCCTAGTCCTTTATGGGTTAGGATTTTGGTCCCTCTCTCCTATTACTTGTTCATCAAGTATTTTCCAACTTGGACTTTGAATTCTAATTCTAGTCAACTTTTAAGAGAGCTAAAAACATCCAAACTATTTTTGGATAATTTTATACTTTATTTATTATAAAATAAATAACTTATTTTTATCTAATTAATTAATTCGTAATTAATTAACTAGATTATTTTCTCCAAAATTAGACTTTCTTTTTAATTCAAAATTAAACCAAAGTCTATTAAATAATTAACTAATTAATTATTTAATATATATATATACACACGTGTGTGACACGTGTCACAGTGACACGTGTCACTCACGTGAGCCACACGTGTGACTTCACACGTGTGGAACCCTCTTGGCCCGATTAACTCGTTTAATCATTTTCAAGCCTCAACTCATGTAACCAAGTTGTTGTGTGTGACCCTCTAGGTTCTCAATTCAATTAGCAGTGACCCCAATTAATTAATTCACCAATTAATTAATCAGTCCACAGATTAAACGACCATAGTCTAGCAACAGGTGTTTAACCCCTAGCTGAATTGGAATGTTCGGATTCGACAGAACCTTTAAGTCATTGATTCATGTGAGATACAATCCTCCTACTTACTATCTCTCAACCAAGATCTAGGGCAAGGGAATAATCAGAACCCTAATAATCCGGTCTTAAAGCTAAGTGCATTTCATATCCATTTGATCTCAATCCAAGAAACCCTTTTCTTGATGTCTTGATCTACTGCCTTGGCCAAGGACTCCATATGGCATATGAATGACTTACACAATAAGAGATCACCTTGCAAATGCAAGTGTAGGTCCTTTCTTGATTCTCATTCACTTTCATGAGTCACTTGTGCAGCCCCAGCATAAGCCTTGAATCAGTTGTCTGAGGCGACACCCTTTAAAGCTTATACCTAAGACTACAGAGTTAACTCATAAAGTGACAAGGAACCTCAAGTCTAAGGATCAATTAATCACATCAATGACTCGTGAGATATTTCCTAATCTGGAAGTTTCCATTTCCTGAAATAGAAACTTCATTTCCCATTTAGGAATGTTCTCACACGGGGCACCTCAGTGAACTTACTTATTAAAGTAAGCACCCTCATGTATCACGCACGCATCAACTATACACTTTGCACCTCCATGAAACAAGGTGGTCCTTCTTAAGGGCGTGATCCCACAAGCAAGCCTTAGAGGAGTCAGGTTGACACTCCCACTGTCTGTAGGACTCATCGGCTTGGAGTATTTTACTAATCATGACTTATGTGATATAGGCCTCGTTTCATGAACCATTTCACCTAAATGGTAGAGTCCTAAAGTCATCAGGATTAGGGGAGTTCTCATACATACACAGCTAAAGTAAACGCATACCAAACAAGAGCATATAAAGAAGTGTTGCCTCAATTCGTTATTTCATTCAAAGATTGTCTGTGATTACAATAAGGAAAAGTACAAAGCGGATATACAATCGGCTTTCTAGGGCACTATTCCTAACAATCTCCCACTTGCCCGTCAAAGCCATCCTAAAGCTAGTCTAAGTCCCATCTTCTGAAGATGACCTTGGAAAGCTTCTCGACTAAGGGGTTTAGTAAGTGGATCTGCCACGTTCTCTGCTGATGTGACCCTCTCAATTAGCACATCTCCTCTTTTGATAATATCACGGATTAGGTGATACTTCCTCATAATGTGCTTGGTCCGTTGGTGAGATCTTGGTTCTCTTGCTTGAGCAACCGCCCCAGTGTTGTCACAAAACACAGTAATGGGGTCTTTCATGCTAGGAACAACATTCAACTCTTGAATGAAGTTTCTAATCCAAACACCTTCCTTAGCTGCATCATTTGCAGCTAAGTATTCGGCCTCAGTGGTCGAATCTGCAGTGGTAGTTTGCTTGGAACTCTTCCAACTCACTACTCCGCCGTTTAGGCAGAAAATGTATCCTGACATTGACTTAAAATCATCTAAGTCAGATGCAAAGCTTGCATCACAGTATCCTCCGACAGTAAGATCTTTCTGACCTCCGTAAACTAAGAATAAATCTTTAGTACTTTTCAAGTACTTAAGAATATTCTTCACGGCAGCCCAGTGACCATCTCCAGGGTCAGATTGGAAATGACTCGTTACACTAAGTGCATAAGCCACATCCGGTCGAGTACATAACATTGCATATATTATGCTACCTATTGCTGATGCATAAGGTGTATGAGTCATTCTTTCCTTCTCAAGGTTAGTCTTAGGACACATCTTCTTTGAAAGACATGTTCCTACACTCATAGGAAGGTTCTTAACCTTTGCTGACTCCATATTGAATCTTTTCAATACTTTGTCGATGTACATCGATTGTGATAGTCCTATTAACCTTCTAGATCTATCTCTATAGATTTTAATTCCAAGGATATAGGACGCATCACCAAGATCTTTCATCTCGAATTGGTTCGATAACCATAACTTAGTCACTTTCATGTCATCCTTCGAATTCCCAATAAGAAGGATGTCATCAACATAAAGTACTAAGAATTGCACTGAGGTCTCCAATTCCTTTCTATACACACATGATTTATTCGAAATTTGGATGAAGCCAAACGCTTTGACCGATTCATCAAATCGAATGTTCCAATTCCTAGAAGCCTGTTTCAATCCATAGATTGATCTTTGGAGTTTGCAAACCTTTTGCTCACTCCCACTGAATGTGAAACCTATGGGTTGCTCCATATAAATGTCTTTGTCAATGTCACCATTGAGAAAGGCAGTTTTCACATCCATTTGCCATATCTCATAGTCATAATATGCAGCAATGGCAAGCATGATCCGAATAGACTTTTGCATTGCAACTGGTGAAAAGGTTTCATCAAAATCCACGCCGGGTCTCTGAGTGAATCCTTTTGCAACCAGTCTTGCTTTGTAGGCTGCAATGCTTCCATCAACTCCAAGCTTTCTCTTAAAGATCCATTTGCAACCTATGGGTTTGACCCCATCAGGCAAATCTACCAAGGTCCAAACTTGGTTGGAGTTCATGGAGTCCATTTCGGATTTCATGGCTTCTATCCACTGTTCAGAGTCAGAATCTGAAAGTGCCTCCTCATATGTTAAAGGATCATTATCCTTTTGAGAGATTTCATGGAAGAATCCATACCATCTCTCAGGCTGTCTAGGAGTGCGTTCAGAACGCCTTAGATGAGGGTTTTCGTGTGTATCAAAATTCGTGATTGGTTGTGGTTGATCAGAGTGGGACGTTTCTTCAGTGGGTGGTATGGGGTCACTTTGTACTTCTTCTAATTCTATGATCTTGCCTTTCTTTTCATTAAGGAACGGTTCCTCCAGAAAAGTAGCATTTCTGGAAACAAACACCTTTTGCTCAGATTGATCATAGAAGTAGTATCCTATGGATTCCTTAGGATAACCTACAAAGTAGCATAAGTTAGAACGAGATTCTAACTTATCTCCCACTGTCCTCTTCACGTAAGCAGGACAACCCCAAATTCTTAAGTAAGAATAACTAGGGATTTTACCATGCCACATTTCATAGGGCGTTTTGGGGACTGATTTAGAGGGAACTAGATTCAGAATCTTTGCTGCACTTTCTAGGGCATAACCCCAGAAAGAAGGTGGTAAGTCAGTGAAACTCATCATGGAACGAACCATATCAAGTAGGGTTCGATTCCTTCTCTCAGAAACTCCATTAAGCTGAGGAGTTCCCGGAGGAGTCCACTGAGAGATACTCCCATTATCCTTGAGATAATTAAGGAATTCTTCACTAAGATACTCGCCTCCTCGATCAGATCGAAGTGCTTTGATCTTGTGACCAGTTTGGTTCTCAACCTCCTTTTGAAATTCTAAGAATTTCTCAAAAGCTTCAGATTTATACTTCATTAAGTATACATAACCATACCGACTAAAGTCATCAGTAAAGGTTATGAAATACTGATGATTGCTTCTAGTGCTTACACTAAGCGGTCCACAAACATCAGTATGGATCAAATCCAAAACCTTAGTGGCACGTTCCACAGTTCCTTTAAAAGGAACTTTGGACATCTTTCCTTTGAGACAGGATTCGCAAGAAGTCAACTCTTTGAGATCATTTTCAGAGAATGATCCTAAAGTGTTTATCTTGCTAATTCTGTTCTTGGAAATGTGTCCTAATCTAGCGTGCCATAAGGGAGCTGAAACTTTGTCATCTCTCTTATGCTTTGTTTCTCGTTGTATATTCATAATATTGATATTCTGAGTTAGGTAAAGTCCATTACTTAGAGTACCGATATGAACGGAAGAGTTGTTCCGTTTGACAAAATATTTACCATTCTTAATATAAGTTTCATAACCTTCACAATCTAATATTGGAACTGAAATTATATTACGAATAATGCTCGGTACATAAAGGACTTTATTTAATACTAACTCAAAACTACCTAAATCTAATCTAATTGTGGCTAAAGCTCGAGCTTCAACGTTTGAGCCATCACCGATCTTCAAGACACATTCTCCTTCTTTGAGTTGTTGGATTTCACTTAGCATCTGTACATCATTACAGATATGAGTTCCACAACCGGTATCAAGTACCCAAGAACTAGAATTAATAGAAAGATTTACTTCAACGAGAAAGATACCTTTCTTTAGAGTAGCCTTGTACTCTGGGCAGTTTCTCCTCCAATGTCCCGCTTTGCCACAATGGAAGCAAACATCCTCTTTCTGATCACGCTTCTTCTTTTGGGCCTTCCCCTTCGAAATGCCACCAGTGGGCCTAAGGGGTTTCTTCTTCTTCTTTTGGGCTTTCTTGCCCTTACCTTTAGAAGGCCCAGAAGAGGAAGATGGAGCATTCACCATCAAAACCTTATTGTCCTTCTTGATCGTGCTTTCAGCAGTCACAAGCTGACTAATCAGCTCAGCTACAGTAGCACCAGCATGATTCATGTTGAAGTTAAGGACAAATGGGTTGAATGATGGTGGGAGCGAAGCTAGCAACAAATCCACTGAAAGCTCATCTTTTAGTGGCATGTCCATGGAAGCAAGTTTCTCAGTAAGGGCAAGAAACTTGAGTCCAAATTCATGGACACTTGAACCTTCCCTCATTCTCAAGTGGAACAATTCCTTTGAAGTGTTATACCTTGTAACACGTTCATGAGGGCGGTAAAGTTGCTCTAAGTGGTCGTAAATCTCCCAAGCAAATTCCATGGCCTCATGTTGCCTTTGCAAGTCCGGAGACATGTTAGCCAACATAAGGCAACGGGCTTGGAGATTATCATCCTTCCACTTCTGAATCGCGTCCCGCTCGGCCCGAGTGGGAGCCTCCCCTTCGGGACTAGGCTCCCCTTCGAAGAGAACATAAGTTCTCTTATCAGAATCTAAAATGATTTTTAGATTCCTCAGCCAATCAGAATAGTTGGGACCAGTCAACTTATTTGACTCGAGGATCGATACAAGAGGGTTTTTGGTTGCCATTTCAAAACACGTAGAGAATCACAGAATCTACGACCTAAATGGTAAAACAGAGAACTAGTGAGCATGCTGAATTATAACGATATACAAAAGATAAGGTCTTTAATCTAATGTAGCTCCCACTGTTTTTCAAAGATCTAGAATTCCCAAAGATCTAAGAGGAACACGTTTCCCAATGGGTACTAAGATCCTAGGCATTTTACCTCGAACCCACGACTCGCGGACATTCTAAGTAAGAACCCTAGGTAGGTACAACTTACCAATTCTAACACCTTTAGAACTCTTAGTAATTGTTTTTGCATCACCTATCTTTCAATATGGACCCACGACTCGTGCGACATCCATATTTACTTAGGCGTTAAGCTAGACCCATCAATCATAAGATCATGACCAAAACTTAGTTCGAACGACCCACGACTCGCGGACATCGCCCTTGCTAAAATTGACCACGAAATATTGACCATTTAAAATGATTAATTAGGTAACTAAGAACTAATAAGCTCCACTAGCTATCCCACGACTCGCGGACAATAACTAGCTTTACTTACTAAACTTAAAACCTATTGATGGAATGCTAGGAATTTAATTCAAAATTTGCATCTCGAATTAAACACCTATTTGTTCGAAATTAGCTTAATATTTAATGGGAATTTTCGAATCAACCGGAGAGTTGTCCGGTTCGACCTCACCAACATATATGTTATCCAATTTTATTAGTCTTGATTAATGCAAGTACACTTAAATGCATATCAAACAAGCACATAAACAGATAACATGTCCTAGCATGATACTAACATGTAATGATCATGGGTTCTACCTATCTTATGCGTGATATGTGGGAGCCACTCCACAATCACAAGTTCTAACATACATGCCACATAAACAGTTTAAATCACATAAGGGAAAGCGGTAACAAAATACGAGCCCTATCTCTATTACATTTAACAATTGAGATTCCCCTCCCTAACATTTTGAGGGGTCTTCACTTATGGCCTCCTTGTTACTTGAATGTGGTCCATCTTACTCCATGGGTGCATTGTCTCCAAAAATGAAAATAAAACCTCACCACCTATCTCTACTCTCAAATTACAATAAAAGGAAAATACATAAAGTAATAAGGCTCAATCTTCATATTGGCCTTAGACAATTACACGGGGCATACCCCGACCTCAAAAACAGTAATATGGAAAGCCACATAATAAATCACATAACAGTACGCACATAAGTGAGGCTCCAACCTCAATTGAAAAACGCAACTATAGGGCTCCAACCCCAATTTAAACCATCCATGTGCATAAATTAAAACCATACATAGATCTAAACCCATGATCACCTAACATGCTTTTGCAAGAATTTAAATTTAGGAATAAATTAAAATTCTTGTTTCAAGTCCTAATGACTTAAAACACGACTTAGATGCAATTCTTGTTCAAGAGCCTTTTCAATAAAACCCGAAAAAACAATAAACCAATAAAATTCCAATTAATTTCCAAAATTAATAATTTTATTCTTTCATTATTTTCAGAAAATAAAGATTGTAATTTTTCCAAATTTAAATCGCTTAAATTTTCAAAATCCCAATTCAAACAATTATTTCAAAAATAATTCAAATTTAATAAATAAAATTTTTCAGAAAAATTAAATCGGGATTTCAAGGACCGAAAACACGAAAACACGAAAACGCCAAAATCGTGCCCGGAATCGCCCGGAACGAGCACAGGCTCGCCGCGATTTGATTTAAAAATATTTCAATCAAAACGGTTTTCAAAATCACAATTTAAGAAAACAATTTCAGAAATTCAGGAAGAATTACAGTTTCGTATTTCAGGCTTTCTAAAAGAACTCATGAATACCTAATTCGCATCTAAGCCTAAGAATTTCTACCAAATTCAGAATAATTGAGACGAATCAGAAACACGATTAACGAGGTGGCTCTGATACCACTTGTTGAAAAACACGAATCAGAAAGCAGCGGAATTTAAAAAAATTTTCCAACAAAAGGACCTTGAACTCGCAATCGTGTGACCAAATTCGTAAAGATAGAAAACTTACTTTTCTTTTATTCTTTCTTGAAGTGTTTCAAGCCACCCAAGAACGCTCTTCTCGCGGCTTGATCCCCTCTCCTTGGTAAAGCTCGAATCTTCAAACTTCTAACTTGAAGTCTCTAGAGAAAGTCCACCAACTTGATCACAATCTAACTAGTAAGGATGTTAGTTCTCTAGTTAGTGTTTAGGCTTAACCTAGGGTTTAATTTAATCTTGGAGAAAGGAAGGTGTTCAACACATGAACCAAAAATTGTCTATTAGCTCCATAAGGAGCTCGAGCTCCCCTATTTATAGGGAGGGGGGTGCCGAAATTCCTAGTCCTTTATGGGCTAGGATTTTGGTCCCTCTCTCCTATTACTTGTTCATCAAGTATTTTCCAACTTTGACTTTGAATTCTAATTCTAGTCAACTTTTAAGAGAGCTAAAAATATCCAAAGTATTTTTGGATAATTTTATACTTTATTTATTATAAAATAAATAACTTATTTTTATCTAATTAATTAATTCGTAATTAATTAACTAGATTATTTTCTCCAAAATTAGACTTTCTTTTTAATTCAAAATTAAACCAAAGTCTATTAAATAATTAACTAATTAATTATTTAATATATATATATACACACGTGTGTGACACGTGTCACAGTGACACGTGTCACTCACGTGAGCCACACGTGTGACTTCACACGTGTGGAACCCTCTTGGCCCGATTAACTCGTTTAATCATTTTCAAGCCTCAACTCATGTTACCAAGTTGTTGTGTGTGACCCTCTAGGTTCTCAATTCAATTAGCAGTGACCCCAATTAATTAATTCACCAATTAATTAATCAGTCCACAGATTAAACGACCATAGTCTAGCAACAGGTGTTTAACCCCTAGCTGAATTGGAATGTTCGGATTCGACAGAACCTTTAAGTCATTGATTCATGTGAGATACAATCCTCCTACTTACTATCTCTCAACCAAGATCTAGGGCAAGGGAATAATCAGAACCCTAATAATCCGGTCTTAAAGCTAAGTGCATTTCATATCCATTTGATCTCAATCCAAGAAACCCTTTTCTTGATGTCTTGATCTACTGCCTTGGCCAAGGACTCCATATGGCATATGAATGACTTACACAATAAGAGATCACCTTGCAAATGCAAGTGTAGGTCCTTTCTTGATTCTCATTCACTTTCATGAGTCACTTGTGCAGCCCCAGCATAAGCCTTGAATCAGTTGTCTGAGGCGACACCCTTTAAAGCTTATACCTAAGACTACAGAGTTAACTCATAAAGTGACAAGGAACCTCAAGTCTAAGGATCAATTAATCACATCAATGACTCGTGAGATATTTCCTAATCTGGAAGTTTCCATTTCCTGAAATAGAAACTTCATTTCCCATTTAGGAATGTTCTCACACGGGGCACCTCAGTGAACTTACTTATTAAAGTAAGCACCCTCATGTATCACGCACGCATCAACTATACACTTTGCACCTCCATGAAACAAGGTGGTCCTTCTTAAGGGCGTGATCCCACAAGCAAGCCTTAGAGGAGTCAGGTTGACACTCCCACTGTCTGTAGGACTCATCGGCTTGGAGTATTTTACTAATCATGACTTATGTGATATAGGGCTCGTTTCATGAACCATTTCACCTAAATGGTAGAGTCCTAAAGTCATCAGGATTAGGGGAGTTCTCATACATGCACAGCTAAAGTAAACGCATACCAAACAAGAGCATATAAAGAAGTGTTGCCTCAATTCGTTATTTCATTCAAAGATTCTCTGTGATTACAATAAGGAAAAGTACAAAGCGGATATACAATCGGCTTTCTAGGGCACTATTCCTAACAAATTGAACAAAAGAATGTACAAAGATTAGACAAATAAGTTAATGTTTTTCACAAAAGAACCGATCGTCAACTCGAATACACCCTTCACTCCAATCTCCACTAATTTGGTCAACTAATAACTCGGGATCTAAAGGTCTTTCGAGCTTGTAATGTAGGCTTAGGTCAATGTAGGAAAAAGTAAATCAAAGGCTCACACCCCAAGCTTACACATTTAAAATTAATCCCCAAAGTGTTTTCCTTTTTTTTTTCCCCCAAGAGACTCCCCTTTTCACAAGTAATTCCCACCCCAGTTATTGAATTTTCAACAAGACTCAAACTCTCTCTCTTTTGTTTCACTCCTTGCTTCTTTTTTTTTTCTCTTTTTTTTCCCCTATTTTCCAGCTCATTTTTCTTTTCTTCTTTTCTTGACTTCTTTTTTCCTTTTTGCTTTTGTTTTCATCACTTTTCTAATTTTTCGATTCCCAAGAAATGAAATTATCTCTTTAAACTAAGGAAATGGAGTCTAGACCATCAACAATGCAATCCCGAAAAGAAATGAGTAAGCAAGGTGTAAATAAGATAAGGGTAGGAAATTGTAATGTGCATTAGGCTTGTAACGTGGCTAAGAAAGAAAATTTGCACAATACTAAGACTCAACAGGGTCAATCGGGCTATTTTATTTAGTGAAGATCAATAAAAGGCCAAAAACACCGACAACAAATGGCTAAGTCATTTCCCGAATTACTCGTCAACAAATCTATTTCGCCTCGAAGAGAGTTAAAGTGTATTCTCACCAATTTCCAACACTTTATTGAAAAACATAACGAACCTATCTAAACAAAGTACATAAACCGTTCAGTTAGTGCGCGAAGAATAAGGGCATAAAGTCATATTAAATAATCAAATTTCACACAATCTTTCACGCATTCAATCGCCTAATAAGTTCTAGCAAAAATTCAAAGCTCAAGCTTAGGCAAACACTTTCAAAACGGGAATAAATCATTCACAACTTCTAACATCCTTTATTCCAAATAAACAACAAGTTAAATCAGTTAATACAACCTCAAATTACTCAAGAGCAGCCCCTAACATGTCAGACTCAATGTCCCCAATTAAATCCATTAAAATAGCCCTAAACTTCACATAATCATCCATGTAAAACAGTCCTAAAAAATGAAAAAAATCAACTGCACAAACTCAAAATAGGACAACCATAGAATATATGCAGAATCCCACTATTTACACCATACTAAATCTACAAAAACACCAAAATCAGCCACAAATCACAAAAAAAAACAAGCCTGAAAAGTGAGCTCGGCTCGTAACCCCCTCCCCCCCACACTTAATCATGTATAGTCCTCTAGGCATTTACAAAAAATAAAATAGGGACTTCCTTGAAGTGCGGGGCCGCGAAAGCGTCAAGGCGGGGGCTGTGTGTCGCCAATCGCAACAATAAGAATGTCGAGCTTTCTGTTAGTGGTCTCCCGGAACTCAGAAAGATCACGTTCGACTCATGCCAAACGGGCACGCAAGTCTCCTTCAACCGCAGGGGGTTACGTCTCGACAGGAGGAGCATCTTTCTTTGGAAAAACTTGAGAGACATCATCTGGCTTCACACCTATACGAGAAAGAGACTACCTTTCACCGGATTTGACTAACACTCTCATATTATCTAAACTAAACAAATCAAGGCGGGACATAATACAAGCAACAGTTAAATAAGGTACATCTCGATCAATTAAATCCAGACAGCGTGCAAGGTGTGTGATAACATATCCAAGTATCAAGTCTCGGGAACCACGCTTCACATCTCTAAAGGCTATGGCTAACCAAAAACCCAAATTGATTTTTTTCCTTTGCATCGTACCCTACAAAAGGAACAATTCAGTTTTAGTTATGACTCCCAACCCATTGGTACGAAACGAAAAGGTGGAGAAAATAAAATGATGCAAATAGCTCAAGGTGGGGTTAATTAAATAAAAATCCTTTGAAGTTTTAGAGTTATACGCATCAGCAACCCAAATAGTAAGATCCCAAAACATATTAGTATGAACAAAATCAGGCACGCCTTATAATCACAAAGTATGCTCAAATAATCATCACTTTCCAACTCATCCTCTTGCACAAACTTAAGTGCCACATTAAATTGATCAACTGACATGCTAAACCGTGCACCTAATAGAGAAAAAGTGATAGTAGCAGGCATATCCAAACGAAATCCCTAGGAGTGATGAAACGAAAAGTGTGATAAAACTCACTCACAAGCTCAGTATTAATGGGATCATCAAACACGAAAAATTCATACCATCTTATAGATTTTATGTACTGTACAACATCATCATATAAACCAACAACACGAAGAGTCTCAAAATCGGGAAATTTACCTGCCATAATTTTCATTGTGCGAGCGTCGAATTTCAGTTTTGCCGAAGCTGCTGCTTCCTCCTCTAAACTTGGAAAATCGGCATGGACAGGATTAGACTGCTGGATAGGGTGCCCTAATCGAGATCAAGTCTTCATTCGGCGCTAGGACTCCGGTGAAGTAGGTGCTTCTCCGGTGAACATGAATTTCGAATCTGAGTCGAAATCAATAGCAACAGAACTGCTCGGAGTGCTAAAGGAAGGGAAAATATGCTGTGATGGACCTTCTTAGTCTTTGGCTGTCTCAGGGGGTGACAAATCGGCCTCGTCTTTGTCAATAGATTCGCCAGCGATCTCTATAAGGGAAGTGAAGAGACCGGCCGACAAAGGAAGTGGTAAATTGACCGTAGGCAGCCGGAGGTGGGAATATCTCCACCCTCTCGCGAATCTGACCGTGGCAGAGACATGTTGGTAGGAGGCGACGCAACAGCTGGCTTAGGAACAAATGGTGGTTGTCGACAGGATATCTTAGAGGGTAAATGACTTAGATCTATCATTACCGCCAGTTCTGGTGGCACGTGACGCACGTCGGTGTTACGGATCCTGGAGGAACGCCGGACTTCGTATTCTGGTGGCTGAAACTTCGGAGGTAACGGGATTGGGATGGCCGCTGAGGCGGCGGTGAGGTTGTCTTGCCTGTGCTTGGCCCGCTTTTTAACGAAGATTAGTGGAGGCGCTATGGTAGTCTCGGCCTCAAGTCCGGTAGAAGCCGAGCGTCGTTTATGGATCTCTTTAAGGAAATGGTGGAGGTCCATCGGCGTACGGATTATGGGGGAATCGGCGGCGGGGCGGCTTTCAATCGAAGCGGAGGGTTCCAAAGTGGTTGGTGGAGGCGAGTTTTGTAGCTTCCGCTTTCTGGATGGTTTGGCCATGGTGATGAGGCGGCAGTATAATGGTGTTACGATGGTTTAGTGGTGGACTTATGGTGGGGATACGACGGAGGGATGGTGGTTCTTTGGTGGTTTCTACCGCGGTAAGAGGTGGTCATGAGTGGTGAATTTGCGCTAAGGTAAATGACGGCTGAAGGTGAATGTGGGTGAATGGTGAATTAGGGTTAGGGTGTGGTAAATTGGGATGAGGCGATTCAAATCCTAACCGGGTTGGCTATTTAAGGGTTACGGGTTACCGGTTCAGTGTTGGCGGATAGGATATGGGGTTCGGGTCAGGGGTATAGTTTAGGGTACACGTGCAGGTTATTCTAGGTGGGCTTTATTTTAAAAGTCAGGTATTTTTCTCCTAAAATAAATATAGTATGGGTTTTAGGTATGGCCAAACCTCCACTAGACATTGCTGAAAAACCGAATTCTGGGCATGAGACGTGATCTTACAAAATATGAGAGCTCAAAATCAACACGAGAGCAAAACAAAGAAATAAAAAAAAAGAAAAAATAAAAGAAAAGAAAAAAGGGACTAAGGTGACGCCTGAATCGTCACAAATTTGGTTGCCTCCCAAGAGCCCCCTTGTTTATTTCGGAAGTAATCAAACAGTCGGAGGTGGGGCCTCCAAGCGAATCTCCTCAATTTCAGACGAGTGCGAAAAATCGTAGAAAGGTTTCAGTCGATGCCCGTTTACTTTCAAAATATTCTCATTCTTCATATCCTTGATCTCCATTGCTCCATGTGTAGCGATGTTTGTGACCATGAAGGACTTGTCCATCGCGACTTCAACTTGCCTGGAAAGAGACATAAACTAGAGTTAAAAAGTAAGACTTTCTAACCCACTAAGAAATTTTTTCTAAAAATCATCATGTCATGGAATTTCTTAGTCTTAGATTTATAGATCATTGAATTCTCATATGCATCATTCCGAATTTCCTCCAACTCTTGAAGTTGGAGTTTCCGTTTCTTCCCCGCTGTGTAGCACCCCTGTACGTAGAGATACCACACCCCCGCACTATAGGCCAATCCACATACGAAATGGACAATCCGTACATGAACTAACCTATAGCGAACGGGTGACAATAAAAGAAAAGACGAGCTGGGCGGGACTAAACCCCAAAGCAATACAAAACCAATACATAAAAGTTAAAAGCGGAAGCATTAATTCATAGATACATATAGGTACCATATTCACATCAACGATATAGATACTAATAGATACCAACAGATATCAATACATTATCATCTCTTATATACCTATACATGATCAAGTATTCAGAATGTGATAACAACGGACATAACATGAGGAGTAGCAAAATATATACATGATGGTACACTGTTAGACTCGTGACAATGCAAGACTGGACCAGACTCCCGCCTAGCACGACTGGCTCTCAAGTACCTGAAAAGTGAAGTATCAGTCTACCGAAGACTGAGTGAGGGGCAATACATATATATTAGCGCAATCACATGCAAGTTATAACCTCGGGTAAGGTTTTATAATCAAAAGTATTATACGTTTACAATAATAGAGAGCTCGCCCGAGATTACAACTATCAATAATAATTACTGTTTCGTTTCATCCAATCAGTCAATACATGGCCCCGTCGAGTGAGGGCGGTCTCCAACCGAACTCCAAATGAACATGTACATGCTTGCTTGATTATCAATAAATAGGTGATCATGCAATTCACTTATCGTGCAATCGTGCGAAAGTGTAATCATATAACACGTTCATGAAATGGAAATCATGCAATAACCCGAGGCGCATCTGTGGTGCCGGACTCGTCCCTAGTCTCCTTCTTCCTCCGGTTGGATGATGGGATTGCAAGGCCCCAACATCCAATCTCATTGAGCAGAGGGTACATGAATCCCTAAGCCCGAAGCTCCTTCCTCCACTAACCTCCTAGTGGATTCAGGGGTGACCCCAAACATGGTGAGGATAGCGCCAGAGTTACCCGTCAGCCCTTGTTTTCCCTGTTGGCTCTGGTCACTACCCTCGGGCCCCAAACGTAACCGGTCATGCTACTCGCCTAAACATGCACGAAACAATACATGGCTTGCTTGCTTGCTTGAACATGACTTGAAATGATCAATGATTTATAAAGATTATAATTATAAATACCTTTTTGGCCGAAATATCACATAAGGGATATACGGGTTCTAGATATCTAACAATTAAACCTCACCTTTACCGACAAAAGATAAGTAGGGCACGGCCTACGGAGCTTGCTCCTCGTCCCTACGAAGCTGGTCTGTACAAAACAGACGTGTACACGTGAGACTTGACTATAAAATGAACCAAATATGACGAACGGCGAAAATGTATCGAGATAACGTGCAAATCACAATGTGGCATGAAAACATGTTGTTTCAGTACATATGAGATCATATAAAAGCAATTCGGGGTCGAGGAAGTCGTTGGATCGAGGAACTAAAAATATAATTTTATGCAGAATATTTTGTTCTGTAATCCAGGTGGAAACGGCCGTTCCGGGTTCCCTTTGTAAATGGGAACGGTCGTTCCCATGAGCCCCTAAAACGCGCCAACGATTTCAATTTTAGAAATGCGCCTTAGCTGGGAACGGCCCTTCCGGCGCAAGGCCAAAATGGGAACGGCCGTTCCCATGCTCGGTCTCCTTGTTTTTGTTTAAAAGAGGGGAACGCCCGTTCCCACAATGCCTTGAGGTTGGGAATGGCCGTTCCCTGTTTCTGCAACTTACAGAAACAGAGCAAAACAGGGGAGGACTACGGGAATGCATAACAACAACACCAAAATTCCATTTTGATCAACCAAGTTAGGATTTTCTGGTAATATGATGCATATGTGCTCAAGAAATGATATCCTAACACTTAAACACTTAAAGCATGAAATATCATCAAGATTTCCAAGGTTTCTAGCTCAAGTTCATATTGATCATTCAAGCTTGATTTTCCATTAAATTCATGGACAAATCATGCCATAATTCATGATCATGATCACATAATCATGCTTCCAACTTCAACTAACTCATCTAGCATATAATTCCTAAACCCTAGCTCAATCAAATATGCTCAAGATCATCAATTCATGCACAACCAACCTTGGAATGGAAAAGAGATGAAGAAAATGAATGAAGATGATGATCAACTCCAATTCTTGCAATATTTTCTGGAAATTCTTGATGAGAATGATAAAATTCTCTTCCCTTCTCCTTGCTTCTTGCTACCGAGAGTGAGAGCAAAGTTGTTGGAAAAATCTTGTTGAAAAATGAGTTCATGGAAGCTTGGAGATGCATATACCGATTCATCCCTTTTGAAATGAGTGACTTGCTCAATTTTTTGCCAATTAGTCCTCCAAGAATTCAAGTCACACAATTGAGGATAAACACTTATGAATTATGATCAATTGGGTCCAAAGAATTAAAATGCAATTTGGTCCTTGAATTTCAAAGAATGAACATATATGCCAAGTTTGACAATTAAATCATATTCAGTAATTATTTTACAAAAGGAATATTTTCGAGTCGTGAAAGAAATCCTCAGTTTGATATAAATTCATAAACTTTCATGAAAGCATTATAAAATATAATTTATAAAATTATTTTAAACATAAGATATTAATAAATGAAATCGGGGCATTACAACTCTCCCCCCCTTAAAAGGACCTGGTCCCGAGGTCCACTGTCAAGTTTTTGAAACGATACACAAGTTATAAGAGAACCCCGTCTCTTAAACAAGGAATGAAAGAACCCCGTCTTTCATAAGAAGTGAGAAAACCCCGTTTCTCAACAAGAAGTGAGAGAGCCCCGTCTCTCAAGAGCACTGAAGTAGTTCAAGGAGTAGATGGCGCAAATAATGGCATGAATGTTACATAGACAAATAGAATCATATTAATTTCATAATATCACACAGACAAGTAAAACCATTTAATCACATATTTATCACTCCTAATTAACTAATTTGCAATAAACAAGCAATTAAATACAATAACAATAAGATCAGTGATGCGCGTGGTATGCATGGTTAAATGTACCGTTCATCGATGGTTGTACTATGCATATAATTGGTACCTTCTTCTTCCCGGACCAGGTTCAGATTTACCTTTTGCGCTCCCCTCTCATGAACACCTTCCTGTGCTCGCACGGGTAATCTTCCACCCCCGGTCGATTTCCCTCGTAGCCTTGAGCAAGCGTCTATGTGATGCTCGTCACTCCCACAGTAGAGACATAATCCCAACCGTTTCCTACAACCATCATAAGTGTGGTTATCACGTCCATAATAACTGCAAAGAAGTTTCCCGGAAGATGTTGCTGAGACTGGGTTACGCGAAGTTCCCGAACTCGATCCAAGTGATTGCTTCTTTTTCCTGCGAGATCTTTCCTGAGGTACCGGGGTATGATAAGAGATAGGTCGCTTTCCTTTGTTGAGCGTTTGTCCTGATTTTGAACTTAAGGTCTGCCCGGGTTGAGGATTAGGCCTTCCTTCCATCAATGAGGTGGTGCCCCGGACCTTTTCTTGGGAGCCACTTGGAGTTAGTTTCCACACTCTTTTGATTTTCTTGAGCTGTGACCCGGTGGAATCCTTATTTCCTTCAAAGGATCTTAAAGATGGTTGGTTCTGAAATTCCCTAAATGCCATCGAAATTTGGCCCGGCTGTGATGATAAGACCCGCGACTCGGAGGAAACATACTCTTTTATCCTCTGATCCACCAAGCCAACCAAGGACTCGAAAAATTCCTGAGATGGAACCGAAGGGGGTAAATGCGGAGAAACCCTAGGCACATGTTCCGGAGGAGGGTGACCTTGAGACATCCTGTAATTCAAACACTAGATATGCATGTTGAATCAATATGCCAATGCAGGTAGCATACTTGGAAATGATAAAGTTCAACATATTGGAACAATTAAGCTCAACAAGAAAACATGTATACGAATAGAAATTTAAAATTTTAAATGGCGTATGATGCACGTGCTTATAGATGCATTGAACCTGTCACCGAAGTGATGGAAAAATTTATCTCGACATGAAATTCCTTGTTTGTTGAATCATAAGCTTGTCTTGAACTGGTAATCATTTCTTGTTTTCCCACGGTCTTCTATTCTTCAAATTTACCTAACCTTCACTTGAACATTCCCACGGCTCAGTATTATAATTTCTGAACCCCGAAGTCTTCTATGCTCACGGAGTTAACACATAGCTTTCTCTTCAATAGTTAATCCCCGATGGTTGCCCGAATCCTCTTCATGGTTGCCACTTTGATCCAAACTCCCTTGTTTACTCTTTGAGAGTTTGAATAATTGAATGAATTCCCTTTTCCATTGTTTGCACTCGATCACCCAACCTTTAGCTAGAAATTCCTTGCCTTTCTTTTTGTTTTCATTTGTTGCTTCATATCTTTTAACGTAACCTCGCAACACGACAATTCAGCTTGGATCTGGAAATACCCAACTAGATAAAATCTTTAACATGATTGTCTTTGAATTCTATATCCACTGAAGTGCTGAGCTTCCTTTATCCTTTTCTTAATTGAAATCCCGAACCATGCTATTTTCCCATCTCTTCTCTCACTTTATTTCCATGAAAGTTAAGCTTTGTTGCTTATTACCATAATTACCTCCTTTGTAAAATTTTCTTGCATAAGCTGGTGTAACCATATGATTCCCCAACCAAAACTCTCGAATTCCAATTCGGCTCCATTTATGGAATTAACTTCCGAACTCCTCTTGAACAATAATCTCCCGTTATTATCCTGATTCTCCAAATTGCCACCGTGATTGAAATCCTTTAATTCTAATCTTTACAATTTGAATTGGTTATAAAATTCGTCTTCTTACTTGCCTACTTTTGGGCATATAAATTTCCTTCCGAAATTCTTTATCATCCTTTGCCGTTTTTCATTTGTTGCAATCTTCCACCTTGCGCACTAAATAAGATAACTCAACTTGATTTCAGGAAAATAGCCCCAGTCTACCCGACAATAAAATCCTAGCATCCTAGTCTTCCCGTAAATGAATTATCCAATTCTACAAACTCAATCGGAATTATGGGAATTGTTTTCTTTTCGTGTTTAAGTCTCGCTTCCAACTAACTGAATTCCTTACTTAGCTATTCTTCTGATTCTGGAATACTTAATTTCCCCAACTCTTCTTCACCTTGTTCATGAATGAAATAGACTTCCTTGCCCACTTGATGCTCTCATTTAGCGACACGATCTCCCTTAACTGATTTTCTCACTCCAAATTTCATTCTTTGGAATCATAACCCTGTGAACTTGTCTTCGAACCCTTTTCCGTACTTGATCCTTAGTCTAAAATTCCTTGGTAGCACTTTCTGTGAATTGATGATCCAAGTCGATAATTCTTAAATTTGAGATGCTTCTACTCATTGCTCCATATCTTCCAATTCAACCACATCATAGTCGACAATCCTCTTCTTTATATATATATATATATATATATATATATATATATTTAACCTCTGGAATTAATCTCCAACGGCAATCCTGGTATTCTCCCTCTAATTAATACTTTGCCTCTCTTGAGTACTTTCCTTTACTGTTCCCTTTCTGTCGATGTATTCCCTCAGCATGACGATTTTTCTTGAATCAAAAAAATAAGCTCGTCTTACCTAAATGTAGAATCCCAAACCTGTTGGTTTCCATAACTGATTGTTTGATTCTTTCTGGCTGTCGTGTTAGAAATTTGAATCTAATTTGTTTGAACCCAAATGTAGTTCCCAACTGGTACACCCTTCTCAAAGCCCGTAGTAGCACAAAATTATTGAGCAAGTGGCCGTGGTCTGATATTCTTTCCACAACCTGCAACTCACAACTTTGTTTGAAGTAAATGCATGTGGGTAAGGCGTGCTCATGTCACATAATGATCACATACTTAATGCTCATGACGAAAATTTAATATAAATGCAACAAGTAGTGTATCAATGTTTAAAATAGAACACGTTAAGCACATAATTTCAAAGAATTCAAGATCAGATAATTAACAATAAATTGCAAAAATCAATGCAGGGCATAGGTTGTCAAGTAATCTAAATAATTCAGAGACTTCAAATAATTCAAATAATGTGCGAGACTCTCAATCAACAATTAATCCTATGTCGTTCGACCTAGACTTGACATGACACGACACTAGAACCTCGGTTTTACAACCGGGCTCTGATACCACCTTAGATGTAGCACCCTTGTACGTAGAGATACCACACCCCCGCACTATAGGCCAATCCACATACGAAATGGACAATCCGTACATGAACTAACCTATAGCGAACGGGTGACAATAAAAGAAAAGACGAGCTAGGCGGGACTAAACCCCAAAGCAATACAAAACCAATACATAAAAGTTAAAAGCGGAAGCATTAATTCATAGATACATATAGGTACCATATTCACATCAACGATATAGATACTAATAGATACCAACAGATATCAATATATTATCATCTCTTATATACCTATACATGATCAAGTATTCAGAATGTGATAACAACGGACATAACATGAGGAGTAGCAAAATATATACATGATGGTACACTGTTAGACTCGTGACAATGCAAGACTGGACCAGACTCCCGCCTAGCACGACTGGCTCTCAAGTACCTGAAAAGTGAAGTATCAGTCTACCGAAGACTGAGTGAGGGGCAATACATATATATTAGCGCAATCACATGCAAGTTATAACCTCGGGTAAGGTTTTATAATCAAAAGTATTATACGTTCACAATAATAGAGAGCTCGCCCGAGATTACAACTATCAATATTAATTACTGGTTCGTTTCATGCAATCAGTCAATACATGGCCCCGGCGAGTGACGGCGGTCTCCAACCAAACTCCAAATGATAAAAGTTAAAAGCGGAAGCATTAATTCATAGATACATATAGGTACCATATTCACATCAACGATATAGATACTAATAGATACCAACAGATATCAATACATTATCATCTCTTATATACCTATACATGATCAAGTATTCAGAATGTGATAACAATGGACATAACATGAGGAGTAGCAAAAGATATACATGATGGTACACTGTTAGACTCGTGACAATGCAAGACTGGACCAGACTCCGGCCTAGCACGACTGGCTCTCAAGTACCTGAAAAGTGAAGTATCAGTCTACTGAAGACTGAGTGAGGGGCAATACATATATATTAGCGCAATCACATGCAAGTTATAACCACGGGTAAGGTTTTATAATCAAAAGTATTATACGTTCACAATAATAGAGAGCTCGCCCGAGATTACAACTATCAATATTAATTACTGGTTCGTTTCATGCAATCAGTCAATACATGGCCTCGGCGAGTGAGGGCGGTCTCCAACCGAACTCCAAATGAGCATGTACATGCTTGCTTGATTATTAATAAATAGGTGATCATGCAATTCACGATTGCGAAAGTGTAATCATATAACACGTTCATGAAATGGAAATCATGCAATAACCCGAGGCGCATCCGTGGTGCCGGACTCGTCCCCAGTCTCCTTCTTCCTCCGGTTTGATGATGGGATTGCAAGGCCCCAACATCCAATCTCATTGAGCAGAGGGTACATGAATCCCTAAGCCCGGAGCTCCTTCCTCCACTAACCTCCTAGTGGATTCAGGGGTGACCCCAAACATGGTGAGGATAACGCTAGAGTTACCCGTCAGCCCTTGCTTTCCCGGTTGGCTCTGGTCACTACCCTCGGGCCCCAAACGTAACCGGTCATGCTACTCGCCTAAACATGAACGAAACAATACATGGCTTGCTTGCTTGCTTGAACATGACTTGAAATGATCAATGATTTATAAAAATTGTAATTATAAATACCTTTTTGGCCGAAATATCACATAAGGGATATATGGGTTCTAGATATCTAACAATTAAACCTCACCTTTACCGACAAAAGACAAGTAGGGCACGGCCTACAGAGCTTGCTCCTCGTCCCTACGAAGCTGGTCTGTGCAAAACAGACGTGTACACGTGAGACTTGACTCTAAAAGGAACCAAATATGATGAACGGCGGAAATGTATCGAGATAACGTGTAAATCACAATGTGGCATGAAAACATGTTGTTTAAGTACATATGATATCATATAAAAGCAATTCGGGGTCGAGGAAGTCGTTGGATCGAGGGGCTAAAAATGTAATTTTATGCAGAATATTTTGTTCTGTAATCCAGGTGGGAACGGCCGTTCTGGGTTCCCTTTGTAAATGGGAACGGTCGTTCCCATGAGCCCCTAAAACGCGCCAACGATTTCAATTTTAGAAATGCACCTTAGTTGGGAACGGCCCTTCCGGTGCAAGGCCAAAATGGGAACGGCCGTTCCCATGCTCGGCTGCCTTGTTTTTGTTTAAAAGAGGGGAACGCCCGTTCCCACAATGCCTTGAGGTTGGGAACGGCCGTTCCCTATTTTTGCAACTTACAGAAACAGAGCAAAACAGGGGAGGGCTACGGGAATGCATAACAACAACACCAAAATTCCATTTTGATCAACCAAGTTAGGATTTTCTGGTAATATGATGCATATGTGCTCAAGAAATGATATCCTAACACTTAAACACTTAAAGCATGAAATATCATCAAGATTTCCAAGGTTTCTAGCTCAAGTTCATATTGATCATTCAAGCTTGATTTTCCATTAAATTCATGCACAAATCATGCCATAATTCATGATCATGATCACATAATCATGCTTCCAACTTCAACTAACTCATCTAGCATATAATTCCTAAACCCTAGCTCAATCAAATATGCTCAAGATCATCAATTCATGCACAACCAACCTTGGAATGGAAAAGAGATGAAGAAAATGAATGAAGATGATGATCAACTCCAATTCTTGCAATATTTTCTGGAAATTCTTGATGAGAATGATAAAATTCTCTTCCTTTCTCCTTGCTTCTTACTACCGAGAGAGAGAGCAAAGTTGTTGGAAAAATCTTGTTGAAAAATGAGTTCATGGAAGCTTGGAGATGCATATACCGATTCATCCCTTTTGAAATGAGTGACTTGCTCAATTTTTTGCCAATTAGTCCTCCAAGAATTCAAGTCACACAATTGAGGATATACACTTATGAATTATGATCAATTGGGTCCAAAGAATTAAAATGCAATTTAGTCCTTGAATTTCAAAGAATGAACATATATGCCAAGTTTGACAATTAAATCATATTCAGTAATTATTTTACGAAAGGAATATTTTCGAGTCGTGAAAGAAATCCTCGGTTTGATATAAATTCATAAACTTTCATGAAAGCATTATAAAATATAATTTATAAAATTATTTTAAACATAAGATATTAATAAATGAAATCGGGGCGTTACAACTCTCCCCCCCTTAAAAGGACCTGGTCCCCAGGTCCACTGTCAAGTTTTTGAAACGATACACAAGTTATAAGAGAACCCCGTCTCTTGAACAAGGAATGAAAGAACCCCGTCTTTCACAAGAAGTGAGAAAACCCCGTTTCTCAACAAGAAGTGAGAGAGCCCCGTCTCTCAAGAGCACTGAAGTAGTTCAAGGAGTAGATGGCGCAAATAATGGCATGAATGTTACATAGACAAATAGAATCATATTAATTTCATAATATCACACAGACAAGTAAAACCATTTAATCACATATTTATCACTCCTAATTAACTAATTTGCAATAAACAAGCAATTAAATACAATAACAATAAGATCAGTGATGCGCGTGGTATGCATGATTAAATGTACCGTTCACCGATGGTTGTACTATGCATATAATTGGTACCTTCTTCTTCCCGGACCAGGTTCACGTTTACCTTTTACGCTCCCCTCTCATGAACACCTTCCCGTGCTCGCACGGGGTAATCTTCCACCCCCGGTCGATTTCCCTCGTAGCCTTGAGCAAGCGTCTATGTGATGCTCGTCACTCCCACAGTAGAGACATAATCCCAACCCTTTCCTACAACCATCATAAGTGTGGTTATCACGTCCACAATAACTGCAAAGAAGTTTCCCGGAAGATGTTGCTGAGACTGGGTTACGCGAAGTTCCCGAACTCGACCCAAGTGATTGCTTCTTTTTCTTGCGAGATCTTTCCTGAGGTACCGGGGTATGATAAGAGATAGGTCGCTTTCCTTTGTTGAGCGTTTGTCCTGATTTTGAACTTAAGGTCTGCCCGGGTTGAGGATTAGGCCTTCCTGCCATCAATGAGGTGGTGCCTCGGACCTTTTCTTGGGAGCCACTTGGAGTTAGTTTCCACACTCTTTTGATTTTCTTGAGCTGTGACCCGGTGGAATCCTTATTTCCTTCAAAGGATCTTGAAGATGGTTGGTTCTGAAATTCCCTAAATGCCATCGAAATTTGGCCCGGCTGTGATGATAAGACCCGCGACTCGGAGGAAACATACTCTTTTATCCTCTGATCCACCAAGCCAACCAAGGACTCGAAAAATTCCTGAGATGGAACCGAAGGGGGTAAATGCGGAGAAACCCTAGGCACATGTTCCGGAGGAGGGTGACCTTGAGACATCCTGTAATTCAAACACTAGATATGCATGTTGAATCAATATGCCAATGCAGGTAGCATACTTGGAAATGATAAAGTTCAACATATTGGAACAATTAAGCTCAACAAGAAAACATGTATACGAATAGAAATTTAAAATTTTAAATGGCGTATGATGCACGTGCTTATAGATGCATTGAACCTGTCACCGAAGTGATGGAAAAATTTATCTCGACATGAAATTCCTTGTTTGTTGAATCATAAGCTTGTCTTGAACTGGTAATCATTTCTTGTTTTCCCACGGTCTTCTATTCTTCAAATTTACCTAACCTTCACTTGAACATTCCCACGGCTCAGTATTATAATTTCTGAACCCCGAAGTCTTCTATGCTCACGGAGTTAACACATAGCTTTCTCTTCAATAGTTAATCCCCGATGGTTGCCCGAATCCTCTTCATGGTTGCCACTTTGATCCAAACTCCCTTGTTTACTCTTTGAGAGTTTGAATAATTGAATGAATTCCCTTTTCCATTGTTTGCACTCGATCACCCAACCTTTAGCTAGCAATTCCTTGCCTTTCTTTTTGTTTTCATTTGTTGCTTCATATCTTTTAACGTAACCTCGCAACACGACAATTCAGCTTGGATCTGGAAATACCTAACTAGATAAAATCTTTAACATGATTGTCTTTCAATTCTATATCCACTGAAGTGCTGAGCTTCCTTTATCCTTTTCTTAATTGAAATCCCGAACCATGCTATTTTCCCATCTCTTCTCTCACTTTATTTCCATGAAAGTTAAGCTTTGTTGCTTATTACCATAATTACCTCCTTTGTAAAATTTTCTTGCATAAGCTGGTGTAACCATATGATTCCCTAACCAAAACTCTCGAATTCCAATTCGGCTCCATTTATGGAATTAACTTCCGAACTCCTCTTGAACAATAATCTCCCGTTATTATCCTGATTCTCCAAATTGCCACCGTGATTGAAATCCTTTAATTCTAATCTTTACAATTTGAATTGGTTATAAAATTCGTCTTCTTACTTGCCTACTTTTGGGCATATAAATTTCCTTCCGAAATTCTTTATCATCCTTTGCCGTTTTTCATTTGTTGCAATCTTCCACCTTGCGCACTAAATAAGATAACTCAACTTGATTTCAGGAAAATAGCCCTAGTCTACCCGACAATAAAATCCTAGCATCCTAGTCTTCCCGTAAATGAATTATCCAATTCTACAAACTCAATCGGAATTATGGGAATTGTTTTCTTTTCGTGTTTAAGTCTCGCTTCCAACTAACTGAATTCCTTACTTAGCTATTATTCTGATTCTGGAATACTTAATTTCCCCAACTCTTCTTCACCTTGTTCATGAATGAAATAGACTTCCTTGCCCACTTGATGCTCTCATTTAGCGACACGATCTCCCTTAACTGATTTTCTCACTCCAAATTTCATTCTTTGGAATCATAACCCTATGAACTTGTCTTCGAACCCTTTTCCGTACTTGATCCTTAGTCTAAAATTCCTTGGTAGCACTTTCTGTGAATTGATGATCCAAGTCGATAATTCTTAAATTTGAGATGCTTCTACTCGTTGCTCCATATCTTCCAATTCAACCACATCATAGTCGACAATCCTCTTCTTTATATATATATATATATATATATATATATATATTTAACCTCTGGAATTAATCTCCAACGGCAATCCTGGTATTCTCCCTCTAATTAATACTTTGCCTCTCTTGAGTACTTTCCTTTACTGTTCCCTTTCTGTCGATGTATTCCCTCAGCATGACGATTTTTCTTGAATCAGAAAAATAAGCTCGTCTTACCTAAATGTAGAATCCCAAAGCTGTTGGTTTCCATAACTGATTGTTTGATTCTTTCTGGCTGTCGTGTTAGAAATTTGAATCTAATTTGTTTGAACCCAAATGTAGTTCCCAACTGGTACACCCTTCTCAAAGCCCGTAGTAGCTCAAAATTATTGAGCAAGTGGCCGTGGTCTGATATGCTTTCCACAACCTGCAACTCACAACTTTGTTTGAAGTAAATGCATGTGGGTAAGGCGTGCTCATGTCACATAATGATCACATACTTAATGCTCATGACGAAAATTTAATATAAATGCAACAAGTAGTGTATCAATGTTTAAAATAGAACACGTTAAGAACATAATTTCAAAGAATTCAAGATCAGATAATTAACAATAAATTGCAAAAATCAATGCAGGGCACAGGTTCTCAAGTAATCTAAATAATTTAGAGACTTCAAATAATTCAAATAATGTGCGAGGCTCTCAATCAACAATTAATCCTATGCCGTTCGACCTAGACTTGACACGACACGACACTAGAACCTCGGTTTTGCAACCGGGCTCTGATACCACCTTAGATGTAGCACCCCTGTACGTAGAGATACCACACCCCCGCACTATAGGCCAATCCACATACGAAATGGACAATCCGTACATGAACTAACCTATAGCGAACGGGTGACAATAAACGAAAAGACGAGCTAAGCGGGACTAAACCCCAAAGCAATACAAAACCAATACATAAAAGTTAAAAGCAGAAGCATTAATTCATAGATACATATAGGTACCATATTCACATCAACGACATAGATACTAATAGATACCAACAGATATCAATACATTATCATCTCTTATATGCCTATACATGATCAAGTATTCAGAATATGATAACAATGGACATAACATGAGGAGTAGCAAAATATATACATGATGGTACACTGTTAGCCTCGTGACAATGCAAGACTGGACCAGACTCCCGCCTAGCACGACTGGCTCTCAAGTACCTGAAAAGTGAAGTATCAGTCTACCGAAGACTGAGTGAGGGGCAATACATATATATTAGCGCAATCACATGCAAGTTATAACCTCGGGTAAGGTTTTATAATCAAAAGTATTATACGTTCACAATAATAGAGAGCTCGCCCGAGATTACAACTATCAATATTAGTTACTGGTTCGTTTCATGCAATCAGTCAATACATGGCCCCGGCGAGTGAGGGCGGTCTCCAACCGAACTCCAAATGATAAAAGTTAAAAGCGGAAGCATTAATTCATAGATACATATAGGTACCATATTCACTTCAACGATATAGATACTAATAGATACCAACAGATATCAATACATTATCATCTCTTATATACCTATACATGATCAAGTATTCAGAATGTGATAACAACGGACATAACATGAGGAGTAGCAAATTATATACATGATGGTACACTGTTAGACTCGTGACAATGCAAGACTGGACCAGACTCCCGCCTAGCACGACTGGCTCTCAAGTACCTGAAAAGTGAAGTATCAGTCTACCGAAGACTGTGTGAGGGGCAATACATATATATTAGCGCAATCACATGCAAGTTATAACCACGGGTAAGGTTTTATAATCAAAAGTATTATACGTTCACAATAATAGAGAGCTCGCCCGAGATTACAACTATCAATATTAATTACTGGTTCGTTTCATGCAATCAGTCAATACATGGCCCCGGCGAGTGAGGGCGGTCTCCAACCGAACTCCAAATGAACATGTACATGCTTGCTTGATTTTTAATAAATAGGTGATCATGCAATCCACGATTGCGAAAGTGTAATCATATAACACGTTCATGAAATGGAAATCATGCAATAACCCGAGGCGCATCCGTGGTGCCGGACTCGTCCCCAGTCTCCTTCTTCCTCCGGTTTGATGATGGGATTGCAAGGCCCCAACATCCAATCTCATTGAGTAGAGGGTACATGAATCCCTAAGCCCGGAGCTCCTTCCTCCACTAACCTCCTAGTGGATTCAGGGCTGACCCCAAACATGGTGAGGATAGCGCCAGAGTTACCCGTCAGCCGTTGCTTTCCCGGTTGGCTCTGGTCACTACCCTCGGGACCCAAACGTAACCGGTCATGCTACTCGCCTAAACATGCACGAAACAATACATGGCTTGCTTGCTTGCTTGAACATGACTTGAAATGATCAATGATTTATAAAGATTATAATTATAAATACCTTTTTGGCCGAAATATCATATAAGGGATATACGGGTTCTAGATATCTAACAATTAAACCTCACCTTTACCGACAAAAGACAAGTAAGGCACGGCCTACGGAGCTTGCTCCTCGTCCCTACGAAGCTGGTCTGTGCAAAACAGATGTGTACACGTAAGACTTGACTCTAAAATGAACCAAATATGACGAACGGCGGAAATGGATCGAGATAACGTGCAAATCACAATGTGGCATGAAAACATGTTGTTTCAGTACATATGAGATCATATAAAAGCAATTCAGGGTCGAGGAAGTCATTGGATCGAGGGGCTAAAAACGTAATTTTATGCAGAATATTTTGTTCTGCAATCCAGGTAGGAACGGCCGTTCCGGGTTCCCTTTGTAAATGGGAACGGTCGTTCCCATGAGCCCCTAAAACGCGCCAACGATTTCAATTTTAGAAATGCGCCTTAGCTGGGAACGGCCCTTCCGGCGTAAGGCCAAAATGGGAACTACCGTTCCCATGCTCGGCCGCCTTGTTTTTGTTTAAAAGAGGGGAATGCCCGTTCCCACAATGCGTTGAGGTTGGGAATGGCCGTTCCCTGTTTCTGCAACTTACAGAAACAGAGCAAAACAGGGGAGGGCTACGGGAATGCATAACAACAACACCAAAATTCCATTTTGATCAACCAAGTTAGGATTTTCTGGTAATATGATGCATATGTGCTCAAGAAATGATATCCTAACACTTAAACACTTAAAGCATGAAATATCATCAAGATTTCCAAGGTTTCTAGCTCAAGTTCATATTGATCATTCAAGCTTGATTTTCCATTAAATTCATGCACAAATCATGCCATAATTCATGATCATGATCACATAATCATGCTTCCAACTTCAACTAACTCATCTAGCATATAATTCCTAAACCCTAGCTCAATCAAATATGCTCAAGATCATCAATTCATGCACAACCAACCTTGGAATGGAAAAGAGATGAAGAAAATGAATGAAGATGATGATCCACTCCAATTCTTGCAATATTTTCTGGAAATTCTTGATGAGAATGATAAAATTCTCTTCCCTTCTCCTTGCTTCTTGCTACCGAGAGAGAGAGCAAAGTTGTTGGAAAAATCTTGTTGAAAAATGAGTTCATGGAAGCTTGGAGATGCATATACCGATTCATCCCTTTTGAAATGAGTGACTTGCTCAATTTTTTGCCAATTAGTCCTCCAAGAATTCAAGTCACACAATTGAGGATATACACTTATGAATTATGATCAATTGGGTCCAAAGAATTAAAATGCAATTTGGTCCTTGAATTTCAAAGAATGAACATATATGCCAAGTTTGACAATTAAATCATATTCAGTAATTATTTTACGAAAGGAATATTTTCGAGTCGTGAAAGAAATCCTCAGTTTGATATAAATTCATAAACTTTCATGAAAGCATTATAAAATATAATTTATAAAATTATTTTAAACATAAGATATTAATAAATGAAATCGGGGCGTTACACGCTGCATCCATTTACATGTTGCATGCCTTGATTACCCAAAAAGCCCTATGCTCCAATTCCAAAGGGAGATGGCAAGCTTTTCCATAAACCACTCGAAATTGGGACATCCCCAGTGGCGTCTTATACGTTGTTCTATACGCCCATAAGGCTTCATTTAATCTCTGACTCCAATCCTTCCTATTCGGGTTCACCGTTTTCTCCAGAATAGACTTAATCTCCCTATTCGAAATCTCTGCTTACCCATTCATCTGAGGATGATAAGCCGTAGAAGTCCGGTGCGTGACGTGATACTTAGCCAAAAGTGCCTCCACCAACCGATTGCAAATGTGTGCCTCGACCACTAATAATGGCGTAAGGTGTTCCAAACCTAGAGAAAATGTTAGACCTGACAAATTCTACAACCACTTTTGAATCGTTAGTCTGGGTGGCCTTAGCCTCCACCAACTTAGAGACATAATTAACGGATAAGAGTATGTTAGTATTGCCTAAGGATGAAGGAAACAGACTCATAAAATCAATGCCCTAAACATTAAAGATTTCGTAAGGTTGAATAGGATTTAATGCCATTTGATTTTTAAGGCCTATATTACCCATTTTCTGACAAGTCTCACAACTTTTACAAAATAAGAACGTGTCACGAAATAAGGTAGGGCAAAAGAAACCACATTCAAGAACTTTTAAAGCTGTTCATTTTGACCCAAAATGACGCCCACATACATAAGAGTGACTAAATTTCAAAATTGACTCAAACTCACTCGCAGGAACACAACACCTAAGAATTTGGTCTGAACAACTTTTCCACAAAAAGGGATCATCCCAAATAAAATACTTTGCATCGTTTTTTATCTTATCCTTTTTAGAACGAGACAAAGTGTTAAGCAGGATACTTGATGCTAAGTAATTAGCGATATCTGCATACCAGGGTATGGGTGTAAGGTATGGCCATACCTTATGGTCATACGCCGCAAAAAGCTGCTCGTCAAGAAATTCATCACATATTGGCCTTAAACCTGTAATTTCTCCTGGAATTCTACTCAGGTGGTCAGCGATGAGATTTTCAAAGCCTTTTTTATTGCGAATTTCTAGATCAAACTCTTGAAGGAGTAAGATCTGATGAATCAGCCTTGGCGTCGCATCCTTCTTCGTCAAAAGGAACTTCAACGTTGCATGATCAAAGAAAACAACCACTTTAGTGCCTAAAAGATATGATCTAAACTTATCTAAAGCAAAGAAAACAGATAAGAGTTCTTTTTTAGTTGTGGTGTAGTTGATCTGTGCGTTATAAAGCATCTTGGATGCGTAATAGATGACATGTGGGTTTTTGTGAATTCGTTGACCCAAAATAGCTCCAACCGCGTAGTCACTTGCATCACACATGATCTCGAAGGGATAACTCCAATTTGGAGGTTGCATTATGGGTGTAGAGACTTGCTTTTCCGTCAACACATCGAAAGCTTTCTTCCATTCTTCGTTAAAATCGAACTTAACATTCTTTTGCAAAAGCTTACAATGAGGCCTTGTGATCTTTGAGAAATCCTGTATAAAACGCCCATGGAAACCTGCATGACCAAGGAAAGATCGAATCTCTCGTACACTTACGGGGTAAGGCATGGATTTCACAACATCTATTTTCGATTTATCAACGTCTATTCCCTTATTAGAAACCACGTGACCAAGAATTATTCCCCTATCTACCATAAAATGGCATTTTTCAAAATATAAAACCAAGTCATGTTCAAAACATCTTTTTAACACCTTAGCTAAATCTCCAAGACATTCATCAAAGGAATCACCATATACTGTAAAGTCGTCCATGAATACCTCAATTATTTGCTCGACAAAATTAGAGAATATGCTCGACATACATTGCTAAAAAGTTATCGGAGTGTTACAGAGTCCGAACGGCATCCTCCTAAACGCGAAAGTTCCAAATTGGAAAGTGAAAGTGGTTTTACTTTGATCCTCGGGTGCCACAGGAATTTGGTAGAAACCTGAATAGCCATCAAGACAACAATAGTGAAATTTACCGGCTAAACGTTCTAGCATTAGTCAATAAAGGGGAGGGCAAAGTGATCCTTTTTAGTTAATGAATTTAAGCCTCTATAGTCCATTCAAACCCTCCACCCGTTTTGAATGCGGGTGGGTACCATGTCACCTTCGTTGTTTTCAATAACCGTGATACCCATTTTCTTTGGAACTACCTGAACCGGGCTTACCCACTCGCTGTCTGAAACCGAAATTATCACACCTGCATCTAAAAATTTTAATATTTCCTTTTTAACAATTTCCATCATTGGTGGGTCAAGCCGGCGTTGAGCTTGTCGTTTCAGCTTCACATTAACGGTTAGGATTATGTTGTCCATGCAGGTTGATGGACTTATCCCCCTGATATCGGCTATGGTCCAACTGATTGCCTCCTTGAATTCTCTAAGCACTCTAATTAATTTCTCTTCTTCCAAGGGGCTTAGTGCATTAGAAATTATCACAGGCAAGGTCTCCTTTGCACCTAAAAAGGCGTACTTAAGATGATCTAGCAACTTCTTGAGTTTTAATTCGGGAGCCTGCACAATTGAAGGAAGCAATTTAGTTTGTGAGATAGGCAATTCAAGCTTAGATACATTACCAACAACTGGTGTCAAAACTTCCAATGCATATACCAAATCAAGAAGTTCACTAGGTAACTCAAATAATTTCTCTAGATCAGTCATATTACTAGCATGCAAGTTATTACAAAGTGTATAATGTAAAGCCTCCAAATTAGTAAACTCAAAGACCGTATCAGTTAAGTCATGAACAATATCAATGCTAAACACACTAGAATGTTCATCGGGTCTTTTCATCGCATCATACACATCACCATCGAATTCAAGAGTTAATAAACCATCGTGAACATCTATCTTAGCCCTAGCAGTGCTAAAAAATGGGCGACCCAAAAGGATATCAGAGGATTTTTCAAAATTGTTGTACTCCATGTCTAATATGACGAAATCAACAGGAAAAGCTAAATCATTGATTTGAACAAGGACATCTTCTAGAACATCCTTCGTATATACGATAGAACGGTCTGCTAGTTGCATGATGACACCTGTACCTTTCAAGGGGCCAAGATTAAGTGCATTATATACAGATAGTAGCATAACATTAATGGATGCACCTAAATCACACATAGTCTTTTTAATTCCCAAATTACCAATTTTGCATGGTATTGAAAACATACCTTGATCACGACACTTAGGGGGAAGTTTCTTTTGTAAAACATCGAACACGTTTTCCCCTACACTTACCTTTTTGTTACCTAGTAATTTCCTTTTGTTGGTGCAAAGCTCCTGGAGGAATTTGGCATAACTAGGAATTTGTTGGATCGTGTCCAACAATGGTATGTTCACCTCAACTTTTTGAAATGTATCAAGAATGCTCTTCTCTTCCTTTTATTTCTTCATTTCTGCCAGTCGTTGAGAGAATGGAGGCGGAATCACCAGGGGTTTAGTCTGCATGACAATTTTCGACTCACTGTCACGGTTTGGGTTTAAGGTATGGTCATACCTTATGATCGTACCCTCTTCTTGATCATTAACAGACCCAGTTTTTCGTCTCTATTCCTTCTAAAGTGGTGGCAGAAGCTCCTTGCCAATTCTGTGCATGATGGCGCTGCCGTTTTTCCTAGGATCCTCGGTTTGCAATGGTGTAGCACCCCGGAGCGCAGAGCACTACATCCTCCATACCATAGCCCAACACATATAACGAAATAGGAACTCCGTACACCTGTCAAACTACGGAAAACGGGAGACAAATAAAATCTCTTGTATGCTAAACCCTAAATCAAAGTGCGCAATCAAATCAAATACCATATACGGAAGCTCCAGGATTGAAACATATAACCAAACATGCTCGGGTTAAAAATAGATATACAAAAAATTAAGCGAATCTAAATATACAAATATTCTCAAAATTTGAATTCTAATTATATACATGCCTGCAAATTTTCAAAAGTACAAACTAAACATAAATGAAATGCATAAGATTCGCTATACGACCCAAGACTCTGAAGAAGACCGCCGCCTAGCCTAAACTCCCCAAAGAGTACCTGTAACTCAAAGAACAAAAGGGGGAAAAGAAAACAACGAGGAGGGTCAGTCCTAAACACTTGTGAGGGGCCCAACACACGCACGCGTACATATATCTAAGAGCATAACATATTCAAATTAAATAGTTCATGAACCGGGGCGTGGTTTTTGCATTCTAAAACATTTTAACCCTTGATACTAAATATAGAAAAGATTTTTGCCAGATTTAGGGCCAAAAGCCCAAAATAATCAAGTTTTAGAAATTATAATCCACTCCCGTTTCGCAAACCACAAACATAGTCAAAATCAAAATAACTCGGCGAGAACGAGTTTCAAATCCACCTAACTCCTTTCGTAATCTTAATCAAAACAAAATACATACGAAATTCATAATCAATCTACCTTCTCCGATTGGGGATGACGATGCACATCCTCAACCCCGTACTCTCGTCATAATGGTTGAGTGGGGGGGTCCTACCCGCTCCCCAACGGGGTTTAACCACCGGTTCTCAAGAAACCGCCTTCCCCTCGAACTCGCGAGGTTGGGCCAATCTCTCTACATAAATAGAGTCGTGTAGATGAGAAAGCTCGGCGACCCCACGGCCGACCCGAGATCACATACCACTTCCCCGGGCCTATTTTATAATTCATACGTCATAATTTTATAATTTTGAAATTTCATAATTTTTCCAACTTATATTCAAAGTCATAATCTCACTATTTCAAAACATTCACACACACCAACCCTTTTTCAAATCAAAAAAACGTAAAAATATGTTACGTATAGATATAAAAGCGATTTTCAATTGATTTCATAACAAAACGGGACAATTCCCTCAAAATACGTATAATACACAAATCTAAGTATATATATATACATAAGTCACATGAGGGATGTAGCACCCCGGAGCGAAGGGCACCACATCCCCCACACCATAGCCCGACACGTGTAACGAAATGGAAACTCCGCCCACGTATCAAGCCATAGCGAACGGAAGACAAACAAAAACTCAAAACCTAAGCTAGGCGGTCTAGACCCTAATACAGAGTACGCAACAAAATAAAACACACGTGGAAGCAGCAGGATCAACAAATATCAACATACATGCTTAAGGGAATAAAAGTTTTACAGGCAACGCCACTCCAGGTTCAAATAAAAGCTTACAAATTTCCAAATTCGAGTCATGAACATAAACTTATACAAATATCCAAAATACCAACGCAAAAGATAAAGATGTAGTATGCAAAAGACTCGACCCGAACAACCCAAAAGAAAACCGCCGCCTAGCTCAGACTGAACCCTGCACCTGCAACTCAAAAGCAAAGGGAAAAGGGGAAACAACAATTAGGGCCAGTCCTAAAGACTGGTGAGGGGGCTAACCCACGCACACGTACATATACATAGAGGCAGAGCATATTCAAAGCCGTAATATTCACGAACCGAGGCGTGGTTTTTGCACTCTAAAACATTTTGGATCCCGTGATACTATATATAGTAGAAAAGTTAGGCCGAAGGCCAAAATCCACCAATTTTGCTAATTAGAAGTCCACTCCCGTTTCACGAATCAAATTCAAACTAACTCGGCGACGATTTCTCAAACCAACCTCCTTCATATCAAATTCCAACTTATATTCAAATTCAAACAAAAATCAAATCAAACGTACCTTCCCTAACAAAGGGTGATAGAAGGGTTGTACACAGCCTAACCATCCGAACATTATGTATGGGTCGTGAGTTTCATGACGCTCACGCCCGAGTATTCCATCCCCCACCAAAACTCCTAGCGGATTCTGGGTTGAACCTATCCAACAGGAGGATGTGCACAAGGGTCGTAATCGGCGACCCCATGGTCGTCCCGGGTCTCCCTTACTCACATCTCTGGGGCATAGATTCAAACTCAAACTCTGGGATTCATATAAAAGACTTATCTTTCAAAGTCAAACCTCGCTACGTATCCAAATTCAAATTGCACACACCAACCCTTTTTCAAAACAAATTACCGAAAACATATCTACTTATATATACAAAGCATTTTCGAAAAGGTTTCATAACAAACGGGCAAATTCCAACAAAATAGATAACAAACACGTATCTAGATATATATATATATATATATATATATATATATATATATGTAGGTCACATGCGGGTTAAAACACATTTAGGGTTGTAGGTCATAATAACTAAAAGAAAGAAACCTCATCTCGACGAGCACACCGAACGAACAGGTTCAAAGCACACCTACGGAGCGGCTCTACACCAACGAGCTACTCCACTCGAACAATCTAAACAAGGGAAACGCTCAGTAAATGCATATGAATGCATATATATGATGCAGTGCACTTCATATAATTCCACACTTAGGCGTATCGAAGCAAATATCGAAATATCACATAAATAATCCAAGAAACAAAATTCATTTTACGTGAAATAAATTCATATTAAGTCATATAATAGCATACCACGAGCATCCCTAGTTCATACACGTATATATTCATCGAATTCGTTTCATTTATGCCACTTAAGATCATGATTTAAAAAGAAATATTCAAAATTGAACAAATAAAATTCACATAATTAATTTGATGCTTAAATACATAATACGTAATATATTACACACATATATATATTTCATATATAAATATACATAACGTGAAATTCATAACAATACTCATGTACACACTTGCATACAATTAACATATTATATACAAATATATAGATTCAAACAATATATATATATATATATATATATATATATAAACACATTCACGAAGCATCAATTATTACCCATTTCCATGCAAGCAATTCAAACTATACTATACATGCTATATATTTAGTACGTACATGCATATATTATATATATATATCACATAATCTCACACAGATAATATATATATATCACATATTCACACACACATTATATATATGTACCAATATCACGTACATGCATATATATACATACTCATGCATGCAACACACACCACACTAACACATATGCATGCAATAAATATACATTACATATATATACACAACATGCATAACAAATCACACACAATAAAGCTCCAACAGCAGGTCCCCGCCCAGGGAAAGAATTGCGCAGAAAAGCCCCCGGCCGGGTAGAAGGAAGGCAGAAGCTACTGCCTCAAGCGTCCCCGCCTGGGGACACAACGAAAGCACAATCTTCCCACCCGAGGAGATCACAACAGCAGCGACGAACAGCAGCAACTGCTGCTCTGTTCTTCTCCCTTTTCACAAAGCAACAGCAGGGCAAATTAGTAGCAGCAGAGCAACAAAACAGCAGCAAAAACAGTAAGAAAATGAGGCAAAATCTTACAGCAGTTCATACGTGGAAGAGCAGTTCGAAATTCCAGTTTTCAAGCCCAAAAACTAAAGGTTTCATCCAATTTACTAATGGTAAATCAATCCTAATACATCTATCATGAAGTATGAATCAAGAATTGAAGCAAATAAGCTCATATAAACAACAAACATGCATCAATTCACACAAAATCCGGACAGCAGCCATGAATTCAAAAATGGAGGAAAAACCTAACTATTCATCACTTCATCAAAGAATACTCAAATCTCCATGAAAATCAGCAAATAAACACTTAAAAGAAAGAGGAGAAGATGGAGAATAAAACCATGGACTTACCTTTCGAATTTGAGGCGAAATGATGGAGTATTGATCTTGGAAATGCAAGGTGAACGGTGCAGATTCTTTTTCATCCTTTCTTTCTCGATCAGCTGCTTCTCACTCTCTCCATAGGTCTTATTTCTAAATGAGAGGTTAATGGATGGTTAGAGGGTTTAACTAGGGTTAATTTGGTTCAAGAATCAAGTGATTTGGTTAAGAAATGAATTAGTTATGGCCAAAATACTCCAAAGTGGCAAATCTGTGCGAGCAACTCGGCTCGGGCAAAATACGGGGGATCAAACGGGTTTAGAAAAATACAAGGTTAAGTTACTTAGCTTCATATCTTTGTTATGAGTCCAGCGAAACTTCCAGAATTCGAATCCGAATTCCCGATCTCAAGTTATGGCTTCCGGAACCCAAGGCATGCTAAAACTAATTAGGCCCTCGAATCCCCAATAATTAAATTATGGTGCGTTACCAAATCAAACAAGTCCGAAAAATTAAAACGTGCACATAAACGAATTCATAACATGTATAATTCATGCATATCAAATTTTCACGAAATTTCGAAACAAATTGAAACTCAAACGAATTAAAAACAAGTTCAAAACTTAAAAACGTTTAAATATACAATTATATATTTTAACAAATAATTCAATTAATTTAAAATAATTCAAGAATAACAAATAAACATACAATTACATAAATAAATAATTTAAATGCGCATTTAGCTCTCTCGTAAGTGCGTACCTGTACGGCAAAAAAACCGGGATGTCACAATCTCTCCCCCGTAAAAAGGACTTGTCCTCAGGTCCGGAACGGGGCCCTTCATCCCCAAACTGCGAAGCTCTCGAACCCTTACCAAACCACGAAAGCATGAGAAAATGGGCCAACCCGTTGAAATGAATGACCACTCGACTCTTATCGAAATCTCCTTAGCTTTAGTAAACCGGACACAAAGTCCTTAGCTATTTGCTCCCACTTCCAATTGAATATGAAAGTAGTTGGAGAATCCAACCGGTTCTTGATGCTCGGCCTTCAACCGATACACGCAGTTTGCAATGTCTCTTCTTACGCCGATACATCCTTACCTATTCTTCAATTCTTTGAAATAACTCGAACGAAGAGTGGGGTAAGTCTCGAGACCTTGCACTTCTCAAGACATTGGCTGCACTCTCCCGCAAGCAACACACAACCAAAGCCTTCCTTAGTGCCTCGATTGTAAACGAAGTAGTCTTGAGTGACCCCGATTAGGCAAAAGCCGATGCCGAAGGCAACTCTCTTCTACCGCCTCTTCCCACTCTAAAATTGTACCTCTTTCCTGTCAAGCGAATCAACGGTTGGCAATCTTAAAGAAAAGAATCGCCTAATATACCCCGTCAACACGAGAGACTTCTTACTCTGAGGTAATTCTCGGTTTTTCTACCCGAATGCGTAGTCGGTTATACCCTTGTTAAAACCAACTCAGCACGAACACGGGGCTCTGGAGCAGAACGAACAACTCTTCGAAGCGAGCAAAGGTTACTTATCTTCCACAGTTACCCGTGTAGGTCACGGTAGTCAATCTTCACCCTAATATCCCGCTTCTTCTTAGGTAGGACTTAAGCACTCCATGAAGAAGCACTCAACGGATGAAACCACCTTCTAAGAGCTCTTCGAACTATGCATTTAGCTCCAACAACCATGCTAGAGCCATTCCGTAGGGAGACTTCGAACAAGTTCAACTCCGGGATAAAGATCAACGACATCTCAACATCTCCATGAAGTACCAGAGAATCCCGACTTCCAAAGAAACCTCAAAATGCCTTACTTCGATCTTCGTCTCCTCGAGCTTGGCTCGATCCCTCATTTGACCCAAAGGTAAGCCACAAAGCTCATTGCACTGTCCCGGATCAAACAACCGCTTCCACGGAGGATACAAATGGGCTAGCCTTCAATCTATTACCCGAAACTATCGTTGAGCCCAAAACGGACCTCCTAAAGTAACAAACCAACTCAACTCGGAGCCCGAACAACCAACCCACGCCTAAGGTAGTTCCGTACCTCACTAGGAACCTTTAAATGAACCCACCGGGCAAACTCGACCCTCACAACTCACAAGTTACCCGAGCACTCGAGCGCACCAAACTCTCTTCCAAGAAGAGAGTTCATACGAAGGAAACAGCAACACAAGCAACAATAAGCACCAAAGAGCAATGAAACAAGAAAGTAACCAACTAGTGGGTTTCTCCGAGATTAGATATGTATGAATGAGATGCCATGAACGTAAGTACCTCAATTTTCAGGTTCGATTCGATTCCCAACTTGAAGCCTTTGGTTCCGTCTCCTTTGTTTATTAGCCCTCGAATGGTCATAGTCTGGAAACTTGTGCTCTGAAGACCCGTAAGCGTAGCATCTCTGTAACCGAATCCAACATCCCTCGTAGGTATGATTGGTCCCTCCGTAATGAGCGCACGGTTGGAACTCTCTCTCTCATTGAGGTGTCTTCCGAGGTTTAGACTTCTTGTTACTTCTCTTCTGAGTTTGTATACCTTGCCGAGATGGTCTCTGCTCCACTTGCAAGTTAGAACATGAACCTAATGCGAGTGGTCGTTCCGGTGCCTCTCCTTCACGTCTCTTTCTTGCCATCCACCTGTTTTCGACCCGTAGTGCTTTCTCAATGGCTCGGTTCCAAGTCCTCGTATCTCTGGCACTCAGAGCATCTCTAAACTCACTGTGAAGGCCTTCCATAAAGTAGCTAGCCTTCATCCCATCATCATTTGTGATATGTGGCACGTATGCACCTAACCTTTCGAACTCCTCTAAGCATTCCATAACCGTCTTGTCTCCCTATTTAAGGGTGCGAAATTCTTTGAATCTTCGGTTTCGTAGAATGGCTGGCGTATATCTCTTTCTGAATTCTCGAACAAACACATTCCAAGTCAATCCTTCGCTTGTCGCTTCTAGTTGTTGAGTAACTCTTGACCACCATAACTTTTCTTGCCCTTGTAGAAGTAGTGGAACAAGGCGAACCAAATTTTGAGGGTCATATTGCCACACTCGAAATATTCCTTCTACCTCTGAGAGCCATTCCTCGGCCTTAATATCATCACCTCCTCGGAATTGTGATGGATTGAAGGTCCCAAACTCCTGGCATAAGGTTGTGATCGGATCCATTGGTTGCGTTGTAGAAGAAGATGATCCTTGATTAGGTTGGAAGTGTTGAAACATCGCGGTCATGAACTCATCGGCATTGAAGGATGGACAAGGGTGTTGAGTGAAGGTTGACCGAAGTGTTGTCAACGCATTGACATACTGAAAATCTTAACAACTACAATAGAGGGATAAGTGCATGTCGGTTAGTAAATGTATGTTCATGTGAACAATTAATAACAATTTATAACAAATATTCACATAAAAGGTGAAAATGAATGCAAATAAACACATACTCCTAAGCCGAACGACCTAGACAGACCCAACACGACACTAGAGCTCCGGTTTTGCAACCCGAAGCTTTGATACCACTTTAAGATGTAGCACCCCGGAACGAAGGGCACCACATCCCCCGCACCATAGCCCGACACGTGTAACGAAATGAAAACTCCGCCCACGCATCAAGCTATAGCGAACGGAAGACAAACAAAAACTCAAAACTTAAGCTAGGCGGTCTAGACCCTAATACAGAGTACGCAACAAAATAAAACACACGCGGAAGCAACATGATCAACAAATATCAACATACATGCTTAAGGGAACAAAAGTTATACAGGCAACGCCACTCCAGGGTCAAATACAAGCTTACAAATTTCCAAATTCGAGTCATGAACATAACCTTGTACAAATATCCAAAATACCAAAGCAAAAGATAAAGATTCAGTATGCAAAAGACTCGACTCGAACAACCTAAAAGAAAACCGCCGCCTAGGTCAGACCTAACCCTGCACCTGCAACTTAAAAGCAATGGGGAAAAAGGGGAAACAACAATGAGGGTCAGTCCTAAAGACAGGTGAGGGCGCTAACCCACGTACACGTACATATATATAGAGGCAGAGTATATTCAAAGCCGTTATATTCGTGAACCGGGGCGTGGTTATTGCACTCTAAAACATTTTGGATCCCGTGATACTATATATAGAAGAAAAGTTAGGCCGAAGGCCAAAATCCACCAATTTTAATAATTAGAAGTCCACTCCCGTTTCACGAATCAAATTCATAATCAAATTCAAACTAACTCGGCGAGTACGAGTTCTCAGACTAACCTCCTTCATATCAAATTCAAACTTATATTCAAATTCAAACGAAAACCAAATCAAACGTACCTTCCCGAACAACGGGTGATAGAAGGGTTGTGCACACACTAACTATCTGAACTTTATTTATGGGTCGTGAGTTTCATGACGCTCACGCCCGAGGATTCCATCCCCCACCAAAACTCCTAGTGGGTTCCGAGTTGATCCTATCCAATAGGAGGATGTGCACAGGGGTCATAACCGGCGACCCCATGGTCGTCCCGGGTCTCCCTTACTGACATCTCCGGGGCCTAGATTCAAACTGAAACTCAGGGATTCATATAAAAGACTTATCTTTCAAAGTCAAACCTCGATACGTATCAAAATTCAAATTACACATACCAACCCGTTTTTAAAACAAATAACCGAAAACATATCCACGTATATATACAAAGCATTTTCAAAAGGGTTTCATAACAAACACGTATATATATATATATATATATACGTAGGTCACATGCGGGTTTAAAACGCATTTAGGGTTATAGGTCATAATAACTAAAAGGAAGAAATCTCACCTCGACGAACAAACCGAACGAACAGGTTCAAAGCATACCTACGGAGCAGCTCCACACCAACGAGCTACTCCACTCTAACAATCTACACAAGGAAACAACATTTAGACTCAATATGAACCAAGGAAACGCTCGGCAAATGCATATGATGCAATATACTCCATATAATTCCACACTTAGGCGTATCGAAACAAATATCGAAATATCACATAAATAATCCAAGAAACAAAATTCATTTTACGTCAAATAAATTCATTTTACGTCAAATAAATTCATATTAAGTTATATAATAGCATACCACGAGCATCCATAGTTCATACATGTATATATTCATCGAATTTGTTTCATTTACGCCACTTAAGATCATGATTTACAATGAAATATTCAAAACTAAACAAATAAAATTCACATAATTAATTTAATGCTTAAATACATAATACGTAATATATTACACATATATATATATATTTCATATATAAATATACACAACATGAAATTCATAACAATACTTACGTACACACTTGTATACAATTAGCATATTACATACAAATATATAATATATATATAAATGAGATTCAAACAATATATATATATATATATATATATATATATATATATATATATATATACACGAAGCATCAATTATTACCCATTTACATGCAAACAATTCAAACTATAATATACATGTTATATATTTAGTACGTACATGCATATATTATATATATATATATTGTTGGAAAACACGAAACAGAAATGCAGCGGAAATTTAAATTTTTTCCAAAAGATTGATCATGGACTTGAAATTCTCATATCGTATCACAGGGTGTTTAGAAACATATGTAGATTGAAGCTTTCTAGTGATGTCGTTACCGCTTACTGAACACCCTTCAAGCGGAATGTCACTCGAACGGTTCTCGATAGATCCCAAAGCAGCAATCCTCCGAAGCGTATCCACACCAGTCCTAGAACACGATCAAGCAAGTGAGAATACTAGTTTTATAGCTTGTGTTAAAGGCTAGGACTTTGCTTTGAAAACTTTTCTTTTATTTTTTCTCAAAAACTTAACACTTCGTGAGTGTTGGTCTAAAGTATAAGAGAAGCACCACCGCTAGTATAAATACTAGTGTGGATCGAGCCCCTAAGGTTTCCAAAACCTAATGGGCTTTCTTTTCTTGCTCACTAATTAACTAATTTAATTAGAATAATAAGTTCCTAACTTATTCTCCAAGTCTTGCAAGAATCAACTTTCTCTCTCTTACAATAGGAAGTTAGACTTTTCAACTTTCCTAAAGCTAAAAGTCAAGATTCACAAAATAATTTAATGACCAAATAATTATTTATTGGGTTAAGCTTGAGAAATAAAATCTTAATAATTAATTCAAAATCAATTAAAAGAATTAAGTTAATCAATTACAATTTAATTAATTAATTTTAGAAAAGAATTCACGTGTAATAAAATTACGCGTCCGAAGACACGTACGTGCCACGTGTGTGTGACACGTGGGCCATCCTTGCTCCGTTTCGATCAACAATTTGATCCTTCGTTAATCGTATTAACATCCTACCATAACCCTCGTGCCCTGGCATTTGTGTGTAACCCTTTAGGTTCATTATTCGATTAGCACTAACAGTAATTAATTAATTATTAGTCACTTCACAGATCACACTATCGTAATCTAGCAATGGATGTGTGATCCCTAGCCGAATAACGAAATAAATCGAAGAACCTTTCAGTCAATAACATACAGTGAAATACGATCCTCCTACAACTCCATCTCTCAATCAAGAACTAAGGCATAGGAATATTCTCAGAGCCCAAATATTCTTGATCTTTAAAGTTAAGTTCGTTTCATATCCATTTAGATCTCAATCTAAGAAAACCCCATTTTCTTGATATGTTCATCTTTTATCCACCTTGGCCAAGGGTTTGAGTTTAATGGACTACGATTGTAGCACCCCTATACGTAGTGATACTACACCCTCGCACTATTGGCGGATCTTTTATCCATGAACTAACCTATAGCGAACGGGTGACAAGTAAAAGAAACAGGCTAGCTGGGCGGGACTATACCCCAAAGCAATACAAAACCAAGACATAAAATTTAAAAGCGGAAGCATTAACTCATTAATACATATAGGTACCATATTTATATCGAAAGCATAGATACGAGTAGGTACCGCCATGAATCAATACATTATCATCTCCTATAAATTATACAGATAAAAGTCTCCAGATACTAACAATAACCATAGCATCCTAACTCTGAGATATCAAGAACAATAACATGAAAGTGTATGAAGTGCTAGACTCAGCTGGACGACAAGACAAGACTCTGACTCCCACCTAGAACACGACCGTGACAACCTGAAAGGTGGGGCATCAGTCCATGGAAGACTAAGTGAGGGGCATAAATATATATTAGCGCAAATAACATGCAAGTTATAACCTCGGGTAAGGCTTTATAATTAAAAGCACTATAAGTTCAAAATAACGTAAAATTCGCCCGAGATTACAACTACCAATATTAAATACTTTGATCAGTTTCATGTATTCAATACGTCCAATACGTGGCCCGGCGAGTGAGGGAAAACTCCAAACTTACTTCGACTGTGTACAATACATACTTGGTTTATTATTCAGTGGGTGATTATGCAATTTAGCTATCATGCAATCGTGCATGTGTATTCAGGCAAGACAATCAATAAGTGCAATCATGACAATAACCCGAGGACAATCCGTGGTGCCGAACCCATACCCAGTCTCCTTCTTCCTCGGGTGATGGTGGGATTGCAAGGCCCCACCATCCAATCTCATTGAGCAGAGGGTACATGAATCCCTAAGCCCGGAACTCCTTCCTCCACTAATCTCCTAGCGGATTCAGGGGTTATCCCAATGCGGTGAGGATAGCATTCGAGTTACCCGTCAGCCCATGATTTCCCGGTTGGCTCAAATCACTATCCTCGGGCCCAACGTGACATGCTTTACTTGTCAAAACACGATCAATCAATCAATCACGATACATGACTTGATTTTCATGAACATGGCTTGCTTTCAATTGTTATAATTTTAGAAATCATTATAAATAAATATAAATATACCTTTTGGCTTGAAATCCACATAACGGTTATACGGGTTCTATTTATCCAGTAATTAAACCTCACATTTATCGACAAAAGACGAGTAGGATACGGTCTACGGGGCTTGCTCCTCATCCCGGTGAAGCTGGTCTGTGCAAGATAGACGTGTACACGTGAGACATGACTCAAAATGGACCAAATATGACGAACGGCGAATATGCAACGAGATGACGAGAAATATACAATGCGGCATGCAAATATCATGTTTTGGCATGTAATCAATCATATAATAGCAATTTGGGAACAAAGAAGTGATTGGGTAAAAATCCCAAAATCACATTTTTATGCAGTGACTATTGTTCTGCCGCACGGCTGGGAACGGCCGTTCCGGGTCCCAATTGAAAATGGGAAGGGCCGTTCCCATGTCCCATAAAATGCCCATGCGATTATACATTTAAAATGGCGACTCTACTGGGAACGGCCCTTCTAGCTCGCAGGCCAAAATGGGAACGGTCGTTCCCATGCGCGCGCCGTCTTTGAATTCAAAGGAGTGGGAACGGCCGTTCCCAGAATGAACTGGGGACGGGAAGGGCCGTTCCTGTTCCTCTGTAAATGCAGAAACAGAGCAAAACAGGGATGGCTCTCGGGAACAAAACACATACCTCAAAACATCATTAATTCACATTCACATGCAAGAAATCTGGTAATTCATATGCATACATGTTCAATATACAATAAAATGCAATTGAAATACTTAAATCACTCAAGAACACCAACAATTCCCACTTTCATGTTCATACACCAACCATCACATAAGCTTAAGTTATTTAAGAATTCATATCTCAATCCAAGTTATAATCACATATTCATGCATCTACTAACATATAATCCATATATCTCACAAATTACAACCCTAGTTTCCACACAAAATCATCAAGAACCCATATCTATACATCAAACCCACCTTGAATGAAAAGAAATGAAGGAAGAAGATGAAGGTGGATGCTTAAGCTTGGAAAGCTTGGATTTTTCCTTGAAATCTTGAATGATTTGGTGAAATATTTGTTTTCCTTTTCTCCTTGAAGAACCAAAGCACAAGAGCAAATATGTTGGTGGATTTTTGGATGAAAATGATCATGAGAAGCTTGGAGATGCAATATACCATGATTCATCCTTTTTAGAAATGTGTGAAATGCATAAATTTTTATTTAGCCCCTCAAGAGTTTAATTCATGTAATCAAGTATGCTTTGTTTGATAATTGAACAATTAAATCCATGAGAAAGCTATGCAATTTAGTCCCTAAATTTAAAGAAATGAACATGTAGGGACAATTTTGTAATTAAACCACTTCCGGTAAATATTTCACGCAATGAATATTTTCAAGTCATGAAAGAAATTCTCAATTTGATATAAATACATAAAATTTCATGAAAGTACTATAAAATATAGTTTATAAAATTATTTTAACATAAGATATTAATAAATGAAAATCGGGGCATTACAATTCCCCCCCTCCCCCCCTCCCCCTAAAAGGACCTGGTCCCCAGGTCCACTGTCATGTTCCGAATGATGCACAAGCCATGAGAGAACCCCATGTCTTTAAATAATAAATGAAAGAACCCCGTCTTTCAACAAGGAATGAGAGAACCCCGTCTCTCCACAACAACAAGAGCACCCCGTCTCTTGATAAGCAACGAGGGAACCCTGTCCTTCAAACAATACTGAGAGAATCCATGTCTCTCACGCACACGAAATAGATTTCAAGCAACAATTAAGTACGTGGTTCCCAATTATCATGTAAGGAGCAGGCAAAAGATGTCAATTATATCAAGTTGTTATGTACATAACACAAATAAATAGTAAACAAGGTATCACGTATGACAATAATAAAATACAATGATGCTTATGGTATGCTTGGTTAGGTGTACTGTTCACCGTTGGTGGTGTCATGCCTATAAATGGGTACCGTCTTCTTCCCTGACTGGATTCACATTTTCAATTTGCACTCCCCTCTCACGAACACATTCCCGGGCCCGAACAAGTAGTCTTTCATCTGTGATAGACTTTTCTCGCCGCTTTGAACATGTTTCTATTTGATGCTCATCGCTCCCACAATAGAGACATAATCCCAACCGTCTTCTACAACCCTCATAAGTGTGGTTATCACGTCCACAGTAATTGCAAAGAAGTTTCCAGGAAGATGTTGTTGAAGCTGGGGTATATGAAGCTCCCGAACTCGATCCAAGTGATTGTTTCTTTTTCTTTCGAGATATTTCTTGAAGTGCCGGGGTATAATAAGAGATAGGTCGCTTTTCTTTGTTGAAGTTCTGTCTCGATTTTGAACCTGAAGCCTGCCCGGGTTGAGGATTAGACCTCCTTGCCTCCAACGAGGTGGTGTCTCGGACCTTTTCTTGGGAGTCACTTAGAGTTAGTTCCCACACTCTTTTAACTTTCTTAAATTGTGGCTCGACTGGAACATTATTTCCTTCAAAGACCTCTGAGGGTTGTTGGTTCTGAAACTCCCTAAAGGCTATCAAAATTTGGCCCGGCTGTGGTGATAAAGCTAATGACGCTGAGGAAACATATTCTCTTATCTTCTGATCAACCAAACAAACCAGGGAATCGAAAAACTCCTGAGATTGAATCGGAGGAGGTAATGCGGGGAAACCCTAGACACTCGTTCACGATGAGGGCAATCTTAAGACATCCTGTAATCAAGATATTAGATATACATGTTGAATTAATATGCCAATGCAGATAACACACTAGGAAATAATAAAGTTCAACATATTAGAACAATTAAGCTCAATCGGGAAAACACATATATATATATAGGAATTTAAAATTTAAAATAGCGTATGATGCACGTGCTTATGGATGCATTGAACCTGTCACCGTAGTAATGGAAAACTTTATCTCGACATGTAATTCCTTATTGGTTGAATTTTAAACTCGTCTTGAATCGTTGATTATTTCTTGTCTTTCCCACGGTCTTCTAATCTTCGGAATTACCTAGAACAATTTGAACATTCCCACGGCTTGATATTATAATTACTCGAACCAGAATCCGTTATGCTCATAAAATTAGCATCTTGCCTGTTCTTTAATAATCACTCCCCAAATTCTTGCCCGGGTCTTCTTTATGGTTGTCACTCTGATCAAACTTCCTGGTTTACTCTTTAGAAGTTCGGATAATTAAATGAACTCCCTTTCCCATTGTTTATACTTGATCGCCCGACATCCACCTAGCAATTCCTTGCCTATCTTATCGTTCTCATTTGTTGCTTCATGTCCTTTAATGTAATCCCACCACACGAAAAGTCAGATTGGATCTAGAAAGTATCCTAATTGGGTAAAACCTTTAACATGATAGTCTTCCAAACTTTCCTTTCTTAATCGGAATCCCAACCATACTCTCGTTCATACTTTCCTTTACTTCATTTCGACGGAATTTAAACTTTGTTGCCTTTTTCCATCACTGCTTTCTTGATCGAAATTTCTTGCCTTAACTTGTATAAATGTATAATTCCCAAATAAAACTCTGGAATTTAAATTCTACTCCCCTTATGGAATGAATTTCCTGACTTCCCTCGAAAATCAACCTCCAATTGTTGTTTCGATTCATCAAGTTGCCACCGTGATTGAAATCCTTTAAACCTACTCTTTACGAATTGAATCGATTGTAAAACTTATCTTCTTACTTGCTTGCCTTTAAGCATATAATTTCCCTTCAACATTCTCCATCGGCCTTTCCTGTTTTCATTGGTTGCTCCATATTCCTGCTTCGCGCTCTTGACCCAACATTTCAACTTGAATCTTGGGAAAATGACTTCAATTCACCCGATCATAGCATCTCTAGCACCCTAGTCTTACCATGAATGGGTCATCCGATTCTACTAGCTCGATTGGAATTCTCGGAATTATTTTCTTCTCTTGCTTGGATTTCACTTCTCACTAACTGAATTTCTTAACTTGACCATACTTCCGAATCTTGAATAATTAGTACCCCGATTCTCCCTTCACCTCATCCTTGAATGGAATCTAAATTCCCACGGTTGATTATCTCATTTTAGATCTTACTCTTTGAATCACGACCCAATAGTAGAAATTAATAGCCCTCAAATCCGCATATGAATTTCCCGGCTCATTCTAACCCTTCCAATCTAAAGAAATAGTACTTCTAATATACTGAGGTTGTCATACAAATTGGCCGTGGGGTTGATATCATTTCCATAACCTGTAACTCAAAACTTACTTTGAAAATAAATGCATGTGGATGAAGCGGGCTCATGTCACATAATTAATGCACATAGTTGATACCCACAACGATATTTTAATATAAAATGCAACAAGTAATTTATCAATACTTAAAATAAAACACGTTGAACACATAATTTCAAATAATTCAAGATCAATTAATTAACAATTAATGACAGAAATCAATGCAAGGCACAGGTTATCAAGTAATTTAATTAATTCAAAGAATTTAAACAGATTCAAATAATATGCAAGACCCTCAATTACCAATTAATTCCTACGCCGTTCGACCTAGACTCGACACTAGAACCTCGGTTTTGCAACCGGGCTCTGATACCACCTCAGATGTACCATCCCTGTACGTAGAGATACTACACCCCCGCACTATAGGCCGACCCACATGCGAAATGGATAATCCGTACATGAACTAACCTATAGCGAACGGGTGACAAGTAAAAGAAACAGGCTAGCTAGGCGGGACTATACCCCAAAGCAATACAAAACCAAGACATATAATTTAAAAGCGGAAGCATTAACTCATTAATAGATATAGGTACCATATTTATATCGAAAGCATAGATACTAGTAAGTACCGCCATGAATCAATACATTATCATCTCCTATAAATTATACAGATAAAAGTCTCCAGATACTAACAATAACCATAGCATCCTAACTCTGAAATATCAAGAACAATAACATGAAAGTGTATGAAGTGCTAGACTCAGCTAGATGACAAGATATGACTCTGACTCCCACCTAGCAGACGATCGCGACAACCTGAAAGGTGGGGCGTCAGTCCATGAAAGACTGAGTGAGGGGCATAAATATATATTAGCGCAAATAACATGCAAGTTGTGACCTCAGGTAAGGCTTTATAATTAAAAGCAATGTAAGTTCAATATAACATAAAACTCGCCCGAGATTACAACTACCAATATTAAATACTTTGATCAGTTTCATGTATTCAATGCGTGCAATACGTGGCCCGGCGAGTGAGGGCAATCTCCAACCTTACTCCGACTGTGTACAATACATGCTTGCTTTATTATTCAGTGGGTCATCATGCAATTCAGCTATCGTGCAATCGTGCATGTGTATTCAGGCAAGACAATCAATAAGTGCAATCATGACAATAACCCGAGGACAATCCGTGGTGCCGGACCCGTCCCTAGTCTCCTTCTTCCTCCGGTGATGGTGGGATTGCAAGGCCCCATCATCCAATCTCATTGAGCAGAGGGTACATGAATCCCTAAGCCCGGAACTCCTTCCTCCACTAATCTCCTAGCGGATTCAGGGGTTATCCCAATGCGGTGAGGATAGCATTCGAGTTACCCGTCAGCCCATGCTTTCCCGGTTGGCTCAAATCACTATCCTCGGGCCCAACGTGACATGCTTTACTCGCCAAAACACGATCAATCAATCAATCATTATACATGACTTGGTTTTCATTAACATGGCTTGCTTTCAATTGTTATAGGTTTAGAAATCATTATAAATAAATATATATATACCTTTTGGCTTGAAATCCACAAAACGATTATACGGGTTCTATGTAACTAGTAATTAAACCTCACCTTTACCGACAAAAGACGAGTAGGATACGGTCTACGGAGCTTGCTCCTCGTCCCGGTGAAACTGGTATGTGCAAGATAGACGTGTACACGTGAGACATGACTCAAAATGGACCAAATATGACGAACGGCGAATATGCAACGAGATCATGAGCAATATACAATGTGGCATGCAAATTTCATGTTTTGGCATGTAATCAATCATATAATAGTAATTTGGGAACAAATAAGTGATTGGGCACATTTTTATGCAGTGACTTTTGTTCTGCCGCAGGGCTGGGAAAGGTCGTTCCGGGTCCCAGTTGAAAATGGGAAGGGCTGTTGCCATGTGCCATAAAACGCCCCTGTAATTTTACATTTAAAATGGCGACTCTACTGGGAACAGCCCTTCTAGCTCGCAGGCCAAAATGGGAACTACCGTTCCCATGCGCGCGCCATCTTTGAATTCAAAGGAGTGGGAGCGGCATTCCCAGAATGAACTGGGGACGGGAAGGGCCGTTCCCGTTCCTCTGTAAATGCAGAAACAGAGCAGAACAGGGGATGGCTCTCGGGAACAAAACACACACCTCAAAACATCATTAAATTCACATTTACATGCAAAAAATCTGGTAATTCATATGCATACATGTTAAATATACAATAAAATGCAATTGACACACTTAAATCACTCAAGAACACCAAGAATTCCCACTTTCATGTTCACACACCAACCATCACATAAGCTTAAGTTATTCAAGAATTCATGTCTCAATCCAAGTCATAATCACATATTCATGCATCTATTAACATATAATGCATATATCTCACAAATCACAACCCTAGTTTCCACACAAAATCATCAAGAAACCATATCTATACATCAAACCCACCTTGAATGAAAAGAAATGAAGGAAGAAGATGAAGGTGGATGCTTAAGCTTGGAAAGCTTGGATTTTTCCTTGAAATCTTGAATGATTTGGTGAAACCTTTGTTTTTCCTTTTCTCCTCGAAGAACCGAAGCACAAGAGCAAATATGTTGGTCAATTTTTGGATGAAAATGATCATGAGAAGCTTGGAGATGCAATATACCATGATTCATCCTTTTTGGAAATGTGTGAAATGCATAAATTGCTATAGCCCCTCAAGAGTTTAATTCATGCAATCAAGTATGCTTTGTTTGGTAATTGAACAATTAAATCCATGAGAAAGCTATGCAACTTAGTCCCTAAATTTAAAGAAATGAACTTGTAGGGACAATTTTGTAATTAAACCACTTCCGGTAAATATTTCACGCAATGAATATTTTCATGTCATGAAAGAAATTCTCAATTTGATATAAATTCTTAAAATTTCATGAATGTATTATAAAATATAGTTTATAAAATTATTTTAACATAAGATATTAATAAATGAAAATCGGGGCGTTACAATGAACAACTCAATCAGTAAGAGATCAATCTTGTTCTTGCAACAAGTGTAGGTCCTTTGTCGATTCAACTAATTCTACATATGCCACTTGTGTAATCCCAAGATAGGCCGTGGTTCAAGTGTCTATTTGGCGACCCCCTTTTGAGCCTATATCAAAGATTATAGAGTTAGCACATATGAGACATTACAGAATCTCAAGTCTAAGGATTAATGAATCTCGATGAGGATTATCTAATTCAGGGACAGAGCAAAGAAAATCTTGGAGGTATTTGGATTCGAGCTTCAAACCAACAAAAGGAGATGACCTTCAAGAGGACTTAAGGCAAAATAGGTTTGTTGAGGGATAAGCAATGAAGATCATCAAAGAAGGTTCGAATGAAATAGGATCGGCGGATGATGGGAAATACGGATCACCAAGGAAGAACTTTTAAGTAAATCAATTCATTAGTAGTCAATCTTGGGCAAGAAGAAGAAGGGAAGAATTTAGAACTTCGGATTTCGGGAAAATAAAATAGGTCAATTGGAGGAAGTTAAGAGCACCGATGGTTTCAAGTTCATGGAAAGTCAAGATGCTAAAGGTTTTATCTTCGGATGGGTTGGAGTTCATTTTCCAGATCCAAGCCGAATTATCGTGTTGTGAGCGCAAGGTAAGAGATCATATGGAGCAACAAATGGAAAAAGTAAATTGAGAGGACTTCAACCGAGATAATGCCTAAAGAAAGTCAGGACAACAATGGGAGATTAGTCCCTTGAGAGAAGTTGGGATACTAACTTCATAAGTGGAAAAGAATTTGAATTCAAGAATTACAATCTCGGATTATAAGGTTATACGAGTGATACAAGGAAACTCCGATCGAGGAGATAATTGTGCTGAAGAATCGGGTTCAAGAAATTTCAATCCCGAGCGATGGAAATGGATGGGTTGATGATAGAGAATTTTGAAGAATTGGAAGACCGTGGGGAAAACAAGAAATGATCAACCTTTCGGGACAAGTTTGTGATTCAACAAACAAGGAACAAATATCGGGTTAAAGCTTATCACTACCACGGTGACAGGTTCAAAGCTTCCATAAGCACGTGCATCATACATCGCATTCAATTAGCTAATATCTTTAATTTGTACGTGCGTGCATCTTTAATCGACATAATTTCTTCAACATGTCGTATCCTTAATTGTTTAAAGAGTGCTACATGCATTAGCATCTTAATCCAACATGCATTGTTCAGTGTTTACTTGATAGGGAATTTTCTCCACTTCATTTATCGAGTGTTACTCCGATCGGGTCTGGCTTGAAACAAGTGAAGAAATAAATAGGTGGCAAAGTGTGGGTTTAAAAAGGAAAGAGTCATTGAGAGGTTGAGAAAACTAGTCAGGATTTAGAAGGGAAGAAGTGGGTCATTACTCCTACCAATCGCCTTAAAGATAAGGGCGAGATAAAATTTCCGGACAAGTGGCAAGGTTGGAACCATATCTATCAAGGAAGCTGAGTTGAAGAAGTCGAGACTCTCTAAAGTAAGAGGTGATGTTATGAGCCAACGGATAAGAATAGGCATTCTTAAGGGGGAGAGTCGATCGGGAAAAGACTTCAAATTTATGGATTGGCTCAAATGGATTGCATAAAAGTAACAAAATTGCGGGAGGCACCAACAACGGGATTTCTCGGAAGTGGAAAAAGGAAAGGAATTAGAAGAATCTAACACTTGATGATCTTTAAGGTTGGGATGAGAAAATTTTGAGGATAATTTAAAAAAAAAAAAATAGGCTAAGTGCTTCAAGAAACGGAGGTGAATATTCAGTAAAGAATGGTAGATTTAATACTTGTTTCAATTTCCAACCCGGGTGGAGGAATTATCGGGAACAAGATCGGAAGTGATAGGCACTCCAAGAGATAAAACTATGAATTCAAGGAAAGCTTGGGAATTAACTTTACAAGATGAGTTGAGAGATAATTGAGGGCAACTTCGGTTGCGAGATTAATGCCGTTAGCTCCTATTTCGGGAGCATACAAACGCAATCTTCTAAGGTCGCAAGAATAGTATTTCATGAACGCATCCTATGTCTCGAAGAATTTTAAGAATTGATAATGAGAATATTGGGGGAGGAAACATGATCGGGTCATCACAAATTAGGATAAAAGTGAGAGTCCATTCAATTGAGCGTTGGAAGCGTAGGATTTAGGGAGAAAAGCACACATTCAAGAATTAAATGTCTGGATCGTGGTGTTAGATAAGGTAAAGGATTTGATCACGGGTTGAAGGCCGAGTAACCACGAAGATATTTATATCCACATCGGACCTTTCGGGGCATGATAGTGTGTTTAGAAGATTAATCGTGGAAGCAGGACTGAATTACCATTTAAGTATTGGATATCGAGGATTGTAAGGTCCGACCCGTTGGGAAGAGGAATCTTCAACATCAAATCAAGAGGTGAAACGAATCACTACAGTGGAAGATTCCCGAACAACGGTGAAAGGTACATCAAGCATTCATGGCATATGCATACATGCAACCTTAACACAAATAATTTCGTGATGCTAAGTGCTTTACTGGTTTGTTATATTAGCTGCTTTTATGTAATTGATAATTGATGTCTTTGATATTTCCTATCTGTTCTTTACATGATGGTGTGTGTGCGAGTTTACTTAAGTGTCCTTTTGGGTTGCGTGTGTGAGAGACGGGGTTCTGTCTTGTTGCTTGTTTGAGAGATGTGGTTCTCTCATTATTTATTTGACAGACGGGGTTCTCTTGTTGCTTGTTTGAGAGACGGGGTACTCTCATTGTTTGTTTGAGAGATGTGTTCTCTCGTTGTTTGTCTAAGAGACGGGGCTCTCTCATCGCAAGCTTTAAAGTTCAGAACTCAAGATTGGACCTGGGGGCCAGTTCCTCTTAAGGGGGAGAGAGTTGTAATACCCCAGTTTTTCAATTATGTATTTCATGATATTTGTGAATTATTTGATCAAGTTTCTACATGAAATTTTGTCAACTTGTAATTTATGGCATGATTCATATTTAATTGATTTGCGTTATTTAATTTTCTTGACTTAAATACTTGCATTATGATTTAAATTATAACTTCGTGAGTTCAATTTCGTGAGTGTGTGTTTAATTCTCCGAGCATGATTTAAGTGATTTAGCATAACATATATATATTTAACTCCATTTCATCATATCCTTTTAGAGCTATATATATACCAAGTTGATACACATCTAACTTGTAAATTCCTAAGAGACAAGGGCTTATGTGCAAATAAGTTTTAATGCCAAGACTTTCATCCCACTTTAATTATATACCATACATACATATATACACATATACATGTATATCTTGCCTCATATATTACATATAGATATACATACATTACCTTTTTCATTTCATTCATGAGATAAGCTCAAGAATCATTTCCTCTCCCTCCTTCCCTCTTCCATGTCGATCCAAGCCTTCAAGGAGGCAAGAGGGCCAAGTTTCATTCCTTTCTATCCAAGAGATCAACCTACACATCTCCATCTTTCTCTTTCCCTTCATCTTCTCCATCTTCAAGGTAAGAGCATGCATATTTCTTTGAGGATTTATGATAGCAAGGTTAGGGTTTTGTGACGCCCCGTATTCTCAAAGGGTGTCCTGACGATATTAACAAGCAAGTCTCTACACTTGTGTGTGTTTAATTTAAGAGTTCTTGAATTATGTGATTTAATGTAAAACCAATTTAATATGTGATCATTCGGATTATCCTAAGATTAATTGTCAAGTTGATTTTAAATTCATCATGTTACTTAACTTGTTTAATTTCGGTTTACTTGAATTCCTTGAGATTAATTGTCAATCATGTGTTTACGAAGTGTCGTTAAATTGTACGAAAGGTTTCTAAAATTAAATTGAATTAAACTCTAATTGGTAAATCTCTCTCTTTCATTTTAATTTATAAAATTAATTCGAAGCTTGAATGTTTATTCGTAACTTTACCAATTTTATTTACGATTATTTGTACGCACTATTACTCTTCGCTACACGATAAGGATACCCGGTTGTATATTGCTTGTGCACAAGACACATTTCTCCCAATCTCCTCTTCTCTCTCTTGGTTCTCTCTCTCTCTCATTCCCGCACACACACCCCCTAAAATACACACTAGTCGTAACTTGGTCGTTTTTCGATGGAATTTGATGAATGAATAGTCCATTTCGAAGATCTCGACGAGTGGATCATGATGGTACAAAGATCTTGGCCAAACAACCAACAGTGGAGGAGCTATCTGTGATTTTTAGACGTAACTGCTTAAAGTTCAAAAAATCGCGACTGCATTGCGACAGCAACTTCGACAGCCTCGTTCGGCTTCCTCCGACATCGGAATATAGGGAAATTGGTATGAAAATCGAACGTCTCGATGAGATCTAAAACATGGCAGTGGTGGCGCAGTTATTGGGGCAGCGGTGGCTCCACACGCGTGGCCCGAATATCACGCCGCTGGTGGTGAATCTGGGCGAACTTCGCTGGCCGTTCCCGGCGATTCCGACAGCGGTTTTGGGCGGATGAGGTACCGATCTGAAGGTCTTCTCACTGAGAATCAATTCTGGGTTGGTGGCGTGACCATCGGAGTAGAGGTAGCGGCGGCGGCGGCAAGTGACTGTAGCAGTCACGTTCGGTGGTTTCCGGCCACTTTTTTCGGCGACCAACTTGGGGATTTCGAAGAGCTCGTCATGGGTAAGTCGATTCCTTTGATGGATTTCGTTTTCGTTCACCGGATTGGAGGTAATTTGATTTTGAAGTTTTTGGGGTTTTCGGATTATTGGATTCAAGATCTAGGACGAGTGGCTTGGAATTTTCAGAAATTGATTGAGGATTTGGAACGAGCACAAGGACTACTTTCTCGGGTAATTTTTGGGGATTTTTCCGGCAACTTTCGGCGGCGGCCCGGTGGTGGCCCGACGAATTTCCGGCTGCTCCGGTGGCGGCACTCCAGCGACTTTCAGACAAAATGTCGGTCTCGACGTGGTGAGTCCAACACCGCTTTCCATTCGTTAATCGGACACTCGATCTATTTATTACGAATTATTTTGCGTAATTGTGATTATTTGAATTAATTGTTTTAAGTACAAAGAAATTGGTTATTGTTGGTTTGTTGATCGAGATGTATTCCAATCGTATACGAAAATATGTATTGAATGAATTGTGATATGCATGAATATTTTGATTTACAATTTGCATCCTGGTGGGATGAATTTACGCTATTTGTTAAGTACGAAGGGGTGTTAGTGTAATATTTAGAAACTAATCTTTTATGTGACTAAATGAACTTGAATGATATTTTAGAAGAACGAACATGTTGTGATTTCTCTATATGAATTTGAAACGTTGTCAATGTTATGGTTGTTGTAAATTGTGTTTCAAATATAAAATTTAGATAAATGAAGGATGCTTGAACAACATAAGACTTGATGCATGATAGGAGTTAGAATTGTAATTTCTTGATTTACTCTTACTACTCGAAAATGGTATATTATGAATTAAGATAAATTGATAATTGTCATGTTTGTAAGTAATTAATTCCTAGTTGAATAATTGTATAAACGCTTTAAACGAACAATTATGCTTAGTAATCAACTAAGGAGATGTATGTGTAATAATTCTAAACTTTTATAAATGACTTAGGGGATGTAGGTGTAATATTTATGAAACTATGAATGTGACTTGAGCTTGTGTACCAAACATGTTGCGATGTTGTAAAGTATGATCTTAAGTGAATTAAATGCACTCTGTATTTGTATCAAGCATGCCATCTACGCACAACAACTTTGTATGTTTATATGATCAAGTTGCTCTTACTTATGCACTTTATAACTCGACATGAACTTGATGCTTAATTGTAATATTATAATTGAACCCTGTGACATTGGATGATTTAACATGCATTTTGTGAATACATTGACTTCCTAAATTGATCTTGCATCTTTGGATATGGAATTGCGTGTCGGTTGCTTGTAAATATGACCTTGTTGAGCATTGATATGCCTTGACTAACCACGACACCTTATCCAAGCAAAACATGAGCACTTATGCATAACCACGATCATGTTTAGCAAGGCCGTGCGTCTTGTTTGGTTCATATAGAGTCTAAGTCTGGGCTTTTGTATGTCTTGTCACAGAGTTTGGTGGTGCCGGTGGGCCCAAGCTTTAGAGTGTTTGGCCCTTCACAATCTCAGACTCTACTTTCACGAGGTGAGGCTTAGGATTTTGTATAGTTATGCGACCTATGGCCTTTATATGCTGATTTCTACCCTTGCATGCGAGTATAGCCTATTATAAATACGTTTGTGTTGGATATGATATGTTTATGACCATGTGAATCAGCTCTGTTTTGGAAAATTAGATATGAAACCATATGTAAGCTGTTTTGAAAAGTTATGTTATGTTATGATCTGTTTTGTCGCTAGTTAGCCATGATATATGGTATCTGTTCTTTTCTGTTCTGGATCCGAGGAGCTATGGGTAAGGAATCCCTGGGACGGTATAGGGCCGTCAGGGCTTGGCCTTTGCATAGTCTCCATTTGAGATATCATCACGCGACTCAGGGAGATAGGGGAGGCGTGATATCTTGAGCCTTCGGTGTACAGCCGGAGAGGACTCCTGTGGGTTAGCTACCCCTTGAGGGTTTGTCTGTTCTGGATGGTTTGGGGTCGGTACATCTCCTCCATCATTGGTGTGACGGTTGGATTTGATTTTGTATTCTATGTTTTGATATGTTCTGAGGAGTAAAGGTTGGAAGCTCTTACTCACCGAGCATGTGATCTATTCTATCTGGGAATCATGGATCGAGATAGAGTTTCTTAAATGTTTTCTAAAATCTTACATATCTATAATTTGGGGTACTTTGGAAATGTCTTTGGTATGCAACACCTATCTCCGGTTCATGAGTCCACCCTTCTGATATGTGTTGTGCTTTAAATATATATAGTGGGTGTGCGTTAGCCCCCTCACTCAGTCAGTTGACTGACCCCCTCATTTTATCTTTTAGTTTGCAGGTTTCCTTTTATCTTGAGCTAGGCAGAAGTGAGTCTTCTGAGTCACACTTGTCGGTTTAGTTGGTGTTAAGATCCATTTGTCACATACTCTATTTATGTTATGTATTCTTATTTCGCTTTTGGAGATTATGTTTTATGCTCTACTTAGACTTAAACTCGTGTGGGGTTAGTATGCTAGCATTTGGATGTAATTAGCTATTCTGCTGATACTTATGTTGGTCTATTACGTTGCGATGATTTGAGATTCGGGACAAGGTATCTATGCTAGTTGAACCCGTCACCTGTTATGTATGCTGATATTCGGGACTAGGTATCTGTGACACCCCGACTTTCAGACCGTACAGGTATGACGTATGTGCGCTTTTAAAATTATTATTTACGCATTTTGTATTTATTCTAATTATTTATTTGAATTAGTTAATTTTAATTCTTATATGAATTATTTGAATTTACATGAAATATTTGAATTATATGTCAAAAATTTGCCTCAAGTGATTTATGATATGAAATTTATCAATTTTTGATATGTGAATGTAATTCCCGAACTTGATGTAATCTCGTTATGACCTTAAGTGATCATTCATGAACCTTGAATACTTAATTGCATTGGACTTAATTGATCGCATTTCGAAAGCTTGGGGACTCACTTGCATGACTTAAATAATGGAGGGGTTTAATAGCAATTTTGGCCATTTCTCCTTTCTTCATAGCAGCATATTACATTCCTTTCCTTTCCTTCCTTTCATACATACCTTGCTCCATCTCTTCTTTTGCTCACAAGACAACCGATCAAAACCCTTGCCAAGTGGAGGAAAATTTCATCTTTCAAGCTTCATAATTGTGAGTTTTATGAGCATTCAAGCATCATCAACTTCATCTTTTCTTCTCTTCTTTCATTTCTTTCCTTTGAGGTAATTGTGGAACTTTGATGGATTTCTTGGATTTATGTGAAGCTAGGGTATTGGTATGAATTGAGTAATTGTTGTTGGAAGCATGTTTGTGAACCTTGAGCTTAAGTTTGATGCATATGTTGTGAAGTTTAGGAGCTTAGATCATGGTTTGGCATATGGGTTTCATTTGGTAAATCTTGTTGATCAATGCATGATATGGGATTATATGTTAGGTTTTATTGTGCTTTAAGTATGGTTACATATTTATTCATGTTTTGGTTGCATTTGTTGGTTGAAAGTTGATGCTTGGTTGGTTATTGTTGCTGTCACGATGCATGCCCTGTTTTTTTTCCTGTCCCGAACAGTGACACGGGCGTGTCACTTTTATTCTCTTCAGTGTGACACGGGGGTGCAAGCTTGGTCGGGCTGTTTTTCTGTACCGTGACACGGGGGTGTCACGGTTTGCTTTGTTTTTGTGACACGGGCGTGTCACCTTATTTTCAAGTATGTTTCCCGCTGTACCGTGACACGGGGGTGTCACGGCTTAGTACATTTCGGTGACACGGGCGTGTCACCCCCTGTTTCTCATGCATTTTGTTTGCATGCTTGTACATGCACGTGTTTTATATATATTATGATTTTAATTTTGGAATTGGTTTTATTAAGTTATATATGTTATGATCTTAATTAGTTCGATCTCGCGTGCATGATTTCTGTATTTAATTTCATGCTCTTTAAATGCCTTCTTGTAATTACTTATAACTTATATGTGATGAAAATATGTTGTATTATATTTTAAATGTTTTAAATTAATTTTATGGATTCATTTATATGAATTTTACGTGGTATGAATTTGATCGTTTTAAATGGTAACGTTTAAGTGTTCATTTGTTAATTTCTTGCATTTTAGCATCCTTTTGCATCGCCGTGCGTCTAATTGGTACATTATTGAGTCTAAGTCTCGGGTCTTGTTTTCTTTTGTTTCAGAGCCTCTTCTGGAAGTTCGTGAGCCCGAGGTTTAAGTGTTCGTTCGCCCGTTTTGCCTTCCTTCTTCTTTTGCAAAGGTGAGGTTAGGATCCTTTATATTAGATAAACGACCTAAGACCTATTATGTGTTGTTTTCTTACCCCGTATGCGAATATATATACCTTATATATATATATATATTAAATACGAGTGCCTAAGTTATGTTATGATGTTGTGGAATAAGCTTTACGCTTTCGAAATTGGTATAAGTATTGGCATAAGTAAGCTATGTTTTGAAATTCGTTATTCGTATACGATATGTTTGAGCGAGTGGTACCCTGAAAGATGGGAGTTTGGTTTGATTTGGTTTGTTGGGCCCGGAGACGTGGGTAAGGGAGACCCGGGACGACCACGGGGTCGCCGGTTATGACCCCTGTGCACGTTCTCATTTGAGGTATTCACGTACGACCTATGGAGGTTGGGAAGGCGTGGTATCTTGAGCCCTCGGTGGATAACCGGGGAAGGCATATTGTGGGTTAGCTGCCCCGTATGTGTTTGGTAATGTAGGTGTTAGGGTTTGATTCCCGATACACCATGGATGTGAGGTTGGAATTTTGATTTGAATTCGATTTTATGTTATGTTTGATGGAGTAAGGGATAGTCCGTTCTCGCCGGACTTATGTTTATGTTATGTTTGATAGGTTATGGATCGAGATAGGTTTTCCTTTATATTATATGCTTTCTTTGGAAAATGATTTGGTATGAAAAACCCTAGCCTCGATTCATGACTATCCCCGTTGTAATTTGCTCTGCTCTATATGTATTTAAGTGTGGGTGTGCGTTTAGCCCCTCACTCAGTCGAGTTTTGACTGACCCCTCTCTTTTCCCACCTTCAGTGCAGGTTGTTTCGAGCTAGGCGGGGAAGTGCGGGTCTTAGTCTTGTACTTGTGTGTCTAGGTCGAGTTGCATTCATACTTCTTGCATTTTGGATACTCTTATTATGTATTCGATGCTAGAATTATATTTTTGCTGAATTGTGGGCTTTTGATGTTTATACTCGATCTTTTGGGCCGTGAGGCCATTGTATATGACATAAATGTTTGTTATAGAGCTCTTTTCGATCCTTATGTTATTGCTTCCGCATTTATATGTTTGTTTTGCGCGCTCTGTCCGAGTTTTAGCCCCGCTTAGCCTAAGGAGTGAGTGTAGGTTCCGTTCGCCTAAACTGGGACTCATGTATGGAAATCCATTTCATATGTGGGTTCGGGTTTAGGTGCGGGGGATGTGGTGGCCCACCGTTCCGGGCGTCACATCCTTAAAGTGGTATCAGAGCCCGGTTGCAAAACCGGAGCTCTAGAGTCGTGTCGGGTGAGTCTAGGTCGTACGGCTTAGGACAATGTGGTTATATGCATTTATGTGATTATTTGTTTATCTTCTTGTTAATCGTGCACATGAACATGTACTAACCCTCACGCATATGAATTGAAACCTTTTCTTATGTAGAAATATGCCTCCCCGAAGATATCACCGCCGAGATAGATCTCCGGAACATCGTCATCACCGAGATCATTCTCCACACCCGGAAAATAATAATCCACCACCACCACCCCAAATGGATCCGGGCAATTTCATGGAGAGATTAGCGGTATATTTGGAACAAAGGGCCCAGGAAAGAAACAATGCACCTCCAGTTGGGAATCATGGAGGAAATCTAATTACAGCTACTCTTCGGGAGTTCAAGAACCAGAATCCACCGGTTTTCGTGGGTGGAAATGACGTCCAAGCAGAAGAATGGCTCGTGCAAACGAACCGGGTATGGAATCTCATACCGTGTGGGCCTATGGAGAAGCTACAATGCACACTTACCATGATCCAGGGCCAAGCTTATAATTGGTGGTCAAGCTTGCAAGGAAGACTAGAGACTACCGAGGAGGAGATCACATGGGAGGTGTTTGTTCGTGAATTCAAGAACAAATATATTCCCAAAGCTACAAGAAATCGAAGGGTGAGAGAATTTATGGAGCTCAAACAAGGGGGTACGTCCGTCACTGATTATATCAACGAGTTTGAAAGGCTCTCTCGTTATGCTCCAAACATTGCCAATGATGATGAAAGCAAGGCTTCTCAATTCCTCCAAGGACTTCGGGAGGATATGAAAGATGCTCTAGAGGCTTCTAACACAAGTACTTGGGCGAAAGTCACGGACAAAGCTCTAAGAGTTGAAGAACGGGTTGTGATGAGGAGGAAGAGTACTTATACCGGACAAGGGTCTAGCTCGGGGAATTTTAATAGATTTGGGAAGAGGCCGGCATTTAAAACATTTCAACAAGCCAAGCCTCAAAACAAGCAACCTCGACCCGCGGGACCCAATCAACCGAATCGACCCTTAGCACTTCCGGCCCCACCTAAAGCGCAATGTACCTATTGCAAGGGTCCTCATCACGTAGATAATTGCTTCAGGCTTCATAAGAGGTGTTTCATTTGTGGGGCACAGGATCATATGGTGAACACATGCCCGAAGAAGAAAGATAACCCGAGGCCTGCAATCCAAGCTAGGGCTTACGCATTGGGAGTTGAAGAAGAGCAAGCTGTGGAAATCGACCCAAATGCCGTGATCGAAGGTACTATAAGCATTCATGGCACTACATTACATGCATTATTTGATCCCGGGGCTACTCATTCCTTTATTTCCCGGGATATTGCTTCTTCTATGTGCTTGCCTGTCTCCTTGTGTGCGCATGATTACGTGGTTAGCTCCCCTCTTGGTGGTAGTTTAGTAACTTGCAGGGTTTTTCGGGGTTGTCCGGTTAGCTTCGAAGGCCGAGTTTTCCTCACAGATTTGATTGAAATGCCGATGCGGAGATATGATGTAATCTTGGGTATGGATTGGTTGTATGAACATGGGGCCCAGATGGATTGTCGGGATAAGAAAGTTTCTTTTGGTTCAGTGGTGTTTAAGGGCGGAAAGTTGAAGTCAAGCCCGTTTATTTCTTTTGTGGAGGCGAGTAAACTGGTCCGGGACGGTGCGACAGGTTTCGTGGCCTATCTTTTGAATAGACCGAAGGATCAGGCCAAACTTGAGGAGACGGAGGTCGTGCGAGAGTATACCGATGTTTTCCCTGAGACTTTGGGTTCTCTACCGCCTGATAGGGACATCGAGTTCGTAATCGACCTTTATCCCGGAGCAGAGCCTTTCTCAAAGACTCCTTACAGGATGGCTCCTGCAGAGTTGAAGGAGTTAAAGACGCAGCTTGATGAGCTTCTAGCTTGCGGGTACATCAGCCCGAGCACTTCTCCGTGGGGTGCTCCCGTTCTATTTGTAAAGAAGAAGGATGGGACGTTACGGATGTGTATAGATTACCGTGAGCTGAATCGGATGACAGTGAAGAACAAATACCCTTTGCCTCACATCGAGGAATTATTCGATATTCTGCAAGGCTCGAAAGTCTATTCTAAGTTAGATTTGAGGCAGGGTTACTACCAGCTGCGTATTAGAGAGGAAGATATTCCGAAGACTGGTTTTAATACACGGTATGGGCATTTTGAATTCGTTGTCATGCCGTTTGGATTAACTAATGCTCCAGCCGTATTTATGGATATGATGCACCGAGTGTTCAGGCAGTTTCTTGACAAGTTTGTGGTTATATTTATAGACGACATTCTGGTGTACTCTAAGTCTGCTGAAGAGCACGCTCAGCATCTTCGGATCGTTTTGGAAACTTTGAGAGAACACAAGTTGTACGCGAAATTCAACAAGTGCGAATTCTGGATCGACCGAGTTGTATTTTTGGGTCATATAATTTCAGGTGATGGGATTGAGGTTGATCCATCTAAGGTTGAGTCCGTGCTTTGTTGGAAGAGACCGAGAAATGCCTCTGAGATTAGAAGCTTTATTGGGCTGGCCGGTTACTACCGGAGGTTTGTTAAGGATTTTTCTAAAATTGCTGCTCCGTTGACTCGTCTGACTAAGAAGGAAGTGAAATTCGAATGGGATGATAAGTGTGAGGCGAGTTTTCAGACATTGAAGGTGAAATTAACTTCAGCACCGGTTCTTACTTTACCCGAGGGTACCGAGGGTTATGCGGTTTATACAGATGCTTCCAAAGAAGGTCTTGGTTGTGTTTTAATGCAGCACGGTAGAGTGGTAGCTTATGCTTCGAGGAAATTGAAGGAGCATGAGAAGAATTACCCTACCCACGATCTTGAATTGGCTGCCGTGGTGTTTGCTTTGATGAAGTGGCGACACTATCTGTACGGTACCACGTTTGAGGTGTTTACGGATCACCAAAGCCTCAAGTATCTCTTTTCTCAGAAGGATTTAAACGTAAGACAGAGGCGTTGGATGGAGTTGTTAGAGGATTACGATTGCACCATTCAATACCATCCGGGTAAAGCAAACGTGGTCGCCGATGCCTTGAGTAGAAAGGTGAGTGTGGCTAATTTGGAAGCAGGTTCTCCAAGTTCGGGTTCAGAGTTTTTGGTTTCGGGAACTTGGTTGGCTAATCTTACAGCAATACCAGATTTGAAAGAACAGCTGTTGGAAACACAGAATTCAGATGCAGAAACTCAAAGGTTGGTAGCTCGTTCCAAGAACGACCCGAATTCTAAGTTTGGGATTGATGATTCCGGTTTGTTAAGGTTCGAAGCGAGAATATGTGTCCCAGAAGAGCTCAAGAGGCTTGCACTTGAGGAGGCACATCGCTCGAGGTACTCGATTCATCCGGGAGGTACTAAGATGTATCGGGACTTGAAAGAGAAATTCTGGTGGAATGGCATGAAAAGGGATGTCGCGAACTTCGTGAAGCGATGTCTGACGTGTCAAAAGGTGAAGGCAGAACACCAGAAGCCGGGAGGAACTCTCCAACCACTTCCTATTCCCGAGTGGAAGTGGGAGCAAGTGACTATGGACTTCGTGTCCGGCTTGCCTAGAGTCAAAGGAGGGTTTGATGGAATTTGGGTAATTGTCGACAGATTGACTAAGTCTGCCCATTTCCTCAAGGTTCGGATGTCCGAGAAAGTTCCAAGGCTAGCCGAGTTATATGTTCGAGAGATTGTAAGATTACATGGAATTCCGGCTAGTATCGTTTCGGATCGGGATCCACGGTTTACTTCGATCTTCTGGCAGAATCTCCAAAAATGTTTGGGCACCAGGCTCAGGTTTAGTACCGCTTCGCATCCTCAAACGGACGGTCAATCTGAAAGGTTAATTCAGTACTTGGAGGATATGCTTCGGTCGTGTGCTTTGGATTTCCAGGATAGGTGGGACGAGCATCTGGCTCTAGTTGAATTTGCTTATAATAACAGTTATCAGGGTTCGATTAAGATGGCACCTTATGAAGCACTTTATGGAAGAAAGTGTAGGTCGCCTTTATTTTGGGATATCGAGGATTGGAGATGGACCGAAGAGAATAAGCTTGAAAGGGCCGAGCCTAAGGAAAACATTGCTGCTACTATTGAGAAGGTCCATACGATTAGACAAAGAATGAGGGCAGCTCAGGCTCGACAGAAGAGCTACGCTGATAAGAGAAGAAGGCCCTTAGTGTTTGAGGTCGGAGATAGAGTTTTTCTGAAAGCATCTCCAAGGAAAGGCTTCACTCGAATAGGTAAAGGTGGAAAGCTCAGTCCGCGATACCTAGGGCCATTTGAAATTTTTGAAAGAATTGGAGAAACGGCGTACAGATTGGATCTACCACCGAATTTGACCGGGATACACAACGTTTTCCATGTTTCTCAGCTCCGCAAGTACCATCCCGATGAGGCCACTATTCTTCCAGTTGAAGAGGTTCAGTTAGAGTCGGATTTAACAATAGAAAAGCATCCGGTTGCAATTCAGGACCGGAAGATGCAAGAATTGAGAAAACGGCAGATTCCTTTGGTCAGAGTGCTTTGGAGGGATCAGAAATCCGAGGAATCGACTTGGGAAACTGAGGAGAAAATGAGGAACTTATATCCGGAGTTGTTTGAGGACTCGGTTCGGACTTGAGGGCAAGTCCTTTTTAAGGGGGAAGGATTGTGACACCCCGACTTTCAGACCGTACAGGTATGACGTATGTGCGCTTTTAAAATTATTATTTACGCATTTTGTATTTATTCTAATTATTTATTTGAATTAGTTAATTTTAATTCTTATATGAATTATTTGAATTTACATGAAATATTTGAATTATATGTCAAAAATTTGCCTCAAGTGATTTATGATATGAAATTTATCAATTTTTGATATGTGAATGTAATTCCCGAACTTGATGTAATCTCGTTATGACCTTAAGTGATCATTCATGAACCTTGAATACTTAATTGCATTGGACTTAATTGATCGCATTTCGAAAGCTTGGGGACTCACTTGCATGACTTAAATAATGGAGGGGTTTAATAGCAATTTTGGCCATTTCTCCTTTCTTCATAGCAACATATTACATTCCTTTCCTTTCCTTCCTTTCATACATACCTTGCTCCATCTCTTCTTTTGCTCACAAGACAACCGATCAAAACCCTTGCCAAGTGGAGGAAAATTTCATCTTTCAAGCTTCATAATTGTGAGTTTTATGAGCATTCAAGCATCATCAACTTCATCTTTTCTTCTCTTCTTTCATTTCTTTCCTTTGAGGTAATTGTGGAACTTTGATGGATTTCTTGGATTTATGTGAAGCTAGGGTATTGGTATGAATTGAGTAATTGTTGTTGGAAGCATGTTTGTGAACCTTGAGCTTAAGTTTGATGCATATGTTGTGAAGTTTAGGAGCTTAGATCATGGTTTGGCATATGGGTTTCATTTGGTAAATCTTGTTGATCAATGCATGATATGGGATTATATGTTAGGTTTTATTGTGCTTTAAGTATGGTTACATATTTATTCATGTTTTGGTTGCATTTGTTGGTTGAAAGTTGATGCTTGGTTGGTTATTGTTGCTGTCACGATGCATGCCCTGTTTTTTTTCCTGTCCCGAACAGTGACACGGGCGTGTCACTTTTATTCTCTTCAGTGTGACACGGGGGTGCAAGCTTGGTCGGGCTGTTTTTCTGTACCGTGACACGGGGGTGTCACGGTTTGCTTTGTTTTTGTGACACGGGCGTGTCACCTTATTTTCAAGTATGTTTCCCGCTGTACCGTGACACGGGGGTGTCACGGCTTAGTACATTTCGGTGACACGGGCGTGTCACCCCCTGTTTCTCATGCATTTTGTTTGCATGCTTGTACATGCACGTGTTTTATATATATTATGATTTTAATTTTGGAATTGGTTTTATTAAGTTATATATGTTATGATCTTAATTAGTTCGATCTCGCGTGCATAATTTCTGTATTTAATTTCATGCTCTTTAAATGCCTTCTTGTAATTACTTATAACTTATATGTGATGAAAATATGTTGTATTATATTTTAAATGTTTTAAATTAATTTTATGGATTCATTTATATGAATTTTACGTGGTATGAATTTGATCGTTTTAAATGGTAACGTTTAAGTGTTCATTTGTTAATTTCTTGCATTTTAGCATCCTTTTGCATCGCCGTGCGTCTAATTGGTACATTATTGAGTCTAAGTCTCGGGTCTTGTTTTCTTTTGTTTCAGAGCCTCTTCTGGAAGTTCGTGAGCCCGAGGTTTAAGTGTTCGTTCGCCCGTTTTGCCTTCCTTCTTCTTTTGCAAAGGTGAGGTTAGGATCCTTTATATTAGATAAACGACCTAAGACCTATTATGTGTTGTTTTCTTACCCCGTATGCGAATATATATACCTTATATATATATATATATTAAATACGAGTGCCTAAGTTATGTTATGATGTTGTGGAATAAGCTTTACGCTTTCGAAATTGGTATAAGTATTGGCATAAGTAAGCTATGTTTTGAAATTCGTTATTCGTATACGATATGTTTGAGCGAGTGGTACCCTGAAAGATGGGAGTTTGGTTTGATTTGGTTTGTTGGGCCCGGAGACGTGGGTAAGGGAGACCCGGGACGACCACGGGGTCGCCGGTTATGACCCCTGTGCACGTTCTCATTTGAGGTATTCACGTACGACCTATGGAGGTTGGGAAGGCGTGGTATCTTGAGCCCTCGGTGGATAACCGGGGAAGGCATATTGTGGGTTAGCTGCCCCGTATGTGTTTGGTAATGTAGGTGTTAGGGTTTGATTCCCGATACACCATGGATGTGAGGTTGGAATTTTGATTTGAATTCGATTTTATGTTATGTTTGATGGAGTAAGGGATAGTCCGTTCTCGCCGGACTTATGTTTATGTTATGTTTGATAGGTTATGGATCGAGATAGGTTTTCCTTTATATTATATGCTTTCTTTGGAAAATGATTTGGTATGAAAAACCCTAGCCTCGATTCATGACTATCCCCGTTGTAATTTGCTCTGCTCTATATGTATTTAAGTGTGGGTGTGCGTTTAGCCCCTCACTCAGTCGAGTTTTGACTGACCCCTCTCTTTTCCCACCTTCAGTGCAGGTTGTTTCGAGCTAGGCGGGGAAGTGCGGGTCTTAGTCTTGTACTTGTGTGTCTAGGTCGAGTTGCATTCATACTTCTTGCATTTTGGATACTCTTATTATGTATTCGATGCTAGAATTATATTTTTGCTGAATTGTGGGCTTTTGATGTTTATACTCGATCTTTTGGGCCGTGAGGCCATTGTATATGACATAAATGTTTGTTATAGAGCTCTTTTCGATCCTTATGTTATTGCTTCCGCATTTATATGTTTGTTTTGCGCGCTCTGTCCGAGTTTTAGCCCCGCTTAGCCTAAGGAGTGAGTGTAGGTTCCGTTCGCCTAAACTGGGACTCATGTATGGAAATCCATTTCATATGTGGGTTCGGGTTTAGGTGCGGGGGATGTGGTGGCCCACCGTTCCGGGCGTCACAGTATCTATGCTAGTTGAACCCGTCACTTATTTTGTACGTTGATTTAATTGCTTCCGCTATCTGATGATAATTGTTTAAATTGCTTCCGCGCTCTGTGTCTGTCGAGTTAGATCCGCCTAGCCTAGTGTGTGAGTTGGTCTCCCATTCGCTTTGATTCGGATTCGGGCATGGACTTTCCATTTCGTGACCAGGTCTGGGTCTTAGTGCGGGGGATGTGGTACCCTCCGTTTGGGGTGTTACATCCTTAAGTGGAATCAGAGCTCTAGGTTGCAAAACCGAGCTCTAGTGTCATGTTGTGTCTGTCTAGGCCGTACGGCATAGGAATAACTGCGCATTGCATTTGTTTGACTTGTTACTTTGACCCTTCGGTATGAATTGTTTCGTGATTTTATGATTGTGTGCACATTATGACTTTGATTATGCAACATCTTATTTTATGTGGTTTATAAATTACAACTAATTGTTGCATTTACGTGGTATACTTGTTACATTTCATTTGCACCCTAATCCGCATGCATCGAATTTAGTGTTTAAATTTCAGGGTGCCCTATGAGTCAACACTAAGATTTCCCTTCGTTAACATTACCTATTGGAACTACAACGAAAACATACCATAATTCAAAGATGAAATGATTCTTTACCAAGATCAATGTTCATGAAAAGGTTCAAAGTTGAAGGAATGAGATTTGCTATATTGACTTACTATCTTAAAGTCAATTGAAAGATGAAGTTTGACGAATTTTGTAACACCCCGGAGTGAAGGGCGCCACATCCCCCGCACCATAACCCAACACGTGAAGCGAAATGGGAACTCCGCCCACGTATCAAGCCACGGCGAACGGGTGACAAACAAAATTCAAACCTAAGCTAGGCGGTCTAGACCCTACTCAGAGCACGCAATAAAACAAGTAACGGATGCGGAAGCACCAGAATCTCATAAAGCAAATAAACATACTCAAGACATAACAAACTTTCGATTCAAGTTATACAAACTTTTACAATTTCGAATTTAAAGCATAACAATTTCAGAATTGGCCAAAGTGCATAAAGAAAACGAAAATACAATGCATGAGACTCAAGCTATCCTCAAACCCGACTCAAAGACAACCGCCTAGCTCCAACACCTCAGAACGGGTACCTGCAACTCAAAACAAAGGGGGAAAAAAGATAGAAATAACGCGGGTCAGTCCTAGAGACTGGTGAGGGGGCTAACACACGCACCCATACATATACATAAGAGCAAAGCATATACAAAGCTTAAAGGGGTTCATGAACCGGGCACGGTTTTTGCATTCTGAAACATTTAACCCGTGGTAATATATATATAGAAAGAAGGTTGGGGCCGAAGGCCAAATTCAGTCAAGTTTTAGAGTTTAGAAATCCGCCCCCGTTTCACAACCATAATCGAAACATAACGAACTGAAAGCTTAAATCCAACTCACTTACTCCATACACCAAGGCGAAACGAAAACAAAATAAATCATATCTCAACTCCACCCCAACATCGTTTCGGGGAGAGAGGTGCCCCTCTCAACCCCTGCTGAAAGCTGAATGAGACGGGGGATCCACCCGCTCCTTCGACGGGTCACTAAGCACACCGCTGGCTCAAGAAGACCCGCCTTCCCCTCGACCTCCCGAGGATGGGCGAAATCTCCCTTTTGTGGAGTCGTGTTGATGAGAGAGCCCGGCGACCCCATGGCCGACCCGGGATCACATACCACTTCTCCGGGGCCCAAACTTACACTTACACTTATACTTGCACTTATCACACTTACCAGGCGAAGCTTATCCACAAATCTTATCACGCTTACAAACACACACACACTTAACAAAGCTTGTCAAAACAAAAGAAAATAGAGCTTATATACTTATAAAAGCGTTTTCAAATTCTTAAGGCAAACGGGATAAATCCCACGAAATACGTATCCAAACACATATCTATATATATACATATATAAGTCGCATGAGGGTTCGAAATTCAATTAGGGTCTTAGGTTATCATAACTAAAAGGAAAGAAAACCTCACCTGGACGAGCAAACCAACCAAAACGGACCAAAAGGAGTCAAACGAATCACTTCCTCAACAACGGGATGAACCTAAGAGCAAAACAAAGAGCAAGAGGCAAACTTAGACTCAAATGAACCATATTGACGCTCGGCGAATGCGTATGATTGTATAAAAGATGATATTATGTCATGAACACGTTCATGTGCACTACTAAGGAATTTAAATCGTATAATCAAATCATTCAATCCTTCGCTCACTTTCATTCGAATTCATAATTACATGTTTCCAATCAATTCAAGAAATTCAAGGCACAAGATTTAACATTTAGACAAATAAGAGCATTGAAGTGAATTAAGTTCGACACACATTCAAACGTACTCAATCTTACACAAAACTCTAATACATACACCCTATTACCTCATATAGCATATCTCCAAAGTTTGAAAGCAAGAATAAATCACAAGATGAGGGAAAAGGGTTAAGGAAATCATCAACGCCACCAAAACGCACATAAACGGCATTCAACAAAAGCATGCTTAAATCTCACCCAAATGTTATGAAATCGAACCAAAATATTCCCAACACATATTAAAACAAGTTCATAGTTCATCACAAATGAAGATAAAGACAATAAAGAGGTGAAACAAACCAAAAACCGAAAAGGAAAACCAAGGGCTGCGCAGGGGGAGGGACACGGGGTGTCCCTCAACTTAACTAAGCTGAGCCACGCCCGTGTCTCAGTCCAGACATGACCAGGAAGCATGACACGCCCGTGTCTCACCTTTCAAGGCAAATGAGACACGGGGGTGTCTCGGTACAGCACCAAAAACGCATACAAAGTTTGCCGGCAAAACTGACACTAAACAAAATCAGTCAAAAAGCATACCAAATCAACTCCAAATATTATGAAACTTGATATACAACATATTTAGCATGTTAGGAACATATTTCATTTAGAACTCAAAGGCTAAATCACGCGTTAAGGTCACCGAAATCATGCAGCAACTCAGGAGCGCCAAAAACGGACATATGAGCTCAATTGGTTCAATCATGCCATGATCAAGTACTTAGGGGTTGAAAATGAAGCTGAAACTCTAGGTAATGAATACTAACATGATAAGCAACTAATATACTCCATGTATATGCAAATTGACACGAATTGGAGCACATTAGAACCACCAAGTAATCACAAAATGCAACAGCAGCAGTTCGGTTCGCGCATAGCATACAAACAGGCCATCATGCTTCGATTAGGAGCTGAAAATGAATCTAAAAACTTGCAAGATCAGGGCTAACATATAAACCAATTAGTATACAACATCTCCATGCAAATTCACACGAATTGGAAGTCATTAACTCAAGCAACAAAGCACAAAACGTCACAGCAGTCCCAAAACAGGGGAGCAGTTTTTAAGGTTCAAGAACTCAAGTTTGCAGCCATATTAAAACATGAATTCCGGGCAAAACGAAGCACATTCATAGAACAACATGTATACTACATTACCAAGCATTAGCATACGAAATTGGAGGCAAGAATTCATCCATTTGATCTCAAAAACGTGACAGCAGTTTGGTGGAAATGAGCAGATTTGCAGCAGTTCGGTTTTCAAGTTTCATGGCCAAAAACTCAAGGTTTCAATCATGTTATCCAAGAGAAAACAACCCTAACACATCTAGAATGAAGTAAGAATCAAGAATGGAAGCAAAGGAGTTCATATAATTAACAAGGAAGCACCAAATCAGCCACAAACTCAAGCTAAGGCAAGGAAGCAACAAATGACCTCTAACCCTAACTATTCATGCAAGTCTCCATAACCTTATTAAATCTGATGCAAATCATGAATTTCAAGGATCAAATGAAGCATAGAAGAGAGGAGAATACATAAATATACTTACCTTTAAGAGTTCATGGAGTGTGGAAGAGATTGGCTCCAAAAATCACAAGGTCTTGAAGAGGGCTTTCTTCTTCTCCTCTTCTCTTCTCTCTCGATCTGTTTCAGCACAAATGAGGGGGGGTTTGGCTCGGTTTTCAGCTGATAAGGGAGAGGGAGAGACTTAACTCAAGTCAAGTTATCAAGGGTTAGGCTTAGGTTGAGTTAAATTGGCCCCACAAGTACATGACTAGTCAAAGAAGGTGGCTTAAGCACAAGCTGTTCGTTCCGGTCGAAAAACGAGGGTCTAAACGGGCTTAGAAAAATACCAAATCAGGTTCCTTGGCTTCATCTCTTCGTTACGAGTCCAACGCATCTTCCGGAATTCGAATCCGAATTCCCTAGCTCAGGTTATGGCCTCCGGAACAAGAGGCGCGCTAAAACTAGTTAGGCCCTCATGTCCCTCGTCACATACTTAAGGTTTAAAACCTCGAAAAACGAACACGAAAACTTAAAAAGAGCATGCAAACACATTCATAACTCATGTATATCACGCATATCGAAATTTCACAAAAATCGGAATTGAATTCCGGCACATAACAAGCAAATTACGAGCATACGAAACTTAAACGTTTAAAATCAAAGTTCATGAATATAAACAATTAATTTCATATTAATTCAAATAATCATATAAGCATTAAAATAACATTCAAATACGTAATTAAATAATTTAAAGCACATAAAACCCTCTCGTTACGGCGTACCTGGAAATCCGAACGATCGGGATGTTACAAACTCCCCTCCTTCAAAAGGACCTGTCCTCAGGTCCTAAGGAGAATCTTGAACGGCTTCGAAGACAAGCCCAAAATCCACATTTCCGCTGCGCCACTCTGATCCTATACTTCTCGAAACCCTATCTCCTTAAATAGCGAACCGGACACAAAGTCCTAGGCGTTTGCCCCTACTTCCCAAATAAAGATTCGGGAGTAGTTGGAGAATTCTCAACCTTGGCACGTAGACATTACTACACAAAGTCCATAACGTCTTTCTTATGCCAGAATATCCGGGTCCCAAAACTCCGAACAACCTCAACCCTGAGTGGGATAAACTCGTGACCTTGCACTCCTTAAGGCGTAGGCTACCGTTCGTCTACGAGCAACACACAACAAAGGCCTTCCTTTATGCCTCGGTTGGAAACAAGGTAGCCTTTTGTACCTTTGGTTAGGCAAGAGCCAATACCGTGGGTAACTCTCTTCAACCGCCTCTTCCCACTCAAAACCGTGCCTCTTACTCTGAGACAATCCTCAGTTCTCCTACGGCAAGTGACTGTAGCAGTCACGTTCGGTGGTTTCCGGCCACTTTTTCCAGCGACCAACATGGGGATTTCGAAGAGCTCATCATGGATAAGTCGATGCCTTCTACGGATTTCGTTTTTGTTCACCGGATTGGAGGTAATTTGATTTTGAAGTTTTTGGGGTTTTCGTATTATTAGATTCAAGATCTAGGACGAGTGGCTTGGAATTTTCAGAAATTGATTGAGGATATGGAACGAGCACGAGGACTACTTTCTCGGGTAATTTTTCGGGATTTTTTCGGCAACTTTCGACGATAGCCTTGGGGATTTTTCCGGTGACTTTCGGACAGAATGTCGGTCTCGATGTGGTGTGTCCAACACCGCTTTCCGTTCGATAATCAGACACTCGATCTATTTATTACGAATTATTTTACGTAATTGTAATTATTTGAATTAATTGTTTTAAGTGCAAAGAAATTGGTTATTGTTGGTTTGTTGGTCGAGATGTATTCCAATTGTATACGAAAATATGTATTGAATGAATTGTGATATGCATGAATATTTTGATTTACAATTTGAATCCCGGTGTCATGAATTTACGCTATTTGTTAAGTACGAAGGGGTGTTAGTGTAATATTTAGAAACTAATCTTTTATGTGACTAAATGAACTTCAATGATATTTTAGAAGAACGAACATGTTGTGATTTCTCTATATGAATTTGAAACGTTCTCAATGTTATGGTTGTTGTAAATTGTGTTTCAAATATAAAACTTAGATAAATGAATGATGCTTGAACAACATAAGACTTGATGCATGATAGGAGTTAGAATTGTAATTTCTTGATTTACTCTTACTACTCGAAAATGGTATATTACGAATTACGATAAATTGATAATTGTCATGTTTGTAAGTAATTAATTCCTAGTTGAATAATTGTATAAACGCTTTAAACGAACAATTATGCTTAGTAATCAACTAAGGAGATGTATGTGTAATAATTCTAAACTTTTATAAATGACTTAGGGGATGTAGGTGTAATATTTATGAAACTATGAATGTGACTTGAGCTTGTGTACCAAACATGTTGCGAAGTTGTAAAGTATGATCTTAAGTGAATTAAATGCACTCTTTATTTGTATCAAGCATGCCATCTACGTACAACAACTTTGTATGTTTATATGATCAAGTTGCTCTTACTTATGCACTTTATAACTCGACATGAACTTGATGCTTAATTGTAATATTATAATTGAACCCTGTGACATTGGATGATTTAATATGCATTTTGTGAATACATTGACTTCCTAAATTGATCTTGCATCTTTGGATATGGAATTATGTGTCGGTTTCTTGTAAATATGACCTTGTTAAGCATTGATATACCTTCAATAACCACGACACCTTATCCAAGCACAACATGAACACTTATGCACAACCACGATCATGTTAAGCAATGTCGTGCGTCTTGTTTGGTTCATATAGAGTCTAAGTCTGGGCTTTTGTATGTCTTGTCATAGAGTTTGGTGGTGCTGGTGGGCGAAAGGTTTAGAGTGTTTGGCCCTTCACACTCTCAGACTCTACTTTCACGACGTGAGGTTTAGGATTTTGTATAGTTATGCGACCTATGGCCTTTATATACTGATTTCTACCCTTGCATGCGAGTATAGTCTATTATAAATACTTATGTATTGGATATGATATGTTTATGACCTTGTGAATCAGCTCTGTTTTGGAAAATTAGATATGAAACCATATGTAAGTTGTTTTGAAAAGTTATGTTATGTTATGATCTATTCTGTAGCGAGTTAGCCATGATACATGGTATCTGTTCTGTTTTGTTATGGATCCGAGGAGCTTTGGGTAAGGAATCCCTGGGACGGTATAGGGCCGTCAGGGCTCGACCTGTGTATAATCTCCATTTGAGATATCATCGCGCGACTCAGGGAGATAGGGGAGGCATGATATCTTGAGCCTTCGGTGTACATACAAAGAGGACTCCTGTGGGTTAGCTACCCCTTGAGGGTTTATCTGTTCTGGATGGTTTAGGGACGGTACATCTCCTCCATCGTTGGTGTGACAGTTGGATTTGATTTAGTATTCTATGTTTTGATATGTTCTGATGAGTAAAGGTTGGAAGCTAGTACTCACCGAGCATGTGATCTATTCTATCTGGGAATCATGGATCGAGATAGAGTTTCTTAAATGTTCTCTAAAATCTTACATATCTATATTTTGGGGTACTTTGGAAATGTCTTTGGTATGCAACACCTATCTCCGGTTCATGAGTCCACCCTTCTGATATGTGTTGTGCTTTATATATATATAGTGGATGTGCGTTAGCCCCCTCACTTAGTCAGTTGACTGACCCCCTCATTTTATCTTTTAGTTTACAGGTTTCCTTTTGGCTTAAGCTAGGCGGAAGTGAGTCTTCTGAGTCACACTTGTCGGTTTAGTTAGTGTTAAGATCCATTTGTCACATACTCTATTTATGTTATGCATTCTTATTTCGCTTTTGGAGATTATGTTTTATGCTCTACTTAGACTTAAACCCGTGTGGGGTTAGTATGCTAGCATTTGGATGTAATTAGCTATTCTGCTGATACTTATGTTGGTTTATTACGTTGTGATGATATGAGATTCGGGACTAGGTATCTATGCTAGTTGAACCCGTCACCTGTTATGTATGCTGATATTCGGGACTCGGTATCTATGGTAGTTGAACCCGTCACTTATTTTGTACGTTGATTTAATTGCTTCCGCTATCTGATGATAATTGTTTAAATTGCTTCCACGCTCTGAGTCTGTCGAGTTAGATCCGCCTAGCCTAGTGTGTGAGTTGGTCTCCCGTTCGCTCTGATTCGGATTCAGGCATGGACTTTCCATTTCGTGACCGGGTCTGGGTCTTAGTGCGGGGGATGTGGCAACCTTCGTTTGGGGTGTTACAGGTTTGGTGATTATATGAAATGCTTGAGATTATATGTAGCTTGTTTGAAGATTTGAGATGATTTCATATAATTATAACTTGAATTCATGAGGTTTGGTGCATGATTGATCACTTGATTTTATAAGTGTTTTATGTTGGAAATTTCATGAATCAAAGCATGGTTCCTTGGATTATATGAAGCTTAATTGATATATATCAACCATATGCATGGTTTCTCTTAGTTTTGAGTTGATTCTTGTCTTAGTTTTGTGTTGGGAAGGCTTGGGAGCCAATTCCCGTACCCATACCCTGTTTTTCCCCTGTTTTCCGCCCAGATTGCTTCCAAACAAGCGTTTGGTCCCTTAGTTATTTTACCAAACGCCCGTGTGAGATGTGTTTGCCTTACTCAAGAGCTTCCAAACGCCCGTTTCTGCTTTTAGTTCATTTTTCAAACGGGTGTTTCTCCCTCGTATAAACTTCGATTGACCTGATTTTTAAGGCCATGGAAACCTCTTGAAGTCGAGAACAACCTCCATTTAAAATCACCTCAATATGGTTTCTAGTTAGTGAGATATAATCAATTCTTTTAGGTATCGCCTTTTTCCTCACAAACTCCACTCGCTTAACTTCAAGCTTATGCCACTTTCTCCTCGCTTTGAACTAGAAAATGAGCCATATATCATCAGAAAGGTCTTTGTGTCTAGTTTCATTAACAATAAAGAAAACTTCAATTCCAACTTCAAGAACTCAAGATATTCCAGTTTTCCTACAGCATGTGCATTTCCTAAAATTGTCCGTTTTTGCCAAACTTCACCAAAACTTCTCTTATTGCATTCCTTTCACTTCCTTGGCTCCCTTATCTGACTTATATAATATATATACTTGACTGATTGATAAGTTTTCTCCTACTTGACACTTCTTGGTACTTAATTGCTCAAACGTGATTGTGTGACTCCATGCCTTACATGAATTGAACTTGAAATGGTTAATGATATGAATACGTGACTTCTTAATATTAATTTCACCTCTTAGGTGTTAATTGGTTTTCATACATGCTAAGTGTCACTTAATTACTTGTTTTATTTATTTACGTGAGCATGGCCGTGCATCATACTTGGTCTCATAATAAGTCTCGTCTCACGAGTTTCCACTATTCCTTTTCTTGTCCAGTTTTTCTCCAGGGCGGAGATCATGGATCGTTTGGGCACTTTCTTGTATCTTGTCTTGTCCCGACGCTTGTCAGGTGAGGTTTAATTCTAGATATATAGAACCCATACAACCCCTCCGTGATGTTTTCGGCCAAAATGTATCTATATATCTATAGTTTTCCAAACCATATTGATTTTCAACTAATTTCATGGAACGGATTGATTGGCTGATTGGGCGAGTAAAGCATGTTCATTTTGGGCCCGAGGGTAGTGTATTGAGCCAACCGGGAAAGCAAGGGCTGACGGGTAACTCTTGCACTATCCTCACCAATTTTGGGATCATCTCGGAATCCACCAGGAGGTTTGGTGGAGGAAGAAATCCCGTGTGTGGGAGTCATGTCCCCGAGGTACACCATTCATGGATGGTTGGGTCTTGCAAGCCCACCATCACCCGGAGGAAGAAGGGTTCATGAAACTGCTAATTGTGCACTATAATAACTTGCATGATAACCATTGTATTGAAACCTAAATATTGATTGTACACTTTTGGAGAAAGGTTGGAGAATTGCCCTCACTCGCCGGGCCACGGATTGAATTGATCATGATTGAATTATTAAATTGATTAGTTGTAATCTCGAGCGAGTTCTACTTTATTATTGAACTTATATTGTTTCTTTTATTAAAACCTTACCCCAGATTATGGCTTGTATGTTAATTGCGCTAATATTTATCTATACCCCTCACTCAGTCTTTCGTAAACTGACCCCTCACCTTTTTCAGGTTTGGCAGGTTGAGTGCTAGGCGGGATCGAGTCGGTCTTTATTTTGGATCTAGCACAGTCTCATGTATTTTGTTAATGCATATGTATATTATTGACTCATATCTCTTAATTATGACTTGTTATTGAATAGTTGGGATTGTATATATGGAAATGTTGGATATGGACTCGAAATGGTGATAATGAAATGCATGAATATTATGCTTCTATTTTATTGTTATGTAAGTTGGTATTTGATTGAGGGTTAGTCCCACCTAGCTAGTGGATTTTTTTTTTGTCACCCATTCGCTATAGTTTGGTTTATATACAGATTATCCATTTCGTATGTGGACTGAGCTATAGTGCGGGGGTGTGGCATCTCGGCGTTCCGGGTGCTACATCTTAAGTGGTATCAGAGCCCGGTTGTAAAACCGAGGTTCTCGTGTCATGTCGTGTCAAGTCTAAGTCGTACGACATAGGAACCAATTGACAATTTGATAGTCTTGAATCTTATTTGAACTTACCTGAACATCTTTGAGCTACTTGATAACTTGTGCATGACATTGATTCGTGTCACTACTTGTTGATTAATTGACCTTCTATGGTTTGGAAATTTATATGTTCAACGTGTTTATTTAAACTTTTGCAGAATTTATGTGTCAACGTGTTTTATCTTAAATTTTGTTGAATTATTCATTGAATTTTGCATCAAATTCATGGCTTTGGTGTTAATTATGTGACATGAGCATGCAATAACTGCATGCATTTATTTTTAAAAATTAGTTATGATTCATAGGATACGAAGATAATATCAAACCATGGCCAATTTCTACAGCTACAACCGTTCAACATAAGTTCTACCTTCAAGCCGAATGATGCAAGGAAGGTGTCAGGGATTACATACAAGGAGTTAAGATTTATGGCCTTCTCTAATTGGAGGTATGGTTCGAGGGTTAGAATCCGGAGTGGTATGCCGATTTATGAGGAAAAGTTTGCAACTTCTATCATAAATGATGAATTCTCGATGAGGATTATCTAATTCGGGGACGGAGCAAAGAAAATCTTGGAGGTATTTGGATTGGAGCTTCAAACCAACAAAAGGCGATGACCTTCAAGAGAACTTAAGGCAAAATAGGTTTGTTGAGGGATAAGCAATGAAGATCGTCAAAGAAGGTTCGAATGAAATAGGATCGGTGGATGATGGGAAATACGGATCACCAAGGAAGAACTTTTAAGTAAATTTATTCATTAGTAGTCAATCTTGGGCAAGAAGAAGAAGGAGCGAATTTAGGACTTCGGATTTCGGGAAAAGAAAATAGGTGAATTGGAGGAAATTAAGAGCACCGATGGTTTCAAGTTCATGGAAAGTCAAGATGCTAAAGGCTTTATCTTCGGATGGGTTAGAGTTCATTTTACAGATCCAAGCCGAAATATCGTGTTGTGAGCGCAAGGTAAGAGATCATATGGAGCAACAAATGGAAAAAGTAAATTAAGAGGACTTCAACCGAGATAATGCCTAAAGAAAGTCGGGATAACAATGGGAGATTAGTCACTTGAGAGAAGTTGGATACTAACTTCATAAGTGGAAAAGAATTTGAATTCAAGAATTACAATCTCGGATTATAAGGTTATACGAGTGATACAAGAAAACTTCGATCGAGGAGATAATTGTGGTGAAGAATCGGGGTTCAAGAAATTTCAATCCCGGGCGATGGAAATGGATGGGTTGATGATAGAGAATTTTGAAGAATTGGAAGACCGTACGGAAAACAAGAAATGATCAACCATTCGGGATAAGTTTATGATTCAACAAACAAGGAACAAATATCGGGTTAAAGCTTATCACTACCACGGTGACAGTTTCAAAGATTCCATAAGCACGTGCATCATACATCGCATTTAATGAGCTAATATCTTTTATTTATACATGCGTGCATCTTTAATCGTCATAATTTCTTCAACATGTCGTATCCTTAATCGTTTAAAGAGTGCTACATGCATTAGCATCTTAATCCAACATGCATTGTTCAGTGTTTACTTGATAGGGAATTTTCTCCACTTCATTTATCGAGTGTTACTCCGATCGGGTCTGGCTTGAAACAAGTGAAGAAATAATTGGGTGGCAAAGTGTGGGTTTAAAAAGGAAAGAGTCATTGAGAGGTTGAGAAAAGTAGTCAGGAGTTAGAAGGGAAGAAGTGGGTCATTACACCTACCAATCGCCTCAAAGATAAGGGCGAGATAAAATTTCCGGACAAGTGGCGAGGTTGGAACCGTCTATATCAAGGAAGCTGAGTTGAAGAAGTCGATACTGTCTAAAGTAAGAAGTGATGTTATGAGCCAATGGATAAGAATAGGCATTCTTAAGGGGGAGAGTCGATCGGGAAAAGACTTCAAATTTATGGATTGGCTCAAATGGATTGCTTTCAATAAAAGTAACAAAATTGCTGGAGGCACCAACAGCGGGATTTCTCGGAAGTGGAAAAAGGAAAGGAATTATAAGAATCTAACACTTGATAATCTTTAAAGTTGGGATGAGAAAATTTTGAGGATAATTTCAAAAAAAAAAAAAAAAAAAAAAGGGCTAAGTGCTTCAAGAAACGGAGGTGAATATTCAGTAAAGAATGGTAGATTTAATACTTGTTTCAATTTCCAACCGGGGTGGAGGAATTTTCGGGAACAAGATTGGAAGTGATAGGCACTTCAAGAGATAAAACTATGAATTCAAGGAAAGCTTGGGACTTAACTTTACAAGATGAGGTGAGAGATAATTGAGGGCAACTTCGGTTGTGAGATTAATGCCGTTAGGTCCTATTTCGGGAGCATACAAACTCAATCTTCTAAGGTCGCAAGAATAGTATTTCATGAACGCATCCTATGTCTCGAAGTATTTCAAGAATTGATAATGAGAATATTGGGGGAGGAAACTTGATCGGGTCATCACAAATTGGGATGAAAGTGAGAGTCCGTTCAATTGAGCATTGGAAGCGTAGTATTTAGGGAGAAAAGCACACATTCAAGAATTAAATTTTCGGATCGTGGTGTTAGAAAAGGTAAAGGATTTGATCACGGGTTGAAGGCCGAGTAACCACGAAGATATTTATATCCACATCGGACCTTTCGGGGCATGATAGTGTGTTTAGAAGATTGATCGTGGAAGCAGGACTGAATTGCCATTTAAGTATTGGATATCGAGGATTGTAAGGTCCGACACGTTAGGAAGAGGAATCTTCAACATCAAATCAAGAGGTGAAATGAATCACTACCGTAGAAGATTCCCGAACAATGGTGAACGGTACATCAAGCATTCATGGCATATGCATACATGTAACCTTAACTCAAATAAGTTCGTGATGCTGAGTGCTTTACTGGTTTGTTGTATTAGCTGCTTTTATGTAATTAATAATCGATGTCTTTGATATTTCCTATTTGTTCTTTACGTGATGGTGTGTGTGCGAGTTTACTTAAGTGTCCTTTTGGGTTACGTGTGTGAGAGACGGGGTTCTCTCTTGTTGCTTGTTTGACAGACGGGGTTCTCTCATTACTTATTTGAGAGACGGGGTTCTCTTGTTGCTTGTTTGAGAGATGGGGTACTCTCATTGCTTGTTTGAGAGACGGGGTTCTCTCGTTGTTTGTCTAAGAGACGGGGCTCTCTCATCGCAAGCTTTAAAGTTCAGAACTCATGATTGGACCTAGGGACCAGGTCCTCTTAAGGGGGAGAGAGTTGTAACGCCCCAATTTTTCAATTGTGTATTTCATGATATTTGTGAATTATTTGATCAAGTGTCTACATGAAATTTTGTCAACTTGTAATTTATGGCATGATTCATATTTAATTGATTTGCGTTATTTAATTTTCTTGACTTGAATACTTGCAATTATGATTTAAATTATAACTTCGTGAATTCAATTTCGTGAGAGTGTGTTTAATTCTCCGAGCATGATTTAAGTGATTTAGCATAACATATATATATTTAACTCCATTTCATCTTATCCTTTTAAAGCTATATAGATACATATATACATATATATATATATATATGTGTGTGTGTGTGTGTATGTATGTTTGTATAATCATCTCCCCTACATGCCAAGTTGATACACCTCTAACTTGTAAATTCCTAAGAGACAAGGGCTTATGTGCAAATAAGTTTTAATGCCAAGACTTTCATCCCACTTTAATTATAAACCATACATACATATATACACATATACATATAGATCTTGCCTCATATATTACATATAGATATACATACATTACCTTTTTCATTTCATTCATGAGATAAGCTCAAGAATCATTTCCTCTCGCTCTCTCCTTCCCTCTTCCATATCGATCCAAGCAATCAAGGAGGCAAGAGGGCCAAGTTTCATTCGTTTCTATCCAAGAGATCAACCTACACATTTCCATCTTTCTCTTTCCCTTCACCTTCTCCATCTTCAAGGTAAGAGCATGCATGTTTCTTTGAGGATTTATGATAGCAAGGTTAGGGTTTGGTGATTATATGAAATGCTTGAGATTATATGTAGCTTGTTTAAAGATTTGAGATGATTTCATATAATTATAACTTGAATTCATGAGGTTTGGTGCATGATTGATCACTTGACTTCATAAGGGTTTTATGTTGGAAATTTCATGAATCAAAGCATGGTTCCTTGGATTATATGAAGCTTAATTGATATATAGCAACCATATGCATGTTAGTTTTGAGTTGATTCTTGTCTTAGTTTTGTGTTGGGAAGGCTTGGGAGCCAATTCCCTTACCCATACCCTGTTTTCCGCCCAGATTGCTTCCAAACGGGCGTTTGGTCCCTTAGTTATTTTACCAAACGCCCGTGTGAGATGTGTCTGCCTTACCCAAGAGCTTCCAAATGCCTGTTTCTACTTTTAGTTCAGTTTTCAAATGGGCGTTTCTCCCTCATATGAACTCCGATTGACCTGATTTTTAAGGCCACGGAAACCTCTTGAAGTCTAGAACAACCTAAAATTAGAATTACCTCAATATCATTTCTAGTTTGTGTGATATAGTCAATTCTTTTGGGTGTCATCTTCTCCCGACAAACTGCACTCGCTTAACTTCAAGCTTATGCCATTTTCTCCTCGCTTTGAGCTAGAAAATGAGCCATATATCATCAGAAAGTTGTGTCTAGTTTCATTCCCAACAAACAAAACTTCAATTTCAACTCTAGAACTCGAGATATTCTAGTTTTCCTACAGCATGCGCATTTCCTAAAATTGTCCGTTTTTGCCAAACTTCACCAAAACTTATCTTATTTCATTCCTTTCACTTCCTTGGCTCCCGTATGTGACTTATATGATATATATACTTGATTAATTAATAAGTTTGCTCCTACTTGACACTTCCTGCTACTTAATTGCTCAAACGTGATTGTGTGACTCCATGTCTTACATGATTGAACTTGAAATGGTTAATGATATGAATACGTGACTTCTTGATATTAATTTCACCTCTTAGGTGTTAATTGGTTTTCATACATGCTAAGTTTCACTTGATTTCTTGTTTTATTTATTTACATAAGCATGGTCGTGCGTCATACTTGGTCTCATATTGAGTCTCGTCTCACGAGTTTCCACTATTCCCTTTCTTGTCCAGTTTTTCTCCAGGGCGGAGATCATGGTTCGTTTGGGTACTTTCTTGTATCCTTGTCTTGTCCCATCGCTCGTCAGGTGAGGTTTAATTCTAGATATATAGAACCCATACAACCCCTACGTGATGTTTTCGGCCAAAATGTATCTATATATCTATAGTTTTCCAAACCTTATTGATTTTCAACTGATTTCACGGAACGGATTGATTAATGATTGGGCGAGTAAAGCATGTTCACTTTGGGCCCGAGGGTAGTGTATTGAGCCAACAGGGAAAGCAAGGGCTGACGGGTAACTCTGGCACTATCCTCACCAATTTTGGGATCACCTCTGAATCCACCAAGAGGTTTGGTGGAGGAAGAAATCCCGTGCGTGGGAGTCATGTTCCCAACGTACACCATTCATGGATGGTTGGGTCTTGCAAGCCCACCATCACCCGGAGGAAGAAGGGTTCATGAAACTGCTAATTGTGCACTATAATAACTTGCATGATAACCATTGAATTGAAACCTAAATATTGATTGTACACTTTTGGAGAAAGGTTGGAGAATTACCCTCACTCGCCAGGCCACGGATTGAATTGATCATGATTAAATTATTAAATTGATTAGTTGTAATCTCGGGCGAGTTCTACTTTATTATTAAACTTATATTGTTTCTTTTATTAAAACCTTACCCGAGATTATGGCTTGCATGTTATATGCGCTAATATTTATCTATACCCCTCACTCAGTCTTTCATAGACTGACAACTCACCTTTTTCAGGTTTGGCAGGTTGAGTGCTAGGCGGGATCGAGTCGGTCTTTATTTTGGATCTAGCACAGTCTCATGTATTTTGTTAATGCATATGTATATTATTGACGCATATCTCTTAATTATGACTTGTTATTGAATAGTTGGGATTGTATATATGGAAATGTTGGATATGGACTGGAAATGGTGATAATGAAATGCATGAATATTATGCTTTTGTTTTATTGTTATGTAAGTTGGTATTTGATTGAGGGTTAGTCCCGCCTCGCTAGTGGATTTTTTATTTTTTTTTGTCACCCGTTCGCTATAGTTTGGTTCATGTATGGATTATCCATTTCATATGTGGACTGAGCTATAGTGCGAAGGTGTGGCATCTCAGTGTTCCGGGTGCTACAGAATGCCTATGAACAAAATCATCTCGTTTATTATTCAAAGACTGTTTGTGATTTTACAAGGGAATAGTAAAGCCAAAAGCTGCTTTAAGGGCACTATTCCTAACATATATCACATAATCACACACACGTGATATATATATCGCATATTCACACACACATTATATATATATACCAATATCACGTACATGCATATATATATATATATACGTACTCATGTATGCAACACACACCACACTAACACATATGCATGCAATAAATATACATTACATATATATACACAGCATGCATAACAAATCAAAACAAAGCTCCAATAGCAGGTCCCCGCCCGGGGAAAGAATTATGCAAAAAGGCCCCCGGCCAGGTAGAAGGAAGGCAGAAGCTACTGTCTCAAGTGTCCCCGCCCGGGGACACAACCAAAGCACAATCTCCCCGCCCGGGGAGATCACAACAGCAGCGACGAACAAAAGCAACTGCTGCTCTGTTCTTAGCCCTTCTCACGCAGCAGCAGTAGGGCAAAGTAGCAGTAGCAGAGCAACAAAACAGCAGCAAAAAAAGCAAGAAAAGAAGGCAAAAACTGATAGCAGTCCATACATGGAGGAGCAGTTCGAAATTCCAGTTTTCAAGCCCAAAAACTCAAGGTTTCATCCAATTTATCAATGGTAAACCAATCCTAATACATCTATCATGAAGTATGAATCAGGAATTGAAGCAAATAAGCTCATATAATCAACAAACATGCATCAATTCACACAAAATCCGGACAACAGCCATGGATTCAAAAATGGAGGAAAAACCTAACTATTCATCACTTCATCAAAGCGTACTCAAATCTCCATGGAAATCGGCAAATAAACACTTAAAAGAAAGAGGAGAAGATGGAGAAAAAAACCAAGGATTTACCTTTCGAATTTGAGGCGAAATGATGGAGTATTGATCTTGGAAAGGCAAGGTTAACTGTGCACTCTTTTTCCCCCTTTCTCTCTCGATCAGTTGCTTCTCACTCTCTCCCCAGGTCTGATTTCGAAATGAGAGGTTAATGGATGTTAGAGGGTTTAACTAGGGTTAATTTGGCTTAAGAATCAAGTGATTTGGTTAAGAAATGAATTAGTTATGACCAAAATACTCCAAGGTGGCAACTCTGCGCGAGCAACTCGGTTCGGGCAAAATATGGGGGATCAAACGGGCTTAGAAAAATACAATGTTAAGTTCATTAGCTTCATATCTTCGTTATGAGTCTAGGAAAACTTTTGGAGTTCGAATCCGAATTCCCGATCTCAAGTTATGGCCTCCGGAACCCAAGACGCGCTAAAACTAGTTAGGCCCTCGAATCCCCAACAATTAAAATATGGTTCGTTACCATATCAAACAAGCCCAAAAAATTAAAATGAGCACATAAACGAATTCATAACACGTATAATTCATTCATATAAAATTTTCACGAAATTTCGAAACAAATTGAAACTCAAACGAATTAAAAACAAGTTCAAAAGCTTAAAAACGTTTAAATATACAATTCTATATTTTAACTAATAATTCAATTAATTTAGAATAATTAAAGAATAACAAATAAACATTAAAATAAACATACAATTACATAAATAAATAATTTAAATGCGTATTTAGCTCTCTCGTAAGTGCGTACCTATACAGCCAAAAAACCGGGGTGCCACAATCTCTCCCACTTAAAAAGGACCTGTCCTCAGGTCCGGAACGGGGTCCTTCATCCCCTAACTACGAAGCTCTCGAATCCTTATCAAACCACAAAACCATGAGAAAATGGGCCAACCCGTTGAAATGAGTGACTACACGAATCTTATCTAAATCTCCTTAGCTTTAGCAAACCGGACACAAAGTCCTTAGCTATTTGCTCCCACTTCTAATTGAATATGAAAGTATTTGGAGAATCCAATCGGTTCTTGATGCTCGGCCTTCAACTGATGGCATATTAGACATTGCTACAAGCAGTTTGCAACGTCTCTTCTTACACCGATACATCCTTACCGGTTCTTCAAGTCCTTGAACAAACTAGAACCAAGAGTGGGGTAAGTCTCGAGACCTTGCACTTCTCAAGACATAGGTTGCACTCTCCCGTAACCAACACACAACCAAAGCCTTCCTTAGTGCCTCGATTGTAAACAAAGTAGTCTAGAGTGCCCCGAATTAGGCAAAAGCCGATGTCGAAGGCAACTCTCTTCTACCGCCTCTTCCCACTCTAAAATCGTAGCTCTTTCCTGTCAAGCGAATCAACGGTTGGCATTCTTAAAGAACAGAATCCCCTAATATACCCCGTCAACACGAGAGACTTCTTACTCTAAGGTAATTCTCGATTTTTCTACCCGAATGCGTAGTCGGTTATACCGTTGTTAAAACCAATTCATCACGAACACGGGACTCTGGAGCAGAATGAACGACTCTTCGAAGCAAGCAAAGGTTACTTATCTTCCACAGTTACCTGTGTAGATTACAGTAGTCAATCTTCACCCTAACGTCCAATTTCTTCTTAGGTAGGACTTAAGCACTCCACGAAGAAGCACTCAACGGATGAAACCACCTTCTAAGAGCTCTTCGAACTACGCCTTCAGATCCAACAACCATGCTAGAGCCATTCGGTAGGGAGTCTTCGAACAAGTTCAACTTCGAGATAAAGATCAACGACATCTCAACGTCCCCATGAAGTACCAGAGAATCCCGACTTCCAAGGAAACCTCAAAATGTCTTACTTCGATCTTTGTCTCCTCGAGCTTGGTTCAATCCCTTAGTTAACCCAAAGGTAAGCCACAAAGCTCATCGCACTGTCCCGGATCAAACAACCGCTTCCACGGAAAATACAAATGGGCTAGCCTTCAATCTATTACCCGAAACTTTCGTTAAGCCCAAAACGGACCTCCTAAAGCAACAACCCAACTCAACTCGGAGCCCGAACAACCAACACACGCCTAATGTAGCTCCGTACCTCACTAGGTGCCTTCAAACGAACCTACCGGGCAAAGTCGACCCTCACAACTCACAAGTCACCCGAGCACTCCAGCACACCAAACTCTCTTCCAAGAAGAGAGTTCACACGAAGGAAACAGCAACACAAGCAACAATAAGCACCAAAGAGCAATGAAACAAGAAAGTAACCAACTTGTGGGTTTCTCCGAGATTAGATATGAATGAATGAGATGCCATGAATGCAAGTACCTCAATTTTCAGGTTCGATTCGATTCCCAACTTGAAGCCTTTGGTTCCGTCTCCTTTGTTTATTAGCCCTCGAATGGTCACAGTCTGGAAACTTGTGCTCTGAAGACCCGCAAGCATAACATCTCTGTAACCGAATCCAACATCCCTCGTAGGTATGATTAGTCCCTCCGTAATGAGCGCACGGTTAGAACTCTCTCTCTGATCCAGGTGTCTTCCGAGGCTTAGACTTCTTGTTACTTCTCTTCTGAGTTTGTATACCTTGCCGAGATGGTCTCTGCTCTACTTGCAAGTTGGAACATGAACCTAATGCGAGTGGTCGTTCCGGTGTCTCTCCTTCACGTCTCTTTCTTGCCACCCACCGATTTTCGACCCGTAGTGCTTTCTCAACGGCTTGGTTCCAAGTACTCGTATCTCTGGCACTAAGAGCATCTCTAAACTCACTCTGAAGGCCTTCCATAAAATAGCTAGCCTTCATCCCATCATCATTTGTGATATGTGCCATGTATGCACCCAACCTTTCGAACTCTTCTAAGTATTCCATAACTGTCTTGTCTCCCTGTTTAAGGGTGCGAAATAATTCGAATCTTCGGTTTCGTAGAATGGCTGGCGTATATCTCTTTCTTAATTCTCAAAAAAACATATTCCAAGTCAATCCTTCCCTTGTCGCTTCTCAAACAAATAAAATTCACATAATTAATTTAATGCTTAAATACATAATATGTAATATATTACATATATATATATTTCATATGTAGCACCCTTCACGTATGGATGCCACACCCCCGCACTATAGCTTAGTCCACATACGAAATGAGTAATTCGTACATGAACCAAACTATAGCGAACGGGTGACAAAGAAAAAAAATCAAGCTAGCTAGGGGGGACTAACCTCAACCGGAAAACCACTATGCAATAAAACGAGCGGAAGCATAATAATTTTCAATATTAATTTCCAAGTATTCAAGTTATACTATCTTCTAACTCCATATATCAAAACATTATCATCTCCCAAACTACATAACATGTCCAAAAGTAATAGATACAAAACATGAACGTGTAGTGCTAGACTCGACTGAAAACAGAATAGGACTCTGACTCCCGCCTAGCACGAACCTGCAAAACACTGAAAGGTTGAGGTGTCAGTCCAACACGGACTGAGCGAGGGGTATAAATAAAGGAATAAGGTTTTTAATAAAGGAAACAATATAAGTTCAATATTAGAATAGATCTCGCCCGAGATTACAACTAATCCATTCAATCAATACAAACATTATCAATTCAATTCAATTCAATCAGTGGCCCGGCGAGTGAGGGAAATCTCCAACCTTAGTCCAATTAGTGAATAATACCATCTTTAGGTTTTATTTCAATAATTATCATACGATCATTAGTGCACACTTAGCATTTTCACGAACTCTTTCTTCCTCCGGTGATGGTGGGATTGCAAGGCCCAACCATCCATGAACGGTGTACGTCGGGAACATGACTCCCACGCACGGGATTTCTCCCTCCACCAAACCTCCTGGTGGATTCTGAGGTGATCCCAAAATTGGTGAGGATAGTGCAAGAGTTACCCGTCAGCCCTTGCTTTCTCGGTTGGCTCAATACACTACCCTCGGGCCCATGTGAACATGACATGCTTACTCGCCAAAACACGATCAATCACGATAACACGATTATTCAATAGATCACGAAATCATTTGCAATCGGTAGAGATTTTGAGAAAGATATATACATATATATATACATTTTGGCTGAAAACATCACGTAGGGTTGTAAGGGTTCTATATATCTAGTAATTAAACCTCACCTTTCCGAACAACCAAAAGCAAAAAGAAACCATAAGGAGCGTGCTCCTCGTCTCCCGGACCGGGATCTGTGCAGCAAGGGACAAGTGTACATGAGACTCGACCCGAATGAACCAATTACGACGAACGGCATGTTCCATTACTGTCAATCATGCAATAATAATTAAGGAATGTTAATTAAAAGAATAATTATCAATAACCATGATTATAACTCATATAAGTCACATACGGAAGCCAAAGAAGCGAAAAGAATGCAATATGAAAGGTTTTGGTGAAGTTTAGGAAGACTTGACAATTTTGGGAAAATGCACATGTTGTGGGAAAACTAGAATATCTTAAATTCTAGAAGTGGGAATTGAGTTTTGTTTGTTGGGTATGAAAGTACACACAAAGACCTTTCCGACGGTATATGGCACGTTTTCTAATTCAAAGCGAGGTGAAAATGGTGTTGATCCGAAGTTGGATAAAATGCAGATTCTGGTGGGGTCGCGCCCTTCACAAAATGGTCGCGGTTTTTTCGAAATTTTCATGCAATTTTCCAAAAAGTCAAAACTTGGCCAAATTGGGGTCGCGGGTGAGACCAGTTTTATGCATATTTTTGGTCGCGGGCGCGACCTTCAATTTCTGGAGAAAAAACAGAGCAAAAACAGGGGATAGTCTCGGCCAAACACCACAATTAACCAAAACATCAATTTTCATACACCATAACACAAGTTTTCTGGAAATTTATATGCATATATGTTCAAGATACAATAAAACTTCTTTTAAACACATAAATCAAGCCAAATCATCAAGAATCATAAGCTTCAAGTTCATGCATCAATCGTCACATAAGCCCAATTCCTACAAGAATTCATGTCTCAAATCATGATTTAATCATATATTCATACTTCAAACAACATGTAATCCACTAATTTCATGAAATCAAATACCCTAGCTTCCATGAATGTAATCAAGAATCACATGCTCATGCATAAACTAACCTTGTATGAAAGGAAATGGGAGAAGATGATAGATATGGATGATTGAGCTTCAAAACTTGTAAATTCCTTGAAAACTTGATCAAAATAGATAAAATCTCTTCTCTCCTTTTTGATGATGGTGGCTCGGTGCAAAGGAATGAAGATTTTGATGAAAATGTTCATGGAAGATTATGGAAAAAGGCCTTTACATGAATCACCATTTTTGAATTTGATGAAAGTCCATAAATTGTAATTTAGTCCCTCGAGTGTTTAAGTCATGCAACTAAGTTTCATCTCTACAATTTTACCCACTTTAGTCCAACAATATTCATGCAATTTAGTCCTCTAATTTAAATGAACAATCACATAAGGACAATTTAGCAATTAAATCACACTTGGCAATTATTTCACGTGATAGACATTTTCAAATCATGAAATAAATTCTCAATTTGATATGATTTCATATAATTTCACATAAAAGTTGATGAAATGCATTTCATATTATTTCATGTAATTTACACATCAACGGTAATTTCATATAAGTTATGGAAACATAATGCATTAAACATTAAGAAATTTATAAGATATTATATAATTCATAAATGGAAAAATTGGGGCGTTACAATTCTCTCTCCCCCCCTCTTAAATGGACCTGGTCCCCAGGTTCACTTGTCGAATTTTTAAAATTATGGACAAGAAACGAGAGAGCCCCGTCTCTCAAGAAGATAATGAGAGAACCCCGTCTCTCGGGTAAGCAAGGAGAGCACCCCGGCTCGCGAACAAGTAGAATAACAATTCAAGTAAATAATTGTACACATAGTTATCATATAGGGCAAGTAAAATCATGTTAATTGCAACAATAAGAGAATCCATGATGCACGTGATATGCATGATGAAATGTACCGTTCACCGTTGATTATGTCATGGCCATAATTAATACCTTTTGCTACCCTGGCCGGATCCATATTCACATTCTACACCTCTCTTTCTAGAGCATACGCACGAGCCTGAACAAGCTGCTTCTGACCCCCGGCAGACAATTCTCGTCGCTTCGGACACGTGTCTACTAGGTGCTCATTGCTTCCACAGCGGAAACATAAATTCAAACGTTTCCTGCAAGCCTCGTAGGTATGTGTGTCATGGCCACAACAAGCGCAGAGAGGCTTTTTCGAAGGTGAGGTCAAAGTGGAGGCACTTCGAGCTTCCGGAACCGATCCAATTGATCGAGCCTTCTTTTGCGACTTTTCCCGAGGTAGTGAGGATTGATAAAGAATAGGCCTCTTTCCATTGTTAGAATTTTGTCCAGAGTGAGGTATAGGCCTTCTTGCATTCACCGAGTCTTCCACTTTCAAAGCTTTTATAGTAGCCTTACTCCAAGTACTCGTGTTAACTACCTCCAACGCTCTCTGTATGTCCGGCCTGAGTCCTTGAACAAATTACATGGCTTTATGAAAATCGTCACTCGCTATATTGGGTGCATAGCGAGATAACCTTTCAAATTCGGATATGTACTCGGAAACGGACATTTCTCCCTGCTTTAAATTAGTGAATTCCTTCAATCTACGGGTCCGGGAAGCTGGGGGAAAAACTTATTCTTAAATTCCCTAACAAATACTGTAATATCCCGATCGTTCGGATTTCCAGGTACGCCGTAACGAGAGGGTTTTATGTGCTTTAAATTATTTAATTACGTATTTGAATGTTATTTTAATGCTTGTATGATTATTTGAATTTATATGAAATTAATTGTTTATATTCTTGAACTTTGATTTTAAACGTTTAAGTTTCGTATGCTCGTAATTTGCTCGTTATGTGCCGGAATTCAATTCCGATTTTTGTGAAATTTTGGTATGCGTGAGATACGTGAGTTATGAATGTGTTTGCATGCTCGTTTTAAGTTTTCGTGTTCGTTTATCGAGGTTTTTAAACCTTAAGTATTTGACGAGGGACATGAGGGCCTAACTAGTTTTAGCGCGCCTCTTGTTCCGGAGGCCATATCTTGAGCTAGGGAATTCGGATTCGAATTTCGGAAGATGCGTTGGACTCGTAACGAAGAGATGAAGCCAAGGAACCTGATTTGGTATTTTTTCTAAGCTCGTTTAGAGCCTCGTTTTTCGCCCGGAATGAACAGCTTGTGCTTAAGCCACCTTCTTTGACTAGTCTCACATTTGTGGGCCCAAACTAACCATACCTAACCCTTAACCTTGGTTTACATGACCTTGATTCATCCCTCTCTCTCTCCCTATTAGCAGCATTTCGTGCTCCTTACCCCCAAGAAAGGAGAAAATATCAGATCCAAGGAAGGAAGAAGAAGAGAAAGAAGAACCCTCCTCCATGTCTTGTGATTTTTGAAGCTTAATCTTCTCCATACTTCTTCATACCTTAAAGGTAAGTATATTTATGTATTCTCCTCTCTTCTATGCTTCATTTGATCCTTTAAATTCATGATATGCATCAGATTTATTAAGGGTTTGAAAGCTTGCATGAATAGTTAGGGTTAGAGGTCATTTGTTGCTTCCTTGCCTTAGCTTGAATTTGTGGCTGATTTGAGGCTTCTTTGGTGCTTATATGAACTCCTTTGCTTCCATTATTGATTCTTACTTCATGCTAGATGTGTTAGGGTTGTTTTCTCTTGGATAACAGGATTGAAACCTTGAGTTTTTGGCCATGAAACTTGAAAACCGAACTGCTGCAAATCTGCTCATTTTTACCAAACTGCTGTCACGTTTTTTAGATCAAATGGATGAATTCTTGCCTCCAATTTCGTATGCTAATGCTTGGTAATGTGATATACATGTTGTTCTATGAAAGTGATTCGTTTTGCCCTGAATTCATGCTTTAATATGGCTGCAAACTTGAGTTCTTGAACCTTAATAACTGCTCCCCTGTTTTGGGACTGCTGTGACGTTTTGTGCTTTGTTGTTTGAGTTAATGACTTCCAATTCATGTGAATTTACATGGAGATGTAGTATACTAATTGGTTTATATGTTAGTCCTGCTCTTGCAAGTTTTTAGATCCATTTTCAGCTCCTAATCGAAGCATGACGGCCTGTTTGTATGCTATGCACGAACCGAACTGCTGCTGTTGCATTTTGTGATTTCTTGGTGGTTCTAATGTGCTCCAATTCGTGTCAATTTGCATATACATGGAGTATATTAGTTTCTTATCATGTTAGTGTTCATCCCCTAAAGTTTTAGCTTCTTTTTCAGCCCCTAAGTACTTGATCATGGCATGATTGAGCTCATATGTCCGTTTTTGGTGCTCCAGAGTTGCTGCATGATTTCGGTGACCTTAACGCGTGATTTAGCCTTTGAGTTCTAAATGAAATATGTTCCTAACATGCTAAATATGTTTTATATCAAGTTTCATAATATTTGGAGTTGATTTGCTATGCTTTTGGACTAATTTTGTTTAGGGTCAGTTTTGCCGGTAAAACTTTGTTTGCGATTTTGGCCTGTACCGAGACACCCCCGTGTCTCATTTGCACTGAAATGTGAGACACGGGCGTGTCATGCTTCCTGGGCATGTCTGGACTGAGCCACGGGCGTGGCTCAGCTTAGTTAAGTTGAGGGACACCCCCGTGTCCCTCCCCTTGGGCAGCCCTTGGTTTTCCTTTTCGATTTTTGGTTTGTTTCACCTCTTTATTACCTTTATCTTCGTTTGGGATGAACTATGAACTTGTTTTACTATGTGTTGGGAGTATTGTGGTTCGATTTCATAACATTTGGGTGAGATTTAAGCATGCTTTTGTTGAATGTCGTTTATGTGCGTTTTATGGCGTTTGTGATTTACATAACCCATTTCCCTTGTCTTGTGATTTGTTCTTGCTTTCAAACTTTGGAGATATGTTATATGAGGTAATAGGGTGTATGTATTAGAGTTTTGTGTAAGATTGAGTATGTTTGAATGTGTGTCGAACTTAATTCACTTCAATGCTCTTATTTGTCTAAATGTTAAATCTTGTGCCTTGAATTTCTTGAATTGATTGGAAACATGTAATTATGAATTCGAATGAAAGTGAGCGAAGGATTGAATGATTTGATTATACGATTTAAATTCCTTAATAGTGCACATGAACGTGTTCATAACATAATATCATCTTTTATGCAATTATACGCATTCGCCGAGCGTCAATATGGTTCATTTGAGTCTAAGTTTGCCTCTTGCTCTTTGTTTTGCTCTTAGGTTCATCCCGTTGTTGAGGAAGTGGTTCGTTTGACTCCTTTTGGTCCGTTTTGGTTGGTTTGCTCGTCCAGGTGAGGTTTTCTTTCCTTTTAGTTATGATGACCTAAGACCTTAATTGAATTTCGAACCCGCATGCGACTTATATATGTATATATATAGATATGTGTTTGGATACGTATTTCGTGGGATTTATCCCGTTTGCCTTAAGAATTTGAAAACGCTTTTATAAGTATATAAGCTCTATTTTCTTTTGTTTTGACAAGCTTTGTTAAGTGTGTGTGTGTTCGTAAGCGTGATAAGATTTGTGGATAAGCTTCGCCTGGTAAGTGTGATAACTGCAAGTATAAGTTTAAGTGTAAGTTTGGGCCCCGGAGAAGTGGTATGTGATCCCGGGTCGGCCATGGGGTCGCCGGGCTCTCTCATCAACACGACTCCACAAAAGGGAGATTTCGCCCATCCTCGGGAGGTCGAGGGAAAGGCGGGTCTTCTTGAGCCGGCGGTGTGCTTAGTGACCCGTCGAAGGAGCGGGTGGATCCCCCGTCTCATTCAGCTTTCAGCAGGGGTTGAGAGGGGCACCTCTCTCCCCAAAACGGTGTTGGGGTGGAGTTGGGTTATGATTTGTTTTGTTTTCGTTTTGCCTTGGTGTATGGAGTAAGTAAGGGTGATGGATTTAAGCTTTCAGTTCGTTGTGTTTCGATTATGGTTGTGAAACGGGGGTGGATTTCTAAACTCTAAAACTTGACTGAATTTGGCCTTCGGCTCCAAACTTCTTTCTTTATATATATTACCACGGGTTAAATGTTTTAGAATGCAAAAACCACGCCCGGTTCACGAACCCCTTTCAGCTTTGTATATGCTTTGCTCTTACATATATGTATGGGTGCGTGTGTTAGCCCCCTCACCAGTCTCTAGGACTGACCCTCGTTATTTCTATCTTTTTCCCCCTTTGATTTGAGTTGCAGGTACCCGTTCTGAGGTGTTGGAGCTAGGCGGTTGTCTTTGAGTCGGGTTTGAGGATAGCTTGAGTCTCATGCATGGCATTTTCGTTTCTTTATGCTTTTTGGCTAATTCTGAATTATGTATAAGTTATGCCTCCAATTCGAAATTGTAAAGTTTGTATAGATTGAATCGAAAGTTTGATATGTCTTGAGTATTTTCATTTGCTTTATGAGATTCTGGTGCTTCCGCATTCGTTATTTGTTTTATTGCGTGCTCTGAGTAGGGTCTAGACCGCCTAGCTTAGGTTGGATTTTTGTTTGTCACCCGTTCGCCGTGGCTTGATACGTGGACGGAGTTCCCATTTCGCTTCACGTGTTGGGTTATGGTGCGGGGGATGTGGCGCCCTTCGCTCCGGGGTGTTACAAATACCTCCCAGGAAATCTCTTCACCCGCAGCATTCAACATAATTTTCGTGCTCTCCCACCAAGAATATGCTTCACCTTGTATCAAAGTGATAGTGCAGCGAGCTTTCTCCCGAGACTCACAAGGAATCAACTCCCAGATTCTTTCTATTTCTTTCAGCCATATCTCCGCCTGAATATCATTACCCTTAAAGAACTTATGAGGGTGCTGGTTTTGAAGCTCTCGAAGTATAGTAGAAATAGGTGTCTCCGGTTGTGCTAGTGGCACAGGTGGTGCTGGCGGTACATAATTTCTTATTCTTTGATCAACAAGATGCACCACCGAATCAAGAAAATCTTGAGGCTGAGCCGGAGGGGGTGGAGGAGCACGAGGAGAATGGTCAGGTGATGATGTCTATGACTCGGGGAACGCTCTTGACGAGGTCGTCCATGAGGCATCCTGTAGACAAAACACTAAGTATGCATGGTTGTTTAGTACATGCAAATGGGTGCAATTAAGTCCACAAAATACAAATAAAGCACATACTTCACATAATTCAACTAGTTCAAATAAGTTCAAGTAATTCAAGTAAGTTCCAGTAGGATACAAGACTCTCAGGTTAACAATTAATCCTATGCCGTACGACCTAAACTCACGGGACACGACACTAAAACCTCGGTTTTGCAACCGGGCTCTGATACCACTTAAGATGTAGCACCCTTCACGTATGGATGCCACATCCCCGCACTATAGCTTAGTCCACATACAAAATAAGTAATCCGTACATGAACCAAACTATAGCGAACGGGTGACAAAGAAAAAAAATCAAGCTAGCTAGGCGGGACTAACCTCAACCGGAAAACCACAATGCCATAAAATGAGCGGAAGCATAATAATTTTCAATATTAATTTCCAAGTATTCAAGTTATACTATCTTCTAACTCCATATATCAAAACATTATCATGTCCCAAACTACATAACATGTCCAAAAGTAATAGATACAAAACATGAACGTGTAGTGCTAGACTCGACTGAAAACAGAATAGGACTCTGACTCCCGCCTAGCACGAACCTGCAAAACACTGAAAGGTTGAGGTGCAGGCCAACACGGACTGAGCGAGGGGTATAAATAAATATTAGCGCAATTAACATGCAAGTTCTAATATCAGGTAAGGTTTTTAATAAAGGAAACAATATAAGTTCAATATTAGAATAGATCTCGCCCGAGATTATAACTAATCCATTCAATCAATACAAACGTTATCGATTCAATTCAATTCAATCAGTGGCCCGGCGAGTGAGGGCAATCTCCAACCTTACTCCAATTAGTGAACAATACCATCTTTAGGTTTTATTTCAATAATTATCATACGATCATTAGTGCACACTTAGCATTTTCACGAACTCTTTCTTCCTCCGGTGATGGTGGGATTGCAAGGCCCAACCATCCATGAACGGTGTACGTCGGGAACATGACTCCCACGCACGGGATTTCTCCCTCCACCAAACCTCCTGGTGGATTCAGAGGTGATCCCAAAATTGGTGAGGATAGTGCAAGAGTTACCCGTCAGCCCTTGCTTTCTCGATTGGCTCAATACACTACCCTCGGGCCCATGTGAACATGACATGCTTACTCCCCAAGACACGATCAATCACGATAACACGATTATTCAATAGATCATGAAATCATTTGCAATCGGTAGAGATTTTGAGAAAGATATATACATATATATATACATTTTGGCTGAAAACATCTCGTAGGTTTGTAAGGGTTCTATATAACTAGTAATTAAACCTCACCTTTCCGAACAACCAAAAGAAAAAAGAAACCATAAGGAGCGTGCTCCTCGTCTCCCGGACCGTGATCTGTGCAGCAAGGGACAAGTGTACGTGAGACTCGACCCGAATGAACCAATTACGACGAACGGCATGTTCCATTACTGTCAATCATGCAATAATAATTAAGGAATGTTAATTAAAAGAATAATTATCAATAACCATGATTATAACTCATATAAGTCACATACGGAAGCCAAAGAAGCAAAAAGAATGCAATATGAAAGGTTTTGGTGAAGTTTAGGAAGACTTAACAATTTTGGGAAAATGCACATTTTGTGGGAAAACTAGAATATCTTAAATTATAGAAGTGGGAATTAAGTTTTGTTTATTAGGTATGAAAGTAGACACAAAGACCTTTCCGACGGTATATGGCACGTTTTCTAATTCAAAGCGAGGTGAAAATGGTGTTGATCCGAAGTTGGACAAAATACAGATTCTGGTGGGATCGAGGCCTTCACAAAATCGTCGCGGCCGCGACCAAGTATGTTTCTGAAATTTTCATGCAATTTTCCAAAAAGTCAAAACTTGGCCAAATTGGGGTCGCGGGTGTGACCTGTTTTATGCATATTTTTGGTCGCGGGCGCGACCTTCAATTTCTGGAGAAAAAACAGAGCAAAAACAGGGGATAGTCTCGGCCAAACACCACAATTAACCAAAACATCAATTTTCATACACCATAACACAAGTTTTCTGGAAATTTATATGCATATATGTTCAAGATACAATAAAACTTCATTTAAACACGTAAATCAAACCAAATCATCAAGAATCATAAGCTTCAAGTTCATGCATCAATCATCACATAAGCCCAATTCCTACAAGAATTCATGTCTCAAATCATGATTTAATCATATATTCATACTTCAAACAACATGTAATCCACTTATTTCATGAAATCAAATACCCTAGCTACCATGAATGTAATCAAGAATCACATGCTCATGCATACACTAACCTTGTATATATGAAAGGAAATGGGAGAAAATGATAGATATGGATGATTGAGCTTCAAAACTTGTAAATTCGTTGAAAACTTGATCAAAATAGATAAAATCTCTTCTTCCCTTTTTGATGATGGTGGCTCGGTGCAATGGAAGCAAATGAATGAAGATTTTGATGAAAATGGTCATGGAAGATTATGGAAAAAGGCCTTTACATGAATCACCATTTTTGAATTTGATGAAAGTCCATAAATTGTAATTTAGTCCCTCGAGTGTTTAAGTCATGCAACTAACTTTCATCTCTACAATTTTACTCACTTTAGTCCAACAATATTCATGCAATTTGGTCCTCTAATTTAAAGAACAATCATATAAGGACAATTTAGCATTTAAATCACACTTGGCAATTATTTCACGTGATAGACATTTTCCAATCATGAAATAAATTCTCAATTTGGTATGATTTCATATAATTTCACATAAAAGTTGATGAAATACATTTCATATTATTTCATGTAATTTACACATCAATGGTAATTTAATATAAGTTATGGAAACATAATGCATTAAACGTAAAGAAATTTATAAGATATTATATAATTCATAAATGGAAAAATCGGGCCATTACAATTCTCCCCCCTTAAAAGGACCTAGTCCCCAGGTCCACTTGTCGAATTTTTAAGATTATGGACAAGCAACGAGAGAGTCCCGTCTCTCAAGCAGATAATGAGAGAACCCCGTCTCTCGAGTAAGCAAGGAGAGCACCCCGTCTCTCTAATCACGAAAAGAGAGCACCCCGACTCTCGAACAAGTAGAATAACAATTCAAGTAAATAATTGTACACATAGTTATGATATAGGGCAAGTAAAATCATGTTAATTGCAACAATAAGAGAATCCATGATGCACGTGATATGCATGATTAAATGTACCGTTCACCGTTGATTATGTCATGGCTGTAATTAATACCTTTTGCTACCCTGGCCGGATCCATATTCACATTTTGCACCTCTCTTTCTGGAGCATACGCACGAGCCTGAACAAGAGGCTTCTGATCCCCGGCAGACAATTCTCGTCGCTTCGGACACGTGTCTACTAGGTTCTCATTGCTTCCACAGCACAAAAATAAATTCAAACGTTTTCTGCAAGCCTCGTAGGTATGTGTGTCATGGCCACAATAAGTGCAGAGAGGCTTTTTCGAAGGTGAGGTCAAAGTGGAGGCACTTCGAGCTTCCGGAACCGATCCAATTGATCGAGCCTTCTTTTGCGACTTTTCCCGAGGTAGTGAGGATTGATAAAGAATAGGCCTCTTTCCATTGTTAGAATTTTGTCCAGAGTGAGGTATAGGCCTTCTTGCATTCATTGAGTCTTCCACTTTCAAAGCTTTTATAGTAGCCTTACTCCAAGTACTCGTGTTAACTACCTCCAACGCTCTCTGTATGTCCGGCCTGAGTCCTTGAACAAATTGCATGGCTTTATGAAAATCGTCACTCGCTATATTGGGTGCATAGCGAGATAACCTTTCAAATTCGGATATGTACTCGGAAACGGACATTTCTCCCTGCTTTAAATTAGTGAATTCCTTCAATCTACGGGTCCGGGAAGCTGGGGGTATAAACTTATTCTTAAATTCCCTAACAAACACCTCCCAGGAAATCTCTTCACCCACAGCGTTCAACACAATTTTCGTGCTCTCCCACAAAGAATATGCTTCACCTTGTATCAAAGTGATAGTGCAGCGAGCTTTCTCCCGAGACTCACAAGGAATCAACTCCCAGATTCTTTCTATTTCTTTCAGCCATATCTCCGCCTAAATATCATTACCCTTAAAGAACTTAGGAGGGTGCTGGTTTTGAAGCTGTCGAAGTATAGTAGAAATAGGTGTCTCCGGTTGTGCCGCTGGCACAGGTGGTGCTGGAGGTACATAATTTCTTATTCTTTGATCAACAAGACGCACCACCGAATCAAGAAAATCTTGAGGCTGAGCCGGAGGGGGTGGAGGAGCACGAGGAGAATGGTCAAGTGATGATGTCTATGAATCGGGGAATGCTCTCGACGTGGTCGTCCACGAGGCATCCTGTAGACAAAACACTAAGTATGCATGGTTGTTTAGTACATGCAAATGGGTGCAATTAAGTCCACAAAATACAAATAAAGCACCTACTTCACATAATTCAACTAGTTCAAATAAGTTCAAGTAAGTTCAAGTAGGATACAAGACTCTCAGGTTAACAATTAATCCTATGCCGTACGGCCTAAACTCATGGGACACGACACTAAAACCTCGGTTTTGCAATCTCTGATACCACTTAAGAGGTAGCACCCTTCACGTAAGGATGCCACACCCCCGCACTATAGTTTAGTCCACATACGAAATGAGTAATCCGTACATGAACCAAACTATAGCGAACGGGTGACAAAGAAAAAAAATCAAGCTAGCTAGGCGGGACTAACCACAACCGGAAAACCACAATGCCATAAAATGAGCGGAAGCATAATAATTTTCAATATTAATTTCCAAGTATTCAAGTTATACTATCTTCTAACTCCATATATCAAAACATTATCATGTCCCAAACTACATAACATGTCCAAAAGTAATAGATACAAAACATGAACGTGTAGTGCTAGACTCGACTGAAAACAGAACAGGACTCTGACTCCCGCCTAGCACGAACCTGCAAAACACTGAAAGGTTGAGGTGTCAGTCCAACACGGACTGAGCGAGGGGTATAAATAAATATTAGCGCAATTAACATGTAAGTTCTAATCTCGGGTAAGGTTTTTAATAAAGAAAATAATATAAGTTCAATATTAGAATAGATCTCGCCCGAGATTACAACTAATCCATTCAATCAATACAAACGTTATCGATTCAATTCAATTCAATCAGTGGCCTGGCGAGTGAGGGCAATCTCCAACCTTACTCCAATTAGTGAACAATACCATCTTTAGGTTTTATTTCAATAATTATCATACGATCATTAGTGCACACTTAGCATTTTCACGAACTCTTTCTTCCTCCGGTGATGGTGGGATTGCAAGGCCCAACCATCCATGAATGGTGTACGTCGGGAACATGACTCCCACGCACGGGATTTCTTCCTCCACCAAACCTCCTGGTGGATTCAGAGGTGACCCCAAAATTGGTGAGGATAGTACAAGAGTTACCCGTCAGCCCTTGCTTTCCCGGTTGGCTCAATACACTACCCTCGGGCCCATGTGAACATGACATGCTTACTCGCCAAAACACGATCAATCACGATAACATGATTATTCAATAGATCACGAAATCATTTGCAATCGGTAGAGATTTTGAGAAAGATATATACATATATATGTACATTTTGGCTGAAAACATCACGTAGGGTTGTAAGGGTTCTATATATCTAGTAATTAAACCTCACCTTTCCGAACAACCAAAAGCAAGAAGAAACCCTAAGAAGCGTGCTCCTCGTCTCCCGGACCGTGATCTGTGCAACAAGGGACAAGTGTATGTGAGACTCGACCCGAATAAACCAATTACGACGAACGGCATGTTCAATTACTGTCAATCATGCAATAATAATTAAGGAATATTAATTAAAAGAACAATTATCAATAACCATGCTTATAAGTCATATAAGTCACATACGAAAGCCAAAGAAGCGAAAAGAATGCAATATGAAAGGTTTTGGTGAAGTTTAGGAAGACTTGACAATTTTGGGAAAATGCACATGTTGTGGGAAAATTGGAATATCTTAAATTCTAGAAGTGGGAATTGAGTTTTTGTTTGTTGGGTATGAAAGTAGACACAAAGACCTTTCTGACGGTATATGGCACATTTTCTAATTCAAAGCGAGGTGAAAATGGTGTTGATCCGAAGTTGGACAAAATGCAGATTCTGGTGGGGTCGCGCCCTTCACAAAATGGTCGCGGCCGCGACCAAGTATTTTTCCGAAATTTTCATGCAATTTTCCAAAAAGTCGAAACTTGGCCAAATTGGGGTCTTGGGTACGACCAGTTTTATGCATATTTTTGGTCGCGGGCACGACCTACAATTTTTGGAGAAAAAACAGAGCAGAAATAGTGGATAGTCTCGGCCAAACACCACAATTAACCAAAACATCAATTTTCATACACCATAACACAAGTTTTCTGGAAATTTATATGCATATATGTTCAAGATACAATAAAACTTCATTTAAACACATAAATCAAGCCAAATCATCAAGAATCATAAGCTTCAAGTTCATGCATCAATCGTCACATAAGCCCAATTCCTACAATAATTCATGTCTCAAATCATGATTTAATCATATATTCATACTTCAAACAACATGTAATCCACTTATTTCATGAAATCAAATACCCTAGCTTACATGAATGTAATCAAGAATCACATGCTCATGCATACACTAACCTTGTATGAAAGGAAATGGGAGAAGATGATAGATATGGATGATTGAGCTTCAAAACATGTAAATTCCTTGAAAACTTGATCAAAATAGATAAAATCTCTTCTCCCCTTTTTGATGATGGTGGCTCGGTGCAAAGGAAGCAAATGAATGAAGATTTTGATGAAAATGGTCGTGGAAGATTATGGAAAAAGGCCTTTACATGAATCACCATTTTTGAATTTGATGAAAGTCCATAAATTGTAATTTAGTCCCTCGAGTGTTTAAGTCATGCAACTAAGTTTCATCTCTACAATTTTACTCACTTTAGTCCAACAATATTCATGCAATTTGGTCCTCTAATTTAAAGAACAATCATATAAGGACAATTTAGCATTTAAATCACACTTGGCAATTATTTCACGTGATAGACATTTTCAAATCATGAAATAAATTCTCAATTTGGTATGATTTCATATAATTTCACATAAAAGTTGATGAAATACATTTCATATTATTTCACGTAATTTACACATCAATGGTAATTTAATATAAGTTATGGAAACATAATGCATTAAACGTAAAGAAATTTATAAGATATTATATAATTCATAAATGGAAAAATCGGGCCATTATAATTCTCCCCCCTTAAAAGGACCTGGTCCCCAGGTCCACTTGTCGAATTTTTAAGATTATGGACAAGCAACGAGAGAGCCCAGTTTCTCAAGCAGATAATGAGAGAACCCCGTCTCTCGAGTAAGCAAGGAGAGCACCCCGTCTCTCTAATCACGAAAAGAGAGCACCCCGACTCTCGAACAAGTAGAATAACAATTCAAGTAAATAATTGTACACATAGTTATGATATAGGCAAGTAAAATCATGTTAATTGCAACAATAAGAGAATCCATGATGCACGTGATTGTTGGGTTTAGTGCCCTGAAAAATCCAATTTCTTTGTAAATACATCGTATTTTGTTGGATTAATAAAACTGAAATTATCGCAAGTTATGAGTATATTAACATAATTAGTAACGTGTGATGATATTCTTATATGAAATGTGTTTCATAGGAACGGACTTTGGATATCGAAATCACGTGTTATTAAAGTTCTAGTCGGTAAGATAAGAATAAGTTCTTATCGAGACTATAATGTGTTATATAAGATGATTAGTCTTTCGTCATAGGGAAATGGAGTTTCCAGTTATAACACATTGATGATTTTCAATAGATTTGGAAACATCGAACTGGACCACTAAGATAGTTCATTTTAAACTACTATCTAAAATGAACAAATCCTATGGAGCATTGAACTCTTAATCCTGGTAGTATTTCGACTTTAGGCATGTAGTGTTAATCATTGTAACTTGCTCATAAGTAAGGTCTCGATATCGAATGACCGAAACCTTTGTACGTTCAGTGATTACATGAAATGTGCTAAAGAGAAATATTGATCGAGGAATCTGTGGCTTTGCTGGAAAGTTAAAAGATATTCCTGAAATAGATTTGCAAAGTTCGAATTAAAACTTTGGCCAAAGTACTTCGTGTGATGCGTCACTGAAGTTGTATGTTGAATGTGTTTCACGTACAAGAGATTTGAACTTAAGGCGAATCAGGAAATTTCAGATTAGAAATGAAAAAATAAATGATAGTAGTATTAATTTATTTTTCATGGATATCTACACGGAGGAGTAAAATGCAAAATTATTCTAGATCAAAAAATTCGTGAGTAATTTAATTAATTTTAGAGTGCAACAAATATTTATTTAGTGGAATTAAATATTGTTAAACGGTAATTAATTATTATCATGGGATGATAATATATTAATCCGTTTGGAGCTAAAATTAATTAGTCCTGCAAGTCCCCCTGCAAGCCCCAATTAAAAACCCGAAGAGAAAATATTAAAAGGAGAAAGAGAAATGATTTTTCAAAGTGTTTGAAAATAGGCAAGGGATTTATTTTGAGAAAATAAATCAAGTTCCAAAGAGTTGGAAATACCCGGAATTTTATTTTGGAGAAAATAAAAGTTTAAATTTTTTTTAAAAAAAAAAAAAAAAATTTGCTGACGTGGCAGCTGACGTGGCATGCCACGTCAGCAAGTGGGTCCAAGTGGCGCTGACTGGGCAGCCGCGTGGCACGCCACGTGGATGGCTCAGATCGCGCCACGTCATCGTGGAGTAACGGTCCAGATTTGGTCTGAAAACGGGTCGGTCAAAGCGGGTCAAACGAATAGGGTTGGACCCTATTCGGATAGGGTCAAACCGGGTCCGGTCCGGGTAGGACCAGACCCGGACACGTGTCGGCGTCTGGTGGCACTACGCGTTTTCACACGCGCCAACCACTTGGCCGAGTTGTGGCGGCGCGTGGGGGCGCGTGCGTCCACGTGTCGGCGCGTGGTTGGTGGCGTTGGATCCGCGGCGACGAGACCTTCAATGTGGTCACCTCGGTTTACGTGTCCAAGTTGTACACGCAAGTGGGGATGTAAAATGACCATTTTGCCCTTGCTTTTGTAACCAAAATGACTGTTTTGCCCTCAAGTTTTTGCCTATAAATAGGCTGATCCCCTCCCTCATTTCTCATAACACTTTGGGATGATTTTGGCTAATTCTTGGCTTTGAAATCGTCCCATCTTCTCCTAGTTAATTCCGATTTCTTTTGGAATTAATTTAATTAGGTGTTTATATATAAACGCCTGATTTCGGGAGAAAAAACCCTGAAAAGGGTTTTTAGTTTAAAGTTTTATTTTCTCTAAGTATTTAGAGAAATACTTTCGGAGCCCACACTCCGAGGGTGTCCCTGGGGAAATTGCAGGGAAGCTCTGCCGGTTTCGCGAGGAGGTCGAGAATCGGGTTCTCGGGAGGCGAGCTCTGGGTGCAGTAGCCATCTTCGGTGAAAGGTATTTTATATTGTTTTTATTTAAGCATGATGAATTAGGTGCTCTTAAGTGTTAATTGCATGCTTTATTTATCTGCTTTATGATTTAAAATTTATTATCAATTGCATGTATATACTTGAGTAGTTCCGGCTAGTCTTCCGCTGTTTGTATTTAAATATTTTAGAAATATTTTGATACCCGTATATTAGGAAAAATTTTAAAGTACGGTCCCGGACTGCTACTGTTCTGGGCCCACCTCCCAGCAACTGGTATCAGAGCCGTGCTCTAGATATATACATGCATTGATATGATGCATGCGATGCATAATTTTAAATCTGCTGCTGTGCACGTAAATTCTATCAAAGGAGGCTGTTTTTTTTAAGTGGGAATGTTGTGACCCCTCCAGTGTTTTCTGGGAATTTACGTGGAATGGTAATTTTCTGGGAATCAATTTCAATAATCTTCCTGGTTAATTACCGAATCAGTAAACATGATTTAAATTATGAGATAATTTATTTATAACATGTTTACTTTATGCCATTTATTTTAAGCATGATAATTATGTGATAATTATGTGATAATTATATGCGAGCATGCTTAATTGATTTAATTTATGGCATGATCATGATAATATGAGATATTATGATATTTACAATTATGCGTATTTTATTTAATGTGATTAAATAGTAATGTTTAATAGAGATTAGACGCGATGCATAATTGAATTAATATTTTTTGGCCTAATTAATAAAGAGTTATTAAATAGACTTAAAATATTATTAGGATTATAAAAGTGATTTAGTAATCCTAGTGGGAGGATATTAATTAGATTAATTACTTCCAACAATAGGACGCCAAAAGTGATTATTAAATAATCAAAAGATAATCCACACCTTTTAAAAATTCAAGTGGGAGCGAGATGAAAAGAGTTGGATTCTCACGGTCTCCATTACCCGTCTATAGTATAGTAAATATATACTACTCCCTTCGGCGGGTATATATTCGCGGTATACAAGATTAGACTTCTACGGATAGAATGAAATACGAGGAAGTCAGCTCGACCACGCCTCCGTGGAGTGTTTTGACCTACTCGTACGGACTTCTTGGTAATGGTACACACTTGACTAAGTAATGAATTAACCTCCCTTCGGAGCTCTGTTACATTTTACTTAGAGGCCAAAGGTTGACGTGGTGGATTGACATTATTTGGTAAGAGTTACCTAGATGACATATTAATTAAGAATAGTTCTTGCTTTTCTAAGCGGTTTTCGACCTCGCCTCCGGGGAGTCAACTGCGGTTAGTTAAGTCACCATTGCGTAATTCAAAATGCTTACGTGGATTTCATTTAATGGTTAAACGCTAAAGAAATAATATACAAATTCATAACTTGCGCATATTTTAAATATTTCAGTTTTAAAACAATGACGTCCGCTAGCCCGCTTCAATCGATTATTAAGGAAAATAGGCTTGAAGGTTCAAACTATGCTGATTGGAAAATGAATCTTGATATCGTGTTTGGACACGAGGGTTTGAAATATGTGCTTACTGAACCTTGTCCGGGAGTACCAGAAACCACAGCCACCCAGGCTTTGAAAGACAACTATGCCAAGTGGATCAAGCATAATGATCTGGCTATGTCTTACATCCTGGCATCTGTCTCAAATGTTCTTAAGCATCAAATGCACGAGATGCCTACTGCTAAGAACATGATGGAACATCTTCATCAGATGTTCGGTGGACAGAATCGTGCACGTAGGCACGAGCTGATGAGAAGGTTGGTGGTAAGTAAGATGTCTGAAGGATCACCTGTTCAGGATCATGTTATGAACATGATGGCTTATCTGAACGAAATTGAGAGTCTCGGTGCTAAGATGGATAATCTCAGCAAACAGGACATGATCCTGTGCTCTCTGCCAAAATCATTCGATACGTTCAGGCAGAACTATTCTATGAATTAGTTGGATTTTACTCTGCCTGAGCTAATGAATGAACTCAAGGTGACAGAAGGGGTAATGAAAGCTAAGGGAACGGTTCTCTTGGCACAGGCATCGACTTCCACGGCTCCAAAAGCCAATAAGTGGAAAAAAGGAAAAGGAAAAGTTTCCCATCCTAAAGGTAAGGTTCAGAAGAAGAAAGCTAAGCCAAGCAAAGGAAAATGTTTCCATTGTGGAGGTAATGGGCACTGGAAAAGGAATTGCCCAAAATACTTAGCCAGTCTTCCTGCTAAGTCGTCTGCACAAGGTATGGTGATGTCTTGTTTATTAGAAGTATGTTTAGTTGGAAGTCCACCAGATTCCTGGTGTGTGGACTCAGGTTCAACTAATCATATCTGCAATTCATTGCAGGGATTCAAGCTAACCAGGAAGCTTGAAGACGGCGAGATGCAGCTACTGCTCGGAAATAATACTAGTATATCTGTATTAGCAGTAGGGACTGTAGAACTATATTTTGGCAGTAGGGTTTTGATTTTGAAAGACACTTTATATGTACCGTCTATACGCAGAAATCTGATTTCTGTTAGCTGTTTAATGAATAATGGTTTTGGTGTTTATTTTGAACGATGTTTAACCATTAAGCATAATAAAGGGTTTATTTGCTCTGGTACAGTAAGCGATGGTCTTTTCTTATTATACCCTGATAAAAATCCTAATTTCGAACTTAACACTACTAAACTTGACTTACCATCCAAGAGAAAAGCTCCTATGCCCAACGAGGCTTATAAGTGGCACCTAAGGCTTGGTCATATTAATTCGAATAGGATCCAAAGACTAATTTCGGATGGACTATTGAGTCCTTTGGACTTGACAGAACTTCCAGTCTGCGAATCCTGTTTAGAAGGAAAAATGACCAAGAGGTCTTTCAAGACTAAAGGTAATCGAGCCACAGAGTTGCTTGAATTAATTCATACGGATGTGTGTGGTCCTATGAGTATTCAAGCAAGAGGAGGTTTTGAGTATTTCATCACTTTTACGGATGATTATTCAAGATATGGATACGTCTATTTGATGAGACATAAGTCGGAAGCTTTTGAAAAGTTCAAAGAATATAAGGCTGAAGTCGAGAATCAAATTGGAAAACGTATAAAGACACTTCGATCGGATCGTGGTGGAGAATATTTGTCTACAGAGTTTCTAGAATTTCTCACTGCAAATGGGATTAAATCTCAGTTATCTACACCGGGTACACCCCAACAGAATGGTGTTGCAGAAAGGAGAAATATAACTCTAATGGAAATGGTAAGATCCATGATGAGTCATGCTACCCTACCGAGTTCGTTTTGGGGCTTTGCTCTCGAAACGGCAGCTCACATAATAAACCATGTTCCATCCAAGTCAGTCCCTAAAACACCAATGGAACTGTGGCGAGGGCGGAAGCCCAGTGTCTCCTATCTTCGGATATGGGGAAGCCCAGCCTATGTGTTAAGAAAGGATCCTGACAAGTTGGAATCAAGAACAGAGGTTTGTTTATTCATAGGTTATCCTAAAGGAACAAGAGGTGGGATATTTTACGATCCGAGAGATCACAAAGTGTTTGTAAGCACTAATGCTAAATATCTCGAAGACGATTTTGTAAATAACCACAAGGGTAGAAGTAAAATAGTGTTAGAAGAAATGACAGTATCAGATACTGAACTCCAAGAACCCATAACAACTGAAAATGTGATAGATACATATGATGTACCAGATACGACATATGATGTAGGGATAAGTACACGACAACCTCGTCGTAGTGGGAGGATTGTCAGGGCACCTGACAGATACTTAGGATTAACCCAAGTGGTTGAATCTGACATATCTGATCCTATCACATATGATGAAGCTATAAAAGACATAGACGCTGACCGTTGGGTCAAAGCCATGGAATCCGAGTTAGATTCAATGTATTCTAATAAAGTCTGGGAACTTGTAAAGGCGCCTGAGGGCATTAAACCTATTGGATGCAAATGGGTTTACAAGCGGAAAAGAGGAGTGGACGAAAAGGTAGAAACCTTTAAAGCAAGGCTTGTGGCAAAGGGTTATACTCAGAAAGAAGGTATCGATTACGATGAAACCTTCTCGCCCGTAGCTATGCTTAAGTCCATAAGGATTCTTCTCTCCATTGCCGCTTATTATGATTATGAAATCTGGCAAATGGATGTAAAGACTGCCTTCTTGAATGGGCACCTTCAAGAAGAGATATACATGGCTCAACCTGAGGGCTTTATAGCCAGAAATCAGGAGCATATGGTATGCAAACTTAATAGATCAATCTATGGTCTTAAGCAAGCGTCTAGATCATGGAACATCAGATTTAATGAAGCAATTAAATCCTTTGGATTTATACAGTTGCCTGATGAACCATGTGTGTACAAAAGACATCAGAGTGGTGTTGTAACATTTTTAGTTTTATACGTAGATGATATTTTGCTCATTGGGAATGACACAGGAGTATTGTCAGCAGTCAAGATTTGGTTGTCAAATCAGTTTGACATGAAAGACCTAGGTGAGGCCAGTTATATTTTAGGGATCAGACTTTGTCGTGATCGGAAAAATAAGATGATTGGTTTATCACAAGCAGCATATATAGATAAGATGCTGGCAAGGTACAATATGGCTGACTCTAAGAAAGGTTCATTACCTTTCCGACATGGAGTTCATCTGTCTCGAGATCAGTGTCCCAAGACAGCTGAAGAGACAGAGGAAATGAAAAATGTTCCGTATGCTTCGACAGTCGGAAGCCTCATGTATGCCATGCTATGTACAAGGCCAGATATCTGTTATGTTGTGGGTATGGTCAGCAGATATCAGTCAAACCCTGGACCCCAACACTGGATAGCTGTAAAGCATATATTGAAGTACTTGAGAAGAACTCGGGATTATATGCTTGTTTATCGCAGTGATGAGCTCATTCCTATAGGGTACACAGATTCAGATTTTCAATCTGACTTAGATTCTAGACGTTCGACGTCTGGATACGTGTTTACTCTGGGAGGAGCAGCCGTAAGTTGGAGGAGTATTAAGCAAAGTTGCATTGCTGACTCCACCATGGAAGCCGAATACGTGGCAGCTTCGGAAGCAGCCAAAGAAGCATATTGGTTTAGAAATTTCCTAATAGATTTGAAAGTCATCAAAGATGGACTTACACCAATCACATTGTACTGTGACAATGCTGGAGCGGTGGCCAACTCCAAGGAACCTCGAAGTCATAAACGTGCAAAGCACATCGAGAGAAAGTTCCACATTATTCGAGATTATGTGGAACGTGGAGAAGTGGCAGTAGTAAAGATTGACTCGATAAATAATCTGGCAGATCCCTTCACTAAGACTTTGGCGCAAAAGAGTTTTAATACTCATGTAGAAGGGATGGGGCTTAGATGTGTAGCCAATTGGATTTAGGGCAAGTGGGAGATTGTTGGGTTTAGTGCCCTGAAAAATCCAATTTCTTTGTAAATACATCGTATTTTGTTGGATTAATAAAACTGAAATTATCGCAAGTTATGAGTATATTAACATAATTAATAACGTGTGATGATATTCTTATATGAAATGTGTTTCATAGGAAAGGACTTTGGATATCGAAATCACGTGTTATTAAAGTTCTAGTCGGTAAGATAAGAATAAGTTCTTATCGAGACTATAATGTGTTATATAAGATGATTAGTCTTTCGTCATAGGGAAATGGAGTTTCCAGTTATAACACATTGATGATTTTCAATAGATTTGGAAACATCGAACTGGACCACTAAGATAGTTCATTTTAAACTACTATCTAAAATGAACAAATCCTATGGAGCATTGAACTCTTAATCCTGGTAGTATTTCGACTTTAGGCATGTAGTGTTAATCATTGTAACTTGCTCATAAGTGAGGTCTCGATATCGAATGACCGAAACCTTTGTACGTTCAGTGATTACATGAAATGTGCTAAAGAGAAATATTGATCGAGGAATCTGTGGCTTTGCTGGAAAGTTAAAAGATATTCCTGAAATAGATTTGCAAAGTTCGAATTAAAACTTTGGCCAAAGTACTTCGTGTGATGCGTCACTGAAGTTGTATGTTGAATGTGTTTCACGTACAAGAGATTTGAACTTAAGGCGAATCAGGAAATTTCAGATTAGAAATGAAAAAATAAATGATAGTAGTATTAATTTATTTTTCATGGATATCTACACGGAGGAGTAAAATGCAAAATTATTCTAGATCAAAAAATTCGTGAGTAATTTAATTAATTTTAGAGTGCAACAAATATTTATTTAGTGGAATTAATTGTTAAACGGTAATTAATTATTATCATGGGATGATAATATATTAATCCGTTTGGAGCTAAAATTAATTAGTCCTGCAGGTCCCCCTGCAAGCCCCAATTAAAAACCCGAAGAGAAAATATTAAAAGGAGAAAGAGAAATGATTTTTCAAAGTGTTTGAAAATAGGCAAGGGATTTATTTTGAGAAAATAAATCAAGTTCCAAAGAGTTGGAAATACCCGGAATTTTATTTTGGAGAAAATAAAAGTTTAAATTTTTTTTTAAAAAAAAAAAAAAAAATTTGCTGACGTGGCAGCTGACGTGGCATGCCACGTCAGCAAGTGGGTCCAAGTGGCGCTGACTGGGCAGCCGTGTGGCACGCCACGTGGATGGCTCAGATCGCGCCACGTCATCGTGGAGTAACGGTCCAGATTTGGTCTGAAAACGGGTCGGTCAAAGCGGGTCAAACGAATAGGGTTGGACCCTATTCGGATAGGGTCAAACCGGGTCCGGTCCGGGTAGGACCAGACCCGGACACGTGTCGGCGTCTGGTGGCACTACGCGTTTTCACACGCGCCAACCACTTGGCCGAGTTGTGGCGGCGCGTGGGGGCGCGTGCGTCCACGTGTCGGCGCGTGGTTGGTGGCGTTGGATCCGCGGCGACGAGACCTTCAACGTGGTCACCTCGGTTTGCGTGTCCAAGTTGTACACGCAAGTGGGGATGTAAAATGACCATTTTGCCCTTGCTTTTGTAACCAAAATGACTGTTTTGGCCTCGAGTTTTTGCCTATAAATAGGCTGATCCCCTCCCTCATTTCTCATAACACTTTGGGATGATTTTGGCAAATTCTTGGCTTTGAAATCGTCCCATCTTCTCCTAGTTAATTTCGATTTATTTTGGAATTAATTTAATTAGGTGTTTATATATAAACGCCTGATTTCGGGAGAAAAAACCCTGAAAAGGGTTTTTAGTTTAAAGTTTTATTTTCTCTAAGTATTTAGAGAAATACTTTCGGAGCCCACACTCTGAGGGTGTCCCTGGGGAAATTGCAGGGAAGCTCTGCCGGTTTCGCGAGGAGGTCGAGAATCGGGTTCTCGGGAGGCGAGCTCCGGGTGCAGTAGCCATCTTCGGTGAAAGGTATTTTATATTGTTTTTATTTAAGCATGATGAATTAGATGCTCTTAAGTGTTAATTGCATGCTTTATTTATCTGTTTTCTGATTTAAAATTTATTATCAATTGCATGTATATACTTGAGTAGTTCCGGCTAGTCTTCCGCTGTTTGTATTTAAATATTTTAGAAATATTTTGATACCCGTATATTAGGAAAAATTTTAAAGTACGGTCCCGGACTGCTACTGTTCTGGGCCCACCTCCCAGCAGTGATATGCATGATTAAATGTACCGTTCACCGTTGATTATGTCATGGCTGTAATTAATACCTTTTGCTACCCTGGCCGGATCCATATTCACATTCTGCACCTCTCTTTCTAGAGCATACGCACGAGCCTGAACAAGAGGCTTCTGATCCCCGGCAGACAATTCTCGTCGCTTCGGACACGTGTCTACTAGGTGCTCATTGCTTCCACAGCACAAAAATAAATTCAAACGTTTTCTGCAAGCCTCGTAGGTATGTGTGTCATGGCCACAATAAGTGCAGAGAGGCTTTTTCGAAGGTGAGGTCAAAGTGGAGGCACTTCGAGCTTCCGGAACCGATCCAATTGATCGAGCCTTCTTTTGCGACTTTTCCCGAGGTAGTGAGGATTGATAAAGAATAGGCCTCTTTCCATTGTTAGAATTTTGTCCAGAGTGAGGTATAGGCCTTCTTGCATTCACCGAGTCTTCCACTTTCAAAGCTTTTATAGTAGCCTTACTCCAAGTACTCGTGTTAACTACCTCCAACGCTCTCTGTATGTCCGGCCTGAGTCCTTGAACAAATTGCATGGCTTTATGAAAATCGTCACTCGCTATATTGGGTGCATAGCGAGATAACCTTTCAAATTCGGATATGTACTCGGAAACGGACATTTCTCCCTGCTTTAAATTAGTGAATTCCTTCAATCTACGGGTCCGGGAAGCTGGGGGTATAAACTTATTCTTAAATTCCCTAACAAACACCTCCCAGGAAATCTCTTCACCCACAGCGTTCAACACAATTTTCGTGCTCTCCCACCAAGAATATGCTTCACCTTGTATCAAAGTGATAGTGCAGCGAGCTTTCTCCCGAGACTCACAAGGAATCAACTCCCAGATTCTTTCTATTTCTTTCAGCCATATCTCCGCCTGAATATCATTACCCTTAAAGAACTTAGGAGGGTGCTGGTTTTGAAGCTGTCGAAGTATAGTAGAAATAGGTGTCTCCGGTTGTGCCGCTGGCACAGGTGGTGCTGGAGGTACATAATTTCTTATTCTTTGATCAACAAGACGCACCACCGAATCAAGAAAATCTTGAGGCTGAGCCGGAGGGGGTGGAGGAGCACGAGGAGAATGGTCAAGTGATGATGTCTATGAATCGGGGAACGCTCTCGACGAGGTCGTCCACGAGGCATCCTGTAGACAAAACACTAAGTATGCATGGTTGTTTAGTACATGCAAATGGGTGCAATTAAGTCCACAAAATACAAATAAAGCACCTACTTCACATAATTCAACTAGTTCAAATAAGTTCAAGTAATTCAAGTAAGTTCAAGTAGGATACAAGACTCTCAGGTTAACAATTAATCCTATGCCGTACGGCCTAAACTCACGGGACACGACACTAAAACCACGATTTTGCAACCGGGCTCTGATACCACTTAAGAGGTAGCACCCTTCACGTAAGGATGCCACACCCCCGCACTATAGTTTAGTCCACATACGAAATGAGTAATCCGTACATGAACCAAACTATAGCGAACGGGTGACAAAGAAAAAAAATCAAGCTAGCTAGGCGGGACTAACCTCAACCGGAAAACCACAATGCCATAAAATGAGCGGAAGCATAATAATTTTCAATATTAATTTCCAAGTATTCAAGTTATACTATCTTCTAACTCCATATATCAAAACATTATCATGTCCCAAACTACATAACATGTCCAAAAGTAATAGATACAAAACATGAACGTGTAGTGCTAGACTCGACTGAAAACAGAACAGGACTCTGACTCCCGCCTAGCACGAACCTGCAAAACACTGAAAGGTTGAGGTGTCAGTCCAACACGGACTGAGCGAGGGGTATAAATAAATATTAGCGCAATTAACATGTAAGTTCTAATCTCGGGTAAGGTTTTTAATAAAGAAAATAATATAAGTTCAATATTAGAATAGATCTCGCCCGAGATTACAACTAATCCATTCAATCAATACAAACGTTATCGATTCAATTCAATTCAATCAGTGGCCTGGCGAGTGAGGGCAATCTCCAACCTTACTCCAATTAGTGAACAATACCATCTTTAGGTTTTATTTCAATAATTATCATACGATCATTAGTGCACACTTAGCATTTTCACGAACTCTTTCTTCCTCCGGTGATGGTGGGATTGCAAGGCCCAACCATCCATGAATGGTGTACGTCGGGAACATGACTCCCACGCACGGGATTTCTTCCTCCACCAAACCTCCTGGTGGATTCAGAGGTGACCCCAAAATTGGTGAGGATAGTGCAAGAGTTACCCGTCAGCCCTTGCTTTCCCGGTTGGCTCAATACACTACCCTCGGGCCCATGTGAACATGACATGCTTACTCGCCAAAACACGATCAATCACGATAACACGATTATTCAATAGATCACGAAATCATTTGCAATCGGTAGAGATTTTGAGAAAGATATATACATATATATGTACATTTTGGCTGAAAACATCACGTAGGGTTGTAAGGGTTCTATATATCAAGTAATTAAACCTCACCTTTCCGAACAACCAAAAGCAAGAAGAAACCGTAAGGAGCGTGCTCCTCGTCTCCCGGACCGTGATCTGTGCAACAAGGGACAAGTGTATGTGAGACTCGACCCGAATAAACCAATTACGACGAACGGCATGTTCAATTACTGTCAATCATGCAATAATAATTAAGGAATGTTAATTAAAAGAACAATTATCAATAACCATGCTTATAAGTCATATAAGTCACATACGGAAGCCAAAGAAGCGAAAAGAATGCAATATGAAAGGTTTTGGTGAAGTTTAGGAAGACTTGACAATTTTGGGAAAATGCACATGTTGTGGGAAAATTGGAATATCTTAAATTCTAGAAGTGGGAATTGAGTTTTTGTTTGTTGGGTATGAAAGTAGACACAAAGACCTTTCTGACGGTATATGGCACATTTTCTAATTCAAAGCGAGGTGAAAATGGTGTTGATCCGAAGTTGGACAAAATGCAGATTCTGGTGGGGTCGCGCCCTTCACAAAATGGTCGCGGCCGCGACCAACTATTTTTCCGAAATTTTCATGCAATTTTCCAAAAAGTCGAAACTTGGCCAAATTGGGGTCTTGGGTACGACCAGTTGTATGCATATTTTTGGTCGCGGGCACGACCTACAATTTTTGGAGAAAAAACAGAGCAGAAATAGTGGATAGTCTCGGCCAAACACCACAATTAACCAAAACATCAATTTTCATACACCATAACACAAGTTTTCTGGAAATTTATATGCATATATGTTCAAGATACAATAAAACTTCATTTAAACACATAAATCAAGCCAAATCATCAAGAATCATAAGCTTCAAGTTCATGCATCAATCGTCACATAAGCCCAATTCCTACAATAATTCATGTCTCAAATCATGATTTAATCATATATTCATACTTCAAACAACATGTAATCCACTTATTTCATGAAATCAAATACCCTAGCTTACATGAATGTAATCAAGAATCACATGCTCATGCATACACTAACCTTGTATGAAAGGAAATGGGAGAAGATGATAGATATGGATGATTGAGCTTCAAAACTTGTAAATTCCTTGAAAACTTGATCAAAATAGATAAAATCTCTTCTCCCCTTTTTGATGATGGTGGCTCGGTGCAAAGGAAGCAAATGAATGAAGATTTTGATGAAAATGGTCGTGGAAGATTATGGAAAAAGGTCTTTACATGAATCACCATTTTTTAATTTGATGAAAGTCCATAAATTGTAATTTAGTCCCTCGAGTGTTTAAGTCATGCAACTAAGTTTCATCTCTATAATTTTACTCACTTTAGTCCAACAATATTCATGCAATTTAGTCCTCTAATTTAAATGAACAATCACATAAGGACAATTTAGCAATTAAATCACACTTGGCAATTATTTCACGTGATAGACATTTTCAAATCATGAAATAAATTCTCAATTTGATATGATTTCATATAATTTCACATAAAAGTTGATGAAATGCATTTCATATTATTTCACGTAATTTACACATTAAAGGTAATTTCATATAAGTTATGGAAACATAATGCATTAAACGTTAAGAAATTTATAAGATATTATATAATTCATAAATGGAAAAATCGGGGCGTTACATCATATATAAATATACACAACATGAAATTCATAACAATACTCACGTACACACTTGTATACAATTAACATATTATATATAAATATATAATATATTTATAAATGAGATTCAAACAATATATATATGCATATATACATATATACAAACACATTCACGAAGCATCAATTATTACCCATTTCCATGCAAACAATCCAAACTATAATATACATGTTATAAATTGAGTACGTACATGTATATATTATATCACATAATCACACACACATTATATATATAGACCTATATCACATACATGTATATATATACACACTCATGCAGGCAACACACACCATACTAACACATATGCATGCAATAAATATACATTGCATATATATACATAGCATGCATCACAAATCACACACAACAAAGCTCCAACAGCAGGTCCCCGCCTGGGGAAAGAATTACGCAGAAAAGCCCCCGGCCGGGTAGAAGGAAGGCAAAAGCTACTGCCTCAAGCGTCCCCGCTCAGGGACACAACCAAAGCACAATCTCCCCGCCGGGGGAGATCACAACAGCGGTGACGAACAGAAGCAATTGCTGCAGCAACAACAAGGCAAAGTAGCTGCAACAGCAGAGCAACAAAACAGTAGCAAAAACAGCAAGAAAAGGAGGTAAAAACTTACAGTAGTTCATACATGGAAGAGCAATTCGAAATTCCAATTTTCAAGCTCAAAAACTCAAGGTTTCATCCAATTTATCAATGGTAAATCAATCCTAATACATCTATCATGAAGTATGAATCAAGAATTGAAGCAACTAAGCTCATATAAACAACAAACATGCATCAATTCACACAAAATCCGGACGGCAGCCATGGATTCAAAAATGGAGGAAAAATCTAACTATTCATCACTTCATCAAAGCGTACTAAAATCTCCATGGAAATCAGAAAATAAACACTTAAAAGAAAGCGGAGAAGATGGAGAATTAAACCATGGACTTACCTTTCGAATTTGAGGCGAAATGATGGAGTATTGATCTTGGAAGGCCAAGGTGAACTGTGCAGACTCTTTTTCCCCCTTTCTCTCTCGATCAGCTGCTTCTCTCTCTCTCCCCAGGACTGATTTCAAAATGAGAGGTTAATGGATGTTAGAGGGTTTAATTAGGGTTAATTTGGCTCAAGAATCAAGTGATTTGGTTAAGAAATGAATTAGTTATGGCCAAAATATTCCAAGGTGGCAAATTTGCGCGACCAACTCGGTTTCGGAAAAATACGGGGGAACAAACGGGCTTAGAAAAATACAATGTTAATTTCCTTAGCTTTATATCTTCGTTATGAGTCCAGGAAGACTTTCGGAATTCAAATCCGAATTCTCGATCTCAAGTTATGGCCTCTGGAACCCAAGGCGCGCTAAAACTAGTTAGGCCCTCGAATCCCCAACAATTAAAATATGGTGCGTTACCATATCAAACAAGTCCGAAAAATTAAAACGAGCACATAAACGAATTCATCACACGTATAATTCATTCATATAAAATTTTCACGAAATTTCGAAACAAATGACTCAAACGAAATAAAAACAAGTTCAAAATCTTAAAAATGTTTAAATATACAATTATAAAATTTAACAAATAATTCAATTAATTTAAAATAATTCAATAATAACAAATAAACATTAAAATAAACATTTAATTGCATAAATAAATAATTTAAATATGCATTTAGCTCTGTCGTAAGTGCGTACCTGTACGGCCGAAAAATCGGGGTGTCACACGGGCTCAAAATACAGGTAGGGTGGTAGGTCGTTTTAACTAAAAGGAAGAAAACCTCACCTTGTCGACGAAACGGGAACAACAGGATCCAACGGACGCCTAAGAAACCACCTCTTCAAACATAGAACGATCCTAAGGACAAAATAAAGACAAGAGACAAATTTAGACTCGATATGAACCACTTAGACGCTCAGCAAATGCATATGTATGCAAGTAATGCATAAAAATACCATGAAGTAGCATTTAGGTCCATTTATGCAGTATTTAATGATATCGAGTTATAGTTCACATATTTCACGTTAATTAAATACATAAAATTTACATAACGATCATAACACATCAATAAACATGCTCGGCATGCATGCATGTGATAAAAGAAACAAGGAAAAATCATACAAAGCAAGAAAGCGACATATTCATATATACATGCAAATAGGAGGTATAACGCGTATCAGGCTATATATTTCACATATGAGCATCAAAATCACACCATAAATACAAAATAAAACACGTAACACATAAGTTAGCAAGTTAACATTTCATACATATCATAAAAGAAGCAAGAAAACATCACAAAAGGCAAGAAATTAAAGTATGAATTCATTTATCCACGTAAGAGAGCATGTAATGCATATCTTGTCATATATTGCGTATAAAAGCAACGAAAGCACATCATAAATTCATAAGGAATCATATAACACATAATATAACAAGTTATTAACTCAAAAGAGGAAAGAAAGAAGCAAGAGGAACAAGAAAAACACGAACGAAACGAAAAACAAAAGGTGACAACAGCAACAACTCCAGAGCAGCCCCAAATGGGGTCACGACCACCACCATCTCCAGCTTGAGTAGTAGTTTCAGGTCGAAACTGGGTGGAAAACTGGTCGCGGCCACGACCCAAAACAGCCTAGTTTTGGAAGTGGGCACGACTGCTGGCGATCAGCAGCAGGGAGTGCAGAAATAGGGCAGTTCTTCTTCTCCAAAGTTTCCCACACCTACAGGGGCTTCAAGCCATGAAAGACAAGGAAAAAGCCAGCAAAATATAGCACAAAGCAGCAGCAATTCACGCAACAACAACAACAACAAACACGCAGCAGCACAAAGGGAAGCAACAAGGTGGAGTTCTATCTTCTTCTTCCAGCTTTAATGGAGGTTCAACAATGGTGGACCAAATATTATGTAATTTTCACAAAAACCGCACTTTGAAATAAAACGTGGAAGTCATTTGGATCAAGTATCACTTATTAATTGAAGGAATAGAGGAAGTTTGGCATGAATTCAACCAAGAAATGCAAATAACGTAACTATTCACAACTCGTCCCAAAACATGATGAAATATGGATGAAAATGAACAAATCATCACTTGAAAGAAAGAAACGGAGATAAAGGATCAAATTCTGAACATACCTTTCGAATTTGACAGGAAATGAAGGTCGAACGCGCAAGAAATCACCGAAAGTGAATAGTAACAAACCTCTTTTCCTTTTCTTCCTTGGCTGCTTCGGTTTCTCCTTCTTTTCTTCTTTTCCTGCTGCTTAACCGAAATGAGGGAGATAGAGGAGTATTAAGGGTCAAAATAGGGTTAAATGGGTTCAAAAATGGGTCGATTCGGATAAGAAACGGGTCAGTTATGAGCAAAACGGGCGAGGGTCGCAAATCTATCACACAGGTCGTGTTACGGGCGAAATTTGAGAGATCAAACGGGCTTAGAAAAATAAAAAGTTGGCTTCCTTAGCTTGCTTTATTTTTTTACGATTTCTTTGCTACTTCCGAAATTTGAATCTGAATTCCCGAGCCCAAGATACGCTTTTCGGAACCCAAGGTGCGCTGAAATAAGTTAGGCCCTTAAGTCCCTAACAAATAAAAAAAAACGGTTCGAAAACTATAACAAATGAACTTAAAAACTAAAAACAAACATATAAACAAGTTCATGAACATATATAATTCATACATATCACGTAATCACAAAAGTTAGAATAAAGAACGAGTCCAAACAGTTTAAAAACGAGGCACATAAGGCATAAACGTTCAAATAATTCATATAAGGTTCAAATAAAACTTCAAATATAAATTCAAATAATTCAAGAATATCACATAAAGAATAAAATAAGCACATAATTCACATAATTAAACAAATTAAAAGCGCACGTAGCTCTCTCGTTACGACGTAACTGTACAGTCAGACGAGTGGGATGTTACAAATGGCAACTTCCCTTAATTCTGCATGGTTGATTCCAAGTTATTAATTCGGATTGCTTGTGGGTTGAGAGGTGGGTTTGGTTGAGGGTTTTGTTGTTGGCGCTATAGAGGTCTACGTACGAAGTTTTGGAAGTTTTGTTGAGGTTTAGGGGCCATAGCTCAGACTAGGGTGATTTTTCTGACCGAGGTTACAGGTGTTTGAGTAGGGATTATAATTCTGTTGTTGGAAACCTATAACATTAACATTCTCCATCGTACCATCTTGAAGAGAAGGACATACATCAGTGGGGTGCTATACTGGAACACAGTTGACAAACCATTGCCACTTGAGGTGTACATGCAGTAAGGTTAGCAGCCAAAGCACTTATCATATTTTTAAGTTCATCAAAAGGTGAAGAGTTGACCTCGTTAACCTGTCGTGGGATATCCGGTGTGGTGTAGTACTTTTGCAAACTTCACAGTTATTTTGCCAATCATTTCCTTTATTTCTCCTTTGTCTTGTCCAAAATACACCCTCCACTTGAAGCATCTAGCATCTTCTTTTCGCTGGGCATCAAACCTCGGTAAAAGTTATGAATAACGAAATTATCCATAAGGTTATGATGCAACTACATAGCTAGGAGAGCGTTGTATCGTTCACAATACTCATGTGTGCTTTCGGTTGGCTTCTACCTGATGGTAATTATCTCCTGAAGGAGATCTACTTCTCGCGAAGCTGGAAAGAACCAATCCAAAAACTTTTCAGCACACTAGCCCCGAGTTGTGATGGAACCAGGTGGGAGGTTGTTAAGCCATTTTCTCGCTGCATCTTGCAAAGAATGTGGGAATGCTCGCAGCTTGATTTGATCTTCCGTGACTCCCGGTGGCATGGTGGAACAACATAACGTATGGAAGTCCTGGAGATGCTGGTGAGGATTTTCATTCGCCTTATCGCGAAGGATGGGGAGCAAGTGTATCAACCCTATTCTAAGCTCGAAATTGGCAGAACCTCTGGAAAAGTGATGCAGAGGGGCAACTGGGTGGTGACGGGGCATGCCTGTTGGCGCATAATCATGTGAGCTGGTGGGTCTTCTGACATCGTTAAGGAATGGTCATTCTTGTTTCGTCTTCGGAATGTTCCGACTCAGTGCCTAACCCTTCAGATTTGATCAGATAAGAATTCTCCTCCAGGTTCTTGCGCGTTTTGGTTTGTTTCCTCAACAATATTGAAGTTTTCTCGATCTCTGAATCGTATATTAGCTCGTCTACTCCGTGAATACTCCTATTCATAAAAAAGAATTAAATTCAATTAGTACCAATCCCCGGCAACGGCGCCAAAATTTGACAGGTGTCGAATCCGTCAAAATAAAATATTATTCCGATGCAACAAATACAAGTATAGTGCAACGGGTCAAACCACAAAGATTGAACAAATTAATTCAATTAACTCACAGGAAAATCGCACGAAGACAAGTCAATTAGCAAAAAATGGGGGGTTTTAGGTTTTAAATTAAACTAATTAACTAAGCAAATAAAATAAACTATAAGGAAGCAAATAATCACGTTGAAATTTGGTTTTTGATAAATCAAACGAGAAATAATACCTAGCTAGGAATTATAATTCAGTCAAGACATCAATCATAGATGCAAAGATAAACTCAAATTATTCATGTAGATTAGCTATAGCAGATAGAGACACTAGACTCCGCCTCGTTTTCTCTTAAATCATATAATAATCTATAGACACTCGACAATTATTCCATAATCGATTCACAACCCCTAGAGACACTTGATACGATTTAATAAATCGACAACATTAAGAATCAAGAAAACACTAACCCGAATTAACCTAATCACAACCGCGTTATATTTAAATCCAATTATTAACTCCCTTAATAAGTTGAGAACTGCAACCAATTCTTCTCGTTAATGTACTACAAATACCAATCATGCATTATGTATACTTCATGCAATCAATAATGGCTATGTGCAATAAACTTACCTAATCAACTAAGTAAATAAATCACAATAACACGACACACGGAGAGTTAACAAATACTTGAAATTAAATTGAATTATAAAATAAATTAGGTCTCACGATGTCAAAACTAAATCATAAATTCCTAGCTAACTACTAAAAGATTTAGCTACTCATGGTCAAGGTGTTCAAAAGTAAGAAATAAAATAAAAACAAGTATTTAACTAAAAAAAGAGGAAAGATTGTCTCGAATGAATCTTTGAGCTTCTCTAGCCGTAATTCTCTCGCCAAAGCTGCTGTGGGAAAAGGGTGTAAAGATTGTCTCTCAAATCTGCTCCAGGTGTGATATATATGGATTCCAAAATCCAAAAATCCTTGTCCAATTTGGATAATAATTCCCCACGCAACTTCATACCCAAGACTTTGCTTTCAAATTGATCTTCTATGCAAAACACACGCACGGGCCAACACGCCAGGCCCAAGACTTTAATTAGAATTAAGTCAGCCTCATCAATTTTAAATCTAAGTCCACCAACTCTAATTCTTATACATGCATGCACACATGAATGGCTCCAAACTACGCCTCACTTAAATTCAACCCATCAACCAACAATTTAAGCTCCACGCCTACAAATCAACCCAACCACCAAGAAATAGATTTCGCTCAGATTGTTGAAAATCTCATACTTTGGCCTATAAAGTCTTCAATTTTGTAAAACCAGCCCAACGTATTAGACAACATTAAACACATCAAAAGCACAAAATATATCCAGTTTAAGCTCTAAAATTCAGTCACATGTACGAAAAATACAAGGTTTAAGCATGTTATCAAAGATAGACCGCTTGAGCATAAATATGAATTTGACTTGATTAGACCCCGAAGATGTGGGTAAGGAGCACCCGGGTCGGCCATGGGGTCGCCAAGCAACCCTCTTGTACATCTTTCTATTTGAGATTATTTGCCCAACCTTAAGGGATTGAGGAAGGGCGGGTTTTCTTGAGCAGGTGGCGACCATCGTCAAAGGAATGTGTAGGAGTAATTAGCCCCCGTCTTAAAAATACATAAACTGGGGGTCGAGGGGGTGCGCCTATCCTCCCTAAATGGCGAAAGGTTGGACTTCATTTGATTTGACTTTATATTTGATATGAATATAAGGAGTTTGGGAGGAAAACTCGTACTCTCCGAGTTAGTTTTGAATTTGCTTTGGTTCTTGAAATGAGAGTGGATTTCTAAGTATTAAAATTGTTCGATTTAACTCTTTCTCTATATATCTAGTATCACTGGAGAAAATATTTTAGATTGCAAAAACCACACCCTTGTTCATGAACTCTTTGACCTTAAATATGCTCTGCTCTTATGTATATATATGTGTGTGTGTGTGTGTGTTTTAACCCCCTCATTAGTCATTAGGACTGACCCCTCCTTGTTGTTTTCTTTTTCCCCGTTGTTCTTTTGAGTTGTAGGTACAGGTTTTGGTCCGAGCTAGGCAGCGGTTGTCTTTTGAGTCGTTTGGGTCTTGTAGCTCGAATCTTTTGCATACCTTGCGTGTTTTTTTTTTCTTCTTTGGTACTATGTTTATATGTAAATTCTTATGTTTTCGACTTTGGAGAATTGTACGATTTATTTGGCCCATGGCGGGCATCGTATGTACGTATGTATGTATGAAATGATCTTGTTGCTTCAACATTCGTATTTGTTTTTGTTGCACACTCTGTATTAAGGTCTAGATCGCCTATTTTAGGTGAGCTTTTGTTTGTCTTTCGTTCGCTATAGCTTGGCACGTGTGTGGACTTTCCATTTTGTTACACGTGTCGGGTTGTGGTGCTCTTTGCTTAGGGTGCTACATGAGCCACATGTGTGGCATGTGCCACACGTGTGCATGCTTTCTAATTAATTAAATAGTTAAATTCATTTTGGGCTTTAATTAATTAGGAATTAATTGTAAAGCCCAATCCGAAATAAAGAACCCCAATAAATAATTAACTATTAATTTGAAATTGGCATTATTTATTTATGAAATAAATATGAAATTATCCAACTTTATTTATTTTAAGAAATAAATAAAGGATATTATCATCCTTATTTGAGAAATAAAGGAGAAGATATTATCTTACATTATTTGAGAAAGAAGTGAGAACATAATAACAAGACTTCTTTATTTATAAAATAAATAATTGAAGATAATATCAAGTCGTTATTATCATAAATATTTATTTATGGAATAAATATCAAGATAATATCAAGTTCTACTATTATCATAAGTATTTATTTATGAAATAAATATAAAGATAATATCATAAAATATTTATTTCTGAAATAAATAATAGATAAAGTCATAAGTTATTTATTCATGAAAGAAATAATTATGAGATAATATCCTAAAGTTGGTAGGATAATTATACTAATTAACAATACGATTATTGATTAATTATATAGTATTATCATATGAATTAATTTAAGAAAAGATAAGATTATTTTCTAAACAGAAAAAGAATCGTTATTTTTCCTTAGTCAGTTAAAAGAGAAGAGACTTCTCTCTTTCTCTCAGACAGGCATTCGTGAAGTGCCTTGAATTCTCTATATTATGGAGAAATGAAGAAGCCAGTTCTTGAGAACAAACCCCACCCTTACACAAAATAATGAACTAGTATTCTCGCTATTTTGATCGTGATCGAGATGGGTGTGGATACTTTTGGAGGGCTTCATGGTTGGAATCTTGAAAAAGAAGGAAGAACCATCCAACAGAGTGGATTCATGCATGTTTGTTCGATGTAGACGATCGAAGATCTCAAGAAGAACAAACTTAAAGTAAGCTTCAAATCCTCTCATGTTTTTGAGTGGGAATCGCAAGTTTCCCAATCCTTTGTTCAGATAAATTTTTAATTTTTGCTGCTTTACCCTCCTGTTTCCAACAAGTGGCATCAGAGCCACCTTGGAACGTTTATCATAAAACAGTTTTAATTTAAGAATTTGGCAAAATTCTTTAATTTGATAATAGTTGAGTATTCTTGAATTTTCCCTAAGAAACTTTAATCCGAGTTACTGTGATTTTTTCCTGAAAACTAAGTTTTATGAAAATCAATTAAATTTTTTCTTGATTTGAGTTTAAATTGAAGTTTTAATTCATGGGTATGATTGTGAAAATTTTGGGTGAAAAACGAATCGATTAATGGGACCAATCAGTTGAAGTTCGTTGCTTGCGGCTGCCAAGAAGACAACAGAAGTAGGCACGCACCGCGTTCGCGGTCGCGAGCCTGCACAATGTCGTCGTCTAGCGGCCGCGAATCGCGTGCTATGACTGCGAACTACTGCGCATCACGGCCGCAAATATGCATGTTGTTGCCACCTCAAAATAGCGAGCTTGCGTGTTTCGCTTGTGCATTGCTGTAGCGCCGGAACGCTGGGCCACCACATTCCTCGAACTAAAGTCCAGTCCACATACGAAATAGGAGATCCATACATGAACCAAGTAGTAGCGAATGGGAGAGTGACAAGGCCCTGCCTAAGCTAGGCGGTACCTAGACCCTGTATAGCAGATAAAATAAGAACCTGGAAGTGGAAGAAAAGTAAAGAATACGAGTTTTTAAAACTTTAAAAACAATAAACATATTAATTCAATCAATTGCAACTACACAGATTCAACTGTTCCTAGAAGCCTGGCCCGAAATAATCACAAACAATCCAGTGCAGTAAATAAGGGTTCCACTAGCCCTAGAAACCTGTCCCGAATTCCATACATTCAATCCATAAGCTTGACTTGTACAGAGTATATACATTTACATAAATACAAACATAACTAAAACAAAAGACTTAACAAACTTAACAGACGACACAGACTCAATAGACATGACACATTGCCGCTTAGCTCGAACTCCAACAACCTGCACCTGCAAACTAAACACATTGGTGGGGCGAGCGTCAGTCCACTCACTGGGTGAGGGGGCTGAACACACATACACGATACAGAGTATAGAGCAGAGCACATACTAAAATAAAAGACTATGAACTGAGAATAGGGTTTTGCACACCAAAAACCATTTTTAAATCAAACATATATAAATCATTTCAAATCATAACATATCTTAACATAAAAGTCCTATCCCATTTCATAATCAAACATAATGTACAAAAGCTCGACGAGTACAAGAACAAATCCACCTAACTCCTTATAACATACCATATGAAAACATAAAACATAACATAACATACATACCAACCTTCTCCAGGTGATGGAAGGGTTGCGCGACCCTAACCATCCATATAGGCGAGGGGAGGCCAAACACTCAAACCCTCAGGGTCCCATCCCCCAGCCAACCTCCTGGTGGGTTCCCAGTCCTATCCTGACGGCCCACTGCCGTCCCGGGCCACCTGGTGCAATAGAATCCGGGGCCCATCACATAGAACATATCAGAACAGAACATAATATATCAGAACTTAACTCGCTACATATCATACTTATCATATCATATCAAAATCATAACTTATGTACCTTATCAAACATACCTTACCTTGCCACTTGGCATATACTATAACATACCTCTCCGTGTCATCCTAGTCCTTAGCTTGCATGAAAGCACACGGTTTGAAGCATAGCCTCGTTGCAAAATATTTTCAAGTTTACATACGCTCGTACATATAGTTCAAAAGCCTTTAATCGTATGATAAAATCATAAACATATCATATAAACACTTATCTATTATATAAGTATAATAGAATAATCGCATGCAGGCTTGAAAACGAGTACTTAGGGTTGTACCTCGCTTTACTAAAAGAAAAGATCCTCAAACATCACCTTACATCGACGAGAATGGAAAACACGAGCAAGGAAGTCCCACTGAAACTCAAACAGCTGCATACACCCCTTAGAGAAACCCTGTACAACTGAGCACACAGAACACAAGACTCAGACTCAAACCACAACTACAAAGATGTACGGCCATGCACGTGAGCACAAATGATACAACACATAATTTACATTTATACAAACGAGTCATTCATAGCAAATTACAATTCACTATGCATACTAAGAGATGTATAACTTCTAAAATTCATAACATCAATTAGATAAGATAAATCAAGACATTATGAATTTAATTCCTATCATGCACTAAGTTTCGAGAAAATAAACACGAATTACATAACAATTTTTATACATAAATACGAAATTGCATAATTTACAATATTCTAACAATTAGCATACTTAAACAATTCCTTTAAAATAAATATAACTTATCCTTTCATAATTTATTTTCTTATGTTTCACATAATTACACAAACAATTTAGTTTCCAAATATTACATTAACACCCCTTAAACAAGAAATATTCCCAAGTAATAGGCATAAAACGAGGCAATTAAATTCAATAAATCAAGAATTAAGCTTTCATACATCATAACATATTTTCAAATATCATATAACTCATAATTTCAATTCATCGTACATACATGATCGAATTTTTCAATTAAAAATAATTAACGAATAAAAATACAATAATTTCAAAAATTCATAACAAATCAACTGGGTATCCGATTAACAAACGGAAAGTGGTTTTGGACTCACCACTACGAAAAGGACCTGCTATCCAAAGGGCGTTGGAGCACCGCCGTAGGAGCTAGCCGAACCACCACCGGTAGCCGCCGGACCACCACCTACGGTGGCCAGAAAAATCCCTGTGAATGGGGAATCGTATCACCCCAACTGTTCGGCCGTACAGGTACGCCGTAACGAGAGTGCTAAGTGCACGTTTAATTTATTTAATTATGCTCTTATATGTTTAATATATTGATTATATGCTTATTTGAATTTGTATGATTTAATTGTTAAGTGTTTTATATGAATTTTATTACATATTTGCTCGTCTGCCTAACTTGAACCGTATGTGCCCGTATTTGATTTACGATTTTTATAACTACGTGCCATCCATGAGATATGTGATTCTTGAACTCATTTACTTGCTTGTTATTTGTTTTTGAGTTCGTTTGATACGGTTCTTAAACAATTTTATTTGTTAAGGGATTCGAGGGCCTAACTCATTTTACCGCACCTTGGGTTCCGGAAGGCGTAACTTGAGCTCGAGAATTTGGATTCGAATTCCGAAAGAGGCGTTGGACTTGTAACAAGATTTAGAAGCTTTCATAGCCTATTATTTTTCTAAGCCCGTTTGAATCCCCAAATTTTGCTCGTGCCTTGAGCCTCACGCGTGTTTGCCACCTTTTACGGTTTTAGCCATAACTCTCTTGTTTCTTAACCAAATTACTTGATTCTTGAGCCCATTTAACCATGGTTTAACCCTCTCTCAGAATCTCTTAACCTCACACTTGAACTCAGCAAGAAAGAAAGGGAAAAGGGCTGGAAACCAAGAGAGAGAGAGAAGAAGGAGGAGAAGATCTGGAACTATTCATCTCTTGCTATTTCAAGCTTGTTTCTTCATCGATTCTTCTCCAATCGAAAATGTAAGCATGTTTTCATGTTCTCCATTCGTTTGTGCTTCTTTCAAGCCTAGATTTGCATGAATTTATGGAGTATTGAGCATGTATTGGTCATGTGTGTGAATAGTTAAGGTTGTATGAGTTCTTGATGATTTCTTACCAATCTTTGGATCATGATCTACTTGACTTCCCTAATGCATGAGTTATGAATTATTTTATGTTAATTACATAGAAATCGAACCACCATGGCAGCTACTTGAAGAACTTGGAGAAAATGTGAATATATGAACTCTCTTACCTCCTTGCTTGTTTCTTTCGATTTGCAGTTGTTTTCTTGCATGATTTAAGGTGTATTTTGTGTCTCATTATTGTGATTTAGTTGTTGCTTCTTGCTTCCTTCCCCGTCCCTTGATTCAGCCTCGTTTTAGCCCTATTTTGCCGCTGCTCGACCAACATCGGGCCGCAATCGCGCGAAGGGTAGAACCTATCCCGGCCGCAGCGCAGCAGCAGTTTAGCTTCTGCTGTGGTATCGTGGCCGTGACCCTTTTTGTGCTTTGAGGTGTCACGGCTGTGACCAGCCTCCAGTTGGTGCCACTAGAGAGGTGGCGCGGCCGCGACACTGGAGCTTGTATGTATGTTCGTTTCTTTCTTTCTTCCTTGTTATGTGATCTTTTAGCTTTGTTTTGACTTGTATGCTTGGTTACCTTCATGTATTATATGTTATATGCTTTAATGTGAAGTTGTTACGTAATTTCGGTGCTCGTATATGCAATACATGACAAGATATGCCTTAAATGCTTTTATAAACACATGCATGAACTTATGCCTTGATTATTTGAAGTATATGATATCTCCTTGCTTGTTTCTTGATAAGTATGCATTGCTAACTTGATATATGATATTTTATGCACCTTGTATGAGAATTTCCGATTTGTTTGACATGAATCGTACCCGATATGACTTGATATGAATTAATATGGCTTGTTATGACATTAATGCTACTTTATTGCACTTCACTCGCATCATTTTTATTCATTCTCATATGCCGAACATCTAATTGGTGCATTTTAAGTTTGCCTCTTGTCGCTTGTTTTGTTCAGGGGATCATTACGTTGGTGAGGAGGTGGTCCTTAGGCGTCCGTTTGCCTCCTTTTTGTTCCCATTGTGTCTTGTAGGTGAGGTTTTTGTTCTTTTAGTTATCTTGACCTAAAACCCTACGTGTTTTGAAGCCCGCATGCGATATATATATACGATATGATAGTTACGTACTTGGTATGTATTTTGAGGGCTTGTCCCGCTTGTCTCGAATCTTAAAAAATGCTTTTATATGTATATACGGGGGGGTCTGGGCGAGGGATCCCGCACGCCTTGCGGGATTCTCGCCCCAGCGGAACGCCTCCCGTGCGGTTACGGGAGGGAGTGGGCGGGATGCCCTTACGTGCGCCTAGCGGCGGGCGGTGGCGCTCGAAGCCCGCGCGCACGACGCCTTCGCTCGTGGGGTTTCACTTGTTCGTAATCCAGGCTTTTCGTTTCGTGTTTTCGTTCAAAAGCAAAACCAATCCAAGAAATCCAAAAACAGTTTATACAGTTCCAAATCTAAAACAGTTTCAAAAACAAATTTTAACAAAAACAGTTTTCAGAAACTTTTAGGAAAAATGCAGTTTCGTAATTCAGGCTTTCTAAATCAGTTACGAATACTCAATCGCATCAAGCCTAAGAATTTCTACCAAATTCAGAATAATTGAGATGAATCAGAAACACGATTAACGAGGTGGCTCTGATACCACTTGTTGGAAAACAGGAATCAGAAAGCAGCGAAAATTTAAAAAATTTCCAACAAAAAGGATCGAAAATCGCAATCGTGAATCCGAATTCGTAGAGATTAAGAAACTTACTTTTCAATAATCTTTCTTGAAGCGTTTCAAGCCATCCAAGAATGCTCTTCTCATGGCTTGATCCCCTCTCCTTGGTAAAGCTCGAATCTTTAAAAACTTCTAACTTGAAGCTCTCTAGAGATAATCCACCAACTTGACTACAATCTAACTAGTAAGGATGCTAGTTCTCTAGTTAGTGTTTAGGCTTAACCTAGGGTTTATTTTTATCTTGGAGAAAGGATGATGTTCAACACATGAACCAAAAGAAATTCTCAATTACTCTCTAAGGGGAGCTCGAGCTCCCCTATATATAATATAGAGAGGGGCGGTCGAAACCTAGTCCTTATGGACTAAGGATTTGGTCCTTCTCTCTCTTATTTCTTGATCATCAAGTAATTCCAAACCTTGACTTTGAATTCTAATTCAAATCAACTTTTAAGAGAGCTAAAATATCCAAAATCCTTTTGGATAATATTATACTTTATTTATTAATAAATAAATAACTTATTTATCTAATGAATTAAATAGATTAATTTCTCCAAAATAAGACTTTCATTTTAATTCAAAATTAAACCAAAGTCTATTAAATAATTAACACTTTAATTATTTAATATATAAATAACTAGACACGCATGGTGCCCACGTGTCCATATTGGACACGTGTCACGCACGTGACCCACACGTGTGTTTCGCACGTGACCCACACGTGGAACCCTTTCGGCTCGATTAACTCGTTTAATCATTTCAAAGCCCCAACTCATGTAACCAAGTTATTGTGTGTGACCCTCTAGGTTCTCAATTCAATTAGCAGTGACCCTAATTAATTAATTCACTAATTAATTAATCAGTCCACAGATTAAACGACCATAGTCTAGCAACAGGTGTTTAACCCCTAGCCGAATTGGAATGTCTCGATTCGACAGAACCTTTAAGTCATTGATTCATATGAGATACAATCCTCCTACTTACTATCTCTCAACCAAGATCTAGGGTAAGGGAATAATCAAAACCCTAATAATCTGGTCTTAAAGCTAAGTGCATTTCATATCTATTTGATCTCAATCCAAGAAACCCTTTTCTTGATGTCTTGATCTACTACCTTGGTCAAGGACTCCATATGGCATATGAATGACTTACACAATAAGAGATCACCTTGCAAATACAAGTGTAGGTCCTTTCTTGATTCTCATTCACTTTCATGAATCACTTGTGCAGCCCCAGCATAAGCCTTGAATCAGTTCTCTAAGGCGACACCCTTTAAAGCTTATACCTAAGACTACAGAGTTAACTCACAAAGTGACATGGAACCTCAAGTCTAAGGATCAATTAATCACATCAATGACCCATGAGATATTTCCTAATCTGGAAGTTTCCATTTCCTGTAATAGAAACTTCCTTTCCCATTTAGGAATCTTCTCACACGGGGCACCTCAGTGAACTTACTTATTGAAGTAAGCACCCTTATGTATCACGCACGTATCAACTATACACTTTGCACCTCCATGAAACAAGGTGGTCCTTCTTAAGGGCGTGATCCCATAAGCAAGCATTAGAGGAGTCAGGTTGACACTCCTACTGTCTGTAGGACTCATCGGCTTGGAGTATTTTACTAATCATGACTTATGTGATATAGGGCTCGTTTCATGAACTATTTCACCTAAATGGTTGAGTCCTAAAGTCATCAGGATTAGGGGAGTTCTCACACATGCACAGCTAAAGTAAACGCATACCAAACAAGAGCATATAAGGAAGTGTTGCCTGAATTCGTTATTTTATTCAAAGACTGTCTGTTATTACAATAAGGAAAAGCACAAAGCGGATATACTATCAGCTTTCTAGGGCACTATTCCTAACATCTCATGCATCTTGTATTTATTTTTGTACTCTTGAGATTTGGAACTTATGTATATGATCATGATATGTTATATAGAGCACGTATATGGATTAATTTGGCTTGTATGATTGATTTAAATGATTCTTGTATATTGCACGTATGTATGTTTGTATTTTGGACCCTGATGCTTTCGCTCCTATTTTGATTTTTTGTATGCGCGCTTTGTACTAGGGTATAGACCGCCTAGCCTAGGGTTTATTTTTATTTGTCTCCCGTTCGCCATGGTTTGATGAGTGTGCAGAGTCCCTGTTTCCTTACACGTGTCGTGCTATGGTGCGGGGGGTGTGGTGCCCACCGCACGGGGTGCTACATACTTAAGTGGTATCAGAGCTCTAGGTTGCAAAATCGGAGCTCTTGTGTCGTGTCGGTTTGTCTAGGTCGTTCACCTTAGGATTATGTGTTTGTTTGCATCCACTACATCACTTATGTGAGTTATTTGTTATTATTTGTAATAATTGTTCACATGAACATGCACAAAAAACCCCGCATGCATCGATATTTTCTTGGAATTGTGTTTTATTTTAGGATATCTCTTCGACATCAACAAGTGTTACTGGGAAAAGAACAAGAGAGACAGGTATCTTTGGTCTACAAAAGGTTTAGGGATTTGTCTTTCGAAGTGATTTGAAGATGATGATATCAAGGTCGGGTTTCAAGCGATTCAAGAAAATAAAGCCGAGAATTGAAGAATCCGGGAAGGTTTTATTCAGGAACCTTGTTACAAGTACATCCCTTCCGAGTTCAATGATGAGAAGATTTCAAGAATTTTGAATCTCGAAGAAGAATGGAAGATGATGGGTGACTTCATACTAGAGCTGGAAAGATCAGGCACCGACAAGGATTACTCTAAAGTTCGGAATTATTCACAAGCAAGTAGAGATGGAATTCAACCCAATTCTCAAATTACAAGAATATATACATGGTCCGAGGATGCAAGATACATGGTTCAAGATGGAATGGCCAAACAATGGTTCGAATCTCGCATTTGTATGAAGGACAAGAACCCGGTTCGAGTTTTAGTCCGAAGAAGAGGTCCGAAATACAAGAGAATTCTCAAGAACTTCAAGATATCAATAATACCAAGTAGAAGGAGATTCCAATGCCGAGGATGTAAGTAAAATTTTAGGAGAAATTGGGAATTGTTTCAAGTGTCGAGAGTTTGGAGAATGCTTCAAGTATAGATAATTTGAAGACTTGATGAGAATTTGCCGAAGAACAAGAATTTGAGATCTTTAAAGACATGTCGTGACTTCAAGATCCCGGTTCAAGTACAAGATAAAACTTTGGAAGGCAAAGGAATTAACACCGGATTCGACATCTCCTCCATGGTGAATGGTACACGAAGCATTCATGGCATTCCATACATGCATATTTTATTCTCGGGGGAACCCATTTCCTTGTTATTTCTTTTCTTCGTTGCTTTGGTGTTTGCTTGTTGTTTGTTTTTTTGTCGCCTTCTTTGTTGCGAACTCCCTCTTGGAGAGAGTTTGGTGAGGAGAGGGCTCGAGTGGCTTGTGAGTTGTGAAGGTCGAGTTACCGGTGGTCTAGTTTGAAGGTGCCTAGTGAGGTATGGAGCTACCTTAGACGTGGTTTGGTTGTTAGAGCACCGAGTCCGATTTCTATAGAGTTTTGTTGACTTCGTGTTTGACTAGAAGAACCGAGCTTGCTTCTGAGTTAGAAGTCTCTTGTTTCGTCAAGGTACACTAGGTGAATCTTCTTTAAGAATGCCAACCCGTTGACATGGATGACGAAGAAGAGGCACGGTTTTAAGTGGGGAGAGGTGGTTGAAGAGAGTTACCTTTGGCATCGGCTTTTATCGACCCAAAGGTGCTAAGGCTATTCGCTTTCGATCGAGGCACTAAGAAAGGCTTTGGTCGTGTGTTGCTAGCGAGGAAACGTGGTTTATACCTCGAATTGTGCAAGGTCACAAGTTTTAACCAACTCACAGTTTGAGTTTGTTCAGAGACTTGAGGAACCGGTAAGCTGTTTTGGCGTGAGAAGAGATGTTGCAAGCTTTGTGTAGCAATGTCCAAAGCGCCATCGGCTGAAGACCGAGCATCAAGATCCAGTAGGGATTCTCCAACTACTTTCTACTTCTATTTGGAAGTGGGAGCGAACGACTAAGGACTTTGTATCCGGTTTGCTTAGTTAAGGAGATTTCAATGAGATTTGAGTGATTACTCGTTTTAACGAGTTAATCCATTTCTCATAGGCTTCATTGTTCAATAAGGTGTCGAGGGCTTCGTTTCGGGTTCGATCAAGACCCCGTTGAGGACCTAAGGATGGGTCCTTTTAAAGGGGAAAGTTTGTAACACCCTGACTGTTCGGCCGTACAGGTATGCCGTAACGAGAGTGCTAAGTGCCTGTTTAATTTATTTAATGTCACGGCCATGACCGGCCTCCAGTTGGTGCCACTGTAGTGGTGGCACGGCGGCGACCTCTCCATGCGTGAGAGGTGGCGCGGCCGTAACACTGGAGCTTGTATGTGTGTTCGTTTCTTGCTTTCTTGCTTGTTGTGTGATCTTTTAGCTTTATTTTTTACTTGTATGCTTAGCTAACTTCATGTATTATATGTTATATGCTTTAATGGGAAGTTGTTATGTGACTTGGATGCTCGTATATGCAATACATGACAAGATATGCCTGAAACATTTTTATACGTGCATGTATGAACTTGTGCCTTGATTATTTGAATTATATGATATCTCCTTGCTTGTTTCTTGATACGTATGCATTGATAACTCGATATAGGATATGTTATGCACCTTGTATGAGAATTTCGGATTCGTTTGACATGAATTGTGCCCGATATGACTTGATATGAATTGATATGGCTTGTTATGACATGAATGCTACTTTGTTGCACTTCACTCGCATCATTTGCATTCATTCGCATATGCCGAGTGTCTAATTGGTGCATTTTGAGTCTAAGTTTGCCTCTTGTCGCTTGTTTTGTTCAGGGGATCATTCCGTTGGTGACGAGGTGGTCCTCAGGCGTCCGTTTGCCTCCTTTTTGTTCCCATTACGTCTTGAAGGTGAGGTTTTTGTTCTTTTAGTTATCTTGACCTAAAACCTTACGTGTTTTGAAGCCCGCATACGATATATGTATACGATATGATAGATACATACTTGCTATGTATTTTGAGGGCTTATCCCGTTTATCTTGAATCTTGATAAACGCTTTTATATCTATATACGATATGTTTTGCTTTGTTTTGAAAAGTTTTGAGTACGTTTTGAACACGTTTGAACTTGTAGCGAGATATGACCTTGAAAGATAGGTCACTTGACATGATCTTGTTCTTGACATGATGGGCCTTGGAGATTGTGGGATAGAGCAACCAGGTCGGCCAAAGGGTCGCCAAACACACCTCTCGTTCATAATCTCCACTTGATAGGACGAACCCGAAACCCACTAGGGGGTTGGTGGGGGGACGGAGTCCTCGGGCGTGAGTGTCACGAAACTCATGATCCATTCATACACGCTTGCATGGATGGCTAAGGGTCTGCAGGCCCTTCGATCACCGGAGTTGAGGTAGGTTTGTTTTGTTTTGTCTTGTTTGACTTGAATTTGTCTTGACACGAGGAGCTTGGAGGAAACTCATATTAAAAATTGGTTATTTTAGCCTTCGGGCCTTAACTTCTTTTAAATATATATATATCTATTATCACAAGAAATGTTTGGCGCGCAAAAACCATCCCTGATTCATGGATTATTTACGATCTTGATACGTGTTTTGCTCTATATGTATACGGGTGTGTGTGTTAGCCACCTCACCAGTCTTTAGGACTGACCCTCGTGGTTTCTCTCTTTTTCCCCCTTTTATTCTTTGATTTGCAGGTGTTGGCGTGGCTCGTGCTAGGTGGCGGTCCTACTTTTGAGTCTTGAAGTCTTGTAGCAAGTCTCATGCATCTTGTATTTATTTTTGTACTCTTGGCATTTCGAACTTATGTATACGATCATGTTTTATTATGTAGAGCATGTATATATATTAATTTAGCTTTCATAATTGATTTAAATGATACTTGTCGATTGCATGTGTGTATGTTTGTATTTTGGATCCTGATGCTTCCGCTCCTACTTTGAATTTTGTATGCTTGCTCTGTACTAGGGTTTACACCGCCTAGCCTAGGGTTTGTGTTTGTTTATCTCCTATTCACCATGGTGTGATACATGTGCGGAGTCCTTATTTCGTTACACGTGTCGAGCTATGGTGCGGGGGATGTGGTGCCCACCGGTCGGGGTGCTACACGAATCGTACGTCTCAACATGGTCAACAAACCCCTCAATTAATTTCTGAAAATACAAAACTCACCAGATTTAATTAAAGAAAAATCGATCAAATTCAACAATTAAATCCTAAAAGCCAAGAAATAAAATTAAATCCAAACCGCTTGACGAAAATGTAATCCGAGCATACCATCGGAAAGACCTCATCAAGAACTTCGAAATGCCCAACACAATTGCCGGAAAAAGATGTCAGAGCGTTAACCGGCGTTGACCAGCACGCGTTGTCACTAAATCGGCTGATTTTTTAGTCGGGCTAATGGGAAAAGATCGGCCTCTTCATGCTGAACAACTTTCATGAAGGGCCCGTCACCAAAAGATCACCAGAAAAGGCCCCCATTAGCCGCCAAAGTTCAGGTTGTCGCTACCATGCCCAAAACCACCACCTACGCCACAATTTGGGCCAATCTGAAACCGGAAATGAGATCAGAGGGCCAGAAACATAAGAAACCACCAAAGCTCCTCGAAAAAAGCCGCCAGAGGTCGCGGAATCACCTCCTGCATTGTTCACGCGCCGCCCATCGCGACCTTCTGCCGGTGCGTGAGGCGCCATCGCTGCTCTGATGGCCGCGCCACCAACGTCGGAAGTTGCGCCATGGTATTGCGCACCTAGCCCAGCCCATCTCCGTCCAGTTCAGCCGCCGTAGACCACCGGGAACACCGCAAATCGCCACTACTCTTCCAGCACGACTGAAATCGTGTAATATCTCCACCACCGCTTGTTGTTGGGCCATGATGTTGGTATCATTGTGTTTCTCTCGTCGAGTACGTCGAAAAAGACTATTTGGTCGTTGAATTCCGTCGAGAAACGGCTGAGTTTGAGGTAAGTGTGTGTTTGTGCATGAAAATTGTGTCGTGAGAGGGGAGAGAAGGACGCGGGAGAGGGGAGAGAGGAGCTGAGGTCTGACCCGGTCAAACACGGATCCGGATATTTTATTCCGGGTCCTAAAGCGCGAGAAAGACCGATAGGGAGGGCTAACGATGTTAGAATTCGGCAAACTTAGTGTCTACGGACTCGTTTCGATGGTCCGTTAGGACAAAATCTTGATTGAACGATAAATGACCAAAACACCCCTAAAAAGAGAAAATTACAAATATGTCCCTAAACTTTTAAAGAGCTGAAAATAGGGTCACACTACGCACAATGTCGCATAATTAAATACATAAAAGGCACGTCAAGCATCAAGTAAGAGCAAATTAAATAATTAAACACACAAGACAATTAACACGTGGCGCCTGCTCAGACGATCGGAAAAGCGGGGTGTCACAATTGCAGCCATCTAGCAGGCGCAAGACCGCGTTGTGCTTTTGTTTCGCAGGCGCGATCCCACACGCACGTGCACTGTTGTGCAAGACGCGTGTGGTTGAGAGCACCCCGCGACCCATTTTTTAGTCTCGATCAATATAATACCCTACATTTATTTCTCTTTAATTGTGTAATAATGGATTTCTTTTGGATAACTATTAGTCGTTGTTATTATTTTTATTAAATCTCTTATTATTTTATATTTTTTAAGAGTGATAATATCAACACAATTGATAAGGATGATATAACGGTTTGGAGAGATTTTTTTTATATTTAGTTACCTATTCCTTTTTTTTATCTTGATAATACTAATGTGATTAGATAAAAATGCAGTACTATAGTAGAGAATTTGTAGGAACATCTTAGAGAGTTAGTGGGAGAGTGGGAATCCCACGTTCCAAATATAACCTAACCTTTTAGACGTACAGACTTGTTAGACTCAGATAATTTGAATATAAGAAAAAAGGGGGAGAATCGGAGAAGGAAATAGACGAAAGAGAGAAATGCATAGAAAAGAGATAGAGGCGAAGTAGAAGAGGGAGAGAAGGAAGTCAACAGCAATTACTAGACCTTACTAATCGGGATTAGAGTTAGAGCGAGGACAAGGATCGGAGTTAGAGTGAGGACAAGGAGTCACGCGGCGTTGGGAAGGAATTTGCGCAAACTACTAGTTTCGACGATCTCAATCGGGTAGCTTCTGTAAATTATATTTGCCTCCCGAAGTTGTGTCGCTGATGCTACTCATTAAACCACTCGATCGTATTTACCTTACGCTGCAAAAAAATTATGATGGCGAACTGATACTAGCCATGTGCATATATATCGAGATGAAGGAAGGTGGATAGATTGTTTCTCGATTTTAAGGAGTCCGACATTATTCATTATAAAAAAAAAAAAGGGAGAAAAAGGTTTTATTTGTTGAAATCCAGTATGCTGCAGAGTCAAGGTATTTTATATTTCCTTAACCTCATGTAGTGCGATCACATTATGTTATGATGGGACATATTTTAGTTTTAGGATTATCGATTGATTTATATATTACAAAAGGTGTTTAGTTTCAGTTTAAACATATGTAATTATAGAAACAAATATAGTATTAGTTGTTCATATTATATATATAAATCCTGTAGGTTTATATCTATAAGATGAGCAATACATTTTAACCAACTAATCGCGGTTTTCGGATTACGTCAACATTTTGGTCACGAAATTGCATATGTATATTACGTATATGTATATAGACTAGTATCTTTTGGCAATATTAATGTAATTATATTTGTACCTACACACGGTTTGGTGGGTATTGCTATATACGCTTTTATTAATAACATAGTACTACTATTATTATATTTATGTTATTATAATTAGTAACTGGGGAGATTAGTTACGGTAGTATTTAATTAGAATATTTACGTAATTCTATTAATAGGAGCACTATTGTGTCACTAGGATCTCTAAACGGGAATTAATTTATCATAGTTGTTTAAGTATAAAGGATACGACAATGAATTTAGGACTACTTCTGTGACGTGATTAGATCCGAGTCCGACCCATCGAGACTAAGGCTTCCTTCCAACGCACGCCACCCTCGGATATCTAGAAGTATTAACTTGAGGTAAGTTGTTTCCTACCCTCTATGCTTTCGAAAATGTTTCTTTACGAAATTATATGTTTACTATACACTAGCTTTTTCTTAATGTTATTATTATTGCGCTTCTTATAGTTTCAATTATTCGATTTTTTACCGAAATCGAAACCGAACAAAAAAAGGAAAAAGAAATTTCGAATTTTTTGTTTACCAAATGCCCACCCCAAAGCTTTGGTATTAACTGCGCAGTACTTCCATCCTTAGTTCCACAAATTGTTTGTGCATGTTGTTAGCAAGGAAAGTTCTGAAATTAAGGATCCTAATTGATTCTATGATTGATCTTCCTTTATTAGATAGTGTTGTGTACATTATATATTCATTGTAAAGATTGTTCATAGTGATTACATTGAAATCAATACAGAAACAATTCCTTCCAATCATATGGCATCTCTAATAATTAACATGGTATCAGAGCGGGCGAAGATCCATTAAACGGATCCGACCCTTGCTCATCACGTACCCCAGCCTTACCTGATACATCAGCCATGGCCGACGACAGCAGTACGGCCAACTCCGGCAAGGAATCACATCAGCCCGCTGATTCCTTGGCCGCTCAGTTATCCAGCTTTCTCCAGAATCTGCAACCCAATCAAACCCCACCAACCATGACTCAGACAGTTTCAATTAGCATCAAATTAACAGAATTCAATTACTCCCTGTGGTCTCGATTGATGAGGATGGCAATCGGGGGAAGAGGGAAGTTGAGTCACCTTACCGGCGTTCCACCACCACCAGCGGCGGCGGACCCAAGCTTTACCCAATGGGAACAATCAGATTTGATCGTCTGCTCATGGATACTTGAAAACATGGACCCAAATCTGATTGCAAATTATGCCGAGTACCCCACGGCGAAGGCTCTATGGGACGGATTGCAGGCAACGTATGGCCAAGGTGGAGATAGCCTCCAATTCTTCGATCTCACAGTTAGGGCCCACAGCATGAAGCAAGGCGGTGATTCAATCGAATAATTTTACAGTAATCTTCAGAGAATTTGGAGAGAAATAGAACTCCGACAACCCAATCCCATGTCTTGCGAAGGGGACATCGCGATTTTCAACCGCCTCAGATCGGAGAGTAGCCTCTTTCAATTTCTCGCCGGAGTGGATGATCGGTACGACACGGAGCGGCGGGATCTCCTCAAAGAACACCCTCTGCCGTCCGTAGAGAAGGCATACGCCACCATCCGACGGGAATCAGCTCGTCGAGAAATTATGGGCGGCAATCATATCTCATCATCGGCGGCCGGTTCCAACGGCTTAGGATCGGGGTTCATGGCCGAAAACCGAGGCACTGGAAGGGGGTCCGGACCAGTGGGTCAGTGGGACACCACCAAGCCACGTACAGGGCCACCTAAACAGGGTCAGGCGGCTCCTCGACGCGGCGGCGGTGTCTGGAGTGGAGGCGGTAGTGGCGGTGCCGGGAATGGAGAAGGAAACAGCACGGAGAAGACGGCCGTGAAGTGTGGCTACTGCCGCAGAGACGGGCATAGAAAGGAAGACTGTTTTGAGCTTATCAGGTGGCCCGCCGGGTGGCGGAGCCGCCGTCGCGACGGTGCGATGTCCGGCAACAGGCCCGCCGCTAGCGGCGGAGAGAAACAGGAGGTGGCTCACACCGCTCAAGGAGCAAAAAACCCAGACTCAACAAAGACGGCGGATGAAGGGGAACAAATGGGAGCAGCATTCTTAGGTATTAGGGATGGATGGGTAAAATACCCATCCTACCCCCCACCCACTTTATTTAATTCTTTTCAGCCCTTGGTTTATGATAATTGTAATTCAGCCCCTAAAATTGAGTTTCCTTGTACAAGTAACCCCTATGTTTCTAGTGTTGATCATTGTGACCCAAAACAGTATAAATTAAATAAAGAGGAAGGAGTGGCCCTCCAAGCCAACACCCACAAGGAAGAAAAAAATGCACGATGGATTTTTGACTGTGGGGCCACTGATACGATGACGTATGACCAGTCGGATTTGGTCGAAAGCACGAATCCCAGGATATCCTCCATTCAGAATGCCAATGGGGGGGGTATCACCCGTTCTCAGCGCAGGAACAATTAATTTATCTCCCTCATTGAAATTAAAAAATTGCCTTTATGTGCCTAATTTATCATGCAAGTTGCTCTCTATCAGTGATGTTACAAAGGAGTTGAATTGTGCCGTGCTGATGTTTCCTACGTTTTGTTTGCTACAGGATCTTCAGTCGGGGAGAGTGATTGGGCGTGGTACTGAACGAAAGGGGTTGTACTATGTGGACGAGGTGACTCAACAAGGAACTGCAGCGCTTGCTCACGGGACTGTGAACCGCCAACAGTGGTTGTGGCACCGACGGTTAGGTCACCCGTCCGTAGGGTATCTTCAATCTTTATTTCCTTCAATTTTTCCTCAGAACAGTCAGTTGACTTGTGAAACATGTATTCTTGCTAAGAGTCATAGACAACATTTTTCATCGTCAACTTCTAGAGCTGAACATGTGTTTTCTTTAATTCACTCGGATGTATGGGGACCTGCCCCGAATACTGGTGCTCATGATTTTAAGTATTTTGTGCTATTCGTTGATGACTGTTCTCGAATGATGTGGGTTTTCTTCTTGAAACATAAGTCTGATGTTCCTGGAAAATTTATGGAGTTTTTTAAACTTGTCCAAACTCAATACAAGTCACAGATTCAGGTGCTTAGGTCTGATAACGGGGGGGAATATGTTAATGCCACCTTAAAAGAATTTTTTCAGGAAAATGGGATAATACATCAAACTTCGTGTCCCCATACTCCTCAGCAAAACGGGGTAGCCGAACGGAAAAATAGACAACTTCTTGAAATGTCTAGGGCTCTCCTATTTGAGTCTCATTGCCCCAAATCTTTTTGGCCGGAAGCAGTGGCCACATCAGTTTACCTTGTAAATCGCCTACCCACTAAGGCATTGCAACTTAAAACGCCCTTACAGTTTTTACGCACCCAGGTCAGCATACCTTCCTCCTTAGTCCTTCCTCCCAGAGTTTTCGGTTGTTCTGTCTTTGTTCATATTCAGAAATCTGATCGTACGAAACTTGATCCATGCTCACTTAAGTGTGTGTTTTTGGGATATGGGGTTAACCAGAAAGGGTATAGGTGTTATCACCCTAGCACTCGTCGTCTGTATACGACTATGGATTGTAATTTTGTCGAGACAGAGTATTTTTTCTCCCAACCAAGTGGTCAGGGGGAGACACGACAGGACCCACTGGGTTGGATATCACACCCTTGGCAAGACATGGTCCCAACAGAACAAGTAGGCGGAACCACCGATCCCGCCAGTCCCACAGTACAGCTCACGATGCACACCCACACACCCATCACTCAAACCAATCACACTGATGATCCTGAGGTACGTAGTTGTGATCCCACTAGTGATATACCTTCAATTCAGTATGAGTCTAACAGTGCAGGAAGTAATGTGGACTCGGGAGGAGATGAGACACAGGTACAGGGGGAGATACAGGAAGAAAGAGTGCAGGAGAACAGATATGTGCTTCCTCCACGTGCCAATCGAGGAGTACCACCTAAGAGATATGAGCCTAAGTATGTGGGCAGAACATCTAAGTATCCAATAGCTGACATAGCTAAAGGAAACCTGTCCCAGAGAGCTCATGCATATGCCACTTCTATATACTCTGCGAGGGTCCCGAGCAAGGTAGAAGAGGCTCTTACAGATAAAAAGTGGGTCCGTCCTATGGGAACAGAAATGGAGGCACTGGAGAAAAATGGTACTTGGGAAAAATGCACACTTCCTAGTGGAAAAAAGTTAGTAGGGTGCCGTTGGGTCTTCACGGTGAAACACCGAGCAGATGGGAGTATTGAGAGGTATAAGGCTAGGTTGGTGGCAAAGGGATATACACAGACATATGGCATAGACTACTCTGAGACTTTTTCACCTGTGGCTACGATTGACACGATCAGAGTCTTGTTCTCAGTTGCAGCCAACCGAGACTGGAAATTGCATCAGTTTGATGTCAAGAATGCATTTCTGAGCGGAGATCTCAAAGAAGAGGTGTATATGGAACCGCCACCAGGGTTCGCTAGCGGTTTTGGAGACAGAGAAGTGTGTAGGCTACGGAAAGCACTATATGGGCTAAAGCAGTCACCTAGGGCCTGGTTTGGGAGGTTTACAGCAGCCATGGAAAAAAGTGGCTATGATCAGAGCAACGCCGATCATACACTTTTTCTGAAAAGAAGAGATGGGTTGGTAACATGTCTCATTATCTATGTAGATGATATGATAATTACAGGGGATGATGCAGAAGAGATCTCTCGGTTAAGGGAAAATTTGTTTCGAGAATTCGAGATGAAGGATTTGGGAGAGCTGAAGTATTTCCTAGGGATAGAAGTACTGCGGTCCAAACAGGGAATCTTCATCTCACAGCGAAAGTTCGTTTTAGATCTTCTGGCTGAGATTGGGCTCCTCGAGTGTAAACCAGTTGACACTCCGATAGTGGTCAATCATGGGTTACAGATAGTGAGCGGGGCAGAAGAGGCAGATAAAGGACAGTACCAGAGGTTGGTGGGAAAACTAATCTATCTCTCCCACACTCGACCAGATGTAGCTTATGCAGTAGGAGTCTTGAGTCAGTTTATGCATCAGCCTCAGAAAGATCATATGGATGCAGCATTTAGGGTGTGCCGATACCTGAAAGGACATCCAGGCAGAGGTTTACTCTTTCAGAAGCATGGACACCTTGATATTGAAGCTTACACCGATGTAGATTGGGCCGGGAACCCTATGGACAGGAGGTCAACCTTCGGCTATTTCACGCTTGTAGGAGGAAACCTGGTAACTTGGAGGAGTAAAAAGCAGAAAGTTGTGGCCCTTTCGAGTGCAGAGGCGGAGTTCCGGGGAATAGCACTTGGGGTAACTGAGGTGTTGTGGTTAAGGAAATTGTTGGCAGAAATCGGTTTCCCAGCAGTTGAGGCATGCAAATTGAGATGTGACAATCGAGCAGCAATCAGCATTTCAGAAAATCCAGTACAGCACGACCGTACGAAGCATGTGGAAGTTGACAGACACTTTATTAAGGAAAAGTTGGAGGAACGAGTCATTGATATTCCCTTCGTGCGTTCCGAGGACCAATTGGCAGATATCCTTACAAAAGCTGTGAATGGAAGGATTTTTGGAGAAGTTTTGTGCAAGTTGAACATCGGGGACCCGACACTCAACTTGAGGGGGAGTGTTAGCAAGGAAAGTTCTGAAATTAAGGATCCTAATTGATTCTATGATTGATCTTCCTTTATTAGATAGTGTTGTGTACATTATATATTCATTGTAAAGATTGTTCATAGTGATTACATTGAAATCAATACAGAAACAATTCCTTCCAATCATATGGCATCTCTAATAATTAACACATGTCTGCAACTTTCCAACATGCCATATTTATTGCTACAAACAATATTTCTACTGTTCTTTTGCTCGAGGGGGGAATACAAAAGTAAGCGTGGTGCCGTATTTATGTTGGGGTAGGCCCATAATAATATTATGACGACTCAAAATGGGCAATTCAGCAGTATTTTATTTTGTGACAATTATTTTATTTTACCCTTGAAATATATATTTTTTTCTACTTGAAAAGTCCAAATATATATATTTATGTATTTTCATAATAAATATTTCAAATTGTTGAACTATGTTTATATATATATTCTAAATTGAAGGAGTTTTTTATTGTATTCTATTAAGAGTCCTATTTTAAGTTAATAAGTATTTTTTTAACATATTTAAATTAATATATTATAACATGTATTTATATTATTATCCCTGACTAAAAGTTATTAACACAAGGAGTTTTTAATTCTATTCAATTAAGAGAAAATGGTTAGAGATAATGATTTTTTGCCATCCGAACTATGATCCATTTTGCAATTCACTATCTAAACTATTTCGACCCCACCATCCAAACTATTATTTCTTGACAAACTACCATCCCAACTTATTTTTTAGTGGTTTTGACTCTTTTTCAATGGTTTTGACTCAAGAATACCACACATGTGATATATGTATGAGAACACCAAGGGTAAATTTGTGTATTTATATATTAAAATAAGAAGAAAAAGAGTCAAAACCGCTGAATGTGCGCTATTTTTGAGTCAAAATTGCTAAAAAAGAGTCAAAACAACTAAAAAATAAGTTGAGATGGTGTTTTGTCAAGAAATAATAGTTTAGATGGTGGTATTGGGATTGAAATAGTTTAGATGGTGAATTGCAAAACGGGTCATAATTCGGATGACAAAAAATCATTATCTCAAATGAATAATAGAAATTATCAAACGAAAATTGCATGCGGTAGCTGCAATGCAATTAAAAAAGTACAATCCAATGTATCACCAGAAAGCAAAATAGAAATACTTATTAAATCAAATTACAATTATGAAGAAAAAGATAGATTTGAGAAAGAAGATAATATTAAAAATGATGATATGTCAAACCCACGGTTTTGAGAGATGAATATTTAGTATAAGGTAATTATACTAAAATTGATGATAATAATATATCAAAAGCTACAATTTCTCAAGAAGAAAAAAAAAATAACAATGTTCCAATTTTAAATGATGGAATCGAGGTTGGAAATATAGAAAAAAAAAGTTAGGTGCAAAAATTATAATTTTGAAAGTGAATATAACTTTTAGATTTTGAATGACGATAAAAAGATTCTTCAAAACTTCATAAAAAAAACTAAAAATAATTCACAAATTATATTAAAAAATTAACAATATAAAAAACAAAATATATATAGGTAATATGAAATTTTAAATGATTTTTTTAGTTTTTGTCTATATTCTTTTATATATATGTCTTTTCATTTATTAAATATATTTGAAAGTTATAAACTATTATCTATTTGGACAAATTAATATTATACACTTTAAACATATTGTTTTATGCAATAATATAGTTTCAAATATTTTTATTATTTATTTATTTAGATGTTTCTCTAATTCGAATTTCCGCCTGTTCTGGAACTTCCAGTTCCAATCAAAGCACTTATTGTACAAGATTTGAAAGAGAGATCTCATATAAATATTTTTGTATATGTTACTTTTCAAAATTAAAATGATTCATTAAAAATGTTATTATATATATTTAATCAAACTAGATATTTTTAATATCCTAATTTGTTCAATAAATAAGATAACTAAACTTATTTGAATAAATTAAATGATAAACGTGCAACGCACTTTCATTTCACTATATTTGAAAGTTATAACCTATTATCTATTTGGACAAATTAATATTATACACTTTAAACATATTGTTTTATGCAATAATATAGTTTCAAATATTTTTATTATTTATTTATTTAGATGTTTCTCTAATTCGAATTTCTACTTATTGTACAAGATTTGAAAGAGAGATCTCATATAAATATTTTTGTATATGTTACTTTTCAAAATTAAAATGATTCATTAAAAATGTTATTATATATATTTAATCAAACTAGATATTTTTAATATCCTAATTTGTTCAATAAATAAAATAACTAAATTTATTTGAATAAATTAAATGATAAACGTGCAACGCACTTTCATTTCTCATTTCACTAGTGAAATGAAAGTGCGTTGAATTTCTACTTATTGTACAAGATTTGAAAGAGAGATCTCATATAAATATTTTTGTATATGTTACTTTTCAAAATTAAAATGATTCATTAAAAATGTTATTATATATATTTAATCAAACTAGATATTTTTAATATTCTAATTTGTTCAATAAATAAAATAACTAAATTTATTTGAATAAATTAAATGATAAATGTGCAACGCACTTTCATTTCTCAATTCACTAGTGAAATGAATTGAATTTCTACTTATTGTACAAGATTTGAAAGAGAGATCTCATATAAATATTTTTGTAAATGTTACTTCTCAAAATTAAAATGATTCATTAAAAATGTTATTATATATATTTAATCAAACTAGATATTTTTAATATCCTAATTTGTTCAATAAATAAAATAACTAAATTTATTTGAATAAATTAAATGATAAACGTGCAACGCACTTTCATTTCAGTAAAATGATTCATTAAAAATGTTATTATATATATTTAATAAAACTAGATATTTTTAATATCCTAATTTGTTCAATAAATAAAATAACTAAATTTATTACTGAAATGAAAGTGCGTTGCACGTTTATCATTTAATTTATTCAAATAAATTTAGTTATTTTATTTATTGAACAAATTAGGATATTAAAAATATCTAGTTTGATTAAATATATATAATAACATTTTTAATGAATCATTTTAATTTTGAAAAGTAACATAATGAAAGTGCGTTGCACGTTTATCATTTAATTTATTCAAATAAATTTAGTTATTTTATTTGTTGAACAAATTAGGATATTAAAAATATCTAGTTTGATTAAATATATATAATAACATTTTTAATGAATCATTTTAATTTTGAAAAGTAACATATACAAAAATATTTATATGAGATCTCTCTTTCAAATCTTGTACAATAAGTAGAAATTCAAAATAGAGAAACATCTAAATAAATAAACAATAAAAATATTTGAAACTATATTATTACATAAAACAAAATGTTTAAAGTGTATAATATTAATTTGCGCAAATAGTTCTAAGTTTTAAGCATAAGTAATAGTTTATAACTTTCAAATATATTTAATAAATAAAAAGACATATATAAAAGAATATTGATAAAAACTTAAAAGAAATGTAAAATGACATATTAATTACATATATTTTATTTCTTTTATTGTTTAACTTTTAATATAATTTGTGATTTATTTTTAGTTTTTTTTTTTAATGAAATTTTGAAGAATCTTTTTATCGTCATTCAAAACCTAAAAGTTATATTCACTTTCAAAATTATAACTTTTGAACCTAATTATTTTTCAATGTTTCGGACCTCGATTCCATCATTTAAAATGGGAACATTGTTATTATTTTTTTTCTTTTTTATTCCATAATCTTGAGAAATTGTATGTTTTGATATATTATTATCATAAATTTTAGTATAATTACCTAGCACTTCATCTCCCGAAACCGTGGATTTGATATATCATCATTTCAATATTATCCTCTTTCTCATATCTTCATGTTTTTCTCCATAATTGTAATTTGATTTAATGAGTGTTTCTATTTTTCTTTCTATTGATGCCTTGATTGTACTTTTTTAATTGCATTACAGTTAGCACATGCAACTTTCAATTGATAACTTCGTGACGTACTTGTAAACCAAGTTTCCTATAATATTTTGAGTTACATTCTCCTTAAACAATTAAAAATTTATATAAAATATTAATAGAGATTTTAATAGTTAATTTATTTATAAAGTATTAAAGAAATAATATTTTATAAAAGTTAATTAAACTCTCGATTGAGCAATTTATGTACTCCTCAAATAATACGATGTATAATATTTAGTATCATTTTGTACCTATTATTAATTCAAAAATATACTTATTGATGGTTTGATATTTTTATATTGTTTTGGTATATGTTTTGTAACGCCCCAGCTTTCGGCATTTCAGGTATGAATGACACGTGTGGGTTTGAGAGTTGCAATTTAATTATTATTCGATCATTTCCTTAACTTTTTATGTCATGACATAAATTTTATAAAATTAAACTCTTAGTATTTTTATTGAAATTCATATCATATTATAATTGTTGTATAAATTGAATGTGATTGCAACGTGAATTATTTTCTCGAACATGAGTTAATTTCATCTATGCCTTAATTGCTCATTTTCATGAATTTGGGGACTTAATTGCATTAATATTTCCTTAGACCTAATTGATAATTTGTTATGGAATTGAACCTCATTGCATAACTTAATAAATGGGAGGATTTAATTGCAAATTTGGCCATTTCTTTCCTTCAATTAGCAGCATATCACGTACCTTGCTTCTCATTTTCATACAAACATTATATACACATTGTTCTTCCTTCCTTGCTCAACCGACCCAAACCCTTGTGAAGGAGTAGGGAGATTTCATCTTTCAAGCATCATTTTTGTGGGATTTGGGGACATTGAAGCATCACCAACATCATATCTTCATCTCATCTTCCATTTCTTTCATTTGAGGTATTTTTGGAACTTTGATGAATTTCTTGGAAATATGGTATAGATAGGGCTTTGTATTGAATTGGTTAATATGTGTATTTGTTGTTGGATATATGTTTAGGAACTTTGAGCTTAAGTTATATGCATTCAACTTGTTGATATTGAACTTGGAGCATGAATGATGAAATGGGTTTCATTTGATGAATATTTGATGATCTAATGTGGAAATATATGTTTTTATGAATTGTTATTGATTTATTTGCATGCTAGTAGGTGTATATCATGGTATTTGAGCATGTTGATGTGAGTTTGATCCATTTTTGGATATTGGAGTTTTGGTACGTTGTTGTTCTGCTGAGTGCCCTGTTTTTTTTCTGCTGCGTACTGTTGACACGGGCGTGTCAACTTTTCCCTCTTTAGCGAGACACGGGGTGCATGTTGGTCTGATTTTTCTGTACCATGACACGGGGGTGTCACGGATTGCTTTGCATTGTTGACACGGGCGTGTCACATTCTGTTCGCATGCATATTGTCCGCTGTACCCAGACACGGGGGTGTCGCGGCTTAGTCTATATTGGTGACACGGGCGTGTCACCCTCTGTTTTTCATGCATTTTGTTTTGCATGCATGGTTGTATTGGGTCGTTCAGGTGAGGTTTAATTCTAGCTACATAGAACCCGTATAACACTATGTGAAGTTTTAAGCCAAAAACTTATCTATATATTTACAGTTTTCAAATGAGATTGGTTTTCAAATGATTTATCAAACAATTGAAGGAATTGATTGATTGATTGATTGGGCGAGTATTATATTGCACTGTGGGCCCGAGGGTAGTGGATCGAGCCAACCGGGAAAGCATGGGCTGACGGGTAACTCGAGAGCTACTCTCACCAAATTGGGATGACCCCTGAACCCCCTAGGATATTAGGGGAGGAAGGAGTTCTGGGCTTAGGGATTCATACACCCTCTGCCCAGACTGACTGGATGGTGGGGCCTTGCAATCCCACCATCACCCGGAGGAAGAAGGATGGACTGAAACTGCTAATTGTGCACCGTAATGAATTGCATGATCACCTAACTATTGAACAATTGATTGATTGATTGTACACAGTCGGAGTAAGGTTGGAGAATTGCCCTCACTCGCCGGGCCACAAATTGATTGTATTGAATTGTTTAACTTAATAAATTGACTTAGTTGTAACCTCGGGCGATTGTACCTTTTACTTTACTAATTGGGGTTGTTATTTTATCTAAAATTATTACCCGAGATTATAACTTGCATGTATGTGCACTTATATTTATTTATACCCCTCGCTCAGTCCGTGTTGGACTAACACCTCAACTTTTCAGTTGTTTTGCAGGGCGTGCTAGGCGGGAATTAGAATCTAGAGTGTCTTTAATTCGGGTCTAGCACACTTCATCTCACATTTTGTTCATTTATTGATACTTGAGTAGCATGCCTTGTGGCATATTTTGGGAGATCATATTGTATTGATGATGTAAATGTTGGTATCTATTAGTAAATAAATAAATATGGTACCTATAAGTATTGATTGAATTATTGCTTCCGCTTTGATTACTCTGAATTGATTATGTGGTTTGGGGTTAGTCCCGCCTAGCTTTGTTGTCGTTTTTTTTTATTGTCTCCCGTTCATTATAGCCTTGGTTCATGTATAGATTGACCATTTCATATGTGGATTGGGGCTATAGTGCGGGGGATGTGGTGCCTAGCGTTCCGGGTGCTACATCCTACGGTGGTATCAGAGCCCGGTTGCAAAATCGGGTCTCTAGTGTCGTGTCTTGTGAGTCTAGGTCGCGCGGCATAGGAACTAATTGTTAACTTGAGAGTCTTGCATTGTTATTTGCCTTATTTGAACTTACTTGAACTTGTTGAATTATTTGCACACATTGGCATCTACTAATTGAACATGCATAATAGTGCCTTGATTTCAGGATGGCTCGCAATAGACATCACCGTGATCGTTCTCCTAGACATCGACATCGTCGTCATCATCGTCGGGAGAGATCACCACCTCCTCCTCCACCTCCTCAGGCTCAGCCACAGGACTTTATGAACGCCGTCGTGGGTCTTATTGATCAGAGAGTCTGGGATTATGTTCCTCCACCACCACCAGTTCCACCACCACAGCCGGGAGTCCAGATTTCATTAGCTTTCAGGGAGTTCCAGAACCAGCATCCTCCCAAGTTTTATAAAGGGAATGATATTCAGGCTGAGCAGTGGCTGAAGGAAATTGAGAGGATATGGGAGCTTATCCCGTGTGAGCCCCAGGAGAAGGCCCGATGTACTATTTCTTTGATTCAGGGCGAGGCATATTCATGGTGGGAGAGTGCCCGGATTGTGTTAGATGCTGCAGGCGAGGAAGTGAATTGGGAAGTTTTCGTCAGGGAGTTCAAGAACAAGTTTATTCCTCCATCTTCTCGCACTCGAAGATTGAAGGAATTTACAGAACTTAAGCAAGGAAACCGGTCAGTTTCAGAGTATATCGCCGAGTTTGAGAGATTGTCCCGCTATGCTCCTAATAGAGTGAGTGCGATTTCCATAAGGCAATGCAGTTTGTTCAGGGCCTTAGACCGGATATTCAGGCAGCGATTGAGGCGGTCAACACGAGCACATGGGTGAAGGCTACCAAGAAGGCATTGTTGGTTGAGGATTCAGTGAATGCGAGGCGGTCTACTTATCGTTCAGGTTCCGGATCGGGTTTCAGAGGTTCTGGATCAGGGTTTAAGGGTTCAGGTTCGGGTTCTGCTTCAGGCAAGAGGCCGATGGTTTATTCTTCTCCACCACCAGCTCCGAAGGGCCCAGGGAAGAAGCCCCGACTAGCGGGACCAGTGATTAGAGCTCCAGTTGCTCCAGCTTTGCCACCACCACCCGAGAGGCCTTCTTGTACCTTCTGTGGTCAGAGGACGCATATCTATGATAACTGCAGGAGGCGTCTGGGTTTATGTTTGATTTGTGGGAGCGACGAACATATGGTAGACGGATGTCCAGACCGCAGGATGCCACCACCGGGGGTACAGAGACCACTGATCAGGGCTCGTGCTTATGCTTTGGACGGAGAGCAGCAGGATGCTGATATTGATCCAGCTGCGATAGTTGAAGGTACCATTTGCATACATGGCACGAACATTCATACCTTGTTTGATCCGGGAGCTACACACTCCTTTCTTTCGAGTGCTATATCTGTTTCTTTACCTTTGCCTGTTACTCGTTCTTCTGCATGTTATGTGGTTAGTACTCCGTTTGGTGGTAGTTTAGAATCTGATCGGGTGTTCAGAGAGGTTCCGGTGAGTATCGAGGGTCGAGTTTTCTTGTCAGACTTCATTGAGCTGTCGATGACTTGCAATGGATCCATTTTGGGCATGGATTGGTTGTACAGACATTCTGCCACAGTTGATTGCAGGGCGAAGAAGGTTCAGTTGGGATCAGATTTGGTAGTGGGTTGGAGTTCCAAGACTGTGCCTCTACTTTCTTTCTCAGAAGCTCATAAGTTGGTTCGAGAGGGAGCCATGGGTTTCATTGCTTACATTCTCAACAAACCCAAGGATCAAAGTAAGCTGGAAGAAACGGAAGTGGTGAAGGAGTTTCCCGAGGTCTTTCCTGAGGAATTGGATTCGTTACCTCCAGAACGGGAAATTGAGTTTGTGATTGACTTGTATCCTAATGCAGAACCGTACTCCAAGACTCCGTATCGTATGGCTCCAGCCGAGTTGAAAGAGTTGAAGACTCAACTTGATGCGTTGTTGGAGAGTGGGTACATTAGACTGAGTTCTTCTCCCTGGGGTGCACCGGTTTTGTTCGTAAAGAAGAAGGACGGGACTTTGAGAATGTGTATAGACTATAGGGAGTTGAACCGAATGACGATCAAGAACAAGTATCCTCTTCCACATATCGAGGAGTTGTTTGACATACTACAGGGATCTAAAGTCTACTCGAAATTGGATTTGAGACAAGGCTACTACCAGCTGCGAATCCGAGCAGAGGATATTTCTAAGACAGGATTTAATACTCGGTATGGGCATTATGAGTTTGTAGTGATGCCATTTGGTTTGACTAATGCCCCAGCAGCTTTTATGGACATGATGCACAGGATTTTCAGGCCTTTCCTGGATAAGTTCGTGGTTATCTTCATTGATGATATTCTGGTTTTCTCTAAGTCTGCCGAGGAGCATGCAAGGCATCTTCAGTTGGTATTGAGGACTTTGAAGGAGCATCAGTTATTTGCCAAATTCAGCAAGTGTGAGTTTTGGATTGACAGGGTGTCATTCTTGGGTCACGTGATTTCGGGCAATGGTTTGGAGGTCGATCCTTCGAAGATTGAGTCGGTTTTGAAGTGGGAGAAACCTAAGAATGCCTCAGAGATCAGGAGTTTCTTGGGGTTGGCAGGTTATTACCGGAGGTTTGTTAAAGATTTCTCCAAGTTAGCAGCTCCTTTAACACGGTTGACGAAGAAGAATGTGAAATTCGATTGGGATGAAGGTTGTGAGAAGAGTTTCACTTTCTTGAAAGAAAAGTTAGTTTCTGCTCCAATGTTAGCCCTTCCGGAAGGTTCTGAAGGATATACTGTTTATACGGATGCTTCTAAGGAAGACTTGGGATGTGTGTTGACTCAGAAGGGTAAGGTAATTGCTTATGCATCCCGGAAGTTGAAAGAGCATGAGAAGAATTATCCGACACATGATCTTGAGCTCGCCGCCGTAGTCTTTGCACTTGGAAAGTGGAGACATTAATTGTATGGGGTGTCTTTCGAGATTTTCACCGACCACAAAAGCCTCCAGTATTTATTCACTCAGAACGATTTGAATATGAGGCAACGGCGTTGGATGGAAAGGTTGGAAGATTATGATTGCACGATCAAGTACCATCCCGGCAAAGCCAACGTGGTCGCCAATGCACTCAGTAGGAAGGCTAGTGTGTCAAGCTTGGAAGTGGGTGAAAGTAGTGGAATCGAACCAATTGCATTAAGGGCTCGAGTTTCTAATATTTCGATTCAGCCGGATTTGAAGCACAGGTTGTTTGAGGCTCAGAGTACGGATGTGGAAGTTCAGAGATTGGTATCTAAGGCAAGAGCTGATCCGGAGTGTCCATTCGGGTTCGATGAAACCGGTCTTCTTCGTTTCAAGAACCGAGTGGTTGGATTGAGAACGTCCCACTGTGGATTCATAGATTGAATTCACTACGGAAAGCTCCTCGCTACACAAGTCGCGTCACCGCATTCGTTCAGTCGGATCGCCAAAGTAGCGGTGCTACCCGAAGAGTTGAAACGGGTATTGCTCGAGGAAGCTCACAGATCGGCTTATTCTATCCACCCCGGAGGAAACAAGATGTATAAGGACTTAAGGCAATATTATTGGTGGCGTGGATTGAAGAAGGATGTGGCCGAGTATGTGAAGCACTGTCTCACTTGTCAGAAAGTGAAAGTCGAGCATAAAAAACCGGGAGGTCTTCTTCAGCCGTTACCTATTCCTGAGTGGAAGTGGGAACAGGTGACGATGGATTTCGTGTCCGGATTACCTAAGGTGAAAGGTGGATTCAATGGAATTTGGGTGATTGTGGACCGTTTGACGAAGTCTGCACATTTTCTGCCGGTTCGGATGTCGTTTAAGATTCGCAAGCTAGCAGAGCTTTATAACCGGGAGATTGTTAGACTTCATGGGATTCCGGTTAGTATAGTCTCAGACAGAGATCCACGGTTCACTTCGAAGTTGTGGCTTGAATTGCAAGAGGTTTTGGGTACGAAGCTCCAGTTTAGTACAACATTTCATCCTCAGACGGATGGTCAGTCCGAGAGATTAATAAGGTATCTCGAGGATTTTCTTCGAGCTTGTTCTTTGGATTTTCAGTCTTCTTGGCATGATCAGCTACCTTTGATTGAGTTTACTTACAACAACAGTTTTCAGGCTTCGATTGGAATGGCACCGTATGAGCTACTTTATGGCCGGAAGTGTCGTTCTCCGTTGTTCTTTGAGTTGGAAGAGTGGAAATGGACTAAGCAAGAAGGTGTTAAGAAAAGTGAGCAATTGGAAAAACCTTCTAAGGTTGTTGAAGCTATGATTGAGAAAGTCCAATTAATAAAACAACGGATGAAATCAGCTCAGGACAGACAGAAGAGCTAGGCCGATCGTCGTAGAAGGGATCTCGAGTTTGAAGTTGGAGACCGGGTATTCTTGAAGGCGTCTCCACGTAAAGGATTTGCTCGGATTGGGAAAGGAGGTAAGCTTAAGCCTCGTTATTTAGGTCCTTATGGAATTTTGGAAAGAGTTGGAGAAGTTGCTTAAAGATTGGACCTACCATCGAGACTCACGGGGATTCATAATGTATTTCACGTCTCTCATTTAAGGAAATACTACCCCGATGAAACCGAAATTATTCTCGTTGAAGAAGTGGAATTGGAACCGAACCTTACCTTTGTTCAGAAACCGGTTAACTTATTGGATAAGAAATTTCAGGAATTAAGAAACCGGAAGATTCCCATGGTTAAGGTTCTTTGCAGAAGTGACAAGACCGAAGAAGCCACGTGGGAAACCGAAGACAAGATGAGACGGTTCCATCCAGAGTTGTTTCCTTCCGATCAGTGAATCTGGGGACCAGATTCTTTTAAGGAGGGAGCATTGTAACGCCCCAGCTTTCGGCATTTCAGGTATGAACGACACGTGTGGGTTTGAGAGTTGTAATTTAATTATTATTCGATCATTTCCTTAACTTTTCATGTCATGACATAAATTTTATAAAATTATACTCTTAGTATTTTTATTGAAATTCATATCATATTATAGTTGTTGTATAAATTGAATGTGATTGCAACGTGAATTATTTTCTCGAACATAAGTTAATTTCTTCTATGCCTTAATTGCTCGTTTTCATGAATTTGGGGACTCAATTGTATTAATATTTCCTTGGACCTAATTGATAATTTCTTATGGAATTGAACCTCATTGCATAACTTAATAAATGGGAGGATTTAATTGCAAATTTGGCCATTTCTTTCCTTCAATTAGCAGCATATCATGTACCTTGCTTCTCATTTTCATACAAACATTACATACACATTGTTCTTCCTTGCTTGCTCAACCGACCCAAACCCTTGTGAAGGAGTAGGGAGATTTCATCTTTCAAGCATCATTTTTGTGGATTTGGGGACATTGAAGCATCACCAACATCATATCTTCATCTCATCTTCCATTTCTTTCATTTGAGGTATTTTTGGAACTTTGATGAATTTCTTGGAAATATGGTATAGATAGGGCTTTGTATTGAATTGGTTAATATGTGTATTTGTTATTGGATATATGTTTAGGAACTTTGAGCTTAAGTTATATGCATTCAACTTGTTGATATTGAACTTGGAGCATGAATAATGAAATGGGTCTCATTTGATGAATCTTTGATGATCTAATGTGGAAATATGTGTTTTTATGAATTGTTATTGATTTATTTGCATGCTAGTAGGTGTATATCATGGTATTTGAGCATGTTGATGTGAGTTTGATCCATTTTTGGATATTGGAGTTTTGGTACGTTGTTGTTCTGCTGAGTGCCCTGTTTTTTTTCTGCTGCGTACTGTTGACACGGGCGTGTCAACTTTTCCCTCTTCAGCGAGACACGGGGATGCATGTTGGTCTGATTTTTCTGTACCGTGACACGGGGGTGTCACGGATTGCTTTGCATTGGTGACACGGGCATGTCACATTCTGTTCGCATGCATATTGTCCGCTGTACCCAGACACGGGGGTGTTGCGGCTTAGTATATATCGGTGACACGGGGCGTGTCACCCTCTGTTTTTGATGCATTTTGTTTTGCATGCATGGTTGTACGTATGCATGTATTATATATATATATATATATTTATATATATATATTATATAATGTAATATATTTACACATTTATATATGTTTAGTGAATATTTAATATTCTTTGAATTAATTTTATTGAAAATGTGGAATTGTGAGTTCGAATGACTTGATTATATGATTGCATACTCGTTGCATTTTCGTCGTTCGTCCTATTTGGTGCATATTGAGTCATGTCTCACGGACAATTATCTTTCTTGCACAGACCGGCTTCCTGGTGTTGAGGAGCAGGCCCTGTGAGCTGTTTCCTTGTTTGTTTTGGATCGTTCAGGTGAGGTTTAATTCTAGCTACATAGAACCCGTATAACCCTATGTGAAGTTTTAAGTCAAAAACTTATCTATATATTTATAGTTTTCAAATGAGATTGGTTTTCAAATGATTTATCAAACTATTGAAGGAATTGATTGATTGATTGATTGATTGGGCGAGTATTGTATTACACTGTGGGCCCGAGGGTAGTGGATCGAGCCAACCGGGAAAGCATGGGCTGACGGGTAACTCGAGAGCTACTCTCACCAAATTGGGATGACCCCTGAACCCCCAAGGAGATTAGGGGAGGAAGGAGTTCCGGGCTTAGGGATTCATGGACCCTCTGCCCAGACTGACTGGATGGTGGGGCCTTGCAATCCCACCATCACCCGGAGGAAGAAGGATGAACTGAAACTGCTAATTGTGCACCGTAATGAATTGCATGATCACCTAACTATTGAACAATTGATTGATTGATTGTACACAATCGGAGTAAGGTTGGAGAATTGCCCTCACTCGTCGGGCTACAAATTGATTGTATTGAATTGTTTAACTTAATAAATTGACTTAGTTGTAACCTCGGGCGATTGTACCTTTTACTTTACTAAGTGGTGTTGTTATTTTATCTAAAATTATTACCCGAGATTATAACTTGCATGTATGTGCGCTTATATTTATTTATACCCCTCGCTCAGTCCGTGTTGGACTGACACCTCAACTTTTCAGTTGTTTTGCAGGGCGTGCTAGGCGGGAATTAGAGTCTAGAGTGTCTTTAATTCGGGTCTAGCACACTTCATCTCACATTTTGTTCATGTATTGATACTTGAGTAGCATGCCTTGTGGCGTATTTTGGGAGATCATATTGTATTGATGATATAAATGTTGGTATCTATTAGTAAATAAATAAATATGGTACCTATAAGTATTGATTGAATTATTGCTTCCGCTTTGATTACTCTGAATTAATTATGTGGTTTGGGGTTAGTCCCGCCTAGCTTTGTTGTCGTTTTTTTTATTGCCTCCCGTTCGCTATAGCCTTGGTTCATGTATGGATTGACCATTTCATATGTGGATTGGGGCTATAGTGCGGGGGATGTGGTGCCTAGCGTTCCGGGTGCTACATGTTTTATATTTTCATCATTGCACTTTCAATAGGAAACACCCTTTTCAGATGCTTATATTGATGTATTACATTTTTTACACGTTTCGTACCATAAGAAGGATTCGTTTCAATCCTGTCAGTCTCTCTTAAAACAATAATATATATATATCTTCTATAGTAAACAAAATATAGCTAATATTATTTATTTTGCACTATTTATAGGTCCAATCATATTCTTTTTTTTTCCCTATCTCTCCGATATATATTGTTTTTTATCCTAAATGAAGCAACCCAATACGTACAGTAAAAGCAGTCTCAAGGTAAGAGTCTTCTAGTTTTGCCGATAGAGCATCCTAGACGCAGTAACCATCTTAAACCTTGTGACCTATTCTCGCTAATTTATCCATCATCATGTTTCATTCTCTCGAGATTCATTCGATCCAAGTTCTCAAGACCTTTGGAGTAAACTTCGCCAATCAAATATTATATTTCTCTTAGCTGCTTTTCAATATCCTTCGTTGTTATCCATTTCACGATCGTCTCCGAATCAATCTCCACATTAATCATCAAAAAGCGCCTCTCCCAAGCAAGTGTTAATATTTAGGTAAGCCCATTAAATAAAATACATTATTGAAACTATACCAAGATTCATAGCATATCCTAGTACTCATCTTCAATTGTCATCTCGAATGACGACCCTGGCCAAGCATTGTCGATGTGGTTATAAAAACTTTCAACCGAGTTTAGTTTTACCCATCACTTCTCGCGTTTATTTCATGACAATTAAGTGTAGATTTTCTTTTGCCTGTGTTTTTTGTCCTCACTGATTAGTACTAAGGTCTCAGATAACTCTTTTATGTGGTGAAGAGTGACTCTTCTAAGATTCATAACATTTTGATAGCTCCATTAGATATATGCTTTCCAAAGATTCCAAAGCGTCAAGATCAAGACAACCCACCTAGGATATTCTAGGAACATATTACTCAAAATTTTACTATTAAAGCTCTCTTTGAGACTGTCTGATACTCGCAAGCCATGAAGATTTCGTCAAGTCTGTGTATCAACCCGGAGTGCGAATGAAAAAGTTCTCAGCACGTGGTCCACATATTCATATCCTGTACAACAGTGCGTACATACATCATTTTTTCCAAATCTTCTATCATACTTCAATACATTCGTGAGAAAGCTATCATATTGGCAAAGCTATTGGAAAATCAAGAACTTCTGGGGGCAAGTTAATTTCCAAGTTCATTTTCAGTTTTTCTCGCATGTTTCATCTGACACCATAAGCATAATATAGTCATTTTATAGGAGAATTTATCTTTAGTTGACCCAGTCCAGACTCTTTTATCTCCATTATAATGTAGCGCGATTAGGACACTAAGTATCTCATTTACCACCTCCTTGAGCAGTACTAGTTTCAGCTTTTCCAAGTTTTAGTTTTTATCTGTGTCAATGAGATTACATACAGTAAAATCTTTATCCTCCCCATGAATGTTATCTCCAAAGATGTTCATTCATCATTCCCGATCCTCCATTTACAAGATGGTTCCAACATTCAAGTGCTTCTAACTATCCCTTTCATGCTCAAGAAACTATAAGTTGGGGCTTATATTCAAGAATGTCATTCCCTTTTAAATATTTTTTTCTTATGTATCTAGTTTCATACCATCATCTCCTTGTTGAGCATTTTCCATCCCATTTAGCGAGCATCGTTATATTTCTTTTTGGGCTTCTCTAAGACCCAATTTGCCTTCTCACTTCTTTCTAGCATTTTCCATCCCATTTAGCGAGCATTTTCCATTGTCGTACTCTCGCTTCTCGCTTCTTGTGAATGCACTTCGTCCTATCCACGGTAGCTTTAGCTCCCAATATTATGTCTTTTGTGGAAAGCAAGTGTGTAAGGGCCTCTCTGACATACTATAATTAGCTTTCAGTGTCCGGATGAAATGACCTCTTCAATAATATATGTAAGTTGTTCTGTGCAGAGTACAAACAAATAAGGCGAGAATGATTGCCTTATCTAATGTCACACATCCACACAATCTTTTTCGGTTCACCATTCTATAAAACCTCTAGTTGTATCCCCTTCATTCTGCTCATACTGATATTTATGATTTTTATCAATAATTTTAAGAAAGTTAGAGTTCTATTTAGAAAATTTTACAGAACTTTGTCGTACGCCTTTTCTAGATTCAATTTAAGCACCATACCCCTATTTTTTTCTTTGGAGTGATGTAGCATTCGTAACACTTCTTGAAGCATCAAGATAGTGTGATGGGTGTCTTGGACAGGAATTAAGCTATTCTGGTTTGGACTCACAATTAATTTGATATACGACTTAAATAAATTATAATCATCTTGGATCATTTTGAGCAATACGTTAGTTTTTTTGGTTTGGGCTCACAATTTATTTTATATACGGCTTAAACAAAGTATAATCATCTTTGTGATCATTTAGAGCAATACGTTACATAATGTAATGAGCCGAATCTCTTTTGTTTTTCTGGAGAATTAACTTTCAAAATCAAACAAATTAAATAAACGTTTGATAAGCCTTTTTGGTAATTGATTCTCTCTCCATACAATCATTGATAAATTTTTCCGCTACGTCTCCTATTATATCCTAAAAGGTTTGAAAAAAGTAGGCTTGGATACCATCTGCTTCTAGGGCTTTGTACCGGTGCATGCTCTTCACTACCCTCAAGATTTCCTCATTTGAGGTCATTCTTGCGAAGTTATTTTTTCACTGCCACCATAGGGTTCCTTGGTGCAAGCTAATACCAAGACTCATCACCTTTTCGATAGTATCTCCACTAAATAGTACGTAGTACTTCAAGTGTGTTGCTTTAGTTGATCATTATTTGTTACCCATTCATCGTCTATTATGAGAGCATTTATTTGGTTCCTCTTTCTTCTCGTCACGGTTGAGAGATGAAAGGAACGTTTATGTTTATCCCTGAATTGGAGTCAATTAATTCATGACTCTTAAATCTAAATAATCCCTTCTTGTTGCAGTAGTTTGTTATATTCTGTCATCAATTTTTTCTTCAAATCTTTCGAATATTTACCTTGCTTGTCTGATATATAATGCTCTAGAATTTTTTGTAAGTTTTTTTTTGTTGCTTTTTTTGCTTTTCGAGCACATTGAAGATTGTTCAATAACCATTATTCTAGAGCTGATCCCAAGTCAAAATATACTTCAAGTTTTGATTCTTCCAATAAGTCATGTATTGCTGCTTTGGATGATATTGATCTAAATTAATAATTTCTAGATAAGTCTCATTAAAATTAAATTCAAAAGTACTCCATATTGTTTCTTGAGCTAAACTTAATCTAGCATTTTCAAATTATTTAATCTAATCTTCGGAATTTTGTTTACAATTGTACGCAATATTAATTCTCATTTTGTCATATCCTTTATAAATATATTTGTAAAGATATTTCACAATTGTCACTCTAAGAAAAATCTCAACGTTAATGTGAGAATTAAAACTTAATAACAGATATGTATTACAAGGTACTATACATTGGTTAAAAAGTTGTGTATTGCGAACTTGGACCATCACTCCGATTCTTCTTCTTCTTCCACAGATGGGATATCCATCTTTACTTTGTATTGTGTCTTCGTAATATGAACATGAGTAATGATATGAACATTCTTCATCCATCATACAAAAGTTACTTAGGTTTTTTCATCTCCATGATTCATGAACCATGTATTTCCTAACTGACTCATAAAGTTGGAGATTCTCTTCGTAGTCAAAAAATTCGACACAGATAAATTGATCAAGTTGATCGATCGTGTGTTGTAATTTTATATTTTAACCCCAAAATTATCAAAATATGAGCATGTGATAACCATCTCTTTTGAAACTCGATTGCATGAATATGTGCAACCACCTTTTTAAAAATCTCCTTATTGAATACTTGATATTTTAAATCCTGTAACTTTTCCCAAAAAAACTCGTGATGTGTTTTAAATCATGAATAATAAATGATACAATTAACAACTGAGCACTAAGTAAAACATAACAAAATTAATAAATACTTGCATTCTTTTTCATGTGAAAGAACTTCATTTGCAGACAAAAAATTTGATAACCAAGAGAGTCAAATAAAAAAAAATTATTTGGATTGTTCATTAATTTTGGTATGCGTGTGTATATACATTAAAATCAAGTAATTCTTTGTTTTAACTAATTATTCTTTATCTCTTTTTTATTCTCTCTTTGCCATTTGATTCTTAGATTCTATTTTTTATTTATATTTTTCTAATGAACATTATTTAAGATTTATATTATATTTTTATTATTTACTTTATTTATGTAGTAGAAATAATTAAAAGAGTATATTTATATAAAAAACTCAAGGAATGTTTAATTGAACATTATAAAAATAATTTATAAAATTAGATTATATCTTATTTTTACATACTCATATATTAAGTCTTCTTAGAATTCTTAATTTAAAGAAACTTTGGTCAAACTATCTACAATTCTAAATTGTGGTATATTAAGTCGTAAGAAATCAAAAATATTATTTGTACTTTTTAATATATATAAATTATGTTAATCATCCTATCCAAATAAAATTTACACATTTAATTTATATTTTATTATATAAATTAAAGGAAGATTATATGTTTAATTAGATTTATATAATTATAATTATATTAGTATTAGTTAATTGAAAAATATTACATTAAGATTCATTAGTTTATTAAAAAATATTTTATGTAAATTATTCAATTATATTATTTTTTTTAATTAGATAAGTTTATAGAATTATAATATGATTATAATTTAAGAAAATTTATAGATTTAGGTAATTAGAATTATGAACTTATATAATTAAAATTACATTAGGATTGATTTATTGAAAATTGTCTTATGTAACTTATTCAATTTAAATTATATTTTATTTTACAAAATTATCAAAATTTATTAAAATTATAAAGTGAATCAATTTGTTGGTTTTCAATTTGTTAGATATATCTTATTATAACATTTTAAATTATAGGCCTTAAAATTAAAAAATAGACAACTTATATTATAAAATCTGAATATAATTAATTAATATATTAATATTAAAACAATCCTTATTGAACTATGTATCTCTTTTTTTGGTAAGTTGAATAAGTTTTAATTCTACCGAGAGTCCTATTATAAATTAATAAGTACTTTTTAAATATAGTTAAATTAATAATTTATAATATGTATTTACATAATTATCCTTAACTAATAATTATTCATATAATTATTATGAGGTTATTTTAGGCGATCTATATTTTGTAAGAAACTTTCGTGCTTTTATAAGATAAATACAAAAGTAGTTTTATTTTAAATTTGGATTTGAGCATACTATTTGTGGTTATCTCTTATGTGGCATTTACGTGGAATTATTGTATGAATAAGAGTTTTAAAGCATGATTTATAATGTTATGGTTGTATGGTATGTATGTTGATGCTCTGAACTGATTCTAAATATTTCTGACCCGGCCACGGGTATTAAAATGGCACTATCGTTCTAACCCGGCCACGGGTATTACCGTGGCATTATGATTATGAACCGGCTATGGGTGTTATAGTAACAAATTCTGAACCCACCTAACGAGGTTGTAGTTAGGACTTGATCAAGTTAATATGTTAGGAACCAAAAGTTCATAAGCACAATTGTATGTTTTATGTGCATCTAGTATGTTATGTGTTTGAATAGTTGAAAATCATTCATAGCTATGCGTTTACTTAGAAACTTGTGAAAATGCATATATTTGTTGATTTGCTCAAATCCGGTAGAGAATTAGGGGCTTACGTACTAGGCAAGCGTCGCTCTTCCCACCTTAACAATATTTTAGCAGAAAAAAATTTAGAGGACACTGAAGAGGAGCCATTTTGGGGTTGGTGATCGACTAGTCCCCTGCTAGATAAAGATTTTCTAAATTATCTTCCTTCCACTGTTTTTAAGAATTGTTATGATAGTTTTAACAAAGATTTGGATTACGATTTGTGATAGATAGGTTATCTTCCAGTTGCACTTTCTTTTGAGATGCTAATTAAGTACTTTATGTTGAACTTAGATGCTCTGTTTATTGAGGCTTAGTGTTCTTGAGCCTTTTGGGGTTACGGGGCACTTCATGTTGCTACCCGAAAACAGGGCGTGACAATCAATCCAATTCAAATTTTAATTTTAAAATTTGACTTTAAATATTTTATTTTTGAAATAAATATTAATTTTGGGATTATTTGGATTAAAATTGTATTTAACTTTTTAGGATGAATTATATTATTTTTTTTGAAATAATAAATGTGTAAAATTATTGATTTTAAATTAATTTTAATTTTATCCTAACTCGAATTTATTTCGTGGTAAACTCTTGAATAAAAAACTATTATCAGATTTGGGCTTTGAATTATTAGAATTCTAAGAATTTTAAATTTATTGGTAAATTTAAATTCTTAAGAGGAATGTATGTTAGATGATCATGGGTTTTAATCTTGTGGATGGTTTTAAATTTATGCACATGGATGGTTTTCAATTTGGGTCTGTGAGCCCCTATTTGCGTTTTTTCAATTTGGATTGGAGCCTCACTTATGTGCACACCTTACTTTCTTTATTATATGTCCTTCCATATTACTATCGTTTTGGGTTGGGGCATCCCTCGTGTACTTATCTAAGGCAAATATGAAGATTGAGTCTTATTATTTTAAGTTTATTTTTCTTATTATTGTAATTTGAGAGTAGAACTTAGGTAGTAAGATTTTTATTTTCATTTTGAAGACAAACACCCATTGAGTAAGATGGATCCACGAAGGAAGTAGTTTGGTGGCCATAAGTGAAAACCCTTCAAAATGTTAGGGAAGGGTAATTCTATTAATGTAATAGAATAGGGCTCCATTAAATTTTTTATCATTTCCTTATGCGACATAATTGTTCTATGTGGCATGTATGTTTAGAACTAGTGATTATGGAGTGGCTCCCATAATTGCATATAAGACAGAAAACCCATGATGATCTCATATTAGTATCATGCCAGGACAAGTTATCTGCTAAGTGCTTGCATGATGCATTTTACGTGAAACTGCATTAATCAAGACTTATTGAAAATTGATAAATTTATATATATTGGTGAAATCAATCCGGACAACACTCCGGTATTCGAAAATTCCCATTAAATATTATGCAATTTCAAAAAATACGTATTTTTCCTTTCACAAATTAAAAAAAAAAAAAGTATTTTTTTATCAAAAGTGCTAAGACAAAAATCCTAGCACATTTAAGTTTAGTAAGTTATTGGCTCACGAGTTACGGTCAACTTATTACTTCTTAGTTCCCAATCAATAACTTTAATTAGTAATTGATATTTTGTGATTATTTTAGGGAGTACAGGTTGAGAATAGTGCCCTAGAAAGCAAATTCGTTGTAATCCGTTTTGGGACTTTTCTTATATCACATACAATCTTTGATTAATAGAAGTATGATATTGATCATAGGAAAACACTCCTTTATGTGCAATTGCGTATTTTGTGTGTTTCCTATTACGTGCGCATGTATTAGAACTCTTCTAATCAACCAGGTTGTTAAGGACTTTGTCATTACGTGAATGACACATGAAATATGTAACGCCCCGCGTTTTTGTACGTACAGGTATGACGTCACAGGGTTCGATAATTGCGTTTTCAATTATTTAAATATGCCTTATATGTTAATTTTAATGTTTATATGCTATTTGAATTTATATGAAATTATTTGAAGAACTTTAATATAAATTTTAAAACGTTTAAGCTTATATGATTTCGTGTTTGATCCGTATGTGTCCGAATTGATTGTCGATTTTTGTGAAAACTTGGTATGAGTGAATTATGTATCTTATGAACATGTTTATATGCTTGTTCCATGATTTTATTCTCACTTGTTTGATTTTTGGATTCATTTGTGTGATCGGAACCAAAAAGGGGCTAAAGAGCATTTAGCGCGCCTTGGGTTCCGGGCGGTGTAACTTGAGCTCGGGAACTCGAATTCGAGTCTCGTCACTTCCGTTGACCTTGTATCGACGATTCAGAGTAAATGGGATAAGCCTCATATTTTTATAAGGCCATTTGAGTCCTCGAATTTCAATCGATGTGAGCACCTCGTACCTAAAATAACAACCGTTGACTATTCTTGAGCTTGCGGACCTATCCTAACGCCCCTAAGCCCCTAACCCTTGACCTATGCCACTTGATACACTCCTCTCTCCTCCCCCACTCAGATCAGATGAACCAACCCCCCCAAGAGAAGAAAAATATCAGCCATAAATAAGAGAAAATAAGGAGAAGGAAGAGAAAGAAGGAACTATTCACACCTTGTGAGATTTGAGCTCATCTCAACTTCAATCCTTCTCCAATTTGAAATGTAAGTCCATAATTGTTATTTATGTCTTCTTATGGCCATTTTAAGTTAAGATATGCATGATATCATCAAGTTTTGATTATGGTTTGATGAAGATGATGAATAGTAAGGGTTTGAGCCCCTTTGAAGATTCTTGCATGATTCCTTGTAATTTCTTTTTGTATGAAGTGTTTCTTTGATCATGTATTAGTTGGTGGTTGAGTTATATGAAAGTTACCATTAATGCACCATGAATGAATATGCAAGAACTTGAAGCCATTCCTTGGCCTATGTTACTCTTGCTTGTGTTGCTTTGTATGATCAGTCTTAGGGGATGATTTCATGTCATATTGCTGACATTTTATGCCTTAATATGTTGCCTTTGGATTTACTTTGGTTTGAGATGTGTTTTAGAGCAAAACAGGGGCTGAACGTCACACCAATTCAGCCTCGAACCCGCTAAAGTCGGTTAGGGCAGTGTGGGGAAACGGCCATTAGCTTCTCCGTGGAGTTCCTGTGTCCACTAACGGACATTAGAGGCTTTCAAAAGGGAGGGTACTAACGGCCGTTAGTCCCCCAGGATCTTTAGATTCGTGTTTTGTTCGTCAGTTTTCCCGTTTTACTCGTTTCCCTCCCCGATCTTGATCCTAATGTGATATGTACTTGTGTATATGTATGAATTTCTATGAATAATTAATTGATTTTGATAAGTTCCATGTTTGAGTAATTTGTTAGGAGTATTAGATTCAATTTACGGCTTGATTTGATATGATTTAATCGAGCTACGAGCATGCATTCCCTAAGTGATCCCTTATCCAGTACTATGTGCTTTCCTTGCATTGTTTGATGTCCTAAGTGATTTTTCTTACCTTCAATTTCACTTTATGATATGAATTAATGAATGTATGATACATTATAACATATTTATGCATTTCATGGCTTGAATTATGAAATGTAAACGTGACTTTTGTGTATGAATGTTTAAGTGATACAATGTAACCTTCCTTGTGATCCTTGCATTCCCCTTTGTGTTTAATGTATCGTTTTCATCTTTGAATAATTCATATGCATTCATAACATGTATTATAACGTGTTATACCTTGAATATTAAGTGAACGATTGATATGAATGAAAGAATGGTAATGAACGGACACGGTCTATTCGTGTAATGAATGAATAACTTGGTTACATGTCTAAGTGGCATTAATTGTTCACTTGAGCACCTTTATCACACTTTGTTATTTGTTATGCTTCTCATATCATGTTAATCCATTGTCGTGCGCCGTATATGGTTCATTTAGAGTCTTGAGTCTCACGATCGCACCGTGTTGTCTTTTGTACAGTCTTCTCCAGGGCGGAGACGTGCCGGTTTCATAGGCTATTTTCAGTCTTCTGTTCTTCTTGGTTGTGTTCGGTAAGGTGTAGCCAGGTGGGTTTCTCTTCTAATAGCTATGATGACCCGATAAATTCCTTATGTGAAAAGTTTTGAGCCAAATTAGTATATTTATATATATATTGAGTCTTTTCAAGGGTAAATGATTTCCAACGTAAAGTTCTTCTTCTATGAATCCGTACCTAATGATTTTTGGCAAGAACATGAATGAATGTACGGGCCTAGGAACTTGGTGCAAGTAGCTACCCGGGGTGGCAAGTGCCGACGGTGATCCCTTGTACTAGTTCCAACCAAAACTACGGTGATATCGGCCCTCACTAGGAGAAGAGTGGGCAATGGGAGCTGAGGCTTTTGGGGCTTCCTGAACCCCTCTAGCCGTAACGTATGTGTGGACGGGTCTTTGGCCGAGTCCGTCCACTAACCGGAGGAAAAAGGTGTAAGTGTTATTGATTATGTATGAGTGATTATGCATGATTATAAAATGGGGAATGATTATGAATGAATGTGGTATGATTGCTAATGTAAATGTAACGCCCCGACTTTTCGGACATAAAGGTACGACGTATGTGTTTACCAATTTGCGCGAATTAATTGTTTTTACGTGTTTTATATTTAATTTTATTATAAATTGTTATTATTTTATTTTATTATATTATATTTTAATTTATTATTATTTTTACAAATATTTCGTATTATAATATATATATATATATATATTTCAATTATTGTTAATTTAATTATTAATGTTAATTATGTTATTAATTTAATGATTATGCTAATTAAATGTTATGTTAATTAATCATGTTTTAGTTAATTAATTAAATGACTTAATTTAATTTATTTTATATTAGAATTTATTTATTTATTTAAATTTTACGCATGGGAATTATAATTTATGCATGGAATTTATGATTTATGCATGAATTGCATAGAATATGCATGTTGTTCATTTTGTGCATCGTTCTTATGTAAAATGATATCGAATTGCCACGAATTTGTAGTATGTTGTAAATATATGTGTTATGAACATGATTTTATGCTCGGTTTATGTTTTCGAATTTATTTGATAGGTTAACGAATTTAATTTGATTCGAGGAACCAAATCGGGGGCTAACGAGCACTTAGCGTACCCTTGGTTCCGAATTTAATATCTTGAGCTCGGGAACTCGGATTCGAGTTCCATCAACTCCGCTGAACTCGTAACAAAAATTCGAGTTTAGTAAACTTAGCCTTATATTTTTCCTAAGTCATTTGAACCTCCGAAATCCAACCGAAAAACGAATCGGCGACCAATTTGACCTTGCTGTACAAAATTAGCCATATCTTATCCAAACTTTAACCAAATTAACCATGGTTTGATTCTTTAGAACCCTAACTCAACCACCTATCATAACATATCAAGCCCTAACCAAACTAATCCTCACACAATCCCCAAAACTCAGCCAAAGTCTCTGGAAATACAAGCAGTCCCGTAACCCTTCCTTCCTTAGAGAGTTTGGAGCTCAAATCTCATCCAAACTTCATCCAATCAACAAGGTAAGTTTAGGTTTGTCATATATGTTTATTTCTGATCATTTTCATCCTTTCATTCATGAATTTGAGCATGGAATCGTGGTTTTCTGGGCAGAATCCGAAAATGGAGTATTTTGGGCATTTTCTTGATCTCATTCGATTCTTGTTGGTTTTGATTGATTCCAAGCTTGAGAATGATTTTTTTGACATCCTTATATCATTTATGGTCATTGATTTCGTGGTGGTTGAGATATTTATGAGATATCATTTATGACATTTTGAGAAAATTCCACATGAATGTCACGTACGGTTGCTGTCACGGTTGAGCTCTTTTTGGAACTGATATATATGTTGAATTTGTGTTTCTTGGATGAGTATTTGTTGGCCTAAACTGGTATGGATGTTTGGAGATGAAGTGATTCGTTCTTGCCCTGTTTTCTGTAACCTCTGCTCTGTTTTGGTTTGAGTTGTTTCTGTCAATCTGCCATGAACCTTCATGAATTTTTGCTGTCAGTTTTCGTAGCTTTGTCGGATCATTCTTGTTGAGTTCTTGCTGCATTTTGTACCTTGTAATGTTGCATTTGTTGCCTGCTTTTCTTGCTGGAATAGCTGCCCTTTTTCTGCGCCAATTTTGCTGTCAAAACAGGGGACGTACTGGGCGAGACACGGGTGTGTCTTTTTCCTCCCTTCCGGCGTGTAACGGGGGTGCAGTGTGGGCTGGGATTTCTGTACCGAGACACGAGGGTGTCTCGGTCTAGGCTTGGGAGGTGACACGGGGGTGTCACCTCGTTTTTCCCGACTCCTTTGCCTGCGTTACTGGGTTGCTGTTGTGTATGTATTATTGGTGCAGTGTGTGCGTGTGCATGCATAGCTGTGAGTTGTGTGTGAGCATGGAGTGTTGCATGTGTATATATATATATTATGTATTTGTGTGTTGTGTGAGTACGTGCATGCTTGTGTTGTAATATATATATATGTATTAGCTTGTGTGTGCATGGTTTTGTGTATGAAATTGCATGCATATACTATAAATATATACATGCATGTGTACGTGTGAGTATATATATATTATATATTTAAATGTTAATTGATTATATATTATATATATATTTATTATATATTTTAAATATTATTTAATTTAATTCAATTCTTGAAATTAATTGATTTCCATTTCGCGTATTTAATTACCGACTATTGATTGAACTTTTTATTTCTTTTATTCCTAATTGTGAATATGAATTCTTGGATTAATTGATATGCATTATGAATGTTATGAATTTATGAAATTTATATGAAATATGAATTTATGAATTTATGAAATTGAATGAAATAGATGAACGAATGATTTGATTATATGTTTTAAATTTCTTAATAGTGCACATGAACATTTTTATGATATAACATGATCATTTATGCATTCATGTCATACTCACTTCCTTGCCGAGCGTCATATGTGGTCATTGAGTCTCATACCTTTTCTTTTGCATAGATTCGGGTTTAGTCGGAGACGAGGGCGAGCCTTGAGACGCTTGTGCCTTTCTTTTGCTTTGGAAAAGGTGGGTTTTTCTTCTACTAGCTAAAACAACCCTATATATCCCTTATGTGTAAGGTTTTAAGCCAAAATAGTATATTTATATAAATCGAGTCATTTTGGGTAAATGACTTCAAATGTATGACCCCTTTTATTTATGAAACCCTACCTTATGTTTGGCGAGATATTTATGATTTATGATTGCACGGGCCCCGGGACTTAGTATATGTGGCTAACCGAGGAAGCAAGGGCTGACGGGGATCCCATATACTAGTCCCAACCAACTACGGCGAAACGGACCTCGTCAAGGAGTTTTTGACGAGGAAACGCTAACCGGGCTTTGAGGACTCATGAGCCTCATAGCCACATTGATATGAACCGGTGGCCGGGTCTTGCAAGCCCGTCCACCACCCGGAGGAAGAAGAAGTATATGAATGATTATGATCATGTTATTTATGAGCACAAAAGATTTATGTATGATAATGAATGATTGAATAATTGATTATGATTACACGAGGAGTAGGTTGGAGATTGTGCACGCCCACTCGCCGGGCCATAAACCCTTATGAACAATTATGAATGAATATGAACGTCGTAATCCCGTTGATGCCTTTCTTTTGTTTTAACCACTTGGTAAATTCTTATCAAACTTCACACGGGATTAGGGCTTGCATGTATGTGTTTAATTTATGTGATATTATATCTTATGCTCCGTTTTTATACCCACCAGTCTCTTTTAGACTGAACCCGGTTGTTTTCAGTTGTTTTGTGCAGGTATAGGAGTGCTAGGCGGGAATACAAGTCGTCTAGGTCTTGCATTGCATTTATGTTTAGCACTTCTTTTCAGTCTCATATGTTCATACTCTCATTGCTCTTGTATTCGATCATAGTTTTTTTTCTTGGAGCGTTGTGATTTTTGTAGGCCATGAGCGCCGTTGAATATTGGAATGCTTTTGTATATCTATTTTTGGAGCTTGGTGGCTCACTGTATATATGCTATGTCGTTCTTGCTTCCGCGTATTATTTTAACTCTGATTTTATGTTTCTTGAGTTGATTGGTTTAAGGGTTAGTCCCGCCTAGCATAGCGTGTGTGTTGTGTCCCCGTTCGCCGTGGATTTGGCACGTGTATGGACTTCCATTTCATATACGGGTCGGGTCTCGGTGCGGGGGATGTGGTACCTTACGCTCGGGTGCTACATCCTTATGTGGTATCAGAGCTTAGGGTTGCAAAACCCGGGCTCTAGTGTCGTGTTGAGTCAGTTAAGTCGTTCGGCTTTAGGAACAACTTGTCAATGTGTTGCATATGTATTGTTTACGTGCTTGTGTGCTTTAAATTTTGAATTTTGATCGAATCAATTGCACTTGCATGCATGGACTAAAAATAGCATGCATTTCAGTATTTCTTGAACAGGATGCCTCCACGTAGACACCGTGAGAGATCTCCCGGACATCGTCGTCATCATGACCGATCTCCTACGCCTCCACCCCAACCACAAGCACCACCAATGGATATGGGGAATTTCATGGAAGCGGTTTTTAACTATGTTGAGCATAGGAGGGCTCAAGCTCCCCCACCACAACAAGCAGAACAACAAGCTCCCCCACCAAATCATAATAATAATAGAGACCCTCATGGGGTGTTTCTGAGCTACAACCCCCCTCGATTTTCCGGTTCTATTGACGATGCGGTTTCGGAGGGTTGGTTGATTCGATTGGAGAGGATATTTGGAGTCCGACAATTCACCACGCAAGAGAAGGCTCAATTTGCTATATTCCAACTTGATGGAGATGCATATGAATGGTGGGAACGAACAAGGGAGAAACTTGAGGTCTATGGAGAGGAAGTGACTTGGGAGGTTTTCAAGAGAGAATTCCGGGAATGCTTTGTACCGGAAGTGGTAAGAGAAAGGAAGGAGCAGGAGTTCATGGAATTAAAGCAAGGTGCTCGTACGGTGACTCAATATCTCGCTATATTTAATAGACTTGGGAAATATGCTCCTCATGTCACCCGGGATGAGAAGAGAAAATCAAGGAAATTCATTACGGGGTTGAGACAAGACTTGAGACACGGTCAGGCGGGTCACAATTTCGAGTCATTTGCCGACACCGTGCAAAGAGCTTTGGTTCAAGAGGAAGAATTCAAGAAGAAGGATCCGGTTTTTAGAGCTCCAATGGAAAGAGGTTCCGGATCGAATTCGGGAAAGAGGCCGATGATTCAAGCTACTCCCCCTCCTAAGGGTCCGTTTAAGAAGCCAAGAATGGGAGGACCAACTCCACCGGTTCCAAAAGCTTTGTCTGCACCAACGAGGGATCGACAAGGTCCGAGTGAGGCGAGTTTGGCTCAAGCTCCTTGTACACATTGTGGAGGACCAACTCACAATTTCTATAACTGTCGGAGGAGGTTGAATTTGTGCCTCATATGCGGAAAGGGTGACCATATGGCGGATACTTGTCCCGAAAAAGACCCCGGATTTCAAAGACGAGTTCCAAGGCCAATGATCCTGGCTCGTGCTTATGCCCTCGAGGGTGAGGAGCAAGATGCAAAGATTGATCCCACAGCTGTGGTAGAAGGTACCCTATGCATACATAACATGAGCATTCATGCACTCTTTGATCCGGGTGCCACGCATTCCTTTATTTCTTGTGATATAGTTGCCACTCTGTGCTTGCCTGTTATTTGTCTCTCTTCTTGTTATTTGGTGAGTTCGCCACTTGGTGGTAGTTTTCAGACAGATCAGTTGGTTCGGGAGTGTTCAGTTCTGATTGAAGGGAAAGAATATCCGGCGGATTTAATTATTATGCCTATGAAGAGATATGGAGTTATCTTGGGTATGGACTGGTTGTCCAGGCATCGGGCCAATGTTGATTGTTTTGCGAAGAAGGTGATTTTGGGTAATGAATTGGTAATTGGTAGTGGATCAAGAACGGTATCTCTCTTGTCTTATATGGAAGCTCACAAGTTGATGAGAGAAGGAGAAACGAGATTTATTGCTTACCTTCTGAATAGGCCGAAAGATCAAGTTAAGTTGGAGGATACCGCGGTTGTTAAGGATTTTTCCGATGTGTTTCCGGAAAATTTGAGTTCTTTACCACCAGACCGTGAGATCGAATTTGTTATTGACTTACATCCAGGATCCACACCGTATTCTAAGACTCCGTATCGGATGGCACCGGCCGAATTGAAAGAGTTAAAGATTCAATTAGAAGAATTACTCAAAGTTGGATATATACGGCCAAGTTCGTCACCTTGGGGTGCTCCGGTTCTCTTTGTTAAGAAGAAGGATGGAACCTTAAGAATGTGTATAGATTACCGGGAGCTTAATCGGATGACTGTAAAGAATAAGTATCCTTTGCCCCATATTGAGGATTTATTCGACATGTTACAAGGTTCGGGGGTTTACTCAAAATTGGACTTGAGACAAGGATATTATCAATTGAAGATCCGGGAAGAGGACATTCCGAAGACGGGATTTAACACCCGGTATGGACACTACGAGTTCGTGGTGATGCCTTTTGGATTGACTAATGCTCCGGCTGCTTTTATGGATATGATGCATCGAGTTTTCCGGCCCTATTTGGATAAGTTTGTGGTAATATTCATCGATGACATCTTGGTTTACTCGAGAACTCCGGAGGATCATGCCAGGCACCTCAGAATTGTGTTGGACACCTTAAGGGAACATCGGTTGTATGCTAAGTTTAGCAAATGTGAGTTCTGGATTGATCGGGTAGCATTTTTGGGCCATATTATTTCAAGGAAAGGTTTGGAAGTAGACCCTTCTAAGATTGAGACGGTTATTCAATGGCAAAGCCCGAAAAATGCTTCAGAAGTAAGGAGTTTCTTGGGTTTGGCAGGCTACTACCGGAGATTCGTTCAGGATTTTTTGAAGATTGCGGCTCTTTTAACCCGATTGACTAAAAAAGTGGTTAAGTTTGAGTGGGACGAGGCATGTGAGGCTAGCTTTTAACTTTTAAAGGAAAAGTTGACCACCGCTCCTGTATTAGCACTTCCCGAAGGTACAGAAGGATATACAGTTTATACGAACGCCTCAAAGGAAGGTTTGGGATGTGTGTTGATGCAAAATGGAAGAGTAATCGCCTATGCCTCAAGGAAATTGAAAGAGCATGAACAGAACTACCCCACTCACGATTTGGAATTAGCGGCAGTGATCTTTGCTTTGGGTAAGTGGAGACACTATCTTTATGGAATTTCGTTCGAGGTCTTTTCCGATCACAAGAGTCTCCAATACTTGTTCTCACAAAAGGAATTGAATAAGAGACAACGGCGTTGGATGGAACTTTTGGCGGATTATGAGTGTACAATCCAATACCATCCCGGCAAAGCCAATTTGGTCGCGGATGCGCTTAGTCGGAAAGCTAGCGTGTCCAATGTGAAAGTGAAAATTGGAGATGAGAATGAGTTATTCAGACTGAGGGCTAGTATCCGGAATATTACGGTCCAACCAGATCTTAAACAGAGATTATTTGATGCTCAGAGGATTGATCCCGAGGTTCAGAAATTAGCTGAGAAAGCTCGAGCTGATGCAGAGTGTCCGTTTGGGTTTGATGATACGGGACTTCTAAGATTCAAGAATAGAGTAGTTGTCCCGGAAGAGTTAAAAAGGATTATTCTTGAGGAAGCCCATCAGTCAGGGTATTCGATACATCCCGGAGGGAACAAAATGTATAAGGATCTTAAGCAATTCTATTGGTGGAATGGATTGAAACGGGATGTTATCAATTTCGTGAAACATTGTATGACTTGTCAAGTGGTAAAGGCAGAACATCAAAAGCCATCGGGGCTACTTCAACCATTGCCTATCCCGGAATGGAAATGGGAACAAATAGCCATGGATTTTGTTTCGGGATTACCAAAAGTGAGAGGAGGTTTCCATGGAATTTGGGTTATCGTGGACATATTGACAAAATCAGCTCATTTTCTTGCTATCAGAATGTCCGATAAAGTGAGTAAGTTGGCCAAGAGATACAATGATGAGATTGTCAGGCTTCATGGTGTACCTGTTAGTATTGTCTCGGATCAGGATCCCAGATTTACTTCAAGGTTATGGCAAGAATTACAGAAGTGTTTGGGAACAAGGCTTCAATTCAGCACAGCTTTCCATCCTCAGACCGACTGACAATCAGAAAGGTTGATTAAGTATCTGGAGGACCTGTTGAGAGCTTGTGCATTGGACTTTCAAAGTTCATGGAATGAACAGTTGCCGTTAATCGAGTTCGCTTACAACAATAGCTATCAAGCCTCGATTGAAATGGCCCCTTATGAAGCTCTTTACGGACGTAAATGTCGATCTCCGTTGTTATTTGACTTGGAGGAATGGAATTGGACCAAGCAAGAAGGGATTAAAAGAGGGGAAAAGAAGGAAAAACCCTCTAAGGCTGTACAAGAGGCTATTGATAAGGTCCAGATAATTAGACAACGGATGAAGGCCGCTCAGGATCGACAAAAGAGTTATGCAGATCTTCGGAGGAAGAATTTGGAGTTTGAGATTGGAGATAGGGTTTTCTTAAAGGCTTCTCCACGAAAAGGGTTCTCAAGGATTGGACGGGGAGGAAAATTAAACCCTCGGTATATGGGACCATATGAGATTTTAGAGAAGATTGGGGATACGGCTTATCGATTGGACTTGCCTCCGAGTTTGACTGCAATTCATAACGTATTTCATGTTTCACAGCTCCGAAAATATTATCCAGACGAGTCCAAGGTTCTACCGGTTGAAGAAGTGGAATTAGAACCGGATCTCACCTTCGTTCAGAAGCTGATTAAGATATTGGATCGAAAATTTCAGGAACTTCGAAATCAGCGTATTCCACTAGTCAATGTTCTTTGGAGAAGTGATAAAACCGAAGGGGCTACGTGGGAGACGGAGGATAAGATGAAAAGATTTCACCCCGAGTTGTTTCCGAGCGAGCAGTGAATCCGAGGACGGATTCTTTTAAGGGGGAGAGATTGTAACGCCCCGACTTTTCGGACGTAAAGGTACGACGTATGTGTTTACCAATTTGCGCGAATTAATTGTTTTTACGTGTTTTATATTTAATTTTATTATAAATTGTTATTATTTTATTTTATTATATTTTATTTTCATTTATTATTATTTTTACAAATATTTTGTATTATAATATATATATATATATATATATATATATATATATATATATATATTTCAATTATTGTTAATTTAATTATTAATGTTAATTATGTTATTAATTTAATGATTATGCTAATTAAATGTTATGTTAATTAATCATGTTTTAGTTAATTAATTAAATGACTTAATTTAATTTATTTAATATTAGAATTTATTTATTTATTTAAATTTTACGCATGGGAATTATAATTTATGCATGGAATTTATGATTTATGCATGAATTGCATGGAATATGCATGTTGTTCATTTTGTGCATCGTTCTTATGTAAAATGATATCGAATTATCACGAATTTGTAGTATGTTGTAAATATATGTGTTATGAACATGATTTTATGCTCGGTTTATGTTTTCGAATTTATTTGATAGGTTAACGAATTTAATTTGATTCGAGGAACCAAATCGGGGGCTAACGAGCACTTAGCGTACCCTTGGTTCCGAATTTAATATCTTGAGCTCGGGAACTCGGATTCGAGTTCCATCAACTCCGCTGAACTCGTAACGAAAATTCGAGTTTAGTAAACTTAGCCTTATATTTTTCCTAAGTCATTTGAACCTCCGAAATCCAACCGAAAAACGAATCGGCGACCAATTTGACCTTGCTGTACAAAATTAGCCATATCTTATCCAAACTTTAACCAAATTAACCATGGTTTGATTCTTTAGAACCCTAACTCAACCACCTATCATAAAATATCAAGCCCTAACCAAACTAATCCTCACACAATCCCCAAAACTCAGCCAAAGTCTCTGGAAATACAAGCAGTCCCGTAACCCTTCCTTCCTTAGAGATTTTGGAGCTCAAATCTCATCCAAACTTCATCCAATCAACAAGGTAAGTTTAGGTTTGTCATATATGTTTATTTCTGATCATTTTCATCCTTTCATTCATGAATTTGAGCATGGAATCGTGGTTTTCTGGGCAGAATCCGAAAATGGAGTATTTTGGGCATTTTCTTGATCTCATTCGATTCTTGTTGGTTTTGATTGATTCCAAGCTTGAGAATGATTGTTTTGACATCCTTATATCATTTATGGTCATTGATTTCATGGTGGTTGAGATATTTATGAGATATCATTTATGACATTTTGAGAAAATTCCACATGAATGTCACGTACGGTTGCTGTCACGGTTGAGCTCTTTTTGGAACTGATATATATGTTGAATTTGTGTTTCTTGGATGAGTATTTGTTGGCCTAAACTGGTATGGATGTGTGGAGATGAAGTGATTCGTTCTTGCCCTGTTTTCTGTAACCTCTGCTCTGTTTTGGTTTGAGTTGTTGCTGTCAATCTGCCGTGAACCTTCGTGCATTTTTGCTGTCAGTTTTCGTAGCTTTGTGGGATCATTCTTGTTGAGTTCTTGCTGCATTTTGTACCTTGTAATGTTGCATTTGTTGCCTGCTTTTCTTGCTGGAATAGCTGCCCTTTTTCTGCACCAATTTTGCTGTCAAAACAGGGGACGTACTGGGCGAGACACGGGTGTGTCTTTTACCTCCCTTCCGGCGTGTAACGGGGGTGCAGTGTGGGCTGGGATTTCTGTACCAAGACACGGGGGTGTCTCGGTCTAGGCTTGGGAGGTGACACGGGGGTATCACCCCGTTTTTCCCGACTCCTTTGCCTGCGTTTCTGGGTTGCTGCTGTGTATGTATTATTGGTGCAGTGTGTGCGTGTGCATGCATGGCTGTGAGTTGTGTGTGAGCATGGAGTGTTACATGTGTATATATATATATTATGTATTTGTGTGTTGTGTGAGTACGTGCATGCTTGTGTTGTAATATATATATATGTATTAGCTTGTGTGTGCATGGTTTTGTGTATGAAATTGCATGCATATACTATAAATATATACATGCATGTGTATGTGTGAGTATATATATATTATATATTTAAATGTTAATTGATTATATATTATATATATATTTATTATATATTTTAAATATTATCTAATTTAATTCAATTCTTGAAATTAATTGATTTCCATTTCGCGTATTTAATTACCGACTATTGATTGAACGTTTTATTTCTTTTATTCCTAATTGTGAATATGAATTCTTGGATTAATTGATATGCATTATGAATGTTATGAATTTATGAAATTTATATGAAATATGAATTTATGAATTTATGAAATTGAATGAAATATATGAACGAATGATTTGATTATATGTTTTAAATTTCTTAATAGTGCACATGAACATTTTTATGATATAACATGATCATTTATGCATTCATGTCATACTCACTTCCTTACCAAGCGTCATATGTGGTCATTGAGTCTCATACCTTTTCTTTTGCACAGATTCGGGTTTGGTCGGAGACGAGGGCGAGCCTTGAGACGCTTGTGCCTTTCTTTTGCTTTGGAAAAGGTGGGTTTTTCTTCTACTAGCTAAAACAACCCTATATATCCCTTATGTGTAAAGTTTTAAGCCAAAATAGTATATTTATATAAATCGAGTCATTTTGGGTAAATGATTTCAAACGTATGACCCCTTTTATTTATGAAACCCTACCTTATGTTTGGCGAGATATTTATGGTTTATGATTGCACGGGCCCCGGGACTTAGTATATGTGGCTAACCGAGGAAGCAAGGGCTGAGGGGGATCCCATATACTAGTCCCAACCAACTACGGCGAAACGGACCTCGTCAAGGAGTTTTTGACGAGGAAACGCTAACCGGGCTTTGAGGACTCATGAACCTCATAGCCACATTGATATGAACCGGTGGCCGGGTCTTGCAAGCCCGTCCACCACCCGGAGGAAGAAGAAGTATATGAATGATTATGATCATGTTATTTATGAGCACAAAAGATTTATGTATGATAATGAATGATTGAATAATTGATTATGATTACACGAGGAGTAGGTTGGAGATTGTGCACGCCCACTCGCCGGGCCATAAACCCTTATGAACAATTATGAATGAATATGAACGTCGTAATCCCGTTGATACCTTTCTTTTGTTTTAACCACTTGGTAAATTCTTATCAAACTTCACACGGGATTAGGGCTTGCATGTATGTGTTTAATTTATGTGATATTATATCTTATGCCCCGTTTTTATACCCACCAGTCTCTTTTAGACTGAACCCGGTTGTTTTCAGTTGTTTTGTGCAGGTATAGGAGTGCCAGGCGGGAATATAAGTCGTCTAGGTCTTGCATTTATGTTTAGCACTTCTTTTCAGTCTCATATGTTCATACTCTCATTGCTCTTGTATTCGATCATAGTTTTTTTTCTTGGAGCGTTGTGATTTTTGTAGGCCATGAGTGCCGTTGAATATTGGAATGCTTTTGTATATCTATTTTTGGAGCTTGGTGGCTCACTGTATATATGCTATGTCGTTCTTGCTTCCGCGTATTATTTTAACTCTGATTTTATGTTTCTTGAGTTGATTGGTTTAAGGGTTAGTCCCGCCTAGCATAGCGTGTGTGTTGTGTCCCCGTTCGCCGTGGATTTGGCACATGTATGGACTTCCATTTCATATACGGGTCGGGTCTCGGTGCGGGGGATGTGGTACCTTATGCTCGGGTGCTACAGTAAATAATGAATAGATAATGCACACACGAAGAGAAGGTTGGAGATTTTGCCCACTCGCGAGGGCCCACGTAATGACCTCATAAATGTTATGAATAATGGAATTGATAGTTATATTCCCGAGTGTTATTTTCTTGTTTTCACCCACTTGGGAAATATTTCAAAACCTCATCCGGTATTATGATTTGCATGTGTGTGTGCCTTTAATTTATGTAATATTATGATATTAAGCCTTGTTTTATGCCCACCAGTCTCCTAAAGACTGAACCCGGCTTTGTTTTAGTTTTCTTTTGCATGTGTCGGAGTGCTAGACGGGAAATCGAGTCTATCGAGTCTTGTAGTTAAGTCTAAGTCACTTCACACGCATATTGTAAATTAAATGAGTTGTACAAGGATTGAGTAATTGTTTTGTTTATTTTTTTTTTTTTATGAATTTTGGGACTAGGTATCTGCTAGTGTAACCCGTCACTTACTGCTTATATTTAGCTTGACTTTATGTTCTTTTTCCGTTCATGCATTTGTTTTGTTTGATTTGTGTAACGCCCCAAATTCCGGAAGTTCAGGTAAGCACGCCACGTGCGGGTCTTCGGGAGTTGGGAGTTTAAATTTATACATTTACTTGCTTATTATGATCTCTTTATAATATTGTGTGCATTATACATTTCTCTATATTTATACAAATTAACTTTTAATATGAAATTCGTGAATTAAGTGATAATGTGTTTAATTGTACTATGTGACTTTAATTGATCGTTTCATGAAATGATGGACTTAATTGCATAACTTGGTTTGGAGCTAATTGATCTTTTGGATAGGGATGATACTTGATTGCATTCATTTAAATAACCTAGGGACTTGTTTGCAAATTGGGTACAATTGTTATGTTTAGTGGATGATATAATATATCTAGTATATGCATCTCTTCCAACACCCTCATACATTACATACACACAAGAACATCACACACACACACACACACTAAGAATCGGTTTTTACACATTCAAGAGAGAGGAAGGAAGATTTCATCTAATCCAAGCTATTTTGAGGAACTTTGGAGCTAGATCATCAACATCACCACATCTTCACCTCATCATTTCTCTTCTTTCATTTCAAGGTAGATATTGGAGAATATTTGAAATCCTTGATTGAGCACATGAGTAGGGTTTGATGTTAGCTTGATGCTTTCATGTGTATCCATGATTAGAAGCATGTGTGGCTCATATTTCCTTCATTTCTCGCATGAAACATGAAGTTATGTGAAAGTTGGAGTATATGAATAATTATGGGGTTTTGGGGCCTAATTCTTGGTGATTTGATGCATATTTATTGGTTTGATCGTTGTGTAGTTGAAGTATATTATGTATATGTTGTGTTTGATCCTTTATATTGGATTAAATTTGGTGTTTTGGTTGGATCTTAATGTTGTTCGAGGTTGCCCTGTTTTTCTATCACGCAGAGATGACACGGGCGTGTCATGTTTGCTTTGTGTTGGGCGGCACGGGGGTGCCTGTTGGCTGGGTCGGTTTTTCTGTACCGTGACACGGGGGTGTCACGGTTTGCCTTGTTTTGGTGACACGGGCGTGTCACCTTCTTTTGCACGCATTTGGTCCGCTGTACCGTGACACGGGGGTGTCACGGCTTAGTGCATTTTTGTGGCACGGGCGTGTCACCCTCTGTTTTCATGCATATTATTTTGCGTGCTTGGATGTACGTGTACGTGTTATATACTTGGTTTATTGACAATCTTGCTCGTATTTGACATTCATTAAATCATTATTGCATAACATATTGGTACATAACTTTGCCGTTCGTCATAATTGGTTCATTCGAGTCGATTCTTATTTCACACTTGTCGTTGTTGAACAGATCACGGTCCCGGTTTCGAGGAGCCCGCTCAGTAGGGTGCTCTCTTGCTTCTTTTGGTTGGTTTGGTCAGGTGAGGTTTAAATTCTAGATAAATAGAACCCTTACAACCCCTATGTGACTGTTTCGGCCAAAATATATTTATATATCTATAGTTTGCGAACTTTATGACTTTCAAATGATTTGACAAAATTGATTGACTGATTGACGGATTGATTGTATTGGGCGAGTATTGAATTACACTGTGGGCCCGAGGATAGTGGCTCGAGCCAACCGGGAAAGCATGGGCTGACGGGTAACTCGAGTGCTATCCTCACCATTTGGGATGACCCCTGAACCCCCTAGGAGATTAGGGGAGGAAGGAGTTCCGGGCTTAGGGATTCATGTACCCTCTGCCCAGACTGATTGGATGGTGGGGCCTTGCAATCCCACCATCACCCGGAGGAAGAAGGAGTCACTGAAACTGCTAATTGTGCACAGTAAATAATTGCTTGATCACCTAATCACCTAACAAATTGATTGATTGTACACGGTCGGAGCAAGGTTGGAGAATTGCCCTCACTCGCCGGGCCACATATTGATTGTATTGAACTGAATTAATTGGTAAATGGAATTAGTTGTAACCTCGAGCGATAGTACCTTCTCCTCTAATAATTGTGTTTGATTTCCAAAAATTATTACCCGAGATTATAACTTGCATGTACGTGCGCATATATTTATTTATACCCCTCGCTCAGTCCGTTTGGACTGACACCTCAACTTTTCAGTTTTGCAGGTTCGTGCTAGGCGGGAATTAGAGTCTCGTGTCTTTTATTCGGGTCTAGCACTGCACCTTCATACATTGTACTTGTGTTGATACTTGTTATTTTGTAGTATATCTTGAATTACTTGGATTGATATTGTAATGGTATGAATTGTCGGTACCTATAAGTAAATATGTAAATACGGTACCTATATGTATGGAATGTTTTTGCTTCCGCTATTTTATTGCTCTGAGTTGTTTTGGTTTTAATTGAGGGTACCCGCCTAGCCTTGTGTTTTTTTTATTGTCTCCCGTTCGCTATAGTTTCGATTCATGTATGAATTGCCCGTTTCATATGTGGATTGAGCCTATAGTGCGGGGGATGTGGCGCCTAGCGTTCCGGGTGCTACAATTTGCCTACATGGTTTCGAAGTTTAGCTCCCGCCTAGCATAGTGAGTGAGTTATGTCCCTGTTCGCTTTGATCTGGCCCGTGTATGGACTATCCATTTCATATACGGGTCGGGTCTTAGTACGGGGGATGTGGCGTCACGCGCTTGGGTCCTGCATCCTTAAGTGGTATCAGAGCCAGGTTGCAAAATCAGAGTTCTCGCGTCGTGATTGAGTCAGTTAGGTCGCACGGCATAGGAGTCATTTGTGCATTGCATTAATTTTTATCGTTAAATGTTATGAATTGCGGAAGATTACTTGCCATATGTGATTTTCTTTCAATTTCGTTGCTTTATGTGTTGCACTTTGCATTTAAGATGCGTTAGTTGATTAAATAGGTGCCATAAACATATACTAACCCACATGCATCTATACTTGAATTGAGTTTTGATTGTAGATTGTCATCACGCTATCAAAGCTACTATGAACCTCAACCACAAGTTCAGTTCTTCCTATCGAATCAATGATGGGCTTACTAAAGGGATTTACACCTCGCTTCTCAACATTATGGTAGAGGGTTCTAACCACGAAGAAGTATCAATTTCATCTCCTTTACAAATCTAGAAGATTATCAATGTAGGTGTAGTGTGGAGACCTTTGACTTGGAAGTAAGTGCGCATATAGAAGGCCAAAATTTGGAAGTTCCAAGGGATATATCGGCTCAGGGACCGGATACAAGGGTGTTAAATAGGGAATTCCAACTAGGATGCATGGAGTGGAGAGGTGTCAATCATGTGGTTTCACAACGGGACCAAGTAAGGAAGCTAATTGATACGACTACAAGTGTGGATCAATGAATGGATGCAAGGCCGAGATAACAAGGAGCATTGAAGAATTCAGATTGTATCATGTTCTCGAGACTTCGGGATAGGCGATGAGATAAGAAAGCAAGCCAGGATTGGGAAGCAAGTAAGGGTTAGAGAGTATCATCAACTACTGAACAATGTTCAACCATATAACTTGTGCTCACAACATCGGGATCAAAAGATAGGATGTCATGCTAAAACCACTACGACGGTGACAGGTTCATTGCATTTATAGCACGAGCATCATACATCGTCTTGAATAATTTAAATTCTTATCTTATGCACTTTAATATTACAATAGTTAAATTGTTGTTGCATGTTCCTTTGTGGAAATATGTGCTTTGATGCTATAATTGACGATTTGACATTACATCTCCTTTGTTGAGAATATGCTCTACACGCATTTAGCATCTTAACCCAACACGCATCGTTTTAGTGTTTACTTGTTAAGATGCCATCTCCGTTTGATACTTCACATACCGCTTCAAACAAAGATCTACCAAACCGAGTTAAAGAAGAATGTTATGGTGATAGGGTTAAAGCAGAGATGAGAATGGAATTTTAGAAATTATTAGGGTAAGGTTCGGGTGGTTCAGATTGAATAAGAAAAGAGAATGAGATTCCGGACTTCAAAAGGATTAAAAGAGAATTTGGAAAGAAAAGGGTTCGGGATGTTATTCCGATTAACTACTTCTAAGTAAATGTGTGTAATACACCGAACACCATCCCTAACGAGGATTGTTCATTTTGAGTATATCGATAATTCTGATCAAGAGATGAAGGATAGAGTTCGACCTGAGAAGGCGAAATTCTTAATGGGGAGAGCACGATCAAGAGATAAACTTGAATTTAGGGTGATGGTTGAAGAAATATTTTAGTAAGAACAACGGAAATGCAAACCATGGAAGACATGGAATCCCTAATGGTGGTGATCGGAAATGAATAAGACGGCCTTAATGGTTAAATCGTCAAAGTGAGAGTTAAGTCACTAGGTTCGGGTTGAAGATTACCCCGGGGTATTGAGGAGATGTTTCGTGGGTGGTTATACATATGGAATTTGGACTCTGAACATGATGGAATTATGTGGAAGCTTTTGTTTAACTTCAAGAAAAGAAAGCCGAATCAGATTATCCCACTTTATGATGGGGTCAGCAAAAGTAATTTGGACAGCACTCAACGAAGAAAAATGTCACTAAATTGCCAGTCACGTTTCCATGATGACTTAGGAAAAGAATTCAAGAGAAGTGAATTAAGGGAACCGAGGGTCTCTCATCTTCTCAGTCAAACACACTAAAGGTATTAGAGACAAGTCAAGAATTGAGCTAACTTTTGGGGTTAAACCATACGTTTGGGCAACGAAGTTACCAACTTCAAATTCCTTACCACGGTGAATGGTACATCAAACATTCATGGTATATACATACATGCAATTCTAACTCCAATAAATCTTGATGCTATGTGTGTTGATCACTAACTATATCCTTTGTTTAGTGTGATTTATAATTGAAGTAATTGATATTCTTTACCTGCTCCCTGTATGGTTATTGTGATTGTTAATTGATGTAATTGACAAGTGTTACTTTTTCCTTGTGTGATTGTGATGTTTGATGTTTTGTTACTTTCTGTTTGTATTGTTTTGTGGTGTGTCTCTATTTTGTGTTTTGGTGCTCGGGAGTATTGGAGACTCTCTTAATTTGTTGTTCAGGAGACGGGGTTCTCTTGGTGTTTGTGAGAGACGGGGTTCTCTCCTTGTTGCTTGAAAGATGGGGTTATTTCGTTGTTGTTTATCATCTGTTTAGCTTGCCTCTGGTGGCAGCTTAGATCTCGGGTGTTTAAGTTTCTCGGTGAGACAAGGGTCGTGATAACAACGTGCTTCACAGAGTGCCTTTGGAGATTCTTGATGCGCTTAAGGATAATTCGAGTGCTTCAACATCAAATCATGACCATGGTGTATGAAGATCCCCTTGTGGCTTAAAGACCAAGCCCGAACTAATTCCTGTCGGGGAGTTGCTAACCCTGCGTGGGATGAACATGAGAAAGTTTTGCTTAGAGTCCAGTACTCGACGTAGTGAATCCGAGGACGGATTCTTTTTCGGGGGAGAGGTTGTAACGCCCCGTGTTTTTGTACGTGCAGGTGTGACGTTACAGGGTTCGATAATTGCGCTTTCAATTATTTAAATATGTCTTATATGTTAATTTTGATGTTTATATGCTATTTGAATTTATATGAAATTATTTGAAGAACTTTAATATGAATTTTTAAACGTTTGAGCTTATATGATTTCGTTTTTACCCCGTATGTGTCCGAATTGATCTTTGATTTTTGTAAAAACTTGGTATGAGTGAATTATGTGTCTTATGATTGTGTTTATATGCTCGTTGCATGATTTTATTCTTGTTTGTTTAAGTTTTGGATTAATTTGTGAGATTGGAACCAAAAAGGGCTTAAAGAGCATTTAGCGCGCCTTGGGTTCCGGGCGGCGTAACTTGAGCTCGGGAACTCGAATTCGAGTTTTGTCACCTCTATTAACCTTATATCGATGATTCAAAGTCAATGGGATAAGCACCATATTTTTATAAGGCCATTTGAGTCCTTGAATTTCAACCGATGTGAGCACCTCGTACCTAAAATGACAACCGTTGACTATTCTTGAGCTTGTGGACCTATCCTAATGCCCCTAAGCCTCTAAACCTTGACCTATGCCACTAGATAAACTCCTCTATCCTCCCCCACTCAGCTCACATGAACCAACCCCCCCCCCCCCCCCCATGACAAGAAAAATATCAGCCACAAAGAAGAGAAAAGAAGAGGAAGGAAGAGAAAAGAAGGAACTATTCACACCTTGTGAGATTTGAGCTCATCTCACCTTCAATCCTTCTCCAATTTGAAATGTAAGTCCATAATTGTTATTTATGTCTCCTTATGGCCATTTTATGTTGAGATATGCATGATATCATCAAGTTTTGATTATGGTTTGATGAAGATGATGAATTGTAAGGGTTTGAGCCCCTTTGAAGATTCTTTCATGATTCCTTGTTATTTCTTTTCGTATGAAGCATGATATATGCACCTAAGACCTCCACAAATGTTTCTTTGGTCATGTATTAGTTGGTGGTTGAGTTATATGAAAGTTACCATTAATGCACCATGAATGAATATGCAAGAACTTGAAGCCATTCTTTGCCCTATGTTGCTCTTGCTTGTGTTGCTTTGTATGATCAGTCTTAGGGGATGATTTCATGTCATATTACTTCCATTTTATGCCTTAATATGTTGCCTTTGGAGTTACTTTGGTTTGAGATGTGTTTCAGGGTGAAACAGGGGCTGAACCTCGCACCATTTTAGCCCCGAACCCGCTAACGCCCGTTAGGGCAATGTGGGGAAACGGCCGTTAGCTGCTCCTTGGAGCTCCTGTGTCTACTAACAGCCATTAGAGGCTTTAAAAAGGGAGGGTACTAACGGCCGTTAGTCCCCCAGGATCTTTGGATTCGTGTTTTGTTCGTCTGTTTTCCCGTTTTACTCGTTTCCCTCCCCGATCTTGATCCTAATGTGATATGTATGAATTTCTATGAAAAATTACTTGATTTTTATATGTTCCATATGTGAGTAATGTGTTAGGAGTATTGGATTCAATTTACGGGGTGATTTGATATGATTTAATCGAGCTACGAGCATGCATGCCCAAAGTGATCCCTTATCCAGTACTATGTGCTTTCCTTGCATTGTTTGATGTCCTAAGTGCTTTCTCTTACCTTCAAGTTCACTTTATGATATGAATTAATGAATTTATGATACATTATAAGATATTTATGGATTTCATGGCTTGAATTATAAAATGTAAACGTGAATTTCATGTATGAATGCTTAAGTGATACAATTTAACCTTCCTTGTGATCCTTGCTTTCCCTTATGTGTTTAATGTTTCCTTTTCATCTTTTAATGATTCATATGCATTGATAACATGTATTATAACGTGTTATACCTTGAATATTGAGTGAATTATTGATATGAATGAAAGAACGGTAATGAACGGACACGATCTATTCGTGTAATGAATGAATAATTTGATTACATGTCTAAGTGGCGTTAATTGTGCACTTGAGCACCTTTATCACACTTTGTTATTTGTTATGCATGTCATATCATGTTAATCCATTGTCGTGCGCCGTATATAGTTCATTTAGAGTCTTGAGTCTCAGGATCGCACCATGTTGTCTTTTGTACAGTCTTCTCCAGGGCAGAGACGTGCCGGTTTCATAGGCTATTTTCAGTCTTCTGTTCTTCTTGGTTGTGTTCGGTAAGGTCTAGCCTAGTGGGTTTCTCTTCTAATAGCTATGATGACTCGATATATTCCTTATGTGAAAAGTTTTGAGCCAAATTAGTATATTTATATATATATTGAGTCTTTTCAAGAGTAAATGATTTTCAACGTAAAGCCCTTCTTTTATGAATCTGTACCTAATGATTTTTGGTGAGAACATGAATGAATGCACGGGCCCAGGAACTTGGTGAAAGTTGTTATCCGCGGACGCAAGGGCCGACAGTGATCCCTTGTACTAGTTCCAACCAAAACTACGGTGATACCGGCCCTCGTCAGGAGATTAACGTGGAATGGGAGCTAAGGCTTTTAGGGCTTCCAGAATCCCTTTAGACGTAAGGTATGTGTGGAAGGGTCTTTGGCCGAGTTCGTCCACTAACCGGAGGAAAAAGTTGTAAGTGTTTATGTATGAGTGATTATGCATGATTATGAAACGAATGATTATGAATGAATGTGGTATGATTGCTAATGTAAAGAATGAATAGATAATGCAAACACGAGGAGAAGGTTGGAAATTTTGCCCACTCGCCAGGGCCCACGTAATGACCTCGTGAATGTAATGAATAATGAAATTGATGGTTATAATCCCGAGTGTTATTTTCTTGTTTTCACCCACTTAGGAAATGTTTCAAAACCTCGTCCGGGATTATGATTTACATGTGTGTGTACCTTTAATTTATGTAATATTATGATATTAAGCCCTGTTTTATACCCACCAGTCTCCTAAAGACTGAACCAGGCTTTTTTCAGTTTTCTTTTACAGGTGTCGGAGTGCTAGGCGGGAAATCGAGTCTACCGAGTCTTGTAGTTAAGTCTAAGTTACTTCACACGTATATTGAAAATTGAATGAGCTGTAGAAGGATTGAGTAATTGTTATGTTTATTTTGTTTCATGAATATCGGCACTAGGTATATGCTAGTTGAACCCGTCACTTACTGCTTATATTATAATTGACTTTATGTTCTGCTTCGGTTCATGCATTTGTTTTGGTTGATTTGCCTACATGGTTTCAAAGTTTAGCTCCTGTAGCACCCCAAGCGGTGGGCACCACATCCCCCGCACTAGAGTCTAACACGTGCAATATAACTTCGCACACATGTCAAACAATAGCGAACGGGTGACAAATCAAAACTTTCCTAAGCTAGGCGGACTAGACCCTTACATCAAAGCGTGCAATTAAACAAATATGTTTGGAAGCGATTAAAACACAAGTATAACCAACTATTAACACATATATATACATCATAGCTTCAAGTTCATAGCATCGCATTTACATATTCACACGCTCATCCCGGGCCAAAATAATAAGTATATAACAAGAGTATATCAATACATGTCCCAAAAGTATCATACGTATGTAAAAAAATAAGTAAATACGCATGAGACTCGAGCTATCCACAAGTAAGACGACTAGACCACTTGTCGCCTAGCTCAAGACTCCCAAAAGAAGTACCTGCAACTCAAAAGAAAGGGAAAAGAAAGAACAACAACGAGGGTTAGTCCTAATGACTAGTGAGGGGGGCTAACACATGTACCCATACACTTAATAGAGCAAGGCAATTAACAAAACAAGAGATAGTTTATGAAACGAGAATGGTTTTTACAATCCAAAGCAAAGCCCGTGATACTAGATATAAGTACTTAAAAGAAGTTAAAGGTCGGAGGCCAAAGCGACCAATTTTAAGTGTTTAAGAATATACTCTCGTTCCATAAACTCAAGACAAGACAAGACAAGAAGTCGGCGAGTACGAGTTATCCCAAACTTCCAAGACATAACAAGACCAAAAACCAAACCTAAAGAAGACCTTCCAAGCTTCAAGTGGAAAGGAGGAACGCGTTCCCTCAAATCCCAAGTCAAGTACGTGCTGAGACGGGGGCCAATTACTCCTACCAGCTCCTTCGACGGTGGTATCCGTCGGCTCAAGAGAATGTAACCACATTCTAAGAGCTAATCAAGCTGCGTCTTCAGCTCCTTGAACTCTGTCGGAGCCATCCGATGGGGAGTCTTAGCGAAAGGTTCATCTCCAGGATAGAGATCAATAACAAACTCGATGTCCCGGTCAGGTGGTAAGGATCCCAAACTTTCCTGGAAGACATCAAGAAAGTCCTTCACAACCTCCGTCTCTTCGAGCTTGGCTTGATCCTTAGGTTTGTTCAGGAGGTAAGCCACAAAGCCCATTGCACCGTCCCGGACTAACCGGCTAGCTTCCATGAAGGAAATAAATGGGCTAGCCTTCAATCTATGGCCCGCGAACACCGTAGAACCCAACGAAACCTTCTTAGCGTGGGAATCCATCTTAGCTCTATGCCGAGACAGCCAATCTATACCCAGAATTGCTCCATATCTCTTCAGATTGAGAGTACTCTTGGCCCTCAATACTCACCGGGTACTCACGAAACACTCGGTTCGTCACCAAGCTCCCCCCGAGAGAAGAACTCACAACTAAGGAGTCACCAACACAAATAACTGTTAAAGAAATAGTAGGAACAAGTTGGGAAGCAATAAAGGAATGCATTGCTCCTGGATCAAATAATGCATGCAATGGAATGCCATGAATGTGTATAGTACCTTCCACCACGGCGTTTGCATCGATCTCGGCATTCTCTTCCTCACCCTCAATAGTGTAAGCCCGAGCTTGAACTGGAGGTCTTGGAGGAGCAACATTCACCGGCCTTGGATTCTTGTTATAAGGACAAGCATTCACCATGTGCCCGGGTTGACCACAAGCAAAACAATTTTCAAACTTCTTCGTACACTCGGCCTCCATGTGATTAGGCCCTTTACAATAAGAACATTAAATTAGGGCCGGAAGAGCAGGTACGGTGGGTGGTAGCGGAGGTCGAGCCTTCTTGTTGGAAGTGATAAAACTTTGGGATTTGAAGACCGGAGGCTTAGTTTGAGAAGCAGGCCTCTTACCCAAGTTGGTACTCGATCCGGAACCTTGTCCCGAAGATTAAGGTTGGGACTTCAATCTCGATCTCTGTGCTTCAACCTTGATGGCTTTCCTTGTAGCTTTCTCCCACGTATCCACGGTGGCGGCTTGTAGGGTATATTGAATCTCATGCCTTAACCCATGAATAAAATTTCGAGCCTTCTGGGTGTCATCATCAGTAATATGGGGATCACACGGAGCAAGTCTCTCGAACTCCAAAATATAGGCCTCCACCGTTCTATTTCCTTGCTTTAGCTCTGTGAATTCCTGGAGCCTTCTTTCTCTTGCATTTGGGGGAATATATTTGTTGCGAAACTCCCTCGTGAAACTCTCCCAATTAGACTCTTGGCCGAGCCTTTCCAAACGACCCCTTGTTGCCTTCAACCAATTAGAAGTTGGTCCTTGAATGAAGTGAGCGGTGCAAATAGCCTTTTTTTTTTTAGAGGGAGCAGGGCATATCTCCCAAATTCCCGAGATCTCCGATAACCACTCTTCAGCTTTAATGTCATCTCCCCCATACCACTTTGGAGGGTTATTATTTCTGAACTCCCGAAAAGCCGGAGTCACTTGTCCTTCTTCCCCAAACGGGGCCTGATTCCTCTAATTTTGTTGTAATTGATTCAAGAAAGCTTGGAAAATGTTCTCGTCATTCATTGGTGGTGATGGTGGAGGTGCTTGTGGAGAAGGGTGATTGAGATCGGGTGTCTGTTCCCTATCTACTCTCCTTCGTGGAGGCATCCTGAAAATCACAAATCCAAGCAGATATCGATGCATGGGATTCAGTACATGTTCATGGGTATAATTAATAAATAAAGTCAAATAATCCACATAAAGATGTAAGTGAATGTAAACAAACACATAATCTTAAGCCGAACGACCTAGACAGACTCGGCACAACACTAGAGCTCCGGGTTTGCAACCTAGAGCTCTGATACCACTAAACGATGTATGTAAGTAAATCAAAACAAGCACATAATCCTAAGCCGAACAACCTAGACGGACTCGACACAACACTGGAGCTCCGGTTTTGTAACCTAGAGCTCTGATACCACTAAACGATGTAGCACCCCAAGCGGTGGGTACCACATCCCCCGCACTAGAGTCCAACTCGTGCAACAAAATATAACTCCGCACACATGTCAAACAATAGCGAACGGATGATAAATCAAAACTTTCCTAAGCTAGGCGGACTAGACCCTTACATCAAAGCGCGCAATTAAACAAATATGTGCGGAAGCGATTAAAACACAAGTATAACCAACTATTAACACATATATATACATCATAGCTTCAAGGTCATAGCATCACATTTACATATACACACGTCCATCCCAGGCCAAAATAATAAGTATATAACAAGAGTATATCAATACATGTCCCAAAAGTATCATAAGTATTTAACAAAATAAGTAAATATGCATGAGATTCTAGTTATCCACAAGTAAGACGACTAGACCACTTGCCGCCTAGCTCAAGACTCCTAAAAAAAGTACCTGCAACTCAAAAGAAGGGGAAAAGATAGAACACAACGAGGGTTAGTCCTAATGACTAGTGATGGGGGCTAACACACGCACCCATATACGTAATAGATCAAGGCAATTAACAAAACAAGAGATAGTTCATGAATCGAGAATGGTTTTTACAATCCAAAGCAAAGCCTGTGATACTAGATATAAGTACTTAAAAGAAGTTAAATGCCGGAGGCCAAAGCAACCAATTTTAAGTGAACTCAAGACAAGATAAGAACTCGGCGAGTACGGGTTATCCCAAACTTCCAAGACATAACAAGAACAAAAACCAACCAAAATAAGACCTTCTAAGCTTCAAGTACGTGCTGAGATGGGGGCTTTATTACTCCTACCCGCTCCTTCGACGGTGGTAACAGCCGGCTCAAGAGAATTCACTTTCCCCTCGACCTCCCGAGGTTGAGTAAATCCTCTCAAATGGAAATATGCACAGGAGGTGAGTCCGGCGACCCCACGGCCGTCCCGGATGCTCCTTACCCATATTCTCGGGGCCCAAATAAGTCAAGAAACAATTCAAGTACTAGGAGTCTATCTTTCAAGACCGATTCTCGCTACAAGACCAAACGTATTTCAAGCTTTTCAAAAACAAGGCAAACTAGAGTATATATACGTATAAAAGCATTTTTCAAGGTCTTTCACAAGTGGGACAAGCCCTCAAAGTACATATCAAACACGTATCTATCATGTAGTATATATGCTTCGCATGTGGGCTTCAAAACACGTAGGGTTTTAGGTCGAATTAACTAAAATAAACAAAACCTCACCTTAAAGTAGCAAAAGAGTAAGCGAGAGAGCAAAGAATGCCTAATGTGCAACCTCGTTATCCTCGGGAGGGTCGGCTGAACAAAACAAACAACAAGAGGTACTCTTAGACTCAATATGACCAATCAAACGCTCGGCGAATGTATATAAATGTAAATGATGCGCATGAAGTGAAATGAAGTAGCATGTTGTACACTTAAGAGCATATAAGATCATAATTCGAAAACGAACATGCAAATCAAGCCATAAATTCAAGACATACAATTTAACACATAATATAACAAGTTAATCAAGCAACGAAAAGCAACGAAATGTTGAAAGAAGCTCCCCCGGGCACCACCTACGAGACTGACACGGCCATTTCCAAAATACACATAAAACGGATATGGCCGTGTCCGATTTTTATAAAAATCAAGAGCCCAGGTCGACCCCTCAACACGGCCGTGGTAGGATTTAGTTATATTCTGACATGGTCGTGTCAAGAACAAAGCTTTGAAAAAAATAAAAGTGCAGGCGTTCGGTTCTTGTGGGCAAAATACGGGAGTTCGTGGCAGCATTAGGGAGTCTCTTAGGCCATGAAAACACATAAACCATGCATGAAATTAACACCAAAACAACACATATTCATTCCATAAAAAGCTAGCAACAAGATCAACTCAAACATTCAAGAAAACAAGGCAAGAAATTGAAAGAGTTCAACAAGTCATTTCTTCAAGTTTTTTCAATAGTTCATTAATGGTGGATCACTCAAATCTCAACTATCATGAAAGAACATGCAATAATTTAATTAAATGAGGTCTTAAGAACAATATATATCCATCAATCCATAAGAAATTCAAGCAAGGAACAATAATTCATCAAAATCTCCAAACCCTCACTATTCTTCAAGATAGGCATAACATAATCAATACTCCATGAAATTCATCCAAAGAACACTTAAAAGAAAGAGAAGAGGATGGAGAACAACTTCACGGACTTACCTTTCAAATTCAAGAAGATCCGGAGGTGGCTTGAGCTTGAAATGACAAGAGGGGCAAAAGGGGGTTCTTCGTCTCCTTCTTCTCTTCGCTTGAACTGAATTTCTTGAAATGAGGGAGGGTTTGGTTCAATTTTCAGAGGTAAAGGGGCTGAGAGGGAGTTAACTCAAGGTCATTGGTCAAGGTTTTGGCTTGGTTAGGGTTAAGAAGCTCGAGATATGCCGCCCGGAACCCAAGGTACGCTAAAATCGTTTTAGGCCCTTTTTGGTTCCTCTCTAAACAAACGAACCAAAACACGAACAAACAAACTCGAAAACATAAAACAAGTATGCTAACACGTCCATAACACACAACACTCATGCTTGGCAAGTTGGCACAAAAACCGGAATCAAAATCGAGCACGTATGGAGCAATTACCAAAGGAACAAGCGTATAGTTCAAATATTCAAATCAAAATTATAAATAAATAATTTAAATAAGCAATTATATAATTAAACATTAAAATAAACATATAAGTGCATAAATTAAATAATTAAACTGCAAGAAACGAACTCGTGACGTCATACCTGTACGTCCAAAGAACGGGGCGTTACAGCTCCCGCCTAGCATAGCGAGTGAGTTGTGTCCCCGTTTGCTTTGATCTTGCCCGTGTATGGACTATCCATTTCTTATGCGGATCGGGTCTTAGTGCAGGGAATGTCGCGTCACGTACTCGGGAACTACAAAATAAGTCGTAAGTCAAGTCAGATTATAAACCACTCCAAGTCGATGAGCCCAAAGAATAATGGGAGTGTCAATTAGGATAGTATTTAATCATTAAGTGGTGTAATTTAGCAGTTTGACGCTTTACTTGTAGCACCCCGCATTGTGGGTCATCACATCCCCCGCACCAAATCCCAATCCACATACGAAATGGGAAGTCCTTATATGAACCAAGGAGTGGCGAACGGGTGACAGACACACACACCCCTAAACTATAGACCCTGATTACAAAATTTAAAATAGCAAAATGCAAATGCTGAAGCAGAAGCACTACAACCATACGTAAAGTAAACGAGTAGCAGGTGACAGTGTTCAACTAGCATAGATACCTAATCCCAAATATCAATAATAATCATAAAGCAAATGGGTTCAACTATCCCTAGAAGGCCATCCAAAAATCATTACATAACATAAATCATACATACATTCATACATACTTATCCAAAATATAACATGTAAATGTAAAAGACTCAAACTATTACAAAAGACTTGACAGACTCCAACGACTCGACTCGCGCGGCCTAGCTTAACTCCGAAGGAAGGGAGTGGGTCAGTCACACTGACTGAGTGAGGGGCTACCCACACACCTACATATATAAGAACACAGCACATACAAATCGTAAATGTTCATGAACCCGGGGATAGTTTTTGCACACCAAAACATTTATCGTGATACATACGTATAGGGTTACTTAATCAAAATGAAACAAAGCAAAACTTAACTTATACATAGCACACGTTCCGAATCATAGCATATCTTAACATATCTTTCAAACTTAACTTATCTTATTAAAATGTTTAAAATTTTATCTTAATTACGAATCTATCACCGTTTCACAAACAATAGCATAACATACATCATCTAGCTCAACGGGTACGAGCACCAAACTCCAACCAAACTTCTCATGTCATAACGTATCAAAACTTAAAACATAAAGCATACCGACATATCATAACATACCAACCTCCTTCATTTGCACAATTATTGTATATCAGCACGTTTAGTTGCATAACAAGGTGCGCATGTGCTTCGTGTAAACAATTCAGATTACTTAAGTAACATAAATTGCATATAAGAATAACTACGTACACATAAACATGATATAACAAGTTAGAAACAAATTTGGAGGTGAAAAGGTGCAAAAAAATAGGAAGAAAAACACAAAAATTGGTTCGGAGCGAAAATAGGCAAAAGTTTGAAATTTTTCGAAACGTACAAACTGTGGTAAAACTGGAATATCTTGAGTTGGAGAAATGGGAATTGAGTTTAGTTTATTGGAAAAGAAACTAGACAAATAGGGCTTTCCAAAGGTAAAAGGCTCCAATTGTGGTTCAAAGTGATTTGTAAATGGCGTAGTTGTGAAGTTAAACAAAAGCAGAATTTTAGCGAAACGGCGACATAATTTTGGTTCGGTTATATCTCACAAAACAGAACGAATTTTAACTTGATTCCAATTGGAAAATACTCTAAACTTAAAGAAGTTTTTACAATTAAAATTTCAGATAAAACGGAGCACGTATGAGGTCGGCGCGGTTGAGAAGCCAATTCAAAATTTCCTCAATTTTTCGGTCGCGACCTCGACACTTTTTAGACCAAAAACGGTTGCGCCCTTGACCGAGCTTTTTACCATGGCAGCTAATATGCGGGGAGGTTTCCAACCTCCCTGAAAACCATCCCACACCCCAAGAAATGGCACAAAACGAACATATAACATCAAATAACACGTGTAGAACACATTAGAGCACAAATTGAACTTTGAAACGAGCCCGAACATCCAAACACAAAACCCACAATATTCACCCAAAACCCCAAAGACACATATAGGCACAAAATCATGAAATGAAAGGAACGTAGAATTGAAGCACATAACAAGGGGAATACATCGCTTACCTTGGATCGTTGATCGAACAAACGAAGTCGGGGTTCTCGAGCTCAAAGGTTTTAGGGTTGGGGTTTCTCCTACTTCTTCCTTCTCTCTTGTTACACGTTAAAAAATGGGAGAAGAAAGGGGGGAAATCTCCCCTTTTAAGGCTGAAAATAGGTCGGTTAAAGCGGGTCGGGTCAAACGGTATCCAGTCCGTTGGATCGAATTTTAAAGTAGAAGGGTTATCAAACGGGCTCAGAAAAATACAAGGTTAATTCCATCAGATCCGAATCATCGAAACGAATCCAATGGTAAAGTTGGAATTTGAATCCGAATTCCCGAGTTTAAGATAGCCGAAAAGGCTCCAAAACACCCTAATTACAATTAAGTCCCTAAACTTTCAAAATTACGTAATTGAGCCCAAGCACATTTTAATTAAATTCTAATGCGTACATAACTTGAAATTAAATACACGTTGACAAGTAAAGCATATGACATCACATAATTCACGAAAATATGGAATTAAACTCTCTCATGATGCCGTACCTGGATTGCTGAAGAAACGGGGTATCACATTACTCGTTTAATTAGAGTCTGGAGTTCGAGTTCTCTAAGAACGCAATTATCATTAATAGGGATGTAACGCCCCGGCTTTTCAGTTGTATTGTATGATCTATGTGTTTACGTAATTGTGAGTTTAAATTATTTAATTATGTAATTAATTATTTATTATAATTATAATTTCAATTAACCTTTTTAATTATATGTATTTTGTTTTACTTTAATGAACATTTAAAATTGAATTTAATTTTATAATTGAAAATATTTGAAATTTAAATGAATTCTTGAATGTTATGCACTTATATGTTTTGATCGGGTGTCGTTCTTACTTGATTTGATTTTGGAATTTTCTAAAATTTTAGTATGTTGTAGATTTATATGTTATGAACATGTCTATGTGTTCAATTCATGTTTTCGATCTTGTTTGATGTGATAACGAATTTATTTCGAATTTTGGAACCAAAACGGGGGCTAACGAGCAATTAGCGCACCCTTGGTTCCGTATGTGATATCTTGAGCTCGGGAACTCGGATTCAAGTTCCGTCAACTTCTTTGGATTTGTATCCATGATTCGGATTCAATGAATCAAGCCTCATATTTTTCTAAAATTATTTGGACCTCCGAAATCCAACTGAAAAGTGATTTGTCCGCAAAACTGCCACACTTAGCTATTTTCCTCATATCTCCCACCATACTTGACCAAATTAACCATGGTTGGACTCTTTGGAACCCTAGTTCAACCCAATATCAGTCCTAAATCCCTCCCAACCAAACCACACTCAGCACACAAGAGAAAAATCAGCCTAAACCCCTGACTTCAAGTTCCATTCTCGCCACCCCACAAGCTTGGAGATTTTGGAGCTCAAATCTCTCTCAACCTTCAATCAATTCAAGAGGTGAGTTTAGGGTTGTAATATACATTCATTTGAGATCATTTTGGACCATGCATCCCTAATTTTGAACTAGTATTCATGGAGTTTTGAGGGGATGAATGAATAGTTAGGTTTAATTCTCATTTCTTGAATTTATGACTTTATTTTCAAAATTCCTTGAGGATTAATGCATGAAATATGACCACTCTAGCTTCCTTTACTTGTTCTTGGACTTGAATTTGAATTATATGTTATGTATATGGATCCACCATGGCTGCAACTTGAATTTTTGGAGCTTTGAGAATGAATTTGCTTCCATGCCTGTTGCTGTTGCGTGTGTGTTGTGCTGCATTTATGGCATGTTTTGCTGCATTTTTCCTTGCCTTTAGATGTTGGTTTGTGGCTGCTTTGAGGTCGAAAAAGGTGCCCTGCTGTTGTTGCGTAAATTATGAGAAACAGGGGCTGATTGCTGCAAATTGGCGACTGCTGCACGCAGACACGACCGCGACTGGGGGAAGGTGTTTTGGGTCGCGCCCGCGACCCAAATTTGGACATGTTTTGACTTAGGGACTGTTGTGTTGCTGCTAGAGGAGAGGGTAGCGCCGCGACTCCATTTGTGTTGAATTGTGGTCGCGATCGCGACCTCAAATTGGGCCAGTTTCGAGCTGCTGTCTGCTGCTGCTGCTGTGTGTTTAATTGAATTATTTTGGTGCATGTGTTTTGTGCATGTGTGTTTGTGTATGTACAAGTGTTTGTGCATGTAATGTGTTATATATTCTGTAAGTACGTATATATAAATATGTATGTTATATTATATATGAATATATGTAACTATTATATGTTTGTGCATGTGTATACATATATTAATGCATGTGTACATACCTATGTAATTATGCATGCATGTGTTCTGTGTGTGTGCATGAAATATACATATACCATATGTGTGTATACGTATATATATATATATATATATATATATATATATATATATATATATATATACTTATGTATATTATATATATTATGTATTAATTAATTTATTTGGATTTATGGAATTAAATTGATATCTATTTCACGTTTTACATATTTAAGTGATTTGAATGCCATTGTTTTGTTTATTCTATAATTGCAAACTTGATATAATTGAGTTATAATTGTTATATGAAATTCATGACTTGAATTGCTATAACGTGGCTTAAGTGCTTCTATATGAAACGTTAAATACCTTCTTGCATTCTTTTGATCTCTTAAGTGATTCGTCTTGCCTTTATACTTATTATATACAATGCAAACATGTTGAAATGTGTAATATGATTATAGTTTGAAGATTTTGGCTCGATATTGCTATGAATTATGAAAGATATGAAACGATTGGATATAAAACCTTCATGTATTAGATACTTCTGAACGAATTACTTGATTATATGACTTCATGACATTATTTCACTTCTTATACATCTCATATCACGTGCATAGCTTTGTCGTGCATCATGTGTGGTTCATTTAGTGTCTTGAGTCTCACGAATGCACTATATGGTCTTTTGTACAGTTTTCTCCAGGGCGGAGACTTGTCGGGTTCTTAGGCCTTTTTGAAGTATTCTTTTCTCCTTGGTATCGTTCGGTAGGGTGTAACAGGTGGGTTTTTCTTCTATTAGTTAAATAACGACCCGATATACCTCAACGTGTAAGTTTTAAGCCAAAATATGTATATAAGTGTATCGAGTCATTTCAAAGGAGTCATTGATTTCACATTAAAGCATTTTCTTATTTATTGAATCTCTAACCTAATGTTTTGGCGAGATCAGTGACCACATTGTTAATGGGGGCCCTAGGACTATGTGTACGTAGTTATCCCTGGAAGCATGGGCTGACGGTGATCCCCGTGCGCTAGTCCCAACCTAATGACAGCGATACCGGCCCTCGCAAGGAGATTAGCGAGAAATGGGAACCGGGCCTTTGGGGAGTCATGTACCTCACTGGCCACAATGATTGAGGTGGCCGGGTCTTGCAAGCCCGTCCATCACCCGGAGGAAAAAGGTGTAAGTGTATGATTAATTGATTGAATGATTGAACGAATGATTAATTGAACGATTGACCGAAGGAATGAGCGTGAACTAATGCATGATTGTGTGAACACTAATAAACGAAAGAATAATTGAATAAATGTACAAACGAGGAGAAGGTTGGAGAATTTACCCTCTCGTCGGGCTCACTTATTGACCGCTTGATTGTATCGAATGAATGAAATTGATTGTTGTAATTTCGAGCGCTGTTTTCTTTATTTTCACCCCACTTAGGGGAATATTTAAAAAACCTCATATGGGACTATGACTTGCATGTGGGTGTGCGCTTTAATTCTCGTAATAGTATTATATTAAACCCTATTTTATACCCACCTGTCTCCTATAGACTAAACCCGACTTTGTATTCAGTTCTTTTGCATGTTTGGAGTGTTAGGCGGGAGTTGGGTCTGTATCGAGTCTTGTGGTCTAGTTCGAGTCACTCCATTGCATATTGTAAATTGATTAAGTTGACATGAATGTATGAATTATATTGATTTTATATTATTGATTCGGGACAGGCTTCTAGGGACAGATTGAACCCATCTTTATTATTTATGTTTATTTCTGAATTTTGGGACTAGGTAATTATGTTAGTGGAACCCGTCTTTCATGATATGCCTTGTGATTAAATATATGATTTGCTTCCGCACTTGTCATTTCTCCTTGTACTTTATTATTTGGTTTCGAAAGTTTAGTTCCCGCCTAACATAGTGAGTGAGTGAGTCCTCGTTCGCTCTGATCTGGCACGTGTATGGATTTTCCATTTCATATGCGGGTCGGGTCCGAGTGTGGGGATGTGGCGCCTTTCGTTTGGGGTGCTACAAGGGAGAATTTTACATTTAAGTAATCCATCCCGACTCGATCCATGAAAATAGGCTATAGAAAAAAAAAACTTAAGATAATATTTAAAATATTGAGAAAATTTTCAATTAATTAATAAATTTGCCTAAATATTGAATTTGATGTAAGTTGAAAGGTGATGCAAATTTTAAAAATTATAAATATCATTTTCGTATAACCTGGTATGAGAAAAGTACAAAAATAGTTTAGCCAAAGAAAATTTTGTTTAAAAATTCAGTTTTAAAAGAAAAAAAAATCAGCTTAAGGTACTCTCAATTAAACGCTAACATTTTAATGTTTTTATTTGTCATGTTTTCATTGGCATTGAGTGCACTCAAAGCGATTTGGGAGGTATCCCAAATAAACTAATCAACTTCATAATTAATAACGTACAGCACAACACATTGATTTATGTGATCAATCAATAACATACCATTATCTCATAATGATTGATCTAAATATTTAATTATGAAAGGGTTTTGTGATTGATGGGTTAGGAACGTGAAGTGCCAAACTCCAGTCACTTTCTATTTGATATATGTGGGGGAAACCGGAAAATGATCGCCGGATGGAAGAGGGGTTCTACCTGCTAGGACAAACACCAAGAACAAACAGTCAGACGGCCAAGTTGGGAGACTGGGGGGGATGCCCAGTTTGGCTCTCCGACGCTCAAGTCAGTTAAGGAACTGAAAGAGAAGAAAAGTAATTGCAGAGCTCAAGTATGGAAGCTTGCTTACAGTGAAGGGGATGAACTCATCCATTTATAGTGGAGGGCCAGGGACCCTTTGGTCATTTGCACCGTGTGGTCCTGGCCAAATGTTGCCCTAACACGTGGCGTTATGAGAGAAACCTAGGAGGAATCTTCTGAAAAAGCCAAGTGAAAGTTGGTGCTGGCAACAATGGCAGGTGCGCGGGCATGTACGGGGTGTCAGAGAGTCATTTTAGGGGGTTGGTAACGAGAGCTAAGAGCACGCTCGTGTCAACCCAGGGCCTTGAAGGCCAAAGAATCCGCTAGGGGATGGAGGCTAAGGCTGCGTAACGAGGGGTAGTGGAAGCTTCTTCGAGAGATGATAACGGTCGAAGAGGACTTCCAAGATAAGCTGGGACTTTGCTCTGTTTTGTGAGGTGTGCTCGTTAGAGAGCAGCAAGGAGATCACGCGTGCGCACAGCAGAGATGACATGTGTTCTTTAGGGACTTTGACGCACGGGGGCCTTGTACGCTTGTTGATAACTACCCCGGTCATGAAGGGCCACGTGTTACCTTCTCGTGTCGCCACGTGTCCAAACGCGGGTCGAGCGTATTTTGACCCCATCATTTTGCCCCCCAATTCTGTAGTCCTTTCATCTGACCGCTTGAAACGATTATGCACTAAATGCTGATGCGCGTGGGGCGCATGGCTCTTGGGATATGTGTGACGGTTCACTAAAGTGAACGGTTTCCTAGGCAGGAAATGATTGCAATTTTGAATTTTCTGCCAGAAACGTACCAAACAATCTTTACTTCCATGCCTATAAATAAGGGATTCCGTATCCCTTTTACTCTTTACGCAATCAAAACTCAGAATCCTCCTGTGCACAAATTCTTCAAAGCAAACCCAGCAATCTCCCAAACAATCTCAAGCTTTTCCAGAAATTTCTTAAGGTAACATTCCTGTATTATCACTAACTTTTACCTTCTAACCCTAGTAATCACCTAGGATTGAGTAATTCCTCAAGCTCCACCTTCTCTAGAAATCCCAGATTTCTCTGAACATCCTTCGTCTCCAAAATCCCCGTATTCTTCCCAGATTCCATAATAGCCATGGTCAGAGATCATGTAGAAGAATTTACCCACGAGGTTGAGGACATGGCTACCCAGAGTTCATCCCCACCGGGTTCCCCCAGGGACGAGGAATTAGACGCTGCCGTCATGGCCATGGATGAAAGAAACCCAGATGGTGTTGAGCACCTTTTTGATGAAATGAGCATGGTGCTTGAGGCAGAGAGGCAAGGGAGCGTATTGCCATTGACGGAGAGTGCCACCCATCCTCACCACCATACCGTGACTATGGTCGTCATGGCCCCGTCCCTCGAATTCGAGGGAGAAGCGGGGCCCTCAGAAAAAGCCCATGGTAAAGGCAAAAGAAAGAAGCCCCAGAGGCCCAAAAAAGCTAAGAAGGCCAAAGGGTCGAACGAGGGTGAGGGCTCAGGTATGCAAGCGACCGAGCGCACTCCTGACGAGACTCCCAGTACAATCACTCTGGGAGAGATAAAGACCATGCTAGCGCCAATATACTAGGACGATCGCTTCACCTGGCGAATCCCTGCTGAGCACGAGCGTGCCAACCGTCCACCCCCTAGTAAGATAGCTATTTACAAAGATGCCGTCAGTTCTGGGGGATTGAGGTTTTCGATCCCGGTCCCGGTGGCCAATATTTTGAACAACTTGAACCTGTGTCCCTTGCAGATTGTGCCTAACGGACTCGCCCTTATAACCTGCTTCGTGATCCTCATGAAGTGTACTGGATACGAGCCTTCAATGCAGAATTTCAATGCTCTACTCCAAGTTGTTAGTTCACCGTGCTCGTCCCCTGAGGCGGTTTTCTTCTACTATGTCCAAGCAAAGGCCCATCTGAAATTGATCAATTCCACTTCATCCACCTACGGCCCAGATTGGAAGGAGAAGTTTTTCTTTGTCAAAGCCCCAGCGGATGATGATTTCAGGGTGACACAAGAGTGAATTTCGTACGGGAAGGGCTCCCTTGTGAAGAATCGCTTAGAGCCTACTTTCCCTGAGAACTGGGCTAAAGATTTGGCTGGAGCATTGAGGGACGAGGGCTAGTTGATTCAAGCCAAGGAGTTGATAGATGATGCGGAACTCATGTTCCTCTGTGGGCTTACCAACGACCCTCATTATCTCAACAACCCTCCTGCTCGAGGTTTGGAGAGAGACGGTTAGATTTTAGGGCACTAACTTTTAGATAGGGATGCTAACTGTTTACTTGTATATGTAATTTGTATTCCAAAAGAATTTGCATAAATATTTCTGACCTTTGTTGTTTTGTTGTGTGTTTGTTTTTTTTCTTTCTGCCCAGGAGCAAACATTATCATGGCTGGAGGAGGAATCCGCAATGCTGCCCAATTCGTCAACGCTCGCAACCGCCAGCAGTGTCAAAATGTCCAAGATAACCACCGAAATGTCCGAGGCCGAGGGGCCGGAAGGGGAGATGGATGAGGCGGTCACCAAGGGGCTAGTTCAAGCTCCGCTCAGACCTCCCAAGGCCGGGGAGATAATCAAGCGTCCAACACAGAAAACAGGATAGTGGCCCGACCGCCAGTTGTAGCGGACACAAGGGTAGCCAACCCCACTACCGCCAATCAAACAAGGCCTACCACGAGCATGGTGATCAGAGGGGCTCAGGGGAGCGATGACCAAGCTTCCCGAAAAAGGAAAAGAATGCCCGACACTTTTGCCATAACCTGTAAGGGCAAGTAGGTTGCCGAGGGCCCCAAGGGTGACGGAGATACTTCCTCCTCCGAGGAAGAACATTTGTGGAGATTCGAGCGCAAAGGGGACAGGAGCTACAAGCAGTCTACAGAAGGAGGCACCGTTCTATTGAATCATGGGTCACCCTCGCGCGCCATCAACGACGGCCTATATGAGAGGGTCCAATTCACAGGGGACCACCAGGCTCTATACTCCGAGCCCGTGGAAAAGGTGACTAGCGACATGATTCACGCCATAATTTCTTTAAGTCACTTTTATACTTGTAATCTTTGTCTTTTAAAGATGTTATTCTTCAAGATTTTCATTTATTTCTGCCCTTTTGAACCCATGCAGCAAGTTCTTCCGAGGGCGAAGAATATCCAAATGAGCGCCTCGGTTTATGCTGACCGAAAAGCTAGTTACAAGAAGATGGCACGCTCGAACGACCCCGCCCAAATCCAGGATGAACTACAGGTGGAGAAGGTCAAGTTCATCTCCCTCGAAACGGAGCATAAGAAGCTGGAGGTAGAGATGAAAAAGTTGCTGGAGGACTTTACGAACGCCGAGACCTCTCGGAGAAGTTGGCACACGCAGTACAATAACCTCAACGAGAGCACCCAAAAGCTGAAAGAGGACCGTGACGGATGGGTCGCCAAATTCAACGCCTCAGAGAAGAAGTATTCAGACATGATGAGCCAGCTCCCCCATCACATAGAACAGGCCACCAAAGAAGCGCTCATCAAGTTTTGCCACTCGAAGGTGTTCAACTTTGCGGCCTCCCTGCACTGCCTTGATGAAGCTCAAAAAGCTTTTAACTTGGCGATTGAGCAGGGCATTTTCAAGGGTGTGACAGACCCGTCCGCTCATGGGATGCTGGATATGGGGCTCATGTTTAACGAGCATTGCGTCGAGGAGGATGATGACCGTGAAGACCCTGAGTCAAATCTCTCCAAGCCGGAGTACAATTTTTTAGTCACGCTCATCCAAGACGAATACATGGCTGCTCATCCTCTGGAGGGAGCCTCTCAGGTGGAACAAAACGAGGGGGATAATAATGCCAGTGGCGCTCTCGAAAACCTCCCACCAAACGAGCCTGCTGTGCCCATTGACAACGCTCCCGTCCCAGCAAACCAAAATGCTTTGGTTCCACCGGCTGAGGGCAATGAGCCTATAATTCCTCTAGCGCTAGAAAACAACGAGCCTGCTCCATCACCAGCTGCCCAGAATCTAGATGAACAAGCCCCTCAAGGGCAAAAGCCGGCGACCCCAGTGCAAGGTCCTGCGGATCAAAATGTTCTAGTGGTTTTAGACGAAGACATTGCTACTGCCGCTTGATGATTCCCTCCATACGCTCATGTTGAAATTTCCCTTTCTTTTTCGTTTAGTATTTTCAATTTCGTAGGAGTTCTAAGGGCCCACGTGCCCTCACTTTGTAGTTTGATGGAAGCTTAATTAATGAAGATCTTTCCTTTCACAATAGTGTCTCCTTTTATTCCTTGCATTATTTGATTACGAAATTTTACTCTGCGCTTGTTGTAACAAAATCTTATAATGCTAAGATTCTGAGTAACCTGCTAGGTAAAGTATGTAAAGTTTAGCTAAGTCTTGAGTAATTACGAGGGTTTTATTTGAAGACTGCTCTCATTCATGACTTGTGTAAATTTACTTAAACGCTTTGAAAAATTCCGCTAAGTCTTAAGTAATCATGAGGGTCTTACTGTGAGATAGCCCTCGTTCAAGACTTGTGCAAATTTTATTAAAGCACTTGGAAAATTTTCTAAGTATTGAGTAATTACGAGGGTCTTATTTGGAGGCTGCCCTCGTTCAAGACTTGCGAAAATTTTGCCAAAGCATGGATTCAATTTAAGTTTTGAGCAGGCGTGAGTTCTCCTTTAATCAGTTAAGCCCCAGCTTAGGTTTGATGAAAACCTGCGAAGATTGGCTAAGTCCTAAAAGTTGAGCGTGAGTTTTCCCCCTCAAGGTCACCCTTATAAATAGGACTTGTGCAAATTCATGCATGTAATGCACTTGTGCCATTCCGTGGACGCATACGAGGGTCCCACATTAAGGGTACCGCTCGTGAGTTCCTAAAAACTTATCAAAAAGTTTTCCTTTCTTCCTTCTTCCGTATGTTGGCCTTTCCGGCGTCAGGGATTCTGTTTTCGAGCGTAAGGTGTTCATAACGAACAACCACGGCCTACTAGAATTTTCCTCAAGCGGATTTGTTCTGGAAGTCTTGATTTGCGAAGGATCCTTTTTTCGAGTGTTGGGTGCTGATGTGATCGACCCGGACCTACTAGGATTTCCTTCGAGCGAATTCATTCTTGAAAATTTCTTTATCACTATCATTCTCATATATATATATATATATTATATTTGTTTTTGTGTTGTAATATCGAGGGCCATGGGCCTCACCCATTTTGACACTCTTGTTGTATTGTCGTGCCACAGCTGCTTTATATCTGTGCATTTTTGCCCAAGCATTGTCCCTTCTTTCCTCCAATAGGTCCAACTCTAAGCTTCTGCTGGCTTCGTTGTCCTTAGGCTCGAAGTAGGCTACACGAGTGGATTCGTGTGTGATTTCTACGGGAATCATAGCTTCAGACCTGTAAACGAGGGCAAACGGTGTTTCGCCTGTTGCCGCTCGGGGGGTTGTGCGATAAGCCCATATAACCCCTTGTAACTCCTCAGCCAATTCACTTTTCTTACTTTCCAGCATAGTTTTCAGATGTTGGAGAATAGTCCTGTTGGTGACTTCAGCTTGTCCATTGGCTTGAGGGTGGCCTACAGAAGTGAAGTGTTACTCAATTCCCAATTCTGAACACCATTCACTGCTATCCGCTGTAATAAACTGCGACCCGTTGTCCGAGATGAGCACCCTCGGGATTCCGTACCTGCAAACGATATTTTTCCAGATGAAATCCCTTACAACCCTGAAAGTGATTTTCGCGACGGCTTCAACCTCTGCCCACTTCGTAAAGTAATCTACGGCCAATATAACAAATTTCTTTTGCCCAACAGCCATTGGCAAAGGACCCACAATGTCTATACCCCACTGGTCAAAGGGTCACGAGACGTCTATGGGAACCATCTGGGCTGCTGGCAACTGAGGGATGTTTGAATGGAATTGACATTTGGGACATCTTTTGAAGAATTCAAGGGCATCCTATAGAATAGTAGGCCAATAGAATCCACTCCTTAGTATTTTCTTGGCAAGGACGCGCCCTCCTGAGTGTTTCCCACAACTCCCTCCATGTACATGCTCAAGGGTCTCTTTGGCTTGCGAGGGCCTCGAACACCTCATTGGTGGGCCCTGGAATGGCTTTTTGAGAAGCCTGCCTTCGTTATCCAAAGAGAAACGAGGGGCTTTGTTTCGGATTTTCCGTGCCTCTACCTTGTCAGTAGGGCAAACGCCATCCTCGATAAATCTTACTATGTCATCGAGCCAACATGGCTCGTGTAGATCGATCATGGCTACCATTTGCTTGGTGACCCTCTCCTTTATCAACGGCTCCTCTGCTCTGAGGAACGTGACAGACCGCTCGCCGGTACCTTCCATTGCTGATGCAAATTTTGATAAAACGTCAGCGTGCTCGTTTTCCGCACGTGGGATCTGCAATAAGTTGAATTCATTGAACTTCCCAATGATTTCCCTGGCCTTGCTCAAGTACTGCACCATGGTGGTTTCTCGAGCCTCATAAGTTCCTTCAATCTGGCTCGCAATCAATTGAGAATCAACATAGGCGGTAATTCTGGAGGCTCCGTTTTGAAAAGCAATTTTTAACCCTTGCACGAGGGCTTCATATTCTGCCTTGTTATTGGTAACCTGGAAATCCAACCTGATCGCAAAGTCTATCTCAATTCCATTGGGGTCTCTAAGGGTTACCCCAGCTCCTCTCCCCTGAGAGGTTGAGGAACCATCCGTGTGGAGGACCCATAGACCATCGTTCTCTGAAACAGTAGGTTCAAAACAAAAGCATTCAACCAGCAAATCCGCTGCAACCTGCGCTTGTATGGCAGTTCTGGGCTCCAAACTTAAGTCGAATTGGCTCAACTCAATGGCCCACTTTATCAGTCTTCCAGATACATCCGGCTTGGACAACACCTGCTTTAATGGCTGGTCCGTGAGGACGGTTATTGAGTGCGCCTGGAAATAGGGCCTCAACCGTCGTGATGTATTAATGAGGGAGAATAGGAATTTTTCAATTTCTAAATATTTTCTGTCGGCCCCTTGCAATGTCTTGCTTAAATAATAAACAGGGAAATGCTTACGCTCCCGTACGGTTGTTAGAACTGCGCTCGTTGCTTCTGTGGAAACGGAGAGGTACATAAACAACCTTTCACCCTCAAGGGGTTTTGTCAAGAGCGGGGCGCTCGAAAGACAAGCCTTCATGTCTTGTAATGCTTTCTCACACTCCTCAGTCCAAACAAAATTTCGAGCATTGCGCAGAATTTTGAAGAAAGGAAGGTTCCTGTCTGCCGAGCGCGAGATAAACCTGTTTAAAGAAATGATTTTCCCTACCAGCACCTGTACTTCGCTGAGATTACGAGGGGATAGGATGTCCAAAATAGCCTTGATTTTTTCCGGATTAGCCTCAATTCCCCTCTGGCTGACCATGTAGCCCAAGAATTTTCCTCCTCGCACTCCAAAAGTACATTTTGAAGGATATAATTTCATCCCATACTGGCGCAGAATGGCAAAAGTGCGCTTGAGATCCTCCAGGTGTGAGCCTTGATGCTCGCTCTTAAAAATCATATCATCGACATACACTTCCATGGATCCTCCAATTTCTCTCTCAAACATTTTGTTCACGAGGCACTCGTAAGTGGCCCCCGCATTCCTGAGTCGAAAAGGCATGACCAAGAAGCAATACACACCCAAGTGGACAACAAATGAAGTTTTGGGGCAGTCTTCCATGGCCATAAAGATTTGATAGTACCCTTGAAAGGCATCCATTATACTCATGAGTTCGCAGCCTGTGGTCGAATCTACCAACTGGTCTATACGGGGCAAAGGGTAAGGATCCTTAGGGCAAGCCTTGTTAAGATCAGTGAAGTCATTGCACATGCGCCACTTATTCACGCTTTTGGGTACCAATACCACATTACATAACCATTCGGGATACAGTATAGGCTCGATGTACTGGGCCTCAAGAAGCTTGTTGACTTCCTCCTCAATAACTTTCTTTCGAAAACCGTGTACATCCCGTTTCTTCTGGTTAATTGGCTTAAATGAGGGGTCCACGTTGAGCCTATGGACCATGACGCTCGGATCGATCCTAGTAAGGTCGGATGCTTTCCATGCAAAAACATCGATATTTTCCCGAAGGAAGTCGACCATCATGATCTGCGAGGGTCCTGAAAGGTTGAATCCAATCTGAGTGGTTTTATCCTTGTTTCCAGGTTCTAACTCAATAGTGAGAAACTTCTCCGTGGGCTCGATTCGTATCTCTGGGCGAGGGAGCTCGAGCGCCCTCTTTTTTTCTGTCAGATGGCCATCATCCATAACCTCCCCTTGACCATGCTCGTCTTCCTCAGAGGAAGATTCTCCAACTGTCCCTAGCGGGGTAGCCTCGTGGGTATCTTTGTTGTTGGGATCTTTCTTTTTGTTCTTCTTCTTGTTCATCTTGGCCCTCTTGAGCACGGGACCATCTTCGTCCAGATTAGGGAAATCCACAGATTTCTTGGTGGATCCCATTTGGAACGCTTTCTCCGCTTTGGGCTTTTTAAGGGATAGCATGTAACATTCCCAGGCCTCACGGACGTTGTACAGAACCTCTCCGACACCCTCGGGGGTGGGAAATTTGATTTTCTGATAATACGTGGAGATAATTGCTTTGAAATCCATGAGGGCCGATCGCCCGATTATGATGTTATAAGGGATCTCAATCTCCACCACCGCGTAGGGGACCATGAGTGTCTTCCGCTGTGGGGCACGGCCAAATGAGGTGGCCAAGCAAATTTGCCCTCGTGGGACAACCTCAAAACCCGCAAAACCAATAAGGGCTATCTTGAATGGTTCGAGCGGAGTATTAGTGACATTCATCTTTTGGAACGTAGTGTAGGGCAAAACATTAACAGAGCTTCCACTGTCCACCAACACCCTCTTTACAATGTGATTGTGGACATCTAAGCTAACCACCATGGGACAGTCAGAGGTTTCGCTGACCCCATGGGGTGTTACAATATGTTCCAAGTCCTTATCTATAAATCCTATTACATCATGTTCCTTCGAGCGTTCATCTTTGGATTCCCGGATGGCATAGACTGATTTGGGCACCGAGGGACGTTGATCGTAACTCCGGATATACCATCGCCGAGAAGCGTTAGAATCTCCTCCAGAGGAACCTCCTGCTATCATGTTGATGACCGCAAAAGGGGCATTTTCTTGCTCAGGAGCCTTTCCTTTGTTGCGATGGCTACTCTCAGGAGGGCCTCTCCCTCGTGGGCTCCTTGAACGCGATGGGCTCCTCTTCCTCTCTCTTGAACGATCATTACATTGGTCATCGTAGCGCTCCAACATTTTTACAAATTCTTTCAAATGGCCCCCTGAGATGAGCCTCTGAATTTCAACTTCCAACTGTCGGCATTCATCCGTGTCATGTCATTTTTGCTTGTGAAAGGCACAGTATTTATTAGAGCATCTCAAAGCCTCTGTATCCTTCATTTTCGTGGGCCTTTTGAAGATCTTTCTGTCTGATAATGCGTAAACCTCTGAGATAGGCCTGTTAAGGGGGACCCGTTCGAATCTTCGCGGAGGAGGCGGCGACTTGCGGTGTTCTTTGTGGGGGGGTGGGGCTCCTCTCGCCCTCGCTCGCTTTTAGAGGGCCCGAAATGCCTTGGAGCATTGGACCGGTACATGTCTTCGAGCGCGAAGTAGGGCTCGGTTATCTCCCTCATCGCCATGAGAGATGTGGGGCGTTTCTTCACAATGGAATCAACAAATTTCTTACTCACATATTGCTTGTGATTGCAGGCTTTGAAGAGAACGTGGATCAGAAAATCCATGGAGGGCCTTTCCACCAGCAACACCTCTTTGTTGAAACGGGCGAAGAATGACCAAAGGGATTCATGCTCGCCTTGAATCAAGTTGTACAAGGCAGTGGCTGCCATAACAGGAGCCTTCAATGAGTAGTGATTTAGGAAGGCATCAGTGAGTTCACCGTAAGAGTGGATTGAGCCTGGCGGTAAGCGTTTGTACCATTCTTGGGCCATTCCTACGAGGGAGGTAACAAAAACCTTGGCCCAGTAATGGCTAGAGTGCTCGTACAGATGCATTAGGTGCCGAAAATGATCTAGATGTTCTGCAGGGTCTGTGGTACCGTCGTAGCAGTTGACAGATGTAGGAACCTTGCCCAGGCCTGCTTGGGCCAGTAGCACCTCCTCCACGAGGGGGATCCTTTCACGAGTGGATGGTGGTCATAACACCCAAAATTTTCTTCTTGAGCCACTTGGCGTGGAACATGCTGTTGGCGGGCAGGGCGACGAGCATCTCTGGCATTGTCTCGTTCGCCCCCGGTGTGGGGGACCTGAGATCTCGCCCGAGAGAGCTATCCCGCTATGTCTTGCAACTCCTGCCGCTGGTCTTGCACAGCTACGAGGACGTTAGGACTTCCCTTCTTAGCCTTGGTCCCTCGTTGGGATGCTTGTGGCCCTCGTTTTGAGGCTCGAAAATGGGCCTCCTCATCAACATTAATTCTTTCCGTGGGCTCTCTGCCCCTGTCTGCATGGGGACGCTTGTTTTCGCCTTGGTTGGGCGTCTCTTTGGCGGGCGGAGACGGCGGTTGAGCCCTCAGGATGGCCTGGGCCTCCCTAAGCGGATATGTCTGCATCCCCCCCAAAGGAGGGGCAGCTTGAGTGGCCTGCCCAGAGGGAAAGTACAGGGAATGAACTCTCTCCCATGCACCCTGGGCCGCCTGAACCTCACACTGGGCATAAAGAGCCCTCAGTTGTTGAGGGGTCAAAGGGGGCAACTCCACCCCTTCGATCTCCCTTGGAATCACCAAGGGGAGCTGGGTCTGCTCGGCATGGTATGGTTGGATCGCCGGCATCATGACATTAGGAGTGAGAGTGTACCCAGGAGGAGGCATAAAGAAAGGGTGTCCTCCGGGGACGGTGTGGGCATTGAGCCATGTGTTCTGGGGATGATGGGAAGAGGATGGAAGTTGAGCGCTTCCACCGGCAGCGGGATTGGGTGGCCCAGGGAGCACCGGTGGTGGTACTATCGGTTCAGTTGGTGGAAGTGTGCCTTCGACAGGCGGTGCGCCGTCAGCCGCCGTCGAAAGGATAGTAGGGACATTGGACTCACGGGGAAGGTCATCTCCTCCCCCCACTTCCCCAGACCTAGTAGCAACCATGGTTTGATGGGTGTTGGGTGTTTGTTTTTCAACTAGCAAAAATGAGAGAGACGAGCTGAGAACGGGTTTCCTACAGACGGTGCCAAAAATGATGGGTTAGGAACGTGAAGTGCCAAACTCCGGTCACTTTCTATTTGATATATGTGGGGGAAACCGGAAAATGATCGTCGGATGGAAGAGGGGTTCTACCTGCTAGGACAAACACCAAGAACAAACAGTCAGAAGGCCAAGCTGGGAGACTAGGGGGGATGCCTAGTTTGGCTCTCCGACGCTCAAGTCAGTTAAGGAACTGAAAGAGAAGAAAAGTAATTGCAGAGCTCAAGTATGGAAGCTTGCTTACAGTGAAGGGGATGAACTCATCTATTTATAGTTGAGGGTCAGGGATCCTTTGGTCATTTGCACCGTGTGGTCCTGGCCAAATGTTGCCTTAACACGTGGCGTTATGAGAGAAACCTAGGAGGAATCTTCTGAAAAAGCCGGTGAAAGTTGGTGCTGGCAACAGTGGCATGTGCGCGGGCATGTACGGGGTGTCAGAGAGCCATTTTAGGGGGTTGGTAACGAGAGCTAAGAGCACGTTCGTGTCAACCCAGGGCCTTGGAGGCCAGAGAATCCGCTAGGGGATGGAGGCCAAGGCTACGTAACGAGGGGGAGTGGAAGCTTCTTCGAGGGATGATAACGCTCGAAGAGGACTTCCAAGATAAGCTGGGACTTTGTTCTGTTTTGTGAGGTGCGCTCGTTAGAGAGCGACAAGGATGATCACGCATGCGCATAGCAGAGACGACATGTGTTCTTTAGGGACTTTGATGCACGGGGGCCTTGTACGCTTGTTGATAACTGCCCCGGTCATGAAGGGCCACGTGTTACCTTCTCGTGTCGCCACTTGTCCAAGCGCGGGTCGAGCGTATTTTAACCCCATCAGTGATAATTATTCAAAAAAACATCATTGAAGTTAGGAGTAATGGAACGAAATATGAATATATGAAATGTGACGCGGAGTCACATAATCATGAGCATCAGCCTTTCGCTCCCCATCCGATGGAGAAATGTGACCGACACGCTATCGTATACTTCCACACTTTATATATTAATACTTCATTTTTTTAGTCAACAAATTAAAATCAGAATGAATAAATTCTTTTTTCTTGTAAGAATTGATCTTATTTTAATACGCGATCATGCTTAAAAATATGTAATTCGGGTTACTATCACGAAATGCGATAGAATATAAGTTTTTATACGGTAATTGCTCGAGCGGTGAAACACGATGATAGAAGTTGAGGATTGTATTTCTGTTGGAATAAATATACTAGTGGAGTTTGGCCAATGTTGAAACACTAACGCTAAGGCAATGAATATTTTAAGAGAGAACTTAACGAATTCTTACATGGATAATTTTAAAGAGTAATTTATAAAGTGTTGAAGGAATTATGTTTTGCATTAAGAGATTGAGTCATAGAGACTGCTATAAGTACAGTACAGGATACAAAGTTTACTTACAGAAACAAACCAATTAGTCCCCTAAACAATACAATCAATCGCCTAATTAGTGACTTTCCTAACTGAGTTACTGTGATGGCAGGATTTGGTGTGCAGGGTGGCTCCATGATTTCCTCAATCTCCTACACGCCCCCGCAAGATGGAGGGGCCGTGAGAGACTCCAATCTTGTCTCGGCAGAGGAGGAATTGTTGACGTGGGAGAGCTTTCGTGAACGTGTCGGCCAGCTGATCCGTGGAGGACACATGCCTGACATGAAGGGCACCACGTTGAACTTGTTCGCGTACGAAGTGAAAGTCAAGTGCGATGTGCTTCATCCGGGAGTGAAATACAGGGTTGGAGCAGAGATGTGTTGCTCCAACGTTGTCACAGAATATCGTCGGTGGCTGAGGAAGAGGAATACCCAGCTCAGATAGTAGAGAACAGATCCAACGGATTTCCGCGGATGTGGAGGCGACAGCATGATACTCAGCCTCCGTGGAAGAGCGGGCTATGCTGCGTTGTTTCTTAGAGCTCCAGCATACCGGATTGGAACCGAGGTAGATGATGTGGCCACTGGTGGATGAGTAATCGTCCTTGTTACCGGCCCAATCCGCATCGGAGAAGCCTAGAAGGTCCAGCGGCCTTTTACGTCGGATGAATACCCCAAAGTTCGACGTGACACGCAGGTACCAGAGGAGCCGCTTAACGGCATGGAGATGTGCAGATGTCGGGCGATGCATAAACTAAGATAGCTTGTTGACCGTGAAGGCTATGTCGGGACGGGTCAATGTGAGATACTGGAGGCCACCCACGATGGAACGGTATACAGATGGGTCAGAGAGGGTGGTGCCGTCAGTTAAGCGCAGGTTGTGGTCGGGAGATAGGGGTGTGCTGACCGGATTGGAGCCTACCATGTCCATGTGATGGAGAAGATCGTGGACATATTTGCGTTGTGAGAGAAGAAGACCATCAACACTGGTGATGCACTCGACACCCAGGAAATAGGTAAGGGGGCCGAGATCCTTCAGAGAGAAGCGTCCGGCTAGTGTCTCAATGACCTCTGACACGACCATCGGATCTGGGCCTGTAATAAAGATATCATCAACGTACACAAGTATATAGATCAATATAGTGGATGAGTGAAGGATGAAGAGAGACAAGTCGGCAAGGGAGTTGTGGAACCCTTGAGCTAGGAGAAAGCTCCGCAGTTCGTGATACCAAGCGCGGGGAGCCTGTTTGAGGCCATACAAGGCTTTACGGAGCTTGCATACGTGTTGGGGCTGATCTTTGTCAACGAACCCGGGGGGCTGGACCATGTAAACTGTTTCTGAGAGATGGCCTTGAAGGAAGGCGTTGTTCACGTCAAGTTGATGCAGCGACCACCCCTGGACGACAGCAAGGGTGAGTACAACCCGAATAGTGGTAGGTTTGATCACGGGACTGAAGGTGTCATGAAAGTCGATGCCCGGCCGTTGATGGAACCCTTTGGCGACGAGTCTCGCCTTGAACCTATCAATTGAACCATCAGCATTACGTTTAATACGAAAAGCCCATTTGCAACCAACCATATTAGAAGCCTCAGTGGAGGGGACAAGCTCCCAAGTGCCATTTTGCACAAGAGCGTCATATTCGGCAGCCATAGCCTGTCGCCAACGTTCGTCTCGGAGGGCTTGGGTGACGGTTTTGGGTTCTATATCAGAGGTGGGGGTGATTTGAGTGGAGAGGTTGAGTTTCTGGATGGGTTTACGGATGTTATGGTGGGAGCGTGTGGCCATGGGATGACGGGTTTGCACCGGAGCTGGGTTGTGCCTGGTAGGGCAGGCGGGTGGCTGTGTAGGCTGGTCTGGAGTTGCGGGCGATGGAGCACTTGCCGGTGAGGAAGCTAGTGACGGGGGATCTATTGAAGCACGAGACGGCACAGGCGCTGCGAGGGGGATGTAAGTGGCAGATGGGAGATTTGGGGGGGTGGGTGGAGATGGTGGCGACAAGGTGGAGGCGTCAGGACGGCGGGATTTGGTGGTAGTGGCAAGCGGGAAAGTATGTTCAACGAAGCGGACATGTCGGGAGACATATAGGCGTTTGGAGGAGAGATCAAGGCAAAGATACGCGCTCTGGGTGAGCGAGTAACCGAGAAAGATGCACGGGGTTGAGCGAGGATTGAGTTTGTGAGTGGAGTAAGGCCGTAGCCAAGGGTAGCAGAGACAACCGAAGACCCTGAGTTTTGTATAATTGGGTGATGAGTTGAATAGAGATAGGTACGGGGAAGACATTGAGAGACCGGGTGTGGGAAGTCTATTTGTGAGATAAATGGCGGTGGCAAAGGCATAGGGCCACTATTCTGGGGGCATTGAGGCATAGTGGAGGAGAGTTAGGCCGGTTTCAACGATGTGGTGGTGACGCCGTTCGGAGTAGCCATTGTGTTCGGGGGTGTGGGGTGGTGTGGTCAAGTGAGAGATGAAATTATCGGCAAGGTAAGAGGTGAGAGCGATGTATTCGTCGCCGTTGTCGGAATACAGAGTCTTAATTTTGGTGTCAAGTTTCAGTTCGACGAGGGATTTAAAGCGTTTGAATATAGCGGAGACATGGGATTTGTGGGTTAGGGGAAAGAACCATATGTATTTGGTGTAATGGTCCACGAAGATGACATAGTATTTGTGATTGTCATGAGATTGTACAGGAGAGGTCCAAACATCGCTGAAAATAATATCAAGTGGTGCAGACGATTTTATTGATGATTCATTGAACGGGAGCCGATGGCTCTTATTACAAAGACACGAATTACAATCTAAGGGGGAGGGAGAGGACGAACCTGGGAGATGATAGCGGCTGACAATATGGTGATGAATGGCAGCGGATGGATGGCCTAAGCGGTTGTGCCAATCAGAATCGGAAGTCTTGACACAAGAGGTGAAGGTTACGGGTAAAGGGCGTGGAGGTGGTTGATGTGTCGGCCACTCATAGACAGCATTAGTGGCCCGTCCCGTCATGATGGAAGCCCCCGTCGCCAGATCCTTCACCTGAAAGCCATAAGGGGTGAATTCAACAGAGACACGATTAGATTCGCAAAGCTTAGAGACAGAAATTAGGTTTTTCTTAATTGAAGGAACACAAAGAACATTATCAATTTTTAAGGGTGAAGTATGAGAGGGTAAATAGAGACAACCCGAGTGAGTAATGGCGAGATTGTTACCGTCGCCGATCATGACGCTATCATTTGCTGAGTAAAGAGTGTGAAGGGACAATGAGTCAAGATCGGCGGTGATGTGATGGGAAGCCCCACTGTCGAGGAGCCAAGATGGTGCGGACGGGGGGTCCGAGGTGGTTGTGTAGTGGGCACGGGGTTGCCATGGTGTGGGATATGGAGATGGTAGTCGACGTTGGTGCTGGAGTGGGCGAGGGTTGTGGTGGTAGGTTTGGGGGCTGTGGGGCTGATGTTGGAGGACTCGGAATTGGGGACATCGGCGGGCGGAGTGGCCCTGGAGGCCGCATAGTTGGCAGGTTCCAAGATATGGGCGAGGTTGGTGGGATTGGTTGCCGTGTGGCGGGTAGGATGGTGGTGGTGCAGCACGCCATGGTTTGGGTTTGCCCTGGACGCCTGCGGGATTGGCAGTGATTGGGAGAGATGAGGCAACGGTGGAGGCGGACTGTTGAATGGAGAGTTCCCGGTTGAGGAGTTTTTCATGCAATTCGGCAAAGGTGATGGGGCTCTCGTGGGCATTAACGGCGTCGACAATGGAGCGGTAGGATTCGTCAAGGACTATATCCGTGATGTCCTCTTGGCCAAGGGGATGCCCCAGAAGGTTGAGTTCGTCGGATTTGGTGCGGATTAGTGTCATGTATCCATTGATCGTCTTTGAGCCTTTGGTTGAGCGTTTCAGGGCGTCACGCAATTGTTTGACGTGACCCCGCGAGGCATTGGCGAACGTGATGGCGAGGGTGTTCCAGGCCTCAACGGAGGAAGTAGCGCTGTGTATGGTAGGGGCAACCGTGTGATGAAGCGAGGCCACAAGGGCGGCGAGGATAAGCTGATCTTGTTGGAACCAAGAAGTGAACAGTGGGTTCACTGCGTCAGTGTCGTTGTTCCGAACACTAGGCGGTGGGGCAGTGATGGTGCCATCCACGTAGCCGAATAAGTTGTGGCCGCGGAGGAGGGCCTGCATATGGAGTTTCCACGCCATGTAGTTATTGAGGTGGAGTTTGACTGCGTTGCAGGAGTTGATGAGGACAAGATGCCGGCTGGATTCAGTCGGATTTGGGAGAAGAGTGGGTGATGAAGTGGAGGATAGTGCTGAATCGGTAGCCATGGAGATGATAGGTGATGGGAAAAAAAATTTCAAGGAACGTAGGCTCTTGATACCATATAAAGTGTGGAAGGAATTATGTTTTGCATTAAGAGATTGAGTCATAGAGACTGCTATAAGTACAGTACAGGATACAAAGTTTACTTACAGAAACAAATCAATTAGTCCCCTAAACAATACAATCAATCGCCTAATTAGTGACTTTCCTAACTGAGTTACTCTGATGGCGGGATTTGGTGTGCAGGGTGGCTCCATGATTTCCTCAATCTCCTACATAATTGACGTATTATCAAAATGGATATATAAAGGAGTGTTAAGGGGTATCGAGTGGAGGTTTAGGGTGCTTGATGAACCCAGTCCTAAACTTTAATTTTGACCTTTGATAGGACGACCACTTGGGAGCATAATAGATGCCCTTATAGAGAATTGACGAGTTTAAATTTTGTGAGGAAATTATGAACTCGAGGGATTTCCTATATAGGAAATGGTGAAATGGATACGGCCAAAATTTGGTTCGTGCACTGTCGGATATGAACATGCTCGAACATGGCTCTGACATGTGTCGAATATGATTGAAACGTGTTTAAAATAAAAAAAATTTAAAAAAAAAAAAAGAATATGATGTCGGATACGACGGGTTGAAGTGTCGGACAGGGATTGAACACGCCGGAACAAATTTTATAATTATACAAAGTTTTTTATATATTTTTTAATATTTTATAATTTTTGGGGTGGAGGAAACTAAAACAAAATAATTATTCTAATTTTTAATTATACATACTTTTATAAATATTTTATTTTATATGGATTATACTTATAAAATATTTTTATTTGTATATAAAATATTTTTATTTGTATATAAAATATTTTTATTTATATATAGATTATATTTATTTATATAGAATATAGTCGTGTCGGAGTCGTATCGTGTCCTAAAATTTTTAAAAAATTCTGTTTCGCCGTATTCATGTTCGTACAACATATGTGCTCGATCATCCGTCGGCCTCCTAGTCATTAACCTTTGGAATAAATATTATATATAAAAATTAATTTGAAGTGAGAAATTATCGATACTGATGGGGTTGAAATACGCTCGTCCCACGTTTGGACACGTGGTACATCAAAGGTGACGACACCTGTCCTCCTGTGATTACGGTAGTCATACACAAGCGCTAAACCCCTCAAGCGCCAGTATCCTCCAAGAACACGTGTCGTCTCTGTCACATTCGCACTTGATCAATGTTACCGCTCTCTCACGAGCGCCATTCCCACTACATGGCCAACATTCCAATCAATCAAAGGAAGCCCTCTTCGAGCGCTACACTCCCTCAGGGAGGCTTCCACTCCAACTCATTACACAAGTCTTGGCCCTCATCCCCTAGCGGATTTCTTAATTTCCAAGGCTTTTGTTGTCACGAGCGCGCTCTTAAGCCCTCGTTACCAATCCCCAAAACGGCTCTCTGACGCATCGTACATGCCCGAGCACCTACCACTGTTGCCAGCACCACCTTTCACCAGCTTTTGCAGAGAATATTACTCCTAGGTTTCTCTAGCAATGCCGCGTGCTAGGGCAACATTCGGCCAGGACCACACGGTGCAATTGACCAAAGGGTCCCTGACCCTCAACTATAAATAAGCAAGGTCATCTTCTCCACTGTAAGCAATCTCCATTACAGCAACTTCACACTTAGCATATTTTCTCTTTCAGATCTTCATCTGACTTGAGCGTCGGAGAGCCAAACTGGGCATCACCCTCAGTTCCCCCAGCTTGGCCTTCTGACCTTGTTTGTGTGTTTGTCCTAACAGATAGAACCCCCATCTTTTCCGGCGATCTTCACCTGGTTTTCTCACCCAAACAAATTCTAAAGTGATCGGACTCTGTAGCCCATATTCAGACCCATCATTTTTGGAGCCGGCTGTGGGAAACCAGCTCCCAACTCATTTCTTCCTTTCTGCTAGTGGAAAAGCAAACACCCAAAATCTTTTCAACCATGGTAGCTACAAGATCAGGAGCTGTGGGAGGAGGTTCTCACGATGCCAATATTGTCGTTTCCTCCACCGCGGCTGGCGGAGCACCGCTCCTTCCGTCGCCGCTGGAGGAGCACCACCTGTCGGAGGCGTGACTCCCCTTGTAGAATCTACAATTCCGCCACCAGCACCGCCAGTTTCTAGCACCGTGGGGGGTGCCTCTCTTCCCACCCTTCCTCAGCCTCCTCAAAACCCATGGATTCCTACCCACACGAATCCGGGAGGGCAGTCCTACATGATGCCGCCACCGGGTTACACGCTTACCCCCACCGTCATGATGCCATCGGTTCAGCCCTATCACGCTGGCCAGATCCAGCTCCCGGTGGTGATCCCCAGGGAGATTGAAGGGATGGAGTTACCCCCTCTAACTCCTCAACAGTTGAGGGCTCTTTACGCCCAGTGTGAGGTTCAGACGGCCCAGGGGGCATGGGAAAGATTCCATTCCATGTACTTCCCCTCTGGACAGGCCACTTAAGCTGTCGCTCCTTTGGGCGGATTGTAAACTTACCCTCTTAGGGAGGCTCAGGCCGTCCTAAGGGCACAACCGCCGGCCAAAGAGACGCCCCACCAAGGTGACAACAAGCGTCCCCCTGTGGACAGGAACAGGGAGCCCACGGAAAGAGTCAACGAAAATAAAGGGGACTCTCATGCCTCCAAAAGGGCTTCCCGAGCCACCAAGCAAGGGGACAAAGAAGGAGATGTAAATCCTAATATCCTCGCGGCTGTGCAAGACCAGCTCCAGGGTTTAAAGGACATGGTTGGACAGCTCTCTCGAGCGCGGTCTCAGATCTCCCACAGCAGGGATGAACGACCCGATGCCAGAGACGCTCATCACAAAGACCGCCAGCTACAGTCCCCTACCGCAAGGAGCAAGAGGAGAACTTTTGCACTTATGAGTACCATCCCCTGGTGAGGGGCTCTCCCCTCATGGAAGAAGTTCTGATGGCCCAAGCAGGAATGGCCAAAATCTCCATTTCCGTCAATCGCTACGACGGAACAATTGATCCCGCTGAACACTTGGATCATTTTCTGCACTTGATGCACCTATACGACCACTCGACCAACTACTGGGCCAAAGTCTTTGTCACTTCCCTAGTAGGAATGGCTCAGGAATGGTACAAGCGACTGCCGCCATGCTCGATACATTGATATCAAGAGTTGGCTGACGCTTTCCTCAACCACTTCAATTCTTTGAAGGCCCTCGTCACTGCGCCCACTGCCCTCTATAATATAGTGCAAGGCAAGAGTGAGTCTCTTCGCTCATTCTTCGCCCACTTCAACAAGGAGATCTTGCAGGTGGAGAGGCCTTCCATGGACTTCTTGATCCCAGTGCTCTTTTAGGCTGTGGATCACAAGCAGTATGTGAGCAAAAAGTTTGTCGATGCCATTGTGGAGAGAAGGCCAAGAACCCTCATGGCCTTAAGGGAAGTTGCCGAGCCATTTTTTGCGCTCGAAGATATGTATGGGACGAATGGGCCCTGGCACCACAGCCCAGTGAGACACGAGCGTCACCAAGAGCGGGGTCGGGAAGTTGTTATCAAAAAGGAACGCAAGAGATCGCCCCCGCCCCCTCGACGTTTCGAGCGCATCCCACTCACCAGGCCGAACTCAGAGGTTTATAACCTCTCTGATAAGAAACTCTTCAAGAGACCCGTCAAGATGAGGGAAACGGAGGCACTGAGGCGCTCGAACAAATACTATGATTTCCACAAGCAGAAGGGGCACGACACGGATGAGTGCCGCCAGCTGGAGGCGGAAATTCAAAGACTCATCGCTGGGGGCCACCTGAAAGAATTTGTCAGGATATTGGAGCGTTATGATGAATGTTGTAATGAGCGCACCGGAGAGAGAAGAAGGAGCCCGTCGCGTTCTAGAAGCCCGCGGAGACGAGGCCCCACGGAAAGTAGCCATCGAGGCAAAGGAAAGGCTCCTGAGCAAGAAAATACCCCTTTCGCGGTCATCAACATGATAGCAGGGGGTTCCTCTGGTGGAGATTCTAACGCTGCCCAGCGACGGTACGTCCGGAGTTATGACCAACGCCCATCAATGCCCAAATCCGTCTACGCCATTCAGAAGGCAATTGATCAACGCTCGAAAGAGAATGATGTAATAGGATTTGACGATAGGGACTTAGGGCATATTGTAATGCCCCATGGGGACAGTGAAACCTCTGACTGCCCCATGGTGGTTAGCGTAGATGTCCACAATCACGTTGTAAAGAGGGTGTTAGTGGATAGTGGAAGCTCTGTTAATGTTTTGCCCTACACTACGTTCCAAAAGATGAATGCCAACATCCCGCTCGAACCTCTTAAAACAGCCCTCATTAGGTTCGGAGGTTGTCCCACGAGGGCAAATTCACCTGGCCACTTCATTCGGCCGAGCCCCACAGCACAAAACGCTCATGGTTACATATGCAGTGGCGGAGATTGATATTCCCTATAACATCATAATCGGGCGTCCAGCCCTCGTTGGTTTCAAAGCTATCATCTCCACCTACCACCAAAAAATCAAATTCCCCATCCCCGAGGGCGTTGGAGAAGTATTGTGCAATGTGCAAGAGGCCTGGGAATGTTACATGCTGTCCCTCAGAAAGCCTAAGGCTGAGAAAACTTTCCAAATCGGGTCCACCAAGAAATCCGTTGACTTCCCCAATCTAGACGAGGATGATCCCATACGTAAGAGGGCCAGGATGAACAAGAAAAAGAACAAGAAGAAGGATCCCAGCACGAAAGGCTCCCTCGAAAGTGCTCCGCCAAGAACAGTGGAAGAATCCTCCTCAGAGGAAGACGAGCGTGAGGGTGACGAGCCCCATAAGGATGGGCGTTTGACAGGAAAAAAGAGGGCGCTCGAGATTCCCCGTCCTGAAGTAAGGATTGAGCCCTCGGAGAAATTCCTTACCATTGAGTTGGAACCAGGAAACAAGGATAAAACTACTCAGATTGGGTCTAGTCTCTCCGGGCCCTCGCAGATCATGATGATAGACTTCCTCAGAGAGAACATTGACGTTTTTGCATGGAAGGCATCTGACCTTACAGGGATTGACCCGAGCGCCATAGTCCACAGGCTCAATGTGGACCCCTCGTTTAAACTCGTAAAACAGAAGAAACGGGATGTACACGGTTTTCGGAAGAAAGTTATCGAAGAAGAAGTTAACAAACTTCTGGAGGCTCAGTACATTGAGCCCATCTTGTACCCAGAATAGCTGTGCAACGTGGTGTTCGTGCCCAAGAGCACAAATAAATGGCGCATGTGCAATGATTTTACTGATCTTAACAAGGCTTGCCCTAAGGATCCTTACCCATTGCCCAGAATAGACCAATTGGTGGATTCGACCGCCGGATGTGAACTCATGAGCATGATGGACGCCTTCCAGGGGTATTATCAAATCTTTATGGCACCAGAGGATCGCCCCAAAACTTCATTTGTTGTCCACTTGGGGATTTATTGTTTTCTAGTCATGCCTTTTGGGCTCAAGAACACTGGAGCCACTTACCAGCGTCTTGTCAATAAGATGTTTGAGAAAGAAATTGGGGGATCCATGGAGGTTTACGTTGACGATATGATTGTCAAAAGCGAGCGTCAGGGCTCGCATCTGGAAGATCTCAAGCGCCCTTTTTCCATTTTGCGCCAGTATGGGATGAAATTGAACCCTTCAAAGTGTACTTTTGGAGTACGAAGGGGAAAGTTCTTGGGCTACATGGTCAGTCAGAGGGGAATTGAAGCCAACCCTGAGAAAATCAAGGCTATCTTGGAAATCCCCTCCCCTCGAAACCTCCGGGAAGTGCAAGTGCTAGTGGGAAAAATCATTTCCCTGAACAGGTTCATTTCACGCTCGGCAGACAGAAACCTTCCTTCCTTCAAGATTTTGAGAAACGCACGAAATTTTGCTTGGACTGAGGAGTGTGAAAGAGCGCTGCAAGACATGAAGTCTTACCTTTCGAGCGCTCAGCTCCTGACTAAACTCGTTGAAGGCGAAAGGCTATTTATGTACCTCTCTGTTTCAATCGAGGCTACAAGCGCGGTATTGATAGCTATACAGGAGCGAAAACATTTGCCTGTTTATTACTTAAGCAAAAAATTACAAGGGGCGGAGAAGAAGTACTTGGAAATCGAAAAATTTGCGTTTGCCCTCATCAACGCGTCAAGACCGTTGAGGCCTTACTTTCAAACGCACTCAATAACGGTCCTTACTGATCAGCCTTTGAAGCAAGTGTTATCCAAACTAGATGTGTCGGGAAGACTGATAAAGTGGGCCATTGAGTTGGGTCAGTTCGACTTGAGTTTCGAGCCCAGAACCGCTATTAAAGTGCAGGTTGTAGCGGATTTGCTGGTGGAACGCTTCGGTTTAGAACCCGCTCCAGAGAACAAGGGGTTGTGGGTCCTGAACACGGATGGTTCCTCAACCTCTCAAGGGGAAGGAGCAGGGGTAGCCCTTAGAGACCCCAATGGGATTGAGTTAGACTTTGCAATCAGGTTGGATTTTCAAGTCACCAATAACGAGGCAGAATATGAAGCCCTCGTGCAAGGATTGAAAATTGCTTTTCAGAGCGGAGCTTCCAGAATTACTGCTTATGTTGATTCACAGTTAATTACGAGCCAGATTGAAGGAACTTATGAGGCTCGAGAAACCACCATGGTGCAGTACTTGAGCAAAGCCAGGGAAATCATTGGGAAGTTTAAAGAATTTCATTTACTCCAAGTTCCACGAGCAGAGAATGAGCGCGCTGACGCTCTATCTAAATTTACTTTGGCGTTAGAAGGCACTTCTAAGCGTTCGGTCACGTTCCTTAGAACGGAAGAGCCTTTGATCAAGGAGAGAATTGCCAAGGAGGTGGTCGCTATGATTGATCCGCACAAGCCATGTTGGCTTGATGATGTCATCAGATTTCTTAAAGATGGCGTTTGTCCCACTGACAAGCTGGAGGGTCGAAAAATTAGAAACAAGGCCCCTCGGTTTTCTATAGACTCTGAAGGAAGGCTGTTCAAGAAATCATTTCAAGGACCTCCGATGAGGTGTCTAAGGCCCTCGCAGGCAAAGGAAACGCTTGAGCTTATTCACAATGGGAGCTGTGGAAATCATTCAGGAAGGCGTATCCTGGCTAAGAAAGTTCTGAGAAGTAGGTTTTATTGGCCCACAGTTCTCCAAGACGCCATTGAGTTTTCCAGAAAGTGCCCTAAGTGCCAATTCCATTCCAATCTCCCTCAACTGCCAGCCGCTCAAATGATCCCTATAGATGTCTCCTGGTCCTTTGACCAGTGGGGAATTGACATTGTTGGCCCCTTGCCCATCGCGGTCGGACAGAAGAAGTTTGTCATTTTAGCTGTCGATTATTTCACCAAATGGGCCAAGGCCGAGGCCGTAGCAAAAATAACCTTCAGGATGGTGAGGGACTTCATTTGGAAAAACATCATCTGTAGATATGGAATTTCGAGGGTGCTTATTTCAGACAATGGATCCCAATTTATAGCAACTGACACACGGGAGGGGTGTTCAGAATTGGGGATTGAACAACGGTTTACTTCCGTGGGCCATCCCCAAGCCAATGGACAGGCAGAAGTCACCAATAGGGTCATTTTACAGCATCTGAAGACAATGCTAGAAAGCAAAAAGAGCGAATGGGCTGAAGAACTGCAAGGGGCACTCTGGGCTTATCACACTACCCCACGAGCGGCCACTGGGGAAACACCTTTCACGCTCGTATATGGGTCAGAGGCCATGATACCAGCGGAAATTGTAAACGAATCCGCTCGTGTAGCCTATTTTGAGCCTCAGCTTAATGAAGATAACAAGAGCCTGGAGTTGGACCTACTAGAGGAAAGAAGGAACAAGGCCTGGGCTAAAATACATAGATACAAGGCCACCGTGGCACAACAGTACAACAAGCGAGTGAGAGAAAGGACTTTCCAGTTGGGAGACTTGGTTTTGAAGAAAGTAGAAGTATCCAAACATGTGGGGAAATAGGACCCCAACTGGGAGGGTCCGTTCAAAGTCATACAAGTCAGAGCTAACAACACTTACACCCTGGAGACACTTCAAGGTGAGCGCTTGCCTCGCCCTTGGAACGCATGTAACCTCCGGCGGTTTTATGTTTAAAGGCTCTCTAAAAATGATGATGTAACAACCCCGTTAATGGGTTCTATGTACTTCAAATCTCAAGTAAGTTACAATACCTTCTTTTCAGTATCTCTGTACTTCTGCTTTTTTAATTACATAAATGGATAAGACCCACGTCCCTTGTCTCTATGAGCGTGGTTGGCAGTCTATTCCAAGGCGTACACTGTTATTGCACATGGGTTACGCTTGCCAGCACTCTACTCCACGTGGGGGAACGCCCTCTTAAGGATAGACTGGTAACGCTCACAACCAAAATGTTGAATCGGAAGAAAAATACAAAGGAAATCCTAGTAAGCCTTGGCCGTTTGTTACAACGCCTTGCCCTCGAAAACGGGATCGCTTGCAAATCCTGAGATGTGACAAGTGCCAGCACGCTCGTCCAACGGCAACGTCGTCAAGAAGAAATTTCACAAGTCTTGAACGAGGGCAATCTCCCAGTAAGACCCTCGCAATCACTCAAGACTTAGGTAAACTTGTCGCTCAAACTGCTCCTAGCGTTCTCCACACTCGCAAAGTCATCTTGCAGCCTCTTCATCTCCTCCTCCATCTTTTTGTACTCTTCCTTGAGGGAAGGGTACTTAACCTTCTCAGTGTCCAGCTCCACCTGGATTTGAGTGGGATCATTCGAGCGCGCCATTTTCTTATACTTTGCCTTTCGATCAGCGTAAACTGAGGCGCGCATCTAAATATTCTTGGCCCTCGGGAGCACTTGCTGCACAGGCTCGGAAAAGGCAGAAAATTCAAAATCGCAATCATTTCCCGCCTAGGAAACCGTTCACTTTATTGAACCATCGCATACTTCCCGAGTCTCACGCGCCCAACACGCATCAGCATTTAATGCTTAGACGCTCCAAGTGGTCAGAAGAAAGGACTGCATTTAATGCTTGAACGTTACAAGTGGTCAGATGAAAAGACCACATTAATGGTGTGACCAAAAGGATGATTGCTCAACACGCCATGCCTCATGCGAGCGCCGCGCTCGGCGGATTGTTTTAATGGAATTCTGCAGCTCTTATCACTAAGGACCACAGAATTGGGGGGCAAAATGATGGGGTTGAAATACGCTCGTCCCACGTTTGGACACGTGGCACATCAAAGGTGACAACACCTGTCCTCCTGTGATTACGGTAGTCATACACGAGCGCTCAAATCCCTCAAGCGCCAGTATCCTCCAAGAACACGTGTCGTCTCTGTCACATTCGCACGTGATCAATATTACCGCTCTCTCATGAGCGCCATTCCCACTACATGGCCAACGTTCCAATCAATCAAAGGAAGCCCTCTTCGAGCGCTACACTCCCTCAGGGAGGCTTCCACTCCAACTCATTACACAAGCCTTGGCCCTCATCCCCTAGCGGATTTCTTGATTTCCAAGGCTTTTGGTTGTCACGAGCACGCTCTTAAGCCCTCGTTACCAATCCCCAAAACGGCTCTCTGACGCATCGTACATGCCCGCGTACCTACCACTGTTGCCAGCACCACCTTTCACCAGCTTTTGCAGAGAATATTCCTCCTAGGTTTCTCTCGCAATACCGCGTGCTAGGGCAACATTCGGCCAGGACCACACGGTGCAAATGACCAAAGGGTCCCTGACCCTCAACTATAAATACGCAAGGTCATCTTCTCCACTGTAAGCAATCTCCATTACAGCAACTTCACACTTAGCATATTTTCTCTTTCAGATCTTCATCTGACTTGAGCCTCGGAGAACCAAACTGGGCATCACCCCCAGTTCCCCCAGCTTGGCCTTCTGGCCTTGTTTGTGTGTTTGTCCTAGCAGATAGAACCCCCATCTTTTCCGGCGATCTTCACCTGGTTTTCTCACCCAAACAAATTTTAAAGTGATCGGACTCTGTACCCCATATTCAGACCCATCAGATACCCCTAATTTATTCGCACAACGGAAATTACCCCCAACCATCTCCGGCCGGAGCCACGCAAAGGTAACAATTTAGTGGCGGATTGGCAATCATATGTCGCAACAAACTGGATGGGGCAAAATGTAAAACACAAGGAAAGCTAATGTAGATGGGCATCACACGTCAAAAGCTCCTGTAATGTTACCTTTCATCTTTTTCAAAAACTTTCTTAATTAAATTAGTTTAAAGTCGTTGTAGATGCAACTAATATTTGTAATTTCAAACCCTTTATTTTTTCTTAACGTTCATCTTTCCCTTATAGCTTATTTGAATTTTAAAAAAGCTTAAATATTGAAATCAAATACTGATAAAAAAAAAAAAGTTAAAGTTCAGTTAAAAGCATTAAAGTTCTTTTCTTTAAGAAATCCCAAACAACCTCGTTAATTAATCGTTTATATATATATATAACTGGCATAAACCACGTGCTTTGCACGGAGTATTTAATAGTATATAAAATATTTATACATAAATTTTTAATTATATATACTAAAAATCTTTACGTTGTTAATTTTTAAAGCTATAAATAATGAATTATTAAAATCATTAAATCAAATACACATGCTTAAATAGAACCAAAGCTATAGAATGAATTCTTTCATTTCTGATCATAGATGTTGCCTTTATCTGGTTTTTTCATTATAAAGGATAAAAATACAATTTTACAGAAATTAATGTAAAAGAATAATGATTAGAAACAAACAACTGGCTAAAGAAAAATATTTCTAGTTAGATTAAAGCGAGTGTTACAACTCACAAACAATAATTACATTTAAATTAATTGCTACAAAATAATTTCCTATAGATAATATGAGTGAATTAATTAACATAGAGATAATGTTGGATTTAGTCAAGTTCTAAAAATAAGTTAAAAAAGAAGTGGAGAAATGAAAATAAAAAATAAGACAAACTATGTGATATGAAATATTTTATATAGGTGCTCTGTAAATATTGTAAAAAATGATAATAAAATTTAAAGCTAGAAAAATAGAAATAAAAATTAGATTAGGAAAAAATAATAGAATTAAAAATATATATATATAAATAAAATAAAATAATAAATGGAATAAGTAATAGAATAATAAATCTATAATGTTAGATATTCGAGAAAGTTTCGTACAAAGAGGTAATATACATAAAATAAATTTTATTTTAGTGATAAGAGAATTCTAAATGATCAAACAAAGGACATATTTTATTTGACAGATATTAAATAGCTAATCATCATAAAGTGTCATGAAAAATGAAATTAAATAAAATTACGAAAGGGGCGGGTGAAACTCAAAAATTAAAAAATTAAAAACAAACATAACTAACTAAATCATCGAGAATTTAAAAGAATTATAAAAACTGCGAAAATTGGAGGCAATAAAATTGATAATATCCAAATCTTTTAGAGTAATTTTGATATAAATTCATACTAAGTAAACTAAATATAAGGTGGGGGAAACTCTGAGAGATCAAAAAATAAATCTAAATTAAAGAAAAACTAATTTAATTATAAAGTTGTATAAGCAATAGAAAATAAGGATAAAGTGTTCAGGAATTAAGCACAAAACTAAAGTTTAAATTCACAAAGCATCAGCGTCAATAATTATATGCTTGAAAGTTACAGTATTGTAATATAAGAAGAACAAAAAAAAAAAAAAAAAAATGAGAATAGATTGAAAGAAACTGATGTCAATGATTGTATACTTTAAAGTTACAATGTAATATAAATCGGAAAAAATATAAGTAGATTGACAACAGTGATGTCAAAATTCTTTTTTCAGAAAAATTATTTACAGACTTATCAACACAATTTTATACAAAACAGATGTGTAACTTGAAAGAAAATGTTCAATGGTTTATACCTCAGTATAAAAGAATTTCAAGACTTGATCTCCTTCCGTATTTGTCTGCCCAATGATTATTCCAACATGACCATGAAAAAAATGGAATAAATTATTAATATAATAAACACAAAGTCATCGATGTAATGAATATATATTTGAAAATCACAATATAATATAAGAAAAAGATGAGAGTAAATCAAAAACAAATGCCAACGAAAATATATTAAAGCCACAATATAATATAAGAAGAAGAAAAAAATGAGATTAGATTGAAAGCCAGTAACCGCATCGAAAGGAAAAAGTGAGTGTGTGTAACATAAAACTTGTGAAGTATTTATATAGAACAAACAATTAATAAAAAGAAACTCTAAAAGAATAAGGAAAAATAACTAAATTGAATAATTTCTTAAATCAAGGAGATAATTAATAAGATTCATGTGCATTTAATGAAAAACAAAGCTTAAAAGAGAAAATTAAGGAAAACTAATTAAATTGAATGATTTTTTAAATTAAAGAGATATTGAATGATTTCGTAAATTAAGGACATAATTAATAAGATTTATGTGTATTTAAAAATTCAATCATTGTAATTAGCATTAAACAACTTACCATTAAATTATTTTATCAATTAAAATAATTCAAAATTCTAAAAAATTAGTATTTGGTCAAAATTGATATAATTGGGTCAAAATACACCCTTCCTATATATTATAGTATAGATTTCCTCAAAATGGTGTATTTCTGTTGATCATGGCGTTTCCGGCTAGTTTTATTTATGTTTAGAAAACAAATAAGCTCTAAAGATTAGCGAAAAGCTATTTCAAACAAATTAAATAATATACAATTTCAGAAGTCAATGTTTATAGTTCTCTATAAACAAAATTATACAATCCCATAATTAGTCCTCATCTCTAATGTATAAAGTGTATTGTTAACCATCAACCAAACTCTCTGCTGACCCATAGCGTAATAATAAAATTTTCTACAATTATGTTTAATTTTATATATAAGTTTATCATATAATTTAAGTTTTGAGGAATAAAGTTAACTAAATTATTAATTTTGGTAAAGATAGCCACCGATCTATATGTCATGAACATACACGTCATTTCCTAGTGAAAACTGGAATATCATGGCACAAAAATTGAAAAGGAAAATGGAAGTCAGCACAAATAGCATACCAATTGCCAAAAGTTTCTTTAAAATGACGAGTATTATAAAATTAATGTTTGTACGGGGAATCCTAAATTTATAATAAAGGCATGTTATTTGTAGCACATTGAATAAATACTAAAATTATTTATTATTTTATAGTGTTTGAGATGAATCCCACCTCAATTAATTTTTGAAATGATTTACGTTATGTACATCTCATATTTTAAATAAATACTAAATTATTTATTAATTATTAATACTTGAACAATATTGGAGAATCGAGGGACCAAGTCTGCCCTTCCTAGATTTTGAAATTTTTTTAAATTTATATATATTTTTTGAAATTTTTATATTTTTGCTCCCCTAAATCAAAATTTCGTTCCTTTAATTTTTAATATTTTAATTTTTATCCCCTTATATTAGGGGCCATCCTATGAGGTCAACTGAAAGAGAAGGTGGATTAAAATCTTATTGTCATAGACTAATTCATGAAGTATGAACTTGTGATTCAAAAGTCAAAAAATCCGATAAAAACTAAAAAGATTAATGGGGTTTTAACGTTAGAATCATCGCACCAAACTGTCCACACCTTTACCAAAAATGAGTTGATTTTCGAATGTTTTGATACTTACTTAACATATATATCAAGATGGTTGACGGCCCACGCGCATTATACCGGAAATGATTGCCAGAAAAATTGGACAACAAAAAATAAAACCACCTTATGATATGTTAACCAACTGGAATTAGGGGTTTTTCCATCCCCTTTCCTCTTATCGTACACAACTGTGTTTGTGCTTCAATCCCCACTCCACCTGACGCGGACTCACCCCCCCCCCCCCCCCCCCCCCCCCCAAAATTCTTATTTAATAGGAAATTTTAACTCGAATTGGGCTTGATCTAATTGATTATGAGTTTCTGAATATTAATTTTATATTTATAATTAATAATATAGTAGCAACTCTGTACACTTAAATACGTGTGCAGATAAAAATTAAGATTTAGTATTTTACACGTTTGAAATCAGTTAGTTTTGTTCTTGACTATTTTTTTAAAAAATAATTTAAAAAAAATTTAAAAAAATGAAGAGTTCAAGAAAATAGTTTGAGAACGATCGATGGTGTACGTGCGGTGGATTTTTTTAAAAACTATAGAAATGGGAGTTTAAGAGATCAAACTTGGCCCTCTCACTTAGAAGTCCTTTACTTCTGTAGAAAATGTTAGATGAACTATTTAATAAGTCATAAAAAATTGTTTACTTTGAAGGGGCTAGGGCCTATGGGATAAAGCAAGGCCTTGTACATAAGTTTGAAAAGAATGGAGTATATTACAACTTCCAAAAGCTATGGTTAAATAATCAGCTTATAAACAATCAAAGTAAACAAGTTTTTTTTTTTTTTTTTTTTTTTTTTTCTGTTAAGCGATTTTATTAAATTTATCATATTCATAACCCAAATGCAATAGATTGAGAACAGTCAAAGTAAACGACTTCTTAATATATTAGTTTAGATATTAAAAGAGTGATCTATTATATAATAAGTGTGACAATTACCGTATTGACGTGGGCCGATCCGGTGTCGCCATGTGCACATGAAGTGGGCCAATGGTCACCATCCACATGGCGCGACGACCAGTCAAATTTGCCACGTGTGCGTCCCAAGTCGTCCGTGTAGCGCCCCAACGGAAGGCCCCATATCCCCCGCACCGAGACCCGACCCGAATATGAAATGGACAATCCATACCCGAGCTAAATCACGACGAACGGGGACATACACACTCGCTAAGCTAGGCGGGAGCTAACTTTCGCAACCAAAGAGATAATACCACAGAAATGATACCAGTGCGGAAGCAAAGTACATTCATAATTAACAAGATAAGCAAAGAGTAACGGGTTCAACTAGCATAGATACCTAATCCCGGAATTTCAAACATAAATCATAAATCATAAACTCTGCGTTTAAACATGTTTCAATATGACTTAAACAAATTACAATGTGTGTGAGGAAAGACTCTGACTTAACTATAAAACTTGACCGACACAAATCCCGCCTAGCACTCCAAGCCTGCAAAAGCACTTAAAACAAAGTCGGGCTCAGTCTATAGGAGACTGGTGGGTATAAAACAGGGCATAACATATATAATATCGAAGAATTTAAACACCCACACATGCACGCTATAATCCCGTGCGAGGTTTTTAAGATATTTCCCAAGTGGTTAAAACAAAGGAAAACAACGCTCGGGATTACAGCTATCAAATTCATACATTCCATTCATAAGGTTTCATGGCCCGGAGAGTGGGCGTGCATAATCTCCAACCTTCTCCTCGTGTGTGCATAGTCCATTTGTTCATTCACTACCGATCATGCAACATTCATTCATTCATTCATAATCTTTCATAATCATAATCATAATCATTCATTCATAATCATAAACACTTACACCTTCTTCCTCCGGGTGGCGGACGGGTTAGCAAGACCCGGCCACCTCATACATAGTGGCTAGTGAGGTTTATGAGTCCTCAAAAGCCCGATTCCCCTTCCTCGCTAAAACTCCTAACGAGGTCGGTTGCGTCGTCATTGTTTGTTGGGACTAGTGCACGCGGATCACCGTCAGCCCGAGCTTCCCCGGAAAGCCACGTACACATAGTCCCGGGCCCCATTAACCATTGTGTTCACTGATCTCGCCAAAACATTGAGTAAGGGTTCATAAAAGGAAAAGGGCTTACATTGAAAAGCATAGACTCTTTTGAAAAGACTCGATATATATATATATACTTGGCTTAAAACCTTCACATAAGGGATATATCGGGTCGTCATAACTAATAGAAGAGAAACCCACCTGTTACACCTTACCGACAATACCGAAAGAAAGAAAGACTTGAGGTGTCCTATGAACCGGGCATATCTCCGCCCTGGAGAAAACTGTACACAAGACGATACAATGCATTCGTGAGACTCAAGACTCTAAATGAACCATATATGATGCACGACAATGCAATGAATGTCTTATGATATGCATAAGAGGGTAAGTCATAGCATGGAGATGCATTAAGGCACATAATCAATCATTTCATTCATTCTTGGAGCTTTCATAGTCACTCGAGTTCATATCTCCCATGTATAGTATCAAATCCATCCATTAATTCCTAACAAAGATCATAACACATATTTCAACAAGTATACAATTCATATGAATCATATAAGAAAAGATAAATACGCAAGTAGGGTTCATATTGATAGAAAAGATCCATATATGCACGTACTTGGAGCATTGATGACATATTAAATCATAACTCGTAAAATATTCCACGAAAAATCATGAAAATTTATAATAAATAAGATAACACATTATAAAACATGTTAGTATAGCATAGAAGTCATAAAAGAGGTGGAGGAAGATCAAACAAGCGACGAAAAACGGAACCGGAGTCATGAGGATAGGCTGGACAAAATCCACCCCCATGGATTTTTCTAAAGGGAAAAATCCACCCCTATGGGTCTGGTCTAGAAGCCCACTGACCGAAATCCACCCCCGTCGATTTGGCTCAGTAGCTAAAAAAAACACACAACAGCAGGGCAAAACGAAAGGGAAAGGAAAAAAAGCATATTACCAACTTATAACTCAATAAAAAGCATATAAATATATAGAGATTCATGTCCTAATTCATACAAAAACCGAAGCTAAATCATGAGAGTGGAAGTGATGCTCACAAAGGTTCATATTCTTCAAGTTTCATGAGAATCCATTAATGGTAACTTGCAAATAACTCATTTATCATGCAATATAAGTTCAAGGAAACTCAAATGGAAGTCTTAGAATCATATACCATGCTTCGTACTAACATAAATCACAAGAACTTATGCAAGATTCATCAAAGTTTCACAAAACCCTTACTATTCATCATCTTCTCCAATCCTAACTCAAATCATGGTGAAATCATGCAAATTCTAACTTAAAATAACCATATGGAGATGTAGATAACAAATATGGTCTTACCTTTCAAGTTGGAGAAGAAATGGAGGGGAGATGAGCTCAAATCTCCAAGGTTTGAATACTTCTTTCTTCTTCCCTTCTTTCTTCCCTTCTTTCACCCTCTTTCTTTTCTTTTGGTTGAATTTTGGCTAATGGGAGAGGGGTCGTTCGGTGGGGAGCTGATAAGGGAGAGGGAGGGGTGTGTCTAGGTCTATAATAGTCAAGGGCTAGGGGCTAGGGGCGTTAGGGTAGGGCCATAGTCTTCCATTGGTCAATGTCAAGCGGAAGCCGTCGTAGCAGCAGCAGAGGGCTGGGCCCCCGTCTTCCCAGAAAAGCCGAGAGCCAGCCTCGCCACTCCTTCTCCCGGCCAGTATCCGTCCTACTACGGGCCACCAATGCATTATGGGTACCCACCGCCTCCCTGGGGCTATCACCCACACCCGGCGTACTACCACCCGGATGCGTATGGCCCGCCCCCACCTCCTGGCCAGGTCCAGGGGCAAGGGGTGGGTCGAGGCCAACAGCAACCCGAGGCAGTGCCTACTGAGCAAGTGGTCGAATCAGCACGGCTCAGCGAAAAGCGCCCTATGGACCAGGCTAATGTTGATGCCGATCCACCCGGGTCGAAAAGAAGGGAAGAAAACCCGGGGCCTATCCGCGCCTCGAGGGCTGGCAGTGGGTCGGGAAGCAAATCCCGAAATGAAGAGAGGGAGCAACGGCCTAGAAACTCCGGCGTCTTCGACCGCCTGGGGGCTAGGGTCAATCCTGAAGCCCCCCGGCTGTCCAATCGAGGTTTCGTCGTTGGACGAAATGATCTTTGGAACCGTCTGCCCCGTCGACCCCCACGGCCTTGATCCCCCCGTGTCGACGAAGAGGAAGAAGGATCTTACTCCGATCCACCACCACCACGGTGGCATCGACGAGATCATGGCAGGGACCTAGTTGATCTGACAATCAGCGAGACTATACAGGAGCGCCCGGGAGGCCCGATCCCATTTTTGCGAAGAAATACTTGGGGCCATGGCGGAAGACAAAATGCCTACTAATCTCCCTACCTATAATGGGACAACAAATCCGGAAAGGTATGTAGATCGCTTTGAGATCGAGATAAGTATATTTGGCCACTCTCCCGATGTGAGGGCTAAGATCTTCGCCACAACCTTGGTCGAGGTAGTCCAGGACTGGTTCTCAAGACTGCCGCCAAAGTGCATCAGGACTTACGATGCCCTAATCGAACTCTTTATTGCTCACTTCTCTTTCATGAAGGGCGACAAGTTACCCGCCACCTACCTCTACAACATAGTGCAGAGAGAGGACAAAACCTTGAGGGACTTCTTCACTCGATTCTCTCGAGCTGCAGTACAGGTCCACGCCCCGAGCATGGATATGTTAATACCCACTCTGCACACGGCCTTGAGAGACAAGGAATGTGCTCGGCACATCGTCAGGAAGACCCCCGAATCGATCTCTAAACTACTCGATATCGCTGCCAAATGGATGAGAGTACATGAAGTGGAAATGGCGCAGAAGGGCGGATCGAGTAGAAGGATAGAGGTCTCTCGATCCCCAAGAAGTGAGCCCAGAAAGGACAACAAGGGTCGAGCTGACCAAGGCTCGGGGAGCAGCTCCAAGAAACACTATACCCCCCTGAACCGCCCAATCGAAGAGATTTACAATGTCTCCAATAAAAAATTATTCCGGAGCTCGAAACCGATCAAGGAGGCTCAAAAGACGAGGGACTCCGGAAAATATTGCCACTTCCACCTCCAGACGGGCCATAACACCTCCGAATGCTTTGCCCTGCATGACGAGGTCGAGAGGTTGGTCCGGGGAGGCGAGTTACAAGAATTCGTGAAGAAATTAGATGACTTAGCCCTCCGGGCCGAGGAGCGTAGCCCGTCCCGGCATCGAGAAGCAAAGCAGCCGACGGAGATGAATGAACACAACCTCCCCTGCCTCGGACGGATTGACATTATAGCGGGCGGGCCCATGGGGGGAAGATACTAAGACGGCCCGAAAGAGAACAAGAAGAGAGGCCCAGAGAAATTACTACGGGCCTTACGAGGTTATGGAGGTGAAGTCGAGTAAGAGCTGGGTAGATTAGGATATTAGTTTCAATAACAAGGACCTAGCCGGCATGCCACATCGGGAGGGCGAAATGCCTAGTTGTCTGATGGTGGTTACGCTAGACGTGGCCAATTACGCTGTATCCAAAACCCTTGTTGATAATGGGAGCTCAGTAAATATTATCTATCTCGCGACTCTTAATCGAACGAATTTAGCTAAAAGTTTAAAACTCGAACCCCTTAAAACTCCATTGACTGGATTTGGGGGTTCGGAAGTATACCCCCAAGGCCGAGTCCGTTTGATCACTTCCATGGGAATCCTCCCTAAGAGGTCGATAATGGAACTCGAGTACCTCGTGATCGATCAGCCATCGGCTTATAACATAATCTTGGGAAGATCGGGTTTGATCGACTTCAGGGCAGTTATTTCGACCTACCACCAGTTAATCAAACTCCCTACGCGGAGGGCATTGAGGTGCGATGTCCCGATGGCTTGGGCATGCTACTCGATTTCAATGGAGAAGGTAAAATTGCCCGATCGAAGAGTGGTTCCCGTTTTGGGCCTGCCCGAAGGAGATGAGGATGAGATCGAAGACTTGGAGGCCGAAGGTGGCGAGCCTGTCAGGAGGGCAAAAAAGAAAAAAAAGCTCTCGGATAATCGAGTCGAGGCCTCCAGCCAAACTGTGGAGATCGAACTCCTACCCGGTCAAACCGAAAAAATCACACACATCGGACTTCCTGAGCCGGGTAAAGAACATGAACAGGTACTCCTGGTCCAATTTCTTCAAGAAAATGCCGATGTCTTTACATGGAGTGCTAACGATCTGGTGGGAGTCGACCCTTCCGTGATCATGCATCACCTCAACGTCGACCCCTCCTTTAAACCTTTCAAGCAAAGATTACACACCCAGAGCATGAAAAGGAACGAGATAATCGAAGAAGAAGTGAATAAACTGCTGGATGCCGGTTACATCACGCCTGTCAAGTATGTCAATTGGTTATGCAACGTAGTTTTAGTTGCCAAATCGGGGGGAAAATGGCGAATGTGTAACGACTTCACAGACTTAAATAAGGCTTGCCCCAAGGACCTGTACCCCCTGCCCAACATCGACCAGCTAGTCGACTGTACAGCGGGTTGCGAACTGATGAGCATGATGGATGCCTTTCAAGGCTACTATCAGATTTTCATGGCTCCCGAAGACGAAGATAAGACTGCTTTTATAGTTGTCAAGGGGATCTACTGCTTCACGGGGGCTACATACCAAAGATTGGTAAACCGAATCTTCGAAGAAGAAATCAGTAAAACAATGGAAGTTTATGTTGATGACATGATAGTCAGTCGACTCGGTCTAGCGATCATCTATAGGATTTGGAACGAGCCTTCAAACTCCTCAGAAAATACAACTTGAAGCTCAACCCTAATAAGTGCACCTTCGGGGTAGTCGGAGGTAAATTTCTCGGTTACATGGTTAGTCCAAGAGGAATCGAGGTGAATCCTGAAAAGAGTCAGGATGTACGCAACCTCTCGAGCCCGAAGACAATTAGAGAGGTACAGTGTCTGGTCGGCAGAATAATCTCCCTTAACCGATTTATCTCTAGGTCGGCCGAGAAGAACCTGCCCTTCTTCAAGATCTTAAGGAACGTCAAGGAGTTCAAATGGACCGAAGAGTGTGAACAAGCGTTTGAGGGGCTGAAAAAATACCTCGAATCACCCCCGCTTTTAGCAAAACCTGAACCCGGGGAGGTCCTATACCTCTACATGGCCGTGTCGAGCGAGGTGATCAGCTCCGTTTTGGTCGCCGTTCGAGATAAGAAGCACATGCCAGTTTACTACGTCAGCGAGATCCTACATGGGGCTGAAACGCGATATTTGGAGATCCAAAAATTTGCCCTGGCGTTGGTCCACACGGCCCGGAAGCTGAAGCCGTACTTCCAAGCTCATGAGATCGCTGTGTTGACAGATCAACCTCTCCGACAGGTACTGTCAAAGCCAGACAGCTCGGGTAGACTAACCAAGTGGGCGGTTGAGTTGGGCCAATATGACATAACCTATCAACCGAGGTTAGCGTACCAAGCCCAGGTCTTGGCCGATTTCTTAGTCGAGAAATCCCCCCTCGATGGCGAAGGCACAAAGTTTGAGGCCTTGGACGCTAGCAGTCGATGGGTCATCGACCTCATCTGGGGGAGGCGCGGGGGTATCTCTGAGAAGTAACGAAGGAGATGAGCTCGATTTCGCCATCTACCTGGAGTTCCCAGCCACGAACAACGAGGCCGAGTACGAGGCCCTCATAGCAGGAATGAAGATCGCCAAAGAGCAAGGAGTCGATGATCTTACAGCCCTAACAGATTCCCAATTAGTTGCAAGCCAATATGATGGCTCGTATGAGGCGAGAGAGGAGTCGATGGTGAAGTATCTAGAGATGGTAAAGATTTGGGCCACTAAATTCAAAAGCTTTAAACTTGAGCAGGTCCCTCGAGAAGAGAACGAGGGCGCTGATGTCCTTTACAAGGTGGCCAATGGCCTCAGAAGAATAAGGGACAGGTCAATCACATTCCTCACTAATTCGACTCGATCTATTGATGAAAAGGGACTCTCTGTCCTCAGTATTGACCCTGTCGAACCCTACTGGCTGGATGATATAGTCTTACATCTAAGGGACAGGTTCCTGCCCGAAAATAAAACAGAAAGGCGTCTGCTCATGGCTCGATCGGCCAGTTACGCACTTGACCCAGATGGAATGTTGTTCAAAAAGTCCTTTAGGGAACCGACCAAGAGGTGTTTACGTCCTTCCCTAGCCAAGAAGGTTCTCGAGGAAGTGCATGCTGGATCATGCGGGAACCATGCAGGAGGTCGTATCTTGGCCAAGAAAGTAGCTCAAGCCAGCTATTACTGGTTGACCTTAATACGAGATTCGATCAACTTTGTGAGGAGGTGCCCTAGTTGCCAGAAGCACGCCAACCTCACTCACCAACACCAAAGAGAGATGATCCCTATCGACATCGCGTGGCCTTTCGACCAGTGGGGGATCGATATAGTGGGGCCTTTCCCGATCGCTCCTCGACAGCACCAGTTCATCATCATATGCGTGGAATACTTCTCAAAATGGGTCGAAGCTGCTTCGGTCCCAAAGATCACCTATACCGTGATGACCCATTTCCTCTGGAAGAATATTATATGTCGATTCGGGGCGCCGAGGACCCTCATCTGCGATAACGAGCCTCAATTCAGGAGCAAAATGTTCAAGAATTTCTACTCAAAATACGATATTAGCTTACGTTTCACCTCAATAGGGCATCCCCAAGCTAACAGCCAGACCGAAGTCACCAACCGTACCATTATTCAGAATCTGAAGACCCGACTCGATGGGAGTAAGGGATAGTGGGCCGAAGAACTCGACGGTGTGCTATGGGCCTACCAGACAACCCCTCGAACTGCCACCGGGGAGACTCCTTTCTCGATGATCTATGGATCTGAGGCTATGATACCAGTTGAATTGATACACCAGACCGATCGAGTATCGCATTACCAACTCGATCGAAATCAAGAAAATCGTCAATTCGAGTTGGACACAATTGAAGAGAAAAGAGAACAAGGTTTTCATCAAATGCAACAATACAGAGCATCGATGGCTAAAGAATATAACAAGAAAGTCTTCTCACGATAATTCCGAGTCGGCGATCTGGTTCTAAAACGAGTCAACGTTACCAAACATGTCGGAAAAGTCGATGCCAACTGGGAAGGTCCTTTCCGAATCGCTAAAATCTGGAAAAATCAGGCTTATCACCTCAAGGAAATGAGCGGCGGGCCGGTGCCTCGATCTTGGAACGCTCATAATCTTAGGAGATTTTACGTTTGAAAAGTTGTAAACGTGCAATTGTTTGTACATGCCAATAAGATCGAGCACTTTAATCTGGATACCATACTCTTTACGAGTTAAATAGGCCGATTCTTTAGTTTCGACCTACGAGTTAATTAAAATTACTGTTCGGTCATCATGCTCGAAAAGGGTTAGATAGCCTACTTAATGTATTCCGGTTTATTGCATCATCACTCTCGACTTGGAAGTTCTGAACATGCATACTCGCAAATGCTAATTCAAAATGAACTTGAAAGCGATAACTTCATTAGAGCAAGAAAGGCGGATTCGTGTTGAATCGGCTACATTTGGATTTTACAAAGTTGGGAGCACTCGCCGACCGCCCCGGGCCGGCTTGACACTCTGCAAAAATTAAAACTACAAATGAAAGGATAAATTACAATGGGAGAAACAAGGGGGATAGAAATACCAAGGCAGACAGATGGATCTAATCAACTTCTTCATCGGAGTTGGCCGCAGCCAGCTCATTGCTGGGTTCTGGGTTGGAAGACGTCTCGAAGAACAGCTCCGGGAATACCCTCGCATGGTTGAGGACCATAGGGTCGACTCCCTAAGGCATATTATTTGGGTCTTCCTCTGGACCCGCGACTATGGACTTTGCCAGAGATACTGCAAAGCCGAATTCATGTTTGGACCAGTCGGGCTCGGGCTCCTCCGTAGCGGCTTCGGGAGGTGGGGGCTTAGGGTCGGGGCACATCAGGCCAATCTTCTGGGTGTTATAGTCTATGGGGATGTGTCCCTCAGCCCGGCATTGGGCAAAACAAAGATCGAACCCTTCCTTCATATCCGTAATCCCGAAGGTCACGGTCGACCTCTTGTAAGCCTGGGATTTCATGAACCGATAGGCCCCGTACCTCTCCGAGTCGGCCACCACTCGATCAAAGATCTGCTGGCATCGTTCTATAGCCGTTCTCGCGCCCTTCACTTCCCCGGCCGACTCTCCGTCTTTGAAAAGGCTGACCATCTTAGTCGACTGATCATCGAGTTTCTTATAGGCCGCGAGCAGTTCCTTTTTCTTGTTATCCAACTGCTTCCTCAGCTATTCTGAGGTCGACTCAGCTTTTGTCTTATCCAGCTCGGCCACTTTCGCCTGAGACCCCAAGCTTGCCTTCTCGGTCTCCAAGTCCAACACCTTCCTCTTTAAGATCTCCATCTCGGAGTCGATCCCCACCTTAGCTTCCAGGTGGGACCTCCCCTGCCTGTAAATCTGAGCCCTCCTACTCAAATGGTAGACATCCCGGGCGAGCTGAAACATGAGGAAAGGAAATGATTCAGCAGCTACTAAGAAAGTCGACTCGAGTAAGAGGAGGGATTGTAAGACATCCTGGGCAGACTTTAATCGCTGCCTACATCTCCACCTCTATGTCGGACATCTTTCATCTCACCTCGTGATCGATCGGGGTTTGCCAACTGTGATAGACCACCCCGGTAGCCCGATTGTCTCGAGGAGTAGACCCTATCCGGCAAGGCTTGCCCTCGCTGTCGACCAACTTAAAGCCGCCGGGGAGATGAGGCTCTGAAATTTTGAGCATCTTGAAGAAGTCCGCCACATCATCCTCCGGAGCATTGAAGGGCAGATGGGTCATCCTCATCGCCTCAAAAGAGAAAGGCGCAGGTAACTTTTCAATCCCCGATGGAGTCGAGGACAATGAGCTAGTCGAGACCATACTCCTCGACTGGCTTCCTCCCGCTGGGCGCTCGTGAACCGTGCTCGCTTGGATCGGCTTGGGGGCCTTAGAGTCCTTCTTGGACTTCTTCGTTCTGTCTTCCAGATCGGCGGGAACCTCCTTGTCTTTCCGCTTCAACCCGTGGGTGACCGGGGTCTGAGCCGACGCACCTGAGTCTCGGCCCGACCCTTCCCTCGGCAGTGGGGCGTCCATTGTTTTATGCTGGGCAGCCACCCCGGCCGCCTAGGCAATTGCCTGTTGGGCCTCGAGCTCCACCATATCCGCTCTCATAGATGCCAGACGGCTCATGATTATTTTATCTACAAAAGAAAATCAGAACGGGTCAAAATCGACCTAAAAGATGAAGAAAAATGCATAAACAAAATTTAAGACATGACACTCGACTCGGGTGCTAATGGTACCAGGGTCAAAAGTTCAACTTTGAACTCCAAGGGCTAAGCCAAAGTTCACCAGAACTTTGTCCTCGATCAATTTCTTACAATCGAATTGACCGAGAGACAGAAGGTCCCGGATGAACGTATTCTTCCAGCGAGGGGAAGCGATCGGCAATGTCGAGGTAGGCCTCCATCACTACATTCTATTCCACAAATTGGGCCATCCGTTTCGACTATCTACAAAGACAAATTGCTGCTTCCAAGTCCGCCCATTGGAAGAGGTCGGCGAAGTCGTGAGCTTGCGCTTCTGTTTGAATGCCAATTGCACAAACCTATAGCCCGAGCCTGATTTCTCTTTAGTCACACTCGCGTTGAACAGGTCCTTGGCTACTCCCAGCATTGGAAGGCCAAAATATTTCATGAGTACCCGGATTGCATTTACCATCGCATAGGCGTTCGGCATCAATTGGACAGGACTGATGTTGAGGTGATTCAAGACGTCGAGGATGTCGTCGTCGATAGGAACACGGAACCCGGCATTGACCATTTTCCAGGTCACCGTGATACAGTTGGGTGGGGGGTCGGTTATCGTTTGCCCACTCCTAGGTCGAACCACACTGTAACCTTCCAACTCGACATCTCCCCCAAACAAGATCTCCCTTATAACCTCGAACATTTTGGGCGAGACCTTACTTTCAACGAGGCGGGGATCCTTATCTAATACTCGGGCCGGAGATTTTGTGCCATAAGGGATATAAACCTCTTCCTCCTCTTGTTGGCGATCAGAAGTCGACGGCCCCGCATCACCTTCCCTGCTCGAATACTCCGGCCACAGGGTCATTTCTACAGGAGGGACGATGGTTATCGGCTCCGCAGAGGTTACCGGACCCAATGGGGAGGTCGAATGTCTATCCCTAGAGTTCTCTGACACTACTAAGACATCCTCCTCCTCCGAGGCCGCCTAGGACTGAACAGAATCCCCTTCCCTCGAAGTCGAATCCTTAGATCTAACTTCGTCTCCAGGGCCAGGGATTCTATCAGACAAGTCCAAACTAGTCGAGGTCGAAGAAGACATCCCACTGCTCAAACTCAAAAACTTCGACTGGTTTCCCTCAAATTCCTCCTTCTCCTTGAAATAAGGATTAAGGTGCGTGTCAGGGGTCGAGTCGAACGTTATTCGAGATGGGGTTCTTCTCACTCGATTACGAACTCTCAAAATAAATAAACGAACTAAAGAAACTGAAGTTGTAAGAGAGAAAGAGATCGGGTCGAGAGAGCTTACCGGAATAATTTGCTGGTGAAGGAGATCAACTCGAATGTTCCGATTGCTTAACTCGAAAAGCTCTGGATTTCTCAAAAGGCTTTAAAGTTCAGGAAAGTAAAAATAAAGGCAATAAGGGACTATTTATAGGAGCATCATGGGCAGGAAAATCGAAGGCGAACCGTCGCCATGATTACGCCTGGGACCCACTTATCAAAATTCGAAAGGCCGCCACCACATCACCATGGCGCCGTCTTTCCGGGGGCTAATGACGTAGGCCGATCCGGTGTCGCCACGTGCACATGAAGTGCGCCAATGGTCACCCTCCACGTGGCGCGACGACCAGTCAAATTTGCCACGTGTGCGTCCCAAGTCGGCCGCCTTGATGGAAGAGCTTTTTAAATACAGGCCCTGGCCACCCTGCAATGTCGAGTCGATCTACCTAAGACAAGTCGGTGCGGAGTCGAGTATGTCCAAGGTAGGTCGATGACTAATCGACGATTCAGTGTCCTGTGCGATCTTCTCTCGACTCATCCCTGGGCCCCACACCGCCGCTCCAAGCATTTAATGAGCCTGACAGGCCGTACCCAGTGGGTGCAGCGCATTAAATGCACCTGCAGATGGCATTATTCAGTCATGATTACGTGATCAGGTATAAATACCCCCTTCATAAATGCCATTTGAAGGATCATTACTCACATTTATTGTACCCCAAGCTACTCGAAAGGCTCTCAAACCAGTCGATACTGAGTTGGGCGTCGGAGTACCGACAAGGGTAAAACCCCCTCAAGTCTCTTGTCGGTCTTCAGCTCACGTTTGCTCGTCCAACTCTCAGGTCAACCCTTGTTCGAGGTCTTCCCCTTTACAAATTCTAAGTGGTCAAGTCAACAATTTCGAGCCACATCAGCTGTCCGGAATTCGACACGATCACGTATAATTAATGTTGATTCCCCAACTACTCTCTTTATAAGATTCGAACCATATAATTAACTCAATTTATTGAGTATGAATTTTCGTACATCGTATCTTGAATCTTATATTAATTTATTATAATATATTTATGATATGATTGTTTGATTTTTTATTTTTTTTTAACCTATTCGAAATTTACCTAATTTAATATTTCATATATGTTGACCTCCAACCCAATACAACTGGCTGAGGGTTGAGAATTTGACTTTGTTCGAGCAAACCCTTTATATAATAGTCCCAAATATTCCATCTTTCAAGTAAACTTGCATACTTTTTCTCTGAGAGGACATTACACAAACACTTGGAAGGCTAAAGCGAAGATCTACTCGTTTTCTCTCTTTCTCATACTTACAATGGGGAATTACATATCCTGCACCCTGTTAGGCCCTGCAGGGAGGGGCGCCCGCAGGGGTACTAAGGTCATTTTTCCCTCCGGCGAGATCCGGCGGCTTCACGAGCCCACGAAGGCGGCGGAGCTCATGCTGGAGACGCCGAATTCTTTCCTCGTCAACACGAGATCCCTCCAGATTGGAAGAAGATTTGCCGCTCTCAATGCCGATGAAGACCTCGAGATGGGCAACGTGTACGTCTTTTTCCCGATGAAGCGGCTGAACACGGTGGTGATGGCGGCGGACATGGGGGCGCTGCTCATGGCTGCGAACTCCGCCGCCAAAAGGGTCTCTCTCGGAGTTGGAGGTGTCAGAATCCTGCCGGAGAGTGGCGGCGATATGCAGAGTAATGAGAAACGTTCGTCGGCGAAGCTGAATTTGGATGATATTGAAGAGTTTTCGACGCCGGAGTTCCAACACAGGATCTCTATGTGCAGGTCTAAGAAGCCATTGCTGGAGACTATAGTTGAAGATTGATGAGATAATCCGAAAATGATTAAAATAGTTATACCATTTTATTTTTATTTTTTTAATTTATTCAAGTTTGCTCTTTCAAGTTTATGCAAAGAGAAGCTTGTATTTTTTTTATTTTATTTTTGGACATTTTCTTCTTTTTAATTATTTAAAGGGGATTGATTGATTGACATGTGTAATTTGAAGAAAGGTTGCTGATTTGTAAAAAATACTACAAAATGATATATTGAAATTTATTTTAAATTTTACCTGTAACTTAGATGTTCGACACGATACTAATTTAATTAAAAATCTTGAGTTCGAGTATCTAAAAATATAATTATCGGTGGTAACAAAAATTTTACACTATAATGATCTGACTCAACTCGACTCACCATATAAATGAACCATAGAAAAAGAAAAAAAAAAAAAAATTAGATTCAATACATATGTCTATATTCTATCCTAGTTTAGTGTTTCATTTGTTTTCTAAAAGACAAAGTTAATCTTCAATAATTTTCTATTCTCAAGGAAAAGAAATAGAAAAGTAATTCTATATAATTTCTTGATTTGGCTTGCCATGCCTGCAATAAACAAGATAGAAGAGTTCAGATTTATGAAACAAATGTTTTTCACTTTCTTGACATATAGTAAAAACCGAAAAAATAGGTATAGAAAATTCTATGGGTCTGTGTTCTTTTTCATATATATTTTTTCGCTCTTTGCAATTTATATATAATTTTTTTCCTTTTATTGTTTTGACAAATTCACCCAACTTATTAATTAACAATTTTGATCTAAGGTTTCGGATGAATTCACGTTACTGAGGGTTAAAAAAAAATATCTTCAGGAAATGTACGCCTAATTGCGAAATGGGAGAAATAGATACACTCCATTCTTTAAAAACAGTAAATAAATAAACAGGGAATTCAATTTGTATGTTATCTTAAACTATAAAATTTTTACTATCAATATAACTATAGTAATCTATCAAGTTGTATAATTTATCGATTGGATACTATACTAATTTAATCAGGAATATATTATTAATAATTGGGGAGAAAACTTTAACACTTAAATGATCAGATCGGAATACTATACTAATTTAACAAATTAGCAGTTGTATGGAAATATTACACCTAAGTGGTCAGATTTAACTCGAACTCAAAAAAATAAAAAATCATAGGATTTTTTTGTAACAATTAGAGAAATCACAAGGGCACTGGATGGAAAGAAAGGGAAAAAAAAAAAAAACCCCCTAATAAAATACTAGTTTGTTTGGCGAAATAAGAATTTTTCGTGTAGGGAACTATTTTAATTGAACCAAGTATAAAAATATTTCATATAAAATACACACTGTTTTAATGGATGTTATAGTTGAATCATGCATGCCAAACTTCCGTCAAACGACCACAAATGAGATAAGAAAATAGATGCTTAATTGAAGAACTCTGTACGAAAAACACAATGTTCCATTAAATAAAATTTGACCACGATCTCATACCAAAAGTTTAACAAGAGACAAAACATAACCTGCATTGGAAAATTTGACCATGATCTCATATAGAGCATTGGAAAAGCAGGCAAAACAGACAAAACATAACCTGCAAGCATTCCAGTAGCAACGGAACCATCACCAATGGTGTAATGTAATTTGAATCAAACTCTAGAATTGTACACTTTTTATGTAAAAGAAGATATGTTTTTGTCAAGCTCACACATATAATGCTGCTCTTGAATAAACAGAACAGACAACGAGGAAGAGATACACACAGAGGCTGTGTGTATATACACATAAAGGAGCTACAAAAAGGTAATAGGATACATGAATGGACCAGGTAATCATAAATTTCGGCACCTAATAACTTCGATAAATCTTCTACAATGTTGTGCCTCCGCCATCTGACATCAGAGATGCAGCAGCTGCAGCAGCAGTTGGAACAACTCCTGTCGAGATACCAGGTTTTGATAAATGGAGTAACCTGAACATTTTCAAATAAGTTTTAATGATTCTCCTTCATAAGTGGTAGAAATTAGAGTTTCTCTAAAAAGAAATATCAACAAAGAAAGATGTACTGGGATGAATACAAATATGTCTCCTTTTATGCCCTGTCAATTCTTTGGAGTAATAACTAAAATCTGATGTCCTCGAATGAGCCTTCATACATGCTAATAATTCTTGAACATTATAACTTGCAAGCGACAAAGAGGAAAGGAAGTTACATAATTCATTTATGGGCTCATGAGTTCCATATCTAAGTTCACATCGTTCAATCCATACTTTGTGACACAAAGCCAATTCCAAAAAATAACACGAACAGTAATACAGAATAATCATAATTAAGGTATTATTTGCAAATCCCAAGTATTAATAAGATCTCAAAATTATATTTTTTTTCTTTTGTGGCACACACATGAACCCTACAACGGGTCAGGACTTGAGATTCCAAAACTCAGAGACAGGTATCTTTAGGAGAATCAAGAAAAACAAAATTGAATCAACTTACGGTGCAAGATATTCACAAAAGGATGACATGGCAGCAACAACTTCAGTGTAATTCTCAGATGATGCAGGAGCTGTCACTTCAACCAGCTGTATACCGGGAGTTACTGGAACTGCTTCATCAGTTGCATGAAGCTTCAGCATTTTATTAACCGAAGAGACTGTCACCGTTATCTGAGCACCTCTATGGAAATGGAAAGAAAATCCAACTCTCAGCAGCTCATGGTCAAGCTTGTACCCAAGAGCATAGAACAAGCGGAGTGCATTTTTGCTTACTTTACTTTCTGCCATATTTCTCACCAGCACTGAGATTTGTTCAGCACCAGCACCCCTTATAGCACCACCAATGTGTCGAACAGTCCTAAGCGTGGTTTCATCACATTATTTTCACAAAGCCAATAGAAGGGGAACAAAAAAAGAAAAAGTAGGAGATAGAGGATTCCCCTGTTTACCAAGTCGGTTCAGGCTGCTCAAGATCACATAGAAGTCGAACTTCAGAGGATACTAAGCCTAAGAGAAATAAAGTAATTCCAGGTAAATAACCCTAAGAAGAAGTCACATACTTCATTTGAAGATTCACAAACTATGTGATTGACTCAATTTATTAAAATGAAGTAAGATAAATAATTGAACTGAACATTTAGGATCAAGTTTGATAATGCAAAAACTAGCCAAGGGGTAGATTGGGAACATACCAAGGTTGGGGACACTTTTCAAACACAATTCATGAATCCTTAAACTCTCTCGATGAACACCACAAAGTCCTTGAAGAAGAATCTCCAGGGCCTCAACATGCTGCAGATAATATAATAACTAATATTTCAAACCAACGAAACCCAAATCCAGGGGAAAAGGCGAAAAATCTAAAACCAAGAAAAGAACATTCTTAATGCCAAAAAAATCATAAAAACTGAACATGAGAAAGCGTTCATATTTGAATGCAGAACCAATCTACATTTGCAAGTCTACTTCTGATCAAGAGCATAATCAAATTCAAACTCGAAGAGATATGCTGCTGTACAACAAACAAACCAGACTTTCAAGAGGGAAGCAACACTGATCATAAAATATTTACAGTAAAACCCAAAAAAAGCAATGCAATGATTCTGCCAGCATACCTTAGTTTCTATAATTCCCTGAACCACGCACTCCATTTCTGATCCCGAATTTTATCCAATTAATATCCTAAGTGCGAGAACGCAAACAAATTAACTGGGGCAGTCGGGTAATTTCTAATCCCAAAGATGAAGAGAATCGTCAAGCAATTTCAAAGTTTGATTCAGTAGATAAGGGTTTTAGCCGAGAGATTAAAATGGGGAGATGAAGAATGTGTTTGCTGCGGCTGACTTTTAATTTGGCGTAAAATGTTCAGTGTCCATTGGATTGTAGACAGAATGAGACAATTAGGTCCGAAGGGACGCCAAAGTCTGTTTTTGGGGATGTAACCTCAATTTCTTTTTTTTTTTTTTTTTTCTCTATTATGAGATGAGACTTTTTCTATTTATATTTTTTATTTTTTTCCCCTATATTATCTCGAAAATCTTCCACATAATTTCAAATTTCAATCTCCCATATATATCAAATTATATTTATTTCCTTCTTTTCTCTACTTCTCTCTCTCTTCTTCAACAATGAATCGAGATGAATCAGAAATCTACTTCAATCTCTCTTTTTCAATGATGAATAAGGATGAATTTCCTCCCCTTATACAACCATGACAAAGATAATCGGATGAAATACAGAAATCATCGATAATTTTTTTCTCTTTCTTCTCCTTTTTTTCCTTCTCAATCTTCAAGAACTTGAAGATCGAGTGTCGATCTGCGTAATTCTATGAAGATCGAGTACTCGACCTCATAATTCTTTGAAGATCGACACTCGACCTTCATAGTCAAGTACTCAATCTTCAAAATTCTATAAAGATCGAGTCTCAATCTTCAAAGGAGATAAATAAAAATAATAAAAGAAAAAAGAATAAAAAAAAATATAGAAAAAAAATAAATGTAAAAATAATAATAAAAGAAAAGAATAAAAGAAAATAAAGAAAAAAATAAAGAAAAAAAAATCTTAACGATCGAGTGATCGAATCTGTAGCACCCGGGACGATAGGCACCACATCCCCCGCACTATGAGTCTAGTCCACACATGAAATGGATAGTCCAAACATGAACCGGACTCATAGTGAACGGGAGACAAAATAAAAGATATCCTAGCTAGGCGGAATCTAACCCTGTACCAAGTAAATCAAGAATAACCAAAAGTGCGATGCGGAAGCAATAATAGTTCATAAATTTCAACAATGGCTACAAGCCCAACAATTCCAATGCATAAGTTAAATCCATCATGCATCCTAACAACGGGTTCAACTAAACATGCAATTTGTCCCGAATTAATATCCAAAAATCCCATAGTTGGCACAAAGGCCCAATTACATGAGGAGATACAATTATAACATAACAATATGAAATGTGACTCGAGTGTACAAGTGTGACTCGATCAAGAATGCTATGACTCGACTCCCGCGTAGCCAAAACCTGCAAGAACTGAGAAGTGGGAAGGAGGGGTCAGTCTCTAGAAGACTGAGTGAGCAGGAGCTATACATGTATATAAAAACATGCGCATGCAAGTCATAAATCCCGAGCAAAGTTTTATGTAAAGTTAGTTCCCATGAAGGGCAAGAAAATAACTAATCAATGCTCGGACTTTACGACTAATTCATATTATATTCATTAAGCTCATAATTCGTACATAAACATTAAGGCTCGGCGAGTGAGCGTGCATTATCTCCAACCAAACTCCGACCGTGTACGACAAATATCAATAATATATTGAATACGTGATCATGCAATATCTTATAATACATGCAAGTCATATAACATAAGACATAGTCGTTTGGGCGATCCGTTTATCGGCCTTCCCACGGTGCATAACAATCATAACATAAACATAATCATAAGATAAGTTCCAACCTTCTTCCTCCGGGTGGTGGACGGGCTTGCAATACCCGACCACCTCATGCATTGACCCATGGGGGTACATGAATCCCCCAAGGGCGCTCAGCTACCATTCCACGCTAATCTCCTAGCGAGGTCCGGTCTCTGTTAAATGGTTGGGACTAGCACATGGGATCACCGTCGGCCCTTGCCTCCCCGGATAGTCACATGTACTAGATCTCGGGCCCGTGCAATCATTCATGTTCTCGCCAAAACATTCCAATTCATAAAAACATAACATATTCCATAATTCTTGAGAAAAGGTTTACTTGACAATAATTTACTCGATGACTCCACTTTGAAAATAACATATATATATACATAAGGTTTTGGATAAAACTTGTCACATACGGGTTGTAGGGTTCGATACATAACTAGAATGAAAACACCCTCACCTGCAAAACCACGAGACAAAGAACAAGCATAATATGGTGCCTATTCGATCCGGAAGTCTCCGCCCTGGAGATGAACTGTACGAGAAAGAGAATAATGTGTAATCGTGAGAAATGACTCAATATGAAAACAATTAGGATGCACGGCATTGACATGAGATGTTCATGAAGAGATATGGAAAGATTCAATATGCAATCGATCATAAAATGTCATGAATTGATGTGATCGTGCTCATGTACATAATTAATTCCATTAAGGCACATAAATGATTAAATCATTCAATAGGCATGTATACAATTCATGTAAGTCACACAAGAGGTTAAGGAGGTGAAAGCAAAGTCATAAAACGGTTTTTGGCAAAGTTTAGCAAAAGTTAGGAAAAGTTGATAATTTTCGGAAATGAACAAGCTGAAGGAAAAAGGGAATATCTTGAGTTCTAGAAATTGGAATTAAGTTTTTCTTGTTGGGTATGAAACTAGACACATATATCTTTCCAAGGATATATGGCATGAATCATGGTTCAAAACGAGGTGAAAATGACATAGGCCCGAAGTTGAATGAATGCAGATTTTCGAGGAAGTGGCGACACCAAAAAGGATTGATTATAACTCACAATAGAGAAAGGATAAAGAGGTTTCCGTAGGTTAAAAAATCAGGTCAATCGGAGTTCGTATGAGGGATAACGAAGCAAAACAAGCTCGGACAGAAAACAGAGGAGGATCCACGGCCGTGGGTCAAAAATCCACGCCCGTGGGAAGACTTCCGAGTCTCTGGACACAAATCCACGGCCGTGGGAGAAAATCCAAGCCCGTGGATACCTTCTCCAGCAGCAAACCGAATGAAAAATAGGGCAAGGCACTCGGGGCTTCCTCCCAAAGCTCAAACACAACCAAAACTCTATCCAAATCACTTAAAACATGCAATATATCATGTAGGAGCATTAAATACAAGTTTAGAACAACTTAAAACACATTAATTCACAAACCCACATCAAAATTCACACACACACACACACACATATATATATATATATATATATATATATATATATATATATACATACACAATTACATACACATATTCTTGATCCAAGAATTCTAACAACTAAGCATAGAATTCATAGATTATCATGTATTCATGCATATTTACACAAGAATTCAAGTTATTAGGCGAAGATCACCAAACCCTATCTTATTTAACATATATACAAAATCCACATAATACCTTGGAAGAAAGGAGGAGGAGAAGAAGATGGTGAAAGCTTGAGTTCTTGTCTTGAATGGAGAAGAATGGAGCTTGAATCCCTTGCCTTTCTTGCTTGATGATGGATCGTTGATGGGGGAGAGAGATTGGAGGGTTTGGAAGCTTTGTGTGTTGAGAGAAGAAATGAAGAAGAAGAACGAGAAGAAAGGGGGGTTGGATCGTGTATTTAGGGAGAAGAAAGGAGGGAATTTGCACTTTGGTCCTTTGAGAGTTTAAGTGATTCAATTAGGCCCCAAGGTTTGGTAGGTGATCAATTGGGGTCCAAATTAAAATTCGATTGAGTCCAAGGATTTCATATCAGATCAAATAGGTGCATAATCAAAACAAAAACATTAATTACCAAGGATACATATTAAAACAAGTTTAAGTAACAAACTCAATTAAATCACATAAATCACATAGTAGTAATTAATTCAAGAAATTATTAAATTAACAGTCATTTAACAATTAAAACATAAATAAAATAACATAACACTCGGTCTAATCCCACTCGTGACGTCATACCTGACTTGTTAAGAAATCGAGGCGTTACAGAATCACTCGATCGATATGTCGATCTTTACACGTGGAAAATAATTATATTTAATATTAATTTTATTAGACATAATTGAAGAAAGGGTTATATAATGAAAACTTAAAAACTTGGGGTTTCATAACAAAAAAAAAAAAAAAAAAACTTGGGCGTCCCTCAATTTCTATTTTTTTTTTTCTATTATCTGAAGTGGTTCTTTAATTTTTTTTTCTTTTTATTTCTCTAATATCATATTTATAATCACGCCATATTTTTCAAAATTCAGATCTCCTACCCAAATCAAACCTTATTTTCTTCTTTTCTCCTTCTCCTTCTCTCGCCACTTCTTCTTCTCTCCTTCTCCTTCTCTCTTTCAACTATGATTTTCTCTCCTTCAACGATGAAAAACATAAATAATCTTCTTGCCGTTGATTCGTCTTCTGTAATCGCCATCATAGTTGTCTTCTAGCCGTCGGTTCGTCTTCTGCAATCGCCTTCGTCGAATTTGTTTTCTGCAACTAGTTCTGACTGCATCTTTGTCATTTATCACAGGTTCTTCAATCGCATTTGACTATCAAGAAATCTTATCGTCTTCTTCTATTCTTCTGTACTTTTTTGTTTCTTCTTCTATTTTGGTTCGACATGTTCGATTACAATGATCGAGTTCTCGATAGCTGTGATCGAGTTCTCGATATCCTAGATATCGAGTTCTCGATCAAGAACTCGATCCCAATGGGATCTTTGAAAAATAAAAGAAAATAAATAAAAATTAACGAATATAAAGAAAAAATTTAAAGATCGATATGTACATCCTATTGATTTTCATGAATAAAAGAAAATAAAAAATTAAAGAATAAAAGAAAATAAAGAAAAAATGTTGAAGATCGATATCTCGATCTGTCTGATCGAGTGATCGATATGAATACGTGGAAAATAATTATATTTAATATTAATTTTATTAGACATAATTAAAAAAAGATTATATAATGAAAACTTAAAAAACTTGGGGTTATTGAACTAAAATAAGACTTGTGTGTCCCTTTTAACAAAATGCCCCTTGTGTGACCCCCGAGCGTGGGTCCCCACATCCCCCGCACAATGACCAAACCATATACGAATATAGTCCGCATACAAGTCCAATCATAGCGAACAGAGACACGACACGGACCCTGGCTAGGCGGGGCTAACCCTTTACCAACAAATCAGATAACCAACAGGAAGAAACAGGAATATAACCGGAGTGCGGAAGCATAATCATAGATAGTAATCCATAACTCTGATAATGATGGTAAGATTCATGAAGAGTCATGCTACCCTACGAAGTTTGTTTTGGACTCTTGTGCTTAAAAACGACAATGCACATTAAACCTAGTTCTATCTAAGTCAGTTTCTAAAACACTGATGGATCTGTAGCTCGGATGAAAACCCTGTATCTCTTATTTTCGGATTTGAGATAGCCTGCCCCATGTGTTAAAGATGGATCCTGGCGAATTAGAATAAAGAACAAAGGTTTACTTGTTCTAAGGATATCCTAGAAGAACAAGAGGAGGTATATTTTGTAATTTGAGAAATCACAAAAGATGTTTGTGAATATTTCAAAGATGATGACATAAATAACCGCAAAGGGTGGAAGCAAAATAGTGTTAAAAGAAAATAACAGTATTTGATACTAATTTCCATAAACTCGAAATAACTGAAAATGTATTAGATACATGTGATGTACCAAATACAACATGTGATGTAGAAACGTGTACACGAGAGCATCATTGTAGTGGGAGGATTATCAGGATACCTAACAAGATACCTAAGATTAACCTAAGTGGTTGAATCTAATGTACTTGATCCTGTCATGTGTAGTGAAGCTCTGGATGATATAGACGCTGGCCGTTTGGTCAAAAACCATTGAATCATAGTTAGAATCTTAGTATTCTAACAAAAGTCTTGAACTTGTGGAGGCACCTGAAGGCATTAAACCCATCAGATGCAATTGGGTTCTACAAGAAAATAAAAGGAGAAATGGACGAAAAAGTAGAGACTCTAGAGCAAAGCTTATGGCAAAGGGTTTTACCCAAAAAAGATGAAATCATTTATGAAGATCTTCTCGCCTATAGCAATGTTCAAGTCCATAAGATTCTCCACTCCATTGTTTCTCATTTTGATTATGAGATTTGATAAATGGACGTAAAGACTATGTTCTTGAACGGGCTGCTGGTACAGGATCCCGAAATTGTACTGTTCCGGGACCGTACTTTAAAATTTTTTCTCTAATATACAAGTATCAAAATATTTCTAAAATATTTAAATACAAACATCGAAGACTAGCCGGAACTACTCAAGTATATACATGCAATTGATAATAAATTTTAAATCACAAAGCAGATAAATAAAGCATGCAATTAACACTTAAGAGCACCTAATTCATCATGCTTAAATAAAAACAATATAAAAATACCTTTCACCGAAGATAGCTACTGCACCCGGAATTCTCCTCCCGAGAACCCGATTCCCGATCTCCTTGCGAAACCGGTAGAGCTTCCCTGCAATAACCCCAGGGACACCCTCGGAGTGTGGGCTCCGAAAGTATTTCTCTAAATACTTAGAGAAAATAAAACTTTAAACTAGAAAACCCTTTTCAGGGTTTATTCTCCCAAAATTAGGCGTTTATATATAAACACCTAATTAAAATTAATTCCACGGAATTAACTAGGAGAAAAGGGATATGGTTTCAAAGCTAAAATTTCCCCCAAAACCTCTCCCAAAAGTTGTATGGAAAGAATGAAATGCCAAGCCCCCTATTTATAGGGGAAAAACCGAGGGTAAAATAGTAATTTCACACCCCACTTGCGTGTGAAACTTGGACATAAAAACCGAGGTGACCACGTCGTAGCTCTCGTCGCCACAAGTCCAACGCTGCCGAGAACGTGCCGATCCGCTGTCGCACGCGCCGTCACACGCCACCTGAAGGTGGCGCGTGTGTTATACACGTGGCTAGGGTTTCCCAGTGACGTGGCCGATTCTGATTCGGCCACATGTCCGGGTCGGTCTAACCGGACCTAGTTTGAACCGACCATATCCATTTTCGACCCGACCCGTTGACCGGCCCGGTCCAGATTGGCGATGACGGGGCGCAATCTCTGCCGTCCACGTGTCGCTCCACCTGGCGCCCAGTCAGTGCCACCTCACGCCTGTCCGCTGACGTCAGCTGCCACGTCATCCTTTTTTTTTTCTCGATGAAAATTTTATTTTCTCCAAAATAAAATTCCGGGCATTTCCAACTCTTTGGAACTTGATTTATTTTCTTAAAATAAATCTCTTGGCTATTTTCAAACACTTTGAAAATTTATTTCTTTCATTCCTTTTAATGTTTTATCTTCGGGTTTTCAATTGGGCCTTGCAGGGGGACCTGCAGGACTAATTAATTTTAGCTCCAAATGGATTAATATATTATCATCTCATGATAATAATTAATTACCGTTTAACAATATTTAGTTCCACTAAATAAATATTGTTGCACTCTAAAATTAATTAAATTATTCACAAATTTCTCGATCTAGAATAATTTTGCATTTTACTCCTCCGTGTAGATATCCATGATAAATAAATTAATACTACCATCATTTATTTTTCAAAGTTCAAATCTCTTGTACGTGAAACACATTCAACATACAACTTCAGTGACGCATCACACGAAGTACTTTGGCCAAAGTTTTAATTCGAACTTTGCAAATCTATTTCAGGAATATCTTTTAACTTTCCATCAAAGCCACAGATTCCTCGATCAATTTTTCTCTTTAGCACATTTCATGTTATTACTGAACGTACAAAGGTTTCGGTCATTCGATATCGAGACCTAACTTATGAGTAAGTTACAATGATTAACACTACATGCTTAAAGTCGAAATACTACCAGGATTAAGAGTTCAATGCTCCATAAGATTTGTTCATTTTAGATAGTAGTTTAAAATGAACTATCTTAGTGGTCCAGTTCGATGTTTCCAAATCTATTGAAAATCATCAATGTGTTATAACTGGAAACTCCATTTCCCTATGACGAAAGACTAATGATCTTATATAACACATTATAGTCTCGATAAGAACTTATTCTTATCTTACCGACTAGAACTTTAATAACACGTGATTTCGATATCCAAAGTCCTTTCCTATGGAACACATTTCATATAAGACTATCATCACACGTTATTAATTATTTTAATATACTCATAACTTGCAATAATTTCAGTTTTATTAATCCAACAAAATACGATGTATTTACAAAGAAATTGGATTTTCAGGGCACTAATCCCAACAATCTCCCACTTGCCCTAAATCCAATTGGCTACACATCTAAGCCCCATCCCTTCTACATGAGTATTAAAACTCTTTTGCGCCAAAGTCTTAGTGAAGGGATCTGCCAGATTGTTTACCGAGTCAATGTTTACTACTGCCACTTCTCCACGTTCCACATAATCTCGAATAATGTGAAACTTTCTCTCGATGTGCTTTGCAGGTTTATGAGTTCGAGGTTCCTTGGAGTTGGCCACCGCTCCAGCATTGTCACAGTACAATGTGATTAGTGTAAGTCCATCTTTGATGACTTCCAAATCTATTAGGAAATTTCTAAACCAATACGCTTCTTTGGCTGCTTTCGAAGCTGCCACGTATTCGACTTCCATGGTGGAGTCAGCAATGCAACTTTGCTTAATACTCCTCCAACTTACGGCTCCTCCTCCCCGAGTAAACATGTATCCAGATGTCGAACGTCTAGAATCTAAGTCAGATTGAGAATCTGAATCTGTGTACCCTATAGGAATGAGCTCATCACTGCGATAAACAAACATATAATCCCGAGTTCTTCTCAAGTACTTCAATATATGCTTTATAGCTATCCAGTGTTGGGGTCCAGGGTTTGACTGATATCTGCTGACCATGCCTACAACATATCAAATAACTGGCCTTGTACATGAGGCTTCCGACAGCCGAAGCATACGGAATATTTTTCATTTCCTCTATCTCTTCAGCTGTCTTGGGACACTGATCTAGAGACAGATGAACTCCATATCGGAAAGGTAATGAACCTTTCTTAGAGTCAGCCATATTGTACCTTGCCAGCATCTTATCTACATATGCTGCTTGTGATAAACCAATCATTTTATTTTTTCGATCACGACAAAGTCTGATCCCTAAAATATAACTGGCCTCACCTAGGTCTTTCATGTCAAATTGATTTGATAACCAAATCTTAACTGCTGACAATACTCCTGTGTCATTCCCAATCAGCAAAATATAGTCCATGTATAAAACTAAAAATGTTACAACACAACTCTGATGTCTTTTGTACACGCATGGTTCATCAGACAATTGTATAAATCCAAAGGATTTAATTACTTCATTAAATCTGATGTTCCATGATCTAGACGCTTGCTTAAGACCATAGATTGATCTATTAAGCTTGCATACCATATGCTCCTGATTTCTGGATATAAAGCCCTCAGGTTGAGCCATGTATATCTCTTCTTGAAGGTGCCCATTCAAGAAGGCAGTCTTTACATCCATTTGCCAGATTTCATAATCATAATAAGCGGCAATGGAGAGAAGAATTCTTATGGACTTAAGCATTGCTACGGGCGAGAAGGTTTCATCGTAATCGATACCTTCTTTCTGGGTATAACCCTTTGCCACAAGCCTTGCTTTAAAGGTTTCAACCTTTCCGTCCACTCCTCTTTTTCGCTTGTAAACCCATTTGCATCTAATAGGTTTAATGCCCTCAGGAGCCTTTACAAGTTCCCAGACTTTATTAGAATACATTGAATCTAACTCAGAAAACATGGCTTTGACCCAACGGTCAGCATCTATATCTTTTATAGCTTTATCATATGTGATAGGATCAGATATATCAGATTTAACCACTTGGGTTAATCCTAGGTATCTGTCAGGTGCTCTGGCAATCCTCCCACTACAACGAGGTTGTTGTGTACTTGTCCCTACATCATATGTCGTATCTGGTACATCATACGTATCCATCGCATTTTCAGTTGTTATGGGTTCTTGGAGTTCAGTATCTGATACTGTCATTGTTAGGAATAATGCCCTAGAAAGCCGATTGAATATCCGCTTTGTACTTTTCCTTATTGTAATCACAGACAATCTTTGAATGAAATAACGAATTGAGGTAACACTTCTTTATATGCTCTTGTTTGGTATGCGTTTACTTTATCTGTGCATGTATGAGAACTCCCCTAATCCTGATGACTTTAGGACTCTACCATTTAGGTGAAATAGTTCATGAAGCGAGCCCTATATCACATAAGTCATGATTAGTAAAATACTCCAAGCCGATGAGTCTTACCGACAGTGGGAGTGTCAACCTGACTCCTCTAAGGCTTGCTTGTGGGATCACGCCCTTAAGAAGGACCACCTTGTTTCATGTAGGTGCAAAGTGTATAGTTGATACGTGCGTGATACATGAGGGTGCTTACTTTAATAAGTAAGTTCACTGAGGTGCCCCATGTGAGAACATTCCGAAATGGGAAAGGAAGTTTCTATTTCAGGAAATGGAAACTTCCAGAATAGGAAATATCTCACGAGTCATTGATGTGATTAATTGATCCTTAGACTTGAGGTTCCATGTCACTTTATGAGTTAACTTTGTAGTCCTAGGTATAAGCTATAAAGGGTGTCGCCTTAGACAACTGATTCAAGGCTTATACTGGGGCTGCACAAGTGATTCATGAAAGTGAATGAGAATTAAGAAAGGACCTACACTTGCATTTGCAAGACGATCTCTTATTGTGTAAGTCATTCATATGCCATATGGAGTCCTTGGCCAAGGCAGTAGATCAAGACATCAAGAAAAGGGTTTCTTGGATTGAGATCAAATGGATATGAAATGCACTTAGCTTTAAGACCGGATTATTAGGGTTCTGATTATTCCCTTACCCTAGATCATGGTTGAGAGATAGAACGTAGGAGGATTGTATCTCACAATGAATCAATGACTTAAAGGTTCTGTCGAATCCAAACATTCCAATTCAGCTAGGGGTTAAACACCTGTTGCTAAACTATGGTCGTTTAATCTGTGAACTGATTAATTAATTAGTGAATTAATTAATTAGGGTCACTGCTAATTGAATTGAGAACCTAGAGGGTCACACACAACAACTTGGTTACATGAGTTAAGGCTTGAAAATGATTAAACGAGTTAATCGGGCCTAGAGGGTTCCACACGTGTGGGTCACGTGACTGGACACGTGTCATTGGGACACGTGTGCCACATGTGATTATTTAATTATATATTAAATAATTAATTTGTTAATTATTTAATAGACTTTGGTTTAATTTTGAATTAAAAAGAAAGTCTTATTTTGGAGAAAAATAATCTAGTTAATTAATTACGAATTAATTAATTAGATAAAATAAGTTATTTATTTTAAATAAATAAAGTATAAAATTATCTAAAAATAGTTTGGATATTTTAGCTCTCTTGAAAGTTGATTTGAATTTGAATTCAAAGTCAAAGTCAAAATTACTTGATGATCAAGCAATAGGAGAGAGGGACCAAATCCTTAGTCCATAAGGACTAGGAATTTCGGCCACTCCCCCTCCTATATATAAGGGAGCTCGAGCTCCCCATAAAGAGTAATTGGCAATTCTTTTGGTTCATGTGTTGAACACCATACTTTCTCCAAGATAAATTAAACCCTAGGTCAATCCTAAACACTAACTAGAGAACTAGCATCCTTACTAGTTAGATTGTAGTCAAGTTGGTGGAATTTTTCTAGAGAGCTTCAAGTTAGAAGTTTGAAGATTCGATCTTTACCAAGGAGAGGGGATCAAGCCGCGAGAAGAGCGTTCTTGGGTGGCTTGAAATGCTTCAAGAAAGTTAATTAAGAAAGTAAGTTTCTAATCCCTACGAATTTGGTTACACGATTGCGAATCCAAGATCCTTTTGTTGGAAAAATTTTAAATTTTCGCTGCTTTTCTGATTTCGTTTTCCAACAAGTGGTATCAGAGCCACCTCGTTAATCGTGTTTCTGATTCGTCTCAATTATTCTGAATTTGGTAGAAATTCTTAGGATTGATGCGATTGAGTATTTGTAATTGTTTTAGAAAGCCAGGATTACGAAACTGTATTTTTCCTGAAAATTTCTGAAAACTGTTTTGTAAAATTAGTTTTAAAAACTGTTTTAGATTTGAAACTGTATAAACTGTTTTTGGATTTCTTGGATTTGTTTTTCTTTTGAACGAAAACACGAAACGAAAAGCCTGGATTACGAACACGCGAAACCCCGGGCGCGAAGGCGTCGCGCAAGTGGGCTTAGCGCGCCACCGCCCGCCTCTCCTAGGCGCGCGCAGGCCGTGCGCCTACTCCCTCCCAAAACCGCGTGGGAGGCGTTCCGGGCGCGCCTGGCCGAGACACGCCGCCCGCTGTCCGCCGCCCCGCTGGGCGAGAATCCCACAAGCGTGCGGGATTCCTTGCCCAGGCTGCCCGCACACACCCGGAAGGGACGCGCCCAGCATGCGCGCTTGTCGTGCCCGCGCGCGCTTGCAACCTACGGGCCCCGTTTTTCCGTAGTCCGTTTTCATTTTTCGTGTAATCAAGTCCCGATTTTATTTTAATTTTAAAAATTTTATTTCATGAATATTTATTTTAATTTTTGAATAAAACTTAAAATTGGGATTTTTGAGAAATAGAAACGGTTTATATTTTGGGAAAATACATCTTTGATAGAATTATTAATTTTCAGAAATTAATTGGAATTTTATTAGTTTTTGCTAATTTGGGATTTATTGAAAACTATTATAAATAAGACTCGCATCAAGTCGTGTTTTAAGTCATTAAGACTTGAAATGGGAATTTTAATTTATTGGGTAAATTTAAATTCTCGTAATAGCATGTTAGGTGATCATGGGTTTAGACTTATGTATGGTTTTCATTTATGCACATGGATAGTTTAAATTGGGGTTAGAGCCCTATAGTTGCGTTTTTCAATTGAGGTTGGAACCTCACTTATGTGCGTACTATTATGTGATTTATAATGTGGCTTTCTATATTACTGTTTTTGTGGCCGGGGTATGCCCCGTGTAATTGTCTAAGGCCAATATGAAGATTGAGCCTTATTACTTTATGTCTTTTTCTTTTTATTGTAATTTGATAGTAGAGATAGGTGGTGAGGTTTTTATTTTCATTTTGGAGACAATGCACCCATGGAGTAGGATGGACCACATTCAAGTAACAAGGAGGCCATAAGTGAAGACCCATCAAAATGTTAGGGAGGGGAATCTCAATTGTACAAATGTAATAGAGATAGGGCTCGTATTTTGTTACCGCTTTCCCTTATGTGATTTAAACTGTTTATGTGGCATGTATGTTAGAACTTGTGATTGTGGAGTGGCTCCCACATATCAGCATAAGATAGGTTGAACCCATGATCATTACATGTTAGTATCATGCTTGGACATGTTATCTGTTTATGTGCTTGTTTGAAATGCATTTAAGTTGTACTTGCATTAATCAAGACTAATAAAATTGGATAACATATATGTTGGTGAGGTCGAACCGGACAACTCTCCGGTTGATTCGAAAATTCCCATTAAATATTAAGCTAATTTCGAACAAATAGGTGTTTAATTCGAGATGCAAATTTCAATTAAATTCCTAGCATTCCATCAATAGGTTTTAAGTTTAGTAAGTAAAGCTAGTTATTGTCCACGAGTCGTGGGATAGCTAGTGGAGCATATTAGTTCTTAGTTACCTAATTGATCATTTTAAATGGTCAATATTTCGTGGTCAATTTTGGCAAGGGCGATGTCCGCGAGTCGTGGGTCGTTCGAACTAAGTTTTGATCATGATCTTATGATTGATGGGTCTAGCTTAACACCTAAGTAAATATGGATGTCGCACAAGTCGTGGGTCCATATTGAAAGATAGGTGATGCAAAAACAATTACTAAGAGTTCTAAAGGTGTTAGGATTGGTAAGTTGTACCTACCTAGGGTTTTACTTAGAATGGCCGTGAGTCGTGGGTTCCAGGTAAAATGCCTAGGATCATAGTACCCATTGGGAAACGTGTTCCTCTTAGATCTTTGGGAATTATAGATCTTTGAAAAACAGTGGGAGCTACATTAGATTAAAGACCTTATCTTTTGTATATCGTTATAATTCAGCATGCTCACTAGTTCTCTGTTTTACCATTTAGGTCGTAGATTCTGTGATTCTCTACGTGTTTTGAAATAGCAACCAAAAACCCTCTTGTATCGATCCTCGAGTCAAACAAGTTGACTGGTCCCAACTATTCTGATTGGCTGAGGAATCTAAAAATCATTTTAGATTCTGAGAAGAGAACTTATGTTCTCTTCGAAGGGGAGCCTAGTCCCGAAGGGGACGCTCCCACTCGGGCCGAGCGGGACGCGATCCAGAAGTGGAAGGATGATAATCTCCAAGCCCGTTGCCTTATGTTGGCTAACATGTCTCCAGACTTGCAAAGGCAACATGTGGCCATGGAATTCGCTTGGGAGATTTACGACCACTTAGAGCAACTTTACCGCCCTCATGAACGTGTTACAAGGTATAACACTTCAAAGGAATTGTTCCACTTGAGAATGAGGGAAGGTTCAAGTGTCCATGAATATGGGCTCAAGTTTCTCGCCCTTACTGAGTAACTTGGTTCCATGGACATGCCACTGAAAAATGAGCTTTCAGTGGATTTGTTGCTAGCTTCGCTCCCACTATCATTCAACCCATTTGTCCTGAACTTAAATATGAATCATGCTGGTGCTACTTTAGCTGAGCTGATTAGTCAGCTTGTGACTGCTAAAAGCACGATCAAGAAGGACATTAAGGTTTTGATGGTGAATGCTCCATCTTCCTCTTCTGGGCCTTCTAAAGGTAAGGGCAAGAGAGCCCAAAAGAAGAAGAAGAAACCCCTTAGGCCCACTGGTGGCGTTTCGAAGGGGAAGGCCCAAAAGAAGAAGCGTGATCAGAAAGAGGATGTTTGCTTCCATTATGGCAAAGCGGGACATTGGAGGAGAAACTGCCCACTGTACAAGGCTACTCTAAACAAAGGTATGTTTCTCGTTGAAATAAATCTTTCTATTAATTCTAGTTCTTGGGTACTTGATACCGGTTGTGGAACTCATATCTGTAATGACGTACAGATGCTAAATGAGGTTCAACAACTCAAAGAAGGAGAATGTATCTTGAAGATCGGCGATGGCTAAAACGTTGAAGCTCGAGCTTTAGGTACAATTAGATTAGATTTAGCTAGTTTTGAGTTAATCTTAAATAAAGTCCTTTATGCACCGAGTATTATTCGTAATATAATTTCAGTTCCAATTTTAGATTGTGAAGGTTATGAAACTTATATTAAGAATGGTAAATACTTTATCAAACGGTACAACTCTTCCGTTCTCATCGGTACTCTAAGTAATGGACTTTGTCTAACTCAGAATATCAATATTATGAATATACAACGAGAAACTAAACGTAAGAGAGATGACAAAGTTTCATCTCCCTTATGGCACGCTAGATTAGGACACATTTCCAGGAACAGAATTAGCAAGATAAATACTTTAGGATCATTCTCTGAAAATGGTCTCAAAGAGTTGACTTCTTGCGAATCTTGTCTCAAAGGAAAAATGTCTAAAGTTCCTTTTAAAGGAACTGTGGAACGTGCCACTAAGGTTTTGGATTTGATCCATACTGATGTTTGTGGACCACTTAGTGTAAGCACAAGAAACAATCATCCGTATTTTATAACCTTTACTGGTGACTTTAGTCGGTATGGTTATGTATACTTAATGAAGTATAAATCTGAAACTTTTGAGAAATTCTTAGAATTTCAAAAGGAGGTTGAGAACCAAATTGGTCACAAGATCAAAACACTTCGATATGATCGAGGAGGCGAGTATCTTAGTGAAGAATTCCTTAATCATCTCAAAGATAATGGGATTATCTCTCAGTGGACTCCTCCGGGAACTCCTCAGCTTAATGGAGTTTCTGAGAGAAGGAATCGAACTCTACTTGATATGGTTCGTTCCATGATGAGTTTCACTGACTTACCACCTTCTTTCTGGGGTTATGCTCTAGAAAGTGCAACAAAGTTTTTGAATCTACTGCCCTCTAAGTCAGTCCATAAAACGCCCGATGAAATGTGGCATGGTAAAATCCCTAGTTATTCTTATTTAAGAATTTGGGGTTGTCCTGCTTACGTGAAGAGGATAGTGGGAGATAAGTTAGAATCTCGTTCTAACTTACACTAATTTGTAGGTTATCCTAAGGAATCCATAGGATACTACTTCTATGATCAATCTGAGCAAAAGGTGTTTGTTTCCAGAAATGCCACTTTTCTGGAGGAACCGTTCCTTAAAGAAAAGAAAGGCAAGATCATAGAATTACAAGAAGTACAAAGTGATCCCACACCACCCCCTGAAGAAACGTCCCCTTCTGGCCAACCGCAACCAATCACGAATTTCGATACATACGTAAATCCTCCTCTAAGGCGTTCTGAACGCATTCCTAGACAGCCGGAGAGATGGTACGGATTCTTCCATGAAATCTCTCAAAAGGATAATGATCCTTCAACATATGAGGAGGCACTTTCAGATTCTGACTTTGAACAGTGGATAGAAGCCATGAAATCCGAAATGGATTCCATGAACTCCAACCAAGTTTGGACCTTGGAGATTTGCTTGATGGGGTAAAACCCATAGGTTGCAAATGGATCTTTAAGAGAAAGCTTGGAGTTGATGGAAGCATTGCTGCCTACAAAGCAAGACTGGTTGCAAAAGGATTCACTCAAAGACCCCAGCGTGGACTTTGATGAAACCTTTTCACCACTTGCAATGCAAAAGTCTATTCGGATCATGCTTGCCATTTAAGCATATTATAACTATAAGATATGGCAAATGGATGTGAAAACTGCCTTTCTCAATGGTGACATTGATAGACATTTATATGGAGCAACCCATAGGTTTCACATTCAGTGGGAGTGAGCAAAAGGTTTGCAAACTCCAAAGATCAATCTATGGATTGAAACAGGCTTCTAGGAATGGGAACATTCGATTTGACGAATCGGTCAAAGCATTTGGCTTCATTCAAATTTTGAATGAATCTTGTGTGTATAGAAAAGAATTGGAGACCTCAGTACAATTGTTAGTACTTTATGTTGATGATATCCTTCTTATTGGGAATTCGAAGGATGATATGAAAGTGACTAAGTTATGGTTATCAAACCAATTCGAGATGAAAGATCTTGGTAATGCGTCCTGTATCCTTGGAATTAAAACCTATCGAGATAGATCTAGAAGGTTAATAGGACTATCACAGTCGATGTACATTGACAAAGTATTGAAGAGATTCAATATGGAGTCAGCAAAGGTTAAGAACCATCCTATGAGTGTAGGAACATGTCTTTCTAAGAGGATGTATCCTAAGACTAACCTTGAGAAGGAAAGAATGACTCATACACCTTATGCATCAGCAATAGGTAGCATAATGTATGCAATATTATGTACTCAACCGGATGTGGCTTAGGCACTTAGTGTAACAAGTCGTTTCCAATCTGACCCTGGAGATGGTCACTGGGCTGCCATGAAGAATATTCTTAAGTACTTGAAAAGTACTAAAGACTTATTCTTAGTTTACGGAGGTCAGAAAGATCTTACTGTCGAAGGATACTGCGATGCAAGCTTTGCATCTGACTAGAGAACTAGCATCCTTACTAGTTAGATTGTAGTCAAGTTGGTGGACTTTCTCTAGAGAGCTTCAAGTTAGAAGTTTGAAGATTCGAGCTTTACCAAGGAGAGGGGTTCAAGCCGCGAGAAGAGCGTTCTTGGGTGGCTTGAAACGCTTCAAGAAAGTTAATTAAGAAAGTAAGTTTCTAATCCCTACGAATTTGGTTACACGATTGCGAGTCCAAGATCCTTTTGTTGGAAAAATTATAAATTTCCACTGCTTTTCTGATTTCGTTTTCCAACAAGTGGTATCAGAGCTACCTCGTTAATCGTGTTTCTGATTCGTCTCAATTATTCTGAATTTGGCAGAAATTCTTAGGCTTGATACGATTGAGTATTTGTAATTGTTTTAGAAAGCCTGGATTACGAAACTGTATTTTTCGTGAAAATTTCTGAAAACTGTTTTGTAAAATTCGTTTTAAAAACTGTTTTAGATTTGAAACTGTATGAACTGTTTTTGGATTTCTTGGATTTTTTTTTCTTTTGAACGAAAACACGAAACGAAAAGCCTGGATTACGAACACGCGAAACCCCGCGCGCAAAGGCATCGCGGGCGCGGGGCTTAGCGCGCCATCGCCCGCCTCTCCTAGGCGCGTGCAGGCCGTGTGCCTACTCCCTCCCACAACCGCGTGGGAAGCGTTCCTGGCGCGCCTGGCCGAGACAGGCCGCCCGCTGTCCGCCGCCCCGCTGGGCGAGAATCCCGCAAGCGTGCGGGATTCCTCGCCCAGGCCGCCCGCACACGCCTGGAAGGGACGCGCCCAGCATGCGCTTGCAACGGGCGCGACCCCTTTCGCGTACGGGCCCCGTTTTTCCGTAGTCCGTTTTCGTTTTTCGTGCAATCCAGTCCCAATTTTATTTTAATTTTAAAATTTTTATTTTAATTTTTTAATAAAACTTAAAATTGGGATTTTTGAGAAATAGAAACGGTTTATATTTTGGGAAAATACATCTTTGATAAAATTATTAATTTTCAGAAATTAATTGGAATTTTATTAGTTTTTGCTAATTTGGGATTTATTGAAAACTGTTATAAATAAGACTCGCATCAAGTCGTGTTTTAAGTCATTAGGACTTGAAACGAGAATTTTAATTTATTGGGTAAATTTAAATTCTCACAATAGCATGTTAGGTGATCATGGGTTTAGACTTATGTATGGTTTTAATTTATGCACATGGATAGTTTAAATTGGGGTTAGAGCCCTATAGTTGCGTTTTTCAATTGAGGTTGGAGCCTCACTTATGTGCGTATTGTTATGTGATTTATAATGTGGCTTTCCATATTACTGTTTTTGAGGCCGGGGTATGCCCCGTGTAATTGTCTAAGGCCAATATGAAGATTGAGCCTTATTACTTTATGTCTTTTTCTTTTTATTGTAATTTGATAGTAGAGATAGGTGGTGAGGTTTTTATTTTCATTTTGGAGACAATGCACCCATGGAGTAAGATGAACCACATTCAAGTAACAAGGAGGCCATAAGTGAAGACCCCTCAAAATGTTAGGGAGGGGAATCTCAATTGTACAAATGTAATAGAGATAGGGCTCGTATTTTGTTATCGCTTTCCCTTATGTGATTTAAACTGTTTATGTGGCATGTATGTTAGAACTTGTGATTGTGGAGTGGCTCCCACATATCACGCATAAGATAGGTTGAACCCATGATCATTACATGTTAGTATCATGCTAGGACGTGTTATCTGTTTATGTGTTTGTTTGAAATGCATTTAAGTTGTACTTGCATTAATCAAGACTAATAAAATTGGATAACATATATGTTGGTGAGGTCGAACCGGACAACTCTCCGGTTGATTAGAAAATTCCCATTAAATATTAAGCTAATTTCGAACAAATAGGTGTTTAATTCGAGATGCAAATTTTGAATTAAATTCCTAGCATTCCATCAATAGGTTTTAGGTTTAGTAAGTAAAGCTAGTTATTGTCCGCGAGTCGTGGGATAGCTAGTGGAGCTTATTAGTTCTTAGTTACCTAATTGATCATTTTAAATGGTCAATATTTCGTGTTCAATTTTGGCAAGGGCGATGTCCGCGAGTCGTGGGTCGTTCGAACTAAGTTTTGATCATGATCTTATGATTGATGGGTCTAGCTTAACACCTAAGTAAATATGGATGTCGCACAAGTCGTGGGTCCATATTGAAAGATAGGTGATGCAAAAACAATTACTAAGAGTTCTAAAGGTGTTAGGATTGGTAAGTTGTACCTACCTAGGGTTTTACTTAGAATGTCCGCGAGTCGTGGGTTCCAGGTAAAATGCCTAGGATTATAGTACCCATTAGGAAACGTGTTCCTCTTAGATCTTTGGGAATAATAGATCTTTAAAAAACAGTGGGAGCTACATTAGATTAAAGACCTTATCTTTTGTATATCGTTATAATTCAGCATGCTCACTAGTTCTCTGTTTTACCATTTAGGTCCTAGATTCTGTGATTCTCTACGTGTTTTGAAATGGCAACCAAAAACCCTCTTGTATCGATCCTCGAGTCAATCAAGTTGTCTGGTCCCCACTATTCTGATTGGCTGAGGAATCTAAAAATCATTTTAGATTCTGAGAAGAGAACTTATGTTCTCTTCGAAGGGGAGCCTAGTCCCGAAGGGGACGCTCCCACTCGGGCCGAGCGGGACGCGATCCAGAAGTGGAAGGATGATAATCTCCAAGCCCGTTGCCTTATGTTGGCTAACATGTCTCCGGACTTGCAAAGGCAACATGAGGCCATGGAATTCGCTTGGGAGATTTACGACACCTTAGAGCAACTTTACCGCCCTCATGAACGTGTTACAAGGTATAACACTTCAAAGGAATTGTTCCACTTGAGAATGAGGGAAGGTTCAAGTGTCCATGAATATGGACTCAAGTTTCTCGCCCTTACTGAGAAACTTGCTTCCACGGACATGCCACTGAAAGATGAGCTTTCAGTGGATTTGTTGCTAGCTTCGCTCCCACCATTATTCAACCCATTTGTCCTGAATTTCAATATGAATCAAGCTGGTGCTACTGTGGCTGAGCTGATTAGTCAGCTTGTGACTGTTGAAAGCACGATCAAGAAGGACAATAAGGTTTTGATGGTGAATGCTCCATCTTCCTCTTCTTGGCCTTCTAAAGGTAAGGGCAAGAGAGTCCAAAAGAAGAAGAAGAAACCCCTTAGGCCCACTGATGGTGTTTCGAAGGGGAAGGCCCAAAAGAAGAAGCGTGATCAGAAAGAGGATGTTTGCTTCCATTGTGGCAAAGCGGGACATTGGAGGAGAAACTGCCCACTGTACAAGGCTACTCTAAAGAAAGGTATGTTTCTCGTTGAAATAAATCTTTCTATTAATTCTAGTTCTTGGGTACTTGATACCGGTTGTGGAACTCATATCTGTAATGATGTACAGATGCTGAATGAGGTTCAACAACTCAAAGAAGGAGAATGTGTCTTGAAGATCGGCGATGGCTCAAACGTTGAAGCTCGAGCTTTAGGCACAATTAGATTAGATTTAGGTAGTTTTGAGTTAGTCTTAAATAAAGTCCTTTATGTACCGAGCATTATTCGTAATATAATTTCAGTTCCAATTTTAGATTGTGAAGGTTATGAAACTTATATTAAGAATGGTAAATACTTTATCAAACGGAACAACTCTTCCGTTCACATCGGTACTCTAAGTAATGGACTTTATCTAACTCAGAATATCAATATTATGAATATACAACGAGAAACTAAACGTAAGAGAGATGATAAAGTTTCAGCTCCCTTATGGCACGCTAGATTAGGACACATTTCCAGGAACAGAATTAGCAAGATAAACACTTTAGGATCATTCTCTGAAAATGATCTCAAAGAGTTGACTTCTTACGAATCTTGTCTCAAAGGAAAAATGTCCAAAGTTCCTTTTAAAGGAACTGTGGAACGTGCCACTAAGGTTTTGGATTTGATCCATACTGATGTTTGTGGACCGCTTAGTGTAAGCACAAGAAACAATCATCAGTATTTTATAACCTTTACTGGTGACTTTAGTGGGTATGGTTATGTATACTTAATGAAGTATAAATCTGAAGCTTTTGAGAAATTCTTAGAATTTCAAAAGGAGGTTGAGAACCAAATTGGTCACAAGATGAAAACACTTCGATCTGATCGAGGAGGCGAGTATCTTAGTGAAAAATTCCTTAATCATCTCAAAGATAATGGGATTATCTCTCAGTGGACTCCTCCGGGAACTCCTCAACTTAATGCAGTTTCTGAGAGAAGGAATCGAACTCTACTTAATATGGTTCATTCCATGATGAGTTTCGCTGACTTACCACCTTCTTTCTGGGGTTATGCCCTAGAAAGTGCAGCAAAGATTTTGAATCTAGTGCCCTCTAAGTCAGTCCCTAAAACGCCCGATGAAATGTGGCATGGTGAAATCCCTAGTTATTCTTACTTAAGAATTTGGGGTTGTCCTGCTTTCGTGAAGAGGACAGTGGGAGATAAGTTAGAATCTCGTTCTAACTTATACTACTTTGTAGGTTATCCTAAGGAATCCATAGGATACTACTTCTATGATCAATCTGAGCAAAAGGTGTTTGTTTCCAGAAATGCCAATTTTCTGGAGGAATCGTTCCTTAAAGAAAAGAAAGGCAAGATCATAGAATTAGAAGAAATACAAAGTGATCCCACACCACCCACTGAAGAAACGTCCCCTTCTGGCCAACCGCAACCAATCACGAATTTCGATACACACGTAAATCCTCCTCTAAGGCATTCTAAACGCACTCCTAGACAGCCGGAGAGATGGTATGGATTCTTCCATGAAATCTCTCAAAAGGATAATGATCCTTCAACATATGAGGAGGCACTTTCAGATTCTGACTTTGAACAGTGGATAGAAGCCATGAAATCCGAAATGGATTCCATGAACTCCAACCAAGTTTGGACCTTGGTAGATTTGCCTGATGGGGTAAAACCCATAGGTTGGAAATGGATCTTTAAGGGAAAGCTTGGAGTTGATGGAAGCATTGCAGCCTACAAAGCAAGACTGTTTGCAAAAGGATTCACCAAAAGACCCGGCGTGGACTTTGATGAAACCTTTTCACCGGTTGCAATGCAAAAGTCTATTCGGATCATGCTTGCCATTTCAGCATATTATGACTATGAGATATGGCAAATGGATGTGAAAACTGCCTTTCTCAATGGTGACATTGATAGACATTTATATGGAGCAACCCATAGGTTTCACATTCAGTGGGAGTGAGCAAAAGGTTTGCAAACTCAAAGATCAATCTATGGATTGAAACAGGCTTCTAGGAATTGGAACATTCGATTTGATGAATCGGTCAAAGCATTTGGCTTCATTCAAATTTCGAATGAATCTTGTGTGTATAGAAAAGAATTGGAGACCTCAGTACAATTGTTAGTACTTTATGTTGATGATATCCTTCTTATTGGGAATTCGAAGGATGATATGAAAGTGACTAAGTTATGGTTATCAAACCAATTCGAGATGAAAGATCTTGGTAATGCGTCCTGTATCCTTGGAATTAAAACCTATCGAGATAGATCTAGAAGGTTAATAGGACTATCACAGTCGATGTACATTGACAAAGTATTGAAGAGATTCAATATGGAGTCAGCAAAGGTTAAGAACCTTCCTATGAGTGTAGGAACATGTCTTTCTAAGAAGATGTGTCCTAAGACTAATCTTAAGAAGGAAAGAATGACTCATACACCTTATGCATCAGCAATAGGTAGCATAATGTATGCAATGTTATGTACTCAACCGAATGTGGTTTATGCACTTAGTGTAACAAGTCGTTTCCAATCTGACCCTGGAGATGGTCACTGGGCTGCCGTGAAGAATATTCTTAATTACTTGAAAAGCACTAAAGACTTATTCTTAGTTTACGGAGGTCAGAAAGATCTTACTATCGAAGGATACTGCGATGCAAGCTTTGCATCTGACTTAGATGATTTTAAGTCAATGTCAGGATACATTTTCTGCCTAAACGGCGGAGCAGTGAGTTGGAAGAGTTCCAAGCAAACTACCACTACAGATTCGACCACTGAGGCCGAATACTTAGCTGCAAATGATGCAGCTAAGGAAGGTGTTTGGATTAGAAACTTCATTCAAGAGTTGAATGTTGTTCCTAGCATGAAAGACCCCATTTCTGTGTTTTGTGACAACATTGGGGCGGTTGCTCAAACAAGAGAACCAAGATCTCACCAACGGAGCAAGCACATTTATTAGGAAGTATCACCTAATCCGTGATATTATCAAAAGAGGAGATGTGAAAATTGAGAGGGTCACATCAACAGAGAACGTGGCAGATCCACTTACTAAACCCCTTAGCCGAGAAGCTTTCCAAGGTCATCTTCAGAAGATGGGACTTAGAGTAGCTTTAGAATGGCTTTGACGGGCAAGTGGGAGATTGTTAGGAATAGTGCCCTAGAAAGCCGATTGAATATCCGCTTTGTACTTTTCCTTATTGTAATCACAGACAATCTTTGAATGAAATAACGAATTGAGGCAACACTTCTTTATATGCTCTTGTTTGGTATGCGTTTACTTTATCTGTGCATGTATGAGAACTCCCCTAATCCTGATGACTTTAGGACTGTACCATTTAGGTGAAATGGTTCATGAAGCGAGTCCTATATCACATAAGTCATGATTAGTAAAATACTCCAAGCCGATGAGTCCTACCGACAGTGGGAGTGTCAACCTGACTCCTCTAGGGCTTGCTTGAGCGATCACGCCCTTAAGAAGGACCACCTTGTTTCATGTAGGTGGAAAGTGTATAGTTGATACGTGCGTGATACTTGAGGGTGCTTACTTTAATAAGTAAGTTCACTGAGGTGCCCCGTGTGAGAACATTCCTAAATGGGAAATGAAGTTTCTATTTCAGGAAATGGAAACTTCTAGATTAGAAAATATCTCACGAGTCATTGATGTGATTAATTGATCCTTAGACTTGAGGTTCCATGTCACTTTATGAGTTAACTCTGTAGTCTTAGGTATAAGCTTTAAAGGGTGTCGCCTTAGACAACTGATTCAAGGCTTATACTGGGGCTGCACAAGTGATTCATGAAAGTGAATGAGAATGAAGAAAGGACCTACACTTGCATTTGCAAGGCGATCTCTTATTGTGTAAGTCATTCGTATGCCATATGGAGTCCTTGGCCAAGGCAATAGATCAAGACATCAAGAAAAGGGTTTCTTGGATTGAGATCAAATGGATATGAAATGCACTTAGCTTTAAGACCGGATTATTAGGGTTCTGATTATTCCCTTACCCTAGATCATGGTTGAGAGATAGAACGTACGAGGATTGTATCTCACAATGAATCAATGACTTAAAGGTTCTGTCGAATCCGAACATTCCAATTCAGCTAGGGGTTAAACACCTGTTGCTGGACTATGGTCGTTTAATCTGTGGACTGATTAATTAATTAGTGAATTAATTAATTAGGGTCACTGCTAATTGAATTGAGAACCTAGAGGGTCACACACAACAACTTGTTTACATGAGTTAAGGCTGGAAAATGATTAAACGAGTTAATCGGGCCTAGAGGGTTCCAAACGTGTGAAACCACACGTGTGAGTCACGTGACTGGACACGTGTCATTAGGACACGTGTGCCACACGTGATTATTTAATTATATATTAAATAATTAATTTGTTAATTATTTAATAGACTTTGGTTTAATTTTGAAATAAAAAGAAAGTTTTATTTTGGAGAAAAATAATCTAGTTAATTAATTACGAATTAATTAATTAGATAAAATAAGTTATTTATTTTAAATAAATAAAGTATAAAATTATCCAAAAATAGTTTGGATATTTTAGCTCTCTTGAAAGTTGATTTGAATTTGAATTCAAAGTCAAAGTCAAAATTACTTGATGATCAAGTAATAGGAGAGAGGGACCAAATCCTTAGTCCATAAGGACTAGGAATTTCGGCCACTCCCCTTCTATATATAGGGGAGCTCGAGCTCCCCTTAGAGAGTAATTGGAGATTCTTTTGGTTCATGTGTTAAACACCATCCTTTCTCCAAGATAAATTAAACCCTACGTTAAGCCTAAGCACTAACTAGAGAACTAGCATCCTTACTAGTTAGATTGTAGTCAAGTTGGTGGACTTTCTCTAGAGAGCTTCAAGTTAGAAGTTTGAAGATTCGAGCTTTACCAAGGAGAGGGGATCAAGCCGCGAGAAAAGCGTTCTTGGGTGGCTTGAAACGCTTCAAGAAAGTTAATTAAGAAAGTAAGTTTCTAATCCCTACGAATTTGGTTACACGATAGCGAGTCCAAGATCCTTTTGTTGGAAAAATTTTAAATTTCCACTGGTTTTCTGATTCTGTTTTCCAACAGTCATTTCTTCTAACACTATTTTACTTCTACCCTTATGGTCATTTACGAAATCGTTTTCGAGATTTTTAGCATTAGTGCTTACAAACACTTTGTGATCTCTCGGATCGTAAAATATCCCACCTCTTGTTCCTTTAGGATAACCTATGAACAAACAAACCTCTGTTCTTAATTCCAACTTGTCAGGATCCTTTCTTAACACATGGGCTGGGCTTTCCCATATCCGAAGATAGGAGATACTGGGCTTCCGCCCTCGCCACAGTTCCATTGGTGTTTTAGGAACTGACTTAGATGGAACATGGTTTATTATGTGAGCTGCTGTTTCGAGAGCAAAGCCCAAAACGAACTCGGTAGGGTAGCATGACTCATCATGGATCTTACCATTTCCATTAGAGTTCTATTTCTCCTTTCTTCAACACCATTCTGTTGGGGTGTACCCGGTGCAGATAACTGAGATTTAATCCCATTTGCAGTGAAAAATTCTAGAAACTCTGTAGATAAATACTCTCCACCACAATCCGATCGAAGTGCCTTGATATGTTTTCCAATTTGATTCTCGACTTCAGCCTTATATTCTTTGAACTTTTCAAAAGCTTTAGACTTATGCCTCATCAAATAGACTTATCCATATCTGGAATAATCATCCGTAAAAGTGATGAAATACTCAAAACCTCCTCTTGCTTGAACACTCATAGGACCACACACATCCGTATGAATTAGTTCAACAACTCTGTGGCTCGATTACCTTTAGTCTTAAAAGAACTCTTGGTCATTTTTCCTTCTAAACTGGATTCGCAGACTGGAAGTTGTGTCAAGTCCAAAGGACTTAATAGTCCATCCAAAATTAGTCTTTGGATCCTATTCGAATTAATATGACCAAGCCGTAGGTGCCACTTATAAGCCTCGTTGGGCATAAGAGCTTTTCTCTTGGATGGTAAGTCAAGTTTAGTAGTGTTAAGTTCGGAATTAGGGTTTTTATCAGGGTATAATAAGAAAAGACCATTGCTTACTGTACCAGAGCAAATAAACTTTTTATTATGCTTAATGGTTAAACATCGTTCAAAATAAACACTAAAACCATTATTCATTAAACAACTAACATAAATCAGATTTCTTCGTATAGACGGTACATATAAAGTGTCCTTCAAAATCAAAACCCTACTACCAAAATATAATTTTACATTCCCTACTGCTAATACAGATATACTAGTATTATCTCCGAGCAGTAGCTGCATCTCGCCATCTTCAAGCTTCCTGGTTAGCTTGAATCCCTGCAATGAATTGCAGATATGATTAGTTGAACCTGAGTCCACACACCTGGAATCTGGTGGACTTCCAACTAAACATAGTTCTAATAAACAAGACATCACCATACCTTGTGCAGGCGACTTAGCAGGAAGACTGGCTAATTATTTTGGACAATTCCTTTTCCAGTGCCCATTACCTCCACAATGGAAACATTTTCCCTTTCCTTTCTTCCACTTATTGGCTTTTGGAGCCGTGGAAGTCGATGCCTGTACCAGGAGAACCGTTCCCTTAGCTTTCATTACCCCTTCTGTCACCTTGAGTTCATTCATTAGTTCAGGCAGAGTAAAATCCAACTTATTCATAGAATAGTTCTACCTGAACGTATCAAATGATTTTGGCAGAGAGCACAGGATCATGTCCTGTTTGCTGAGATTATCCATCAGCACCGAGGCTCTCAATTTCGTTCAGATAAGACATCATGTTCATAACATGATCCTGAACAGGTGATCCTTCAGACATCTTAGTTACCACCAACCTTCTCATCAGATCGTGCCTACGTGTACGATTCTGTCTACCGAACATCTGATGAAGATGTTCCATTATGTTCTTAGCATTAGGCATCTCATGTATTTGATGTTTAAGAACATTTGAGACAGATGCCAGGATGTAAGACATAGCCAGATCATTATGCTTGATCCACTTGGCATAGGTGTCCTTCAAACCCTAGGTGGCTGTGGTTTCTGGTACTCCCAGACAAGGTTCAATGAGCACATATTTCAAACCCTCGTGTCCAAACACGATATCAAGATTCATTTTCCAATCAGCATAGTTTGAACCTTCAAGCCTATTTTCCTTAATATTCGATTGAAGCGGGCTAGCGGACGTCATTGTTTTAAAACTGAAATATTTAAAATACGTGCAAGTTATGAATCTGTATATTATTCCTTTAGCGTCTAACCATTAAATGAAATCTACAAAAGCATTTTGGTTTACACATGATGACTTAACTAACCGCAATTAGCTCCCCGGAAGCGAGGTCGAGAACTACTTAGAAAAGCAAGAACTATTCTTAATTAACATGTTATCCAGACAACTCTTACCAAACTATGTTAATCCACCACGTCAACCTTAATGCAAGAACTATTCTCTAAGTGAGTGTAACAGAGCTCCGAAGGGAGGTTAGTACATCACTCAGTCAAGTGTACACCATTACCTAGAAATTCATACTAGTAGGTCAAGACACTCCACGAAAGCGTGGTTGTGCTGACTTTTCTTGTATTTCATTCTATCCGATGAAGTCCAATCTTGTATACCGCGAACACATACCCATCGAAGGGAGTAGTACGTATACACTATACTATAGATGGGTAATGGAGACGGTGAGAATCCAACCTTTTTTTCATCTTGCTCCCACTTGAATTTTTTAAAGTTGTGGATTATCTTTGATTATCACATAATCTATTTGGCGTCTTATAATCGGAAGTGATTAATCTAATTAATATGCTCCCACTTGGATTAATAAATCGCATTTATAACCCCAATAATATTTTTAAGTCTATTTAATAACTCTTTATTAATTAGGCCGAAAAATATTAATCCAATTATGCATCTCGTTCAATCTCTAATAAACATTATTTATCTAATCACATCAAATAAAATATGCATAATTGAAAATAGCATAATATCTCATATTATCATGATCATGCCATAAAATAAAACAATTAAACATGCTTGCAAATAATTATCATATAATTATCATGCTTAAAATTAAGTGGCACTCTAAGTAAATATGTTATAAATTATCACATAATTTAAATCATATTTACTGATTCGGCAATTAACCAGGAAGATTATTGAAATCGAGTCCCAGAAAATTACCATTCCACGTAAATTCCCAGGAAACACCGGAGGGGTCACAAACGGTCCCACTTAAAAACCAGCCTCCTTTGACAGAATTTACGTGCACAGTAGCAGATTTAAAATTATGCATCGCATGCATCATATCAATGCATGTAGATATCTAGAGCACGACTCTGATACCAGTTGCTGGTACAGGATCCCGAAATAGTACTGTTCCGGGACCGTACTTTAAAAAATTTTCTCTAATATACAGGTATCAAAATATTTCTAAAATATTTAAATACAAACAATGGAAGACTAGCCGGAACTACTCAAGTATATACATGCAATTGATAATAAATTTTAAATCACAAAGCAGATAAATAAAGCATGCAATTAACACTTAAGAGCACCTATTTCATCATGCTTAAATAAAAACAATATAAAAATACCTTTCATGGAAGATAGCTACTGCACCCGGAATTCGCCTACCGAGAACCCGATTCCTGATCTCCTCGCGAAACCGGCAGAGCTTCCTTGCAATAACCCCAGGGACACCCTCGGAGTGTGGGCTCCGAAAGTATTGTTTGAAAACAGGAATCAGAAAGCAGCGGAAATTTAAAAATTTTCCAACAAAAAGGATCGAAACTCGCAATCGTGAATCCAAATTCGTAGAGATTGGAAACTTACTTTTCAATAGTCTTTCTTGAAGCGTTTCAAGATACCCAAGAACGCTCTTCTTGTGGCTTGATCCCCTCTCCTTAGTAAAGCTCGAATCTTCAAAACTTCTAACTTGAAGCTCTCTAGAGACAGTCCACCAACTTGACTACAATCTAACTAGTAAGAATGCTAGTTATCTAGTTAGTGTTTAGGCTTAACCTAGGGTTTATTTATCTTGGAGAAAGGATGGTGTTCAACACATGAACCAAAAATTCATCAATCACCCTCTAAGGGGAGCTCGAGCTCTGCTATATATAAGTAGAGAGGGGCGGCCGAAATCCTAGTCCTTATGGACTAAGGATTTTAGTCCCTCTTTTTTATTACTTGATTATCAAGTAATACCAAACTTTGACTTTTGAATTCTAATTCAAATAAACTTTTAAGAGAGCTAAAATATCCAAACCCCTTTTGGATAATTTTATACTTTATTTATTAATAAAAAAATAAATTATTTTATCTAATTAATTAATTCGTAATTAATTAAATAGATTATTTTTCTCCAAAATAAGACTTTCTTTTTAATTCAAAAATTAAACCAAAGTCTATTAAATAATTAACACATTAATTATTTAATCACATATACATATACGCACGTGTGACACACGGGTCCCCAAGGACATGTGTCACTCACGTGACCCACACGTGTGGAACCCTCTTGACTCGATTAAATCGTTTAATCATTTCAAAGCCCCAACTCATGTAACCAAGTTGTTGTGTGTGACCCTCTAGGTTATCAATGCAATTAGCAGTAACCCTAATTCATTAGTTAATCAGTCCACAGATTAAACGACCATAGTCTAGCAACAGGTGTTTAACCCGTAGCTGAATTGGAATATCTCGATTCGATAGAACCTTTAAGTTATTGATTCATGTGAGATACAATCCTCCTACTTACTATCTCTCAACCAAGATCTAGGGTAAGGGAATAATCAGAACCCTAATAATCTGGTCTTAAAGCTAAGTGCATTTCATATCCATTTGATCTCAATCCAAGAAACCCTTTTCTTGATGTCTTGATCTACTGCCTTGGCCAAGGACTCCATATGGCATATGAATGACTTACATAATAAGGGATCACCTTGCAAATGCAAGTGTAGGTCCTTTCTTGATTCTCATTCACTTTCATGAATCACTTGTGCAGCCCCAGCACAAGCCTTGAATCAGTTGTCTAAGGCGACAACCTTTAAAGCTTATACCTAAGACTACAGAGTTAACTGATAAAGTGACATGGAACCTCAAGTCTAAGAATCAATTAATCACATCAATGACTCGTGAGATATTTTCTAATCTGGAAGTTTCCATTTCCTGAAATAGAAACTTCCTTTCCCATTTAGGAACCTTCTCACACGAGGCACCTCAGTGAACTTACTTATTGAAGTAAGCACCCTCATGTATCACGCACGTATCAACTATACACTTTGCACCTCCATGACACAAGGTGGTCCTTCTTAAGGGCGTGATCCCACAACCAAGCCTTAGAGGAGTCAGGTTGACACTCCCACTGTCTGTAGGACTCATCGACTTGGAGTATTTTACTAATCATAACTTATGTGATATATGGCTCGTTTCATGAACCATTTCACCTAAATGGTAGAGTCCTAAAGTCATCAGGATTAGAGGAGTTCTCATACATGCACAACTAAAGTAATCGCATACCAAACAAGAGCATATAAAGAAGTGTTGCCTCAATTCATTATTTTATTCAAAGATTGTCTGTGATTACAATAAGAAAAAGTACAAAGCGGATATACAATCAGTTTTCTAGGGCACTATTCCTAACAAGTATTTCTCTAAATACTTAGAGAAAATAAAACTTTAAACTAGAAAACCCTTTTCAGGGTTTATTCTCCCGAAATTAGGCGTTTATATATAAACACCTAATTAAAATTAATTTCAAAATAAATCGGAATTAACTAGGAGAAAAGGGATATGGTTTCAAAGCCAAAATTTCAGCCAAAACCTCTCCCAAAAGTTGTATGGAAAAAATGAAATGCCAAGCCCCCTATTTATAGGGGAAAAACCGAGGGTAAAATAGTAATTTTACACCCCAGTTGCGTGTGTAACTTGGATACAAAAACCGAGATGACCACATCGTAGCTCTCGTCGCCAATAGTCCAACGCCGCCGAGAACGTGTCGATCCGCTGCCGCACCCGCAGTCACGCGCCATCTTCATACACGCAGCTAGGGTTTCCCAGTGACGTGGCCGATTTTGATTCGACCACGTGTCTGGGTCGGTCCAACCGGACCTGGTTTGAACCGACCCTATCCATTTTCGACACGACCCGTTGACCCGGTCCGAACCCGTTGACCGGCCCGATCCAAATTTAATCTGGATTGTCTGCGGCGATGACATGGCGTAATCTCTTCCGTCCTCGTGTCGCTCCACCTGGCGCCCAGTCAGCGCCACCTCACGTCTGTCCACTGACGTGGCATGCCACGTTAGCTGCCATGTCATCTTTTTTTTTTCTCGATAAAAATTTTACTTTCTCCAAAATAAAATTCCAGGCATTTCTAACTCTTTGGAACTTGATTTATTTTGTTAAAATAAATCTCTTGGCTATTTTCAAACACTTTGAAAATTTATTTCTTTCATTCCTTTTAATGTTTTATCTTCGGGTTTTCGATTAGGGTTTGCAGGGGGACCTGTAAGATAAATTAATTTTAGCTCCAAACGGATTAATATATTGTCATCTCATGATAATAATTAATTACCATTTAATAATTTAATTCAACTAAATAAATATTGTTGCACTCTAAAATTAATTAAATTATTCACGAATTTCTCGATCTAGAATAATTTTGCATTTTACTCCTCCGTGTAGATATCCATGAAAAATAAATTAATACTACCATCATTTATTTTTCACTTCTAATCTGAAATCTCCTGATTCGCCTTAAGTTCAAATCTCTTGTACGTGAAATACATTCAACATACAACTTCGGTAACGCATCACACGAAGTACTTTGGCCAATGTTTTAATTCAAACTTTGCAAATCTATTTCAGGAATATCTTTAAACTTTCCAGTAAAGCCACAGATTCCTCGATCAATATTTCTCTTTAGCACATTTCATGTAATCACAGAACGTACAAAGATTTTGGTCATTCGATATCGAGACCTCACTTATGAGCAAGTTATAATGATTAACACTATATGCCTAAAGTCGAAATACTACCAAGATTAAGAGTTTAATGCTCCATAAGATTTGTTCATTTTAGATAGTAGTTTAAAATGAACTATCTTAGTGGTCCAGTTCGATGTTTCCAAATCTATTGAAAATCATCAATATGTTATAACTGGAAACTCCATTTCCCTATGACGAAAGACTAATCATCTTATATAACACATTATAGTCTCGATAAGAACTTATTCTTATCTTACCGACTAGAACTTTAATAACACGTGATTTCGATATCCAAAGTCCTTTCCTATGTCACACATTTCATATAAGAATATCATCACACGTTATTAATTACGTTAATATACTCATAACTTGCAATAATTTCAGTTTTATTAATCCAACAAAATACGATTTATTTACAAATAAACTGGATTTTCAGGGCACTAATCCCAACACGGGCACGTTAAAGAAGAAAAACATTGCATACCCTGAAGGCTTCACATCTAGAAATCAGGTGCATATAAGGATGCAAATTTAATTGATCATTTTGTGATCTTAAGCAAGCATTTGGATCATGAAATATCAGAATTAAAGAGGCAATTTAAATTCTTTGGATTTGAGCAATTACCCGATGAACCATGAGTGTACAAAATAACATCATGATAATATTGTAACATTTTCATTTTGTACGTAAACAATATTATGCTAATCGGGAATGATGCAAGAATTTTTTTAGTAGTCAAGATTCGATTGTCAGATCAATTTGACAGTAAAGTCCTTAGTGAGACCAACAATGTTCCAAGGATCAGACTTTTGTCGTGATTATGAGAATAAAAAGATTGGTTTATTACAAGAAGCATATATAGATAAGATGCTGGTAAGGTATAATATGACAAATTCCAAGAAAGGTTCATTACCTTTTTGATATGGAATTTATCTATCTCGGGATTAGTGTCCTGAGACAACTGAAGAGATGGAACACATGATTAGAGTTCCGCAACGAAAGCTTTATGTATGTCATATTATATACAAGGCCAGATGTCTATTATGAATTAGGTCTAAGTCAGCAGATATTAGTCAAACCCTAGAATCTGATATTGTGTAATAGTAAAAGCGTGTATTGGAGTACTTGAGAAGAACTCAAGATTATATGCTAGTCTACCATAGTGATGAGCTCATTTTAATATAGTACACAGATTCAGATATACAATCTTATTTGTATTCTAGATGTTTGACATCAGAATACGTATTTACTCTAGAAAGAGCAACCGTTAATTGGGGAATGTTAAGCAGACTTATATTGCTTACTTCACCATAAAAGCTAAATACATGGTAGCTTGAGAAACAGCTAGTTAGAAGTATTGGCTTCATGATTTCCTAGTTGTTAGCTCAGAGAAACGTCTTGATATGTTATATATTCGCCTTATAATTGAGCTTACAATTGTGATATTTTATTCCATGATTTGGTTTAATGGTGGACTATTAATTGGTTTAATGTTCCCTTGTAGGAAATTATGACCTGCACAAATTTGAGGACTAGAGAAGAGATGATCTTGGACTTTGGTGGAATTGGGTATCAATATTTAATTCAAGTGGGATCCAACAAGATACCTTGGGCTGTAAATTGGAGATTGAGTCCAAGATATTTATAAGGCCCACGCTTGAAGGCAAGACATACTTGGGGAAAGTCTTCTTTCATTTTTAAATCCACAAAAGGTCCAGGCCCGCTACTTGTTAAGGCTAGAGAGAAGCCCACTAAGTCACAAAATGGGGAATTCAACAACGTTGTCTGCAAAGGGTAGCAGTAACTGAAATTTATGACAATTGAAGGCGTTGAAGTACAGTAAATATTGAGAGAGAAGTGGGCGTTATTCCAAGAGAACGTGGGAAGGAAGTGGAAGAGAAAGTTCAGGCCCTTTACACTACATAAACACGAAGAAACAATAGAGAGTGACACTTCATATACACAAGAAGGAGAGCATCACACTAGTTTATTCTTCTTTCCTTTGTTTCGTTGAAACTATGTTGCTATTTTATTTTCATGCTTTGAATTTCGTTATGGATTTCTGGTTTCGTTTTAGTTGGGATTTTTCAAGCATGCTTTAGGTTTTGTGAGACTACTTCTTTTGTTGATTAATTCAAGTTATCCGTTTTATTTTCGATTTCATATCATTGAGTGTTGTTCAATTATTTGATTAGTGCATGAGTCTTAGAATTATCAATAAGCATATAGCTAGTTAACTTATTTGGTGGAGTTAGCCCGATAATTAACAAAGTGGCAATCAACACTAGGTTGTTAAGTTCGGCTGAATTTTGTGTTGTGGAATAATTCGGTCTAATTAGGCGAAGTACGAGTTGGTTCTAAGCCAATTAGGGTTAGTGTTTCTTTAGCTCGTAAAGCAACTAGTTAATTGAATCTTTGAAGGAGCTTCTGATAAGGTTATTAGCTAGTTAGGGAATAGTCTTTAGGAGTTTCTTTAGATTATTCTAAAAATACGAAGAAACGAGGGAGCCTAAGGTAATTGGTAACTATAGCTAGCCTAACAAGGAATTTATCACCCTGTCCGTGATCATAGTCTGATGCATGCGTAGGAAAATCCCGGCTATTTTATTCCCATTGAATTTGTCCTAATTTAATTTACATTTCAATTTAGTTCAGTTAAATTATCGTTTATTTATTTAGTTAAATTCATTATTAGTATAATAAAATCTCAAAACCCCTCATTTTAATTGCATATAAAAGTTACAATTTCACCCAATCCTCGTGGATCGATACCCGTTGCCACTATTTTTCAATTTAATCGTGTGCAATATTTGGGATTTATTTTTGGTGGCTTCGACACCCATCATGTCTAATAGATTCCTTCACTAATGTATTGGCATAAAAGAGTACAACACGAGTTTTGACACTCATATGAAATGAATAAGACTTAGATGTGTGGCCAAATTGAATTTAGGGCAAGTGGGAGATTGTTGGGAATAGTGCCCTGAAAATTCAATTTATTAAATTAATGAAACTAAATTTATAGCAAGTTGTGAGTATTTCACATATTGATAATTAATGGCATGTGATGGTATTCTTATATGAAATGTGTTTACAGGAAAAGACTTTGAATACCAAAATCACGTGTCATTAAAGTTCTAGTCGGTAAGATAAGAATATGTTCTTAGCAAGACTATAACGTGGTTATGTAAGATAATTAGTCTTTCGTCATAGGGAATGGTGATTCCGATTACAACACGTTGATGATTTTCAATGGGATTGGAAACATCGAACTAGACCACTACTAGACCACTGAGATTATTCATTTTATACTGCTATCTAAAATGAATAAAATCTCAGGAAGCATTGTACTCTTAATGCTGATAATATTCCGGCTTTAGGCCTGTAGTGTTAATCACTGTAACATACTCGAAGTGAGGTCTCGGTAACGGGTGGCCAAAATACTTTGTACATTCGGTGACAACATGAAATGTGCTAAAGAGTTATATTGATCGAGGAATCTGTGGCCTTGCTGGAAGGTAAAAGATATACCTGAAATAGATTTGCAAATGTACGAATTAAGACTTTGGCTAAAGCACTTCGCGTGATACGTTACCGAAGTTGTATATTGAATGTGTTTCACACACAGAGAATTTGAACTTAAGGCGAATCAATAAATTTCAGATTGGAGACGAAAATTAAATGATAGTATTTACAATTTATTTTTCATGGATATCTACACGGAGGAGAGAAATGCGAAATTATTCTAGATCGAGATATTCGTGAATAATTTAATTAATTTTAGAGTGCAACAATATTTATTTAATGGAATTAAATATTGTTAAACGGTAATTAATTACTATCATGAGATAATAATATATTAACCCGTTTGGAGCTAAAATTAATTAGTCCTGTAGGTCCTCCTGCAAGCCCCCATTGACAATCCGAAGAGAAAATATTAAAAGGAGAGAGAGATAAATTTTCAAAGTGTTTGAAAATAGCCAAGGGATTTATTTTAAGAAAATAAATCAAAGTTCAAAAGAGTTGAAAATGCCCGAAATTTCATTTTGGCGAAAATGAAAAATTTTATTTAAAAAAATAAAATAAAATTTAATTGCTGACGTGGCACCTGACGTGTCACGCCACGTCTGCAGGTCAGGCCCATTTGGCCCGCGTGGCGTGCCGCGTGTGCTGCTGGGATTGCCCCTCGTCAACACACATTAATGGCCCAGATTCATTTAAGAAATGGGTTGGTCAACCGACCGGATAGTCCAGTCAAACCGGACCGGGTCAATGGGTAAACAGGTAGGATCGAACCGGGTCCGGTCCGGGTAGGACCAGACCCGGACACGTGTCATGATCTGGTTGACGCGTGTGCGTGACACGCGCCAGCTAGATTGCCGCCATCTGGCGACGAGTGAGGGCGCGTGCCAGGCGGCGGCCGACTCGTGCCACCGCGTTCCGCCATATGGCGTCCCCTGATTGGCTGCGGTAGCAAGTTGGTCTTGTGAAATGACAAAAATGCCCCTCAATTTTGGCCTATAAATAGGCTAATTCTCCATTCATTTTTTCTCATTCCTTTCGGCCGAATTTTTGGTTAATTTATGGCTGAAATTCTTTTTCTTTAATTAATCCATTTTTGGATTAATTAATAATATAATTAGGTGTTTATATAATTAATATATAACACACTTAATTATTAGGGAATTTTCTAGTTTAGAAAAATGAGTTTTTCTAGAAAAATATTTTCTCAAATATTTAGGGAAATACTTGCGGAGCCCACACTCCGAGGGTTTCTCCGGGGATATTGCGGGGAAGCTCTGACGGTCTCGTGAAAGGGAGAGGAGCTGGAAAAATGCCGTTAGATAGCCATATTTGGAGTACGGTAATATTTTACAGTTATATTATTTTAAGCATGATAAATTATATGCTCTTAAGTGTTAATTGCATGTTAGATATTTATCTGCTTAAGTGATTTAAAATTTATTATCAATTGCATATATATATACTTGAGTAGATCCGGCTAGTCTTCCGTTATTGTATTAAAATGTTTTAGAAATATTTTAATACTTGTATTATATGAAAATTTTAAAGTGTGGTCCCATACCGCTACTGTTTTGGGCCCATCACCCAGCAATCCAGACAGCAATTGAGGCCGTGAACACAAGCCCGTGGTTGAAGGAAACTTTTAAGGCCTTGAAAGTGGAAGATAGGGTTGTGAGCCGGAGGACTACTTATCGCTCTGGGCAAGCGTCAGGATTAGGAACGAGATTCAATCAGGGCAAGAGGCCTATCCATCAAGTAACTCAACAAAACAAAGGCCCGAACAAGAAGCCCCATTCTTCAGGAACAGCTCCACAAGTGCAACCAGCTCCATTTGGGTCCCGACAGGATAAAACTCCATGCACGTATTGTGGAGGACCTACACATAACTACCCTAGTTGCCGGAAGAGGTTGGGTCTTTGCCTTATATGCGGGAAGGGGAGTCATATGGAGAATACTTGTCTCGACAAGAATCTAGATTTTCAACTTGGAGCTCCTAGGCCTATGATTCCGGTAGGTACATATGCCTTTGAGGGCGAGGAGCAGAATGTGGAAGCCGACCTTAATGCTGTGGTGGAAGGTACCATTTGCATACATAACATGAACATGCATACACTTTTTGATCCGGGTACCACGCATTCCTTTATTTCTTCTGGACTTGTTGCTACTCTGTGCTTGCCTGTTACTTGTTTACATTCCTGCTATGTGGTTAGTTCCCCTTTCGGGGGAAGTCTTGAGACCGATCAGGTTGTCAGAGGTTGTTTGGTGAAGTTGGATGGTAAAGAGTACTCTGCGGACTTCATTGTGATGCCGATGAGAAAGTATGGAGTTATTCTGGGGATGGATTGGTAATTCAAACACCGAGCTATAGTCGACTGTTTTGCCAAGAAAGTCAAGTTGGGAGAAGAGTTGATTGTGGGAATTGGTTTGAAGTCGGTGTCACTTTTGTATTTTACAGAGGCTCACAAGTTGATGAGAGATGGAGCCACGGGATTTATCGCTTATCTTCTCAATAAGCCAAAGGATCAAACACGGTTTGAGGAGACCACCGTTGTGAAGGATTATCTTGACGTTTTTCCTGAGAATTTGGGTTCTTTACCACCGGATCGGGAGATTGAATTTGTAATAGACTTGTATCCGGGATCAGAACCGTATTCTAAGACTCCCTATAGTATGGCTCCGGCCGAGTCGAAAGAGTTGAAGATTCAGCTCGAGGAACTTCTCAAGATTGGGTATATCCGGCCGAGTTCTTCACCGTGGGGTGCACCGGTTCTCTTCGTCAAGAAGAAGGATGGGACTCTGAGGAAGTGTATTGACTACCGAGAATTGAATCGGATGACCGTGAAGAACAAGTACCCTTTACCCCATATTGAAGTTTTGTTTGATATGTTACAAGGTTCGGGGGTGTATTCGAAATTGGATTTGAGACAAGGGTATTATCAGTTGAAAATTCGGGAAGAGGATATTCCAAAGACAGGATTCAATACCCGGCATAGACATTATGAGTTTGTAGTAATGCCCTTTGCATTGACGAATGCTCCTGCAGCTTTCATGGATATGATGCATCAGATTTTTCGTCCCTACCTCGACAAGTTTGTTGTGATCTTCATTGATGATATATTAGATTATTCGAGAGCTCCAGAAGATCATGCTCGACATCTCCAAGTGGTCTTGGATACTTTGAGAGAGCATCAGCTTTACGCAAAGTTCAGTAAGTGTGAGTTCTGGATCAACAGGGTGACTTTTCTAGGCTACATTATCTCGAGCAAGGGTCTTAAAGTGGATCCTTCGAAGATTGAGATAGTTTTACAGTGGCAAAGTCCGAAGAATGCTTCAGAAGTAAGAAGTTTCTTGGGTTTAGCAGGTTATTATCGAAGATTCGTGCAGGGCTTTTCAAAGATTGCTCCTCCTTTGAACCGATTGAGTAAGAAAGAGGCTAAATTTGAGTAGGACGAGGTGTGTGAGGCGAGCTTTCAACTCTTGAAGGAAAAGTTGACAACTGCACCAGTTTTAGCACTTCTCGAGGGCACTGAAGGATATACGGTGTATACTGACGCCTTGAAGGAGAGTTTGTGATGCGTTTTAATGCAGAATGGAAAGGTGATTGCCTATGCCTCAAGGAAGCTGAAGTATCACGGACAGAACTATCCCAATCACGATCTTGAATTAGTAGCGGTAGTCTTTGCTTTGGAAAAGTGGAGATATTACCTCTACGGAGTTTCCTTTGAGATCTTTTTTGACCACAAGAGTTTCCAGTATATGTTCTCTCAGAAGGATTTGAACAAGAGACAACGGCGTTGGATGGAACTTCTTGAGGATTATGACTGTACAATTAGATACCATCCCGGCAAAGCCAATGTAGTCGCGGATGCGCTTAGTAGAAAAGCTAGTGTGTCTAATGTGGAAGTAGAACCGATCAAGCTCAAAGCCAGTGTCTCTAATATTTCGATACTACCAGATCTTCAACAATAGATATTTGAGGCTCAGAGAAGTGATCCCGAGGTTCAAAGGTTAGTTGATAAAGCTAGGGCTAATTTGGAATGTCCGTTTGGGTTTGATGATTTGGGAGTTCTAAGATTCAAGACCAGAGTTGCAGTACCCAAGGAGTTAAGACGGTTAATTCTTGAAGAGGCTCACCGATCAGCTTATGCAATACATCTCGGAGGGAACAAGATGTATAAGGATCTCAAGCAATATTATTGGTGGAATGGACTGAAAGATGTGATCAACTTTGTGAAGCATTGCATAACCTGCTAGGTGGTGAAGGCAGAACATCAGAAGCCGTCAGGGCTACTTTAGCCGTTACCTATTCTAGAGTGGAAATGGCAGCAGGTCGCGATGGACTTTGTTTCGGGGATTTCCAATGGTGAAAGGAGCTCTCGATGGGATTTCGGTAATCGTGGACCGGTTGACAAAGTCAACTCACTTTCTTGCAATCCGGATGTCCGACAAGGTAAGCAAGCTAGCCAAGAAATATTGTGATGAAATTGTCCGACTTCATGGGGTACCGGTTAGCATTGTGCCGGACAGAGATCCGAGATTTACTTCAAGATTTTGGCAAGATCTTCAAAGGAATTTGGGGACAAGACTTCAGTTTAGCACAGCTTTTCATCCTCAGACAGATGGACAATCGGAGAGGTTGATCAAGTACTTGGAGGATATGTTAAGAGATTGTGCTCTGGACTTTCAAAGCTCGTGGAATGAGCAGTTACCAATAATCAAGTTTGCTTACAACAATAGCTACCAAGCTTGCTCTTTACGACAGAAAGTGTAGATCTCCGTTGGTCTTCGACCTTGGAGAGTGGAATTGGACTAAACAAGAAGGCGTGAAAAGAGGGGAGAAGAAGGTAAAACCCTCTAAAGTCGCTCAAGATGCAATTGATAAGGTTCAACTGATAAGACAAGGATGAAAGGAGCTCAGGACCGCCAGAAGAGCTATGCTGATCTACGAAGAAAAAGCTTTGAGTTTAAGGTTGGAGATAGAGTCTTTTTAAAGGCTTCTCCAACGAAAGGGTTTGCAAGGATTGGTCGAGGAGGAAAGTTGAATCCTCGGTATTTAGGTCTGTTTGAGATTCTAGAGAGGACTAGGGATACAACCTACCGTTTGGATTTACCTTCGAGTTTGATCGGGATTCACAACGTATTTCATGTTTCTCAACTTTGAAAATACTACCCCGGATGAATCAGAGATTCTGCCTGTTGAGGAAGTGGAACTTGAGCCTAATCTCACCTTCGTTCAGAAGACGGTTAAGATATTGGATCAGAAGTTTCAAAAACTCAGAAACCGGCGTATTCCACTAGTTAAAGTCTTGTGGAAAAGTGATAAGATGGAAGAGGCTACGTGGGAAACGGTAGAGAAGATGAAAAGGTTTCATCCCGAATTGTTTTCGGGCGATCAGTGAATCTGAGGACGGATTCTTTTAAGGGGGAGAGGTTGTAACGCCCCAAATTTTTACCCGTAAAGGTATGACGTATGTGTTTACATAATTGCATATTTTAATATGTAATTACGTTATTATATGTTTAGATATTATTTGATTATTATTTGAAATTGAACGAATGAACTTATACGCACCTGATTATACACCGTTTGCATCCGAAATGATTTTTGATTTTTGTCAAATTTTGGTATGCATGAGATTTATGTGTGATGATCATGTTTTAATGCCCATTAATTGTTTTTGAACTTGTTTGAGTTGGTTTTGAATTTATTTTGAGTTTTGGAACTAAATCGGGGCTAAAGAGCATTTAGCGCACCTTTGGTTCCGGCTGTTGTAACATGAGCTCAGGAATTTGGATTCGAATTCCGTCAACTCCGTCGGACTCGTATCCAAGATTCGGGTTCAATGGAACAAGCCTTATATTTTTCTAAGCCCGTTTGGACCTCCGAAATACAACCGAAACAAATTTCGTTCGCAGATTTGCCACCCTTAGCCAAATTAAACATAACTCTCTCTACAATTAACCAAATTAACCATGGTTTGGCTTCAATTAACCCCAAATCAACCCACTATCTGATCATCCCTCTCCCAACTCGTTCCATACCCCAAAAAGAAGAGAAAAGTTCAGCCCAAGTCAAGAGACAAACCCTTCTCCCGTCACTATTCACCCACCACCTATTTGAGCTCATAACTTTTTCAAACCTCAACCAATCCAAGAGGTAAGCATGTATTTGTGATTATCACTTCCTTGTGGTCATTTGAAGCTATGGATTTCTCATTTTCATGGAGACCTGATCATATTATGGAGATATGAGTGAATAGTTGGTTTTTGTATGAATTCTTGATCATATTGATATCTTAGAGTTTTCGGTTAGTTTGAAGCATATATATTGATCAATATGGTATCCTTATTGCATTTATGAACTTATATTTGAAGGTTGTTGGGTATTGAATGCTATGCCATTAATTGAGGTTAGAAATTCTTGTTGGAGAAGATGATTGTTTGATCAACCTTTGCTTCCTTTTTCTTGTTCGTCGGCTTGGAGATGATTATATGATGATATTACCTTGCTTTTGTGGTCATTTTGAGCTTGGAGTTGTTGCCTAAGAGTTACCATGTTGCTGCCCCTGTTTTCTTGAAACGTTTCCCATGAAACAGAGCTGCTGCTCTGTTTTTCATTTCGAGCACGAAGACTCGACACGGCCGTATCATGATTACACTGAGAACGGACACGACCGTGTCATGATTACACTGAAAACGGACACGGCCATGTTGATCGTTCGACACTTGATGAGTTATTTTTCAAAAATCGGACACAGCCGTGTCCAAACTCTTTGAAATCCTGACACGGCCGTGTCAATCATTCGAATTGGGATTCTTATTTTTCAAAAATTGGACACGGTCGTGTCCAAACCCTTTGAAAACGTGACACAGCTATGTTACTCAAGTTGGCAGCTTCAGGGAGTTCTTTCGTTACTTCTCGTTGTGTTTTCCCATTTCGTTCATGATTATATGAAGCGTGAACTAGATGAACTACATGATATGATTGTTATATGTGATTATGAATTGGATTGATATAATCATGAATGCTATGAACGTGAACGAATGACTTTACTCATTTATATGGCTTTGATGCATTAATTGTGCATAAGAACATCCTCATTGCATGATTATATCCCTTATGCACTTCATATCATGGTCATTTCATCGCCGTGCACCGTATTTGATCATTTTGAGTCTCACTTCACCTATTTTTGCCCAGATTTTGATCCGAACGGAGACGAGGCCTATCAGTGAGGCTCTTGCACCGTTTCTTTTGCTTCTAAGGTGGGTTTCTCTTCTGATAGTTAAACGACCCGGTATATCTACCCAATGCGTAAAGCTTTAAGCCAAAGTATTGTATGTATATATCGAGTCCTTTGAAGAGTCAATGATTTTGAATGTTAAACCCTTTTTATTTATTGAATACCTTATCTATTGTTTTGGCGAGACATGATTGATTGCATCGAATGATAGCCCTGGGACTTAGTATACGTGGCTAATCGGGGAAGCATGGGCTGATGGTGAACTAGTATACTAGTTCCACCGAAACTACGGCGATACCGGCCCTCGTTAGGAGGTTTAACGAGGAATGGGAACCGGGCTTTTGGGGATTCATGTACCCCACTAGCCATAAGGTGACCGGGTCTTGCAAGCCCGTCCACCGCCCGGAGGGAAAAGGTGTTACTTGAATGATTATGAATGATCGAATGATTATGATTGATCAATTGATTATGCACGAAAGATTGTGTGTATAGAAACCTAATGAGCACTTTCATTATTACACGAGGAGATGGTTGGAGACTTAGCGCTCTCACCGGTCTCACGAATAACCTATTGAATGAATATGATTGTTATAATCCCGTTTGATGATTTTCTTGTTTTACCTGCTTGGAAAATGTTCTAAAACCTCGTATGGGATTATAACCTGCATGAACGTGTTTTAATTCTACAATATTTATATCTTATGCCTTGTTTTATACCCACCAATCCCCTTTGGATTGAACCCGTGCTGTTTTCAGTTGTTTTGTGTAGGTTAGGATTTGCTAGGCAGGAAACCGAGTACTTTGAGTCTTGTATTCGAGTCTAGCACCTCTTTTGTTCTCTTGCACTCTTATATTATTTTGTATCTTGTATATTGATTATGGTTACTTGGAGTGTACTTGATAGTTGGGCCGTGGTGGCATTTTGAATACTTGAATGTTGTATTGATTTTGGAGCTAAAGCTCATTGTATATTATGACCATGTTTAGCTTCCGCTTATTGCATTGCTCTATTTTATTGCATTTTGTTATTGATGGTTTAAGGGTTAGCCCCACCTAGTATAGCATGTGTGTTGTGTCCCCGTTCGCCGTGATTTGGCACGTGTATGGATTAACCATTTAATATGCGGGTCGGGTCTCGGTGCGAAGGATGTGGTGCCTCGTGCTTGGGTACTACAGAATATCGGGTAAAGGAAAGCTGATCATATAGCACCCGAAGCGCAAAGATGCCACATCCCCGCACTATAGTTCAATCGACATATGAGATGGACGACCCATACATGAACCAAACTATAGCGAACGGGCGACAATAAAAAAAAACGAACACTAGCTAGGCGGGCTAACCCTTAATTATTACAACAATGCACAACAAAACGGAAACATAACAATGTATATTCACTTCATGATCCCATTTTCCGTTTCATACCAACATGTCCCAAAACAATATTTCCATTTACTTGCTCAAAGTCTCAAGTATACATGATAAATGTATACATACAACACATAATTAATCTAAAGTCTTCCAAGAGATGAGATGAGTCACCAAATTTTGCAACAAGCCCCTCTAATATTTGAATTAATTCATTCAAGTTCTATCTCTAACAATTAGTTCATTTAGCTCAAACTCATGAAATACAATTAAATCCAAGAATTCACACAAGAGAGCAATTAAGGACATTTAATTCAATTAGAGCACTTAATTCATACAATTAAGCACGTTATCAATTAGTTCATGTAATTTCCACGTTACTGATAATTCATATAAGTTTATATAAACATAATGCATATAATGTTATAAAATTATAAAGTAACATATAATCACATAATGATTGTATGAAAAAACAGGGGCGTTCCAATTCTCCCCCCCTTAAAAGGACCTGGTCCCCAGGTCCACTGTCGAGTTTCAAAAATGATGCACAAGCCAAAAGAGAATCCCGTCTCGTTTACAAGAAATGAAAGAACCCCGTCTTTCAACAAGAATCGAGAGAACCCCGTCTCTCAACAAGAAATGAAAGAACCCCATCTTCCAACAAGAATCGAGAGAACCCAGTCTCTCAACAAAAAATGAAAGTACCCCGTCTTCCAACAAAAATTGAGAGAACCCAATCTCTCAACAAGTAATGAGAGAGCCCCGTCCCTCATATACACACACGATAGCAATTTGAGGAAATAGACTGTAGTAATACTTGCATAAATGTCACATAGGCAAGTAGAATCATATCAATCACATAAGTACCACTCATAACCAACTAACTTGCAACTAACCAAAAGTTAAATACAACAACATTTAGATCTATGATGTACGTGATATGCATGATTAAATGTACCGTTCACCGTTTGATTATAGCATGCATACAATTGATACCTTCTTCTGCCATGACTGGATCCACATTTATATTTTGTACCTCTCTCTCAAAGGCGTATACCTGAGCCCGAGCAAGCGGTCTCTCACCCCTGGTAGACTTCCCTCGTCGTTTTGGGCATGTGTCTACATAATGCTCATCGCTTCCATAATACAGTCATAAACCCAACCGCTTTCTGCAACCCTCGTAAGTATGTGTGTCATGTCTATAATAAGTGCAAAGAAGCGTCCTCGACGATGTTGTTGAAGCCAGAGTACGTGAAGCTCCCGAACCCGATCCAAGTGATTGATTCCTTTTCTTTTGTGATCTTTCTTGAGGTATTGGTGTATGATGAGAAATAGGTCGCTTTCCTTTATTGGAATTCTGTTCTAATTTTGAACTTGAAGCCTGTCCGGGTTGGGGATCAGACCTCCTTGTATTCAAAGGAGTGGTGCATCGAACCTTATCTTGAGAGTCACACGGAATCAGTTCCCACACTCTTTTAATTTTCTTGAGTCGTGACGCGGCTTGAATATCATTTCCTTTAGGGAACTTTGAGGTTTGTTGATTCTGAAACTCCTTAAGTATTATAGAAATTTGGGCCGATTGTGATGATGAAGTTAGTGGTGCTGAAGAAACATATTCTTTTATATTCTGATCAACCAAACAAACCAAAGAATCGAAAAACTCCTGAGGGCAACCTTGAGGCATCCTGTAATTAAGACACTAGATATGCATGTTGGATTAGTATGCCAATTCACGTACCACATTTGAAAATAACAAAATACAGCACATTAGAACAATTAGGCTTAATTAGGGAAGCATATATAAATAAAGAAATTTAAACAATTTAAAGTAGCGTATGATGCACGTGCTCATGGATGCATTGAACCTGTCACCGTAGTTACGTCCTTTAGCTTGACACTCGTTCAATGTTTGTTGAATTACAAGCTTGCCTTGCGTTTGTTAGTCATTTCTTGTTACCCACGGTCTTCTAAATCTCTAGATTTCCCTGACACCAACTTGTACCCCTCCATGGCTCGGAATTGAAAGTTCTTGAACCCAAATTCCTTTCCAAGTATCGATCTTTAGTATTGCTACGATTTTCACCATAAGTATTTCCTTAATCAAAGTTTCTTGTATCAAATTATATAACCTTATAAACCAAAATGACGACTCCCGAACTTAAATCCTTCTGCACCAATGAAGTTGATATCCTAATTTCCCTTGAAGGCTGGTTCCAACTATGGTCTCGATTTATCCAATTGCTACCCTGGTTGGAATTCTCTAAATCTAATCTTTAGAGTTTGAATCAATTATATAACTTGTCTTCTCGCTTGTTTACACCTTGAACACATAATTTCCTCCAAAATTCCTTATCGTTCCTTACCGTTTCCATTTGTTGTTCCATATTTCCCACTTCACACTTTCAGCACGACAATCCAACTTGGATCTGCAAAATGAACTCCAACATCTCCAAAGATACAACCTTTGGTAACTAGACCATTCCCAAACTTGAAATTATCGGTGAGCTCATCTCTCACTAAGTCATTTACTTTCATTTCCCAGAATCTGAAGTTCCTAAATTTTACCCCTTCTTCTTCCTACCCAGCTTGACTTCTAATGAATTAATTTACTTGAAAATTCTTCCTTGACTATTCCTGTTATTGATTTCCTGACAACCCTCTCTTAACTTAAACTTAAAGATTTTCCATCCTTGTTAACTAAAATTCTCGAATTTAATATCTCCAAGATTTCTTCTCTCCATGTCTTGATTTGGATAATCCCATGAAATTCGATTATCTAACCTTCTATATGACATAAGGTATATGTCGATTTTATAGTGATGAAACATCATACCCCAACTTCACCTCGTTAATTGTTCATCAATCTCATTAGAGCTTGTAAATCATTCCACACTTCGAACCTTCTATTCCGGACCCTCACATTCGAAACATAACCCCATCAAGAAAAACCATGACTCCCAACTCTTTTATATAACTTTCGGTGCATTCCTTGTAACTTCAAAGCGAGAGAAGGAACTTACGGTAAGTTAATGTTGTTGGAGAAATTGACCGTGATTTGATAAGATCTTTATAGCCTATAATCACAACTTGTCTCAAATATAGATGCATGGGGTTAGTGATTGCATATGACACGTAAATAGCACCTAAACACATATTTGATGCAAAATGCAACAATTAATCCAACTAAATTAAAGTAAAACACATTAAACATATAAATTCCAAGCCATAGAAGGTAAATTAATCGCCAAGTAGTAACATAAATCAATACCATGCACAAGTCATCAAGTAGCTCAAGGATGTTAAGGCAAGTTCAAATAAATTCAAATAGGTTCAAGTAGTAACAAATAAGGTACAAAACTCGCAATTATCAATTAATCCTATACCGTTCAACCTAGACTTGACACGACATGACGCTAGAACCGCGGTTTTGCAACCGGGCTCTGATACCACCTAAGATGTAGCACCCGAAGCGCAAAGATGCCACATCCCCGCACTATAGTTCAATCCACATATGAGATGGACGACCCATACATAAACCAAACTATAGCAAACGGGTGACAATAAAAAAAAAACGAACACTAACTAGGCGGGCTAACCCTCAATTATTACAACAATGCACAACAAAACGGAAACATAACAATGTATATTCACTTCATGATCCCATTTTCCGTTTCATACCAACATGTCCCAAAACAATATTTCCATTTACTTGCTCAAAGTCTCAAGTATACATCATAATTTATACATAAGTGCCAAACATTTCTTAAGAGCTATAATGTACATAAACATGAGAAAGACAATGCTAGACTCAAAAGAAGTAAAACTTGACTCTATCCCGCCTAGCACTCAATCTGCAATACCTGAAAATGTGAGGTGTCAGTCTATGAAAGACTGAGTGAGGGGTTTATGAATAAATATTACCGCAATTAACATGCAAGTTATAATCCCGGGTAAAGCTTTTACAAATGAAATAATATAGGTTTAATAAAGGAAATATCTTCGCCCGAGATTACAACTATTCAATTTAACAATATAATCAATTTCAATTCATTTCAATCGGTGGCCCGACGAGTGAGGGCAATTCTCCAACCTTACTCCGACTGTGTACAATAATTCAGTTATTCAATGATTAGGTGACCAAGCAATCAATTATAGTGCACAATTAGCAATTTCAATCATTCCTTCTTCTTCCGGGTGATGGTGGGATTACAAGGCCCCACCACCCAATCAATCTGGGCATAGGGTTCATGAGTCCCTACGTCCGGCGGGCTCCTTCCTCCACCAAACCTCCTGGTGGATTCAGGGGTGACCCCAACAATAAGTGAGGATAGTGCAAGAGATCACCGTCGGCCCGATGCCTCCCCGGATTACTCAATACACTACCCTCGGGCCCAAAGTGAACATGCTTTACTCGCCAAAACAATCAATCAATCAATTCAATATCAATAACAATCACTCGGTACAATATCAATCGATCAATGAAGTAACAATTCAATTTTCGAAAAACTACAGATATAATTATTTGTTTTGGTCAAAAATCACATAGGCTTGTAGGGTTCTTTTACAAATAGAAATAACCTCACCTGTGACGACCAAAACAAGGATATAACTACGATGCGTGCTCCTCGTCAACGGGAAGGAAATCTGTGCAATAAGGACAAGGGTTCGTGAGACACGACTCAAATGACCCACTTAAGAAGCACGACAATGTCCTAATCAACATGTCACGCAATAACAATCAAGCAATGTTAATTATGAGAATAATTATCACTAAACCAAGTTTATAACTTATATAGGTCACATACGAGAGCCAAAGAAGTGAAAAGAATGCAATATGAAAGGTTTTGGTGAAGTTTAGCAAAAACGGACAATTTTAGAAAATGTACATGTTGAGGGAAAACTGAAATATCTTTAATTCTAGAAGTGGGAATTGATTTTTGTTTATTGGATATGAAACTAGACACAAAGACCTTTCCAACTCTATATGGCACGCTTTCTAATTCAAAGCGAGGTGAAAATGGCGTAGGTCCGAAGTTGGGTAAAATGCAGATTCTGGCGGGGGTCGCGGGCGCGACCAAAATCCTTCACGAAATGGTCGCGGCCACGACCAAGTGTTTTTCCGAAATTTTCATGCAATTTTTCAAAAATTCGAAAGTTGGCCAAAATGGGGTCGCGGGCGCGACCAATTTTATGCATATTTTAGGTCGTGGCCGCGACCTGCGTCGCAACAGCAGAAAACAAGGGAAAAACAGGGCATTTTCATGCCAAAATCACCAAAACATCAACAAATGCGTGATCACTCCATAACAATTATCAAAACACATCAAATATACATTATACTACACTTATTCACTCAAAAAACCAAGAAATATGCATCAAGGCATCAAAATTTCATGATTAAAACCCCATATTTATACATATGCTTCCAATCTTCATGAACTTCAACATATCCAATCAACTTCCAATTCTTATGATCCTAGCATGCTTCTAATTTCAAATATTGCAAGAATTCATCACATAATTCATGAACCCTACTTTCTATGCCCAATAAGAAATTCATCCAAGTGCATGCCATACCTTAAATTCAAGCAAGAAATAGGAGAAGGTGAAGAGATAATGATGATGATGCTCCTAGCTTCAATGATCCTTCAAGAATTTTAGCTTGAAAATGAGATAAAATTTCCTCCTTCTCCTTGGTGTTTTAATCAGTTTTTAGTGTGTGTGTATAGAAATTGGATGAAAATGATGATCAAGTATATATGATAAATGTATACATACAACACATAATTAATCTAAAGTCTTCCAAGAGATGAGATGAGTCACCAAATTTTGCAACAAGCCCCTCTAATATTTGAATTAATTCATTTAAGTTCTATCTCTAACAATTAGTTCATTTAGCTCCAACTCATGAAATACAATTAAATCCAAGAATTCACACAAGAGAGCAATTAAGGACATTTAATTCAATTAGATCACTTAATTCATACAATTAAGCACGTTATCAATTAGTTCATGTAATTTCCACGTTACTGATAATTCATATAAGTTTATATAAACATAATGCATATAATGTTATAAAATTATAAAGTAACATATAATCACATAATGATTATATGAAAAAACCGGGGCGTTACAGATCAGATTATCATATTCCGTGATGGTGAAAGCGAGAGTCAATTCAACCAAGCATTGAAGGTGGGACATAACAATAGCAAGATGGAATTTTCGGTTTGTCAGTCATTTTTCCATGATGAACCGGAGATACCTCTAGGATTGAAAAAACATAGCTCGAACATTAGAAGGTCGACTCGAGCATATGAGATCGTCAAATACAACTCGTCAGGGAGAACGAGTTGATTGAGTCAAGACCAAGTGAACACTTAAGAACTTGATAAGAGTAATCAAGAATCAGGTTATTCGGAAGATGGGATCAACTAAATACCGGGCACTTGCTAAGGGTATAAAAAAGAAGTTGAGAAACAAAACAACCATGGGGTGACGCATTCACACAATCAATGAGATCATCATCATCAATTTCATTCTTCGGTGCATGGTATATTAAAACATGCATGACATATTCACGCATACATCATAATTATTGTTTGAATTCCCATTAGTGATCGCATGTGCATGATGACTTTTTTTTTTTTTTTTTGCGCATGTCGTGTGCGTGACTTTTGCATGTTGTTGGTTAGCTTGCCACTAGGGGCAACTTAGTTTCGCGAGTGTTTAGGCTTCCGGTGAGATATGGGTCGTGGATGATTCGCAAGCTGAGCTTTCAACCTGCATACCGGAGTACTAAATCAAGAATGGTTCGATTCTCCCAACATCGAATCTAGTTTCGAAGCATTGAAGAGTTCAGTCAGGTTCATGGTTGTGAGTTAGTGGTTGTTTGAGGCACCATACCCGTCTTAAACCGAACCCCAAGAGTTAGGTCATAATGGACTTAAACGATAAGAGATGAATCCTTCGGATCCTCTTGTTGTACGAGTCCAACCGAGCTACTAGCTTACCAACAAATTAAGATCGAGGACGAGTCTTCTCTACTACGAGTCAAGAAGCCCTGTTTCTTGAAAACCTTTTTCGAACTAATTCCAGTCGAGATGTCACGAACCCCGCGTGGGATGAACACAGAGAAGTTGTGCTTAGATTCCAGAATTCGAGGCATCGGACCTGAGGACAGGTCCTTCTCAAGGGGGAGAGGTTGAGACGCCCCGTGTTTTCAAACCGAGCAGGTACAACGTCACGAGTGAGGTCAGACCGAGTGTTAAATGTTAATTATGATTTAATTGATAATTTCTTGCTTAAATTATTTAATTACGTGATTTAATTGCAATTTAAGTTGTTAATTATATGTTTAAATTTATTTAGTTGTGTGAATTAATTGTTATTACGTCCCCTGATTATTTAATTGTCCCTATTTGCAATTAAATGAAATATGTGGACTTAATTGAAATCGGAGTTAGAACTTAATTGCTTTTATTTGAAAATTATGTGGGTCATTTTATAATTATTAGAAGTTAAGGACCTATTTGTAAATCTCACACACGGGCACGCATCTGCATTCTCGAACCCCACCTTTGTATTCCTCGTAACCTCTCGATTCCGTTAATTACCTGTTTACCCAATTTGGACGTTATTATCTTTTTAAACCGTATTTCAATCTAAGCCTAAAACTAGTTAAATTATATCAGAAATAATCCAACCAATTCCCCAGTCAAAATATCAACCTTGTGGGACCCACTCTTTCTCTCACCTTAAGAAAACCGATCGGATATATCTTTCTCCCCATTCTCTCTTTTTCGAGGATTTTTCAAAAATATTATTTAATTTATAACGGATTTGTAAAATGTTATGGAAAGGGGGCGGGTTCATTTATTGTTATAGAACGCCGAATGATATGGCGTTCTTGTATTTTTTAAACATTTTTTTTAACTGGGTCGGCGAATAATATGGTGACCCGAAAATTTTTTTTTATTAATATTTTAATAAGGTCGCCGAATGATACGGCGACCGAATTAAAAAATTATTATTATTTTTTATATTTTAATAAGGTCGCCGTATCATATTTTCTTCCCCATTTCTCTTCCCCTTACCCTTTCAACGAGACTTTCCTGCACAAACCTGTAGCACCCGAGCGCAAGGTACCACATCCCCCGCACCGAGACCCGACCCGTATATGAAATAGAAGTCCATACACGTGCCAAATCCACGGCGAACGGGAACACAACACACACGCTATGCTAGGCGGGACTAACCCTTAAACCATTCAACTCAAGACAATATAAAATCAGAGTTATAATGAAACGCGGAAGCAAGAACAACATATAATATATACGATGAGCCACCAAACTCCAAAATAGATATACAAAATTATTCAGGTATTCAATGGCCACACGGCCTACAAAAAAATCATAACGCTCCATACAATGATCATATACAAAAGAACAATAAGGGTATGAAATGCTGAAAAGAAGTGCTAAACATAAATGCAAGACCTAGACGACTCGTATTCCCGCCTAGCACTCCTATACCTGCACAAAACAACTGAAAACAAACCGGGTTCAGTCTATACGAGACTGGAGGGTATAAAACGGGGCATAAGATATAATATTGCAGAAATTAAGCACATACATGCAAGCCCTAATCCCGTGTGAAGTTTGATAAGAATTTCCCAAGTGGTTAAAACAAAAGAAAACATCAATGGGATTACGACGTTCATATTCATTCATAATTGTTAATAAGGGTTTATGGCCTGGCGAGTGGGCGTGCACAATCTCCAACCTACTCCTCGTGTAATCATAATCAATTATTCATTCATTATCATACATATCTTTTGTGCTCATACCTATCATGATCATAATCATTCATATACACCTTCTTCCTCCGGGTGGCGGACGGGTTTGCAAGGCCCGACCACCTAATCATATCAATGCGGCTATGAGGTTCATGAGTCCTCAAAGCCCGGTTAGCGTTTCCTCGTCAAAAACTCCTTGACGAGGTCCGTTTCGCCGTAGTTGGTTGGGACTAGTATATGGCATCCCCGTCAGCCCTTGCTTCCTCGGTTAGCCACATATACAAAGTCCCAGGGCCCGTGCAATCATAATCATGTCTCGCCAAAACATAAGGTAGGGTTTCATAATAAAAGGGGTCATACGTTCGAAATCATTTACCCAAATTGACTCGATATACATAAATATACTATTTTGGCTTAAAACCTTTCACATAAGGGATATATCGGGTCACTTTAACTATTAGAAGAAAAACCCACATTTTCAAAGCAAAAGAAAGGCACAAGCGTCTCAATGCTCGCCCTCGTCTCCGACCAAACCCGAATCTATGCAAAAGAAAGGTATGAGACTCAACGACCACATATGACGCTCGACAATGAAGTGAATATGACATGAATGCATAAATGATCATATTATATCATGAAAATGTTCATGTGCACTATTAAGGAATTTAAAACATCTTATCAAACCATTCGTTCATTCATTTCATTCAATTCATAAATTCATAAATTCATATAATTCATAATGCATATCAATTAATCTAAAATTCCCTTTAATAATCATAGCAAGTAATATTCATATTCACAATTAGAAATAGGAAAAATAAAACGTTCAATCAATAATCGGCAAATTAAATACGTGAAATAGAAATCAATTAGATTCAACAATTGAATTAAATCAAATAATATTTAAAATATATATATATATATATATATACTCACACGCACACATGCATATATATATATATATATATAGTACGTACGTGCAATATTACAAAAGCCATGCATGCAACGTACACACACAAAGCCATGCGCACACACAAGCATAATTATATACATATACAGTAACACATATATATGCATGTAACAGAAAAAGAAAAACGCAGGCAAATGTTCGGGAAAAACAGGGTGACACCCCCGTGTCACCACCCAAGCCCAAACCGAGACACCCCCGTGTCTCGGTACAACAATCTCAGGCCAACCCGCACCCCCGTTCCGCGCTGGAAAGAAGAACAAAGACACACCCGTGTCTCGTATACGCAGCAGCCCCTGTTTTGACAGCAGAAACGCAGTAGCAGCGAAGGTGACATACAAGCAATAAAGGCAACAAAACCATGCATGAAATGCTGCAAGAACTCATCTAAAACTAATCCCATAAAGCCCAGAAAATTGACAGCAAAAGCAAGAGGGTTCACGGCAGTTTTTGACATCAACAATTCAGTTTGAAAAACAGGGCAAATTCTCAAGAAAAAACAGAGTATGGCTGCTCTCAATTAATCCTAATCAGTTCAGGTCATTTAGGCTATCAAATGTGCAGCAAAACAACCCAAATTCAGCATATAATTCAGTTCCAAAAGGGCTCAACCAAGGTAAGGAAGCATACGTGACATTACAAGAAAGTTCTCTCAAAGTACCATAAATGATATCTCATTAATACTTCAACCACGATGAAATCAATGATCATAAATGATATGAGGATGTCAAAATAATCATTCTCAAGCTTGGAATCAATCAAAACCATTAAGAATTGAATAAGATCAACAAATTTGCTCAAAACGTCTTATTTTCGAATGCAATCCAAACCTCATGAAACCATGCTCAAATTTGGGAATAAAAGGATGAAAATGATCAGAAATGAACTTATATTACAACCCTAAGCTTACCTTGTTGATTGGATGAAGATTGGATGAGATTTGAGCTCCAAAATCTCTAAGGAATGTAGGGTTACGGGACTGAACTGAAAAGCAGTAACTTTGTCTGATATTTGGGGATTGTGTGAGGATTGGTTTGGTTAGGGCATGATATATCAGGTTAGGTAATTGAGCTAGGTTCAATAGAATCAAACCATGGTTAATATGGTTAAATTTTGGATAAGATATGGCTATTTTTGTACAACAAGGTCAGTTTGGTCGCCGTTTCATTTTTCGGTTGGATTTCGGAGGTTCAAATGACATTAGAAAAATACAAAGATAAATTTACTAAACTTGAATATTCGTTACGAGTTCAGCGGAGTTGACGGAACTCGAATCCGAGTTCCCGAGCTCAAGATATTAAATTCGGAACCAAGGGTACGCTAAGTGCTCGTTAGCCCCCCGATTTGGTTCCATGATTCGAATTAAATTCGTTAACATATCAAATGAATTAGAAAACATAAACCGAACATATAGGCATGTTCATAACACATATATTTACGACATACTACAATTTCACGGCATTTCGATATCATTTCTTATAAGAACGATGCACAAAATACACAACCATGCACATTTCAAGAAATTCCATGCATAAATAAAATTAAACCAAATAAATTAGATTAAATTCAAACATAAATTAAGGTCAACGATTATATATATATTTGAATAATTTAATTAATATGGTTAAACATGATTAATTAGCATAACCCACTTAATTAACATTAATCATTAAATTAGTAATAATTTAAGATAATTACTTAAAATAACGTAATATGTATAAATAATATTAATTTGAAATAAAATATAATAAAATAAAATAATAACAATTTATAATAAAATTAAATATGAAACACGTAAAAACAATTAATCCCATGGTTAAATAACTTAATTGCGCAATTTATAAACAAATATGACATATTAATATAAATGAAAAACCGGGGCATTACAATCTCTCTCCCTTACAAAGAATCCGTCCTCGGATTCACTGCACGCTTAAAGCAACCAATGAGAGATTCCCCGTCTCTCGCAAGCAATAAGGAGAGAGCCCCGTCTCTCGAACAACAATGAGAGAACCCCGTCTCTCGCAAGCAAAGAGAGTACCCCGTCTCTCAAACAAAAATAAGAGAATCCCCGTCTCTTAGAAACAACGAGAGCACCCCGTCTCTCAAACAAAAATAAATAAATCAAGGAAGTCTCCAATACTCCCAAGCAACACACGCAAAACCCAATTCAAAATCACACAAGCCACCCCAAGGCAAGTAACAGATATCATCCACGTTAATCATCAATTACTTAACGCAGTTTAACTTGATAAGAAAACAAAGCACATAACAAAGAAATTATTAAATTAAATTTGCATGAATGTATGTATCATGGATGCTATAAGTACTGTTCACCGTAGTCGCGAAGTTTTAAAATTGTGAGTTGTCGTTGTTCAGTGTATGATCTGTCCCGAAGATAGACTCAGTGCTCAGTTTGTCTTTAACCTCTTCAGGGTACCCAGTTGAAACAATTGATGAATCCTTTAAGGATTATACTCTTAGATCCCTTCTGCCTGGTACTGCTTCCAGTCTTCATCATTTCCCTTAATCCTCATTCGACCAACCAACTCTTTTTAATTAACTGAGCTTGACCTCCCAAATACCCTTAGACCATCCGTCTCGAAGTTAGGTCCATAGCTACTATCTTACCCAAATCGGAGTTTAAAATACCCTCGAGGATAACTACTCCTGACAACCTTAACGATTCAATCCCTATCTTGAAGTATTTGTCATTAGGATCTACCTTAACACGAATCCTTTTCCATCTTCCGTTCATGTTATCCATTCATTCTCTTTAACCCCTTAAGGCTATATTCGGTATCTGGCCCCACATTTCTTGAATCGAAGATAGAATGTTCTTGATGACTCTTGAAGTTTGATGTAAATCCTCCAATGATCATCTTTTTCGGTTTGGTTTCTTCTTAAATTTCCTTCCGACTTATCGTGGGGAATAACCGATGACTTGATAATATTGTCATTATTAAACCCCCTTTTGTACTCTATTGGATTACTCTTGATCGCCATCATTCCATTGTATGCTAACTTGATTCGTCTCTCTCTCTTGTCAATTCTGACTTAGAGGTTCACAGAAGCTCCCTTATAATTTTGTTATCCCCAGATCCATATTCTATACATAAGAATATTCTCCAAGCCATTTCCTTTATACCTAGTGAGGGACTTCAACCCGGATTTAGTAACTTAGCTCCCCTCTTAACAACTTAACCATTCAAGCCACCTTATTTATCTCTGATCATCACTAATAGGACTTCCAGCTCTTCCTTAATTTGTAATTTCGTTATTCCTACTAAAATATTTCTTTGAGCACCCCTTCAATCGTCCAATTTGTTCCTCGGTCGTGCTCTCTCCCTTAAATTTCTATTGTCACATGTTGAACTCCATTAATTCTCATTTTGTCGAAGTTCTTGATGAATAATTTCCATTAGGGAGGATTTTGATCAAAAGGCAACCCCAAGGTTTTGCATTTCAACTTCCCTTCTAATTCGCTTAATGTCCGAAACCCCTTTCCTATTCTTGTCCGATCCAAACACCCCTAAATCAATTCTAATCTCGCTTCTCCTTATGAATTCCTGTTTCCATTAACCTATCCCTTACTTGAAATTCTTTGTTTCCCCGAAGTCATCTTTATTGAATTCGAAAGTGGCTCGGTCAAGTAATACTTGATAGTTGAGGCGAAAGGACTTCCTGTCAATTAAACACTAAAATGCATGTCGGGTTAAAATGACGATGCGTGTGTCACGTTTACATCAAGCAATTATACAACACATTAGCGCAACGAAACCAATTAGAAATGCACGGATAACATAAGGTCAAAAGAATAAATAATTAATGCAAAATATGATGCACGTGCTATGAATGTTTTGGAACCTGTCACCAATGTGGTAAGCTATTAGCTCAATAGCTTTTCTTCGTTCCTCCAATCCCGAGGTTACTTTGACTTGGTGATTATTCCTCGTCTTTCCCACGGTCTTCAAGTTTTCCATGAATCTTTTTGCATCACTTGTATCTTCCACTATCAGGAATTGAAATTTCACGATCCCTGATTTCTTCGACATCCACTGAATTAGCCTCTGCATTTACCCCCGAGAATCGCCCTTCAACTTTGTTCAAATTCTCTTACAAAAAATGAACCCCAATGTCATTTTGAACCCTACTTCTCGCCATCACCGTGATCAAGACTCTCGTGCTTATCCTTTACAAGTTTAATTCACCTCCAATTGCTTATACTTGAGCGCAGGATTCCCTTGCAAAGAGTCTCTCCCCGAGAATAATCCTTCAACCAGTCTTTGCCTTTCTTTATAGTTCCCATTTGTTGCTCCATATCTTCCAATTCAACTTCACAACATGACATTTCAACTTGGATTTGGAAAAACGACTCAAATCCCGTCCTCAATATCGCCACCTTCCCTAAATCAGTATTCACACAATTACTTGCCTCTCTCTACTCCTCTCCAGACTCGTTTCTATCTTAGTAGCAATCCAGAGCACCCAAATTTAAACCCTTCTTGATCTTCACCTCCAAAATCTCGATTTCTAATTTCCAGGTTTATTTAGCAACCCTTCTTTGATAACTCTTGGTGCTCAATTTCCATCGAATTGATTTTACCTTGACTCCTCCCAGTCCTCGGTATCTCTTCAATGGTCCGAACCCTGAACCAAAATACCTTCAAGGTTCATTTACTTCATTCCTTAGGTTGAACGATCCCATTGGCTCCAATTATGGCTTCTTATGTAAGAGAGCCGCATATGTCAACCTTTGGAGTCATAAATATTTCCCGACCAATTCCTATTTCTACGTATATTCCTCTATAGTTGCATCTTCTTAAGTCAAACTTCCATTTTAGCTCCTATCCCTTGAACTCTAACTCTAACTATGAGGACTACGCCTCTCGAATTCTCTATCAATTTCCCCCAATACGTCAGTCCTATCCTCCATGCCTCAAAAAGAACTTGTAGTAAGGCGTTGTTAGCATGATACTTGGCCGTGGTTTGATAGTACCTTCATATCGTGTAAGTCATACCTTATTTCAAGGATATATGCATGCGATTAGTACATGCTCATGGCACATATTTAACACGAAAGGCACGGATCCAATATAAAATGCAACAAGTAATTTGACAAGATTAAAAGAAACACAATTTCATGTTCAAGATCGATGCAATGCTCACATTATCACGTAGTTCCTATGCCGAACGACCTAGACTGACCCACACGATACGAGAACCTGAGTTTTGTAACCCGAGGCTCTGATACCACATAAGGATGTAGCACCCGAGCGCAAGGTACCACATCCCCCGCACCGAGACCCGACCCGTATATGAAATAGAAGTCCATACACGTGCCAAATCCACGGCGAACGGGGACACAACACACACGCTATGCTAGGCGGGACTAACCCTTAAACCATTCAACTCAAGACAATATAAAATCAGATTTATAATGAAACGCGGAAGCAAGAACAACATATAATATATACGATGAGCCACCAAACTCCAAAATAGATATACAAAATTATTCAGGTATTCAATGGCCACACGACCTACAAAAAAATCATAACGCTCCATACAATGATCATATACAAAAGAACAATAAGGGTATGAAATGCTGAAAAGAAGTGCTAAACATAAATGCAAGACCTAGACGACTCGTATTCCCGCCTAGCACTCCTATACCTGCACAAAACAACTGAAAACAAACCGGGTTCAGTCTATACGAGACTGGAGGGTATAAAACGGGGCATAAGATATAATATTGCAGAAATTAAGCACATACATGCAAGCCCTAATCTCGTGTGAAGTTTGCTAAGAATTTCCCAAGTGGTTAAAACAAAAGAAAACATCAACGGGATTACGACGTTCATATTCATTCATAATTGTTCATAAGGGTTTATGGCCCGGCGAGTGGGCGTGCACAATCTCCAACCTACTCCTCGTGTAATCATAATCAATTATTCATTCATTATCATACATATCTTTTGTGCTCATACCTATCATGATCATAATCATTCATATACACCTTCTTCCTCCGGGTGGTAGATGGGTTTGCAAGGCCCGACCACCTAATCATATCAATGCGGCTATGAGGTTCATGAGTCCTCAAAGCCCGGTTAGTGTTTCCTCGTCAAAAACTCCTTGACGAGGTCCGTTTCGCCGTAGTTGGTTGGGACTAGTATATGGGATCCCCGTCAGCCCTTGCTTCCTCGGTTAGCCACATATACTAAGTCCCGGGGCCCGTGCAATCATAATCATGTCTCGCCAAAACATAAGGTAGGGTTTCATAATAAAAGGGGTCATACGTTTGAAATCATTTACCCAAATTGACTCAATATACATAAATATACTATTTTGGCTTAAAACCTTTCACATAAGGGATATATCAGGTCACTTTAACTATTAGAAGAAAAACCCACCTTTTCAAAGCAAAAGAAAGGCACAAGCGTCTCAATGCTCGCCCTCGTCTCCGACCAAACCCGAATCTGTGCAAAAGAAAGGTATGAGACTCAACGACCACATATGACGCTCGGCAATGAAGTGAATATGACATGAATGCATAAATGATCATATTATATCATGAAAATGTTCATGTGCACTATTAAGGAATTTAAAACATATAATCAAACCATTCGTTCATTCATTTCATTCAATTCATAAATTCATAAATTCATATCATTCATAATGCATATCAATTAATCTAAAATTCCCTTTAATAATCATAGCAAGTAATATTCATATTCACAATTAGAAATAGAATAAATAAAACGTTCAATCAATAATCGGCAAATTAAATACGTGAAATAGAAATCAATTAGATTCAACAATTGAATTAAATAAAGTAATATTTAAAATATATATAATATATATATATATATATATATATATATATATATATATATATATATATATATATACTCACACGCACACATGAATATATATATATATAGTACGTGCATGCAATATTACAAAAGCCATACATGCAACGTACACACACAATTATATATAATATATATACATGCATGCAATTACACACACAAAGCCATGCACACACACAAGCATAATTATATATATATATACAGTAACATATATATATGCATGTAACAGAAAAAGAAAAACGCAGGCAAATGTTCGGGAAAAACAGGGTGACACCCCCGTGTCACCACCCAAGCCCAAACCGAGACACCCCCGTGTCTCGGTACAGCAATCTCAGGCCAACGCGCACCCCTGTTCCACGCTGGAAAGAAGAACAAAGACACACCCGTGTCTCGTATACGCAGCAGCCCTTGTTTTGACAACAGAAACGCAGCAGCAGCGAAGGCGTCATACAAGCAAGAAAGGCAACAAAATCATGCACGAAATGCTGCAAGAACTCATCTAAAACTAATCCCAAAAAGCCCAGAAAATTGACAGCAAAAGCAAGAGGGTTCACGACAGTTTTTACAGCAACAATTCAGTTTGAAAAACAGGGCAAATTCTCGAGAAAAAACTGAGTATGGCTGCTCTCAATTAATCCTAATCAGTTCAGGTCATTTAGGCTATCAAATGTGCAGCAAAACAACCCAAATTCAGCATATAATTCAGTTCCAAAAGGGCTCAACCAAGGTAAGGGAGCATACGTGACATTACAAGAAAGTTCTCTCAAAGTACCATAAATGATATCTCATTAATACTTCAACCACCATGAAATCAATGATCATAAATGATATGAGGATGTCAAAATAATCATTCTCAAGCTTGGAATCAATCAAAACCATTAAGAATTGAATAAGATCAACAAATTTGCTCAAAACGTCTTATTTTCGAATGCAGTCCAAACCTCATGAAACCATGCTCAAATTTGGGAATAAAAGGATGAAAATGATAAAAAATGAACATATATTACAGCCCTAAGCTTACCTTGTTGATTGGATGAAGATTGGATGAGATTTGAGCTCCAAAATCTCTAAGGAATGTAGGGTTACGGGACTGAACTGAAAAGCAGTAACTTTGGCTGATATTTGGGGATTGTGTGAGGATTGGTTTGGTTAGGGCATGATATATCAGGTTAGGTAGTTGAGTTAGGGTTCAATAGAATCAAACCATGGTTAATATGGTTAAAGTTTGGATAAGATATGGCTATTTTTGTACAACAAGGTCAGTTTGGTCGCCGTTTCGTGTTTCGGTTGGATTTCGGAGGTTCAAATGGCATTAGAAAAATACAAAGATAAATTTACTAAACTTGAATATTCGTTACCAGTTCAGCGGAGTTGACGGAACTCGAATCCGAGTTCCCGAGCTCAAGATATTAAATTCGGAACCAAGGGTACGCTAAGTGCTCGTTAGCCCCCCGATTTGGTTCCACGATTCGAATTAAATTCGTTAACATATCAAATGAATTAGAAAACATAAACCGAACATATAGGCATGTTCATAACACATATATTTACGACATACTACAATTTCACGGCATTTCGATATCATTTCTTATAAGAACGATGCACAAAATACACAACCATGCACATTTCAAGAAATTCCATGCATAAATAAAATTAAACCAAATAAATTAGATTAAATTCAAACATAAATTAAGGTCAACGATTATATATATATTTGAATAATTTAATTAATATGGTTAAAAATGATTAATTAGCATAACCCACTTAATTAACATTAATCATTAAATTAGTAATAATTTAAGATAATTACTTAAAATAACGTAATATGTATAAATAATATTAATTTGAAATAAAATATAATAAAATAAAATAATAACAATTTATAATAAAATTAAATATGAAACACCTAAAAACAATTAATCCCATGGTTAAATAACCTAATTGCACAATTTATAAACAAATATGACATATTAATATAAATGAAAAACCGGGGCATTACAAAACCAAAAACCCCCAACCCCACCCCGTCCCCACCACCGCCTCTGTCGTGAGCTCCCCCATTCTCCACCGACAGTTTCGGCCGTGACAAGCCGCCGCTGCTCCGTCCATCCACCACACCTCCAGACGCAGCTGCTTTAGGAGAAAATGTAAGTTTCAAGTTAAAATTTTTTTAATTGTTATTTAATATTTTGTTAGTATTATTTTAATGGTAATTGTTATATATTATGTTGTTGTTGTAATTAAATTATTAGATTTTAATTACTGTAATTGTCATATAATTATTTCAAATAATTTATCATTTATATAAATATATAATTTTCATAATTTGGAATGTAATGGTTTAGAAAGTGTTTACCTCACCGTTTATCTATCTATTGCCTGTAGAAAATGAATAGTAAATTTTGTGGTATATAACCCAAAAATTAGTGTTTACCTCATTAGTTTCTATAATTATTAATTAACTTGTTTCTTTATCTTATTTACTTCCATAATTATTATTTCCTTATAATCTAACAATTTAACTTTAAATTTCTGCATTTTCCCATAATTTATTTTAATTTATTAATTTATTTTTTTTAAAAAAAAAATCGACACTTGAAATTTGCATAATGCTATCATATTTGTTGTTCCATATAAAGTATTTCAATCTTTGTGCGCTCTTGGCAATTGTTTCGGAAATTAGCATACCTAATTTTTTCAATGAATTAAGTGTTGAACAAATTAAACAAAATGATGCAAAATTACGGGAAAACAAATAAATATTATTTGCAAAAAGCAGAAGAAAAAAAATAAAAGTCATGACTAATTGTAATTTGTCGAAAAAACGAGAAAAATAAAAAAATAAAAATGGCAGCTGCCAAAGATAAAAAAAAGAATGAGAAAAATAATAATGCATATATCTTATTATATATATAATATAATATAATATTTATATAATTATATAATAATTTTTATACGTATATGTAATATAGCTTTTATATTATATATATGTATACCAATATATATTAGAGATGTGCGATATGTATTATATTATGTATATGTATACCAATATATTATATATATATATATATATATTTTTTTTTTTTTTTAAAAAACCGGATCAGAGGATCCGTGGAGGTTTTAACGAGGGCTCCACCTCATTTATTGGACGAGGACCAGAGCTACAATGGAAAATTCAGAAAGTACATCGCCAAGAGCATTGCTAAGAAGCATAAAAGCCTACCCCGTCAAGTAAACATATTGCCGGCCACAAAGAACACAAAGCAAATCAACATCACAGAGTCTCTAAAATAAGCCAAACCATAAGCCATGAGACTATAGAGCTCATGTGTATAGCCGTTTCTGTACGTCTTGGTGTCATCTTGATTGCCCAAATCCATACCATACTGATGGTTCCTATAAGGATATGACGCCGTGTAGAAAGTAATGGCATTAGCAGAGTTCCCTTTGATATCCCAGTACATAAGGTGCTGCCTCTTACTATTTAAAACCACAATCCCAAAGCGCCAATTGCCCGCCCGAACAACAAGGATTGGCCTCACCTCAATCACAATCATCGGTGTGCCACATTGATGGTTCCTTGCGGGGACACAGTCCCAAATGGGGGCACTCGTACCTGTCAAGAAAATAGGGGGAGGGGACAACGTTAACAATCTGGGCCGCGGGAAGTCCCGTGGTATGAAGGTAATATAGTGGGGGTGAGGTTTGATAGTTCTGGGTCTAGTAAAGCTCGGGTCTCTCAATATCAGGGTCACTCCCTTCACCAACATGATTTTACCTCGGGTCTGAGCAGAAACTTTTACGACTTTAAAGATCGCAATTTGACAATATGTACAATGAGGCCAAAGCCTGAAATGAATCAGGCTCCTGAGACCTCTAAAGTCCGTCAATTCCAAAAGTGGCTTAGCTAGCAAGTCCGGATCCTTGCACAAGTACTGTGTTTACATTCCACTTCTTATGTTGTCCAATCTTTGCACCTGCATATTCCTATCAACTGGCCAAGAAGGCAGATCAAGTGTATTACAAGCAGAAGTTAAAAAATTCAAACCGGAGACGTAGGGAGTGAAACACTCACCAGAATTATCCTCCATGCTCAGGCCGTTATCCTTCTCTTTCAGATTCTTCTTTAGATCTTTCATAGATTACGGATTGAAGGGAGCTCCCAAGTATCCATTCGGAGAAGCCCTTTGAGCTCTTGAGGGATAGGACTCTCCGGATATCTCCACCATGTCTGATTTAAAGATCCATTGTTTGCAAGCTTGTCGGCTACCGTATTTCCTTCTCTGTACACGTGAGTTAACTTGATATTCATTCCTTTAGTGAGATTCTTATATTCGGTGATCAGGTTTTGGGCCCTAATTCCCCCCATGCTTCCTCTTTTAAGAATATCAATCACCACTTTCGCGCCAACCTCAATCCATAGATTTCGACTCCCCAGATTTCGGGCCTCATGGACCCCCTTCACTAGAGCTTCCATTTCTGCAACAATATTTGTAGATATTCCAATTCCCGCGCTGAAAGCCACGATGGCACTCCCCTTGTTGTCCCGTATCACCCCCGCCTATTCCTGCAGGGCCGGGGTTGCCACGTGAAGAACCGTCAGAGTTCAGCTTGTGCCAGCCCTGTTCTGGGAGTTTCCAACTAACCACCAAGAGTGATCCATCGTCTTTACTTTAACAAGCAAGAACAAGTGGTTGTAAACACGCCGGATGATGTTGTACGGGTTGAAAGTACTGCTGTTATGTTTAGTGTTATTGCGTTCTAACCAAGTGAACCATAGCACCAAGATAGGGATTACAATGCGAATGTGTTTTTTGGAGCTATATGGGGAAGAAGTAACCCAATCATTGATACAGCTAGTGGTGCAAGGGTTCGGCCGAGTCATTCCAAAACGGTCCCCGAAAAAGTTCCAAACCCGGACCACCTTTTCCGACTCGAAAAACAAGTGATTCCGTGTCTCCGTATGAGCACAGCAGATGCATTTAGAAGCAAGGTTAATTCCTTTTCATTGCAGACGATCATCGATCGGAATCCAGTAATTTAAAAGCCTCCACATAAAAATTAAAATGGTCGGAGTCAGCTTAGTGGACCATATAGCCTCCCAGGTGGCTGAATGAGTTCGCCTTTGCCGAATTATGCTCCATGCGGATTTTAGAGAGAATTCTCCGGAGGAGCTCTCTAGCCATAGCGGTTTGTCAAATTCCTCCGAGTCTATGGGGACCTGTAGAATTTCCTCCTTAATTTGGTGCCCAAAAAGACTTTGAATTTTCCTTTCATTCCAGATGTTATTTTGCCACAATTCTGATACTTTACCATCGGGCAGCTCTCCTTCAATTCTAGTATTTAGATTTCCTTCTGTCATCCATTTGTCATGCAACATTGAGATTTCCCCGCAGCCAATGCTCCAACCTATGAATTGTTCAGCCTCTTCTCTACCTGAACATAAGCGTCGCCATACGTGGGAATGGCTCGGTTTGGCGACGGACTTGATCGGATGGTTTTTGGAGCAGTATTTTCTCATCATGAAATTAGACCAAATGTTGTTTTGGGTACGAAGCATCCACCATAACTTCCATGTATAAGAAGTAATAAGATCGATAAGATTCCGGCATCCCAAACCTCCCTCATCCGTTGGGAAACAAGTCTTTTCCCAGCTAACCCAGTGTAATCTTCGGTTCGACGAGTCAGAGCCCCAGAGGAACTTATTACAAAGTCTTTGAACCATTTCCGTAACGTTCTTGGGGGGGTCAATGACTTGTATGAGGTGTGTTTGCATAGAGTAGAGCACCCCTTTTATCAGCTGGATTCGTCCTCCGTGAGATAGCATATTAGCCTCCTACCCTTGAAGTCTTTTCCTTATTTTATCCATCATATCATCAAAAAACTTTTTTCGTTTTCTACTTGTGAAAATCGGGGTACCCAGGTATTTTATCGGAAGAGTACCTTGTTTAAATCCCAATATTTCTTTGATAGTCTCAGCCGCCCATTCTCCATTCCTGCTGATGTAGAACTCACTCTTGTTGATGTTCACTTTCTGTCCGGAAATGGCCTCATAGTGCCGGAGGATTTCTTTTATTTGATATAGAGAGGTACGTCTAGAATTGGTGAATATGATATTATCATCAGCATATGCGAGGTGTGAGATGTAGGATGGTGTTCGTGCATCATATCTGCTAGCCACATCATTAGCTGCCATTTTGTTCAAGCAACAAGATAAATAATCGGCCGCTATCACAAAAAATGATGGTGATATTGGGTCACCTTGCCGGAGACCCCTTGAAGATTTAAAAATTCCTGTCGAATTTCCGTTAACCACCACCGAAAACCAGCAGTTTGAAATACATTTGAATATCCAATCAATCCACCTTTCCGGAAAACCCTTGTATCTAAGAACTTTTAGCAAAAAACCCCAGTCAAGACGTTCATACGCCTTTTCCATGTCCAGTGTCAGAATCACATTTTGATCACATCTTTGACTGTTAATTGTGTGGACTAGTTCTTGTGCAAGGAGGATATTGTCACTAATGAGCCTGCCTCTGATGAAGCCACTTTGGTTCGCAGAAATCATCTTGGGAAGCAATGCAGCCATCCTATTATTCACCACCTTAGAGAGAATCTTATTAGATACATTGCATATGCTGATGGGTCGATAATCACTCCAATAAACTGGGTTCTCCTTTTTTGGGATAAGGGCTATGGAGGTGGCTGTGAGAGCTCGTGGAATAGGAGAACCATCCAAGAAATCCCACACTGCTGTACAAATGTCCCCAACAATTATATCCCAGAAATTTTGATAGAAGTTCGACCCAAATCCGTCGGGGCCCGCTGCATTTTGGGCTGGTATGTCCCAAACCGCTCTTTTAATTTCTTCTAAAGAAGGCCGAATACACAATTCTTCTGCCTCAGAATGACTTATGGAGGGAGATATAGCATTGCTGTCCAAGTTATAATGAGACAAGTTCGGCTGCTTCGTCTGGAGTTTCTCAAAATAGGCCTTAGCTGAAGCGCGTAATTGGCTGTTATTTCTGATTTCTTCGTCCCCTTCTAGGATACTCCGAATAGAACTCCGAAAATGTTTTTTCTTAACCAAAGAGTGAAAGTAGCCTATGTTCCTTTCACCTTCCGAAATCCAGCGGCAAGATGCTTTCTGTTTCCAGAAATCCTCTTCCATAGCAAGGTGAAGTTGGAGTATGACCGATTTCTCATTAAGAATCAACAAGTTGCTGTCCGATGACTCTGTATCATATTCAATTTCCGCCGCCTGCACCTCTTTCTCGGCCTCTTTAACACGATAAAACACATTCCCAAAGATTTCTTTATTCCAAGCTTTTAGGCGCTGTTTAAGCCGATATAGCTTCTGGTGAAGGCCCCACATGACATGGCTTGAGACCGGTAAACTCCAATTATCTTTAACTATAGATGCGAGACTTGTGTGCCTAAGCCATATGTCCTGAAAACATAATGTAGAAGGAGCCCTCTCTGTACCATCATCAAACGTGATGAAGAGGGGAGCATGATCGGAGGTATTCCTGATAAGATGTCTAACATTCATTGAAGGGAAAAGGTCATTCCATTCCGCCAAGATAAGCACACGATCAAGATGCTCCCAAAGAGACTTGTTAGTCTAAGTGAAGATAGAACCTTGGAAAGGTGGTTCAAGAAGGGTGCTATCATGAATAAATTCATTAAAATCTGCCATGCCTCGAAAATCTGGCACTCCACTTCCGCCTCTGCATTCCTCCAGTTTTGAGATGATATTGAAGTCCCCACCTATAAGCCACGGTTCATTAGTAGGTTTATGAGCCTGAAAATACTCCCAAATATCACGTCTTTGACCCGTGTCACACAAAGCATACACTACAGTAAAAAAAATGTCCCTGTTCCAATCTTTACAGCCGATTTTCATATGCAGGTATTGTCTATTATCCTCAATAATCTCGACACGCAGAGAGTCATCAAAGAAGAACCATATGTGATTGGAGGTATTAGAGATAACAAAATTGAACTTTAAAGTACGACACATGAACTCGGCATCTAATTGGATCATAGGTTCAAGAATAGAGATAAAAGTAAACTTATTCTTATTGCAAAGTCGCTTGAGGATTCGAAGTTTTCCGTTATTCCCGATCCCCTAGACGTTCCATATAAGGCTGTTTACGATCATTGGACACCATTAGTAAGGCCCGACTGGAGGGTCCTTTTAGGGGCCTGATCAATTGTTGCTGTGGTTTGCTTCTTCTTTCTAGTTTTTTGAGTCGCTGCTGCGTCTTCCTTTAGTCCCTTTTCAACTGAGGACGATCGTCTGTGGAGTCCTTTCTCTTTTAGCGTGTCATTATCGTCTTCCAGAAGGAGATCATCACACTGTCCTTTATTAGGTGACAGATTTTCCTGATTTGCAAGATTTGTTATAATCCCTCGGATCCCTGCGTAGCTTTCCGCTAGAGCCTTTCTAATTGTCGTATCTTCAAACTCCTCTGTGCCAATGTTAGATGGGATAATCTGGAGGGTGTCTTTCTCTACAACTAAGTTCTCAATAGTAGTTGTTTCTGTATCGTCTTTGGAGGCTTCATCTGTCTCCTTTGAGTTGTGATCCAGGTTTGCAGTTTTATCCAACTCCACTTCCCTTCCTTGGTTGTCTGTTGTGTCTTGCACTTCATCCTCTTCGAACGTTTCAGATTTAGCCAGTACTTCAAACCTATTGCTTGGTTTAGGATCATTCACGTGTGTTTGTTTCTGGTTTGGTTGAACTTCAGTCCATTCCTGTCTCACCTTCTTTTGCCTCGCTCGCCGTACAACGGGATGTTGCTTATCTTCCTCTCCCGCATTGTCAATTTGTTCCTCTGGTGTGTTATCTTGTTCATCGCCTTCCTCCTCTGCCCCATCTCTCAAGGGGCATTGTTTTGTCTTATGATACAATCGGGAGCATCGTTTACAGTAGTCAGGAATAGGGCCATAAGCAACTTCTTGTTCCACGTATCTGTTGATCACCCAAACGAAGATAGATTTCTGTAAAGGCTGGGACACATCGAGTTCCACTAGTACCCTGGGGTCTGCTGTGTTCTTCTCACGTGCTGTAGCCTCATCCGCTCTTAGAGGAGTTCCGATTGCTGAGGCAATTGTATATAATCCCTTCTTTTTGGCCATTTGTGCTTTTAGGTTTGGGAAGGAGACCCATACAGGCACGATCGAGGATTCGATTTTGGGGTCAAAATCTGGAGTCCATTTCAAGATTCGCATCGGAAAATCTTTAAAATACCAAGTGTCTTTGGAGAAAATCCTCGCATAGTCATCATGATCTTCGCATCTGATAAGTACATGTGTTCTGTTCAGAAGACTAAGCTTGACCCCCTTAGCAAACGCCATTTGTTGAAAGCAGAATTCGAGATACCGCATAGATGGGTATCCTCGTGTGAATTTCCCAACCAGCGTAAACCTGAAATCTTCACAAAGTTCGTCATCTTCTTCAGGCGAGAAAACAACTACTGGTCGTCCACGGTATTCCGTGACGCGCCCTAGCGGAGAGAAAGTGTCCAGATCGAAAGACTTGAGTTTGGCGATTTCATCCGGAGTCCTGAAATCCCGTGACTTAGTTGCGGTAACCTTAGTGTAAGTAAGAGTATTTTCCGGCGGTTTTGCTACCGCCGGTAGCTGAACGTCCCCCATCGCCGTCATGAGGCGAGAGAGAAACCCTAAATTTCTTCTAAATAAATTGAAGTTACCAAGAATGCAATATATATTATATATATGTATACCAATATATATGTATATGTATAATATAGCTTTTATATTATGTATATTTTTAGGGAAAGCGGAGATTACCATAAATTTACAAAATGAATATTTAATTTATTATTTTTCATTATTTATTTAATTATTCAACATTGTTATTATAAAAATTTATATTTTTAATAGTTTAGAAAAAAATTTAATTAGTAATGCAAAATAAAATAAGTAAATAGTTATTTAGAATAATTTATAATTATTGAAAATGTTCTTTACGTATGTAATTGGTTAGAATAATAGTATCACATTTGTAATGTCTCGGAGCAGAGTATGTATGGAGACTTTCGGACCAATTGAAGATGATTTACTTTACTTGCAAGATATCCATCGTTCTAATAATGTTTGGCAAGGCGATATTGATGAGGTTGTGCGTGTAAGGCATAATAATTCATCCGGTTTCAGTCACTGGGCAGATGATGATGATGGGCAAATAGTTTTAAATGAACGTGTTGTGGAGATGCTATATGATATGCGTTTTTCTGGTGTTTATTCTGCTGGATTTGTAGAGTCTGACTCACATTTAATTACTGCACTCCTCGACATATGGCGCCCGGAGACTCATACCTTTCACTTTCATTTTGGGGAAACCATGATTACTCTAGAGGACGTGGCAGTGTTGTGGGGGCTCCCAATACGTGGTGAACCAATAACCGGGTCAGATACATACCCGAGGGAGTTTGTTTCTTGGAGACATTATTGTGAACATATGTTGGGACTTGCACCAAATGTGGGTGAGATTAGAGGATCCCGTATTCGATTGACAGCATTAAGGGGTCATTTACGTGAGAACTTAGTGGATGCAGAAAGCAATGAAGAGGAAGTACTATGATATGCACGTACTGCCGCGTTACTACTAATTGGTTCAGTAATGTGTCCGGATACCAGTGGAAATCTTGTGAATATATTATATTTAAGGCATATGGAGACAGTAGAGCAGTGTCGGAATCATAGTTGGGGGAGCGCTGTATTGGCTTTTCTATATCGTGAGCTTTGCGGAGGTAGCTATAGCTGTGGTCCTAATCAGAATGTTGGTGGAGCATTGCAACTCTTGCAAGTAAGTTCATTTAATTAATTTTTTACTTTCATGTATATCTGTACTTGTAAACATTGGTAAATGTGTGTCCAGATTTGGGCTTGGATAAGAATAAAATCTATCCGGCCGCAACGACGACTCCAACGTGTGAGACTCGAGGAAACGATTCTTATAAATGGTCGAATATTGCCGAGACCTCCACATAGTGCCAGGTTCTGCTATATTAAAATTTATTCAGTTGCATATTAGCTTTTGAATCCATCAATCATTATTTAATCTATTTTAGGTGGACATCTTATTTCTCATTTACGCGAACTGCAAGTCACAGCGTAAGAATTTTTAGAGAAATGTTTGATCGATTAACTCCTACAGAGGTACATGACAACGAACTTATATATTGCATTTTCGTGAATCTTTTTATTTGAACCTACATTTTACATTGATTACATTTATTTCACCTATTGGCAGTTTAATTGGATGCCGTACAACATGAACTGGCCAGAGATCGTTGCGTTGCCTGTCGAATGTGGTGTCGAAATGTGGCATTGTAGTTATCCATTGATCCACTACAGTATTATTGAGGATCTTCACATTGAGAGAGTGACAAGACAATTTGGCATCGTGCAGTTTATTCCTCCTAATCCTCCAGCAGAGGAACGACGACGACTATACAAACTAACCCGTATTGGACGTCCCGGGTAAGATTGGAGACAATTTCATGGCACTTACATAGCCAAATGGTATGATACCGTTCAAAATGAAATTGGCGGGACTGCAGTTGCTCAAAGCAACGATGTCGTTGAAGGGTACTATGATTGGTTTATGAGAAAAACACGCAAACGCATCTCGCGACCGCCTCCAATCGATACTAGTGGATATATGTAACTCCCTGGTTCCGGATGAACAGGTAAGCACGCCACGTGTGAGATTTTTTAGCGTAGGAATTTATTTTAATTCTTTAATTTTATAAAATTCTTACGTGACATCTCATATTTTTATAAAATTCATAAAACATTATTTATATAAATTATGTGAATTCATATCATTGGATAATTATTTCATGTCATGGAAAATAGTTGTTATGTAAAACAATTACCGAGAGTGCTTTACTTACCGAATTGTCCCTATATATTTATTTCTTTAAATGTGGGGACTTAATTGCATACTTGTGCAAGGACCTAATTGATTATATTTCAAAACCTTATACACTTAATGGCTTAACTTAAACAATTAGAGGATTAAATTGAAATTTGAATATTTCACTCATTTTAAAAAGGGATGTAACGGTATAAGCATCTCCAATCTTCATTGATCATATTATCCCAAAATTCATCAACATATTTGCTTCCTCTCATTCTCGATTCCAACAAGTAAAAAGAGAGAAGTGATTTTCATCCTTTTCTTCAAGAATCTCAAGAAAATTTCCAAGCTTTGGGGTTTTATCACCGTCTTCATCTCCTTTCTTCATTTCTTGGTTTTAAAAGGTGGGTATATGAATGAATTGATGATTCTTGAGCCAATATGGTTTAGCTAGGGTTTGAGAATTATATGCTAAATGAATTATTTGTTGATCAAGGTATGAATATGTGATCATGGCATGATTTATTCATGGAATTATTGGAAAATTTAGCTTGAATGATCAAGTTTGATCATGAACTTGGAAGATTGAATTCTTGATGATATTTCATGATTTATATGTCTAAGTGTTATTTTATTATCCTTTGAAGATGTATACATACATATTTCCAGAAATAATAGCATTTGGGGATCAAACTTGAAACTTTGTTGCTTGGTTGTTCTTTCCCGTAGCAATCCCCTGTTTCTGCTCTGTTTTTCACTTGCAGAAACTGGGAACGACCGTTCCCGGCCTCAAGGCATTGTGGGAACGGGCGCTCCCACTCTTTTAAATAAAATAGGCGGCCGAGTCTGGGAACGGCCGTTCCCATTTTGGCCTGCGTGCCGGAAGGGCCGTTCCCAGCTTCAGTGTGTTTTAAAAATGGAAATCATTGGCGTATTTTGAAGGGCCACGGGAATGGCCCTTCCCATTTTCAAAGGGAAGCCGGAACGGCCGTTCCCGCATGCCTGACAGAACAAAAGTTTCTGCATAAAATTGATTTTTTAACACCTAGATCCGATGATTTCTTTGACCCCAAATTGTTATTATATGATCTAATATGTACCAAAACAAGATGTTTTCATACCGCATTGCATATTACTCGTCGTCTCGTTGCATTTCCGCTGTTCGTCATATTTGGTCCATTTTGAGTCATGTCTCACGTATACACGTCGTGTTTGCACAGGTCACGAGGTCGTGGACGAGGAGCAAGCTCCGTAGAGCATATCCTTGTTGGGTTTTGTAAGAAAATGTGAGGTTTTGTTTTAGGTACATAGAACCCTACAACCTTTATGTGCTATTTTCGACCAAAACGTATTACAATCATAAACGTTTTCCAAAATTACAAATACTTCAAGCAAGCAAGCCATGATTATCATGATTTTCAAGCATGTTTGGCGAGTACATGATTGCACGTGGGCCCGAGGATAGTTCTTGAGCCAACCGGGAAAGCAAGGGCTGACGGGTAACTCCTGAGCTATTCTCACCTCATTGGGATCACCGCCGAAGCCACTAGGAGATTAGTGGTGGAAGGAGTTCCGTGTTTAGGGAGTCATGTTCCCTATACACACCATGTCACGGATAGTTGGGTCTTGCAAACCCACTATCACCCGGAGGAGGAAGGAGACTGGGGATGAATCCGACATGTCGGGTTATCCTTGGGTTATTGCATGCTTCAAGCATGAATATGTTTATTTGAGCACTAAAGGAAAGGTATGATCACGTATTGAATAAATCCTGCAAGCACGTATTGTCACGTTTGGTGTAAAGGTTGGAGAATCGCCCTTACTCGCCGGGGTCACATGTTCATGAAATGAACAAGTTAACTTGCTAAAATGATCAGTTGTAATCTCGGGCAAAGAATAAGTTATACCTGAAATCTATCTTTATTTATTTCCAAGTCTTCACCAGAGACTATAACTTGCATGTGACGTGTGTATATATATTTATTGCCCCTCACTCAGTCTTCGGTAGACTGATACTTCACTTTTCAGGTACTTGTGAGCGTGGTCGTGCTAGGCGGGAGTCCGGTCAGGTCTTGCATTTTCACGGGTCTAGCATTACACCTTTCATGTATAGCCTTTTGATATAGCATGTACAGAACTTTTAGGAAAGACATGTCACGATAATTGTTAGCATATTTTGAGTACTTTAGCATGTATATAATATAAGAAGATGATAATGTATTGATAGTTAATGTTGGTATCTATTACATATCTATTTTGGTAAATATGGTACCTATATGTATGATTGACATATTGCTTCCGCTTTTAAATTCGTGTTTTAATTTAATTATGTTGGGGAGTGTCCCGCCTAGCGCGTTTCTTTTGATTGTCACCCGTTCGCTATAGTTTTGATTTATGTACGGATTATTTATTTCGTATGTGGATCGAGGCTATAGTGCGGGGGATGTAGTGCCTTGGGGTTAGGGTGCTACATCTACAGGTGTTATCAGAGCCCGGTTGTAAAACCGAGGTTCTTGAGTCGTGTCAAGTCAGTCTAGGTCGCACGACATAGGATTATTTGTTACTTGGGAGTTGCATTTAATTGAATTGTTTGATTTATTTGAATTCTTTCATTACTTTAGCTATTTGACTTTCCTTGAGTGTGTGTTTATTGATATTATGGAATTATATGCACACATTTGCATTTATTAATCCAACCACGCATGTGTAGTGATTTGATTTCAGGATGGATCGTGATAGACATCACCGTGATCAATCTCCGAGATACAGGCATCATCATCATCGCCGCCACCATCGTCGTGAGAGATCACCTCCTTCTCCACCTGCTCAGGCACAGCCACAGGATTTTATGAATACGGTTGTTGGGCTGATTGATCAGAGGTTACAAGAACGGGTTCCTCCACCACCACCAGCACCAGTAGCACCCCAGGAGAACCCCATTTCTGCCATTTTACGAGAGTTTCAGAGTCAGTGTCCCCCGAAGTTTTATAAGGGTGATGATATTCAGGCCGAAATATGGTTGAAAGAAATTGAGAGGATTTGGCAGCTTATACCTTGTGATACTCAGGAGAAGGCTCGCTGTACCTTTACTTTGATCTAGGGTGAGGCTTACTCTTGGTGGGAGAGCACGCAGATAGTTCTAGAGGGCTGGTGCAGAGATTACTTGGGAGGTCTTCGTACGGGAGTTCAGAAACAAGTTTATTCCTCCAGCTTCCCGTACTCGTAGGTTGAGGGAGTTTACAGAGCTAAAACAAGGGGGAAGATCCGTGGGGCAGTATATCGCCGAGTTCGAGAGACTTTCTCGCTATGCACCCAACATAGCGAATGATGACTTCCACAAGGCGATGCAGTTCGTTCAGGGACTCAGGCCAGACATCCAGGATGCCCTGAAAGCAGCTAACACGAGCACCTGGGCTAAAGCTACCGCTAAATCTTTGAAAGTTGAGGATTCTGACATTGCTAGGAGGTTTATTCCTCGTACAGGACAGGCTTCAGGCTCGAGAGCAGGACAGGGGTCGAGTGCAGGAAAGAGGCCTATGGTTTATCCTACACCTCCAGCACAGAAGGACTCGGGGAAGAAGCTTAAGGCTACAGGACCGTTACAGAGGGGTCCGAGAGAAAGTATTCTGACATCTGCGTAGTGCATAATTCTATATGTGTGTGTATATATATATATTGTTTTTTTAACACACACCCCAAGTGGCCAGAGGGATTTGAACTCGGGTGTTTGCCTTCGAGAATCAACCCTCAGACCATTTGACCAACCCCTGTTGGCATGTGTGTGTATATATATATATATACACATATATACATATGTATATTTGGTGTTGACTTGTTATATTGACTTTAATTGTTAGAATTATCAAGTTGTTAGTTTCAGGAATTATATCGTGGTTTTATTACCAGTTGAATTTGGTTTTAGTTTGAACTTTCTACTTTAAATATATATTTTTTGAAAGAACAGTGGGATATTAATTGTGAACATGAATAAGTATATAATATATTATATTATCATATAATTTATGTATTGATGTCATACCATTTTACGCCATCTCATATTATTGTCGTGCGTCCTATTTGGTCCCATATTAAGTCGATTCTCACGAATACACATTGTTTCCTTTCTTGTAAAGTTCTTCTCCAGGGTGGAGATATACCGATTATCCGATTTCATAGGATCTATCCTGCACGCTTGTCTTGTCATGTCAATTGTCAGGTGAGGGTGTTTTCGTTCTAGTTACGTATATAAACCCTAAAACCTGCATGAATAAGTTTTGGCCTAAAACCATACTCATATTTATAGTGTTTCCAAGAATGCAATATAAATAAACCTTTATTAAATTGACCCTATTATTATTGTTATTTACTGATCCTTCCTGTTTTGGCGAGATATTGTACTGCACATTGTATTGTGGGCCCTGGGACTTATGTATTGAGAAACCGGGGAGGTATCGGGCCGACGGTGATCTCTTGTACAGTCCCACATTGTTAGAATGACCCCTGAATCCACTAGGAGATTGGTGGAGGAAGGAATCCCGGGTATTGGAGTCATGTTCCTGATGCTCAACGAGACTGAATGGTTGAGGGTTAGCTACCCTTACCATCACCCGGAGGGAAAAGGATTGCCCCATGGATTAGTGTCTTGATTGCATTGACTAATTGCACTGATTACACTATATTGTACTGTTTGAATTGCATGCTTGCCTTTAAAATTGAAACCTAATTATTGTATACGGTCGGAATAAGGTTGGAGATTGTGCACGCTCACTCGCCGAGCCTCTGATAGCCTAAAATTACAACTAATTGTGTAAACTAATAGTTGTAAAGTCCGAGCATAGAGTAACTGATTTCTTGCTCTTCACGGGAACTATTTTACCTAAAAACTTTGCTCGGGATTTACAGCTTGCATGTGTATATTTCTATATATATGTGTACCTCCTGCTCACTCAGTCTTGTAGAGACTGACCCCTTTTTCCCTTTTCTCCAGTTTCTTTACAGGTGGTTGGTAGGCGGAGTTGAGTTGTCGTGTCCTTGTTCGAGTCCTACCCTTGTACACTCACTGTATATTATACTACTTATTGTATTATATTGATTTATTTATTGGGCCGGTGTGCTATTTATTGAATTGTATTGATTCGAGATAGGTTAGGACAGGTTTCCATGAGTTTAGTGGAACCCGTATTTACTTTTTCGTTTGAACTGCATTTATTTTCCTTGATATTGAATGAATAACTATCTTGCTTCCGCATTCTTGTTTCGGCTGATTTATCCCAGGGTTAGATTCCGCCTATTTGGGACAGTCTTTTCCTTGTCTTCCGTTCGCTGTGAGTTTGGTTTATGTATGGATTAGTTCATTTCATATGTAGATCGGACTCATGGTGCAGGGGATGTGGTGCTCTCGTTCCAGGGTGCTACAATGACCATATTACTTTCCCTGAACCAATGTCTACTAAATACACCATCTCGTCGGGAGCTACTACCATGGTTGTGTCATGTTTACAAATTTCAAACCTGCAAAAAAATTAGTAGAGCATTTAGTATATATATGTGTATGTAAAAAAGTAATATAAATCTATTCAATAGGATGTCAATATTGAGTTCAATCGAAAAGTATTGTGTGATATACTAATGTTTACCTTATTTGCTTCCATGCCAACAGGTAAGAACAGGGGAGTTAATATATATTAGGGGTGAAATATTAATTTAAAAGTGCATACTAAATTTTTAGATTATGTAGCAATTGATTAATAGCAAAGGGATTTAGAGTAGAGAAATGTGTGGGAAGAAGTAATGTAGCATCGGAAGAAATGATAAAAAATGGAAAAAAAAGTCAGGTTTTTAATCTTTGGTTATAAACTCTTGATTCTTTCATTAAATCGATTGTGCAGTGAATTCGTCGTTGAAGCAGGGTCTTCTTTTTCCTATCCAATGTCTCATGAAGCATATGCAGACTTGTATGATCCAACCACTGGTGCTTGTCAAATGTTTCTGATTATCTGTAGAAAATTTACAAATGACAGAGAAATGTTACAAAATTGTTACATCCACATTTATTTCCACATGGAGACTAATTAAAATTAACCAAGACTCCATGAGAAAAGTTACCTGGGAGAATTCTGTTAAGCTCTATAACAAATAATGTGACTGAAATAATTTATAATTCAACTTTTAGGTCAAATCATACCTGCATGTTTGGACCATATTAGTTTATTAATATTATTCCGAATTTTGGTTAATTTTGATGATGTTGGTCATCAACATTTATACATTTAAATTTTTTGGGAGGGAAATTCGCGTAATCGAACATAGTTAGAGGGGAGGTTAATGTAATTAACCTTTCAAAAGTATATTATAACTACCTCACAACTGAAGGAGCTACACAGGGTTAAGGAATATTACCGAAGTTTAATCAAGATCCACAATCCATACACATAAAAAGCTTCATTTTTCAAGGCATTCTCATACTTGAAATTAAATTTCAATAAACCAACATGAAAAAGAGTCTGAAATTAGTACCTAGCATGTTTGAGATAAATCCTCCTTTATTTTCAATGCTACTGCGCTTGGTGTTGGGTTCATGATCAATAGTCAATTGTAAAGCCTTCCCCTGCTAGAAGTATGCCCCTTGAATCACCAACATTTGCTACCCATAAATGTCGACCGTTTATAAGAATTGTTCTCCCTGATGTAGACCCACCTCTGCCCAAGTCGGGATTGTGCGAGACAATAGCTTCATCTGTTTTCTCATAAGCTTTAAATATTGAACTGCCTGGGTCTTTTCAAAAGTCCTTCTGCAATGTTCCAATTAATTTTTTTTAATCGAAAAAACCACAAATACAAAGAGAGGTGGGAGAATTCTAGAAAAAAAATCTTTTCATGAAACAAGTCGCTAAGGTAGGTATGTAGCACCCCGAGCGAAGAGCACCATATCCCCCGTATTATAGCCTAATACGTGTAACGAAACGAGGTCTCCGTACACGCTCCAAGCCATAGCGAACGGGAGACAAACAAAAATCACACCTAAGCTAGGTGGTCTAGACCCTAATACAAAGCGTGCAACAAAAATCAAAACAAATACGGAAGCAACAGGATCAAATCATACTAATATACATACATTTATAACACGAGCATCACATAAATCAATTATACATGTTATGCCCCCACGGGCCAAAATAAATCATACAAATCTTCGACACCGGGATCATGCTCATATACAAACTTATACATATTAGCAAAGAGGGAAATAAAGATGCAAATACCAAGATTCGGACTACAAGACTCGAACCACTCAAGAGAAAGACCGCCGCCTAGCTCGAACTAACACCTGCACCTGCAACTTAAAGAAAAAAAGGAGGGAAAAAAGAAAACAATGAGGAGGAGTCGGTCTTAATAACTGGTGAGGGGGCTAACACATGCACCGATAAATATACATACGAGCAAAGCATGTTCAAAGTTAAAGAATTCATGAACCGGGGCGTGATTTTTGCAATCTAAAACATTTTCTCTAGTGATACTAGATATATAGAAAAAGAGTTAAGGCCAGAGGCCAAAATCAACCAATTTTAGTAATTATAAGTCCACTCCCATCTCACGAACCAAAACAAGTTCAAACTAACTCGACGAGTATGAGTTTTCCCCAAGCTCCTCAAGTTCAAGATCAAGATCAAATCAAACGTGTACAAATCAAAACAAGCCTACCTCTTCGGGTGATGGAAGGGTGGATCCTACCCTAACCATCCAAGCAAGTATGTGCGGGTCGTGAGTTTCGCGACACTCATACCTAAGGACTCCATCCCCCACTAAACCTCCTAGTGGGTTTCGGGTTCTTTCTTTTAAGTGGAGATTATGCACAAGAGGTGTGCCCGGTGACCCCTTGGCCGCCCCAGATGCTCCTTACCCACAATCTCTGGGGCACAGTAAGTCAAGTTCAAGTTCAATTACAAGGGGCCTATCTTTCATGGTCATTTCTCCCTACAAACACACGCATGCTTCAAGACTTTTCAAAACAAGCAAACGAAAACATAACTTACGTACATATAAAAGCATTTTCAAAGGTTTCATAGAAAACGGGACCAATTCCCTCAAAATACATATCAAGCACATATCTATATATATATATATATAGTAGGTCGCATGCGGGCCTAAAATACAATTAGGGTTGTAGGTAATATTAACTAAAAGAAAGAAAACCTCACCTTGATGAGCAAACCGAACAAAATGAAGCAAAACGAAGCAAACCATGCCTACGGAGTGGTTCCACGCCAATAAGCTACTCCACACGGACAATCTAAACATAAGAGATAACATTTAGACTGAAAATGAACCATATAGACGTTCGGCGAATGCATATGGATGCAAGTGATGCAATGAAGCAACAAAAAGGTAACATTTCGGGGCATTCAAGTTCAAACTTGTATACAACAGCTAAAATTACATCAACAGAACATGAAACCACACATAACACGTCAAATAAAAATCGAATACATCAAATCATATCATATCTCAAGCATATGCAAGCTTAGAATGCATAAAGATGGCAAGAGGCGCAAGAAGGCATCACACGTAGCACTTAAATGGTTATACATTTAAAGTCACGTTTACACTTATAAAACAATGCCATAAAATTAAAATAAACACCTAAACACATTCTAATACATGTTGTTAACAAGTTGGAATCATAATCGGGGCGGGAAAAAGCAATAAAAAGCAACAAAACATGAAGAAAACACAAGAGGGGGCTGCCACAAGCGGGCACAGCCGTGTCAAGCTTGAATTTTTCAAGAAAAAAAAACAGCTTCCGAAATTGTTGACAAGGCTGTATAGTTTTCTTCACAATCTTGACAAGGCCTTGTCCATAATTTCTCCTCAAACTGGAACATAATGACATGGCCATGTCAATTTCATGTAAGACTTTGACATGGCCGTGTCATGTTATCTTGTTGGAAGGAAAAAAAGCAGTAGCATCTGCTACCATGGCAGGGGAAAACAGAGGGGCAAACGGATCAAGAACGAAGCAAACAGGGGCAAAAACGTTCAAAAATCCCCAAACTTATTCTTAACAAATAATCACATAAATTCAAGAAAACATTTATATATCATATTTAACATATAATTATATAATTAAATAATTTAAAAGCGCACTTAGCTCACCCGTGACGACGTACCTATACGGCCAAAAAGACGGGGGGTTACAACCTCTTCCCCCTTAAAAAGGACCTGTCCTCAGGTCCTACTTCGGGGTATTGAGCATGTCACGCCCCGGGTCCATGAGCCCGTTGGACGCTAGTGCAAGTCTCCAAGTCCACCGAGTATAACCTGAAATTGGGCCTAAACCACTGCCCAAAAGGGATATCCATTGGTTATACTTGGACTCTTTAACTTATATACTGAACTTAATCCTTATACTTTCCCGATGTGGGACAGGGGTGTCACAGAGCAACTTTGGTAATGATGCTTTACTCCACGCTTCCGCTGCCACTCTGATTTGGTTTCCAAGTGGCTTCCCGAATTCTCAAATCCCGTCACAAGACTTTCATCAAAGAGCACTGTTAGTCTTCAACTCTAGCCTCTGTCGAACCCACAACTCTAACCGGTGCTCTCGAACGACGAACCTAGCTCAAGCCACACCTTGGAACAAGAAGAAATGTAGAATCCTCGGGATATCACATCCCTAGTTGAAGTATAAGGAAGACTTCTCATATCCCGAACGAAGTCGGTGGTGAAACCAACCGAAGAGGTACTTCCTTTTTATTCTTCTAAGAATCTCAAGCACTAAGTAGCATGGGTTAAACTTCCCGTCTTGCCAAATCCGAGTGATTTCCCCTTTTGTAGAAGATACTTCCAAGAAGTCTCGATCTCCCACTTCGACTCTCGGGGTCTTCTCTTCAAATCGTGAAGCTCTCGAAACCTTGTCAAACAACTGTGCTATGAGAAAAAAGGGTCAACTCGTTAAAACGAGCAACCACTTGAATCTCATTGATATCTCTTTAACCTTAGCAAATCGAAAACAAAGTCCATAGCTATTTGCTCCCATCTCCAAATAGAATTCAGAAGTAGTTAGAGAATGCTACTGGTCCTTGATGCTCGGTCTTGAACCAATAGCGCATTAGACATTGCTACACAAAGTTTGCAACATCTTTTCTTTCGCCCATACATCATTACCGGTTCTTCAAGTCCCCAAACAAACTCGAGCCAAGAGCGGGATAAGCCTCGTGCCCTTGCACTTCTCGAGGCGTAGACTACACTCTCTCATTAGCAATGCACAACTAAAGCCTTCCTTAGTGCCTCGATGTAAACGGAGTAGTATTGAGTACCCTTGGGTGGAGCAAAAGTCGGTGTCGAATGCAACTCTATTTAAACGCCTCTTCCCACTCAAAATCGTGCCTCTTCCTAGCCGTTCTTGTCAACGAGATGACAACCTAAAAGAAGACGAATCTTCTATTCAATCCCGATAACACTAGAGACTTCTCACTCTGAGATAATTCTCGGTTCTTCTTCCCAAATACGTAATCGCTAATACCCTTGCTGAAACCAAACCCGGCGCAAACCATAGAACTCTAATGGAGAAGGAACAACTCTTTGAAGCGAGCAAAGGGTATTTATCTTCCACACTTAACCTGTGCAGCTCACGGTAGTTTATGCTCATTTTAAAGTCCCATCTTCTTCTTTAGATAGGACGAAAGCACTCCACGAAGAAGTACTCGAATGGATGAAACCACCTTCTAAGAGCTCATTGAACTACGCCTTCAACTCCACAACTGTGTTAGAGCCAACCGATAAGGAATTTTCGAACAACGTTCAACTCTGTGATGAAGATCAACGACCACCTCAATGTCCCTATCAAGTGGACCAGAATCCCAAACTTCAAGGAAATATAAAGAAAGTCTTTCTATGATCCTTGTCTTCTTAGGCTTGGCTTGATCCCTCGGTTAACCCAAAGGTAAGCCATATAGCTTTTCGTACCATCCCGAATTAACCAACCGCTTCCACAGAGGATATGAACGGGCTAGCCTTCAATCTATTACCTGAGAATATTATTAAGTCCCAAATGGACCTCCTAAAAGCAACCACCAACTCAACATGACACACGACTAACCAACCCATGCTTAAGGTAGCTCCTTACCTCAACAAGACGCCTTCAAGCAACCACCGGGCAACCTCGACTCTCACAACTCAACCAATAATCCCAAGCACTCTTCCTTACCAAGCTCCCTCCAAGAAGAGAGCTTACGCAAAAGAAACAACAACGTAATGCCAACAACAAGCAAGCACCTAGAAGTAACAAAATGAGAGAAAAAGCCAGGAAGTGGATTTTCCCGATTAAAGTATGCCTGAATGAGATGCTATGAATGCATTAGTGTACCTTTCACCATGGCGGTAGTGTCGGGCTTGGTATCAACTTCTATACCCTCTAATACCTCAACTTGAACTTGAATCGGGATCTTAAAGTCACGGCGTTTTGGAGGCCTCGGATTCGGGTTCTTCTTGGTGTTGTAGACATCTTGAAATTCTTAAGGTTTCTTTTGTGGTACGGGTCTCTTGCTCGATCTCGAACTGGAACTCGAATCGGGTTCTTTTCCCACATAAGGAGTGTGAGACTCCAACCGTTGCTTATCCATCTCCACTTGAACCGCCGTTCTTACTTGCTTAGATCATGCATGCACCGATGAAGTTCGAAAATCTTGCTGAATGCCATCGCTATGCCCTTGTAAATAAATCTGAACCTTAGGGCAATCTTTGTCGGCACCCGATCTCTCAAGCTCTAATATGAGATCATCTATCTTCTTCAATTCTTCTTCGAGATTTAAGAATTCGTGAAGTCTTCTTACCATTTCACTTGGAGGGGTATATTTGTAGTAAAACTCTAGAATAAAATTCTCCCAAGTGAACTCTTCCCCTGACTCTTCAAATTTCAACTTCACTTTCTTGAACCATTATGAAGCTCGGCCTTGAATTATACGGGAAGTGCAATTCACCTTTTCTTATGATGTCCCCAGGCAATTCTCCCAAAACCACATAATCTCGGATAACCATTCTTCGGCTTTGACATCATCACCACCAAACCACTTCGGAGGGTCTAAATCTCTAAACTTCTTGTACACCGAAGACACTTGTTTCTTTTGTCCTTTTCCCGGTGATACGTATTTATGACACACCGACTTTCAGGCCGTATAGGTATGACGTATGTGCGCATTTTAAATTCCTTATTTTCGCATTTATATGTTTAATATATACTTATTAAATGTTTAATTCTCATTCTTCTAATTATTTGAATTCATATTTGAACGTATATGCTCCTTTCGTTGTTATGTGCTTCGTTCTTGATCATTTTCGATTCTGATTTTTGTGCTTATGTGATATGCATGAAATATATGTTTTATGAACATGTGAGTATGCTCGTTTTATGTTTTTGAGTTTAATTGTTGAGCTTTTGAGGTGGTTGTTTCTTTTGGAACCTAAAGGAGGCTGAAAAGTTTTTAGCGCACATTGGGTTCCGGGTTGTGTAACTCGAGCTCAGGAATTCGGATTCAAATTCTGTCACTTCCATTGGATTTCTTTCGACAATTTGGGTTTGATAAAATAAGCCTCATATTTTTCTAAGCCCATTCGATACTCCAAAACTTGATCGAAAACTCACCTCGCGCCTATATGGCCACCTTTCACTAAGCAGTCCTTCAATTTTCAACCGTTTTGCATGATTCTTGGTCCCACATAACCCCAACTCAGCACTATATCACCCTATACCCACCCATTTTCGTCCAACACAAGGGGAGAAAGATAAATTTGCTGAACTTTGGGGATTTCATTTCTTTTCCCGCCACTAATCACCCAAGGAGAGATTTGATCTCTAATCTCTATGTTCCTCCACCATCTTCAAGAAGTAAGTATATATTTCTTATTATAATGCTTATGTGATCATTTTCATCCAAGAATTTCAGATTTTGAGCCATGTTTGATTGAGATATGATATATGATATAAATAGTGAAAGTTTAGGTATATATATGAGATCTCTTGCATTCTTTGGTGTTTTTCTTTAATTGATGCTTGAAACTTGATCACTTAAACTTCATTTATGAGTATATGGATCCAATTTTGTTGGTAGTTGAGGGAGTTGAATATTGCCATTAATGTTTTTGAGCTTGAAGACATGAATATTCAACCATTTGCTTCCATTCTTGCTTCTTTTCCTTGTTGCTCTAGTTATGGCTTGATATTTGATGAATTTTGGTGTTGTTTGATGTTTCTATCTTACCTTGAGCTTGTCATACTTGTTGGTTGTGGATTGGAGTTGATTTGCAGGGCTGGTGTATGGGTTTTGATCATTAATTTTGGGCAGATTTTTGGGGTGATAGTGTCACCCCGTTTTGAGTGTTTGGGGTAACACCCGTTACCCCCTTGTGTGAGAGCCTGCCTTGAGTAACGGGGGTCACCCCCTTTGTACTGAGTTTTGGTGACCCTGTCACTAACCCTTGATTTGCTGCTGCCTCCCTTGACGGGAGTCACTCCTTTTGCTCTTGAAAGTAGTGACACCCCTCACCCCTTACCCTTGCATGTGTATGTGTTTTGTCCTTGTTTCGTTACTTTTTTTCCTTGCTTCTTTGTCTTGTTTATGACTTATATGTATTATTTACATGTTATATTATGTGTTTTATGCACTGTATTAAATTTATGGCTTCATTCGTTATGAATTCTCCGAGTTATGAACTTATATGTTTAAGATGATACGTGTTTGCACTTCACTTGCATCTATTGCATTCATGAGCATTTTCGGGCATCTATATGGTTTATATATGAGTCTAAGTCTCGGGTTTTATCTCCTTTTGTTTCAGAAATGCTTTCGGACGTTGTTCAACCCGAGGTTTAGGTGGTTCTTTGCCCGTTTTGGCCCCAGTTCTTTGTCTCTTCTTTTGTTAAGGTGAGGTTTAGGAATTTTGTTTTAGTTATCAACCTATGACCTAATATGTGATTTTTTCTCTCCCCGTATGTCAATATATATATCTTATATATAATTAAAATACGTGTGTTTAAGCTATGATTATGATTTTATGGAAGGGTTTGAATCTTATGAAAATGGTATATGTACGAGCATACGTAAGCTTCTCTTTTAAACCTTTTATATGTTTATGTAATGGTATGAGCGAGGTAAGCCCTGAAATATGGGAATTGGTTTTGATAAGGTATCTTGGGTCCCGGGAATTATGGGTAAGGATGCCCGGGATGGCAAGGGCCGTCGGGTTAAGCCTGTGCATAATTCGTAGTATTACGTGCGATTCTTGGAGGTTGATGAGGCGTGATGCTCCAAGTACATTGTAGGTTAGCTACCCGTTGTACATAAGTAAGTAGGTGGAGAGGGTTCGATTCCTGAAACACCAAGGTTGTTGGGGTTAGATTTAATTTATGATTTCTGTTTTACGTTATGTTATGAGAAGTAAGGGGAAGTCCGTACTCGCGGGACATTGGTTTATGTTTATGTTTTGTTCGATGGATTATGAATCGAGTTAGGATTTCTTTAAGTATTATATGTTATGTTTTGAAAACGTTTTGGTATGCAAAAACCTTAGCTCGGTTCATGACCATCACCTTTGTTGATTGCTATGCTCTATACATATTTAGGTGTGGATGTGCGTTTAGCCCCCTCGTTCAGTCGAGTTTTGACTGACCCTCCCTTTTCCTACCTTCAGTTGCAGGTTGTCTTGAGCTAGGCGGAGAAGTGCTTCGAGTCGTGTAGTACTTTCGAGTCTAGATCGAGTTGCATTCATATTACTCTCTTTTGGACGCTTGATATGTATTTATTATATGACTTGTATATCTTGGAGGTGTGAACACTCATTGTATATACTTGATCTATTTTGGGCCGTGTGGCCATTGTATATGTTAGTGTAAGTTATTTGAGCTCTATTTAGATCCTATGTGTTGCTTCCGTATTTTTTTTGTTTTTTTTTTTTAATTTTCGCGCTCTGTTGGTCTTTAGCCTAACTTAGCTTAGTGTGTGAGTGTAGGTTCCTGTTCGCTTAGACTTGGGCTCATGTATGGACAGCCATTTCTTATGTGGGTTCGAGTTTAGGTGTGGGGGATGTGGTGGCCCACCGTTCTGGGCGCTACATCTTAAAGTGGTATCAGAGCTCTTGGTTGCAAAACTGGAGCTCTAGAATTGTGTTGGGTTGTCTAGGTCGTACGACATAGGACAACGTGGTTATGTGACTTCATATGCTTAATTGTTTATCTTTTATTAATTTTGCACATGAACATGTACTGATCCTCACACATTTGAATTGGAATTCCTTGATTTTGCAGAAATATGCCTCCTAGAAGACACCACCGCCGGGATAGATCCCCTAAACATCGTCATCACCAGGATCATCTCCCCAAGAGGAAAATAACAATCCACCACCACCACCACAAATGGACCCCGGAAATTTTATGGAAAGATTAGCGGTATTCCTGTAACAAAGGGCTCAAGAAAGAAACAATGCTCCTCCAGTTGGAAATCATGGAGGGAATCTTATTACTGCTATTCCCCAGGAGTTTAAAAATCAAAATCCACCGGTCTTTGTGGGTGGCAAAAATGTCCAAGCCGGTAGTGGTCTTTGCATTAAGATATGTGACTTTCTTGAATTATGTGTTTTAAAATTGTTACTTTCTTTTCATTAATTATTGTTGTTGCATACCTTATGTGCATTAATTGTTCCATTTACGTGCCATAATCACTCAGTAATCGCATGCATCATATTTTACCTTCCTTGTGTATTGTAGGTTAATATCTTCAAGGTCAACCACTCATCTCAATAACCATGGGCCCTAAGTTGAAATTGGGATCAAGTAGAGACGACGGTCCTTCATGAGTGTTGAATCATTGCACCGATAATCAATCTGCCAAGATGAAAGGCAAAATGGCTCTATTTGTTGGAAGAGATCTTATGTTCTTGCCGAGTGCGTCGTTTCCAGAAGGACAAATCCCATGCACCTATTGCGGAGGACCCAATCATAGCTATGGGAATTGTTGGAGAAGATTGGGTAGGTGTACTAGATGCAGTTCCTCTGAACACAAGATTAATGTATGCCCTCTTATCTACCTAAGGAAACCGAATGAATCCGAAAGAGTGGCCCAATTTATGGATGGAATTAGGGAAGACCTTCGGGAAATGAAAACTGGGTTAGAGTCTAAAGCTTGGATCGAGAGTGTAACGCCCTAGTTTTTCAGTTTATAATAATGTAACGTATTTGTTTATAAATTGCGCTATTTAATTATTTAATTATATGATTAATTGTTTATAAATGTTTATATTTGTTTTAAACTATAAACTATTTCTATTTTAATTTAATTCATTTTATTTTACCTTGATACTTAGTGTTTAAATTCTCAATTAGGGTTTCATGTTACCTTAAATATTTCGGTAATTTCGTTAATTAATTTCAACATGTTATTAGTTGGTTTTAATTTAATACGGAATTTAAGTTTAGTAATTTATTTATAACAATATGAATTCGTTCATGAGCATGAGTGTTCTGTTTGTGCTTCGTTCATATATGTAATGATATCGGATTGGTATGAAAATTTAGTATGTCGTATATATGTGTGTTATGAACATGCCTATGTGCTCGGTTTATGTTTTCGGATTCATTTGACGTGTTTATGAATTTAATTTCGATTGTGGAACCAAATCGGGGGCTAACGAGCAATTAGCGCACCCTTGGTTCCGTGCGTGGTATCTTGAGCTCGGGAATTCAGATTCGAATTCCGACACCTCCGTTGCCTTCGTATCGACGATTCGGAGACAATGGAACAAGCCTCATACCTTTTTGAAATCATTAAGACCTCCGAAATCCAACCGTAACGGACAACTCGTGCAAGAAGAGCTCTTTATGTTGACTAGTCTTCATGGTGGGACCCTTTTTACTTAACCTAACCTAACCATACCTTAACCATGACTTTTGTACCATGGGTTAAGCCTTCTCCTACCCCTTTACCTCTGAAAAACCGAGCCAAAATATCTCCTCTTGCAGCTGGAGCTGAACGAGAGAGGAGAAGAGAAGAAAGGAAGAAACCCTTGGCCATCCTTTGTGATTTTGAGCTCAAATCACCATTTTTCTTCACCAAATCTTTAAGGTATGAATATTTATGTCTTATCTACTCTATTATACTTGATTTCATCTCATTACAACATGATTTGGATCAGAATTGATTAGGGTTTGAATTATGAGTTTGGTATGAACTTTTAGGAATTTTTGTTCTAGTGACCTATTTCCTTGTGTGGCTGATTTCCTTGCTTGTAGATGAGTATATGAGCTTGTTTCTTGGCTTATTTCTTTCCTAACTGATATTATATGATGTTATGAGGATTTCATCTCTTGCTCCTTTTATAAAATTTTGAGATATGGAGCTCCAAACTTGATGATCTAATTGATTCCCCTGTTTTCGAACTGCTGTGTGAAATATTGTGTTGATGATTGATCAAATGGTCTCCATTTCGTGTGAAATTGCATGGAGTTGATGTACACTCATTGTTATATATGTTAGCATTCATGTTTTAAGTATTTGGATCCATTTGAAGCCTCAAAATCGAAGTACATGGCCTGTTCTTAAGCATGATCTTTGACAGAATTGTTGCTGTTGTGTTTGGTAAGTTGTTGGTCATCCTAATGTGCTTTAAATTGTACCATTTTGCATATATATGATGTATATTAGTTGTTTAGTATGTTAGTATGAATTCCCCAAAGTTTCAGATCCAAACTCAACCCCTAAGTACTTGATCAAGGCATGATGGAATCATTAGGGCTCATATGTGCGATTTTGGCGACCCAGTTTTGTTGCATGGATTCGATGATCTTAACGTGTGATTTAGCCTTTGCACTCTAAATTAAAAATGTTCATAACATGCCAAATATGTTGTATATTAAGTTTCAGAGCATTTGGAGTTCATTTGGTATGTTTTTGGATTGAGTTTGTAAGGGATCAGTTTTGCCGGTTTAACTTTGTGAACGGTTTTAGTTCTGTACCGTGACACCCCCGTGTCTCATTTACTCATAACAGTGAGACACGGGCGTGTCACACCTTCTGGGCAGCTCTGTACTGAGCCACGCCCGTGGCTCAGTTTGGCTAAGGGAGGTGACACCCCCGTGTCCCTTCCCCTGCGCAGTCCGTGTTGCTTCCTTTTCGGTTTTTGATTTGTTTCACCTCTTGAATGGCTTTATCTCCTTTTGTGTTGAACCAGGAACTTGTTCTACTATGTGTTAGGAGTATTGTGGTTTAATTTCATGGCATTTGGATGTGCTATAGGCATGCTTTTACTTAATGCCGTTTATGTGTGTTTATATGTCGCTTATGAATCGCATCACTTATTTTCTATATCATAAGACTTCTTCTTGTTGTCAAACCTTGGATATATGCTATGTTATGTAATATGAAGTATGTGGTAGCATTATGGAAGATCTTGAATATGCTCTATGCTCCTATTTGAGTTCTTGAAATAAATTGATTGGACATATGAATTGAAGAATTTGAATGATTTATGATTGAACAAGTGAATGAATTGGTTATATGATTTTCATGACTTAATATGATCTTTATGCCTTCATATCATGCTTGTGCATTGCCGTGCGTCATATATGGTTCATTAAGAGTCTTGAGTCTCACAAACACGTCTTGTGGTCTTTTGTACAGTTTGTCTCCAGGGTGGAGAGCTTTTGATCGTTCAGGCACTTGGTGCTCGATCCTTGTAACTTCACGGTTCAGGTGAGGGTGGTTTTCGTTTTAGCTATGTAACAAACCCTACAACCCTTATGTGAAAAGCTTTGGCCAAAAACCTTATGATTATATATATATGGTTTTCAAATGAAGTTATCGAGTAAATTCTTCTGAGTTATATGTATGAGCGTACATAAGCTTAAAAATGGTTTTGTAATGAGGCTATGCTCCAAACCGTGTGTCTTCATGCTAGCTATGGATTAGGATGACACGGAGAGGTACGTATATAGCATATGCCGAGTTACACGGTAAGGTATGATTTCTTATAGTATGTATCATATGTATGTATGGATATGTTTTGGCGAGATTATGCGAATACGTTATGTTCACGGGCCCAGGGACTTAGTATATGTGGCTAACCGAGGAAGCAAGGGCTGACGGGGATCCCATATACTAGTTCCAACCAAATTTACGACGATACGGACCTCGTTAGGAGTTTTGACGAGGAAACGCAGGTCGGGCTTTTGAGGATTCATGTACCTCACTAGCCATTATGTATGTTCCGGTGGCCGGGTCTTGCAAGCCCGTCCACCACCCGGAGGAAGAAGGTTGGTTATGATATGATTATGCACCGTGCGGGAATGCCGGGATCCGGATCGCCCAAACGAATATGTTTATGATATGATTTATGGTCTGTGTGTATTATGATATATTGCATGATCGCCTAATCAAAATATTATTGATATTTGTCGTACACGGTCGGAGTTTGGTTGGAGATTGTGCACGCTCACTCGCCGAGCCTTATATTTATGTATGATTTATGAATGTAATGAATTTAATATGAATTAGTCATAAAATCCGAGCATTGATGAATCATTCTCTCGCCCTTTTAGGGAACTAATCGCAAACAAAACCTTGCTCGGGATTTATGACTTGCATGTGCATGTTTTATATATATATATCGCTCCTGCTCACTCAGTCTTCTAGAGACTGACCCTCTCCCTCCCCAACACTTTAGTGTGCAGGTTTGGCTTTGGAGTTTCGAGCTAGGCGGAGGTCTGAAGTCTTTAAGTGGGTCGAGTTAGGCTAGGAGAGTCTTTGCATTCTCATCTGTATTGGAATTATGTATAATTCATTTCAGTTATATCATGAAATTGGATACCTATGTATTTATTATGAAATTGGCTTTACTGGGTTTTGCTATGAATTAAAAGAGGCCTGAAGAGCCCAAATTCTGCTTATGGTTGGTATACTTGAACTTTGGCTTCGCAATGCACTATACTTCGTGGATTGGTTTCATTGCAGGGTCTAGCTCCGCCTGGCTTAGGAAGGTTTTTATGTTTGTCTCCCGTTCGCTATGGCTTGATATGGGTGCGGATTAGCTGTTTCGTTACTCGTGTTGAGCCATAGTGCGGGGGATGTGGTGCCTCACGTGCGGGGTGCTACATCCTTAAGTGGTATCAGAGCCCGGTTGCAAAACCGGTGTTCTCGTGTCGTGTGTGAGTCAGTCTAGGTCGTACGGCTTAGGGACTATATGGCAATGTGTGCATTGCATTGATCTTGAACATGAATTTGGCTTTCCTTTTGAATTTGGTTAGACTATCTGTTGCATTTACATAAGGATCCTTGCATTAATTGTTGAAAATGTGTCATGAGCATGCACTAATCGCATGCATCTACTCTTGAAGTAAGCTATTATTTATAGGTTATGGAGATAATATCAAACCACGGCCAAGTTCGACGATAAAGAAGATCGATTGCAAACTTTTCTGAGACATGGAAGATGGGCAGGATACTCTGGGAAGAATGTAGAGAATTAGAGATGTGAGACTTCCCAAATGGAGCTAGAGTCAAGGATGAGGATTCGGAATGGGAAGATTGAATCTAGAGATGCGATGGCAGAGAGACATTTGGTGAAATCGGAGTAGGAGTTAATCATGGGATTGTTGGGACTCAAAAGACTAAATTATGAGAATCTGCTACTTGGAGTGTTTTAATTGGATTCAGCAAGATCTGTCACCCTAAAGAATGAAGTGAACGAGCCTTGAAGATATTTTGATCCCGGATGAGATCGTTGAAGAGGTCTCAATAATTAGGAGAGACTAAGATAAAATGGGTCCGGTAGGAGCTGTGTACCTGGGCTCGACAAGAAGGATTTCTGATTAAGCCTAGTGAATTGGAATCAAGTCTATCGAAGTTAAGACCGGGAAGAGTTGGACTTGGGTGCTTTGGATTTCGATCGTAATGGGAAACTCATAAACAATAGTCACGGTAATCTTGAGCAAGGTGTTTAGTGGGAGATGAGCTTGTTTTTTTTTCCAAGACCAAGCTGAATTGCCATGTTGTGAAGTAAAATGGAAGATATGAAGCAACAAATGGAAATGGTAAAGAAAGGAAATCATGCGCTCAAATGTAAGCAATTGGAGGTGAATTGAATTCACAAAGGATAGGCACGGGATTTTTGATTAAGGTGACGATTAGAAGTAAAGGTCGAATTGCGAGGAGAAGGGTGGATGCTAACTCAGTGGACGTGAAAGAATTAGGGATCAAGAAATTGCAATCTCGGACAGTGGAGGATACACGTTGATTTACAAAGATGCATGGGAATCTCGAAGACCGTGGGAAAGACAAGGAATAATTGCCAGGTCAAGTGACCTTGGGATCGGAAGAACGAGGAAAGCTACCGAGCTAATAACTTCCCACATCGGTGACAGGTTCCAAAGCATTCATAGCACGTGCATCATATTCTACATTAATTATTTATTCTTTTAACCTTATTTTATCCGTGCATTTCTAATTGGTTTCGTTGCGCTAAGGTATTGTATAATTGCTTGATGTAAACGTGACACATGCATGGTCATTTTAACCCAACATGCATTTTAGTGTTTACTTGATAGGAAGTCCTTCCGCCTCAGCTATCAAGTATCAGTACAATTGAGCCGCATCTGAGTTATGGGGAAGGTAAATTTGGGAAATAAAGAACTTTAGGTAAGGGATAGGTTAGTGGAAAGGACCCCCGAAGGAAAGTCATATTAGATTCATCTATGGGGTGTTCGGATCGAATAAGAATAGGGAAGAAAGATTGAGGGAGTTCGATATGAAAGAGCAAAATTTTTAAGGGGGAGAGCACGACCGAGAGATAAAATGGAGGATGGAAGTACTGCTCGAATAAATATGTCAATAGCAACAACGGGGATGCAAATTAAGGAGAATCCGGAAATCCTAATGGTGGCCATTGGAAATGAATAAGAGGACGGTAATGGTTAAGTTGTTAAGAGAGAAGGGACGATGCCAAATTCGGGGAAAGATTTTTCGAGATATAAAGAAGAAAGTTTACTAAACGACTCTATGCCTGGAATTCCGAATTTGGGAGTGATGAAATTATATGGGAGTTTCTGTGACCTCCTAAGATGGAATTAACTAAAGGAAAATTGGATCAATCTATTGATGAGGTGATGTTGTCGACCAAGATTTATTTAGTAGAAGTATTAAGGGATCCGAGACAACATTATTAAGTTATCGGTTCTATCAAAGGTGATCCGGAAGGAAATCCACGAAGAAACCAAACCGGAGAAGATGATCATTGGAGGATTTACATCGAACTTCAAGAGTCATCAAGAACACTCTATCTTCGATTCAAGAAATATGGAGCTAGATGCCAAATATAACCTGAAGGGGTCAAAGGGAATGAATGGATTTGTTAAGGTAGATCCTAATGACGAATACCCCAAGGTAGGGATCGAATCGTCAAGATTGTCAGGAGTAGTTATCCTTGAGGGTATTTTAAACTTTGGTATGAGTAAGATAGAAGCTATAGGTCTAACTTCGAGACAGATGATCTAAGGGTATTCGGGAGGCCAAGCGTGGTTAATTAAAAAGAATTGGATGGTCGAACGAAGATTGTGGGAAAGGGTGAAGACTGGAAATAGTACAAGTCAGAACGGATCCAAGAGTATGATCCTTAAAGGATTTATCAATAGCTTCACCGAGGAACCTTGAAGAGGTTCAAGACAAGCTGACCACTGAGCTATCTTCAGGATGGATCCTACACTGGACAACGACAACTCTCAGTTCTAAACTTTGAAACTTCGGTGAACGGTACTTATAGCATTCATGATACATGCATCCATGCAATTTTAACTTATATAATTTTTATGTTAGGTGCTTTAATCTTGTATTGTGTTAAATTACTTGGAGTAATTGGATATCAATGTGGGTGACATTTGTTACTTGCTTTGGGTGCCTTACGTGATTTTAAATTTGGTTTTGCGTGAGTTGCTTGGGAGTATTGGAGACTTCCTTGCTTTATTTTCGGTTAAGAGACGGGGATTCTCTTATTTTTGTTTGAGAGACGGGGTACTCTCTTTGCTTGCGAGAGACGGGGTTCTCTCATTGATGTTGGAGAGACGGGGTTCTCTCATTGCTGCTTGAGAGACGGGGCTCTCTCCTTGTTGTTTGTGAGAGACGGGGAATCTCTCATTGTTTGATTTCAAGCGTGTTTTGAATCCGAGGACGGATTCCTTTTAAGGGGGAGAGATTGTAACGCCCTAGTTTTTCAGTTTATAATAATGTGACGTATTTGTTTATAAATTGCGCTATTTAATTATTTAATTATATGATTAATTGTTTATAAATGTTTATATTTGTTTTAAACTATAAACTATTTCTATTTTAATTTAATTCATTTTATTTTACCTTGATACTTAGTGTTTAAATTCTCAATTAGGGTTTCATGTTACCTTAAATATTTCGGTAATTTCGTTAATTAATTTCAACATGTTATTAGTTGGTTTTAATTTAATTAATATGGAATTTAAGTTTAGTAATTTATTTATAACAATATGAATTCGTTCATGAGCATGAGTGTTCTGTTTGTGCTTCGTTCATATATGTAATGATATCGGATTGGTATGAAAATTTAGTATGTCGTATATATGTGTGTTATGAACATGCCTATGTGCTCGGTTTATGTTTTCGGATTCATTTGACGTGTTTATGAATTTAATTTCGATTGTGGAACCAAATCGGGGGCTAACGAGCAATTAGCGCACCCTTGGTTCCGTGCGTGGTATCTTGAGCTCGGGAATTCGGATTCGAATTCTGACACCTCCGTTGCCTTCGTATCGACGATTCGGAGACAATGGAACAAGCCTCATACCTTTTTGAAATCATTAAGACCTCCGAAATCCAACCGTAACGGACAACTCGTGCAAGAAGAGCTCTTTATGTTGACTAGTCTTCATGGTGGGACCCTTTTTACTTAACCTAACCTAACCATACCTTAACCATGACTTTTGTACCATGGGTTAAGCCTTCTCCTACCCCTTTACCTCTGAAAAACCGAGCCAAAATATCTCCTCTTGCAGCTGGAGCTGAGCGAGAGAGGAGAAGAGAAGAAAGGAAGAAACCCTTGGCCATCCTTTGTGATTTTGAGCTCAAATCACCATTTTTCTTCACCAAATCTTTAAGGTATGAATATTTATGTCTTCTCTACTCTATTATACTTGATTTCATCTCATTACAACATGATTTGGATCAGAATTGATTAGGGTTTGAATTATGAGTTTGGTATGAACTTTTAGGGATTTTTGTTCTAGTGACCTATTTGCTTGTGTGGCTGATTTCCTTGCTTGTAGATGAGTATATGAGCTTGTTTCTTGGCTTATTTCTTTCCTAACTGATAGTATATGATGTTATGAGGATTTCATCTCTTGCTCCTTTTATAAAATTTTGAGATATGGAGCTCCAAACTTGATGATCTAATTGATTCCCCTGTTTTCGAACTGCTGTGTGAAATATTGTGTTGATGATTGATCAAATGGTCTCCATTTCGTGTGAAATTGCATGGAGTTGATGTACACTCATTTTTATATATGTTAGCATTCATGTTTTAAGTATTTGGATCCATTTGAAGCCTCAAAATCGAAGTACATGGCCTGTTCTTATGCATGATCTTTGACAGAATTGTTGCTGTTGTGTTTGGTAAGTTGTTGGTCATCCTAATGTGCTTTAAATTGTACCATTTTGCATATATATTATGTATATTAGTTGTTTAGTATGTGAGTATGCATTCCCCAAAGTTTCAGATCCAAACTCAACCCCTAAGTACTTGATCAAGGCATGATGGAATCATTAGGGCTCATATGTGCGATTTTGGCGACCCAGTTTTGTTGCATGGATTCGATGATCTTAACGTGTGATTTAGCCTTTGCACTCTAAATGAAAAATGTTCATAACATGCCAAATATGTTGTATATTAAGTTTCAGAGCATTTGGAGTTCATTTGGTATGTTTTTGGATTGAGTTTGTAAGGGATCAGTTTTGCCGGTTTAACTTTGTGAACGGTTTTAGTTCTGTACCGTGACACCCCCGTGTCTCATTTACTCATAAGAGTGAGACACGGGCGTGTCACACCTTCTGGGCAGCTCTGTACTGAGCCACGCCCGTGGCTCAGTTTGGCTAAGGGAGGTGACACCCCCGTGTCCCTTCCCCTGCGCAGTCCGTGTTGCTTTCTTTTCGGTTTTTGATTTGTTTCACCTCTTGAATGGCTTTATCTCCTTTTGTGTTGAACTAGGAACTTGTTCTACTATGTGTTAGGAGTATTGTGGTTTAATTTCATGGCATTTGGATGTGCTATAGGCATGCTTTTACTTAATGCCGTTTATGTGTGTTTATATGTCGCTTATGAATCGCATCACTTATTTTCTATATCATAAGACTTCTTCTTGTTGTCAAACCTTGGATATATGCTATGTTATGTAATATGAAGTATGTGGTAGCATTATGGAAGATCTTGAATATGTTCTATGCTCCTATTTGAGTTCTTGAAATAAATTGATTGGACATATGAATTGAAGAATTTGAATGATTTATGATTGAACAAGTGAATGAATTGGTTATATGATTTTCATGACTTAATATGATCTTTATGCCTTCATATCATGCTTGTGCATTGCCGTGCGTCATATATGGTTCATTAAGAGTCTTGAGTCTCACAAACACGTCTTGTGGTCTTTTGTACAGTTTGTCTCCAGGGTGGAGAGCTTTTGATCGTTCAGGCACTTGGTGCTCGATCCTTGTAACTTCACGGTTCAGGTGAGGGTGGTTTTCATTTTAGCTATGTAACAAACCCTACAACCCTTATGTGAAAAGCTTTGGCCAAAAACCTTATGATTATATATATATGGTTTTCAAATGAAGTTATCGAGTAAATTCTTCTGAGTTATATGTATGAGCGTACATAAGCTTAAAAATGGTTTTGTAATGAGGCTATGCTCCAAACCGTGTGTCTTCATGCTAGCTATGGATTAGGATGACACGGAGAGGTACGTATATAGCATATGCCGAGTTACACGGTAAGGTATGATTTCTTATAGTATGTATCATATGTATGTATGGATATGTTTTGGCGAGATTATGCGAATACGTTATGTTCACGGGCCCAGGGACTTAGTATATGTGGCTAACCGAGGAAGCAAGGGCTGACGGGGATCCCATATACTAGTTCCAACCAAATTTACGACGATACGGACCTCGTTAGGAGTTTTGACGAGGAAACGCAGGTCGGGCTTTTGAGGATTCATGTACCTCACTAGCCATTATGTATGTTCCGGTGGCCGGGTCTTGCAAGCCCGTCCACCACCCGGAGGAAGAAGGTTGGTTATGATATGATTATGCACCGTGCGGGAATGCCGGGATCCGGATCGCCCAAACGAATATGTTTATGATATGATTTATGGTCTGTGTGTATTATGATATATTGCATGATCGCCTAATCAAAATATTATTGATATTTGTCGTACACGGTCGGAGTTTGGTTGGAGATTGTGCACGCTCACTCGCCGAGCCTTATATTTATGTATGATTTATGAATGTAATGAATTTAATATGAATTAGTCATAAAATCCGAGCATTGATGAATCATTCTCTCGCCCTTTTAGGGAACTAATCGCAAACAAAACCTTGCTCGGGATTTATGACTTGCATGTGCATGTTTTATATATATATATCGCTCCTGCTCACTCAGTCTTCTAGAGACTGACCCTCTCCCTCCCCAACACTTTAGTGTGCAGGTTTGGCTTTGGAGTTTCGAGCTAGGCGGAGGTCTGGAGTCTTTAAGTGGGTCGAGTTAGGCTAGGAGAGTCTTTGCATTCTCATCTGTATTGGAATTATGTATAATTCATTTCAGTTATATCATGAAATTGGATACCTATGTATTTATTATGAAATTGGCTTTACTGGGTTTTGCTATGAATTAAAAGAGGCCTGAAGAGCCCAAATTCTGCTTATGGTTGGTATACTTGAACTTTGGCTTCGCAATGCACTATACTTCGTGGATTGGTTTCATTGCAGGGTCTAGCTCCGCCTGGCTTAGGAAGGTTTTTATGTTTGTCTCCCGTTCGCTATGGCTTGATATGGGTGCGGATTAGTTGTTTCGTTACTCGTGTTGAGCCATAGTGCGGGGGATGTGGTGCCTCACGTGCGGGGTGCTACAGAGAGTACCCGGGAAGCCCTCCGGGCTGAATCCAAGAAGTTAAAAGAAAAGAGCCGAGTAAGAAGAATTGGATCGGGGAATAGCTCTGGATCGGGGTCAAAGAGGAGCCGAGAGAACTCTCAAACGGGGCCGAAAGAAAGGAAGAAAATGAAAGAAATTCCATCTATGGAGCAACCACTATGCGCTCATTGTAGAAGAAATTCTCATACTTATGAGAACTGTTGGAAGAGATTGGGGCGATGCTTTGGATGTGGATCGCCGAAACACAAGTTGAAAGAATGTGAACGACGAAGGTAAGAAACACCTGGGAGGTAATTTCATCCATTGCACGAGCATCCATCCCATATTTTATCTTTGTACTTATTTGTGATGTGCGTTATGTATCGTCATTACTTGTTGCTTTCTTGTTTAAATTGTTAACAAACATGACGCATAGCATAAGCAAGTCTAACCGGCATGCATAAGCTTAAAGTTTTCGTGATAGCTCTTGAGCGAGAAAAGTCTTCCTTTGTGATGATGGAAAACTGGGATAGGATGAAATGGTATCTGTAAAGAGTCGGTTGAGGATATAACAAAGAATGGAGGACATAGTGACAAGGAAAAGATTGGTACCACATCAACTAAGTCTCGTTCTTACTTACTTGATGTATCAGTTTGAAATTAAAAAAGGAAGACCCCTTCAACGATGAGTGGTCAAGGGGATATCGAAATAAGAAGGGAAACTGGGAACAAGCATCTACACCCAATTCCTAGGAGAGGAAATGATTAATTGACCATTCAACGTGAATACCGAGATCGAGTAGATGGTGGTGCATTAGAGAGAGATTAATAGCTTTTCCTTCCTTGAGTCTACAATTATCCGATGAAGGAGAGCCGTATTGGGAAAGCTTAACCGGGACTATTGAAGAGAAATTGAAAGTTCTTTTCTTGATAAATCCAAGGTTATTACGACAAGGGACTTATCACGGGTATCATTAGTAAAAGAAGGAGTGGGAGTGGTTAAAGAACTAGGAAGTTGGAAGTTTAAATCTTCTGGGGAAGCGAGATGGTTGACTCCTCACTTAGGGATATGGAAGAGAAAAGGAGAATGAAGAAGGGCATGAGAACTTAGGCAAGTAATTCATGATTATCTCAAGAGAAAATGAAGAACTTTAAGGGATCGCGGATAGATGGAGATTATGAAGGTGTGAACCCTAGGGCATGATACTTGATGATTTCGAGGAGTATCCTTTCACCGGACCATAAAATGTAAGAGAGAGATGCCGAGAAACCGAGATTTGAATTAGAGGGAGTCTAAGGATGCTCTAGGAGGAGCGGGTCATGAAATTTCAAGGTAACCGGATGTCATGTTATGATAATTGTCAATCGGGTTTAAGATATTTCAAGATTAAAAAGGAGTGCGAAAAACTTCGGAGAAAAAGATTGAAATAATCCCTTACTGATTGAGGAATTTGTAAACGAGAAAAGAGATTTGCTCGGGGTTAGGTATCATCGATTAGCGAAGAAGTTGGGAGAAGTATTCGTTCAAGAAAACAAAAGTCGAGGAATCCGGATCGCGAGTTCTAAGTCATCAACTTTGCCACTTCACTCAATCTCATTAATCTGAAGGACTTTGGGAAAGGGTGAATGGTATATATTTAGCGCCCCAACGGAAGGCCCCACATCCCCCGCACCGAGACCCGACCCGCATATGAAATGGAGAGTCCATACACGAGCCGAATCACAGCGAACAGGGACTCACTCACACACCAGGCTAGGCGGGAGCTAGAACCTCGCAACCAAATAAAGAAGCTCAAGAACTAAATGCGAGTGCGGAAGAAAAACATAAGGTCAATTACAATGTAGGCAACAAATGATAGGTTCAACTAACATAAATACCTAGTCCCGAAATTTCAAACATAAATCATAAATCATAAAGTACGGGTTCAAACTATCCCTAGAAACCTGTCCCGAATATCGTAAAATACAATTATAATAGTTTGTATATTCAATGCATAACTTAATCAATTTACAATATGCGGGTGAAAAGACTCCAACTGAACCACATGACTCGACAGAGTTAACATCCCGCCTTGCACTCCAAAACCTGCAAAGAACTGAAAATAAAGCCGGGTTCAGTCTATAAGAGACTGGTGGGTATAAAACAGGGTATAACATATATAATATCGCAGAATTTAAACACCCACACATGCACGCTATAATCCCGTGCGAGGTTTTTAAGATATTTCCCAAGTGGGTAAAACAAAGGAAAACAACGCTCGGGATTACAATCATCAAATTCATTCATTTCATTACATTCATGTGGTCAGTACGTGAGCCCTGGCGGGTGGGCGAATATCTCCAACCTACTCCTCATGTGTGCATATCAATTCAATATTTACATTTGCGATCATACACATTCATACATATTCATTCATAATCAATCATAATCATTATCATTCATAAACATAAACACTTACACCTTTTTCCTCCGAGTGGTGGACGGGTTAGCAAGACCCGACCACCGGTCCATACATGGGCCAATGGGGGTACATGAATCCCCCAAGGGCACTCAGCTCCCATTCCTTGCTAATCTCCTAGCGAGGGCCAGTATCACCGTAAATGTGGTGGGACTCGTACAAGGGATCATTGTCGGCCCTTACCTCCCTGGATCGCCACTTGCACTAAGTCCCTGGGCCCGTATGTTCAATCATGTCCACGCCAAAAATCATAAGGTGGGGTTTCATAAAAGAAGGGCTTTACGTTAGAAATCATTTACTCTTTTTCAAAAAACTCGATATATATGTATAATATTTTAGCTCAAATCTTTAACATAAGAGATATATCGGGTTATCGTAACTAATAGAAGAGAAACCCACCTGTTATACCTTACCGAACAATACCAAGAACAAAGAAGGCTTGAAAGTGACCTATGAATCCGGCACGTCTTCGCCCTGGAGAAAAATGTACAAGAAATGACACGGTTCATTCGTGAGACTCAAGAATCCATTTGAACCATATATGATGCACGACAAAGCTATGCACATGTTATGAGATGCTTAAGAAGTAAACTCATATCATGAAGCTATATAACCAAGTAATTCATTCGATACGTTCCATACTTAAAGGTTTCACGTCCAAACGTTCATAACTCATAGCAATTCAAATCATAAATTTAATATAACAATAATTATAGTTCAAAGATTGCAAGTTTACAATTAGAGAATAAGCAAAAATAAAGGCATTCAAATCATTAAATAGGTAAGAATTGAAATAGATAACAAATAATTCCACATTCCAAATAAATTAATTAATACATAAAATATATATAATTAATGTAAATATATATATATATATATATATATATAAGTACTCATGCACATGCGTATAATATATTATATATATGATTACATGCATGCACAAATTACATACATATAATATATATATACGAATCACATGCAAAATTTATATATCTATATGTTTATATTTACACACACACATATAATATATATATATATATATATATATATATATATATAAGTACTCATGCACATGCATATAATATATTATATATCCCTTCACGTACACACACATTACATACATGTATATATTTACGTAGCCCATATATATATATATATATATATATATATATATATATATATATTTATACACACACAACACACACATAAATTATGTATATACAACTCATGCAAAAACACACACTCATGCACATAATATATATAACAACAGATGCACCCAATTAACACATGTACACCACGTAATATATATGCAGCACACTTATATACATACACAACGCTCCACACACAAAGCTGCAGCAGAACAAAGGAATGCAAACAGGGATCTCCCCGCCCAGGCAACGAAACCACACAAACCTTCCCCGACCGGGGAAGGAGATGCAGAACCTTCTGCGTAAGTGACCCTGCCCGGGGACACTTTTAGTACAAAACTCTCCCCGCCCGGGGATAGTGTTATAGCAGAGAACAGAGAGCAGCAACAGCAGCTCTTCGCGCAAGAAAACAGGGCAAAAACAACATCAAGCTTCAACCAAACTCAAGCCAAAAAAACAAGGTAATAAGGTGCAGCAAATCTCAGTAATTCCAATCCCATATTCGCAGCAACATCAACAGCAATGTTCACGCAACAGCTCAGGCGCAAATAGGTTGAAGTTTCACTCATTAACTCAAGGTTTCCATGAAGTACAACCATGGTAGATCATCATACACTCAAGTAACATGAAATTCATGTATAGAAGTAAAACAAATACACCACATATATCATACTTCCAGCTCCAATTCAGAAACGAAACAAGGATGTGCAAGAATTTAACAAAATTTCATATAATCATTACTATTCACCTCCATAGTCATAAATCTATCAATTCTAACTCAAAATTGGGCAAACATAGATTAAAATGACCAGAAATGAATGTAGATCACAATTATATACTCACCTCTTGAATTGGTTGTAGTTTGGAAGAGATTAGAGCTCAAAATCTCCAAATTTTGAATAGTGATGGGAATAGTGAATTGATCTCCAAGTTTGCAGCAGTTTCCTCTCTTCCCCTTGCCTTGGAAGAAATGAGACTTAGGGCATCAGGTATAGGGAAACCTTGGTTAATTTGGTTAAGTATGGTGAGAGTTATGATTTAAATGGTAAAGTGTGGTAGTTTTGAGGCCGATTCATTTTTCGATTGAATTTCGAGGGTTCAAACGGGCATAGAAAAATATGAGGCTTGTTCCATTGAACCCGAATCTTCAATACGTGTTCAAAGGAGGTGACATAACTCGAATCCGAGTTCCCGAGCTCAAGATATCACATACGGAACCAAGGGTGCGCTAATTGCCCGTTAGCCCCCAATTTGGTTCCACAACTTGAAATAAATTCTTTACCACGCCAAACGAGATCGAAAACATAAAACGAGCATATGGTCATGTTCATAACACATAAATCTACAACATACTAAAATTTTACGAAATTTCGATATCAAATCATATAAGAACGAAACGCGAGTAAAACACTCATGCGCAAAACATAACAATTCATAACATTTCAAATGAAATAATAAAATTTTAAATTCCATTTATAAATTAAATAAAAATCAACGATTACTTTGAAATTAATAATAACGTAATTAAAGATATAATTAGTTAACATTTAACACTTAATTATAAAAATTAAATATACAAATTTAACGAAAAGAAAAGAAAATAAAATAATAATAATTTATAATAAAATTAAATATATAAAACACTTATAAACAATTAATTTGTGCAAATTGGTAAACACATACGTCATACCTGTACGACTGAAAAGTCGGGGCGTTACAACATACATCATTCATGGCACGTGCATCATGCATCTTTAATCGCTTTATGATTGTTATATATCTTACTTGTGCGTGTGTGAATTTGTTGTGTGTTTTGCTTGGGTGTGTGGTTTTTTCGGTAAGTTGAGGGTCGTGTTTTCAACGGTCTTCTGAACGTACAAGGAGTGGTGGTTAGTTCTCTATCAAAGGGACTTTTTGAGTTAGAAGGTACGAATGGTGGAAGTTCGATAACTACGCCATTCGTGTATTACCGAGCTCTTGAGTAGTTGGAATGAATCAAACGATGGGTGATGAATCAAACTTGGACCCTCCTATCGTGCGAAAAATTTTAGTTGCCCCTAGCACGGATCAAGCGGTGAGGAATTTCTCCATCAAGATTTCAAGTAGTGATCAAACCCCTTGTGCTTGAAGACCCTACTGGGCTAACCCTTGTCGGGGATGTCATGAACCTCGAACTTGGGTGAATACTGGAAATTGTTCGAGCTTGAAACTCGAGCAGGCGAGCCTGGTGACCAGGTTCGCTTAAAGGGAGGAGTTTGTGACACCCCGTCTCTCCAACGAGTCAGGTATGACATCACGAGAGGTTTTTTTTGATGTTTTATTCTCTCTTGTGGTTTAATTTATTTGTCGATTTATTTGTTTAGGTGACACTTATGCCTTAATTGTTTAAAATTCATGTTTTAACTTCCGTATTTAATTTCTATAATTTGAATTTAATTCCCGAATTATGTGATTACATGATATACTTGAATTATATGTTTCATGAACTTGTTTACGTGTTTATTTATTTATTTATACTTGTTCGAATTGGTCGGAGACCATTTCTTTATTTGTGGGATTTGAGGGCCTAACGAGTTTTAGCGCGCCTCAGATTCCGGAGGCCATAACTTGAGATCGGGAATTTGGATTCAAATTCCAAAAGTAGCGTCGGACTCGTAACGAGATTTGGAAGCTAAGGGATTAAGCCTTGTATATTTCTAAGCACATTTGTACCCCCGTATTTTGCCCGACACGTGAGCCTCGTGCAGCCTTGCCACCCTTTACGGTTTTGGCCATAATTAATTTATTCCTTAACCAAATTAACTCATTCTTGAGCTTATGTAACCCTAACATAACCTTGTTTAACCCTACTAAACCTTATTTTTTTCTAAGTTCATTTGGACCTCTGAAATTGGACCGCAAACTCATCTCACGCCAAGATGACACCCTTTTGACCTAGTTTTGAGTTGGTGGGACCACCCTAACCCCAATTAAGCCTTAACCTTGACTAAGTGACCTTGAGTTAATTCTTCTCTCCCCTTAAACTCCTGAATTTAGAACCATACCTCCCACAAGACAAGGAAGTTCAGCTCCAAGAGAAGAAAGAAGAGAAAGAAGAGGCTACTATTCATGCCTTGTGATTTTTGAGCTCAAGCTCTTCCATACTTCACCAACTCTTGAAGGTAAGCATATTTTCGATTTGCTCACCCTTCTATGATATATTTGATCCATGAAATTCATGTTTTAATCTTGGTTTAATATGATTTTGGAAAGACATGTGAATAGTAAGGGTTATGTTAAAATCTTGAATCATATGCATATCTTGAGGTTATTTGTTGGTTTGAAGCTGATTTGTTATTTTCTTAAGCACCCCTAATACATATTTGAGCTTGAATTTCATGGTAGATGAGTATTATATGAGTTTCCATGAATGAACCTTACATTTCTTGAAGTTTAAGATGCATATATATTGATCTATTTCATCCCATTTCTTGGCCAGTTGTTGTGTGCTTTTGTGTGAAGAATTTGCTCATGTTTTATGCTTCATTTCATGCCTATATGTGCTGCTTTGATGCCCCTTCTTTCTCCCCCTCGAAACAGCCCTGTTGCTGCTCTTATTCCCACTGTAAACCTCTCCCCGAGCGGGGAGATTTTGTGAAGAAAAGTCCCCAGGCGGGTACTTTAGTGAAGAAAGTTTTTGCACTGTTTTCCTTGGCCGGGTAAATTTCTGCCTTGTTTCTCCCAGATCGGGCACCCCCTTCATAAGAACTCCGTTTGACCTGATTTTGGACACGTTCAACTTCTTTGAGTCTAGAATACTCTCCAATTGGAATCACCTTAAAATTCATTTTTTTTTCGGAGATATAATCGTTTTATTTTGGTGTCGCCACTTCGTCGGAATTCTGCACTCCTTCAACTTCAAACCTTCGCCATTTTTGGATCCCTTTGAACTAGAATGCGAGCCATATACTTTCGGAAAGCCCTATGTCTCTAGGTTCATTTGAAAGAAACAAAACTTGATTACCATTTCTCAAACTCAAGTTATGACCGATTTCCTACAACTTCTTTGTTTCGGTAAAACTGTCAGCTTTGGCCTATTTTCACTCGAAGCCCTATTTTGTGCTTTTATTCAATTTTTTCTCGTTAATTCCCACCCCGGTTATGATCCTAACATGTTATGTTAATATGTTTCAATATGTTGTGCTTCATTAATTATTTTAATTTTATGACTTCCTTTGTTAGGTGTAATTGTGACTTGAGTTCTTGACCGTTATATGAAACATTTAATGTTTTCTTGCATCTCTTGCTCTTTCTTTGGACTTCAAGCTTATGAATGCATATGATATCTATTATGTGATACATTTTGAGTTTATTTAATACTTTATGGGTTTACTTCTTGAATTCCTTATGAGATATTTTGTTAATTGCCCCGATATGCCTAAGTATGAATGTATAGGCCTTGCATTGCATCCATTTGCATTCTTATGCATCGTTGTGCATCTAATTGGTTCATGATCGAGTCTAAGTCTTGAGTATGTGTTTATTTGTTCCAGATTTGGGTTCGGGAGGTGTCTGTTCCACCATTTAACTTCTTCGTGGCCATCAACGCTCTTCAAGGAGCACTTTTAGTAAAAGGTGTGGTTTAGGTTTGTTTTCTTTTTAGTTAATACGACCTAAAACCCTACGTGCTCGTTTTTAAGCCCGCATGTGACTATACTATTATATTTATATAATAGATATGTGCTTATAAGATACGTTTATGATCTTATCATAAGATTGAATATTTTGAACTATGTGTACGAGCATATGTGAGCTTGAAAATATTTTGCAACGAGGCTATGCTCCAAACCATGTGTATTCGAGCTAGCTACGAATTAGGATGACATGGAGAGGTATGCCTATAGCATATGCTAAGTTGCAAGGTAAGGCATGCTCCGCTAAGGTACGTAAGTTTTAATTTGATAAGTTTGGTATGTAGCGAGTTATGGTACTGTGTTGGTAATGGTTTACATTAGGTTCCACCCGAGACGTGAGTAAGGGAGACCTGGATGACCATGGGGTCGCCGGTTATGACCCATGTGCACGCTCTCATTTGAACTACTCACGTGCGACTCGTGGAGGTTGAGGAGGCATGATGCTTTGAGCCCTTGGTGGATAACCGGGGAAGGCACAACGTAGATTAGCTACCTCGTGTGTTTTTGGTAATGGTAACGGTAACGGTAATGTATAGTGAGGGCTTGCTCCCCGAACTACATCAATTATGGGAAAGGATTGTTTGTGATTTATGCTTTCCGTTTTGTATTTATATTAAGAATTGGGGAGTTAGAGTAAGACCCGTCCTCGTCGGGTATAAGAATCAGTTTGATATGTTGATTATGAAACGGGATAAGAGCTTTTCCTTATGTTATAGTACGAATACGTTAAGTTTGTTATGTTTCGATAAGTATAAGTTTAAGTTTGATTCGAAAATGACTTTAGTATGCAAAACCCTATCTCGGTTTATAGTCTTTTATTTATTATGTGCTTTTCTCTATATATATACGTGTATGGGTGTATGTTAGCCCCCTCACTCAGTCAGTGGACTGACCCTCTCCTTTCAACTTCTCAGTTTGTAGGTTTTGGTTCATGCTAGGAGGAGTCGTGAGTCGGTCGAGTTCTAGTCCCCTACTCGAGTTGCATTTTCTTTTTGCATTCGGTTACATTTTGTATATGAATCGATTTTGATAATTGAAGTATGTATATGTTATGCATTCGTTAATGAATTATGTATGAATTCTTGTTTTATATATTCGGGACAGGCTTCTAGGGATAGTTGAACCCGTTTTGTGGATTTTTCTTCTTGGAATAATGTTATATGCTTCTGTTTTCTTATTAGTCTCCGCGCTCTGGTCCTGTCTTAGCTCTGCCTGGCTTAGAGAGTGTGTGTAGGTTCCCGTTCGCTTAGTCTTAGGCTCATGTATGTATTTCTTTTTCATATGTGGGTTCGGGTCTAGGTACGGGGGATGTGGTGGCTCGCCGCTCTGGGCCCTACATGGATCGACAGAGTTATGTTCTTAGGGGATAGTATTTCAGGAAACGGAATTGAAGTTGATCCATCTAAGGTTAAGTCTGTACTTCGTTGGGAGAGACCGAGAAATGTCTTAGAGATCAGAAGTTTTCGAGAGTTGGCAGGGTATTACTGCAGGTTTGTAAAGGACTTCTCTAAGATTGCAGCCCCGTTGACTCGTTTAACTAAGAAGGAGGTAAAGTTCGAATGGGATGATAAGTGTGAAGTGAGTTTTTAGACTTTGAAAGTAAAGTTGACTTCAGCACCAGTTCTTACCCTACCTGAGGGTACTGAGGGATATTCAGTTTATACAGATGCTTCCAAAAAGGGTTTCGATTGTGTTTTAATGCACCACAGTAGAGTGGTAGCTTATGCTTCAAGGAAGTTGAAAGAGCACGAGAAGAATTACCCTACCCACGATCTCGAATTAGCTGTCGTTGTGTTTGCTTTGACGAAGTGGCGACACTATCTATACGGCGCAACTGCTGAGGTGTTTACCGATCACCAGAGCCTCAAGTATCTCTTTTCTCAAAAGGATTTAAATGTAAGACAAAGACATTGGATGGAGTTACCAGAGGATTATGATTTTACAATCCAGTACCATCCGAGTAAAACAAATGTGGTTGCAGATGCCTTGAGTAGAAAGGCGAGTGTGGCTAATTTGGAAGTAGGCTCTTCGAGTTCGGGTTCAGAGATTCTGGTTTCAGGGACTTGGTTGGCCAATCTTACCATTTTGCCAGATTTGAAACAACAGTTGTTGGAAGCACAAGCCTCGGATGCAGAAATTCAAAAACTGGTAGCTCCTTCTAGAAATGATCCAAATTCCAAGTTTGGATTTGATGATTCAGGGTTGTCGAGGTTCAAAGCAAGAATATGTGTCCCGGAAGAGCTCAAGAGGCTTGTACTTGAGGAGGCACATTGCTCGAGGTACTCGATTCATCCGGGAGGTACGAAGATGTATAGGGACCTGAAAGAGAAACTCTGGTGGAATGACATGAAAAGGGATGTCGCGAACTTCGTGAAGCGATGTCTAATATTTCGAAACGTGAAAGCAGAACACCAGAAGCCGGGAGGAGCTCTCCAACCGCTTTCTGTTCCCAAGTGGAAGTGGGAGTAAGTGACAATGGACTTCGTGTTCGGCTTGCCTAGAGTTAAAGGAGGGTTTGATGGAATATGGGTAATTGTGGATAGATTGACTAAATCAGCCTATTTTTTCAAGGTTCGGATGTCCAAGATACCAAAGCTAGCCGAGTTATATGTTCGGGAGATTGTAAGGTTGCATGGAGTTCCAGCTAGTATTATTTCAGATCGGGATCCACGGTTTACTTCGATCTTTTGGCAGAATCTTCAGAAGTGTTTGGGCACCCGGCTCAAGTTTAGCACCACTTCGCATCCTCAGACGGACGGTCAGTCTGAAAGGTTAATTCAGTATTTAGAGGATATGCTTAGGGCGTGTGCTTTGGATTTTTAGAATAAGGACAAGCATCTGGCTTTGGTTGAGTTTGCTTACAATAATAGTTTTCAGGGTTCGATTATGATGGCTCATTATGAAGCACTCTATGGGAGAAAGTGCAGGTCTCCTTTGTTTTAGGATATCGACGATTGGAGGTGGACTGAAGAGAATAAGCTCGAGAGGGTAGAGCCTAAAGAAAAGATTACTGCCACTATTGAGAAGGTTCACAAAATCCGACAGAGAATGAGGGTAGCTCAGGTTCGTCAGAAGAGCTACGTCGATAAGAGGAGAAGGACTTTAGAGTTCGAAGTCGGAGATAGAGTCTTTCTGAAAGCGTCTCCTAGGAAGGGCTTCACTCGTATAGGTAAAGGTGGAAAGCATAGTCTACACTACCTTGGGCCATTTGAGATCTTGGAAAGGATTGGACAAATAACGCATAGATTTGATCTACCGCCGAGTTTGACGTGGATACACAACGTATTTCATGTTTCTCAGCTTCGTAAGTATTATCCCGATGAGACCACCATTCTCCCTGTTAAAGAAGTTCAGTTAGAGCCAGACTTGACAATAGAGAAGCATCCGGTTGTAATTAAGGACCGAAAGATGCAAGAATTGAGAAACCGGCAAATTCGTTTGGTCAGAGTACTATAGAGAGATCAGAAATCCGAGGAATTGACTCGGGAAACCGAGAAGAAGATGAGGAGCTTGTATCCTGAGTTGCTTGAGGACCCGAGTCGGACTTTTTAGGGGGGGAGGGGAGGGGAGGGGGAGATTGTGACAGCCCGACTATTAGGCCGTACAGGTATTACAGATGTGCACATTTTAAATTCCTTATTTGCGTATTTATATGTTTAATATATGCTTATTAAATGTTTAATTCTCATTCTTCTAATTAATTGAATTCATATTTGAACGTATATGCTCCTTTCGTTGTTATGTGTTCCGTTCTTGATCGTTTTCGATTCCGATTTTTGTGCTTATTTGATATACATGAAATATATATTTAATGAACGTGTGGGTATGCTTGTTTTATGTTTTTTAGTTTAATTGTTGAGCTTTTGAGATGGCTGTTTCTTTTGGAACCTAAAGGAGGCTAAAACGTTTTTAGCGCACATTGGGTTCCGGGTTGTGTAACTCGAGCTCAGGAATTCAGATTCACTTCTGTTGGATTCCTTTTGACGATTTGGTTTCGATGGACTAATCCTCATATTTTTCTAACCCCATTCGATACTCCGAAACTTGACCGAAAACTTACATCGCGTTTATATGACAACCTTTCGCTAAATTGCACATAAGTCCTTCAATTTTCAACCTTTTTGCATGATTCTTGATCCCACATAACCCCAACTCAACACTCTATCACTTATATCCACCCATTTTCATCCAACACAAGGAGAGAAAGAGAAATTTACTGAACTTTGGGGATTTCATTCCTTTTCTCGTCACTATTCACCCAAGGAGAGATTTGAGCTCTAATCTCCATTTTTCTCCACCATCTTCAAGAACTATGTATATATTTGTTATTATCGTGCTTATGTGATCATTTTCATCCAAGAATTTCAGATTTTCAGCCATGTTTGATTGAGATATGATAAATGATATGAATAGTGAAGGTTTAGGTATACATATGCGATCTCTTGAACTTCATTTATGAGTATATGGATCCAATTTTGTTAGTATTTGAGGGAGTTGAATATTGCCATTAATGTTTTTGTAGCACCCGAGTTGATAGGCACCACATCCCTCGCACCATGCATTCAATCTACATATGAAATAGGAATCCATATATGAACTAAACACGTGGCAAACGGGGAGACAATAAAAGAACCCTAGCTAAGCGGGGTAAACCCTGTACCAACGATCCAATATTGACAATGCGATATTATAAAAGTAGAAGCAGTAATGATAGATCCAAGTAGTAAACATAATATACAACTATGGCCACCACGACCTACAATCATCAAACCCCAAAAGTATCATAATACAATCTGCAAAAATTATAAGTATATTAATACACATATCATGATCACACTAGACTACGAATTAAAGACACAACTGACTCTAATTCCCCACTTGCAAAAGCTGAAAGTGAGGGGGGGTTAGTCTGTGAAGACTAAGTGGGGGATTTACATATATAGGTCAAATAACATTCAACTTATAATCCCGAGTGTAGTTTTAACAATATTCCAAGTGGATAGTTTAAAGAAAAGGGACAACACTCGGTATTACAAGCATCAGTTTTCTTTACAAGAATTTATTAGGTAATCAGTGACCTGGCGAGAGGGTAAAATCTCCATCCAAACTCCGACAGTGTACAGTGATTAGTTTAAGTACGATTTGATCATGCAATTCAGTAATCAAGTAATCAGTTAATCAGTGACTCAGTATCCCTCCTTTATCCATGGTTTGGTGGTCAGGTTTGCATGGCCTGAGCCACCTAAGTACAGTGTGAGACAGGGGCTCATGACTCCTACCCGCTCTTTCGTTGGTGTGGGACCCACCGACTCAGGAATACCCTACCTACCCGTTTCCTAGGTCGCACGAAGGTATTCTCAATGGGTACTACCTATAGAGGTTCTCTCCGATGGCCCGATGTCGTTCTGGTCGCCAATCCCACGTTTTCCCTAGGGCCCAATCAATACAGTACAATATCTCGCCAAAACAGTACGGTAGGTAGGTTCTTCATTAAAAGAAACGGGGTTCCTTTATAAATCACCTTGGAATTTTGGAAAAAACTATATGTATAATATAAGTTTTTGGCCGAAATAATCACATAGGGATATTATGGCTTTAAATACATAAAGAAAACCTCACCTTAAGCAGTAAGAGAAAGGATACGAGCTATGGAGCCTGCTCCTCAAACTCCCGACCGACCTCTATTCAAGAAAAGGAAATAACTAACGTAAGACTCAACTCCATGAAGCAATTATTTGACGAACGGCAGGTTCATGATATGGAATGATGATAAAAATAATTCATGAGGATGTTCATGCACAATTAATACTTCTTGTAATTGTTAAACGAATATCAATTAAGCACGCATGTACTTCATTAAATCACATACCGGAGCCAAGGGGGTGAAAAGAATGCAAGAAGAGGGGTTTTGGTGAAGTTTAGCAAAAGCTGACAATTTTTGAAAACACGCAAGCTGTGGAAAATTGGGAATATCTTGAGTTCTAGAAGTTGAAATGGAGTTTTGTTTGTTGGATATGAAAGTATACAAATAGACCATTAAAATTATATATCGATCGAATCGTGGTTCAAAGCGAGGGGGAAATGGCGTAGGTCCGAAGTTGGAGGAATACAAATTTCCGATAAAGTGGCGACACCAAATTAAAATGTTTATAACTCACAAACTAGAAGGGATATTGAGGTGATTCCAATTGGATAATGTTCTAGACTTCAAAAGTTTCTGTGGTTAAAAAATCAGGTCAATCGGAGCACGTTTTAGGGGGTAAACGGCCATTTGAAAAATGAACTAAAAGCAGAAACGGGCTTTTGGAAGCTCTCGGGTGAGACAGAAGATGCGCAAACGGGCTTTTGGTATTTGAACTAGTGGCCCAAACAGCCGTTTGACAAGTCGCTGGACTAAAAAACAGGGCAGCGCTCGGAAATTGGCTCCCAAGCCTTTCCAACACCAAACCACAACAATTAAACACCTCAAAACTAGCATATAACACCAATATACATCTAATACTTCAATTATGCATCATTTAATCCAAGAAAACATGTTAAGATCATTAAGAATTTAATCCATAAACCCTCAAATATAACACCTTGATCAACCTTCATCCAATACTCAAAGTTCATGCACCAAATCAATAAGATATCATATATTCATGCTCAAAATCAACTAGCAACAAGATATAAGTTTATAAATGACAAAGCCTTACTACAACTCATCCACACACATACACATATATACACACATATATCACCAACCTTGAGAGGAAGATGGAAGAGAAGATATGAATGAAATGATGGGGTGATGATAATGATGATCCTAGGCCTCTTCTTCTCCTTCTTCTTGCTTGATCAAAGGGGGGCGTGTGTGAAGAAAATGGAAGAAAAGGGATTATGTGTGTTGTAGAGATTTAGTGTGTGTGTGAGTTCTTGTGTGATAGTGTATATATGATATAATGTATGTAATATAATGTATATATGATATATGCTATATTAGTCAAAGATATGTGTATATGTATATATTTTATATGATGAGAGTGTAAAAGTCTTGCATGAATATGATTATTGCAACTAGACCCTTATTACTTAGTTAATTGCATGTTAGAGATAATGCTATATGGGTGTATATGCAATTATATAATGTAATGATCAAGTGGATGCATATATATATATATATAAGTTGTGGAAATATATAGTTAAGTGGAAGATATATATATATATATATATATGTATATATATATATATATATATCTATATATGCATGATTCACTTATGTTATATTAATGCATCAATTAAGACCAATTGTAATTAGTTAAGTAGTTATTCTTACAAATTTATATAATAAGGTGGAATAAAAATAAATAAATAATCCTAACTCTCGAAAAACCACACGCGTAACGCACGTACCTGGAAGTCGAGAACACGAGGCATCACCACCTTCCCCCTTAAAAGAATTTGGTCCCCAGATTCACTGCTCGGGTGGAATCAACTCTGGATGAAACTTCCTCATTTTGTCCTCGGTTTCCTAAGTGGCTTCCTCGGTTTTATCGCTTCTCCACAAAACCTTTACCAAGGGAATCTGCCGGTTTCTCAACACTTGAAATTTGTGATCCAGAAGCTTCATCGGCCTTTGGACAAACGTTAAATCTGGTTGCAAGTCAGCTTGTTCAACTTCTTCAACGGGGAGAATCTCGGATTCATCGGGATAATACTTCCTTAGTTGAGAAACATGGAAGACACTGTGAATCCCGAAGTAAGTCTTCAAGATACTTGATCACTCTCTCAGATTAGCCATCCGTTTGAGGGTGTGACGCGGTACTGAATTTGAGCTTCGTGCCCAATATACCTTGTAACTCTTGCCACAACCTCGAAGTAAACCTCAGATCTCTATCCGACACGATGCTAACAGAAATCCCATGAAGTCGGACGATCTCTCTATTATACAACTCAGCTAGCTTGCAGATCTTGTAAGACATCCGAATTGGTAGAAAATGTGCCGGCTTAGTCAGGCGGTCCACGATTATCCAAATACCGTCATTACCACCCTTTACTTTCGGCAAACTGGATACAAAATCCATCGTCACCTGCTCCCACTTCCACTCTGGAATAGGTAATGGCTGTAGAAGACCTCTGGGTTTCTGGTGCTCGGCTTTAACTAGTTGACAGGTCAAACCATGTCTTACTTCTTCGGCTACATCCTTCTTCATTCCATTCCATCAATAATACTATTTAAGATCTTTGTACATCTTATTATCTCCGGGGTGGATAGAATAAGACGATTTATGAGCCTCTTCGAGCAACACCCGTTTGAACTCTTCGGGTACAACCACTCGATTCTTGAAACGAACAAGTCCAGTTTCATCGAATCCGAACAGACACTCCGGGTTTGCTCTTGCCTTGACAACCAACTTCTGAACCTCCGGGTCACTAGCTTGACTTTGAAACAGGTGGTGCTTCAACTCTGGTTGTATGGTAGTGTTAGCAACACGAGCCTTCAAGATAATAGGCTCGACTTTACTTTCTTCACCCACTTCCAAACTCGATACACGAGACTTCGTACTAAGTGCATTGGCGACCACCTTAGCTTTGTCGGGATGGTACTTGATAGTGCAGTCATAATCTTCAAGAAGTTCCATCCAACACCTTTGCCTCATATTTAAATCCTTCTGAGTGAATAAATACTGGAGGCTCTTGTGGTCGATAAAGATCTCGAAAGGCAAGCCGTACAAATAATGTCTCCACGTTCCAAGTGCGAAGACCACGACGGCAAGTTCTAAATCGTGAGTGGGATATTTCTTCTCATGCTCCTTTAATTTCCTAGAAGCATAAGCAACCACTTTTCTGTTTTGCATCAACACACAACCCAATCCCTCCTTTGATGCATCCGTATACACGGTATAATCCTCGAAGCCTTCGGGAAGTGTCAAGACCGGGGAAGTGGTTAACTTCTCCTTCAAGAGATTAAAGCTCTTCTCACAAGCTTCGTCCCACTTGAACTTCACCTCTTTCTTAGTTAATCGGGTCAAAGGAGAGGCAATCTTCGAGAAGTCCTTCACAAATCTTCTATAATATCCCGCTAGACCCAAGAAACTTAGAATCTCTGAGGCATTCTTCGGCTTCTCCCACTTCATCACGGTCTCAACCTTTGTAGGATCAACTTCAACACTATTCTCGGAAATTATATGACCCAAGAAAGAGACTCTATTAATCCAGAAGTCACACTTACTAAACTTAACGAACAATTGATGTTCCTTCAGAGTTTGCAACACGAGTTTAAGATGTCTCGCGTGCTCTTCAACGGACCTCGAATACACAAGGATATCGTCGATGAAGATCACCACGAACTTGTCGAGAAAAGGCCTGAATATCCTGTGCATTATGTTCATAAAAGCTGTAGGGTCATTAATTAGACCAAACGGCATCACCACAAACTCATAATGCCCTTACCGAGTGTTAAACCCTATCTTCGGGATATCTTCTTCTCGAATTCGCAGTTGTTAATATCTCTTGCGGAGGTCAAGTTTAGAATAGACCTTTGATCCTTGAAGTATATCGAATAACTCCACGATATGTAGGAGGATATATTTGTTCTTAATCATCATCCGATTTAACTCCCTATAATCGATGCACATTCTCAAGCTTTCATCTTTCTTCTTTACAAATAAAACCGGTACACCCCAAGAGGAAGAACTCGGACGAATGTACCCACTAGAAAATAATTCCTCGAGTTGCTTCTTCAATTCTTTCAACTCGGTTGGAGCCATCCAATAAGGAGTTTTAGAGAAAGGCTCAGCGTCCGGGTACAAATCGATCACAAACTCGATTTCCCGTTCAGGAGATAAAGAACCAAGACTCTCCGGGAAAACTTTTAGAAAATATTTCACCACTTCTGACTCCTCTAGCTTAGACTGATCTTTTGGCTTATTAAGGAAATACGCAACTAACCCTGTAGCACCTTCACGGACCAATCTGTGTGCCTCAGTGAAAGATAACAAAGGCAAGGTCTTTGAAATCGAACCCACGAACACTTCTGAACCCAACTGGACTCTCTTAGCTCGGCAATCAACAATGGCACAGTGCTTATAAAGCCAATCCATTCCCAGAATAGCACCATACCGACTCATCGCATCTCCCCAGAATCTGAGAGGTAGTCACGACCCTCTATACTCACCGGTACCTCCTTAAACACACGATCTGTCTCTAAGTTCCCACCCAACGGAGAACTAACCACATAACATACGGAAGTACAAACAGCAGGCAAGCGTAAAGTAGCAACCAAATCACGAGAAAGAAAAGAATGCATAGCACCGGGATCAAATAATGCATGTATGCTCGTACCATGAATGTGTATTGTACCTTCAACAATGGAAGCTGGGTCCACATCCGCATTTTGCTCCTCTCCATCAATAGCATAAGCACGGGCCCTCAAAAGTTACCTCTGTCCCTTATTCTGTGGCCCATTTCTTTTCGGACAAGTATCAACCTTATGGTCCATGGACCCACATCGCAAATAAACTCCGAGTCTGCGCCTACATTCGTCCCAAGTGTGGTTAATCCAACCACAATGAAAACACGGCTTTGCATTTGGAACCGGCGGCACTAGTGCTGGAACTTGAGGTTGAGGTATTGCGGTTTTGAATTTCTTCCAAGGTAACTTATTTTGTTGAGGAGCTTGAACCATGTGCTTCTTGGAACCCTAGCCCGATCCTTGTCCACTAGGAATTTTTGAAACCGGATCTTTCTTGCTATATTCTTCCTCTTGGACCAAAGGGACAGGTGTCAAATTCGTCGAAAATAAATATAAATCCTATTCAGAGCTAAAAACTGAGTATAGTGCGAACGGGTCGAATCCTCAGGGATTGGGTGAAAACAATTCTAAATTAATCACAAAAGAATTCACTAAAATTAACGAGTAAAAATCAGGGGGGTTTCGAAGTTCGCTAAACTAATTAATAACTACTAATTAAAAACAGGGCAAAAACAATAAATCACGTAGAAATCTGGTTTTTGATAAATCAGTTGAGAAGACAATACTTAGCTAGGATTCACAATTCAATTTAGGACATCGATCACAGACGTAAAAATAAATTCAAATATTCAAGTAGACTAGCTATAGTAGATAGAGACGCTCGACTCCGCCTCGTTCTCTCTTAAATAATAGAATAGCCTGGAGACACTCGACAGTTATTCCCTAATCAACTCACAACCTCTAGAGACACTCGACAGGATTCAATGAGTCAACAACATTAAAAATTAAGAAAACAATAGCCCAAATTAACCAAGTCACGACACATGCAAGATTTAAACCTGATTATTAACTCCCTTAACAAGTTGAGAACTGCAACTAATCCTTTTTATTAATGTACTACTAATTATCTATCAAGCACTACGTATACTTCATACAATCAAGATTAGCAATATGCAACTACTTAGAAAATTGGGCCCTAATCAACTAAGCAAATAAATCACAATAATCATGTCATACGGATGATTAATAAATACTTGAATTAAAACTGAATTATAAAAGAAAATTAGGTCTCACGATGTCGAAAACATGAATTGCAAATCCTAACTAAGTACTTGGATTTAGTTGTTCATAGATATGATATTCAGAAATTGGAAATAAATTGAAAACATAAGCTAACTAAGAAAAGAGGAAGGATTTTCCTCTCGGAGGAATCTTCAAGCTCCTCGACCGTGTCTCTCTTTCGCCAGCAATTTCGTGAAGTAGAGTATGAGAATTTTTTTGTTGTTGTTCTCTTGTCTACTCTCAAAGTCATGAATATATAACCACGAGAGAAGCCCTCAAATCCTTGTCCAAATCGGAAAAGGAACAAATCATGCAAGTCTTGCCGCCCAAGACAAAATCCCAATCTGAAGACTAATTCTCATGCCCAAGTCTCCAATTACTCCTTTAAAGCCCCATCCTAGGAAATTCGGCATCAATTTCATCGACTCTCCCCATGCATGCACATGTACGGACTAATAGCTCCAGCCTCCTCAACATAAATTCTTGCTAAATTCCACAATATTAGTCCAAAAATTATTTCAAAGTCTTTGTACCACTAAAACACGAAAATCCATTAAAAGCACCAAAATATATACAATTAAAGCTCTAAAGTGCAATCCCCAAAATATGAAAAATAAAAAATTAAGTGCGTTAATAAATTCCCCCACGCTTGCCCATTTACTCGTCCTCCAGGAAAATAAAATAGTGAAACATCATACCCATCGAACCCCTCGCAAAACCGACCCTCAAGCACTCGCCTAAACGAATCTAGCAATTTAGACTCATTACTTGACTACATGAAATTCAATCAATTAGTACAACAATCATGCCCTCGTGTGTAGTGTGAAATGAACCAAAAGATGTACAAAGATTAGGCAAATAAGTTGAAGTCTTTCGCATAAGGACCAACCATCAATTTTAAGCACACTCGTCACTCCAATTTCCACTAATTTAATCAACTCATGACCCAGGATCGAAAGGTCTTTAGGAGCTTGTAATGTGGGCCTCAGGATTTTCTTGATTCGGTGGTGCGTCTTGTTGATCAAAGGATAAGAAATTATGTACCTCCAGCACCACCTATGCCACCAGCATAACCGGAGACACCTATTTCTACTATACTTCGAGAGCTTCAAAACCAGCACCCTCCTAAGTTCTTTAAGGGTAATGATATTCAGGCGGAGATGTGGCTGAAAGAAATAGAAAGAATCTGGGAGTTGATTCCTTGTGAGTCTCGGGAGAAAGCTCGCTGCACTATCACTTTGATACAAGGTGAAGCATATTCTTGGTGGGAGAGCACGAAAATTGTGTTGGAAGCTGCGGGTGAAGAGATTTCCTAGGAGGTGTTTCTTAGGGAATTTAAGAATAAGTTTATACCCCCAGCTTCCCGGACTCGTAGATTGAAGGAATTCACTAATTTAAAGCAGGGAGAAATGTCCGTTTCCGAGTACAAATCTGAGTTTGAAAGGTTATCTCGCTATGCACCTAATATAGCGAGTGACGATTTTCATAAAGCCATGCAATTTGTTCAAGGACTCAAGCCGGACATACAAAGAGCGTTGGAGGCAGTTAACACGAGTACTTGGAGTAAGGCTACTATAAAAGCTTTGAAAGTGGAAGACTCGGTGAATGCAAGAAGGCCTATACCTCACTCTGGAAAAAATTCTAACAATGGAAAGAGGCCTATTCTTTATCAATCCTCACTATCTCGGGAAGAGTCGCAAAAGAAGGCTCGATCAATTGGATCGTTTCCGGAAGCTCCAAGTGCCTCCACTTTGACCTCACCTTTGGAAAAGCCTCTCTGCGCTTATTGTGGCCGTGACACACATACCTATGAGGCTTGCAGGAAACTTTTGAATTTGTGTCCGCACTGTGGAAGCAATGAGCACCTAGTAGACACGTGTCCGAAGCGACGAGAATTGTCTGCCGGGGGTCAGAGGCCGCTTGTTCAGGCTCGTGCGTATGCTCTTGAAAGAGAGGTGCAGAATGTGAATATGGATCCGGCCAGGGTAGCAGAGGGTGTTAATTACGGCCATGACATAATCAACGGTGAAGGGCACATTTAATCATGCATATCACGTGCATCATGGATTCTCTTATTGTTGCAATTAACATGATTTTACTTGCCCTACATGATAACTATGTGGATATCTCTACAATTATTTACTTGAATTGTTATTCTACTTTTTCGAGAGCCGGGTTGCTCTCTTTTCGTGATTAGAGAGACGGGATTCTCTCCTTGCTTACCTGAGAGACGGGGTTCTCTCATTATCTACTTGAGAGACGGGGCTCTCTCGTTGCTTGTCTATAATTTTAAAACTCGACAAGTGGACCTGGGGACCAGGTCCTTTTAAGGGGGGGAGAATTGTAACGCCCCGATTTTTCCTTATGAATTATATGATATCTTATAAATTTCTTAACGTTCAATGCATTATGTTTCCATAACTTATATGAAATTATCGTTAATGTGTAAATTACGTGAAATAATATGAAATGCATTTCATCAACTTTTATGTGATATATGAAATCATATCAAATTGAGAATTTATTTCATGACTTAATTGTCAAGTGTGATTTAATTGCCAAATTGTTCTTATATGATCACCCCTTTTTAATTTAAGGACTCAATTGCATGCATTTAAATAGATGAGGGACTCATGTGCAAAAAAAGATGAATCACATATTTCTATACTAGACTTAGGATATATCATGAATTTCTCCAAATTCTTCCATTATGTTCCATTCATCAAAGAGAGCAAAAGATCACACACACACACCTAGTGGAAACCGACATTTACACCTCAAGGAAAGAAGAAGATTTCATCTCAAATTCAAGCTAGCTTTTAAGGAATTGAAGAGTTAGGATCATCATCAACAACGTATTATCAATTCATCCATTCCTTCTTTGATTCAAGGTAGAACTTGATGGTTTTGTGAAATTCTTGAATATGTGATTATGAAGGGTTTAGGGATTTGTTGATGAATCCATGCATATTGGAACCAGATGTATGCTTAGGAGTGAAAAGGAATGGAAATTGCATGGAAACATGAAAGTTCATGAGGGTTGGAAGCATATGTATATTTATGGGGTTTTCATGATAATTCTTGCCCCTTTGAAGTCTATTTCTTGGTTTGAATGATGAATAATTGAAGTATAGTGTATATTTGAGGTGTTTCAATATTTGCTATGAAGTAGAATTGCATTTGTTAATGAATTTGGTGGTTTTTGCATGAAATCCACTGTTTTCCCCTTGTTTTGTTGTTGCGGCGTACTTGGTCGCGCCCGTGACCTCATTTATGTGTAAAATTGGTCGCGCCCGCGACCCCTTTTTGGTCAACTTTCGACTTTTGGAAAAATTGCATGAAAAATTCGGAAAAACACTTGGTTGCGGCCGCGACCATTTTGTGAAGGGTTTTGGTCGCACCCGCGACCCCACCAGAATCTGCATTTTGTCCAACTTCGAACCTACGCCATTTTCACCTCGCTTTGAATTAGAAAACGTGCCATATAGCGTTGAAAAGGTCTATGTGTCTACTTTCATATCCAATAAACCAAATTCAATTCTAACTTATAGAACTCTAGTTATTTCGGGTTTTCTACAAGGTGTGCATTTCCCAAAAATTATCAGTTTTCCTAAACTTCACCAACACCTTTCATATTGCATTCTTTTCACTTCTGTGCTTCCGTATGTGACCTTTATAAACCTGGTTTAGTGATAATTATGCTCTTAAATTGACCTTCCTTGATTGTTATTGCATGACATAGTGAGTAGGACATTGCCGTGCGTCGTAAGTGGTTCATACGCCTCGTGTCTCACGAACACTTGTCCTTATTGCACAGATCTTATTCCCGTTGACGAGGAGCAATCTTCATAGTGGGATCCTTGTTAGTTGTCGGCACAGGTGACGTTTAATTACTAGATATATGGAACCCTTACAACCCTACGTGATGTTTTCAGCCAAAATGTATATACATATGTATATATCTTTCTCAAAATCTCTACCGATTGCAAATGATTTCGTGTTCTATTGAATAATCGTGTTATCGTGATTGATCGTGTTTTGGCGAGTAAGCATGTCGTGTTCACATGGGCCCGAGAGTAGTGTATTGAGCCAACCGGGGAAGTAAGGGCTGACGGGTAACTCTTGCACTATCCTTACCTATTTTGGGATCACATTTGAATCCACCAGGAGGTTTGGTGGAGGAAGAAATCTCGTGCGTGGGAGTCATGTTCCCGACGTACACAGTTCATGGATGGTTGGGCCTTGCAATCCCACCATCACCGGAGGAAGAAGGAGTTTGTGAAAATGCTAAGTGTGCACTAATGATCGTATGATAATTATTGAAATAAAACCGAAAGATGGCATTGTTCACTAATTGGAGTAAGGTTGGAGATTGCCCTCACTCGCCGGGCCACTGACTGAATTGAATTGAATTGATAACGTTTATATTGATTAAATGGATTAGTTGTAATCTCGGGTGAGATCTATTTTAATATTGAACTTATATTGTTTCCTTTATTAAAAACCTTACCCGAGATTAGAACTTGCATGTTAATTGCGCTATTATTTATTTATACCCCTCGCTCAGTCCGTGTTGGACTGACACCTCAACCTTTCAGTGTTTTGCAGGTTCATGCTAGGTGGGAGTCAGAGTCCTGTTCTGTTTTCAGTCGAGTCTAGCACTACACGTTCATGTATTGTATCTATTACTTTTGGACATGTTATGTATTTTGGAGATGATAATGTTTTGATATATGGAGTTAGAAGATAGTATAGCTTGAATACTTGGAAATTAATATTGAAAATTATTATGTTTCCACTCGTTTTATTGCATTGTGGTTTTCCGGTTGAGGTTAGTCCCGCCTAGCTAGCTTGGTTCTTTTTCTTTGTCACCCGTTCGCTATAGTTTGGTTCATGTACGGATTACTTATTTCGTATGTGGACTAAGCTATAGTGCAGGGGTGTGGCATCCATACGTGAAGGGTGCTACATAATGTGTACTCTAGTCAAATTACAGTCCTTAATTGAAAATTTCAACAAATTTGTCTAAGCAAAGTACATAGTTCGTTCAAGCAGTGCACAAGGAATAAAGCTATGAAGTCATACTAATTAACCAAATTACACACAATCATTGACATGTCCAAATTGCCTAATAAGTTCTAGCAATTATTCAAGGTTCAAGCTTAGGTAATCACGTTCGAGATGGAAACGAATTAGTCATCAAGTCTAACATCCTTGGGTTCGAGTGAAATAAAAAAATCAGGCCCAAAAATCCAAGAAAATAAACTGCCTAAAAATAAGAAATAAAAACAGCAATATGTACATGCAAAACAGATGAAAATACCCCAAATTCAGTCAAACGAGCCTACAAAAGTGAACTCAGCTCGTATATCCCTCCCCCACACTAGAAACATGCAAAGTCCCGATGCATTGTGATAGAATTTAAATGGGGACTTCCCTGAAAGCGCGGGGGCGCAGTTGTGTCAGTTCGAGGGCTGAGGCTTGCCTAAAGAGGCAAGGATGATGTCCAGCTTTCTGTTAGTTGTCTCCCGGAGCTCAATCACTTCATGCTCAACTCGCTCTAAACGCGTTCGCAAGTCACTGACAGCCGGACTGGGCTGCTGCTCGACGGGGGGACCGTCCTTCTTTGGAAAAACCCTGGGGACATCCTCAGGCTTCAAACCTGCACGGGAAATAGAAACACCTTCCTCGGTTTTGGCCAACATATGCATATTATCCAAACTATATAAATCAAGAGTCGACATACTGCATGCAACACTGAAATTGGACATATCACGATCAATCAAGTCCAAACAACGTGCCAAGTGTGTGATGACATGCCCCAGACTCAAATCCCGACGTCCTCGTCTAACATCCCTAAATGTAATGGCTAACCAAAGACCTAAGTTGACTTTTCTCTTCTGTACCATTCCCCATAAAAGAACAGTTTTGTCTTGGTTATAACACCCAACCCACTAGTTCTGTTGGAAAAAGTGGAGGAAATGAACCTGTGCAAATATCTCAAAGTGGGGTCCATTAAATTAAAGTCCTTGGACTTTTTAGAATCATATGCAGGGGCACCTCTAACAAAAAGTTCTTTGAAAACATCACTATCAACAAAGGCAGGCTCATTTTTAAAATCAGAAATCATGTGCAAATATTCCTCATTATTCAATTCATCGGCAGCCACAAAATGGATCGCGACATTGAATTCATTAATAGACATATTAAAACGTGCACCCATTAAAGTAAAGCTGACGCAATGGGTATCCAGGTTAAAGTTTTTGGAAGTGTCAAAGCGAAAAGTGTGGTAAAACTCCCTAACTAATTCCACGTAAATAGGATCATCCAACACGAAAAATTCATACCAACCTATAGAATGCATATACTCGCAAGCATCATCATACAAACCCAATTCCTTCAAAGCTTCAAAGTCAAGAAGCTCACCTGCTACGATGGGGGCTGTCTGAGCATTGAACTTCTTTTTCTTCCGGCCAGTGGGGTCTCGTCTTTCAAATCCTCCAGATCTTCTGAATCGAGAGGGAGGGGGATAGTGTGCTGTAGCGGATACCCCAAGCAAGACCGAGTAGCAACTCGTCGCAGTGGCTCTGGACATGGTGGAACTTCGCCTTCGAATGTGAATTTCGGACCGGAACCGGAATTAATGGAGACCTCATTTGCAGAACGGGAAACTGATGCACTAGGAGAATCAGAGGAGGACAAATAAGGCGCAGATGGTCCTGCTACTGCGAAAATAGAAATCGGAGGAAGACAAGTTATGTCGGAATCAGCCCGTGAACTCTCTCCTGTCGCAGATGAAGTGATGGGACGACCGGCGGATCAGTGGCGTTTACAGAAGGCTCTGTGGTGGGCGAAAGCGGCAAAGTACCCCTCGGGACAGGCGGTGGTGGTCGGCGTGACTTCTTGGAGGGAAGGTGACCCAGATCTATCATGACCGGCGGCTGGGTTTATGCGTGGCGTGCAGACATGTCTCTAATCCTGGAAGAGGGCCGGATTCCGAACTCCGATGGCTGAAACTTGGGGGGAATAGGAATAGATATGGTGGTGGAGGCTGTAGCTGTTAGGAATAGTGCCCTAGAAAGCTGATTGTATATCCGCTTTGTGCTTTTCCTTATTGTAATCACAGAAAATCTTTGAATGAAATAACGAATTGAGGCAACACTTCTTTATATGCTCTTGTTTGGTATGCGTTTACTTTATCTGTGCATGTATGAGAACTCCCCTAATCCTGATGACTTTAGGACTCTACCATTTAGGTGAAATGGTTCATGAAACGAGCCCTATATCACATAAGTCATGATTAGTAAAATACTCCAAGCCGATGAGTCCTACCGACAGTGGGAGTGTCAACCTGACTCCTCTAAGGCTTGCTTGTGGGATCACGCCCTTAAGAAGGACCACCTTGTTTCATGGAGGTGCAAAGTGTATAGTTGATACGTACGTGATACCTGAGGGTGCTTACATTAGTAAGTAAGTACACTGAGGTGCCCCGTGTGAGAACATTCCTAAATGGGAAAAGAACTTTCTATTTCAGGAAATAGAAACTTCCAGATTAGAAAATATCTCACGAGTCATTGATGTGATTAATTGATCCTTAGACTTGAGGTTCCTTGTCACTTTATGAGTTAACTCTGTAGTCTTAGGTATAAGCTTTAAAGGGTGTCGCCTTAGACAACTGATTCAAGGCTTATATGGGGCTGCACAAGTGATTCATGAAAGTGAATGAGAATCAAGAAAGGACCTACACTTGCATTTGCAAGGTGATCTCTTATTGTGTAAGTCATTCATATGCCATATTGAGTCCTTGGCCAAGGCAGTAGATCAAGACATCAAAAAAAGGGTTTCTTGGATTGAGACCAAATGGATATGAAATGCACTTAGCTTTCAGACCGGATTATTAGGGTTCTGATTATTCCCTTACCCTAGATCTCGGTTGAGAGATAGTAAGTAGGAGGATTGTATCTCACATGAATCAATGACTTAAAGGTTCTGTCGAATCTGAACATTCCAATTCATCTAGGGGTTAACCACCTGTTGCTAGACTGTGGTCGTTTAATCTGTGGACTGATTAATTAATTAGAGAATTAATTAATTAGGGTCACTACTAATTGAATTGAGAACCTAGAGGGTCACACACAACAACTTGGTTACATGAGTTGAGGCTTTAAAATGATTAAACGAGTTAATCGGGCCAAGAGGGTTCCACACGTGTGAAACCACACGTGTGGGTCACATGAGTGACACGTGTCCTTGTGACACGTGTCCCACATGTGTAAATATATATATTGTATATATATATATATTAATTAAATAATTAAATGTGTTAATTATTTAATAGACTTTGGTTTAATTTTGAATTAAAAAGAAAGTCTTATTTTGGAGAAAAATAATCTAGTTAATTAATTATGAATTAATTAATTAGATAAAATAAGTTATTTATTTTAAATAAATAAAGTATAAAATTATCCAAAAATAGTTTGGATATTTTTAGCTCTCTTGAAAGTTGATTTGAATTTGAATTCAAAGTCAAAGTCAAAATTACTTGATGATCAAGTAATAGGAGAGAGAGACCAAAACCCTAGCCCATAAGGACTAGGATTTTCGGTCCTCCCTTCTAGTAAATAGGGGAGCTCGAGCTCCTCTTGGAGCGAATTGACAATTCTTTTGGTTCATGTGTTGAACACCATCCTTTCTCCAAGATAAACGAAACCCTAGGTTAAGCCTAAACACTAACTAGAGAACTAGCATCCTTACTAGTTAGATTGTGATCAAGTTGGTGGACTATCTCTAGGGAGCTTCAAGTTAGAAGTTTGAAGATTCGAGCTTTACCAAGGAGAGGGGATCAAGCTGCGAGAAGAGCGTTCTTGGGTGGCTTGAAATGCTTCAAGAAAGACAATTAAGAAAGTAAGTTTCTAATCCCTACGAATTTGGTTACACGATTGCGAGTCCAAGATCCTTTTGTTGGGAAAATTTTTTAAATTCCGCTACTTTCTGATTCGTGTTTTCCAACAAGTGGTATCAGAGCCACCTCGTTAATCGTGTTTCTGATTCGTCTCAATTATTCTGAATTTGGTAGAAATTCTTAGGCTTGATGCGATTGAGTATTTCTAATTGTTTTAGAAAGCCTGAATTACGAAACTGTATTTTTTCCTGAAAGTTTCTGAAAATTGGTTTTTGCAAAATTTAATTTTTGAAAACTATTTTAGATTTGAAACTGTATAAACTATTTTTGGATTTCTTGGATTGGTTTTGCTTTTGAACGAAAACACGAAACGAAAACCCGGATTACGATGAACACGAGAAACCCCGACGCCCGCCTAGGCCCCAGCGCCCACACCCGCCCGCAAGCGTTGTAACGCCCCAGCTTTCGGCATTTCAGGTATGATCGACACGTGTTCGTTAGAGAATTAGATTTTAATTTTTAATTGATCATTTCTTTAATTTTCCATTTCATGAGACATAATTTTATAAAATTATATTCTTGGTATTTTATTGAAAACTCATATCATTTCATATTTATCGGACATATATTGAACGTGATTGCAATGTGAATTATTTTCCCGAATGTGATATAATTCTTTTATGGCCTTAATTGATCATTTTCATGAATTTGGGACTTAATTGCATTGGGCTTGATTGATCAATTAATATGGAATTGGACCTAATTGCATGACTTAAATAATGGAAGGACTACATAGCAAATTGGCCATTTTTCCCCTCTCTTGAGCAGCATATCACGTACCATTCATCCCATTTCATACCAACACATTCATACACACTTGCTCTTGTTTCCTTGCTCAGCCGTGACAAACCCTTCTTGGAAGAGAGGGAGATTTCATCCATTCAATCTAGTTTTGTGGGATTTCATCCATTCAAGCTAGTTTCATCCATTCAACACATTCACTCAAAGACCCGGCGTGGACTTTGATGAAACCTTTTCGCCAGTTGCAATGCAAAAGTCTATTCGGATCATGCTTGCCATTGTTGCGTATTATGACTACGAGATATGGCAAATGGATGTGAAAACTACCTTTCTCAATGGTGACATTGATAAAGACATTTATATGGAGCAACCCATAGGTTTCACATTCAGTGGGAGTGAGCAAAGGGTTTGCAAATTCCAAAGATCAATCTATGGATTGAAACAGGCTTCTAGGAATTGGAACATTCGATTTGATGAATCAGTCAAAGCGTTTGGCTTCATTCAAATTTCGAATGAATAATGTGTGTATAGAAAGGAATTGGAGACCTCAGTGCAATTCTTAGTACTTTATGTTGATGCCATCCTTCTTATTAGGAATTCGAAGGATGACATGAAAGTGACTAAGTTATGGTTATCAAACCAATTCGAGATGAAAGATCTTGGTGATGCGTCCTATATCCTTGGAATTAAAATCTATCGAGATAGATCTAGAAGGTTAATAGGACTATCACAGTCTATGTACATTGACAAAGTATTGAAGAGATTCAATATGGAGTCAGCAAAGGTTAAGAACCTTCCTATGAGTGTAGGAACATGTCTTTCAAAGGAGATGTGTCCTAAGAATAACCTTGAGAAGGTAAGAATGACTCATACACCTTATGCATCAGCAATAGGCAGCATAATGTATGCAATGTTATGTACTCGGCCGGATGTGGCTTATGCACTTAGTGTTACAAGTCGTTTCCAATCTGACCCTGGAGATGGTCACTGGGCTACCGTGAAGAATATTCTTAAGTACTTGAAAAGTACTAAAGATTTATTCTTAGTTTACGGAGGTCAGAAAGATCTTACTGTCGAAGGATACTGCGATGCAAGCTTTGCATCTGACTTAGATGATTTTAAGTCAATGTCAGGATACATTTTCTGCCTAAACGGCGGAGCAGTGAGTTGGAAGAGTTCCAAGAAAACGACCACTGTAGATTCGACCACTGAGGCCGAATACTTAGCTGCAAATGATGCAGCTAAGGAAGGTGTTTGGATTAGAAACTTCATTCAAGAGTTGAATGTTGTTCCTAGCATGAAAGACCCCATTACTGTGTTTTGTGACAACACTGGGGCGGTTGCTCAAGCAAGAGAACCAAGATCTCACCAACGGACCAAGTGCATTATGAGGAAGTATCACCTAATCCGTGATATTATCAAAAGAGGAGATGTGCAAATTGAGAGGGTCACACCAGCAGATAACGTGGCAGATCCACTTACTAAACCCCTTAGTCGAGAAGCTTTCCAAGGTCATCTTCAGAAGATGGGACTTAGAGTAGCTTTAGAATGGCTTTGACGGGCAAGTGGGAGATTGTTAGGAATAGTGCCCTAGAAAGCCGATTGTATATCTGCTTTGTGCTTTTCGTTATTGTAATCACAGACAATCTTTGAATGAAATAACGAATTGAGGCTACACTTCTTTATATGCTCTTGTTTGGTATGCGTTTACTTTAGCTGTGCATGTATGAGAACTCCCCTAATCCTGATGACTTTAGGACTCTACCATTTAGGTGAAATGGTTCATGAAACGAGCCCTATATCACATAAGTCATGATTAGTAAAATGCTCCAAGCCGATGAGTCCTACCGACAGTGGGAGTGTCAACCTGACTCCTCTAAGGCTTGCTTGTGGGATCACGCCCTTAAGAAGGACCACCTTGTTTCATGGAGGTGCAAAGTGTATAGTTGATACGTACGTGATACCTGAGGGTGCTTACATTAGTAAGTAAGTACACTGAGGTGCCCCGTGTGAGAACATTCCTAAATGGGAAAAGAACTTTCTATTTCAGGAAATAGAAACTTCCAGATTAGAAAATATCTCACGAGTCATTGATGTGATTAATTGATCCTTAGACTTGAGGTTCCTTGTCACTTTATGAGTTAACTCTGTAGTCTTAGGTATAAGCTTTAAAGGGTGTCGCCTTAGACAACTGATTCAAGGCTTATATGGGGCTGCACAAGTGATTCATGAAAGTGAATGAGAATCAAGAAAGGACCTACACTTGCATTTGCAAGGTGATCTCTTATTGTGTAAGTCATTCATATGCCATATGGAGTCCTTGGCCAAGGCAGTAGATCAAGACATCAAAAAAAGGGTTTCTTGGATTGAGATCAAATGGATATGAAATGCACTTAGCTTTAAGACCGGATTATTAGGGTTCTGATTATTCCCTTACCCTAGATCTCGGTTGAGAGATAGTAAGTAGGAGGATTGTATCTCACATGAATCAATGACTTAAAGGTTCTGTCGAAGCTGAACATTACAATTCAGCTAGGGGTTAAACACCTGTTGCTAGACTATGGTCGTTTAATCTGTGGACTGATTAATTAATTAGTGAATTAATTAATTAGGCTCACTGCTAATTGAATTGAGAACCTAGAGGGTCACACACAGTAACTTGGTTACATGAGTTGAGGCTTTAAAATGATTAAACGAGTTAATCGGGCCAAGAGGGTTCCACTCGTGTGAAACCACACGTGTGGGTCACGTGAGTGACACGTGTCCCACGTGTGTAAATATATATATTAATTAAATAATTAAATGTGTTAATTATTTAATAGACTTTGGTTTAATTTTGAATTAAAAAGAAAGTCTTATTTTGGAGAAAAATAATCTAGTTAATTAATTATGAATTAATTAATTAGATAAACTAAGTTATTTATTTCAAATAAATAAAGTATAAAATTATCCAAAAATAGTTTGGATATTTTTAGCTCTCTTGAAAGTTGATTTAAATTCGAATTCAAAGTCAAAGTCAAAATTACTTGATGATCAAGTAATAGGAGAGAGAGACCAAAACCCTAGCCCATAAGGACTAGGATTTTCGATCCTCCCCTTCTAGTAAATAGGGGAGCTCGAGCTCCTCTTGGAGCGAATTGGAAATTCTTTTGGTTCATGTGTTGAACACCATCCTTTCTCCAAGATAAACGAAACCCTAGGTTAAGCCTAAACACTAACTAGAGAACTAGCATCCTTACTAGTTAGATTGTGATCAAGTTGGTGGACTATCTCTAGAGAGCTTCAAGTTAGAAGTTTGAAGATTCGAGCTTTACCAAGGACAGGGGATCAAGCCGCGAGAAGAGCGTTCTTGGGTGGCTTGAAACGCTTCAAGAAAGACAATTAAGAAAGTAAGTTTCTAATCCCTACGAATTTGGTTACACGATTGCGAGTCCAAGATCCTTTTGTTGGGAAATTTTTTTAAATTCCGCTGCTTTCTGATTTGTGTTTTCCAACAGTAGCGAGGTTGTCCTGCCGATGCTTTACCTTTCTCTTTGCGGCCATGAGTGGAGGCTGTAGCGAGGTTGGGGTTTGAACAGTGGCGGTTTGAGTGGTGGCTTGGCGGCATTTGAAACTCTCGGTAAGGAAGCGGTCAAGGTCAGCCGGGGTACGGATGACGGAAAAATCATCGGAGGTTGGGTTTGAAGGTGGTTCAGACGGCGGATCTAGGGTTTTAGGTGGTGGTGAAGGGGCTTCCGCCGCCATCGATGGTGGAACTGAGGAGGCAGCTTCTCGTTCTCTGGCCAGTGCCTCGTGATAGAGGCAAAGGTCTTCCTCCATCTCAATGATGGGGTATTCACCGGCCGGATGACCGCGCGGTGGTTTGCGGCGGCTGGGTGGTTGTGATTTGGCTGCGGAGGGAGGTTTAGGGGTAGAGTGCTTTCGTTTTTTAGCCATGGTGATGGGGTGACGGAGGTTCTGTGGCGGGTTTACGGTAGAGATAGGGTGGTGGACCGTTTATTTCAGCCACGGTAAGTGTGGAGGTGGTGGATCTGTAATTGAGGCAAGGTGAAAGTGAAGGTGAAAGTGAAATTTATTAGGGTTAAGGTTAGGTAAGTGGGATTGGTCCGAGTCGGTTGAGCTTTCAGGACGGGTTATCGGATCTAGTCAACGGGTAATAGGGGATCCACGTGGGAAACAGGGGGGCAGGGTTGTGGGTAGGATAGGCTTCAGGTGGTTGGTTTATTTTAAAATCAGGAAATTTTCCCCTAAAATAAAAATTGTACGGTTACTAGGTATGGCCAATCCTCCACTCACTTTGCTGTATAAATGCAATGAGACATGTTTCTGCAAAATGCGAGAGCTTAAATCAACACGAGAGCAGAATCAAAGAAATAAAGAAAAGGAAAAACAAATAAAAGAAACGGGACTAAGGTGACGCCTGAATCGTCACAATTTGGGTTGCCTCCCAAGAGCGCCCTTGTTTATTATCTCGGACTCGACGTGGCATTTCAGAAGTGGTTAAACAGCCGGAGGTGGTCCCTCCTAATGGATATTCTCAATTTCAGACGGCTGAGAAAATTCATAGATAGGTTTCAGCCGATGCCCGTTTACTTTTAAAATATTTCCATTCTTCATATCCTTGATTTCGATTGCTCCATGCGCAACAATGTTCGTGATCACAAAGCGACCTGTCCGCCGAGACTTTAGCTTGCTTGGAAAGAGAAGCAAATGAGAATTAAAAAGTAAGACTTTCTTAGCCACTAAGAAATTTTTTCGGGAAATCATTAAATCATGAAATTTCTTAGTCTTAGACTTATAAATTATGGAATTCTCGTAAGCATCATTCCTAATTTCTTCTAACTCCTGAAGTTGGAGTTTCCGCTTCTCTCCCGCTGCATCCATTTACATGTTGCATGTTTTGATAGCCCAAAAAGCCCTATGTTCTAACTCTATGGGAAGATGGCAAGCTTTGCCATAAACAACTCGGCAGGGAGACATTTCCAATGGCATCTTGTACGCTATTCGATACGCCCACAAAGCGTCGTTTAACCTCTGACTCCAGTCCTTCCTATTCGGGTTTACCGTCTTAGCTAGGATAGACTTAATCTCCCTATTAGATACCTCCGCTTGACCATTCGTCAGAGGATGATAAGCCATAGAAGTCCGGTGTGTAACATGATACTTACCCAACAGTGACTCCACCAACCGATTGCAAAAGTGTGTACCTCGATCACTGATGATAGCACGGGGTGTTCCAAACCTAGAGAAAATGTTAGACCTGACAAATTCTATAACCACTTTTGAATCGTTAGTTTGGGTGGCCTTAGCTTCCACCCATTTAGAAACGTAGTCCACAGCTAAAAGTATATAAGTATTGCCAAAAGACGAAGGGAACGGACCCATAAAATCAATGCCCCAAGCATCAAAAATTTCAAAAGTTTGAATAGGGTTCAGTGGCATTTGATTTTTAGGGCTTATGTTACCCATCTTCTGACAATTTTCACAATTTTTGCAGAATAAGTATGCATCTTGAAATAAGCTAGGCCAAAACAAACCACATTCAAGGAGTTTTAAAGCTGTTCTTTTTGACCCAAAATGACCCCCAAAAACTCATTTTCAGGAACACAACGCCTAATAATTTGGTCTGAACAAATTCTCCACAAAAAGGGATCATCCCAAATAAAGTACTTCGCATCACTTTTTATCTTATCCTTTTCAGCACGAGGTAGAGTGTTAGGCCGTATACCTGATGCTAAGTAAATAACGATGTCCGCAAACCAGGGTGGTGGCATAAGGTCTGTTCGTACCCTTCGGTCATACGCTTCAAAAAGTTGTTCGTCAGGGAACTCGTCACGTATTGGCCTAGAACTTGTAATTTCTCCTGGAATTCTGCTTAGATGGTCTGCGACGAGATTTTCAGAGCCTTTCTTATCGCGAATTTCTAGGTCAAATTCCTGTAGGAGTAAAATCCAACGGATGAGCCTTGGCTTCCCATCCTTCTTCGTCAACAGGAACTTCAACACTGCATGATCAGAAAATACAACAACTTCAGTACCCAAAAGATATGATCCAAACTTATCTAAAGCAAAAACAAAGGATAAGAGTTCTTTTTCCATAGTGGTGTAGTTGATCTGCGCGTTATCAAGCATCTTAGATGCATAATAAATGACATGCGGGGTTTTTGTCAATTCGTTGACCCAAAACAGCTCCAACCGCGTAGTCACTTGCGTCACACATGATCTCGAAGGGGTAATTCCAATTTGGTGGTTGCATAATTGGTGTAGAAGCCAGCTTCTCCTTCAACACGTCAAATGCTTCCTTGTATTCTTCATTGAAAACGAACTCCACATCCTTTTGCAAGAGCTTACATAGAGGTCTAGTTATCCTGGAGAAATCCTATATAAAACGCCTATAGAAACCTGCATGGCCAAGGAAAGATCGAATCTCCAGTACACTTACGGGGTAAGCCAAGGACTTCACAACGTCTATTTTTGATTTATCAACCTCTATTCCCTTATGAGAAACCACGTGACTAAGAATAATTCCCTTATCCACCATAAAGTGGCATTTTTCAAAATTTAAAACCAAGTCATTTTCAGAACATCTTTTCAAAACCTTAGCCAAATTTTCAAGGCATTCGTCAAAAGAATTACCGTAAACCGTAAAGTCATCCATAAATACCTCAATTATTTGCTCGATAAAATCAGAGAATATGCTCACCGTACATCGCTTAAAAGTCACCGGCGCGTTACAAAGTCCGAACGACATCCTTCTAAACGCGAAAGTTCCAAATTGGCAAGTGAATGTAGTTTTGTTTTGATCCTCGGGGGCCACTGGAATTTGGTAGAAACCTGAATAGCCATCAAGACAACAATAATGAGATTTACCGGCTAAACGTTCTAACATTTGGTCAATAAAAGGGAGGGGAAAGTGATCCTTTTTAGTTAAAGAATTTAAGCCTCTATAATCCTTACAAACTCTCCACCCGTTTTGAACGCGGGTAGGTACCATATCACCTTCGTCGTTTTCGATAACCATGATGCCTGTTTTCTTTGGAACTACCTACACCGGGCTTACCCACTTGCTGTCTGAGATCGAAAATATCACACCTGCATCTAAAAGTTTTAATATCTCCTTTTTATCGACTTCCATCATTGGTGGGTTAAGCCGGCGTTGAGCTTGTCATTTCGGTTTTGCATCATCGGTTAGGATTATTTTGTGCATGGAGGTTGATGGACTTATCCCTTTGATGTCGGCTATGGTCCAACCTATTGCTTCCTTGAACTCCCTAAGCACGCGAATTAATTTTTCCTCTACCAATGGGCTTAGTGCATTGGAGATGATCACGGGGAGAGTCTCCTTTGCGCCTAGGAAGGCATACTTGAGATGATCCGGTAAGGTCTTGAGTTCCAAATCGGGGGCCCGCACAATTGAATGGAGTAATTTATTTTGTGAAACAGGCAACTCCAATCTAGTAACAATCCTATCAATAGGTTTCAAGATTTCCAGCTCATGTACCATATCGAGAAGTTCACCAGGTAACTCAAACAATTTTTCTAAATCATTTATGTTACTAGCATGCAGGTTATTACAAAGTGCATAATGTAAGGCCTCGAAATTAGTAAACTCAAAGACTCTATCAGTTAAATCATGAACAATATCAATGCTAAACATGCTAGAAAGTTCATCAGGCCTCTTTATCGCATCGTAAACATTGAACTTAACCACATCACCATCAAATTCAAGAGTTAGTATGTGGCCCCGGTGAGTAAGGGCAAATCTCCAACCTTTCCACCAAACGTGAACAATACGTGCTTGCATGATTTATTCAATACGTGATCATACATTTCATTTAGTGCTCAATTAGACATAATCATGATTAAAACATACAATAACCCGAGGATAATCCGTGGTGCCGGATCCATCCCCAGTCTCCTTCTTCCGCCGGGTGATAGAGGGTTTGCAAGGCCCAACTATCCACGACATGGTGTATGTCGGGAACATGACTCCTACACACGGAACTCCTTCCACCACCAATCTCCTAGTGGCTTCGGGGGTGATCCCAATGAGGTGAGGATAATTCAAGAGTTACCCGTCAGCCCTTGCTTTCCCGGTTGGCTCAAGAACTACCCTCGGGCCCAAGTGCAATCATGACTCACCAAAACATGCTTGAAATCGTGAACAATCATGGCTTGCTTGCTTGAAAATATTTATAATTTTGAAAACATTTATAAATATAATAGGTTTTGGCTGTAAATATCACATAAGGGTTGAAGGTTCTAATTACCTAGAACAAAACCTCACCTTTGCTACAAAGTACAACAAGGATATGCTCTAGGGAGCCTGCTCCTTTCCACGACCTCGTGACCTGTGCAAACACGACGTGTATAAGTGAGACATGACTCAATGTAACGCCCGAACGTGAGACGTCACATCCCCCGCACCATGACCCGACCCGCATATGAAATGGATTTCCATACACATGCCAAATCATAGCGAACGGAGACATACACACTCGCTAAGCCAGGCGGGACTAGCCTATAACTTAAACCCCAACAACAGTAACAATCAGAGCAACAAAAAAGTGGAAGCAATAATTCATATACCATATACGGAGCTAGATGCTCTAGATACCAACACGCATTCCATATAATGAGCTATATGCTCTAGGTACCAACATTTAAGTCTGAATAAGATACATATAGGTACCATATACATGTACGCCCCATACATAAACAAAATCCAAAAGTATCAATGAAAGTAAGCGTATGAGTGTAAAGAAAGAAAGGCTAGACACTATGCAAGACTCTCTCTCAGACTTGTATCCCGCCTAGCATCCCTTCCTGCAAAAACAACTGAAATAACTCTGGGTTCAGTCTTAGACAGACTGGTGGGTATAAAAAGCTGGGCATAATATCGTAATATCACGGAATTTAAACACGTACATGCAAGTTATAATCCTTATTCGAGGTTTAGAATCCTTTTTCCCAAGTGGGAAGTAAATACAACGAATAGGATTATAACAATTCATTTCATTCATTAGGTCATTAGTGGCTCGGCGAGGGGGCGTGCATTATCTCCAACCACCACCTCGTGTAATTCATTAATCATTCATTCATTCATTCGTTCATGCATTCATTCTTTCGTTCACATTCATTAGATCATTCATTCGATCATTCATATACTCCTTTTCCCTCCTGGCAGGGAACGGGTTTGCAAGGCCCGAACCCTCATTCATTAATGCTAGAGGGGTATATGAATCCCCAAAAGCGCGGGTCCCCTTTCGATCACTAATCTCCTAGTGAAGTCTAGGTTACCGAAATTGTTGGAACTAGTATATGTGGATTCCCATCAGCCCATGCTTCCCCGGTTCACCAATACACTAAGTCCCGGGCCCCCATTCATTGTGAACATTCATTCATTTCTCGCCAAACTTTTGGTAGGATATTCAAGAAAGAGGTTTTCGTTTAAAACATTGATTCGTTGAAAACTCGCTATAAATACATATATAGGGTTTTGGCCAAAATCTTGCACATTAGGTGTTTGGGGTCATATTGTTAACTAATAGAAGAAAAACCCACCTGGTACAAAAAGAACCCAACAAAGCTCTTACTGCCCACCCTCGTCTCCTACCGGATCAAGATCTGTGTGGCAAAGGTAGTGTGAGACTCAATCATGACCACATTAGACGCTCGGCTATAAAATGACATGCTATGGAATGCTTGAAACATAAAAACATGTTCAAATATGCTCATGAATACCATAGAATTCAATTAAACATATAATTCACCAAGTTTCGTTCAATATACGGTAAAACCGTATTCATTCCCGTTCATATCGTTCATACTTTCGTACTTGCATTCATAAGGTTATCAATATCATCAATCAATCATAAAACGTAGCTTTAATATAATCACGTTACATATAATCCACCATTACGAGCCATAAACGAGATATAAGCAAGAAAAGAGGTCCCCCAAAGCTGCAATTTCAAATGACACGGCCGTGTTGAGTTTTCTAAGGAAACGGACACGGCCGTGTCCGAGGTTTAAAAATCCAAAAATTCAAAGTCGAGGGCTTGACACGGCCGTGTTGAGTTTTCAAAGGAATTGGACACGGCCGTGTCCGAGGTTAAAATCAGAAAAATTCAAAGTCGAGAGCCCAACACGGCCGTGTCCGTTTTCAGTTCAAAGTTGACACGGTCGTGTCAGCTCATCGTTTTGCCAAGAAAAACAGAGCATCACAAGGGAAAAGCTTGAAAAAGCAGGGACAGCTATAAGGAAGCTCTTATACACTCTTAGACATGAATTTAATCCATATAATTCACATATAACATGCAATTCATTCATACTTACAAGAATTCATAATCAAAATTGGCAAAAGATCATTCAAAGTCAAACTTTCATCCATGGAAGCTTCAAGCTTCATTAATGGAAAATCATGCTATACTCAACCAACACAAAATCCTAGCATCTAGCAATGATAAGGAAGCTACAAGCAACAATTTCCATGCATCAACTATCATTTAAAACCAAGGCAAGACATGGAACCAAGAATTCATACCATTTGAATCATTTTCAAGTTTCTCTCATAACACATGATTCTCCAACTTATACCAAGATATAATCGGAAGAAAATGGAGAGGGAAAAGAGGGAAAAACAATCCATACCTTACCTTGGAAGAAGATGGAAGAAAGTTGATCTTGAGCTTAGGGTTTGAATGATCTACAAGGGTTTCTTCAAGCTTCTCCTTGGCCTCTTGAGATGATGATGATCGATGAAATGAGATGCATAAGGGAACAAATGCTGATATTTAGTGGTAAATGGGTAGGGTACGGGTCGGTCCAAGTCCGGTTCGTTTAAGAAAAGGGTTCAAACAAGTTATAAGGTCGAGGTTGTGGAAAGATTCGTTGTCGAAGGTTCAAATGATGTCGAAAAGATACGAGGTCAAGTTTAATGAGTAGGTAACGTCGAAACAAGTTCAACACCCGTTACGGATCTCGATTTCGAGGTCCGAAGCTCAAGATATCGCGAAAACCGTTCGGGGTTGCCTCTATACAAATAGGTCCCTAAACTTTCAAAAAGTGGCAATTAAGCCCAAACTCAATTTCCAATTGAGTCCAAAACATTCAAATAAGTTACAATTAAGCCCACGGATTGCACGAAACATGTAATTTCATTCAAATAACACCGAATTCACAAAACTCACATTCTCACAATTTCATTCATATATTCATAGTACACATTGGAACTCATAAGAATTTTAAACAAATAAATCAAATTAGAAACAAATTCGATTAATAAAACAAGATATGAAATCATATAATTAAATGTAAATGCGCACGTAGCTCTTACCTGCACGTGTGAAAACACGGGGCGTTACACTCAAAATGGACCAAATAGGACGAACGGCAAAAATGCAACGAGATGACGAGCAATGAACAATGTAGCATTAAAATATCTTTTTTTTGACATGTATTCAATCATATAATATCAATTTGGGATCAAAGAATGCAGTAGCTTTTCTTCTGTCAGACGTATGGGAACGACCGTTTCGCCTTCCCTTTGAAAATGGGAAGGGCCGTTCCCATGCCCTTCCAAAGCGCACTAGTGCTTTTAAACTTTAAAATACGCGCTTTGCTGGGAACAGCCCTTCCGGCACGCAGGCCAAAATAGGAACGGCCGTTCCCAAGTTCGTCAGCCCGCTTTGATTTAAAAGAATGGGAAAGACCGTTCCCATAATGCCTTAAGGCGGGAAGGGCTGTTCCCAGCTTCTGCAACTGGAAAAACAGAGCAGAAGCAGGGCATGGCTACGGGAACAACAATAAGGCCACAAAACTTCAAGTTTTGATCAATAAATGCAAGGATTTCTAGAAAAATATGATGCATACATGTTCAACAAAGCAATAACACTCCCTTTAAAAACTCAAGTCATGAAAAATCATCAAGCATCCCAAGTTTCAAGTTCATGCTCATATCAATATATATGACCAAATTCATCAAGAATTCATGCTCTAAATCAAGGAAAAATCATGGATTCATGTAGCAAACAACAATTAATCCATATAATCCAAGATTCCTCAAACCCTAACTATCATGTACTTGAGCAAGATTCATCAATTCATGCTAACACCCACCTTGAAGCTAAAGAAATAAAGAAGATAGATGGAGATGATAATCAAGCTTCAAATCTTGTAATATTTCTTGAATTCTTGACGAAAGGATGAAAATTCTCTTCTTTCCTTTTTCTTCTTGAAACCGAGAGTGAGAGAAATGGATGTGTTGTAGAAATTTTTGGATGAAATTGATCTTGGAAGCATGAGGAAGCCATATACCGTGATTCATCTCTTGGAAATGTGTGAAATATTCAATTTGCTTTGTAATCCTCCAAGCATTTAAGTCATGCAATCAAGTATGTAAGGTTTTGAAATATGATCAATTAAGTCCTTGAAAAGTTATGCAATTAAGTCCCTAAAGTTAGAAAAATAATCAAGTAGGGACAATTTCGTAATTAAATCACTCCCGGTAATTATTTCACGTAATCAATATTTTTCCATGACTTGAAATAATTTTCCAACTATATGAAATCATATAATTCACGTAAATAATGCATCATGAATTTTATAAAATTATGAGATGTCACGTAGGAAATAAAAGTTTAAAAGAATTAAAATAAATCCTACGCTCAAAATCTCACACGTGGCATGCTTACCTGCTCATCCGGAACCGGGACGTTACCTAGTAAATCATCATGAACATCTATCTTGGCCCTAGCGACCTAAAGGATATCAGAGGATTTTTCAGAACTCTTGTCCTCCATGTCTAAAATGAAAAAATCAGCTGGAAAAACCAATTCATTAATTTGAACTAGGACATCTTCTAGAACACCCTCCTGATATACGATAGAACGGTCCACCAATTGAATGATGACATATAGTGGCATAACGTTAATAGAAGCGCCTAAATCGCGCATGGCCTTTTTTATTCCTAGATTACCAATTTTACATGGTATAGAGAACATACCTTGATCCCAACACTTAGGGGGGAGTTTCTTTTGCAAGATAGTGGATACGTTCTCCCCCACACTTAGCTTTTCATTCCCCTTTAATTTCCTCTTATTGGTACAGAGCTCTTTAAGGAATTTAGCATACCTGGGGATTTGTTGGATGGCGTCTAGCAGCGGTATGTTCACCTCAACTTTCCGAAACGTCTCTAGAATGTTCTTTTCTTCCTTCTGCTTTTTTGTTTTAGCCAGACGTTGAGGGAATGGAGGTGGAATGACAAGAGGCTTAGGTTTTACTACGATCTCTGCCTCTCTGTTGTGATTTGTGGTTGAGGCATGGTCATTCTTAGAAGCAGTACCTTCTTTCCGATCATCCTCCGACCCGGATTTTCTCCCTTGTTCCTTCTCTAGTGGCGGCGGAAGCTCCTTGCCACTTCTGAGCGTGATCGCACTGACATTCTGCCTAGGATCCTCCGTTTTCGAGGGTAATTTTCCTTGATTTTCCAACCTACTTAATACAGCAGCAATCTGTCCTAGTTGGGTTTCCAAGTTTTCGACCGAGGAACCTAAGTTAAGAGGTGGGTTTTGTTGTTGGGGCTGCTGAGGTCTAGGCACAAAGTTCTGGAGGTTCGGAGGTTGAGGTTTTGGGGTATAGCTCAAATTAGGGTGATTCTTCCAACCTGGATTATAGGTATTAGAGTATGGATTAAAGTTCTGTTGTTGGTACCCTGCGGTGTTAACATCCTCCAACCTACCCTCTTGAAGAGATGGGCACGCATCAGTGGGGTGTAAGGTACTTTAGCATAACTGACAAACCGTTGCTACTTGAGGAATACCTGCAGTAAGGTTAGAGGCCAAAGCAGTTATCATACTTTTAATTTCATCAAAAAGGGAAAAATTGACCTCATTAACATTCTGGGACATATCCTGAGTGGTGTAATATTTCTACGAATTCGCATTAACCTTGCCAATCATATCCTTAATCTCCTCGGTTGTCTTGTCCATAATACATCCTCCACTAGAAGCGTCCAACATCTTCTCTTCAGCAGGCATCAAACCTCGGTAAAAGTTGTGAATAACAGAATTCTCAGTAAGGTTATGATGCGGGTACATAGCTAGGAGAGCATTGTATTGTTCCTAGTACTCATGCATGGTTTCGGTTGCTTTCTGCCTAATGGTGATGATCTCCTAAAGGAGATCCAGCTGTCACAAAGCAGGGAAGAACCTATCCAAGAAATTTTTAGACATTTGTGGCCATGTCGTGATGGTACCCGGTGGAAGTGAATTCAACCACTTTTTAGTTGTATCCTGTAGAGAATGTGGGAAGGTCGTAACTTTATCTGTTCTTCCGTAACTCCATGTGGCATGGTGGAGGAACACAGGGTATGGAAGTCTTGGAGATGCTGATGCGGGTTTTCATTCTCCTTGCCACAGAAGATCGAAAGCAAATGTATCAACCCTGTTCGGAGTTCGAAATTAGCAGGAACCTCTGGAAAACTGATGCAAAGGGGCTGTTGTGCGACGCCTGGGCGTGCTTGATCGCATATAGTTACATGAGCTGGCGGTGCTGGCATCGTCAAGGTATGGTCTAACCTCACGATCAAGTCTGTCTGTTCGTCTTCTGAGTGTTCCGACTCGGTACTGGGCTCTTTGGATTTGATTAGATTTCAACTTTCTTCCAGATTTTTGCGTGTTTTGGCTTGTCTCCTTAACGATTTCACAGTTTTCTCATTCTCGGGATCGAAAATTGGCTCGTTAACTCCACGAATACTCCTGTTCATAAAAAGAATTAAATTCGATTAATACCAATCCTCTGTAATGATGCCAAAATTTGACAGGTGTCGAATCCGTAAAAAATAAATATAAATCCTATTCACAACTAAAAACTGAGAATAGTGCGAACGGGTCAAATCCTCAGGGATTGGGTGAAAATAATTCTAAATTAATCACAAAAGAATTCACTAAAACTAACGAGTAAAAATCAGGGGGGTTTTGAAGTTCGCTAAATTAATTAATAATTAATATTTAAAAACAGGGCAAAAACAATAAATCACGTAGAAATCTGGTTTTTGATAAATCAGTTAAGAAGACAATACTTAGCTAGGATTCACAATTCAATTTAGGACATCGATCACAAACGCAAAAATAAATTCAATTATTCAAGTAGACTAGCTATAGCAGATAGAGACACTCGACTCCGCCTCGTTCTCTCTTAAATAATAGAATAACCTGGAGACACTTGACAGTTATTCCCTAATCAACTCACAACCTCTAGAGACACTCGACAGGATTCAATGAGTCAACAACATTAAAAATTAAGAAAACAATAGCCCAAATTAACCAAGTCACGACACGTCTAAGATTTAAACCTGATTATTAACTCCCTTAACAAGTTGAGAACTGCAACTAATCCTTTTTATTAGTGTACTACTAATTATCTATCAAGCACCACGTATACTTCATACAATCAAGATTAGCAATATGCAACTACTTAGAAAATTGGGCCCTAATCAACTAAGCAAATAAATCACAATAATCATGTCATACGGATGATTAATTAATACTTGAATTAAAACTGAATTATCAAAGCAAATTAGGTCTCACGATGTCGAAAACATGAAATGCAAATCCTAACTAAGTACTTTGGATTTAGTTGTTCATAGACATGATATTTAAAAATAGGAAATAAATTGAAAACATAAGCTAACTAAGAAAAGAGGAAGGATTTTCCTCTCGGAGGAATCTTCAAGCTTCTCGATCGTATCTCTCTTTCGCCAGCAATTTCGTGAAGTAGAGTATGAGAATTTTTTTGTTGTTGTTCTCTCGTCTGTTCCCAAAGTCATGAATATATAACCACGAGACAAGCCCTCAAATCCTTGTCCAAATCAGAAAAGGAACAAATCATGCAAGTCTTGCCGCCCAAGACAAAGTCCCAACCCCGAAGACTAATTCTCATGCCCAATTGGGCCTACAAGCTAGGCCCAAGTCTCCAATTACTCCTTTAAAGCCCCATCCTAGGAAATTCAGCATCAATTTCATCAACTCTCCCCATGCATGCACACGTACGGACTAATAGCTCCAGCCTCCTCAACATAAATTCTTGCTAAATTCTACAATATTAGTCCAAAAATTATTTTAAAGTCTCTTTACCACTAAAACACAAAAATCCATTAAAAGCACCAAAATATATACAATTAAAGCTCTAAAGTGCAATCCCCGAGATACGAAAAATAGGAAATTAAGGGTGTTATCACAAAGCTCTTTGGACCGTATCGGCAAAGGACTCAAAATTATGCCTGGCATGTCCATGTCTCAAGTTTTCCCTCAAGCCGGCAATAAATTTCCTTGCCTTTCTCTTGTCGTCCCGGGTAATATGAAGGGCGTATTTCCCAAGACGATTGAAACTGCCAAGTATTGAGTCATGGTCCTCAATCCTTGTTTCAAATCCATAAACTCTTGTTCCTTTCTCTCCCTAACCACTTCGGGCACAAAGGTCTCCCGAAATTCCCTTTTAAAGAGCTCCCATATAACTTCTTTTCTATCCATCTCAAGCTTCTCTCGTGTCCTCTCCCACCAGTCGTAGGCCTCTCCATCGAGTTGGAAAATAGCAAATTGGGCCTTCTCTTGAGTTGTGAATTGGCGGACACTATAAATTCATTCAATACGGGTCAACCATAGTTCTGCCACTACATCATCGGTGGTCCCTCAGAACGTCGGTGGGTTGTAACTCAAGAATAATCCATGAGGATCTCGGACCATGGGTAGAGGTTGTTGTGGTTGAGGATCAATTGGTTGTTGTTGGGGTGGCGGTGCTTGAGCTCTCCGGTGCTCAACGTAGTTATATACGACTTCTATAAACTGCCCCATATTCATTTACGGTGGTGGTGGAGGGGGGTTGTTGTTGATATCTAGGAGGTGAAGGTGTCCTCCTATCTTGGTGAGCTGGTCGTCCTCGAGCCATCTACATAAGCACATTGAGAAATGCATGCCAGGATTAGCAATTATTTATGATGTAGCACCCAAGCGTAAGGTACTACATCCCCCGCACCGAGACCCGACCCGTATATGAAATGGAAGTCCATACACGTGCCAAATCCACGGCTAACAGGGACATAACACACACGCTATAGTAGGCGGGACTAACCCTTAAACCATTCAAACTCAAGACAATATAAAATCAGAGCGATAATGAAACGCGGAAGCAAGATCAACATATAATATGTACAATGAGCCACCAAGCTCCAAAATAGATATATAAAATCCTACAAGTATCCAAGGCCACACAGCCTGCAAAATTATAACGCTCCATACTATGATCATATACAAAATAGCACTAAGAGTATGAGTGTATGAGACTGAAAAGAAGTGCTAAACAACAATGCAAAACCTAGACGACTTGTATTCTCGCCTAGCACTCCTATACCTGCACAAAACAACTGAAAACAAACCGAGTTCAGTCTAAAGAAGACTGGTGGGTATAAAACGAGGCATAGAATATAATATCGCATAATTTAAACACATTCATGCAAGCCCTAATCCCGTGTGAAGTTTGATAAGAATTTCCCAAGTGGTTAAAACAAAAGAAAACATCAACGGGATTGCGACATTCATATTCATTCATAATTGCTCAAAAGGTTTTATAGCCCGGTGAGTGGGCGTGCACAATCTCCAACCAACACCTCGTGTAATCATAACATGAATTATTCGTTATCACACATAAATCTTCTGTGCTCATACATATCATGATCATAATCATTCATATACACCTTCTTCCTCCGGGTGGTGGACGGGTTTGCAAGGCCCGACCACCTAATCATATCAATATGGCTATGAGGTTCATGAGTTCTCAAAGCCCGGTTAGCGTTTCCTCGTCAAATACTCCTTGACGAGGTCCGTTTGCCGTATCCCCAACCTTCTCTAGAATCTCATATGGTCCCATATACCGAGGGTTTAATTTTCCTCCTCGTCCAATCCTTGAGAACCCTTTTCGTGGAGATGCCTTTAAGAAAACCCTATCTCCAATCTCAAACTCCAAATTCTTTCTCCGAAGGTCTGCATAACTCTTTTGTGGATCCTGAGCGGTCTTCATCCGTTGTCTAATTATCTAGACCTTGTCAATAGCCTCTTGTACAGCCTTAGAGGGTTTTTCTTTCTTCTCCCCTCTTTTAACACTTACTGTTTGGTCCAATTCCATTCCTCCAATTCAAAGAACAACGGAGATCGACATTTACGTCCATAAAGAGCTTCATAAGGGGTCATTTCAATCGAGGCTTGATAGCTATTGTTGTAAGCGAACTCGATTAACGGCAACTGTTCATTCCACGAGCTTTGAAAGTCCAATGCACATGCTCTCAACATATCCTCCAGATACTTAATCAACCTTTCTGATTGTCCGTCGATCTGAGGATGGAAAGCTGTGCTGAATTGAAGCCTTGTTCCCAAACACTTCTGTAATTCTTACCATAACCGTAAAGTAAATCTGGGATCCGGATCCGAGACAATGCTAACAGGTACACCATGAAGCCTGACCATCTCATCATTATACCTCTTAGCCAATTTACTCACTTTATCGGACATCCTGATAGCAAGAAAATGAGCTGATTTCATCAACCTGTCCACAATAACCCAAATTCCATCGAAACCGCCTCTCACTCTTGGTAATCCCGAAATAAAATCCATGGCTATTTGTTCCCGCTTCCACTCCGGGATAGGCAAAGGTTGAAGTAGCCCCGATGGCTTTTGATGTTCTGCCTTTACCACTTGACAGCTCATGCAATGCTTCACAAAGTTGATCACATCACGTTTCAAACCATTCCACCAATAGAATTATTTTAGATCCTTATACATTTTGTTCCCTCCGGGATGTATCGAATATCCTGACTGATGGGCTTCCTCAAGAATAATCCTTTTTAACTCTTCCGGGACAACAATTCTATTCTTGAATCTTAGAAGTCCCGTATCATCAAACCCAAATGGACATTCTGAATCAGCTCGAGCTTTCTCAGCTAATTTCTGAACCTCGGGATCAATCGTTTGAAATCATTTACCCAAATTGACTCGATATATATAAATATACTATTTTGGCTTAAAACGTTGCACATAAGGGATATATCGGGTCGTTTTAGCTATTAGAAGAAAAACCCACCTTTTAAAAGCAAAAGAAAGGCACAAGTGTCTCAATGCTCGCCCTCGTCTCCGACCAAACCCGAATCAGTACAAAAGAAAGGTATGAGACTCAAAATGACCATATATGACGCTCGACAATGAAGTGAGTATGACATGAATGCATAAAAGATCATATTATATCATGGAAATGTTCATGTGCACTATTAAGGAATTTAAAGCACATAATCAAACCATTCGTTCATACGTTTCATTCAAATTCATAAATTCATAAATTCATATTTCATATCAATTAACCTAAGAATTCATTTAATATCCATACACGTAATATTCGTATTTACAATTAGAAATAGAATAAATAAAACGTTCAATCAATAATCAGTGAATTAAATCCGTGAAATAGTGATCAATTAATTTCTAAAATTGAATTAAATCAAATAATATTTAAAATATATAATAATTATATATATATATACATAAAATCACACGTACACACACACACACACACATATATATATATATATATATATATATATATATATATATATATATATATTATGCATGCATGCAATTAACATTTCAAGGCCATGCATGCAAAATAGTTAAATAATTAAACACATTTATATATATATCTATGCACTCACACACACAGCCATGCATGCAATTAAGATAGTAAAGCCATGCACACACACAGTAGATATATATAAGTACAGCAACACACACATGCATGCAAACGTAGGATTAAGTTTGGATTTAACAAGGTGACACCCCCGTGTCACCAACATAGAGCAAACCAAGACACCCCCGTGTCTGGGTACAGAAATATCAGGCCAACCTGCACCCCCGTTTCAAGCTGAAAAGAAAAAGGATGACACCCCCGTGTCAAATGAACGCAGCAGCTCAACATATAATCCCCTGTTTTGACAGCAAAAGTCGCAGCAGCAGCTAAAGCAATATGCAAGCAAGATATGCGGCAAGACCAGGCATGAAATGCAGCAAAAACTCAGCTAAAACAAATCCCACAAAGCCATGAAACTGACAGCAAAAGCAAAGCAGAACCGCAGCAGCTTTGACAGCAAAAATCTAGTTTGAAAAATAGGGCAAACATTCCACGAAAACAGGGTATGACTGTTCTCAATTAATCCTAATCAGTTCAGGTCATTTAGGCTATCAAATACACAGCCAAGCAACACAAATTCAACATATAATTCAGTTCCAAAATAGCTCCAACGTGTAAGGCAGTCATACGTGACCCTTTCATGAAAGTTTCTCAAGGAGCCATAAATGATATCTCATTAATACATCAACCACCATGAAATCAATGATCATAAATGCGAAGAGGATGTCAAAATAATCATTCTCAAGCTTGGAATCAATCAAAACCATCAAGAATTGAAGAAGATCATCAAATTTGCCCCAAACTTTTTATATTGCAAGATCAGCCAAAAACTCATGAAACCACGATCAACTTTGGGGATGAAAGGATGAAAATGATCAGGAATGAACATATATTACAACCCTAAACTTACCTTGTTGATTGTATGAAGATTGGATGAGATTTGAGCTCCAAAATCTCCGAGGAATGCAAGGTTACGGGAATGACTGGAATTCCAGTGACTTTGGCTGAGATTTGTGGATTGTGTGAGGGTTGGTTTGGTTAGGGCATGATATATCAGGTTAGGTGGTTGAGTTAGGGTTCAATAGAATCAAACCATGGTTAATTTGGTTAAGGTTTGGGTGAGATATGGCCATTTTAGTGCAGCAAGGTCAGTTTGGTCGCCGTTTCGTTTTTCGGTTCGATTTCGGAGGTTCAAATGACTTTGGAAAAATATAAGGCTAAGTTCACTAAACTCAAATTTTCGTTACGAGTTCAGTGGAGTTGACGGAACTCGAATCCGAGTTCCCGAGCTCAAGATATTAAATTCGGAACTAAGGGTACGCTAAGTGCTCGTTAGCCCCCGATTTGGTTCCATGATTCAAATTAAATTCGTTAACATACCAAATGAATTCGAAAACATAAACCGAGCATATAGACATGTTCATAACACATATATTTATGAAATACTACAATTTCACGACATTTCGATATCATTTCATATAAGAACGATGCACAAATTAAACAACCGTGCACATTTTCATACAATTCCATGCATAATAAAAATTAAACCAAATAAATTAAATTCTAATATTAAATAAAATTTAAAGTCAACGGATATATTTGAATAAATTAATTAATATGGTTAAACATGATTAATTAGCATAACACTTAATTAACATTAATCATTAAATTAACAATAATAAACGGAATATATATATATATATATATATATACTTAAAATACGAAATATTTTAAAATAAAATTGAATTAAAATAAAATAAAACAATAAAAATTTATAATAAAATTAAATATAAAACACGTAAAAACAATTAATTCGCGCAAATTGGTAAACACATACGTCGTACCTTTCGTCCGAAAAGTCGGGGCGTTACAATCTCTCCCCCTTAAAAGAATCCATCCTCGGATTCACTGCTCGCTCGGAAATAATTCGGGGTGAAACTTTCGCATCTTTTCCTCCGTCTCCCACGTAGCCTCTTCGGTTTTATCACTTCTCCAAAGAACCTTGACTAGTGGAATACGCCGATTTCGAAGTTCCTGAAATTTTTGATCCAATATCTTAATCGGTTTTTGAACGAAGGTGAGATCCGATTCTAATTCCACTTCTTCAACCGGTAGAACCTCGGACTCGTCTCGATAATATTTTTCGAGTTGTGAAACATGAAACACGTTATGAATTCCAGTCAAACTCGGAGGCAAGTCCAATCGATAGGTCGTATCCCTAACCTTCTCTAGAATCTCATATGGTCCCATATACCGAGGGTTTAATTTTCCTCCTCGTCCAATCCTTGAGAACCCTTTTCGTGGAGATGCCTTTAAGAAAACCCTATCTCCAATCTCAAACTCCAAATTCTTTCTCCGAAGGTCTGCATAACTCTTTTGTCGATCCTGAGCGGCCTTCATCCGTTGTCTAATTATCTGGACCTTGTCAATAGCCTCTTGTACAGCCTTAGAGGGTTTTTCTTTCTTCTCCCCTCTTTTAACACCTTCCTGTTTGGTCCAATTCCATTCCTCCAAGTCAAAGTACAACGGAGATCGACATTTACATCCGTAAAGAGCTTCATAAGGGGCTATTTCAATCGAGGCTTGATAGCTATTGCTGTAAGCGAACTCGATTAACGGCAACTGTTCATTCCACGAGCTTTGAAAGTCCAATGCACATGCTCTCAGCATATCCTCCAGATACTTAATCAACCTTTCTGATTGTCCGTCGGTCTGAGGATGGAAAGCTGTGCTGAATTGAAGCCTTGTTCCCAAACACTTCTGTAATTCTTGCTATAACTGTGAAGTAAATCTAGGATCCCTATCCGAGACAATGCTAACAGGTACACCATGAAGCCTAAAAATCTCATCATTATACCTCTTAGCCAATTTACTCACTTTTTCGGACATCCTGATAGCAAGAAAATGAGCTGATTTCGTCAACCTGTCCACAATAACCCAAATTCCATCGAAACCGCCTCTCACTCTTGGTAATCCCGAAACAAAATCCATGGCTATTTGTTCCCACTTCCACTCCGGGATAGACAAAGGTTGAAGTAGCCCCGATGGCTTTTGATGTTCTGCTTTTACCACTTGACAGCTCATGCAATGCTTCACAAAGTTGATCACATCCCGTTTCAAACCATTCCACCAATAGAATTGTTTTAGATCCTTATACATTTTGTTCCCTCCGGGATGTATCGAATATCCTGACCGATGGGCTTCCTCAAGAATAATCCTTTTTAACTCTTCCGGGACAACAATTCTATTCTTGAATCTTAGAAGTCCCGTATCATCAAACCCAAACGGACATTCGGAATCAGCTCGAGCTTTCTCAGCTAATTTCTGAACCTCGGGATCAATCCTTTGAGCATCAAATAGTCTCTGCCTGAGATCCGGTTGAACAGTAATATTCCGGATACTAGCCCTCAGTTTGAACAACTCATTCTCATCTCCAATTTCCACTTTCAAATTGGACACACTAGCTTTCCTACTAAGCGCATCCGCGACAAAGTTGGCTTTGTCGGGATGGTATGGGATTGTACACTCATAATCAACAAAGATAGTGTCTCCACTTACCCAAAGCAAAGATCACAGCCGCTAATTCCAAATCGTGAGTGGGGTAGTTCTGTTCATGATCTTTCAATTTCCTTGAGGCATAAGCGATTACCCTTCCATTCTGCATCAACACACATCCCAAACCTTCCTTTGAGGCGTCTGTATAGACTGTATATCCTTCTGTACCTTCAGGAAGCGCTAATACAGGGGCAGTGGTCAACTTTTCCTTTAAAAGTTGAAAACTAGCCTCACATGCCTCGTCCCACTCAAACTTAACCGTCTTCTTAGTCAATCGGGTTAAAGGAGCCGCAATCTTTGAGAAATCCTGAACGAATCTCCGATAGTAGCCTGCCAAACCCAAGAAACTCCTCACTTCTGAAGCATTTTTCGGGCTTTGCCATTGAATAACCGTCTCAATTTTAGAAGGATCTAATTCCAAACCTTTCCTTGAGATAATAGGGCCCAAAAATGCTACCCTATCAATCCAGAACTCGCATTTGCTAAACTTAGCATACAACCGATGTTCTCTTAAGGTATCCAACATAATTCTGAGGTGTCTAGCATGATCCTCCGGAGTTCTCGAATAAACCAAGATGTCATCGATGAATATTACCACAAACTTTTTCAAATAGGGACGGAAAATTCGATGCATCATATCCATAAAAGCAGCCAGAGCATTAGTCAGTCAAAGAGGCATCACTACGAACTCATAGTGTCCATACCGGGTGTTAAATCCCGTCTTCGAAATGTCCTCTTCCCGGATCTTCAATTGATAGTATCCTTATCTCAAGTCCAATTTTGAATATAACCCCGAACCTTGTAACATGTCGAATAAATCCTTAATATGGGGCAAAGGATACTTGTTCTTTACAGTCATCCGATTAAGCTCCCGATAATCTGTACACATTCTTAAGGTTCCATCCTTTTTCTTAATGAAGAGAACCGGAGCACCCCAAGGTGACGAACTTCGCCGTATATATCCAACTTTGAGCAATTCGTCTAACTGAATCTTTAACTCTTTCAATTCGGCCGGTGCCATCCGATACGGAGTCTTAGAATACGGTTTGGATCCCGGATATAAGTCGATAACAAATTCAATCTCACTGTCTGGTGGTAAAGAACTCAAATTCTCTGGGAACACATCGGAAAAATCCTTAACAATCGTGGTATCCTCCAACTTGACTTGATCTTTCGGCCTATTAAGAAGATAAGCAATAAATCCCGTTGCTCCTTCTCTCATCAACTTGTGAGCTTCCATATAAGACAAGAGAGGTACCGATCTTGAGCCACTACCAATCACCAATTCATTACCCAAAATCACCTTCTTCACAAAACAATCAACATTGGCCTGATGCCTGGACAACCAGTCCACACCCAAGATAACTCCATACCTCTTCATAGGCATAACAATTAAATCGGCCGGATATTCTCTCCCTTCAATCAAAACTGAACACTCCCGAACCAACTGATCTGTCTGAAGACTCCCACCAAGTGGCGAACTCACCAAATAACAAGAAGATAAACAAATAACAGGCAAGCACAGATTGGCAACTAAATCACAAGAAATAAAGGAATGCGTGGCACCCGGATCAAAGAGTGCATGAATGTTTATGTTATGTATGCATAGTGTACCTTCCACCATAGCTGTAGGATCAATTTCTACATCTTGCTCTTCACCCTCCAGGGCATAAGCACGAGCCGGGATCATTAGCCTTTGAACTCATTTTTGAAATCCGGGGTCCTTGTCAGGACAAGTATCCGCCATATGGTCACCCTTCCGGCATATGAGACACAAATTTAACCTCCTCCGACAATTATAGAAATTGTGAGTTGGTCCTCGACAATGTGTACAAGGAGCTTGAGCCAATCTCGTCTCACTCGGACCTTGTCGATCTCTCGTTGGTGCAGGCAAAGCTTTTAGAACCGGTGGAGTGGTCCTCCCATTCTTGGCTTCTTAAAAGGACCTTTAGGACGGGGAGTAGCTTGAATCATCGGTCTCTTCCCCGAATTCGATCCGGAACCTCTTCCCATTGGAGCTCTAAAAATCGGATCCTTCTTCTTGAACTCTTCCTCTTGAACCAAAGCCCTTTGCACGGTGTCAGCAAATGACTCGAAATTGTGACCCACCTGGCCATGTCTTAAGTCCTGTCTTAACCCCGCAATGAATTTCCTCGACTTTCTCTTCTCATCCCGGGTGACATGAGGAGCATATTTCCCAAGCCTGTTAAATACGGCAAGATATTGAGTCTCTTCTCTTACCACCTCCGGTACAAAACACTCCCGGAATTCTCTGTTGAAGACCTCCCAAGTAACTTCCTCTCCATCCACTTCAAGTTTCTCCCTTGTTCTTTCCCACCACTCATAAGCATCACCATCTAATTGAAATATGGCAAATTGAGCCTTCTCTTGCGTAGTAAACTGTCGGACTCCGAAAATCCTCTCCAATCGAATCAACCAACCCTCCGAGACCGCATCATCAATAGAACCAGAAAATCGAGGGGGGTTGTAGCTCAGAAACACCCCATGAGAATCTCTATTATTATGGTTTGGTGGGAGAGCTTGTTGTTCTGCTTGTTGTGGTGGGGGAGCCTGAGCCCTCCGATGCTCAACATAATTAAAAACTGCTTCCATGAAGTTCCCCATATCCATTGGAAGCGCTTGTGGTTGTGGTTGAGGCGTAGGGGATCGGTCATGATGACGGCGGCGCCCTGGAGATCTCTCACGGTGTCTACGTGGAGGCATCCTGTCCAAGAAACACTGAAATGCACGCTATTTTTAGTCCATGCATGCAAGGGCAATTAATTCAATCAAAATTCAAAATTTAAAGCACACAAGCACGTAAACAATGCATATGCAACATATTGACAAGTTGTTCCTAAATCCGAACGACTTAACCGACTCAACACGACACTAGAGCCCGAGTTTTGTAACCCTAAGCTTTGATACCACATAAGCATGTAGCACCCGAGCGTAAGGTACTACATCCCCCGCACCGAGACCCGACCCGTATATGAAATGGAAGTCCATACACGTGCCAAATCCACGGCGAATGGGGACACAACACACACGCTATGCTAGGCCGGACTAACCCTTAAACCATTCAAACTCAAGACAATATAAAATCAGAGCGATAATGAAATGCGGAAGCAAGATCAACATATAATATGTACAATGAGCCACCAAGCTCCAAAATAGATATACAAAATCCTGCAAGTAACCAAGGCCACACAGCCTGCAAAATCATAACGCTCCATACTATGATCATATACAAAATAGCACTATGAGTATGAGTGTATGAGACTCAAAAGAAGTGCTAAACAACAATGCAAAACCTAGACGGCTTGTATTCCGACCTAGCACTCTTATACCCGCACAAAACAACTAAAACAAACCGGGTTCAGTCTAAAGAAGACTGGTGGGTATAAAACGAGGCATAGAATATAATATCGCATAATTTAAACATATTCATGCAAGCCCTAATCCCGTGTGAAGTTTGATAAGAATTTCCCAAGTGGTTAAAACAAAAGAAAACATCAACGGGATTACGACATTCATATTCATTCATAATTGCTCATAAGGTTTTATAGCCCGGCGAGTGGGCGTGCATAATCTCCAACCAACACCTCGTGTAATCATAACATGAATTATTCGTTATCACACATAAATCTTCGGTGCTCATATATATCATGATCATAATCATTTATATACACCTTCTTCCTCCGGGTGGTGGACGGGGTTTGCAAGGCCCGACCACCTAATCATATCAATGTGGCTATGAGGTTCATGAGTCCTCAAAGCCCGGTTAGCGTTTCCTCATCAAAAACTCCTTGATGAGGTCCGTTTCGCCGTAAATTGGTTGGAACTAGTATATGGGATCACCGTCGGCCCTTGCCTCCCCGGATAGCCACATACACTAAGTCCCTGGGCCCGTGCAATCATAATCATGTCTCGCCAAAATCATAAAGTAGGGTTTCATAATTAAAAAGGGGTCAAACGTTTGAAATCATTTACCCAAATTGACTCGATATATATAAATATACCATTTTGGCTTAAAACCTTGCACATAAGGGATATATCGGGTCGTTTTAGCTATTAGAAGAAAAACCCACCTTTTAAAAGCAAAAGAAAGGTACAAGCGTCTCAATGCTCGCCCTCGTCTCCGACCAAACCCGAATTTGTACAAAAGAAAGGTATGAGACTCAAAATGACCATATATGACGCTCGGCAATGAAGTGAGTATGACATGAATGCATAAAAGATCATATTATATCATGGAAATGTTCATGTGCAGTATTAAGGAATTTAAAACACATAATCAAACCATTCGTTCATACATTTCAATCAAATTCATAAATTCATATTTCATATCAATTAACCTATGAATTCATTTAATAACCATACATGTAATATTCGTATTTACAATTAGAAATAGAATAAATAAAACGTTCAATCAATAATCGGTAAATTAAATCCGTGAAATAGTGATCAATTAATTTCTAGTTATATATATATATATATATATACATATAATCACACGTACACACACACACACACACACACACACATATATATATATATATATATATATATATATATATATATTATACATGCATGCAATTAACATTTCAAGGCCATGCATGCAAAATAGTTAAATAATTATACACATTTATATATATATATCTATGCACTCACACACACAGCCATGCATGCAATTAAGATAGTAAAGCCATGCACACACATAGTAGATATATATATGTACAACAACACACACATGCATGCAAACGTAGGATTAAGTTTGGATTTAACAAGGTGACACCCCCGTGTCACCAACATAGAACAAATCGAGACACCCCCGTATCTCGGTACAAAAATATCAGGCCAACCTGCACCCCCGTTTCAAGCTGAAAAGAAAAAGGATGACACCCCCGTGTCAAATGAACGCAGCAGCTCAACATATAATCCCCTGTTTTGACAGCAAAAGACGCAGCAGCAGCTAAAGCAATTTGCAAGCAAGATATGCGGCAAGACTAGGAATGAAATACAGCAAAAACTCAGCTAAAACAAATCCCACAAAGCCATGAAACTGACAGCAAAAGCAAGGCAGAACCATAGCAGCTTTGACAGCAAAAATCCAGTTTGAAAAATAGGGCAAACATTCCACGAAAATAGGGTATGACTGTTCTCAATTAATCCTAATCAGTTCAGGTCATTTAGGCTATCAAATACACAGCCAAGCAACACAAATTCAATATATAATTCAGTTCCAAAAGAGCTCCAACGTGTAAGGCAGTCATACGTGACCCTTTCATGAAAGTTTCTCAAGGAGCCATAAATGATATCTCATTAATACATCAACCACCATCAAATCAATGATCATAAACGCGAAGAGGATGTCAAAATAATCATTATCAAGCTTGGAATCAATCAAAACCATCAAGAATTGAATAAGATCATCAAATTTGCCCCAAACATTTTATATTGCAAGATCAACCAAAAACTCATGAAACCATGATCAAATTTGAGAATGAAAGGATGAAAATGATCAGGAATGAACATATATTACAACCCTAAACTTACCTTGTTGATTGGATGAAGATTGGATGAGATTTGAGCTCCAAAATCTCCAAGGAACGCAAGGTTACGGGAATGACTGGAATTCCGGTGACTTTGGCTGAGATTTGTGGATTTTTCGAGGGTTGGTTTGGTTAGGGCATGAGATATCAGGTTAGGTGGTTGAGTTAGGGTTCAATATAATCAAACCATGGTTAATTTGGTTAAGGTTTGGGTGAGATATGGCCTTTTTAGTGCAACAAGGTCAGTTTGGTCGCTGTTTCGTTTTTCGGTTGGATTGCGGAGGTTCAAATGACTTTGGAAAAATATAAGGCTAAGTTCCCTAAACTAAAATTTTCGTTACGATTTCAGCGGAGTTGACGGAACTCGAATCCGAGTTCCCGAGCTCAAGATATTAAATTCGGAACCAAGGGTATGCTAAGTGCTCGTTAGCCCCTGATTTGGTTCCACGATTCAAATTAAATTCGTCAACATATCAAATGAATTAAAAAACATAAACCGAGCATATAGGCATGTTCATAACACATATATTTACGACATACTATAATTTCACGACATTTCGATATCATTTCATATAAGAACGATGCACAAATTAAACAACCATGCACATTTTCATACAATTCCATGCATAATAAAAATTAAACCAAATAAATTAAATTCTAATATTAAATAAAATTTAAAGTCAACGGATATATTTGAATAATTAATATGGTTAAGCATGATTAATTAGCATAACACTTAATTAACATTAATCATTAAATTAACAATAATAAAAGAAATATATATATATATATACTTAAAATACGAAATATTTTAAAATAAAATTGAATTAAAATAAAATAAAATGAAATAAAATAATAACAATTTATAATAAAATTAAATATAAAACACTTAAAAACAATTAATTCGCGTAAATTGGTAAACACATACGTCGTACCTTTACGTCCGAAAAGTAGGGGCGTTACAATCTCTCCCCCTTAAAAGAATCCGTCATCGGATTCACTGCTCGCTCGGAAATAATTCGGGGTGAAACTTTCGCATCTTTTCCTCCGTCTCCCACGTAGCCTCTTCGATTTTATCACTTCTCCAAAGAACTTTAACTAGTGGAATACGCCGATTTCGACGTTCCTGAAATTTTCAATCCAATATCTTAATCGGTTTTTGAACGAATGTGAGATCCGGTTCTAATTCCACTTCTTCAACAGGTAGAACCTCGGACTCGTCACGATAATATTTTCGGAGTTGTGAAACATGAAGCACGTTATGAATTCCAGTCAAACTCGGAGGCAAGTCCAATCGATAGGCCGTATCCCCAACCTTCTCTAGAATCTCATATGGTCCTATATACCGAGGGTTTAATTTTCCTCCTCGTCCAATCCTGGAGAACCCTTTTCGTGGAGATGCCTTTAAGAAAACCCTATCTCCAATCTCAAACTCCAAATTCTTTCTCCGAAGGTCTGCATAACTCTTTTGTCGATCCCGAGCGGCCTTCATCCGTTGTCTAATTATCTGGACCTTGTCAATAGCCTCTTGTACAGCCTTAGAGGGTTTTTCTTTCTTCTCCCCTCTTTTAACACCTTCCTGTTTGGTCCAATTCCATTCCTCCAAGTCAAAGAACAACGGAGATCGACATTTACGTCCGTAAAGAGCTTCAAAAGGGGCCATTTCAATCGAGGCTTGATAGCTATTGTTGTAAGCGAACTCGATTAACAGCAACTGTTCATTCCACGAGCTTTGAAAGTCCAATGCACATGCTCTCAGCATATCCTCCAGATACTTAATCAACCTTTCTGATTGTCCGTCGGTCTGAGGATGGAAAGCTGTGCTGAATTGAAGCCTTGTTCCCAAACACTTCTGTAATTCTTGCCATAACCGTGAAGTAAATCTGGGATCCCGATCCGAGAAAATGCTAACAGGTACACCATGAAGCCTGAAAATCTAATCATTATACCTCTTAGCCAATTTACTCACTTTTTCGGACATCCTGATAGCAAGAAAATGAGCTGATTTCGTCAACCTGTCCACAATAACCCAAATTCCATCGAAACCGCCACTCACTCTTTGTAATCCCGAAACCAAATCCGTGGCTATTTGTTCCCACTTCCACTCCGGGATAGGCAAAGGTTGAAGTAGCCCCGATGGCTTTTGATGTTCTGCCTTTACCACTTGACAGCTCATGCAATGCTTCACAAAGTTGATCACATCCCGTTTCAAACCATTCCACCAATAGAATTGTTTTAGATCCTTATACATTTTGTTCCCTCCGGGATGTATCGAATATCCTGACCGATGGGCTTCCTCAAGAATAATCCTTTTTAACTCTTCCGGGACAACAATTCTACTCTTGAATCTTAGAAGTCCCGTATCATCAAACCCAAACGGACATTCTGAATCTGCTCGAGCTTTCTCAGCTAATTTCTGAAACTCGGGATCAATCCTCTGAGCATCAAATAGTCTCTGCCTGATATCCGGTTGAACAGTAATATTCCGGATACTAGCCCTCAGTTTGAACAACTCATTCTCATCTCCAATTTCCACTTTCAAATTGGACACACTAGCTTTCCTACTAAGCGCATCCGCGACCAAGTTGGCTTTGCCGGGATGGTATGGGATTGTACACTCATAATCCACCAAAAGTTCCATCCAACGCCGTTGTCTCTTGTTCAATTCCTTTTCTGAAAATAAGTATTGGAGACTCTTGTGATCGGAAAAGACCTCGAATGATATTCCATAAAGATAGTGTCTCCACTTACCCAAAGCAAAGATCACAGCTGCTAATTCCAAATCGTGAGTGGGGTAGTTCAGTTCATGATCTTTCAATTTCCTTGAGGCATAGGCGATTACCCTTCCATTCTACATCAACACACATCCCAAACCTTCCTTTGAGGCGTCCGTATTGACTGTATATCCTTCTGTACCTTCAGGAAGCGCTAATACAGGGGCAGTGGTCAACTTTTCCTTTAAAAGTTGAAAGCTAGCCTCACATGCCTCGTCCCACTCAAACTTTACTGCCTTCTTAGTCAATCGGGTTAAAGGAGCCGCAATCTTTGAGAAATCCTGAACGAATCTCCGATAGTAGCCTGCCAAACCCAAGAAACTCCTCACTTTTGAAGTATTTTTTGGGCTTTGCCAATGAATAACCGTCTCAATTTTGGAAGGATCTACTTCCAAACCTTTCCTTGAGATAATATGGCCCAGAAATGCTACCCTATCAATCCAGAACTCGCATTTGCTAAACTTAACATGCAACCGATGTTCTCTTAAGGTATCCAACACAATTCTGAGGTGTCTAGCATGATCCTTCGGAGTTCTCGAATAAACCAAGATGTCATCGATGAATATTACCACAAACTTTTCCCAATAGGGACGGAAAATTCGATGCATCATATCCATAAAAGCAGATGGAGCATTACTCAGTCCAAAAGGCATCACTACGAACTCATAGTATCCATACCGGGTGTTAAATCCCGTCTTCGAAATGTCCTCTTCCCGAATCTTCAATTGATAGTATCCTTGTCTCAAGTCCAATTTTGAATATACCCCCGAACCTTGTAACATGTCGAATAAATCCTCAATATGGGGCAAAGGATACTTGTTCTTTACAGTCATCCGATTAAGCTCCCGATAATCTATACCCATTCTTAAGGTTCCATCCTTTTTCTTAACGAAGAGAATCGGAGCACCCCAAGGTGACGAACTTCGTCGTATATATCCAACTTTGAGCAATTCGACTAACTGAATCTTTAACTCTTTTAATTCGGCCGGTGCCATCCGATACGGAGTCTTAGAATACAGTTTGGATCCCGGATATAAGTCGATAACAAATTCGATCTCACTGTCTGGTGGTAAAGAACTCAAATTCTCTGGGAACACATCGGAAAAATCCTTAACAATCGCGGTATCCTCCAACTTGACTTGATCTTTCGGCCTATTAAGAAGATAAGCAATAAATCCCGTTGCTCTTTCTCACATCAACTTGTGAGCTTCCATATAAGACAAGAGAGGTACCGATCTTGAGCCACTACCAATCACCAATTCATTACCCAAAATCACCTTCTTCGCAAAACAATCAACATTGGCCTGATGCCTGGACAACCAGTCCATACCCAAGATAACTCCATACCTCTTCATAGGCATAACAATTAAATCAGCCGGATATTCTCTCCCTTCAATCAAAACTGAACACTCCCGAGCCAACTGATCTGTCTGAAGACTCCCACCAAGTGGCGAACTCACCAAATAACAAGAAGATAAACAAATAACAGGCAAGCACAGAGTGGCAACTAAATCACAAGAAATAAAGGAATGCGTAGCACCCGGATCAAAGAGTGCATGAATGTTTATGTTATGTATGCATAGAGTACCTTCCACCACAGCTATAGGATCAATTTCTACATCTTGCTCTTCACCCTCGAGGGCATAAGCACGAGCTGGGAATATTGGCCTTTGAACTCGTTTTTGAAATCCGGGGTCCTTGTCATGACAAGTATCCGCCATATGGTCACCCTTCCCGCATATGAGACACAAATTTAACCTCCTCCGACAATTATAGAAATTGTGAGTTGGTCCTCCACAATGTGTACAAGGAGCTTAAGCCAATCTCGCCTCACTCGGACCTTGTCGATCTCTCGTTGGTGCAGGCAAAGCTTTTAGAACCGGTGGAGTGGTCCTCCCATTCTTGGCTTCTTAAAAGGACCTTTAGGAGGGGGAGTAGCTTGAATCATCGGTCTCTTCCTGGAATTCGATCCGGAACCTCTTCCCATTGGAGCTCTAAAAACCGGATCCTTCTTCTTGAACTCTTTCTCTTGAACCAAAGCCCTTTGCACGATGTCGGCAAATGACTCGAAATTGTGACCCACCTGGCCATGTCTTAAGTCCTGTCTTAACCCAACAATGAATTTCCTCGACTTTCTCTTCTCATCCCGGGTGACATGAGGAGCATATTTCCCAAGCCTGTTAAATACGGCAAGATATTGAGTCACTATATGCGCGCCCTGCTTCAAGTCCATGAACTCTTGTTCCTTCTTTTCTCTTACCACCTCCGGTACAAAACACTCCCGGAATTCTCTGTTGAAGACCTCCCAAATAACTTCCTCTCCATCCACTTCAAGTTTCTCCCTTTTTCTTTCCCACCACTCATAAGCATCACCATCTAATTGAAATATGGCAAATTGAGCCTTCTCTTGCGTAGTAAACTGTCGGACTCCGAAAATCCTCTCCAATCGAATCAACCAACCCTCCGAGACCTCATCATCAATAGAAACGGAAAATCGAGGGGGGTTGTAGCTCAGAAACACCCCATGAGAATCTCTATTATTATGGTTTGATGGGGGAGCTTGTTGTTCTGCTTGTTGTGGTGGGGGAGCCTGAGCCCTCCGATGCTCAACATAATTAAAAACTGCTTCCATGAAGTTCCCCATATCCATTGGAAGCGCTTGTGGTTGTGGTTGAGGAGTAGGGGATCGGTCATGATGACGGCGGCGCCCTAGAGATTTCTCACGGTGTCTACGTGGAGGCATCCTGTCCAAGAAATACTGAAATGCATGCTATTTTTAGTCCATGCATGCAAGGGCAATTAATTCAATCAAAATTCAAAATTTAAAGCACACAAGCATGTAAACAATGCATATGCAACATATTGACAATTTGTTCCCAATATCATAAAATGAGGCATAGAATATAATATCGTATAATTTAAACACAATCATGCAAGCCCTAATCCCGTGTGAAGTTTGATAAGAATTTCCCAAGTGGTTAAAACAAAAGAAAACATCAACGGGATTACGACATTCATATTCATTCATAATTGCTCATAAGGTTTTATAGCCCGGGGAGTGGGTGTGCACAATCTCCAACCAACACCTCGTGTAATCATAACATGAATCATTCGTTATCACACATAAATCTTCTGTGCTCATACATATCATGATCATAATCATTCATATACACCTTCTTCCTCCGGGTGGTGGACGGGTTTGCAAGGCCCGACCACCTAATCATATCAATGTGGCTATGAGGTTCATGTGTCCTCAAAGCCCGGTTAGCGTTTCCTCATCAAAAACTCCTTGACGAGGTCCGTTTCGCCGTAAATTGGTTGGAACTAGTATATGGGATCACCGTCGGCCCTTGCCTCCCCGGATAGCCACATACACTAAGTCCCTGGTCCCGTGTAATCATAATCATGTCTCGCCAAAATCATAAGGTAGGGTGTCATAATTAAAAAGGGGTCAAACGTTTGAAATCATTTACCCAAATTGACTCGATATATATAAATATACTATTTTGGCTTAAAACCTTGCACATAAGGGATATATCGGGTCGTTTTAGCTATTAGAAGAAAAACCCACCTTTTAAAAGCAAAAGAAAGGCACAAGCATCTCAATGCTCGCCCTTGTCTCCGACGAAATCCGAATCTATACAAAAGAAAGGTATGAGATTAAAAATGACCATATATGACGCTCGGCAATGAAGTGAGTATGACATGAATGCATAAAAGATCATATTATATCATGGAAATGCTCATGTGCACTATTAAGGAATTTAAAGCACATAATAAAACCATTCGTTCATACATTTCATTGAAATTCATAAATTCATAAATTCATATTTCATATCAATTAACCTATGAATTCATTTAATATCCATATACGTAATATTCGTATTGACAATTAGAAATAGAATAAATAAAACGTTCAATCAATAATCGGTAAATTAAATCCGTGAAATAGTGATCAATTAATTTCTAAAATTGAATTTGTAACACCCGAGAGCAAGGTGTCACATCCCCCGCACCGAGACTCGACCCGAATATGAAATGGACGATCCATACCCGAGCCAAATCACGGCGAACGGGGACAAACACACACTCTATGGTAGGCGGGACTAACCCTTGAACCATAAAATCAGAAATTAAAACATTAAAGCGGAAGCAATAAACGAACATGCATCATATATACGTACAATGAGCATCACAGCTTCAAAAGTAAGTCACAACCTTATCCAATTCCATTAGGGCTCAAACCATATACGCTCCAATAGCAACATTCATATACAATGATCACAAGTGCAAAATGCGAGTGTAAGACCAATAAACAAAAGGGCTAGAAACGAAAAGAAGACCTAAGACTCGAAATCCCGCTTAGCTCCCCAGACACCTGCACAAAACAACTGAAAGCCAAACGGGTTCAGTCCAAAAGGGACTGGTGGGTATAAAAGCAGGGCATAGTATAATAAATGACTGTAATTAAACATTCACATGCAAGTTGTAATCCCAAATGAGGTTTTTAAAGAATTTCCCAAGTGGGTGAATAGAAACCATCAAAAGGGATTATAACGATTCATTTACATTAAGTCAAGGTCATTTGTGGCCCGGCGAGTGGGCGTGCATTATCTCCAACCAACACCTCGTGTAATTCATTAACATTCATTAACATTCATTCTTTCTTTCTTTTCAAGCATATCATTCTTTCGTGCGCATTCAATAACATTTACACCTTCTTCCTCCGGGTTGGTGGCGGGTTTGCAAGGCCCGTCCACCCATTCATTGACCAAAAGGGGAATATGACTCCCCAGAAGGTACTCAGCGTCCATTCCTCGCTAACTCCTAACGAGGTCCGGTTACGCCGTTCATTGGTGGAACTAGTGTGAGGGATCACCGTCGGCCCGTGCCTTCCCGGATAGCCACTCACACTAAGTCCCTGGGCCCCATTCGTGCATAACATTCATTCATTCTCGCCAAAACCTTAGGTAGGGTTCCAGAAATAAGGGCTTTACGTTTGCAATCATTTACTCGATAAAAGACTCAAAATATATATCATATTACTTTGGCTTAAAACTTTTCACGTAGGGAGATATACCGGGTCGTTTTATCTAAGTAGAAGAGAAACCCACCTTAAACCGCAAAAAGGAGCAAACACAAGCCTCACTGACCGGCCTCGTCTCCAACGGACTCAAAATCTGTGCAAGAGAGGTGAGGTGAGACTCAATATGACCAAATAAGATGCTCGCCAATGAAATGATTATGATATGAATGTATAAGAGATCCTATAATGTAATGGACACGTTCATGTGCACTATTAAAGTCTTAAGGACATATAAACGTTCAATTCATTCATTCAATGAAGCATTCGTATTCCAACGAGTTCATATCCTTCACATTTCACGTCAAAGGAATTTAAATTATATAATCAAGTCGTTCAATCTTTCATTCGAATTCATAATTTCAATCAAATTAATTCAAGAAATTCAAATATAATCCAAGTACAAGTTAAATCACATTTAAATTAGAACATAAACAATTAAACATATTCAATTGCATTTACAATTAGGAATTAAACAACTAAATACATTTAATTAGATTTTGGAAATTAAATAAAACATGAAATGGGTAACATTTAAATTCTAATATTCAATTAAATCAAATAACATTTAATATTTAATAAACATATATAAATATATAAATACATAATATATATATATATATATATATATATATATATATATATATATATATATACATGCATGCTACGTACCACACATGCATCAACAAACCATGCAAAATCTTAAAATGCATGCAGCATTTATACATGCATGCAACTTCATGCATAAGGCCAAACTCATAAAATGCAAGCAATTAAGATTCATGCATTCTACAACTAACAGCATGCAAGGAAAAAGGAAAGCAAAACACAGCACAGCAGCAACCCACAGCAGCAGCCTCACGGTAACAGAAAAGCATGGAGAATTCAAGGTGACACCCCCGTGTCACCTCCAAAGAACAAACCGAGACACCCCGGTGTCTCGGTACAGAAATTCAGGCCACAAGAACACCCCCGTTTCACGCTGGAATACACGAGAACGACACACCCGTGTTAACCCGTTCAGCAGCAGCAACAACGCAGACTTTCCCCCCTGTTTTCCTAGCTCAAACACAACCGCATCTCAAGCAAAAAATAGGCAACATATGTGGCAATAAATGGCATGAAATGCAACAAGAATTCAGTCCAAAACAACCCCCAAACTGACAGCAAAAGCAAGGAGACGCAGCAGGAGATCGCAGCTAAAAATAATCCAGAAACAGGGCCAAAATTCACGCAAAACAGGGTATGGTTGATCTCCATTAATCCCAACACACTCATATAAGTTAGGCTAAAAAATGTGCAGCAAAACACCACAAATTCAACCTATAAATCAGTCCCACAACAATTCAAACATGAAAGGCAGTCGTACGTGGCCATTTTATAAAATTCTCTCAATGTTCCAAAGTTGATATCTCATCAATACTTCAACTACCATGAAATTAATGATCATAAATGAGAAGAAGATATCAAAACAATCATTCTCAGGCTTGGAATCATTTAAATCCATCAAGAATCGAAGAAGATCGACATAAAGTCCAAAATCACCTCTATTTCAAGATCAGCCGAAAAATGCATGAAACCATGATCAAATTTGGGGATGAAGGAATGAAAATGATCAGGAATGAACATATAATACAACCGTAAGCTTACCTTGTTGATTGGATGAGATTTGAGCTCCAAAATCTCCAAGGAACCAAGGGTTACGGGAAAGAACTGGAGAGCAGTAACTTTGGCTGAGATTTGTGAATTGTGTGAGGGTTGGTTCGGTTAGGGCTTGGTACAGAAGGTTAGTTGGTTGAGTTAGGGTTCTATAGCATCAAACCATATTTAATTTGGTCATCAAATGAATAAGTTATGGCCATTTTAGTGCAACAAGGTCAGTTTCGTCGTCGTTTCGTTTTTCGGTTGAATTTCGGAGGTTCAATTGAAGTTAGAAAAATATAAGGCTAAGTTTACTAAACTCGAATTTTCGTTACGAGTTCAGCGAAGTTGACGGAACTCGAATCCGAGTTCCCGAGCTCAAGATATTAAATACGGAACCAAGGGTGCGCTAAGTGCTCGTTAGCCCCCGACTTGGATTCCAAAATTCAAATTAAATCCGAAACACAAGCAAATGAATTCGAAAATACAAAACGAAGAAATATTCATATACAAGACACGTATAAGTTCAACATATTAAATTCGCACAAAATTTCGGTATCAATTCAAATAGAAACGAAGCACGTAAATGTGACTCATGGACAATGCAACAATAAAATCCAAATATTTACAACTAATGTAACATTTACATACTTATATAATATATTATAAATACATGCACGAAAAATTAATTTATAAATATACATGCATGCATACGTGTATATATATATATATATATATATATAATGAATACATGCATGCAATATATATGTTATAAATTTAAATGCATGCATAACATGCACACGTACACAAATATATATATATTATATATAACTATATTTAATATTAATAACACTAAATAAAATAATAACATTTAATATAATTAAAGCAAAATTAAATATATAAGACACGTATAATTAATTATTTCGCGCAATTAAGGAGCACACAAGTTATTCACATAAATTTAAATTCAAATATTGCGTATATTTCAATTAATCAATTATTTAACAATTAAACAATGAAATTTAATTATAGAAAACACTAAAAATCAATTAATTTGCGCAATTTAGTAAACATATACGTCATGCTGTACTAATAAAAAGAACTGGGGCGTTACAACCTTTCCCCCTTAAAAGAATCCGTCCTCGGATTCACTATCTGCCTAAAAACAATTAACTAAGGAACCCCGTTCCTCACAAACAAACAAGGAGAGAATCCCCGTCTCTCAAACAACAATGAGAGAACCCCGTCTCTCAAAAGCAACAAAGAGAGAACCCCGTCTCTCGCAAGCAAAGAGAGCACCCCGTCTCTCGAACAAAAATAAGAGCATCCCGGTCTCTTACAAACAACGAGAGCACCCCGTCTCTCGAACAAAAATAAGAGCATCCCTGTCTGTCGAACAAAAATAAGAGCAAGGAAGTCTCAAATACTCCCAAGCCACACACGCGAAACCATAATTAAAATCATGTAAGACACCCCAAAGCAAGTAACAGACATCGTCCATGTTGGTTATCAATTGGTCCAAGTAATTTAACATGATAAGATATCAAAGCACATAATATAAAAATTATTGGAGTTAAGTTGTATGGATGCATGTATCATGGATGCTATAAGTATCGTTCACCGTAGTTGCGAAATTTAGAATTGTAAGTTGTCGTTGTCCCGAACTCAGGTCTGTAGTTATTACCTTTACCATATCGAAGTCTAACATATCCCCGAGGATAACCACTCTGAACAGCCTTGATGATTCAATCTCGACCTGAAAATGTTTATTCTTACGGTCTCTCTCAATACAAATCCTTTTCCATCTTCCGTTCCTATGATCCGTTCATTCCCTTTTGACCCCTGAAGGTTATATTCGATAATTAGTCCCATATTTCTTAAATCGAAGACAGAAGGTTCTTGACGATTCCTAGGTTTTGATTTAGATTTCTCAATGTTCATCCTCTTCGGTTTTGTTTCTTCTTAACTCCTTCCAACTCATTGGACCAAGCTTTATTGACAGCATCTCTTTCTGTGTTAATTCAAATTGATTCCCTCTCGATAAGTCAACTAGAGAGTTTCCTGAACTTCTCCGTAACTCCTCCATCTTCAAATCGACTTACACATGTAGAAAATTCAATGAACTATCTTCCCAATTCCTCGTGGAAACCTTCAGCCCGAATTTAGTGGCCTAACCTTCGTTTTAAAGGCCAATCGTTAAAATCGTCTTATTCATTTCCGCTCACTAACATAACCCCGGATATTCCTAATTGCACTTCCGTTATCTCTATTATTTATTTCTTCAGCCACAACTTCAAGTTTTAATTTTTGCTTCTTGGTTGCGCTCTCCCCCTTAAATTTTCTATCGTTATACCTTGAACTCCATCAATCCATCTTTCACCGAAACTCTTGATAAAACAATTTCATTTGGGGGGGGGAGGGGGGGAAGGAATTTAACGAACATAGCAACCCCCTTCTCTATTCTTGTTCAATCCAACACCCCAAAGCCAACTCTAATTTCGCTTCTTTTTCTGAATCCCATTTCCATCAACCTGCCCCTTATTTGAGGTTCTTTATTTTCTCCAACGTTACCTACCTATGCAACTCCGTTATTTCCTTTCATCTGAATTCTGAGGTGGCTCAGTTAAAACGATACTTGATGGGTGAGATGAAGGAACTTCCTATCAAAGAAACACTAAAATGCATGTCGGGTTAAAATTGACGATGCATGTGTTACGTTTACATCAAGTAACTATGCATCACATTAGCGCAACGAAACCAAATAGAAATGCACGGATAATCATAAGGCCAGAAGAATAAATAATTAATGCGAAATATGATGCACGTGCTATGAATGCTTTGGAACCTGTCACCAATGTGGTAAGCTATTAGCTCAGTAGCTTTTCTTCATTCCTCCACTCCTGAGATTACTTTGACTTGGTGATTATTCCTTGCCCTTCCCACGGTTTTCAAGCTTTCCATGAATCCTTTTGTATCACTTATATCTTCCACTGTCCGGAATTGCAAGTTCACGATCCCTGATTTCTTCATCATCCACTGAATTGTCCTCTGCATTTATTCCCCTAGAATCACTCTTCAAGATTGCCCAAAATCTCTTACAAAATTGAACCCTAATGTAATTCTGAACCCTACTTCTCGCCATCACCGTGATCAAGACTCCCGTCCTTATCCTTTATGAACTTAGATTGACGAATTAAGCTTGTTTTCCGATTGCTTATACCTGAGCGCATGATTTCCTTGCAAAGAATCTCTCCCCGAGAATAATCCTTCACCCGGTCTTTGCCTTTCTTTATAGTTCCCATTTGTTGCTCCATATCTTCCAATTCAACTTCACAACATGACAATTCAGCTTGGATATGGAAAAACGACTCATACCCCGTCCTTATTATCGCCACCTTCCCTATATTTGTATTTACCCAGGTACTTGTCCCTCTCTACTCTTCCAGGCTCGTTTCTCATCTTAATCGAAATCCAAAGCACTTAATTCCAACTCTTCCCAGTCTTAACTTCGACAAACTTGATTTCAAATCACTGGACTTAGTCAGAAATCCTTCTTTGTCGACCCTTGGTGCACAACTCCTATCGGACCCATTTTATCTTAACTCCTTTTATTATTGATACCTCTTCAATGATCTAAATCCGGAATCAAAATAACTTCAAGGTTTGTTCACTTCACTCATTAGGTTGAAAAATCCCGTTGCTTCCAATCAAAGGCACCTTGTATGGCATAGCTGTATATGTCAATCTTCTAAGTCGTAACCATCTCATAATCAATCCCCATTTCACCAAGTATCCTTCTACCACCGCATCACTTAATTCAAACCTCCCATTCCGAATCGTAATCCTTGAACTCTAGCTCCCTCTAGAAAACCTCACATCTCGAATTCTCTACATTCTTCCCGGTTGTATCCCTCCTAGCTTCCATGCCTCAGGTAGAACTAGCAATAGATCGTCTTTATCGTGGAGCTTGGCCGTGGTTTGATATTATTTTCATAACCTGTGAATCATAACTCATTTTCGGAGATATATGCATGCGATTAATACATGCTAATGGCACTTATTCAACACGAAAGGCACAGATTCAATATAGAATGCAACAAGTAATTCGACAAGATTAAAAGAAAGACAATTTCATGTTCAAAATTGATGCAATGCACACATTATCACTTAGTTCCTATGCCGAACGACTTAGACAGACCCACACGACACGAGAGCCCGGGTTTTGCAACCCTAAGCTCTGATACCACTTAAGGATGTAACACCCGAGCGCAAGGTGTCACATCCCCCCGCACCGAGACTCGACCTGAATATGAAATGGACGATCCATACCCGAACCAAATCACGGCGAACGGGGACAAACACACACTCTATGCTAGGCGGGACTAACCCTTGAACCATAAAATCAGAAATTAAAACATTAAAGCGGAAGCAATAAACGAACATGCATCATATATACGTACAATGAGCATCACAGCTTCAAAAGTAAGTCACAACCTTATCCAATTCCATTAGGGCTCAAAACATATACGCTCCAATAGCAACATTCATATACAATGATCACAAGTGCAAAATACGAGTGTAAGACCAATAAACAAAAGGGCTAGAAACGAAAACAAGACCTAGGACTCGAAATCCCGCCTAGCTCCCCTGATACCTGCACAAAACAACTGAAAGCCAAACGGGTTCAGTCCAAAAGGGACTGGTGGGTATAAAAGCAGGGCATAGTATAATATGTGACTATAATTAAACATTCACATGCAAGTTATAATCCCAAATGAGGTTTTTAAAGAATTTCCCAAGTGGGTGAATAGAAATCATCAAAAGGGATTATAACGATTCATTTACATTAAGTCAAGGTCATTTGTGGCCCGGCGAGTGGGCGTGCATTATCTCCAACCAACACCTCATGTAATTCATTAACATTCATTAACATTCATTTTTTCTTTCTTTTCATGCATATCATTCTTTCGTGCGCATTCAATAACATTTACACCTTCTTCCTCCGGGTTGGTGGTGGGTTTGAAAGGCCCGTCCACCCATTCATTGACCAAAAGGGGAACATGACTCCCAGATGGCACTCAGCGTCCATTCCTCGCTAACTCCTAACGAGGTCCGGTTACGCCATTCATTGGTGGAGCTAGTGTGAGGGATCACCGTCGGCCCGTGCCTTCCCGGATAGCCACTCACACTAAGTCCCTGGGCCCCATTCGTGCATAACATTCATTCATTCTCCCCAAAACCTTACGTAGGGTTCCAGAAATAAGGGCTTTACGTTTGCAATCATTTACTCGATAAAAGACTCAAAATATATATCATATTACTTTGGCTTAAAACTTTTCACGTAGGGAGATATACCGGGTCGTTTTATCTAAGTAGAAGAGAAACCCACATTAAACCGCAAAAAGGAGCAAACACAAGCCTCACTGACCGGCCTCGTCTCCAACGGACTCAAAATCTGTGCAAGAGAGGTGAGGTGAGACTCAATATGACCAAATAAGATGCTCGGCAATGAAATGATTATGATATGAATGTATAAGAGATGCTATAATGTAATGGACACGTTCATGTGCACTATTAAAGTCTTAAGGACATATAAACGTTCATTTCATTCATTCAATGAAGCATTCGTATTCCAAACGAGTTCATATCCTTCACATTTCACGTCAAAGGAATTTAAATTATATAATCAAGTCGTTCAATCTTTCATTCGAATTCATAATTTCAATCAAATTAATTCAAGAAATTCAAATATAATCCAAGTACAAGTTAAATCACATTTAAATTAGAACATAAACAATTAAACATATTCAATTGCATTTACAATTAGGAATTAAACAACTAAATACATTTAATTAGATTTTGGAAATTAAATAAAACATGAAATGGGTAACATTTAAATTCTAATATTCAATTAAATCAAATAACATTTAATATTTAATAAACATATATAAATATATAAATACATAATATATATATATATATATATATATATATATATATATATATATATATATGCATGCATGCTACGTACCACACATGTATCAACAAACCATGCAAAATCTTAAAATGCATGCAGCATTTATACATGCATGCAACTTCATGCATAAGGCCAAACTCATAAAATGCATGCAATTAAGATTCATGCATTCTACAACTACCAGCATGCAAGGTAAAAGGAAAGCAAAACGTAGCACAAGCAGCAACCCACAGCAGCAGCCTCACGGTAACATAAAAGCATGGAGAATTCAAGGTGACACCCCCGTGTCACCTCCAAAGAACAAACCGAGACACGGGTGTCTCGGTAGAGAAATTCAGACCACAAGAACACCCCCGTTTCACGCTGGAATACACGAGAACGACACACCCGTGTCAACCCGTTCAGCAGCAGCAACAACGCAGACTTTCCCCCCTGTTTTCCTAGCTCAAACACAGCCACATCTCAAGAAAAAAATAGGCAACATATGTGGCAATAAATGGCATGAAATGCAACAAGAATTCAGTCCAAAACAACCCCCAAACTGACAGCAAAAGCAAGGAGACGTAGCAGGAGATCGCAGCTAAAAACCGTCCAGAAACAGGGCCAAAATTCACGCGAAACAGGGTATGGTTGATATCCATTAATCCCAACACACTCATATAAGTTAGGCTAACAAATGTGCAGCAAAACACCACAAATTCAACCTATAATCAGTCCCACAACAGTTCAAACATGAAAGGCAGTCGTACGTGGCCATTTTATGAAATTCTCTCAATATTCCAAAGTTGATATCTCATAAATACTTCAACTACCATGAAATTAATGATCATAAATGAGAAGAAGATATCAAAACAATCATTTTCAGGTTTGGAATCATTCAAATCCATCAAGAATCGAAGAAGATCGACATAAAGTCCAAAATCGCCTCTATTTCAAGATCAGCCGAAAAATGCATGAAACCATGATCAAATTTGGGGATGAAGGAATGAAAATAATCAGGAATGAACATATAATACAACCCTAATCTTACCTTGTTGATTGGATGAGGATTGGATGAGATTTGAGCTCCAAAATCTCCAAGGAACCAAGGGTTACGGGAAAGAACTGGAGAGCAGTAACTTTGGCTGGGATTTGTGAATTGTGTGAGGGTTGGTTCGGTTAGGGCTTGGTACAGCAGGTTAGGTGGTTGAGTTAGGGTTCTATAGCATCAAACCATGGTTAATTTGGTCAACAAATGAATAAGTTATGGCCATTTTAGTGCAACAAGGTCAGTTTCATCGCCGTTTCATTTTTCGGTTGAATTTCGGAGGTTCAATTGACGTTAGAAAAATATAAGGCTAAGTTTACTAAACTCGAATTTTCGTTACAAGTTCAGCGAAGTAGACGGAACTCGAATCCGAGTTCCCGAGCTCAAGATATGAAATACGGAACCAAGGGTGCGCTAAGTGCTCGTTAGCCCCCGACTTGGATTCCAAAATTCAAATTAAATCTGAAACACAAGAAAATGAATTCGAAAATACGAAACGAACAAATATTCATATACAAGACAAGTATAAGTTCAACATATTAAATTCGTACAAAATTCCGGTATCAATTCAAATAGAAACGAAGCACGTAAATGTGACTCATGGACAATGCAAAAATAAAATCCAAAATATTTACAACTAAAGTAAAATTTACATACTTATATAATATATTATGAATACATGCATGAAAAATTAATTTATAAATATACATGCATGCATACGTGTATATATATATATATATAATGAATACATGCATGCAATATATATGTTATAAATTTAAATACATGCATAACATGCACACGTACATAAATATATATATATATATATTTATATATATATATATATATATTATATAACTATATTTAATATTAATAACACTAAATAAAATAATAACATTTAATATAATTAAAGCAAAATTAAATATATAAGACACTTATAATTAATTATTTCGCGCAATTAAGGAGCACACAAGTTATTCACATAAATTCAAATTCAAATATTGCGTATATTTCAATTAATCACTTATTTAACAATTAAACAATGAAATTTAATTATAGAAAACACTAAAAATCAATTAATTTGCGCAATTTAGTAAACATATACGTCATGCTGTACTAATAAAAAGAACTGGGGCGTTACAGAATTATATCAAATAATATTTAAAATATATAATAATTATATATATATATACATATAATCACACGTACACACACACACACACACACATATATATATATATATATATATATATATATATATATATATATATATATATATATATATATATATATATATATATATATATATATATATTATACATGCATGCAATTAACATTTCAAGGCCATACATGCAAAATAGTTAAATAATTATACACATTTATATATATATATATATATATATCTATGCACTCACACACACAGCCATGCATCCAACTAAGATAGTAAAGCCATGCACACACACAGTAGATATATATATGTACAACAACACACACATGCATGCAAACATAGGATTAAGTTTGGATTTAACAAGGTGACACCCCCGTGTCACCAACATAGAACAAACCAAGACACCCCCTTGTCTCGGTACAGAAATATCAGGCCAACCTGTACCCCCGTTTCAAGCGGAAAAGAAAAAGGATGACATCCCCGTGTCAAATGAACGCAGCAACTCAACATATAATCCCCTGTTTTGACAGCAAAAGACGCAGCAGCAGCTAAAGCAATATGCAAGCAAGATATGCGGCAAGACCAGGCATGAAATGTAGTAAAAACTCAGCTAAAACAAATCCCACAAAGCCATGAAACTGACAGCAAAAGCAAGGCAGAACCGCAGCAGCTTTGACAGCAAAAATCCAGTTTGAAAAACAGGGCAAACATTCCACGAAAACAGGGTATGACTGTTCTCAATTAATCCTAATCAGTTCAGGTCATTTAGGCTATCAAATACACAGCCAAGAAACACAAATTCAACATATAATTCAGTTCCAAAAGAGCTCCAACGTGTAAGGCAGTCATACGTGACCCTTTCATGAAAGTTTCTCAAGGAGCCATAAATGATATCTCATTAATACATCAACCACCATGAAATCAATGATCATAAATGAGAAGAGGATGTCAAAATAATCATTCTCAAGCTTGGAATCAATCAAAACCATCAAGAATTGAATAAGATCATCAAATTTGCCCCAAACTTTTTATATTGGAAGATCAGCCAAAAACTCATGAAACCATGATCAAATTTGGGGATGAAAGGATGAAAATGATCAGGAATGAACATATATTACAACCCTAAGCTTACCTTGTTGATTGGATGAAGATTGGATGAGATTTGAGCTCCAAAATCTCCAAGGAATGCAAGGTTACGGGAATGACTGGAATTCCAGTGACTTTGGCTGAGATTTGTGGATTGTGCGAGGGTTGGTTTGGTTAGGGCATGATATATCAGGTTAGGTGGTTGAGTTAGGGTTCAATAGAATCAAACCATGGTTAATTTGGTTAAGGTTTGGGTGAGATATGGCCATTTTAGTGCAGTAAGGTCAGTTTGGTCGCCGTTTCGTTTTTCGGTTGGATTTCGGAGGTTCAAATGGCTTTGGAAAAATATAAGGCTAATTTCACTAAACTAGAATTTTTGTTACGAGTTCCGCGGAGTTGACGGAACTCGAATCCGAGTTCCCGAGCTCAAGGTATTAAATTCGGAACCAAGGGTACGCTAAGTGCTCGTTAGCCCCCGATTTGGTTCCACGATTCAAATTAAATTCGTTAACATATCAAATGAATTCGAAAACATAAACCGAGTATATAGGCATGTTCATAACACATATATTTACGAAATACTACAATTTCACGACATTTCGATATCATTTCATATAAGAACGATGCACAAATTAAGCAACCATGCACATTTTCATACAATTCCATGCATAATAAAAATTAAACCAAATAAATTAAATTCTAATATTAAATAAAATTTAAAGTCAACGGATATATTTGAATAAATTAATTAATATGGTTAAGCATGATTAATTAGCATAACACTTAATTAACATTAATCATTAAATTAACAATAATAAAAGAAATATATATATATATACTTAAAATATGAAATATTTTAAAATAATATTGAATTAAAATAAAATAAAATAAAATAAAATAAAATAATAACAATTTATAATAAAATTAAATATAAAACACGTAAAAACAATTAATTTGCGCAAATTGGTAAACACATACATCGTACCTTTACGTCCGAAAAGTCGGGGCGTTACATATGAAGTGCAATCAAATGCATCACGTAGTAATTAACAATTAAGCAAGTATCAATGCAAGACTCACAAATTTACAATCAATTCCTAATCCATATGTAACGCCCCAAATTCCGGAAGTTCAGGTAAGCACGCCACGTGCGGGTCTTCGGGAGTTGGGAGTTTAAGTTTATACATTTACTTGCTTATTATGATTTCATTATAATATTGTGTGCATTATACAATTCTCTATATTTATATGAATTAATTTTAATGTGAAATTCATGAATTAAGTGATAGTGTGCTTAATTGTATTATGTGACTTTAATTGATCATTTCATGAAATTATGGACTTAATTGCATAACTTGGTTTGGAGCTAATGGATCTTTTAGGTAGGGATAATACTTGATTGCATTCATTTAAATAACCTAGGGACTTGTTTGCAAATTGGGGACATATGTTAGATAGTGGATGATATAATATATATCTAGTATATGCATCTCTTCCAACACTCTCATACATCATAGACACACAAGAACATCACACATACACACCCTAAGGATCGGTTCTTACACATTCAAGAGAGAAGAAGGAAGATTTCAACTAATCTCAAGCTATTTTGAAGAACTTTGGAGCTAGAAGCATCAACATCTTCATCTCTTCATCTCATCTCATTCTTCATTCATTTCAAGGTATATATGGAAGCATGGATTGAATTTCTTGATTGGTTATATGAGTAGGGTTTGATGTTAGCTTGATGTTTTCTTGGTTATTCTTGTATAGAAGCATGTTTAGGTCCTTTTTTCCTTCATTCCTTGCATGAAACATGAGGTTATGTGATGGTTGGTGTATATGAATAATTATGGGGTTTTGGGGCTTGATTCTTGGAAATTTGATGCATATTTATTGGTTTGATTGTTGAATACTTGAAGTATGATGCATGTATGAGGTGTTTTAACAATTGTTTTGGTTGGTGTTTGTGATTTTTTTGGGTTGGAGTTGGTTTTGCATGGAAACCCCTGTTTTTTCCCCTGTTTTTCTGTCACGCACAGGTGACACGGGCGTGTCACCTTTGCTTTGTTTTGCGTGACACGGGGGTGCGGGTTGGCTGGGGCGGTTTTTCTGTACCGTGACACGGGGGTGTCACGGTTTGCCTTGTTTTGGTGACACGGGCGTGTCACCTTGTTTTGCAAGCTTTTGGCCCGCTGTACCGTGACACGGGGGTGTCACGGCTTAGTGTAATTTTGTGACACGGGCGTGTCACTCCCTGTTTTCTTGCATATTGTTTTGCATGCTTGGATGTACGTGTATGTGTTATATACTTGGGTTATTGACATCATGCTCGTATTTGACATTCATTAAATAATTAGTGCATAACATATTGGTGCATGATTTTGCCGTTCGTCATACTTGCTTCATTCGAGTCGAGTCTTACTTCACACTTGTACTTGTTGCACAGATCACGGTCCCGGTTTTGAGGAGCCCGCTCCGTAGGGTGCTCTCTTGCTTTCTTTTGGTCATCTGGTCAGGTGAGGTTTAAATTCTAGATAATTAGAACCCTTACAACCCCTATGTGACTATTTCGGCCAAAATGTATATATATATATGTAGTTTGCGAACTTTATGACTTTCATACGATTTGATAAATTGATTGATTGATTGACGGATTGATTGTATTGGGCGAGTATTGAATTGCACTGTGGGCCCGAGGATAGTGGCTCGAGCCAACCGGGAAAGCATGGGCTGACGGGTAACTCGAGTGTTATCCTCACCGAATGGGATGACCCCTGAACCCCCTAGGAGATTAGGGGAGGAAGGAGTTCCGGGCTTAGGGATTCATGTACCCTCTGCCCAGACTGATTGGATGGTGGGGCCTTGCAATCCCACCATCACCCGGAGGAAAAAGGACGGACTGAAACTGCTAATTGTGCACAGTAAATAATTGCTTGATCACCTAATCACCTAACGAATTGATTGATTGTACACGGTCGGAGCAAGGTTGGAGAATTGCCCTCACTCGCCGGCCACATATTGATTATATTGAACTGAATTAATTGATAAATTGAATTAGTGGTAATCTCGGGCGATATTATCTCTTCTTTTCTAAATCGTGTTGTTATTTTCCAAAATTATTACCCGAGATTATAACTTGCATGTATGTGCGCATATATTTATTTATACCCCTCGCTCAGTCCGTTTGGACTGACACCTCAATTTCTCAGTTTTGCAGGTTCGTGTTAGGCGGGGATTAGAGTCTCGTGTCTTTTATTCGGGTCTAGCACTGCACCTTCATACTTTGTACTTGTTATGTTGTAATGAATCTTGAATTACTTGGATGGATATTGTAGTGATATGTTTTGTCGGTACCTATAAGTAAATATGTAAATATGGTATCTATAGGTATTGATTGCTTTTGCTTCCGCTATTTTATTGTTCTGAGTTGTTTTGGTTTTAATTGAGGGTACCCGCCTAGCCTTGTGTTTTTCTTGATTGTCTCCCGTTCGCTATAGTTTCGATTCATGTATGAATTGCCCGTTTCATATGTGGATTGAGCCTATAGTGCGGGGGATGTGGCGCCTAGCGTTCCGGGTGCTGCTACACCATAGGACCTAGACCAATACGACACGACTAAAGAGCCTGGTTTTGTAACCTAGGCTCTGATACCACCTTAGGATGTAGCACCCAAGTCGATAGGCACCACATCCCCCGCACCATGCATTCAATCCACGTATAAAATAGGAATCCATACATTAACTAAACACGTGGCGAACGGGAGACAATAAAAGAACCTTAGCTAAGTGGGGCTAACCCTGAATCAACGATCCAGTAATGACAATGCAATATAATAAAAGCGGAAGTAGTAATGATAGATCCAAGTAGTAAACATAATATACAACTATGGCCACCACGGCATACAATCATCAAACCCTAAAAGTATCATAATATAATCCGTAAAAGTACAAGTATATCAATACACATCTCATGGTCATGCTAGACTACGAATTAAAGACATAACTGACTCTAATTCCCCGCCTAGCGAGCACCTGCAAAAGCTGAAAGTGAGGAGGGGTTAGTCTGTGAAAACTAAGTGAGGGGTTTACATATATAGGTCAGGTAACATGCAAATTATAATCCCGAGTGTAGTTTTAACAATAATCCAAGGGGATAGTTTAAAGAAAAGGGACAACACTTGGTATTACAAGCATCCTTTTTCATTACAAGAATTTCTTAGGTAATCAGTGAGGCGAGAGGGTAAAATCTCCATCCAAACTCCGACAGTGTACAGTGATTATTTTAAGCACGAGGTGATCATGCAATTTAGTAATCAAGTAATCGGTTAATCAGTGACTCAGTATCCCTCCTTCTTCCATAGTTTGGTGGTCGGGTTTGCAAGGCCCGAGCCACTTAAGTATAGTGTGAGACAGGGGCTCAAAACTCCTACCTGCTCCTTCGATGGTGTGGGAACCACCGGCTCAGGAATACCCCATCTTCCCATCTCATAGGTCGTGCGAAGGTATTCCCAATGGGTACTACGTGTAGAGGTTCTCTCTGACGGCCCGATGTCGTTCCGGTCGCCAATCCCACGTTTCCCTTAGGGCCTAATCAATACAGTTCAATATCTCGCCAAAATAGAACGGTTGGTAGGTTTTCATTAAAGGAAATGGGGTTCCTTTATAAATCACTTTGGAATTTTTCAAAAAACTAAATGTATAATATAAGTTTTTAGCCGAAATAATCATATATTGATACTATGGCTTTAAATACATAAAGAAAACCTCACCTTAAACAGTAAGAGAAAGGATACGAGCTATGGAGCCTGCTTCTCAAACTCCCAACTGAACTCTGTTCAAGAAAAGGAAATAACTAACGTAAGACTCGACTCCATGAACCAATTATTTGACGAACGGCATGTTCATGATATGGAATGATGACAATAATAATTCATGAGGACATCCATGCACAATTAATGCTTCACGTAATGGTTAAATGAATATCAATTAAGCAAGCATATACTTCATATAAATCATATACGGGGAGCCAAGGGGGTGAAAGGAATGCAAGAAGAGGGGTTTTGGCGAAGTTTGTCAAAAGCTGTCAATTTTTGAAAACGCACAAGCTGTGGAAAATTTGGAATATCTTGAGTTCTAAAAGTTGAAATTGAGTTTTGTTTATTGTATATGAAAGTATAAAAATAGAACTTTAAAATGATATATCACTCGAATCGTGGTTCAAAGCGAGGAGCAAATGGTGTAGGTCCGAAGTTGGAGGAATACAGATTTTCGGTAAAGTGATGACACCAAATTAAAATGGCTATAATTCACAAACTGAAAGGGATATTGAGGTGATTCCAATTGGAGAATGTTCTAGACTTTAAAAGGTTTCTGTGGTTAAAAAATCAGGTCAATCGGAGCACGTTTGAGGGGGTAAATGGCCGTTTGAAAAATTAACTGAAAGCAAAAACGGGCGTTTGGAAGCTCTCGGGTGAGACAGAAGCTGCCCAAACGGGTATTTGGTATTTGAACTAGGGGCCTAAACGACCATTTGACAAGCCGCTGGATGAAAAAACAGGGCAAAGCTCGGAAATTGGCTCCCAAGCCTTTCCAACACCAAACCACAACAATTAAACACCTCAAAACTAGCATATAACACCAATATAGATCTAATACTTCAATTATACATCATTTAATCCAAGAAAACATGTTAAGATCATCAAGAATTCAATCCATAAACCCTCAAATATAACACCTTGACCAACCTTCATCCAATACTCAAAGTTCATACACCAAATCAATAAGATATCATATATTCATGCTCAAAATCAACTAGCAACAAGATATAAGTCTATAAATCACAAAGCCCTCCTACAACTCATCTACACACATACACATATATATACACACATATATCACCCAATTTGAGAGGAAGATGGAAGAGAAGATATGAATGAAATAATGGGGTGATGATAATGATGATCCTAGACCTCTTCTTCTCATTCTTCTTACTTGATCAAAGGTCTGCGTGTGTGAAGAAAATAGAAGAAAAGGGGTTTGTGTGTGTTGTAGAGATTTAGTGTGTGTGAGTTCTTGTGTGATAGTGTATATATGATATAATGTATGTAATATAATGTATATAAGATATATGGTATATTAGTCAAAGATATGTGTTTATGTATATATTGTATATGATGAGAGTGTAAAAGTCTTGCATGAATATGATTATTGCAACTAGACCGTTATTACTTAGTTAATTGCATGTTAGAGATAATACTATGAGGGTGTATAAGCAATTATGTAATGTAATGATCAAGTGGATGCATATATATATATATATATATATATATATATATATATATATATATATATATATGTTGTGGAAATATATAGTTAAGTGAAATATATATATATATATATGCATGATTCACTTATGTTATATTAATGCATCAATTAAGACCAATTGTAATTAGTTAAGTAGTTATTCTTACAAATTTACATAATACGGTGGAATCAAAATAAATAAATAATCCTAACTCTCGAAAAACCACACGCGAGGCGTGTATACTGGAAGTCGAGAACACGGGGTATCACAGTTTTTGAGCTTGAAGACATGAATATGCAACCATTTGCTTCTTTTCCTTGTTGCTCGAGCTATGGCTTGATATTTGATGAATTTAGGTGTTGTTTGATGTTTCTATCTTACCTTGAGCTTGCCATACTAGTTGGTTGTGGATTGGAGTTGATTTGCAAGGCTGGAGCAGGGGTTTTGTTCGTTAATTTTGGGCAGATTTTTGGGGTGACGCGTTTTTAGTGTTTGGGGGTAACGCTTGTGTGTGAGCCTGCTTTGAGTAACGGGGGTCACCCCCTTTGAACTGAGTTTTGGTGAGCCCCATCACCAACCCTTAATTTGCTACTGCCTCCCTTGATGGGAGTCACTCCTTTTGCTCTTGAAAGGAGTGACACCCGTCACCCCTTACCCCTTGCATGTGTATGTGTTTTGTCCTTGTTTCGTTGCTTTGTTTCCCTAGTTCTTTATCTCGTTTATGACTTATATGTATTGTTTACGTGCTATATTATGTGTTTTATGCATTGTATTAAATTTATGGCTTCATTCAATATGAATTCTCCGAGTTATGAACTTATATGTTTAAGATGATACGTGTTTGCACTTCACTTGCATCTATTGCATTCATGAGCATTTTTGGGCGTCTATATGGTTCATATTTGAGTCTAAGTCTCGGGGTTTTGTCTCCTTTTGTTTCAAAACCACTTCTGGACGGTGTTCAACCCGAGGTTTAGGTGGTTCTTTGCCCGTTTTGGCCCCGGTTCTTTGTCTCTACTTTTGTTAAGGTGAGGTTTAGGACTTTTGTTTTAGTTATCGACCTATGACCTAATATGTGATGTGATGTTTTCTCTCCATGCATGAGAGTATATATATCTTATATATATTTAAAATACGTGTGTTTAAGCTATGATTATGATTTTATGGAAGCGTTTGAATCTTATAAAAACGGTATATGCACGAGCATACATAAGCTTCTCTTTTGAACCTTTTATACGTTTATGTTACGGTATGAGCGAGGTAAGCCCTGAAATATGGGTATTGGTATTGATAAGGTATCTTGGGCCCCGGGAATTGTGGGTAAGGACGCCCGGGACGGCAAGGGCCATCGGGTTAAGCCTGTGCATGATTCCCATTCGTAGTATTACACGCGATTCTTGGAGGTTGGTAAGGCGTGATACTCCGAGTACATTGTAGGTTAGCTACCCCTTGTACATAAGTAATTAGGTGGAGAGGGTTTGATTCCCGAAACACCAAGGTTGTTGGGGTTGGATTTAATTTATGATTTCTATTTTACATCATGTTATGAGAAGTAAGGGGAAGTCCATACTCGCCGGACGTTGGTTTATGATTTCTATTTTACATTATGTTATGAGAAGTAAGGGGAAGTCCATACTTGCCGGACATTGGTTTATGTTTATGTTTTGTTCGATGGATTATGAATAGAGTTAGGATTTCTTTACGTATTATATGTTATGTTTTGAAAACCTTTTTGTATGCAAAAACTTTAGATCAATTCATGACCATCACCTTTGTTGATTGTTTTGCTCTATACGTACTTAGGTATGGGTGTCCGTTTAGCCCCCTTTACTCAGTCGAGTTTTGACTGACCCTCCCTTTTCCTACCTTCAGTTGCAGGTTATCTTGAGCTAGGCGGGGAAGTGCTTTGAGTCGTGTAGTACTTTTCGGTCTAGGTCGAGTTGCAATCATATTACTCTCTTTTGGACGCTTGATATGTATTTATTATATGACTTGCATATCTTGGAGATGTGAACACTCGTTGTATATACTTGATGTATTTAGGGCCGTGTGGCCATTGTATATGTTAATATAAGTTATTTAAGCTCTGTTTGGATCCTGTGTGTTGCTTCTGCATTTTTTTTTTGTTTTTTCTTATTTGTGCACTCTGTTGGTCTTTAGCCCCACTTATCCTAGTGTGTGAGTGTAGGTTCCCGTTCGCTTAGACTTGGGCTCATGTATGGACGTCCATTTCATATGTGGGTTTGGGTTTAGGTACGGGGGATGTGGTGGCCCACCGTTCCAGGCTCTACAGTATTGATGTTGAGATGTCATCCTAAATAAGAAAAAAAGTTATAAGAAAATATCGATGCATAGAGGGTTTGGTGCATGTTCATGTGAATAATTAATACAATTAATTATAAATAGTCACATAATTGTGCAAATAAATGCAAAGAAACACATAATCTTAAGCCGAACGACCTAGACAACCTGACACAACACTAGAGCTCCAATTTTACAACCAAGAGCTCAAGCAGACTTGCCTTCCTTCATGGTTCTAGAGGGCTAAAAGAGAGTGATTCGAATTGGAATCGAAGACCGAGAGATTAAGTTCGAGGTATGGAGATTGCATTTTGAAATGAAAGAGATCAGGAAGAAAGACATGAATTGGGATACTTCAGATTGAGAGATAAGGTTCATCTCGGTTGAAAAGAATTTAGAGGCTAAACCATTTTGAATTCTTAAAGATAACAAGTAGTGGAACGGAACGATGGGATAGTTAAGGAAAACCATGAGAAGCCAAGATAACCAAATTGACCTTCAGATTCAGCATTTGAATCGAAATGGAAGAAATTGGATTGGGATGCTTGTGGTTTTGAATAAGATGGTCATTGAATCGGGAAGGAATCAAAGAGAACCAATCAACGTGGGGATTTTAAGTCCATAAGAGATACCAATGCTAAAAGATCTACCTTCGGTCGGATTGAAGTTTTTTTTTTTCAGATCCAAGCTGAATTGTCGAGTTGTGAGGTCGAATTGGAAGATATGGAACAACAAAGATAAATGACAAAGAAAGGCAAAGAGCTTTTAGAAGAAAATTATGTGCTCAAGTGTAAACAATTGGAACACGAGTCATTCAACCAACTTGATTCACAAGAGACAAATCAAGAGGACTTTGATCAAGAAGAATTTATATTCGAGAATCACGAAATTTTGGATTATAGAGAAACACAAGTCGATACAAAGAACTTTGAAGATTTGGGAGGCCATGGTAAGTCAAGACACTAGAGTTGACATTTAAGTTCGGTATTCGGATCGGAGTGGAAGAAATCGGATTACTTAATCGTGGAAGATGAGAGTTCATTTCTCCGTATGAACTCACAAAGGATAGAACAAGATAACTCCAATTAAGGTAATGACCCTGGAGAAGACTTTAACAAATTGGAATCAGAATTGGAAAAGAATCAAGAGATCGGTTCGGTGGATATAGAATTTGGGTTCAAATAACAACTCAGACCGTGGGAACACACTACCTTATACAAGAAAGTTTAGGAAATCTGGAAGACCGTGGTTAAATAAACAAAAATCAACAAATTCAAGAGAAAAGGACAAGGTGTCGGACTAAAACTTATCACTACGGTGAAAGGTACTTGCACTCATGGCACGTGCATCATTGACTACGTTAATTATTTAATTTCCTTGTATTATGTTTAATTGATATAACTGTTTAAAGTTGATGTATACTTTAATTGTTGAAAATGTGCTACATGCATCGAGCATTTTACCCCACACGCATAGCTTGATATTTGCTTGATAGGAAGTCTTCTTCATCTCGTGCTCTGTGTGCTATATTAAACAAGTTGAGTTAGGGTCGATGGATGAGTTTTGGTTGCCAAGTAGACGAGGATATAATGGAAGACTTTGAAAAGTTGGGAATTGAATCGAAGTTAGGTTGAAAGGGAAGTAATCGCTATCCCAACTAATCACCTCAAGGGAATGGGGACAAGAACACCGAAAACATCACATATCCAGGACCATTCATTCCAAGTAAGATGATTCTTGAAGAAGTCGAAGAGTTTGGATAAAGAAGTGGTGAATCAAGATAACAAACAAAGGTGGACCAAATGCTTAAGGGGAAGAGAGCATGACCTGGGAATAAATTTAAATTCTAGGTCATACCAAGGAAGTTACTTCAAGTGGAAACAATGAATGTGCAAGGTTTAACAAGCAATAGGACTTTACGAAAGCAATACGAAGTGAGTTGGAAAATCTTAGAAAATGATGAAATTTACAGTTGAGATGATAAGAGCTTTGCGGGAACATTGGGAGGGATTGATATCTCAAGTAGTGGAGATGCAAGCTCGGGGATGTTTAAGGATTTGTCTACGAGTGGGAAAGGTATGAAAGATGGTTGCTTACGCCGAACCCTTTCAATAAGAGAAGTAAGAACTCAATCTCCCAAGACTTAAAAGGATTGAATTGGTATAATGGTTATTGGATGCCACAGATGATGGGACGAGGAAGAACGAGAAGAAAATAAAGTAAGGAGAGCCGGAGATAACTCTAGGATTGGAAACCATAATTTGAGCTAATGGCTGGTTAACTTGAGCATCTAAGTTTATCAAATATAACTCATTAGGAAAAGTGGGCTGATTAGATTATAGTCGATAGCACCCTCCAAAAACTTGAGAAAAGTGATTATGAATTGAGAAAATCTTCAAAATCAAATTACTTCCAAAATGGTGAACGAAAACGAGATCCGTAAAAGGCATTGTCTTACCCGTGATGAACTCTTCGAAACCCCCAAGCTATTCACCTGGAAAAATCCCCGAAAACCACCGCCGCCACGAAAAGCTACCGTACGCCGCCTCTGCTGTCGATAACCGCCATCTCCGACCACTTTTAGCTCAATCCAAGGCCGAAAATGGACTTACCACGTCGAAAATGTCAGGGAGGGCACCAACTTGCTGGAAAAGATGGTCGGAAACCACCATACACCACGGCTATAGTGACGTGCCGCTGCCACGTCCACTTCAGGCGACCGTTGCCGCGCCTTCAACGTCAAAAGGAAAGCCGGGAACTTCTCTTGTTGGCTCTGGGGAGTGTGCCTAAAAAATGTGGCCGAAAACCGCAGCGAACGGTCGGTGAAATGGCGATGGTCCGACACCCCCGCCGCTGTGACTGAAATTCAGCGATAACTCCGCGACCATTCATCGTTAGGCCGTGAAATTGGTACTCTTGCGTAGGTCTCATCGAGATCTTTAAAATCGGCTATTCATTCATTGAATTCCATCGAGAAACAACCAAGTTGTGGGCTCGTAACCAAAGCTATGCATAGTACCACGGGAGAGAGAGAGAGAGAGGAGAGAGAGAGAAGGGAGAGAGAGGAAAAAAAGTTATAACTGGTTCATGTACGATCTTGTATACTTAACCCGAATCCGACGTGTTGAAAAACCGTAAAATAAAACCCGAGTACAATAAAATAAACTTATAAATTTTGAAATAATTTTACCAATTAAAACGATAAAGAATTTACCAATTAGTTTTTAATCCAATTTAATTTTAGAAAACTTTTCGTACAAATTAACGACATCTCAAAATAATTAATTAGCGATTAATTTACGAAGAATTCGAATAAGTTTAAATTAAACAAGCTAAATAACGTAAGGTATTAAAAATCAATTTTATAAATTATTCATGAAATAAACTTAAATTAAATTAAACGGTTGAGGTTTACGTACGAAATAATTTAAATTAACAATTACTCTTAATTAATTCGAATAATTAGCATACTGAATTGAATTCACATTTAATCATATGAGTCACATAATTCTTAAATTGAGCATTCAAGTAGAAGGATTTACCCGTAAACGTCATCGGGTAGTGCTTTACAGATGTGGGATGTTACAAACTCCCCTCCTTCAAAAGGACCTGTCCTCAGGTCCGGAAGCGGGATCTTGAACGACTCTAAAACGAATTCCACTTCAAGCTTCCGCTGCGCCACTCTGATCTCGACGAACTGCAAACTCCTCAGGATACTTCTCCCTTAGTTGGCATCAACTCCCTTCATAGTGTCTCGTTGTCACGGAGGTCCCACTGAGCACTTGACCGTTGGTCACTTCCAACTCATTCGATCACCACTAGGCCACTGCACCCAAAGCTCGATACTGTCGCATCCTCGTTGCTTGCAGACTGTCTTCAGGCCACGCGTAACTCAACTACGACAAACAAGAGAGAATCCCATCTCCCAACACGCAAGTGAGAGAACCCCGTCCCTCAGCTCACACAAAAGAGAGAAACCCTGTCTCTTAAGCACATAATTGAGAGAGCCCCGTCTCTCAAACACAGAATCGAGAGAACCCCGTCTCTCAACCTAAGTCTGACATATTCCACATCTCCCAGAAATTCTAGTTTGAGAAAACCCAGTATTTCTCAAACCCCTAAATTCAAGGGAATCCAGCATCCCTCGAATACCTAAGTACAAGAGAATCCAACATCTCTCGTGCACAAAACTTAGAAAGAATCCAACATCTTTCTATCACATAATTAGAGAGAATCCAACATCTCTCTAACACACAATCAGACATAATTAAATCTCCATCACACTCAAGCACACAAACAGAGTCAGGAATCATAACAATTAACACATAGAACACTTGGCAAAAATTTCACATAATAACATATTTAATTAAGTAAACGATGCATGTATGCTCGTTCCATGGATGTTCAGTGTACCGTTCACTATGGTGTTGATAATCTTGACCATAAAGTGGTGATGAGGTCAAGAAAGCTGGTTAAATTATTGATGAAGTAGTCCTATAGTAAAATCACTAAGATTGGTGCATGATGGTTACATGTGCAAATAAAATGTAGCAGTTAAGTCACATAAGTACATCAATCAAATGTAATTAAACGTACATTGATAAGATATTGCACAATCATAGTCATAACGTCCACATAATCATATAACTCAATGCAATTCACGCCGAAGAAGATAAATTTCATGCAAAACGGATGCAATGCGCATATATTCATATGTCGTACGACCTAGACTGACACTACACGACTCCAGAGCACCGGTTCTGAACCTGGTAGCTCTGATACCACTTATGATGTAACACCCCAAGCGGTGGGGCATGACACCCCCGCACTATGACCCGACACGTATACGAAATGTAGAGTCCGCACACGCACCAAGTCACAGCGAACGAATGAGAAACGAAAACACACACACTAGCTAGGCGGTACCTAATCCTGTACGAAAGAAAAATATGCGAAACGTGACAGTGGAAGCTAGGCAAAATACCAACTTCCAAAGACTTTTCATACCACATGGATGACCGCATCAAGCATACATCGAAATCAACTACAGGGGTTTGACTAATCTGGTAAACCTGTCCTATCCTGTCCCGAACAATTAAACAACGAAACGGGTTCAACTAGCCCTAGAAACCTGTCCCGAATAATTGTAAAATCACAACGGGTTCATCTAATCCGAGCACCTGTCCTAACCTATCCCGAATTTCACACATTCAAATCATACATGCAAACCTGTACACAACATATCTTATACAAAATTTATAAATCATAATTCAGAACAAGGTACTTAACAAACTTAAATAAACAGACACAGACTCAACAAACACGACACACTGCCGCCTACCACGAACTCCAACGACCTCAACCTACAACTAAAATGTAGCACCCCACACGTGAGGCACCACATCTCCCGCACTATGGCTCAACACGAGTAACGAAATGGGAAGTCCGCACCTGTATCAAACCATAGTGAATGGGAGACAAACAAAACAACCCTCTTAAGCTAGGCCGAACTTAGACCATGTAAATGTAACCAATCAACAAAACATAATGTATCGTAAAACTAAAATCCAAACACATGCATTGGCCACGGGCCTGCAGAAATTAAACACACGAACCACAAGCAGACTTGGCTCCTCAGGTCTCTTTTAATTCATAACAAAGCCCGACAAGGCAATTCAATAACAAATACATAAAGATTCAAATTCATAATCTCACAGAGTCGAATCATACACAATTTAAATACATATGCGAGTGCAGAGACTCTCATGACTTAACTTGACCGACTCAAGACTCAACACAAGTCCGCCTAGCTCGAAACTCCAAAGGCAAACCTGTGCACTAAAAGGTTGGGGAGGGAGAGGGTCAGTCTCTAGAAGACTGAGTGAGCAGGAGCGATATACGTATATATAAAAACATGCGCATGCAAGTCATAAAACCCGAGCAAGGTTTTATTTAAAATTAGTTCCCAAAAGGGCAAGAGAATAACTAAGCAATGCTCGGAATTTACGACTGATCATATTAAATTCATTAAGTTCATAATTCATACATAAATATAAAGGCTCGACGAGTGAGCGTGCATTATCTCCAACCAAACTCCGACCGTCTACGACGAATATCATTAATACATTAAATAGGTGATCATGCAATATATCATAATACACACAGATCATATATCATATCATAAGACATAGTCGTTTGGGCAATCCGTGTCCCGACCTTCCCACACGGTGCATATCAATCATAACATAATCATAATCATAAAATAAGTTCCAACCTTCTTCCTCCGGGTGGTGGATGGGTTAGCAAGACCCGACCACCGGTCCATATATAGGCCAATGGGGGTACATGAATCCCCCAAGGGCACTCAGCTCCCATTCCTCGCTAAACCTCCTAGCGAGGGCTAGTATCACCGTAAATGTGGTGGGACTACTACAAGGGATCACCGTCGGCCCTTGCCTCCCCGGATAGCCACTTGCACTAAGTCCCTGGGCTCGTGAATTCATAATCATGTTCATAATCATATTCTCGCCAAAACATTTGATTCATAAGAAACATGACATATTTCATAATTCATTAGAAAAGGGTTTACTCGATCATAATTTACTCGATGATTCTGCTTTAAAAGTAACATATATATATATATATATATATATATATATATATATATACATAAGGTTTTGGCTAAACTTATCACATAAGGTTGTAGGGTTTAGTATGTAACTAGAACGAAAAGACCCTCACCTGGAACATGGCGCTACAAGGATATGAGTTAACGAGTGCCTAGTTGATCAAGATTCTCCACCCTGGAGATAAACTGTATAAAGGACAACGTAATGTGTTCGTGAGACTCAAGACTCCAAAAGAACCATATAAGACGCACGACATGCAATGAACATGGTATAAGTGCATAAGAATATGATAATATGTAATGAACACGTTCATGTGCAAGATTAATGCATTTAAATCTCATAAACGAGCCATTCATTCATTCAAGGAAGTGTTCATAATCATTTAAGTTATGAATTTCATATTTCATAGCAATTCAATACAAGAATTCAAATAACGAACATATCACGTACCATAACATGTTTACAATTAGAAAATAGACAATAATTACATTCAATTCAAGATTGAAAATTAGAAAGGAACATGAAATAGGTAACAATTTAATTTCCATAATTCAATTAAATCAAATAATATTTAATATATAATAAACATATATATAAATATATGTATATATATATACGTACATAACATACAATATATACATGCATGCATATAACAACTCAATATATATATATATATATATATATATATATATATAGCATGCATGGAAGAACAATTCAATTAAAACATGAACATGCAAATTTTATTCATTAAACATGCATGTATTCTGTAGTATATAAATATATATACGTACCTAAGATGCATGAAAATATATTAGTAATCCACCATATGCGTGAATGCCTTCAATACAATTCAAATGAAAATACTATGCATATAAATATATTTGTACATTTAACACTGCACATGCATGTATATATCTACATAAAATTACACGTACACCATGCATTACAATTAATCACCACATTACATACATTTACACATGCACACAACCAATACATGCATTTCGTATAAAGAAAGAAGGGAAAAAAAATAGCAGCAGCACACAGCAGTTCGGAATCAATTTTCCCTCCCGGTGGGAGATTTTGTGCAACAAAAGTCTTTGCCTGGGGAGCTTCGTACAGAAAGTTTCTGCACAGAGGCTACCCGACCGGGCCTTTTCACAGCCAAAATCTCCCCGCCCGGGGAGATCCATTCCAGACGCAGCAGTTGGAAAAAGAACGAAGCAACACCCCTATTTAGGCATGAATTAACAGCAGCAGCTATCACACAATTGAGGCAGTCGATTCAGCAGCAAATATGACACCAACAACTCCCACAAATGACTGATATTACACAGCAGTTAAGCAAGGGAAATGAGCAGAAATTGACAGCAACAAATCTCAGCAAACCAGGCCGGAAAACGGGGCGAAAGCCTGCAAGAACAGAGCAACAACTTCATGCACAACAAGACCAACCAACAAGCAACAAACAATGTAAAAAGAAGTAGCCACTAATAGAAAATAAGGTCCCAAACACAACAACAGCAGTTCAGTTCATAAAGGAGAGAAAAGATGATCATTTCTTCCAATTTCTCAAAGTGCCATTAATGAAATCTCATCAAATCTTCAACTACCACATAATCAATGATCATAAATGAAAAGAAGAGATCAACACAATCATATTCATGCTTGGAATCAGTCAAATTCATCAAGAAATAGAAGAGATCAACAAACATGCTCATAACCTAACTATTGTTCAAGTCAGCCACAAACCCATGAAAACATGCTCAAAATTGGGGATGAAAGGATCAAAATGACTCATAATGAATGTATATTACAACCCTAAGCTTACCTTTTGGATTGGATGAAGTTTGAAGGAGATTTGATCTTTGAATCTCCAAGGGTAACAAGAGCTACGGGAAAACTGGAGAGCAGAAGGTTGTGGCTGAGTTTTCTCCAAGTGAAGAAGGTTATCTCGGTTTGGGGTGATTAACGCTGGTTAGAGGGTTGAGTTAGGGTTCCATAGCCTCCAACCATGGTTAATTTGGTCAAGGTTTGAATAAGATATGGTCATTTTAGTAAACTGTGGCAGATTTGGTTTCCGTTTAGTGTTTCGGTTGAATTTCTGAGGTTCAAATAACTTTGAAAAAATATGAGGCTAAGTTCATTAAACTTGACTTTTCGTTGCGAGTTCAGCGAAGTTGACGAAACTCGAATCCGAGTTTCCTAGCTCAAGATATCACATACGGAACCAAGGGTGCGCTAATTGCTCGTTAGCCCCCGATTTGGTTCCACAATTCAAATTCAATTTGTTACCACGTCAAACGAGTTTAAAAACATAAACCGAGCATATAGACATGTTCATAACACATAAATCTACCACATACTAAATTTCTACGACATTTCGATATCAATTCATATAAGAACGAAGCACGAATAGATATTCACGAGCATAATCTTAATAAATTCATACATTATAAATTAAAACTAAAATTTAAATTCTATTTTAAATTAAAACAAAGTCAACGGACATTTGAAATTAATTCAGATAATTAAGGATATAGGTTAATTAACATTAATCACTTAATTAACAAAATAAAACACTAAATTAACGAAATGCAACATTATAAATACAATTTATATTAAAATTAATTATTTAAAACACTTATAAAAAATTAATCACATAGTTAAATGATTTAATTCTGCAATTTATAAAAAAATACGACATATTAGTATAAATGAGAAACCGGCGCATTACAATCTCTCCCCCTTAAAAAGAATCCGTCCTCGGATTCACTGCACGCCTAAAACAACCAATGAGAGATTCCCCATCTCTCACAAGCAATCAGGAGAGAGCACCGTCTCTCGAGTAGCAATGAGAGAACCCCGTCTCTCGCAAGCAAAGAGAGTACCCCGTCTCGCAAAGAAAATAAGAGAATCCCCGTCTCTTACAAACAACGAGAGCACCCCATCTCTCAAACAAAATAAAGCAAGGAAGTCTCCAATACTCCCAAGCAACACAGGCGAAACCATAATTAAAAGCACGTAAGACACCCAAAGAAGGTAATAGATATCATCCATGTTGATCATCAATTACTCCAAGTAATTTAACATGATACGGAATCAAAGCACCTAACATAAAAAAAATTATTTAAATTAGATTTGCATGGATACATGTATCATGGATACTTCATGTACCGTTCACCGTAGTTGCATAATTTAGAACTGTGAGTTTGGTTGTACAGTGCAGGATCTGCCCTGAAAGTGAGTGCAGTGCGTGACTCGTCTTTAGTTTCTTTAGCATATCCCAGTGACGCGGTGACAGATTTTCTAAAATTCTTATTCTTGATTTCCTTCTAACTTTTACTGTTTCTATTCTTTTCCGATTCTTCACCATTCCCATAATCTTCATTCGACCAACCAACTCTTTTTAATTAACCGGGCTTGACCTCCCCGAATACCCTTAAATCGTCCGTCCAGAAATCAGATCCATAGTTACTATCTTTACCCATATCGGAGTCTAACATATCCTTGAGGATAACTACTCTTGACAACTTTGACAATTCAATCCCGACCTTGAGATATTTATCATTACGATCTATCTTAACACGAATCCTTTCCAATCTTCCGTTCATGCTATCCATTCATTATCTTTAACCCGTTAAGGTTATATTCGGTATCTGGCCCCACATTTCTTGAATCGAAGATAGAATGTTCTTGATGATTCTTGAAGTTTGATGTAAATCCTCCAATAATCATCCTTTTTGGTTTGGTCTCTGCTTAAGTTTCCTTCCGAATTACCATTGAAATAACCGATGATTTAACAATATTATCCTTATTGGACCCCTTTGTACTTCATTGGATTAATCTTGATTGACATCATCCCATTATATGCGAACTTGATTCGATTTTCTCTTGTCAATTCTGACTTAGGAGTTCATATAAGCTTCCTTATAATTTTGTCATCCCCATATCAAAATTCCATACATGAAAATATTCCCTAAGCCATTTCCTTTATACCCTAGTGATAAACTTCAACCCGAATTTAGTAACTTAGCTATCCTCTTAATAGCTTAACCATTCAAGCCGTCTTATTCACTTCTGATCACCACCATTAGGACTTCCAGGTCTTCCTTAATTTGCAATTTCATTGTTCCTACTAAAATATTTCTTCAGGCTCAATTTCAACCTTCCAATTTATCTCTTAGTCATGCTCTCCCCCTTAAATTTTCTGTCCTTACATGTCGAATTCCATCAATCCTTCTTTTATCGAAATTTTTGATGAATAATTTCCATTAGGGAGGATTTTAATCAAAATGGCAACCCCAAGGTTTTGCCTATTAATTCCTCTTCTAATTTTCTTGATGTCCGCAACCCCTTTCCTACTCTTGTCCAATCCAAACACCCACAGTCAACTCTAATCTCGCTTCTCTTTATGAATTCCCGTTTTCATCAACCTATCCCTTACTTGAAATTCTTTATTTTTCCTGACGTCACCTTCCTTGTAACATACCATCCCATTATTTCTTTTCCTCTTAACTCAGATGTGGCCCGATCGAAGGGATGCTTGATAAGTGAGATAAAAGAACTTCCTATCAAATTAACACTAGAATGCATGTCGGGTTAAAATGACGATGCATGTGGCACACTTGCGACAATGAAATATGCAGCACCTTAGAGTAACGAAATCAAATAGAAATACGTGCACGAACACAAATAGAGAAAAATAAATAATTTGATGCGAAGTATGATGCACGTGCCATGAATGCTTGAACCTGTCACCCAGATGGCAAGCTATTAATTCAGTAGCTTCTCCTCGTTCCTCCAAATCCCGGAGTTACTTTGACTTGCAGATTATTCCTTGCCTTTTCCACGATTTTCAAGATTTCCAAGGATTCTTGTGCATCAACTTGTACCTTCCACCGTCCGCAATTGAAATTTCGTGATCCCTAATTTCTTCTACATCCATTGAGTTAGTATCTGAATTTCTCCCCGAGAATCATCCTTCAACCAGTCTTCGCCTTTCTTTATCGTTCCCGTTTGTTGCTCCATATCTTCCAATTCAACCTCACAACACGACAATTCAGCTTGGATTTGGAAAAACGAACTCCAATCCCGTCCTCAATATCACCACCTTCCATAAATTTGTATTTACCCAGTTACTTACCTTTCTCTACTCCCTTCCAAACTCATTTTCGATTTTAATAGAAAACTAGAGCACCCAAATCCAACTCTTCCCGTTCTTAACTTCGACAAACTCGAATTCCAATCACTAGGCTTAGTTAGAAATCCTTCTTTGTCGACCCTTGGTGCATAACTCCTACTTGACCCATTTTGTCTTGACTCCTCTTAATTATTGATACCTCTTCAATGATCCGAATCTGGGAGCAAAATACCTTCAAGGTTTGTTCACTTCATTCCTTAGGTTGAAAGATCCCGTTGAATCCAATTAAAGGCACCTTATGTAGTAGAGCCGTGTATGTCGATCTTCTAAGTCATAACCATCTCACGATCAATCCTTATTTCACCAAGTGTCCTTCTACCACCGCATCTCTAAATTCGAACCTCCCATTCCGAATCCTAATCCTTGAACTCTAGTTCCATCTAGAAAGCCTCACATCTCGAATTCTCTACATTCTTCCCGGGTGTATCCTTCCTATCTTCCATGCCTCAGAAAAAGCTTGCAATCGATCGTCTTTATCGTAGAACTTGGTCGTGGTTTGATATTATCTTCATAACCTATAAATTATAACCTACTTCAAGGGTATACGCATGCGATTAGTGCATACCCATGGCACATATTTAACATGGAATGCAAGGATCCATATACTAATGCAACAGGTAATTCAGCATAATTCAAAAGGAAAGACAATTTCATGCTCAAAATCAATGCAATACACATATTATCAGGTAGTTCCTCAGCCGTATTTCATGCTCAAAATCAATGCAATGCACATATTATCAGGTAGTTCCTCAGCCGTACGACCTAAACTGACTCAATCACAACACGCGAACACCGGTTTTGCAACCGGGCTCTGATACCACTTAAGGATGTAGCACCCCACACGTGAGGCACCACATCCCCCGCACTATGGCTCAACACGAGTAACGAAATGGGAAGCCCGCACCCGTATCAAACCATAGTGAACGGGAGACAAACAAAACAACCCTCCTAAGCTAGGCGGAACTTAGACCCTGCAATGGTAACCAATCTACAAAACATAATGCATCGCCAAACCAAAATCCAAACACATACATTGGCCACGGGCCTGCAGAAATTAAACACACGAACTACAAGCAGACTTGGCTCCTTAGGCCTCTTTTAATTCATAACAAAGCCCGGTAAGGCAATTCAATAACAAATACATAAAGATTCAAATTCATAATCTCACAGAGTCGAATCATACACAACTTAAATACATATGCGAGTGCAGAGACTCTCATGACTTAACTTGACCGACTCAAGACTCAACACAACTCCACCTAGTTCGAAACTCCAAAGGCAAACCTGCGCACTAAATGGTTGGGGAGGGAGACGGTCAGTGTCTAAAAGACTGAGTGAGCACGAGCGAAATACGTATATATAAAAACATGCGCATGCAAGTCATAAACCCCGAGCAAGGTTTTATTTAAAATTAGTTCCCAAAAGGGTAAGAGAATAACTAAGCAATGCTCGGACTTTACGACTGATCATATTAAATTCATTAAGTTCATAATTCATACATAAATATAAAGGCTCGCTGAGTGAGCGTGCATTATCTCCAACCAAACTGCGACCGTGTACGATAAATATCATTAATACATTAAATAGGTGATCATACAATATATCATATTACACACAGATCATATATCATATCATAAGACATAGTCGTTTGGGCAATCCGTGTCCCGGCCTTCCCGCACGGTGCATATCAATCATAACATAATCATAATCATAAAATAAGTTCCAACCTTCTTCCTCCGGGTGGTGGACGAGTTAGCAAGACCCGACCACCGGTCCATATATAGGTCAATAGGGGTACATGAATCCCCCAAGGGCACTCAGCTCCCATTTCCCGCTAGACCTCCTAGCGAGGGCCGGTATCACCGTAAATGTGGTGGGACTAGCCACTTGCACTAAGTCCCTGGGCCCATACATTCCTAATCATATTCTCGCCAAAACATTTGATTCATAAGAAAGATAACATATTTCATAATTCATTAGAAAAGGGTTTAGTCGATCATAATTTACTTGATGATTCTATGTTAAAAGTAACATATATATATACACATAAGGTTTTGGCCAAACTTGTCACATAAGGTTGTAGGGTTTAGTATGTAACTAGAACGAAACACCCTCACATGGAACATGACGCTACAAGGATAAAAGTGACCGAGTGCCTAGTTGATCAAGATTCTCCACCCCGGAGATAAACTGTACAAAGGACAACGTAATGTATTCGTGAGACTCAAGACTCCAAATGAACCATATAAGATGCACGGCATGCAATGAACATGGTATGAGTGCATAAGAATATGATAATATGTAATGAACACGTTCATGTGCACGATTAATGCATTCAAATCTCATAAACGAGCCATTCATTCATTCAAGGAAGCGTCCATAATCATTTAAGTCATGAATTTCATATTTCATAGCAATTCAATACAAGAATTCAAATAACGAACATATCACGTACCATAACTTGTTTACAATTAGAAAATAGACAATAATTACATTTAATTCAAAATTGGAAATTAGAAAGGAACATGAAATAGGTAACAATTTAATTTCTATAATTAAATTAAATTAAATAATATTTAATATATAATAAACATATATATAAATATATGTATATATATACGTACATAACATGCAATATATACATGCATGCATATAACAACTCAATATATTATTTATACACACACACACACACACACATACATATATATATATATAGCATGCATGCAAGAACAATTCAATTAAAACATTAACATGCAAAATTTATTCATTAAACATGCATGCATTCACTGGTATATAAATATATATACGTACCTAAGATGCATGCAAATATAGTAGTAATTCACCACATGCGTGCATGCCTTCAATATAATTCAAATCAAAACACTATGCATATACATATATTTGTACATTTAACACTACACATGCATGCATATATCTACATAAAATTACACGTACACCATGCATTACAATTAATCACCACATTACATGCATTTACACATGCACACAACCAATACATGCATTTCGTATAAAGAAAGAAGGGAAAAAAAATAGCAGTAGCACACAGCAGTTGGGAATCAATCTCCCCGCCCGGGGAGCTTCGTACAGAAAGTTTCTGCACAAAAGCAACCCAGCCGGGCCTTTTCACAGTCAAAATCTTCCCGCCCGGGGAGATCCATTCCAGACGCAGCAGTTGGAAAAAGAACGAAGCAACACCCCTGTTTAGGCATGAATTAACAGAAGCAACTATCACACAATTAAGGCAGTCGATTCAGCAGCAAATATGACACCAACAACTCCCACAAATGATTGATATTACAGAGCAGTTAAGCAAGGGAAATGAGCAGAAATGGACAGCAACAAATCGCAGCAAACCAGGCCGAAAAACAGCGCAAAAGCCTGCAAGAACAGAGCAGCAACTTCATGCACAACAAGACCAACCAACAAGCAACAAACAATGCAAAAAGAAGCAGCCACTGACAGCATATAAGGTCCCGAACGCAACAGCAGCAGTTCAGTTCATAAAGGAGAGAAAAGATGATCATTTCTTCCAATTTCTCAAAGTGCCATTAATGAAATCTCATCAAATCTTCAACTGCCAGATAATCAATGATCATAAGTGAAAAGAAGAGATCAAGACAATCATATTCATGCTTGGAATCGGTCAAATTCATCAAGAAATGGATGAGATCAACAAACATGCTCGTAACCTAACTATTCTTCAAGTCAGCCACAAACCCATGAAAACATGCTCAAAATTGGGGATGAAAGGATCAAAATGACTCATAAGGAATGTATATTACAACTCTAAGCTTACCTTGTGGATTGGATGAAGTTTGAAGAAGATTTGAGCTTTGAATCTCCAAGGGTAACAAGAGCTACGGGAAAACTGGAGAGAAGAAGGTTGTGGCAGAGTTTTCTCAAAGTGAAGAAGATTATCTCGGTTTGGAGTGATTAAGGCTGGTTAGAGGGTTGAGTTAGGGTTCCATAGCCTCCAACCATGGTTAATTTGGTCAAGGTTTGAATAAGATATGGCCATTTTAGTAAACTGTGGCAGATTTGGTTTCCGTTTCGTGTTTCGGTTGAATTTCGGAGGTTCGAATAACTTGGGAAAAATATAAGGCGAAGTTCATTAAACTCGAATTTTCGTTGCGAGTTCAGTGAAATTGACGAAACTCGTATCCGAGTTTCCTAGCTCAAGATATCACATACGGAACCAAGGGTGCGCTAATTGCTCGTTAGCCCCCGATTTGGTTCCACAATTCAAATTAAATTCATTACCACGTCAACCGAGTTCGAAAACATAAACCTAGCATATAGACATGTTCATAACACATAAATCTACAACATACTAAACTTCTACGATATTTCGATATCAATTCATATAAGAACGAAGCACGAATAAATATTCACGAGCATAATCTTAATAAATTCATAAATTATAAATTAAAACTAAAATTCAAATTCTATTTTAAATTAAAACAAAGTCAACGGACATTTGAACTTAATTCAGATAATTAAGGATATAGGTTAATTAACATTAATCACTTAATTAACAAAATAAAATACTAAATTAACGAAATGCAACATTATAAATAAAATAAAATAAAATAATAACAATTTATATTAAAATTAAATATTTAAAACACTTATAAACAATTAATCTCATAGTTAAATGATTTAATTCTGTAATTTATAAACAAATACGACATATTAGTATAAATGAGAAACCGGGGCATTACATAAAAAGATAAAGGGGGAGGGGTCAGTCCAAAACTGAGCGAGGGGCAACCCACACACACCTACATATATATTGAGCACAACACGTTCCAAATTAGATGCTCGTGAGTCCGGGATTAGTTTTTGCACGCCAAAACATTTTTCTCGTGATAATATATATATATATACATATATATATATAGGGTGACTTATCAAAACAGAACGATCAAAACTTAGCTTATACAAAACTCAAAACATACATTCAAACTCATGCAGACTTAGCACACATATCGGAGTATATTTTATTAGCTTAAAAGTATACCAAATTTTATCTTAATATAGGAATCTACCCCCGTTTCACGAACTTGAGACTGACAGACAAAACTCGAAACCAAAAATGCAAATCAAAAAACATAAAGCAAACCCACATACCTTATCTTAAGAGGATGGAAGGGCTGTACACTCCTTAACCATCCACACATAACGCCAGGGTATGAGTTTCATGACACTCACACCCAAGGACTCCATCCCCTACCTCCACAGGGTGGGTTCCGGGTTGATCCTATCTTCGGGACCCCAGGCATAACGCAAAAATAACACTTATCACAAAGCTTATGTCACGAGTCTTATCACGCTACAGATAGACAGACATAGCACATACATATCGTACTTATCATATCGTACGTACATATCACCCGGACTGACCTCAAAGTCATAACATATCGAAACTAAGCATACAAGGCTCGTACATAGCGTTTCTTACTTTCAAACTTATGACAAAATCATTAAAGTACATATTTCACACATATCTACGTAAACATAGGGCTTATAAATCGCACACATTCGAAAACGAGCACATTGCGATAGGGTATAACTATATCCTAACCGCACCTGGTACGAAACAAAGCCGAAGACACAGCAAATGGTCCACCCCGGAACCTGCACGACCAAAAGTCACCACCCCAACTGGACACACAAAACACAACATAAAGCTCTGACTTAGACTTAGACTCAGACAACCACACAGAGACGCACGACATTACTCAAGCACTTAAGAAATGCAATCACGTAAGCAGGGTTCAAATTCATATTAATTATATGCAGAATAAAACATTAAGGCATGTTCATGTGCACACTTAGTGCAAATAAGAGAACTTTAAAGGCAATGCAATTCACATTATTTCATATCAATTCATATAATACATAACAGATTCAATTAACAAGGTTTGGTTAATTCATCTCATGCAAATTTACACATTTCAGAAAATTACACAAACATCCCCTCTAGGCTAAACAAGTAACAAAATTCGACATTCTGGGACTCAAACTGCAAATCAAAACATTTATAAATATCACATTTCATATAAAAGCACGTAGTACAAGAACAACCAAATCATATAATAGCTTGTTTCGAATTTCATTTAAATCCCACGGAGTTACATATCAAATTCCAACCATACTAAGTTCATATATTGTATACTCAATTCATATCTCGCGGAAAGAAATTAAATTTGACAAAGTTTACTTAATTTAAAGCAAACAAATTCATATTGTTCCTGTAACAGCCCGAAACAGGGGCAAGTTGAAAATTACGAAAATACCCCTACAGCTCAAAAATATTCCTACATTTCCCGAAACACTTTCACTACCCAATATTTTAACCAAAAGAATCCTCACATTATTTCGAGGATCGTGATACTCTCCGTAAACCATAATTCCCATCCTAACTCCCGTAGTATCAAAAACCGACAAAAACCCTAGCTTATGATTCGATCATCAATAAATCCCTACTCATCTACCTTTTGATATCCAAAATTATAACTAAAACGATCCTTAAATTATTTTATGAATTTTCATGCATTTGCCAAAAACTCGATCTCACCATAGCATATTTTATAAATATTTTCCTTTCTAAAAATCATCATTTTATTTTGAACAAATTAGCTTTTATTCAATAGTCGAAATTATACTTGAAACGATCCTTGAAGTTTTCTCTACATTATAGTGATTTTTCCCAACTTTAAACTCTATCATAGCTTCGTTTATATAATTTTCCTATGATTTTCATCATCTTTAATATTTATAATTTATAAACAAAAGCTCTAAATATTTCACATTTATAATCAAAACAAAGCTCGTTTTTCACCTATTCTTTCATTAATTCACTACTTCAATCTTTTACCTCTCGACTCCTGAATAAATTTTATATTATTTTTACATTTATTTTTATTCAAAATGACATCATCCATGATCACATGATCTTCTAGAAGGATTAAACAAATGAGCATAATTTCTCCACATTACCTAGTTAATTACCAAGCATTTGTTCATAATGTAATTTAACCACATCTCCTAATTTATTACCAAGCATTTGTTGAAATCATAAGCAACCACATCTCCCATAAACTCTCATTTATTGCTTAGAAACCCCTCATGACTACCTATAAATACCCCCTTAAGTCTCATTTATACCTCACAAAATCAACACACAAAATCACTCTCTTCTCTCCATTTCTCACGCCATTCTCCCTCTCTCTCTCTAAGTTAATACTTTCAGGCACACTGGAATCCACATTACAATGTCTGTCTACCGGTATAGGAATCAATGAATGACAACTAGAGGTATCTTGAAGCACTACAACCGTAGGTTGGATCCGATCCTACGAGTACACTGTTTTGAACCTACTCTCTGTAGAAACAAACCATCTCATACTTTGTCCTTGCATGTCAACCTGTTGTACTCTTCTGCAAACTACTTTGATCAATAATGATAATCCTTGCTCATTGTACGTTATCCTCCCCGTTCATTGGTAAAGTTGAATCTCTTTATCTTCCGCTGCACTGTGTCACATACTCCATTCATATTATCCTGACCGTTCGCCGTAGTATTTCCTGGGTGTTGGGTCTAACCTCCACTCAGGGAGTATTGCGGTGCGGGGTTGTAGTGCTGGGGAGGCGCTACAATTAAAGTGGTATCAGAGCCCCAGGTTGCGGAAATCTGGGGTTCATCATTCATAGAATCTCATATGTACTCTCGTGTCTTTAGTGCTTAAATTGTGATCAATCACTGTTGGGGCGGCCGACCAGCATGTGATTTGTTACAATTGTAGTACTAAACCCTTCTTCGATCAAGTCAAGTATACAGTCTTAATCCATACCAAAATCTCAAGTTCTATCAAATCCTTCAATTATCAAATTCTTGGTAGATTCGGTTACAAGATCTACATCTCCTTCATCATACTTGTATTCCTAAGTCATGGAAACACTTCACTTATTCGTTCAAATCCTAAGTTATTAGAATTGCTTCAAGATACCAGTAGGACCGAAAACTAAATTATTAATTTCCTGTGCCTTTATATTGCTTTATCTTCGCTAAGGATGTTTTGTCTGTTAATTGCTATTACTTGCAAATTTTAATTTTGCGATCATCTGCACATCATTCTCAACTACCATGCATTATATTATCTCTATAAGGGTGGTTGCAGCTTAAAATTGTCATCCCCAAAGTTGTTAAAGGTATGCATTCTAAACACGCCAGTTACTGATCCTGGCGCCATGCATTCATTGCATCACTTATGTGCGCATTCAAATTTCTTACTTGAACAATTGCCTTATGTGTTTAAAAGTAAGTTCTCTTTTGGAAACTTGCTTATCATGGATAGCGGATACAAACATTACTTTAAGTTATTATGAAACATGAGGAGAATCTGAGGACAGATTCTTTTTAAGGGGGAAGGATTGTAACAGCCCGAAACAGGGGCAAGTTGAAAATTACGAAAATACCCCTACAGCTCAAAAATATTCCTACATTTCCCGAAACACTTTCACTACCCAATATTTTAACCAAAAGAATCCTCACATTATTTCGAGGATCGTGATACTCTCCGTAAACCATAATTCCCATCCTAACTCCCGTAGTATCAAAAACCGACAAAAACCCTAGCTTATGATTCGATCATCAATAAATCCCTACTCATCTACCTTTTGATATCCAAAATTATAACTAAAACGATCCTTAAATTATTTTATGAATTTTCATGCATTTGCCAAAAACTCGATCTCACCATAGCATATTTTATAAATATTTTCCTTTCTAAAAATCATCATTTTATTTTGAACAAATTAGCTTTTATTCAATAGTCGAAATTATACTTGAAACGATCCTTGAAGTTTTCTCTACATTATAGTGATTTTTCCCAACTTTAAACTCTATCATAGCTTCGTTTATATAATTTTCCTATGATTTTCATCATCTTTAATATTTATAATTTATAAACAAAAGCTCTAAATATTTCACATTTATAATCAAAACAAAGCTCGTTTTTCACCTATTCTTTCATTAATTCACTACTTCAATCTTTTACCTCTCGACTCCTGAATAAATTTTATATTATTTTTACATTTATTTTTATTCAAAATGACATCATCCATGATCACATGATCTTCTAGAAGGATTAAACAAATGAGCATAATTTCTCCACATTACCTAGTTAATTACCAAGCATTTGTTCATAATGTAATTTAACCACATCTCCTAATTTATTACCAAGCATTTGTTGAAATCATAAGCAACCACATCTCCCATAAACTCTCATTTATTGCTTAGAAACCCCTCATGACTACCTATAAATACCCCCTTAAGTCTCATTTATACCTCACAAAATCAACACACAAAATCACTCTCTTCTCTCCATTTCTCACGCCATTCTCCCTCTCTCTCTCTAAGTTAATACTTTCAGGCACACTGGAATCCACATTACAATGTCTGTCTACCGGTATAGGAATCAATGAATGACAACTAGAGGTATCTTGAAGCACTACAACCGTAGGTTGGATCCGATCCTACGAGTACACTGTCTTGAACCTACTCTCTGTAGAAACAAACCATCTCATACTTTGTCCTTGCATGTCAACCTGTTGTACTCTTCTGCAAACTACTTTGATCAATAATGATAATCCTTGCTCATTGTACGTTATCCTCCCCGTTCATTGGTAAAGTTGAATCTCTTTATCTTCCGCTGCACTGTGTCACATACTCCATTCATATTATCCTGACCGTTCGCCGTAGTATTTCCTGGGTGTTGGGTCTAACCTCCACTCAGGGAGTATTGCGGTGCGGGGTTGTAGTGCTGGGGAGGCGCTACAGTTCCCAAAATTACATAAACACCCCTTAAAGTTAGACAAATGATTCAAATTCGACATATCGGAATTCAAATTGCAAATCAAAGCATCAATATATTTCATAATTCATTACATATTTTCAAATACCATGCAATGCATATTCATTAATGGGTTTATCGAACATACAAGAACAAATGACAGTTTAAACAATTAACAACTAATACAATTTCGGCATAACGGGGTTCAATTTACAACTCAAAGCATCAATACATATCACATTTCATTAAATGTATGATTTCATATACATCAGAGTTCATATAAATCGACAAATCATGCTAATCGCAATTAAATTCATTTAAACAATTAAATCAAATAATTTCCAAATATACAAATAACTTCATAGAAAATATACCGAGTGTCCGATCGACGAACGAAAAGCTGCATTAGACTCACCACGATGAGAAAAATGAACTATCAGAAGGCCGCCGGAGCGCCGCCACCGGAGCTTCCCGTAAAGTGGCTGGCCGCTGTTCGGCCGCCGCCGGAACGTGCCGAAAAAATCCCGAAAAATCACCCGTGCAAGTACTCTTCATGCTCGTTCCAATTCCTCAATCAATTTCTGAAAAATCCAAGCCAATCTCCTCTAATTTCAGATCTAAGAACACGAAAACCCTCAAATCTTCAAAATCAAATTACTTCCAAACCGATGAACGAAAACGAGATCCGTAAAAGGCATTGTCTTACCCGTGACGAACTTTTCGAAACCCCCAAGCTATTCGTCGGGAAAAATCCCCGGAAACCACCGCGCACCGGCTCTGCTGTTAGTAACCGCCATCTCCGGCCACTTTTAGCTCAATCCAAGGCCGGAAATGGACTTACCACGTCGAAAACATCTGGGAAGGGTATTAACTTGCTGGAAAAGATGGCCGGAAACCACCAAACACGACGACTACAGTGACGTGCCGCCGCCGTGTCCACTTTAGACGGTGCGTGTGCCACCGTCCGGCGGCCATTGGCCCGGCCGTAAACGTCAAAAGGAATGCCGGGAACTCCTCTTGTTGTTTTTGGGGCGTGTGCCTCAAAACGGTGGCAGGAAACCGCAGTGAACGGCCGGCGAAGTGGCGGTGGTCCGACACCCCCACCGCTGTGACTGAAATTCAGCGATAACTCTGCCACCATTCATCGTTAGGCCGTGAAATTGGTACTCTTGCGTAGGTCTCGTTGTGATCTTCGAAATCGGCTATTCATTCGTTGAATTCTGTCGAGAAACGACCGAGTTGTGGGCTCATAACCAAAGTTGTGCCTAGTACCACGGGAGAGAGAGAGGGAGAGGAGAGAGAGATAAGAGAGAGAGAGGACAAAAAGTTATGACTAGCTCATGTACGATCTCGTATACTTAACCCGAATACGACGTGTTGAAAAACCGTAAAATAAAACCCGAGTACAATAAAATAAACTTATAAATTTCTAAATAATTTTACGAATTAAAACGAGAAAGAATTTACCAATTAGTTCTTAATCCAATTTAATTTTAGAAAACCTTTCGTACAAATAACGACATCTCAAAATAAATATTTAGCGATTAATTTACGTAGAATTCGAATACGTTTAAATTAAACAAGTTAAATAACGTAAGGTATTAAAAATCGATTTTAGAAATTATTCATGAAATAAACTTAAATTAAGTTAAACGGTTGAGGTTTACGTACGAAATAATTTAAATTAACAATTACTCTTAATTAATTCGAATAATTAGCATACTGAATTGAATTCACATTTAATCACATGAGTCACATAATTCTTAAATTAAACATTCAAGTAGAAGGATTTACCCGTAAACGTAATCGGGTCGTGCTTCAGAGATGCGGGATGTTACAAACTCCCCTCCTTCAAAAGGACCTGTCCTCAGGTTCGGAAGCAGGATCTTGAACGACTCTAAAATGAATTCCACTTCAAGCTTCCGCTGCGCCACTCTGATCTCGACGAACTGCAAACTCCTCAGGATACTTCTCCCTTAGTTGGCATCAACTCCCTTCATAGTGTCTCGTTGTCACTGAGGTCCCACTGAGCACTTGACCGTTGGTCACTTCCAACTCATTCGATCACCACTAGGCCACTGCACCCAAAGCTCAATACTGTCGCATCCTCGTTGCTTGCAGACTGTCTTCAGGCCACGTGTAACTCAACTACGACAAACAAGAGAGAATCCCATCTCTCAACACGTAAGTGAGAGACCCCCATTCCTCAGCACACACAAAAGAGAGAAACCCCGTCTCTGAAGCACATAATTGAGAGAACCCCATCTCTCAACCTAAGTCTGATAGATTTCACATCTCCCAGACATTCTAGTTTGAGAAAATCCGGCATTTCTCAAACCCCTAAATCCAATGGAATCCAGCATCCCTCAAATACCTAAGCACAAGAGAATCCAACATCTCTCGTGCACAAAACTTAGAAAGAATCCAACACCTTTCTATCACATAATTAGAAAGAATCCAGCATCTCTCTAACACACAATCAGAGAGAATTAAATCTCCATCACACTGAAGCACATAAACAGAGTCAGGAATCATAACAATTAACACATAGCACACTTGGCAAATATATCACAAAATAACATATTTAATTAAGTAAGATGATTCTTTAAGAAGTCGAAGAGTTTGGATAAAGAAGTGGTGAATCAAGATAACAAACAAAGGTGTACCAAATTCTTAAGGGGAAGAACATGACCTGGGAGTAAATTTAAATTCTAGGTCATGCCAAGGAAGTTACTTCAAGTGGAAACAATGAATGTGCAAGGTTTAACAAGCAATAGGACTTGACGAAAGTAATACGGAGTGAGTTGGAAAATCTTAGAAAATGATGAAATTTAAAGTTGGGATGGTAAGAACTTTGCAGGCACTTGGCAGGGATTGATATCTCAAGTAGTGAAGATGCAAGCTCGAGGATGTTTAAGGATTTGTCTACGAGTGGGAAAGGTATGAAAGATGGTTGCTTACGCCGACCCCTTTCAATAAAAGAAGTAAGAACTCAATCTCCCAAGACTTAAAAGGATTGAATTGGTAATTGTTATTGGATGCCAAAGATGATGGGATGAGGAAGAACGAGGAGAAAATAAAGTAAGGAGAGCCAGAGATAACTCTAGGATTGGAAATCATAATTTGAGATAATGGCGGGTTAACTCGAGCATCTGAGTTCATCAAATATAACTCATTAGGAAAAGTGGGCTGATTGGATTATAGTCGATAGCACCCTCCAAAAACTTGAGAAAAGTGATTATGAATTGAGTTATTCGGAAGATGGAATTAATTGAGGATTGGGCGCGTGCCAAGGGTATAAGAAAGAAGCCGAGAAACAACTTAATGACAGGATAAAGCATTCACACAAACAACGATATCATCATCATCAATTTTAATTCTTCGGTGAACGGTACATCAAACATTCATGGCATATACATACATGCAACTGTAATTTGAACAATTTTGTGATGCTATCTGTCCTTATTACTAATTGTATTAACTGCTTCTGTGTGCTTACTATGTGATGTAACTGTATTTTATGTTTTGGGTGCTTGCTTTGTGCCGTGGGGTGTTGAGCCTTTTGTGTGGTGCTTGTTGTCTCTCTTGTTAGTTATTCGAGAGACGGGGTTCTCTCATTAGTTGTTCGAGAGACGGGGTTCTCTCATTGTTTGCACAAGAGACGGGGTTCTCTTGATAGTTGCGTGAGAGACGGGGATTCTCTCATTTGTTTCTTATTACCTGGTTAGCTTGCCAACTAGAGGCAGCTTAGATTCTCGAGTGCTAAAGCCTCACTGTGAGATGAGGGTCGTGACTAGATAACAAGATTCATGGAAAGCCTACCAAAGTTCGCGACACTTCATGAAGATGGTTCGAGTATCCGAACATCAAGCCTTGATTGTGATGCATTGAAGTATTTCCTTGTTGCTTGAAGATCTATTCCGAACTAATCCCTGACGGGGAGTTGCTAACCCGTGTGGGATGAACACGGGAAATATTGTTCAGAAGTTAAGACTCGAGGCAGTGGACCTGAGGACAGGTCCTTCTTAAGGGGGAGAGGTTGTAACGCCCCATTTTCCTGACAATCCAGGTATGACGTCACGAGTGAGGTCAGACCGAGTGTTACATGTTTTAAATGTTTAACTATGTGACTTAATTGCTTTTATGTGTTTAAATTATCTAATTGTGTGATTAATTGCAAATACTGGGAGTTGTCTTTGATTTATATTGTTACTACGTGCGTGTGAATTGCAATTTAATTTTCTAACATGATCTAAGTGCCCAATTTTATTCTAATTGTTTTCTAATTGAAATCCTTGGACCTAATCGAACCTTGAAGTCGGATCCAATTGCTCAATTACCGAATCTCAGAGGCCTAATTGAATCATTTAAACTTCTAAAGGACTTGATGGCAATTTTCCCTTCTTTTCTTCCTTGTTTTCACGATATTTATGTGTATACACATACATCTCTTCTTTCTCATTTCTTACACACAAGAACAAGAGACACACTTCCATCTCTCTCCCTCTCTAATTTGATCCAACCATGAAGCAGGAAGGCAAGATTCCAAGCTCTATCCTCCTCCCTTAAGCTCAAGACTCAAGCTTCCACATCTTCTTTCATCTTCTCCTCCATTCTCCAAGGTATATATGTGTTGGTGTGTGTGATTGAATAATTTGAGCTAGGTTTTGTGATTTAAGCTTGATAACTTGAATCCATATGTGTATATGCATGATTGTGTGATAATCTTTAAATTTTATGCTTGGATCTTGAATGGTTGAGGCAAGAATGTATGTTTATATATATGTATGTATATGTGTATATATATATATATATATATATATATATATATATATATATATATTTATGTGGGTTTGATGAAATTATGGATTGAAACTTGAGTTTTGATGATTTCTTGCTCCTAAATGCTTGAATACATGTTTATTTGTTGTATTTGTGAGTTATTTTAGTTGGGAGGATGATTTAGGGTGATTTTGGAACCACCCCTTCGAGCCATATTTGATCCCCTGCTCTTTTTTCGGACAGAACATAGCTAAACGGGCATTTGGGTTCTCAGTTCATTCACCAAACGCCCGTGTAGAAAGCTACTGCCTCATCCGAGCCTTTTCAAACCCCCGTTTCTGCTTTCAGACTAATTTTCAAACGGGCGTTTACCCCCCAAACATGATCCGATTAACTTGATTTTGGAACCATTGGAAACCTTTTAAATTCTAGAACAATATCCAGTTGGAATCACCTTAAATTTGTTGTGATTTGTGAGTTATAGTCACTTTAATTTGGTGTCACCACTTTAACGAAAATCTGCATTCAACCAACTTCGGGCTTATGCCATTTCCTCCTCACTTTGAACTAAAATACGAGCCATATATCATCGGAAAGGTATATTTGTGTACTTTCATATCCAACAAATAAAACCCAATTCCAAATTCTAGAACTTGAGATATTCTCGTTTTCCCACAACGTGTACATTTCCGAAAATTGTCAATTTTTGCTAAATCTCACCAAAACTCTTTTTCTTATGTTCCTTTCACCCCTTTGACTCATGTATGTAACTTATATGAATTGTATGCTTACTTAATTGGTATTTATACTCTTATTTGATACTCTTTGGTTCCTACTTGCTTAAGTTTGATTGTTTGAATTCGAGCTTGATATATGAATTGAATTCTTGTGAGTAATTGAGCATATGAACATGATCACACCCTTCCATGACATGCTTATGCTTAATTCCATATTCAATCATCTCATGACATGTTACACCATTTCATGAGCATTGTCGTGCGTCCTACTTGGTTCCATATTGAGTCGTATCTCACGAGTACACATTGTTCCCTTTCTTGTACAGTTCTTCTCTAGGGCGGAGATATCGTGATCTAATAGGGACCGACATAGTATGTATTAAATCCCTACAACCCTTATGTGATAAGATTTGGCCAAAATACTATATATATATATATATATATATATATATATATATATATATATCATTTTCAAAGTAAAGTCATCGAGTAAATTCTTATCGAGTAAATGTTTCTCATGAATTATGATAATTGCGAGCATGACTTTAAATGTTTTGGCGAGATACGCACCTCACGTTCATAATATTGGGCCTGGGGAAATGTGGGCTTGGACACCGACACGGCATTGGGCCGTCGGGCAACCCCATAGCATGTAGTACCCTTTGAGAATATCCTTGTATGACTTTGGTGGCAGGAAGGCGGGATATTCTTGAGCCGGTGGTGAATCCACTTGAAAGAAATAGGTAGGAGTCATGAGCCCCCGTCTCGACACGTTCCCATTAAATGGTTGGGTCTGTAGGCCCGACTATCATGGAGGAAGAAGGTTGGAAATGTATTTGCACAATGTCAATGAATGCAATAAACGTAATGAATGAACGAATGATATAGTTAATGTTGCATGATCACGCTTTCAATAGATATCACCCAATGATTGTACACGGTCGGAGTAAGGTTGGAGAATTGTGCACGTTCACTCGCCTAGCCTAATGATCAAGCAATTAATTAAAGTGTTTATAAATTGGACTAGTCGTAAAGACTGAGCATTGGTAAATGATTACATGCCCTTCATGGGAACTAACTTTAATAAAACCTTGCTCGGGATTTATGACTTGTATGTGCATGTTTTTATATATACGTATAGCCCCTGCTCACTCAGTCTTCTAGAGACTGACCCCTCTTTTCCCCACTTTTCAGTTTTCTTGCAGGTGTAGCTAGGCAGGAGTCAAGTCTTAGCTTTTTTCGAGTCTCACTTGTACATTCGAGTCACATTTTACATTATTACAGCTTTAATTGTATTTATTTTTGGAATGGGTCGGTGTACCATTTATGTATTATTGATTATTGATTCGGGACAGGTTGCATGCTTAGCTGAACCCGTTGTTAGGTGCATGTTGGATTTAATTATATTTATGAATTGTTTGGGCTTGTAGCCATTAATGAGATTTTATTGTTTCCATGATTGCTTCTGCATTGCACTCGTATTGGTTTTAGTTGTTTGGTACAGGGTTAGATTCTGCCTAGCTAGGAAAGTTTTTTTAATTTTGTCACCCGTTCGCTATGAGTCCGGTTCATGCTAGATCGTCCATTTCACGTGTGGACTAGACTTGTAGTCTGGGGGATGTGGTGCCTATCGTCACGGGTGCTACCATGATGAAGTTAAAACACATAGAAAAGGTAACGGGCACAAGAAAGCAACAAGAGTTAACATATAGGCCATATAAGTTAATCCACGTACTCATGAATCGAAACCACACAATCGGCACATAAATCAACACATAATATACTAAATGAACACATAATATATCGGATTATGTCATATCTCATGAATATATAAGTTTAAACCACATAAACAAGGCAAGACATGCGAGAAGATACCACACGTTGCATTTAAACGTCTATGCACTTACGTCACTTTTACACTTATCAAATAAAGCCATCAAATTAAGATAAATATCAAAACATATTATATAAACACTTACTAACATGTTAGGATCATAATTGGGGTGGGAGGAATCAATTAAATTCAAGTACAAAGCATGAAAAACAAGTATTCATCACATAACAACACAAACGAGCAAGAAAAGTGGCATCGGAAGGCAACACCTGCAGCCGACATTAAATGGATGCAACACCCAAGGACACACCCGTATCTCTCTTGTAGCATAAAGCGAGACATGGGCGTGTTCGAGTACAAACCCTCAGCCCAAAGGTGACATGGGGGTGTCACCCAAAAGGCCTCGGAACCGACACGGGCGTGTCGCTGCTGCGCTGTTGCGTCTTCTTCTTCGTTCAAGCTGCAAAACAGGGGAGAAAAAGGGGCAAAGCAGGGGCAACAAATAACACACTCATAAGCACATAATCATGGATCAAATGCTCAAGAAAAACAACACAAAACCTCACGAAATCAGTCCTAAAACCGAACCGCAGCAAGGATGCAAAAAGAATGGAGTTCATGATCATTTCTTCAAGCTTTTCATGATGTGCAGCCATGGTGGTTCGAAGAACACTAAAGTACCATGCAATTCATGCATAATAATGAAGCAAGGAAGTCATTTAGATCACATATCACTCATCAATTCAAGAAACAAAGCATAAATGGCATGAATTCATCACAAATTGCATATGACCTAACTATTCATGTAGCTGTCCGAAAACCTATACAAACATGGATGAAAATGCACAAATCATGACTCCAATTAACCACAAGAAGCTAGAGAATAAATTCATGGACTAACCTTTCAATTTGGAGAAGAAATGGAGGAGTATTGATCACAAAACTTGGAAAGTGAATAGTACAGAATCCTTCTCTCTCTCCATCTCGGTTTGCAGCAGCTATTCCTCTTTCTCTCTTCATGTGGACGAAATGAGGAGGGTTAGGGGTGAAAGATCATTAAACCACAGTTACATAGGTTCAAACTTGGGTTAATTTGGTCAAAGAATGAAGGAGTTACATCAAAAACCGTGAAAGGTGGCTGTTTCGCGCGTGAGGCTCGGTTCGGGCAAATTTCAGAGGTCCAAACGGGCTTAGAAAAATATGAGACCAAGTTCTCTAGCTTCCATTCTTTGTTACAAGTCCGTCCTCACTTCCAAATTTGAATCAGAATTTTCGATCTCGAGTTACGCCTTCGGCTAAAACAAGTTAGGCCTTTAAGTCCCTAACAAATAAAACGGTTCGAAAACCGTATCAAACGAACTCAAAAACATGTAACGAACAATTTAATACATTCATAACACATAAAATTCATACATATCACTTAATCACGAAAGTTGGAATCAAAAACGGGTTCACACAAATAAAAAACGAGGCAAATAGGGCATAAACGTTCAAATATAGCATATAAGGTTCAAATATAATTCAAATATATCACATAAACAATACAATAAGCACATAATTCACGTAATTAAATAATTTAAAAGCGCACGTAGCACTCCCATAACGGCGTACCTATACGGCCGAACGAGCGGGATGTTACACAACAAGCTATAGTGAACTGGAGACAAACAAAAATCACACCTAAGCTAGGCGGTGTAGACCCTAATATAGAGCACGCAAAAAAAATCAAAACAAATGCGAAAAAAAAAAAAAATAGGATCAAATCATACGAATATACATACATGTATAACACGAGCATCACTTAAATCAATTATATATGTTATGCCACCATGGTCCAAATTAAATCATACAAATCTCCAACACCGGAATCATGCTCATATACAAACTTATACATATTACCAAAGCGGGAACTAAAGATGCAAATGCCAAGACTCGAACTAGAAGACTCGAAAGACTTAAGAGAAAGCCGCCTCCTAGCTCGAACCAACACCTGCACATGTAACTCAAAGAAAAAGGGGGGGGGGGAAGAAAACAACGAGGAGGGAACAGTCGTAATGACTTGTGAGGGGGCTAACACACACACCCGTACCTATACATACGAGCAAAGACTGTTCAAAGTCAAAGAATTCATGAATCGGGGCGTGTTTTTTGCAATCTAAAATATTTTCTCCCGTGATACTAGATATATAGAAAAAGAGTTAAGGTCGGAGGCCAAAAACAACCAACTTTAGTAATTATAAGTCCACTCCCGTTTGACGAACCAAAGTAAGTTCAAACTAACTCGGCGAGTAACTCCTCAAGTTTAAGGTCAAGATCAAGTCAAACGTGTACAAATCAAAACAAGCCTACCTCTTCTCCGGGTGATGGAAGGGTGGATCCTACCCTAACCATCCAAGCAAGTATGTGCGGGTCGTGAGTTTCGCGACACTCATGACCGAGGACTCCATCCCCCACTAAACCTCCTAGTGGGTTCCGAGTTTATCCTTTCAAGTGGAGATTATACAGAGGAGGAGTGCCTGACAACCCCTTGGTCGTCCCGGGTGCTCCTTACCCACAATCTCTGGGGTCCATCAAGTCAAGTTCAAGTTCAAGTACAAGGGACCTATTTTTCAAGGTCATTTCTCACTACAAACACATGCACGCTTCAAGACTTTTCAAAACAAGCAAATGAAAACATAGCTTACGTATATATAAAAGCGTTTTCAAAGGTTTTATAGCAAATGGGATCAATTTCCTCAAAATAAATATCAAGCACACACACACACACACACACACACACACATATATATATATATATATAGTAGGTCGCATGCGGGCTCAAAATACAAGTCGGGTTGTAGGTCATATTAACTAAAAGAAAGAAAACCTTACCTTGATTAGCAAACCAAACAAAACGAAGCAAAACAAACCAAACCACGCCTACAAAGTGGCTCCACGCTAATAAGTTACTCCACACGAACAATCTAAACATAAGAGATAACACTTAGACTCAAAATGAACCTTATAGACGCTCAGTGAATGCAGATGAATGCAAGTGATACAATAAAACAACAAAAAGGTAACACTTCGGGCATTCAAGTTGAAACTCATATACAAGAGCTGAAATCACGGAACATGAAACCACACATAACACGTCAAATAAACATCTAATATATCAAATCATATTATATCTCAAGCATATGCAAGCTTAGAATGCATAAAGATGGCAAGAGATGCAAGAAGGCATTAGATGTAGCACTTAAATGGTTATGTATTTAAAGTCACGTTTACACTTAGAAAACAATGCCATAAAATTAAAATAAACACCTACTAACATTCTAATACATGTTAAAAACAAGTTGGGATCATAATTTGGTGGGAAAAAGCAACGAAAAGCAACAAAAGACGAAGAAAACACGAGAGGGGGCTGCCATAAGAGGACACGGCCCTGTCATGTTTGTTCATGGCTTTGACACGGCCGTGTCAAGCCTAAATTTTTCAAAAAAAAAGCTTCCGAAACTATTAACACAGCTGTGATAATTTTCTTCACAATCTGGACATGGTGGTATCTATAATTTCTCCTCAAACTCGAACATAATGACAGGGTCATGTCAAGTTCATGCAAGACTTTGACATGGTCGTGTCATGTTGTCTTGTTTGAAGAAAAAACTCAACAGCAGCTGCTGCCATGGTAGGGGAAAACATAGGGGCAACGGAGCAGCAGCTGGGCAATAATTAAGGCAGCAAATGCAATAGTTCAAGGCATGAAAACGCAACACAATCCACCGCACAAAGCATACAACAACTCGGCAAAAGCAAGGAGTTCAAATTACTTCCAAAAACTTCAAGAAGACTCAAGGTATTTAGATGGCGGATCTTCATATTCAACACATACATCAAATTCAGGTATAGGAAAAGATAAAAGAAGCTCCAAGGATCATAGAACAGGTCTCAAATCAAGAATTGAAGCAAGGATGCACAAGATATACACAAATCTCACAAAATCCCTTACTGTTAATGTTCATGCTCATACCATACGCAAATGATGCTCAAAACTTAAGAATCATGGATTGAAAGATGAATCAAGAATTGTAGAACAAGAAAATATACTTACCTCTTTAATTTGATGAAGAACGAAGGTCGAACGAGCTCAAAATTGGCCGAAGGTGAATAGTGATGGGTCTTCCTTCTTTCTCCCCTTTTCTTCTTCTTCTCTCTCAGTTCTCTTAGGGCTAGGGCCAAATGAGGGTATAAGGAAGAGATAGGTTAATGTTTTGGGAGAAAATAGGTTCAAGAATTGGGTCAAATGGATTTAAAACGAGTCAAATACGAGCAAAAGGGTGAAGGGTGGCAATCCCGCCCGTGAGGCTCGGTTCGTGCAAGTTTCGGAGGTCCAAACGGGTTTAGAAAAATATGAGGCTTGGTTCGCTAGATCCATATTTTTGGTATGAGTCCAATGATGGTTTTGAAATTCTAATCCAAATTCCCGAGCTCGAGTTATGTCATCCGGAACCCAAGACGTGCTAAACTCTCATTAGGCCCCTTAAGTCCCTAAATCATAAAAATGTTTCAAGATCACGTCAAACAAGTTCAAAAATGTATAACAAGCATGTAAACAAGTTCATAACATATATATTTCATGCATATCACGTATCCACAAAAATTGGAATCAAGTACGGGGTCAAACGGATCAAGAACGAAGCAAAAAGGGGCAAAAACGTTAAAAAATCCTAAAACATATTCTTAACAAATAATCACATAAATTCAAGAAAACATTTATATGTCACATTTAACATATAATGACATAATTAAATAATTTAAAAGCGCACTTAGCTCACCCGTGAAGACATACTTGTATGGCCGAAAAGACGGGGCATCACAAGGTAAAATAGGAACGAAATGAAGAATATGAGAGAATTCCATGGCCCTCAATTTGTTTGGTTGTTAGAAAATGTCATTGAGATGACATGGTGAAAATTGAATAATAGGAATTGAATTACTTGTTTCTCTCCAGCTTTGTCACCATTTTGTAAGAAAAGGATTTTCCCGTATTGGTGCTTTCCCCAACTTTGTTTCCTTTTCTTCTTGTCCTATTTCCTTTACCAACAAAACTACACTACACTTTTCCTCATCATGTTCTTTTCTTCTGTTCTCCTCCCTAAAATCCTGAATTATTGTCCGTGATTGTTGTCGAATGTAAAGAATTATTGACGAAATGTAAGGATCATTTAGGACCCCAAACGAACACTTTAAATGAAATGGAAGAAAAGACGAAACTTCCATTGTTCAAGATATTCGAAAATAAATGCTTTTGAAAATAAAATTGGCATGTTATCTCTAAGATGCCCATCGAATATAGCAAATAGCTCCAATTCACGGCCTTGAAATTATACAAGCTTAGCAGCATGGTAATCCACTATGGGATGATTTGCCTTCCCTTTGACTAAACTATACCCATACTTAAGGTAGCCTGCTTGATGCTTCCCTTCCCAGTGTTGCACGAAGAATACCAAACCAAAAAAAAAAAAAAAAAAAAAAAAAAGAAAAGAGTTTCAAATTCTTAAGCTCTAAACACAAATCATGAGAAATTTTATACAACTAACAAGTTCACCAAAAGCGGCACATATGAATATATATTTCAAAAGTCAAACTCCCTTATAATAAGAGAAAGAACGAGAGGGGCAGAAAGTAGAGACTATATAGACCTTCAACCTACAATGCATAGACACTTCTAAAAATATCATTTTATCGTGTCGTGTCGTGTCGGACACTCATGTCCGACACCCTCACATGGGAAATTCAAGAAACAATTCGTGTCGCCGTATCCGTATCGTGTCGTGTCCGTATCCGTGCATCATAGCCTTCAACAAGAGAACAAAACTCACCGGTGAATTACTAACAGTTAAACAACATAAAGAATCCATTTATCTCAGAACCCTCCTCTCTAAACTAATATCTACCTTCTTCAATCAAAATTGAAAATTTTCCAAAACCTGCAATATGAAAACCCCCAAAAAGGAATTATCAGAAAAATTGAATCTTGATCATCAAAACACACATAAATTTCATATTTTCGCTCTTCCATGCCAAAAGAATCCAAGAGACAAAAATTTTGAACTCACATCTGAACATTCCACATAAGAAAAAGTAGAACAAATCTTAATCTCAAAAGAAGGGCAAAGAAGAAGAACTAAAGGATAAAAGAAGAAAAAATCTAAAGATTCCACATGAGCAAAACGACGTCGTTTTGGCGGAAGGAGGGAATTATCCCGTGCTTTGCAAAATCCTGCGCTTGAAAGATCAAGCCGTACAACTTTGCTTTTAAATATATAAGGTAATAATAATAGATTACTCATTGTTTTATATCATATATTATTTCTAAAGTAAATATTATATTATATAAAAATTTTAAAAACTATCATTTTGATTACTATAATTTATACTATACCGTATCTACATTATATATATAGGTTTTTCATATGAATAATGAAGTGATTTAGGAGTTATATATAAATTTTAATTTATAGCATATTTGCAAATTGTACATTAATACACATATTTAGAGAGGGATATATAGATATTAACACCTCAATTGAAGAAAAACATTAATAGTTCATAATAATATTAGACAAATGTAAACATTATACTTTTATTTATTTAAAATATGTTATTTTAAAATTAATAAAGTATGTCATATGTTTTAAAAGTAAATAGTGAAAATATATTATTAAATATAATTATATAGATGTATTAATGTTTTAATTTTAATTATTTTTATTGTATTTTATACATAAAAAAATAATTTATGACATAATATAATAAGTCGAATTCGAATTTTTAATAGATTAAAAATTTTAATTTTATATTTGCTTTATTTATTCCAAATAATAAATATTTATAATCAAATATGATTTATAAAAAAAAATTATTGATGAAATATTAAAAAATTCGAATTGTATTTGGATTAAAATCGAAACCCCTGGACCACGTTAAACATATGAGAGATCGAGTGAGAAGAAGGGATTTTTTGAGCTGGGGAGCTTTAAATTTGGCTTGGCAAGTCTAACGGCCCGTTTTTCAGCAAGCCAGGTACGACGTTACGAGAGAGTTTAATTCAGTAATTACATGATTTAATTGTAATTATGTGTGCGTGTTTAATTTTTTAATTGTAATATCACACACAAACACGCATATGCATTTCCCGAACCAATTGCCTATCTTTTTATTTAATTTGAAAACCTATTTCTTTCCTAATCGTATTTCAAATTAGAACAAAAGCCCACTAAAAATATCATAAACAGTATAACCACCAAAATATCTACTACGCCGGGCCCGCACTCACTAACTCATCTCTCTCTCTTTTTCCTTCTCTCCCCCGGCAGCCCCTTTCTTCCCTTTCTTTTCTTTCCTTCTTCTACATTTTCCTCCTTGTCTTCTTTTCTTTCTTTTCGGCAGACCACACCCCACCTTTCCTCCACTTCATAACGTCGACCCAACACACCATTTCCAGCCCTTCGCTGGTCAGTACCATTTCCGGCAACTTCACCACAGATCTGCCATCACTCCACCATCGCTGGCTGCCATCGCTTCACTGCTCTCTGCCAAGAAGAATAATACAGCAGCCGCACTAATTCCAATAACTTTTCCCTCTTCCCTGATCACAGCCACAAGCTGTAGCCAGCAGCTCCTTCACCACCTTCCAAGGACTAAATTGCATAAATATATTCTTGGACTAAATTGATCATTTTCCAAACCTCATATCCTTAATTGCATAACTTGATTAATCAAGGGGCTTAATTGTAATTTGTGCCAATTCATTAATTCCAAGGGATCAATCACGTTAAATGCTTCTTCATGCTTCCATTTCATGATCATCTTTCATTATGTCCAAGAAATACATACATATTTGCTCCCTTCTCTTACCGAGACTCAACCCTTCAAGAAAGGAAGAGGAATCCATCATCTCAAGCCATTAATTTGGAGGAATCACGGGTTTCGAAGCATCATCATCCTCTATCTTGCTCTCTTTTCTTCTAATTTTCATTCCAAGGAATACATGAGTTGTTATATGAATTCTTGAAATTTATATGTGAGGCTAGGGTTTATGAATTCATGAAATAATTGGATTATTTGATGTTAGAAGTATGATCATGCGCTTGTAACTTGAATTTCATGCTTATATCTTGAGAATTATGGAGTTTTATGGTATAAATGTTCATGAGAGTTGATCTTGAATTCTTGGTGAATTAAGCTTGAACTAAGTGTTTATGTTGGATTTTATCATACCTTGAATGTATATGCACATTAGTTTCCAGAGTTCTTGCAATTAGAAATGGATTCAATGATGTTTTATGAAGATTTGATCATATTTCGTGCCTCTCCTGTTTCTGCCTCTGTTTCTGCATCTTCTGTATAATGGGAACGGCCCTTCCCGTTCCCTTTGTATTTGGGGAACGGCCGTTCCCATAGTTTGAATAGTGTGTATGGCGGCGAGGACGGGAACGGCCCTTCCCGTTTTGGCTTGTAAGCCGGAACGACCGTTCCCATCTTCGGGAGTCACTTCGGGTAGCTGGGAATGGCCATTCCCATTTTGAACTAGGGGCCGGAACGGCCGTTCCCAGGTCTCTGGAGAGGCAGAAAGTTTCTGTATAAAACATGCATTTCCATTTCATTTTCTTTACCTCTATTTGGTCCCAATATGCTATTATATGATCAATATCATGCCATAATATGAATATATTATGCTACATTGTTCATGGCATGGTATCTCGCCTTTTGATCATGCCGTGTGCTTATTTGGTAACGTTCTCAAGTTATGGTCTAATGAGGGCACAAATGTTTCTATTCCTTGCCAGTTATTTTCTAGAATAGAGGTCGGGATCAACGCGCATGTTCACGAATTCATGAATCGTCGTGTCACCCGCTAGCAAGAAAGTCAGGTCATGCCAAGCCATGTACGTACCGTGATTATCGTGTCATTGTCAGCATCATGCAAAGCAATTCGAGTATCTTTTTATCGTGAATGGTGAGGGCTCGCTACCTTCCCATTATCGTGTTATCGTGATTGGAGTGATGGAGTATATTGGAGTGATGTAGTTATTGGAGTGATGGAGTATATTGGAGTGATGTAGTTATTGGAGTGATGGAGTCGTGGGAGTGATGGAGTTATTCGGGAAATCAATATACATGTCGTGTTCTTGCAGGTACATTTTAGGCGGGAATCGAGCTGAGTCAAGTCCTTGCATTCGAGCCGCGCAAGGTGTATTTATTTATTTATTTCCCATTTCCAAGGAATTATTGTCAAGACTATTTGTTATGGATTTAGGAGATGATAATGTATTGATAGGTAAAATCCAAGTGTAAATTACTTGATAAATGATCGATAGTATAGCATGCTTTCGCTTTGTTCTGTTACATGTATGAGTTAATCTCGTCTAGCTTGTTGTTTTACTTGCATTGTCACCCATTCGCTATAGGTTGGTTCATGCATGGAGTACCCATTTCGTATGTGGATCGACCTATAGTGTGGGGGTGTGGCATCCTCATGTATTGGGGGTGCTACAATATCATTGCCGTGTGTCCTATTTGGTATCATTATTGAGTCTCCTCTCACGAGTACACATTGTTTCCTTTCTTGTCTAGTTCTTCTCCAGGGTGGAGATCATCGATCAAGTAAACACTACCTTGCACAGTTGTATTGTTCCGTCGTTTGTCAGGTGAGGGTGTTTTCGTTCTAGTTATGTATTAAACCCTAAAACCTGCATGAATGAGTTTGGCCTAAAAATCATATTTATATTTATATTCATATTGTTTTCAAGACGGTAATCGAGTAAACTTTTATTGAATTGAACCTACTGTTATTGTTGTTTACTGACCCTTCCTGTTTTGCAGAGATATTGTACTGCACATCGATTTGGACCCAAGGTTGAGTGTATTGAGTAATCCGGGGAGATATCGGGCCGACGGTGATCTCTTGCACTCCCCACACTGTTAAGATGAACCCGGAATCCACTAGGAGGTTAGTGGAGGATGGAGTCTCGGTCCTT